>OZ005658.1:269030839-270479589 GCA_963930645.1 Salticus scenicus
AGGGGATGAGTTTTTAACTTTTCAATGCTAATATTTTTAGAACTTTTTGCATAGATACTATCTCATAATATTATTATATGTTCAAACAGTAGAAGTGATAGTAATTACGGAATTTTTAGCCATAACATTTGCACCTTAAAAAAAAAAAAAAAAAAAAAAAAAATTGTATAAACTCGAAGCTGGTACCCAATGAACTGTATCAATGAGTAAGATACCTACTTTTAAACTCTCCTGCAAGTTATCTAGGATAAAAAAAAAAAAAAAAAAAAAAAAATCCATTGTTTGTATTTATCTATTTTAAGTTGAAAAATAATTTGTAGTATTGAACTACTAAAAATTTTTTCATTTGTTTTATAGTCAACATCAACTCCCTCTAACTCTCAAAAGTTTTGTCCAGAAATTGTTCAGATTATAGGAATTTGCAAATAAGAGATCATTAACTTTGTTTACCATTTTCTTTTGCAGTAATAAAGTCAATTATTATATTATGAATTCATAAATAGACATCAAAACAGAAAGAAGATTTTTAATAAATTTTAGGATAAATATTTCTTCAATATTAATAAAACTAATCTATCACATTCATATATGATGGTAAATAATTTAAGCATATTCAAATAATAGGTACCTAAAAAATGTAAACAAACATATTTAGAAAATACAAAACAAAATATTTTTGAAAGTTCGGAAATAATATTCATCACTGATTATAATTTTGTTAAACATTGATGTAACAGTGGTTTGTTTTAAGCACTAGTCCGTATGAATTGCAGGATAATAAATACAAGAATGTTACCCCCCCCCCTCCTCCTCCCCAATTGTGTTTCAAAACAAGGATTAAGCTAAAAAATTGATTTTAAAGAGTAAAAGTGTGAGTAAAATGTTAATTTTTTTTAAATATGAGATGTAAATTTCTTTTACATTAAAAAATCAATTATGGATCAGAAGGATTTGCAGATTATAAGTCTGCGGATTAGACGGATTTGCCGATTAATCTTCAGATTAGAGGGTGTTGACTGTACTGTATATGACTATAAGGAAAAAGTTTTAGATGATATTTTGTAATACAGTAATTATTGCATACTGGTTCTTTTAATTAACTGGATGTTTGTTAAGAGCTGTTTTATTAAAAAGTATAGCTGAGCAAGTGATCCAAATTATTATTTATTGCCAGTTAAAGAAGTAAAATTGTCTAAATTATAAAACTTTACACTGTTTAAATTGAAATAGATTTTTTTTTTTTTTTTTTTTTTTTTTTTTTTACTAGATTTTCAGTATTTTAGAACGTGATCATCAGATACCGAAGCTCATTTTGGTAAAAATCTCATAATTATTAATTAAATATGTATAGGTATATTTAAAGTTACCTAAAGTTGTTTATAAGATAAATGCATCCATTGTATCTTACAAATCTGCAATTTATAGGATAAATTTTTAAGGAAAACGTTTCTTTCATTTCTTCCCCTTGGAAGAAACCTATTTCTTCCTGCCGGTTTTTTCCGTGGTTTTTTCCACGGTTTTTTCCGCCCTGGAAGAAACTTGCCAACCCTGATTTTTACAGTTTATCGTATATGCTTACAAAAAATTTTCACTTCACTATCAAATAACATTAATGTATAGTTAGCTTTATTTTAAAAGTTATTTTATTCTTTTAGCAAAGCAAAGGATCAGAGAAGAGTTGCGGAGTCATCAACTTAGACTATTATGACTTATGTGAGGAAGACACGGCGAAAGACAAAAAGCAGCCCCATGTGTTTTTGATAGGGACGTCTGTCAGAGGTTTCTTTGATGTAAGCTCTGCTATCATTCATTATTATTAGTAACTGAACTATTATTTATACTGTATAAAAAGTTTTTTCAGTTTTTTTTTTTTTTTTTTTTTTTTTGTGGGGGGATAATAATTTTATATAAAAAAAATGTGGGATATAAAAATACATATATAATAGTTTTTTGAAACAACCCTTTCGTTATGAGTTACTAACATATGATAAAATGTTAATTCACAGGTTGGTTGGGCTACTTTTTTAAGGCTCAAGGTCCAAGATAAGACATGGAAATATAAGGGCACTGCTAATTTATAAAATATGCTACAATTCCCTACAATTAATAAATAAACAGTTCCATACAATTAACAAATAAATTTTAAAGTTTTTATTTTTATTAATTAATTAATTTATTTTATTTTATTTTATTACTAGCTGGCTTTGCCTGCTTCGCTGGTCACTAAATTTAAAGGAAACTCTTTTCTATATAGCTTTATAAAAATAAAATCAAACAAAATACTGAAATTGCTCAAAAGCTCGCTTCAGGTCCCTGCTGCCTTCGGCAGCGATTGGTCATCCGCTATTACTCGGGCGGCTGTCCCTATTACCTGTGACATTGGTTTACCAATGGGCTTCTATTTAGGTGCTTATTAGATAACAGTTTCGAAATAGATAGTATCGAAAAAATTGAAGTATCCCTTTTATATTTGAATCCCAGTTACATATGAACAACACTATACGTGGTGCACATAATATTTGCTTTTACATTATTTCCTATGTTTATTCTGTTTATCCGATCAACCATAAAATAACAGCAATTTCACGCCAAGTATTACAATATGCTATGACCGGCTACGTCTGTCGCATGAGGCAATTAATTTTTGTGGTTATATATAATTCATGGGTTGTAAACCTGATCATAGAACAGCCTTAATAGAGTTCGCTTTGGAAACTTTTGAATTTTTATCTCCATTTTAGACTTAATCCCTTGTAACAAAATGCTATGAGCGCTGTTTCTGCCGTATTTTAGACAACTAATCTTTTTATGGTTGTATATATTTCCCATTAAACGAAGTTTGCAAAGGAAACTCTAACTTCGTATAGAAAAATAAATACCGAATTGCGAAGGTTGTTTACTGTTCTATGTAGATGTAACTAATGGACAAATTGTATACAGTGGTAAAATAATAAAGGAAACATGAAAATGGATCATTCGAGACAGCAGCATTTGTAGCTACCGATTTAAAAACAAATCTTTAAAAACGAATTAAATTTTATTTAATTTTGCACCGACTTCAAAAGTTACGATTAATTGTAGTGTTATAGGTTGTTTGGCGAAGGAAATTATTTTATACTTTTAAGCGCAATTTATTTATTTATTTATTTTTTTTTATTTTATTTTTTTTATTTTTTTTTTTTTTTTAGTTGTTTGAACAGTAGTTGCTTTTTGGAGTCGGTTCTATTTTTTTATAAAAATATTTTATTACTTATTTATTCTTGACATTAATTTGTTTTTCTTTTTAATTACTTTAAAGTTAAAATGGGGTTTTATATATCATCTTTTGAGGTAACTATCCGATTAAATTGAAAAAAAAAAAAAAAAAAAAAAAAAAAAAACGACGTTAGCTAGATTTTTTTCCCCAGGTTAATAAGTGTACTAATTTTCGTAGTAATCGTTTGAATAGTGTTGCCTTGTATAACGAAAAACCTGATATATTCAATGTAAAACATAGCAAATGGTGATGACAGGAAATGTTCTGTCGTACTAATAAATAGATTATTCAAACTATTTGTAGTCAGAACTTCTAGAATCATAACACAGTTCCTGTAAGCGGTTTCCTAACTTGTTTATTTCACTTACTGTTTTGTCGGTCGTAGATGCGCTACGATTAATTGAAAGAATTAATTCTATCCAGTTTATGTTACTAGCTGCATTTTACTTTGATTCAGTTAAAATAAAATTCTGTTGTGTCGAGTGGGGTAATTGTGATCAACGCCATTAAAAAAAAAAAAAAAAAAAAAAAAACTGCCAAAGATTCTAGTTGTGCTTAGAAACGATTAAATAATTTTGGCAAAATTAAAAAAATAATAATAATATAAAGGGGACTAATGTGCAAGTTGTACCTGACGGGACTAAAGTGAAAGTTGTACCTCAAGGGACTAATGTGCAAGTTGCATCGAACGAACAAACTATTTCTTTCAACGAAAATGCCTACTAACACTGGACGATAGGTCTAATATATCGTATCCTATTATATATTGTATTTACGTAATATAACTCAATCAGGGGCGATTGTGACTCAAAGGTAAAAACCCTGAAATTTAGAGCCTCAAATTAAAAAAAAAACCCAAATATCACACAATACTCTAACTGTTTAGGCCAGAAGCCCTCAATCCTTTTACATTTCATTCACATATCACCTGGATAAGAAATGAACAACCAATGAAAGCAAAAAATAACTTTATAGGAAATATGAAAATACAGATGGGTTGAGTAAAAAACCCTGAAATCAGGGGTACACCCTGAACACGAACACCCCTGCTCAATACTTATTTCGCTTCCTTCTTCGACTCGTTTTAATACGCATTTTTTATATGCATGAGCAGCCCCCGAAAAACAAAAACATTGAATCATTCAATTCATTTTTTTACTTATTTTTATTTCATATTATTTCACGCGCACTTTTTATTTACTAATTCAAAAATATAAAAAAAAAACTTTTTCGATATCGCTTGTAACGAGACTGATTATTATTAATTTTCTTTTCTTTTTCTTTCAATAATAATTTAAAAAAAAAAAAAAAAAAAAAAATGATGAAATTCTGGCAAAAGCAGAATTTAGTTTAGGACGGAGGACTATTAGTTTTTTTTTTTTTTTTTTTTTTTTTTTTTTTCAAATTATAACATTGCTTTCAAATTATTCAATTACATTTTCGATAAATTTTAGATTTCGACCAAATGTCCAATTATCGAAATCGGCAACGCAAAAATCCCAGATTGAGACTAATAGGCCCTCAGTCCTCAAAAAAAAAAAAAAAAAAAACTGCAAAGGTATTATTATTATTATTATTATTATTATTTAAATCTATAGATGTGAAGCTTATATTGTGTTTTACGTGGTACAGATAATTTATCATTAACCTGAAGCAATTTAAGGCAGTTACAATTGTTAATTTAACAGCATACCAAATTTTTGAAAAAGGAATTTGACAACTCGGCGCTCAAAGTTATTTTCCTAAAGGAAAATATTTCTGGTCAGAAAATTCATAGTTAAAAGCATGTTAGTAATGCATTTATGTATCTATGATTTGCTTTTAATCACTGTAACAAAATTTAATGTTTTAAAGTGTATGATCATGTGTCATTTTGTTTTAATTTGATTCAATTAGAGCCCCTTAAATGAAATAATAGGCCGGCGCATCACCGCCATTTATTTGCCTCCGAAGAGAACAGCATTCCCGCTTGGCGTCCTTATCGCTTCCCTAATAATTTTAAGAAATCTTGATCTGAAGCTAATTCGGTCAAGATAAGAGCAATAAGCAACAATAATATTCCTAAAAACACATTTTTTTCACAGTACATTCTCAGGATGTCATTTTATTCTGAGAATATCCTATGGATGTACTGGGACAAGATGTGTTGTTAGGGCGGTTTCTGTTTCCTTTACAAAATGTCACCAAAACTCAAATACACAGTAATAGAAGGTCTGTGAATACTTTATATTCACTTCATGAATGATTATAGGAGTTTATCGCTAAACAAACTTCCATATCATAATTTACTTAGCTAAAATTATGAAATATAATAAAACAAATTACTCTAAAGTAACGTAAGCCGATAAAAAAAATGTTTGTCGTTTGTTTATCAGAGAAACGCGCTGGATACATGTGGCAACCCTAAGGCAACAAAATGCCTGATGCGCCAGCTCGTATATATAAGGAGCCTTAGATTCAATAAATAGAAATTATTCAGTTTGCGTTATTCATTTATTTTATAAGGTAATTTTTCAAGCAATAAATATTAGAATTATGTGCCGATGCAGATGCTTTAGCACTATACCAAAACAGTAGTGGTCTCAATTCCCACAACAAAATCTATATTAGTCAGTATAAAGAGAAATCAAAGGTTTTACAATTTTGTTATTGGTGGTGAGAATTACCCCAACTTTTTGTAATTCTGTGCTTTTTGTGGGGTAATTATAACCACCTCCATTAATTTCAAATAAGCTCAAGGAAGTGTTTTTAACACTTAATAAAATCTAAAATGCAATTACAACAAATCCGATTGTAGCATTAAAGTATCTGAATTTTTTTGAGTGGCCCTGTAAATTTCAGTGCTAATCATACTATATTCTATAGATTTTTTTTTGTGTATACGAATAATAAATAACAATTTCATTATGGTTTGTTCAAAAATAAAAGTATTAAAATAGGATTTATAGAAATACATCTCATAGTGCAAAGTCTTGGAATTCTTTCGGGTGTCCCTGTACACAAACGAACGATAGTATTTACCCCATTTTCAATAGGGAACGCTCTATAATTAACTTGAATAACATACATGAATTTCAAGGAATTCCATGAATATATACGGGATTTAAAGCGCGGACAGAAAGACAGATGAACAAGCAGATAAAAGTCATAAATATTTTAAAACTTTGTTGTAAAGTGTTGAAAATGAAAGCTAAAGTGAAGATTCCTCGAGAACCCTGTATATTGAATTATAAAAAATACATTAATTTTCATTTTCGAATTCAAAACCAAACCATTTTAAATTTTTATTTCCAGTCTAGCTCTTCATAAGCATTTAATTTGACCAGTATTCAAATTAAAACAACCTTTGCCTGTCGTCTGTTTTAATAAAAATAAATAGACAAAATAATTTTCTAGAAAAATCATGGAGATTGATTCTGCTAATGCTTTATTCATGCTTACATCGCGTTAATTGTTTCGTCGATCATACTTGAGCGAAGATTAATTAAAATAATGAATGTATCCGGTCAACATTTACAGACATTACAATGAAGCTTAATTCCATTTTCATTCTACTCAAAAGGTCATTTGACTTAAAAGTCAGCAGGATAGGAATTTTACTTTTTGCTCTTGTAAAAATTAATTTGGCCATCCAAATTATGTTACTCACACTTGATGGAAAATTCATTGATAAAATTTTATCGATCAACTCTAATTAATCATTGTCACAATATTAAACACATGTGTAATGGGATACATTTTTAAAAAACAAGTAATAATTAATTCATCCTTAACATTGCGTCGTTATTCGCAAAACACGTGACTATTTCTGTTCTAGGTTCGATGCATGTCTCTACGAACTAGTGGCGGCTCGTGAACCGAAAATAGGTGAAGAGGTCAAATATAATATTTAAGTATTTTTAATGCATAATTTTTATTAAGCATGGTCTTAACTAAAATTAACTAAAAATACTTATTTAAATGTAAATTTATATTCTATAAATGAATACAGTGTACCTCTTCACCTATTTTCGGTGCACGAGCCGCCACTGCGTACGAACCCTTACTTTGCCGTGAACATTAGCCATGAATATGGGGCCCAATAAAATAGAGACGTACTTGAACATGGCAAAAGGATTTGCCAGTAATGCTAGAATAGGAGCTTGTTAACCATACTCTAGAACAGCGGCAGTGAACTTGGTCCCTACCGTCCAGTAGTGGGCACTCCAGCTTTTATGGCGGGCGGTAGGGGTTTTGTCCAATGCAGAAACATTTTCTTTCTTTTTTTTAGTTAATTGACTTTTTAATAGCATTGAAATGGAAAGATTTCTTTATTATATGCTTTAATTTGCTGTAACGCTTTTTTATACATTTTATAAAGTTATTTCTTAGTGTATAAATCGCCATTTTTGTGGTACCGGTGAGCGGTTTCAAAAATTTACTACTAACAAACTTACGAAAGTCGGCGGTAGATATGAAATGGTTGACTACCCCTGGACTAGAAGACTGAATAAATCTTTATTGCACAAATGCAAACACGGAACAAGATTTTATAGTATGAAAGTTTTTTTTTTTAGAGGCTTTTGATTATTTTTAGTCGGGTAGCATCGAAATTTACCTGATACACATAGACACATAGATGTAGTAATATATATAGATCTATCATCCCCATGTAATCGAGCAAAAAATTTTGATTCCGAAAAAAAGTTCTAAAATCAGCCATTAGAGAGTATTGAAAAAAAGAATAAAAAGAAAAATGAATTTGAAACTGTACCTGGAGTTTTTCATTCACCTTTAGTAAATAAATTATTCATAAACTTTATTTACTAAATTATTCGTGTGTATTCCTGTGTGTAATTTATTCGGGAAAAGGCAGCCATTAGAGTGACTTTTCCCGAAAAAAAAGGTATCACTTTTTCCCTCTCACTGATAAATCTATGTCTTATTACTATATCTATGCATAGACATGCATAATTCAAAAAAATTCTTTCGCTACACCTGAATGTGAATAAATGCATTTTTCTCAATGTATTGCCTTTAAACCGTGCAATATCTTCTTGCTGGGGTGTTGACCGAAATCAACACACAAAAGATCTAATGAGAACTATGAGCGTTTTTCGTACGGCCTTGGTTAATATTGAGCCCACAGATGGTGCTTACGCTTCGACATACACACTTGCACTTAAGTTGCTCGAAGCGAACGATTTCCAGCGCTGTGAACTCAGCTTTGGTTGTGAGTACGCTGTAGTTGTAAATACTTTGCTGATCACTTTTCCGAACACATTTACCAGATTACATGTACTTCCATAGTAAAGTTCACAACAGTCTTGCTTATCCACGACAACTTTTGCATAGGTGTCTGCACCAGAAATTCGTCACTCCTGTACCTGTTACGAGGTACCACGTGAGACCGCATAAGCTGGAAACTCCTCCTTATAACTCCGTTTCTTTAGAATAGTCGAGTCAAGGTCATAAATCTCTCCCACTATCAGGGAAGAGAACCAGGGATTGTCCAGTTTCTTCCTTTTTTTATCACACTGCTCTTAGGGAGGCAAATATTCAGGGTAGAGTTTTTCAAAAGCAGGTGGAAGTGATGTGTAGAAAAAGCGAGGAAAGTTTTGTATCTCTTGTAACCAAGCAACCTAGAGGGGAATAGGGGAAAGTGGATGACCTTGAACCGCCTCTCTTGAGGAAAAAAATTACGGAATATTACGATAATGTAAATGAATTGAACAGCGAAAAAAGTAACCAAGTGTGGGGAATTTCAACTTCAATCATCAGATTGAGTTTGTGGATTCCCACTTAGTACAAGATTTGAGTTAACACAAGCTATAAACACAAGCTTTTAAAACTTGGACGTATGATATAAAAAGAGATGAGGTGTCAAGAAAAAAAACAAGGAGCCGGAATCGTATAGCCGCAGAAGCCATTAACACAATACCAATCTTGGAGGAATGGTATGAGAAGTACATGACATGTCCGAAAAAACATGTTTGTCAAAAATTAACAAACAATTTTGAATTTTGTAAAGAGTTAACAAATCTAACATCTTATTTTTTCCCCCTCTTTCCTTTCAACAGTTACCTGTTTTTTAATACAGGGTTTAATTTATACTACAGGGTTTTATTTATCAAGAAGTCAAACGTCACATATCTTCACTTTTCTGCTCTGCATGCTTTTCATGATATCTGTTCAAACTGTTCTTGCCCTGATATTTCTTATACCACCCTCTGTCGCGAAGGCGTATTGCCTGCGGCCAATTTTATTTATTTATTTATTTATTTATTTTTTTGTTGTTGTTGTTGTAATAAACTACGGGGGGGAGGGGTTTCACCGACCACCGTATTTTGCGGGAGCTAGGATTTCCTCGTAACTTCTCGTGGTAGCCGCTGGATCGCTTCAGACTGCTGTATAGTGGTGAGCGGCCTCCTTCCATCTAACAAAGTCTAACAAAGCCAAAAGCATAACCTCAGTAACCATTGAGTAATACAGTTATCTCAGAAATCCTGCATTATCATGGTTAAATTATGTAATATGGATCTTTCGATATGAAAATGATTGTAACTGTAGGTTTCAAAGCTGTCAAATAAATAAAAAAAACGCAGTACTAACCAATGTTTTGGTAGACTCAATATGGCTGCTGCCGTAACCAGTAATTTAAATAGACAACAGTTAAATTCATTTGCTCTGCACGCTGCAACACCGCATGCCGCTTTGTTTGCAGCTCTCGAGCATACTTCGTTCGTCTAAAGAAGGGTCGTGTTTACATTCGGCCCGAAACAACTGCTGCGTGCTCTTGCGTTTTATGGTGTTTATTCAAAGTTTTGTACTCATTACTTTTAAACGCCAGTTTTGTGGGGTTTCCTTTTAACCTTACAAGGCACCCAGTTCCATATGTGGAACACCGACTTTAATCGTTCCTATAGCTATAAAACTATTAGTAGCGACATCTCTTGACATCTTTATAGAAGCTACTGACATTTAGCAATGTAGTAATACGAATCTTTACCTAAAGAGGTCGTTCGTGTTTTTGTTATAGTGCACTCAATGTGAAATTTGAATGAAAGTGATACGTTAGTCGTTTGTCTGAATTCAAAAATAAATAAAGAATAGTTATTGAATAGTTTTGACTCCAAAAAAATACTGTGTGTTATAACGAAGTGTATATTTTCCAGAGGTGAGTTTTTTTTTTTTTATATATTACAATAGTAAACGTATTAGTAAATCACATTTTTATGTATGTTTCACATACGGTACGTTGAGCTAAAAAGGTGATTTTTCCGTAAAATATGGTTCTATTTTTATAAGTTTTCCCTATCTTCTGATCACTAATTACAACCTATATATTTTTGTCGCGCACTAAAAAAAAAAATTGAGCCTTGTAGGGATAACATCCCTTATATAATTTCTCCAAAATTTTAAAAAGAAAATACATTTATAGACTAAAGTATTAACCCTTTGCCAGACCTAACATTCTAAAGCACTCTGAACAGTTGGAAAATTTAGGAACTCTTTTATTCAATTACCACCAATAATTTTGAGGACTGATATTTGATTTACATAGTAGACGAATGTCCATTCGTGATTAGGCAACCGTTATAGTTAAAATTTAGTGATGGATATTGAATTAAAAAAAAGTCTCTAAATTTTGCAACACTAACCAGGGGAGTGACATTAAATAGGTCGTCACAAGGTTAAGGGCCCTCTTCACTCACCGCCGCCGGAAGCCGAAGCTAATGTTATTCTATAGAAAATTTTTCTTTACAAATAACTTATTAACTAATGCCTATTTTTAAATTCTTTTTTCACATTTTGAAAATTCCCAGCTGTTAAATTGACGGACCTTTCTTAAAATATTATTTTTTTAATTTTTAATATATTATTTTGAAGCTGCAAAATACGAATTTTCAATTTGTGATTTTTTTTTTTTCATTTTGCAATTTCAAAATGAAATATTAAAAATTTAAAAAATACATTTTCAAAAAAGGTCCGTCCATTTAACAGTTGGGAATTTTCTGAATGTGAAAACAGAATTTAAAAATATATATTAATTAATAAGTTATTTGTAAAGAAAATTTCCCCATAAAATAACATTGGCTCGGGCTTCCGGCGACGGAAAGTGAAGAGGGCCGTTTGTTGAACTTCTTCAGTTCAGCTGTTCACATTAACTAATTGAGTTTTCATTGGTTAATATTCCATTGGCAAGGGATCCAATCCCTTAGTTGAACTTCATATTGATTTAAAAAGCTTTCTTATATAAGATATATTTATTCACATCGTGGCTTAACGTCTTTTGCATTTATCTCTCGTTTTCAGAACCGGCATCAGTTCGCTGCTGAGTCTTCAGATGAGCTCCAGTCTTGGATCCGGGCTATCCAAAGTGCCATCGCGGAAGCCAGGATCAGTCGGAGGAAGCCAGGGAGAAAGCAGCAAAAGCAGCAGCAGCAACCAGAAGGGAAGTCGCCCGACATCAGCATTTCATCTCAGGTGAACACGCAAAATTGCCATTTCATTGCCATAATAAGGAAATGCAAAAAGTATATGTGATAGAAATATGTTTATTAAATTTTTTATATCACTAACACACTTTAGAATAAATAAATATTAAAAAAAAGTGACACACAATATTGCTTATAATAAATGTTTTTAACCGACTTCAAAAAAGAAGGGAGGTTCTCAATTCAAACCGTATGTTTTTTTTTTTGTTTGTTTGTTTGTTTGTTAGCTCATAACTTCTGAACGGATACTCCGATTTTGATACTTTTTGTTTTTTTGAAAAGGTCTTGGTCTGAAATAGGTCCCATTGTAATATCTTTACGATCTAATGAAAATACAGGGTGCCCAAAAAAGTGAGTCTCGACTCTTAACTGCTAAACGGCTCCAGCTATAGTGATAAAAATGGTATGTAAGTATAGCAAAGTGGCCATGCAGTACAAGGTTAAACCGCTTGCAGCGTCACCTGGTGGAAAATAGCGGAGTTAGTGTTCTTATCTCGAAAACGGTTCTAGAGAAAAAAGTGAATTACAAAGTTGAAGAGTATCACCGATTTAGTACAAAAAGATAGTTTAGACATTCATGCTAGCGTTCTTATCTCGGAAACGGTTCAAGACAGGGGGAAAATGTGAATTATAAAATTGCAGAGCATCATCGATTTAGTACGAAAAGATAGTTCAGACATTATTGCTAAAAATAGAACGCTTAAAACGTGCAGTTGTTTGTTCAATTTCCTACACTGTGCACACTTGAACTACGTTGCACATTTCATACCAATTTTTCTTTTCTTTTCTTTTTTTTTTTTTAGTTGCTTGAATAGTAGTTGCTTTTTGGGGTCGGTTCTATTTTTTTACATAAAGATTTTATTTTTTTTTAAATTCACAACACTAAACTGGCTTCATATTAGGCTTCACTCTAGTATTTATACTACTCAAATATTTTCAAATACTAATCAGAAATGCTTACTTGAAAATGTCATGCAACTTTACAAAACTATTAAAAATTAAAAATTAATAATAATTGTTTAAATTATATGCAAATTATAACTTGTTAGTAATTATAGAAAATTAGTTCTGAATCCAGATGGAACACATGCATACAAATAGGATGCAATACTTATATAAATTTACTAATAAACTCAGCTGCACAATCTCAGATATTTGGAATGTTCACAACTTCTGGTTTCACGTAACTTACGAAACAAGCATGCGACATTTTTTTTCACTTCAGTTACAGCGTCTAGAATAAACAGTGTGGAAAGCGGCGAATAGAATTGTACTAGAAAAATTAAGCCTGTCACTAGTTGTCATTGTAATCGAAGCTAGTGTCACGACAACAAAACCGAGACTCCCTATTGGTTAATTATATGCTTAGATCACATGATTAAACTGACGAAACTGAGAAAAGCCAATCAGGTCTTCAATTTGAGCAATAGCTTCGATCACAGCGACATCTGGGTAAGCTTAATTTTTGTAGCATCCTTTTAACATCACGGTTATAGGCGATTGCCACACTGTTTATTCTAGACGCTGTACCAAAACATAGTCTGTAAAAAAATAATATAGTAAAGAATATTTGGCGCCAAAAGACAAACGTGCATGCGATTTGGCGAGCAATTTACTTTTCCGTCAAATGCAAGTAATTTTAATGCGTTTAAGAATTTCTTGCAAAATAAATCTTTCTGAATATCGTTATAGTAAAGGTAGTTTGAAATTAATCGATGAAAAAGTTGCCTGTTTCATATACAAGCTTGTATAGTAGGGTAAATGCTCCAGTGATTGACACTTTTAGAGCAATCTCTGATGTTTTTAATGTTCTAGTCATCAGAAACTACTTTTAGAAATCTTAAGTTAATATATATGGTATGAAAGACTTTCAGAACCACATATATGTTAAAATATATGCATTGGATAATAATAATTATTTTTTATGAATTTTTATTTGACACCCATTCAGTGTTCCAGTAATTGACACTGCTAGTTTTTCATTTTACCAGTATTTAGCATCCTATGCTGCAGTGTTTGACACTGCTAGTTTATCATTTTATCAGTTATTGGCACCCTATGCTTCAGTGTTTGACATACAATGTTAAAATTCTTATATGTAAAACGTGTGCTTTTATTTTTATTTTTTTCTTATATATTAATTATTTCGGGAAAGATGTCAATTACTGAAGCATGTCAATCACTGGATCACCTACCCTATATGCATGGGGCTTTTTTTTTTAAGTATTTCATTTTAGCTTCGAAAATTATTATTATTTTTTTTTTTTTACCTTGCCAGTTCCAAATATTTAAACTGCAGTCAAATAGACGTTTAAGTTATACGTATCTCTTTTTTTAAGAAAAAATCTGGTAATTGATATAACTTCTGTATTTCGCAATTTGCAAATATTTGTTTGTACTTTTTGTTAACGTTTAAAATGAATTTTACAATTTAAAATATTAAATTTATTTTTCTTTATTAAAGGCAATGAATTTGAAAATTAACACATACAATATAGTTTAGATGCTGTATAAATAATACCATAGCCTCCTAAACTAGATGCCTGTCGCGTGGCTCGGACACTTGGCAACAGTTTAAGTAGAGACCCTATATGATAAGAGACTGGACATTGACCCGCCAGATGATCCACCATGTTTGTTCAGCCTGTTATATACGATACTATTATGCTCTGCAAAATTTCAAATGAAACTCTGCAAGGCTTTCTAGAGATAAACAACTAAGTTTTATCGAGATTTTAATTAAAAGGAAAGTATCAGACGCTGGTAAAAATAAATTACGTCTTACGCCGATCGAGTGGCATTTGAACAAATGACCGCCATATTTGTTCAATGTCCAGTCTCTCTCTACCCAAGGTCCGTAGGTTGAAGCGGTAGACAACGTCACCTGGTACAGATTGCGCGATTTTTTTATTCAACAGCCACCAAAAACTTTTAAAAGTGAGATATGATATGCATAAAAGGCGATTAGAATTGAAGAAACGTCGATATCATATAACTTCTTAACATTATTGGTGACAGTTAAATAAAAAAGTCGCGCAATCTGTACCAGGTGGCGCTGTCTACCGCTTCAACTGTCGCCACGTTTCTGAGCCACGCGACAGGAAGCTAGTTTAGGAGACTATGATAATACACGGAAAAAAAATATTGCACTCAGAAATGTTTTAGAAGAAGAAATTGATTTAAAAAACCACACTGTTGAAATATTAAAAAAAAAAATATGAGCTTGTAAGTTATGAAAAATTTGAAGGCATTCCTGATTATGCATATATCCTTCTAATGAAATTCTGATGAAAATGAGTGTACTACCGAATTGCTTTTTAAAGACGAGAAACATCAAAATAAAAAATATATATCATGGAACTATAAAAAGAAGGCTCTAAATTATTGGCATAATGTGAATTCTGAAAATTTATGTAGCAGTTTAAAAAGTGTCCGAACAAAGTTTAAACATGAAAAAAAAAAAAAAAAAAAATGTAAATTGTATCATTGGGAGAAAAAAACATAAAATGGAACTAATCGTAGAGAAAATAGTAAAGGTATAAAAAAAAAAAAAAAAAAAAATTTTTTCTTGTGTGTGTGTGTGGGGGGGGGGGGGTAGAAATACATCTTCTAATGAAGAATCTTTCAATATCAAACGTATGCTCATACAAATAAATTTGGTTTTGTGCATTTTTGCTAATCTAAAGATCTGTTTCATTCCCCCTTCTAATCTATGATTATTATATAAATTCATTAAGGGCCCTCTTCACTCACTGTTGTCGAAGGACGAAGCTAATGTTATTCTATGGGAAATTTTTCTTTACAAATAACTTATTAACTAATACATATTTTTAAATTCTGTTTTCACATTCTGAAAGTTCCCAACTGTTAAATGGACGGACCTTTTCTAAAAAATTATTTTTTAAATTTTTTATATTTTATTTTGAAGCTGCAAAATCCGAATTTTCAATATGTAAATTTTTTTCATTTTGCAATTTCAAAATAAATATTAAAAATTTAAAAAATGCATTTTTAAAAAAGGTCCGTCAATTTAACGGTTGTGAATTTTCTGAATGTGAAAACAGAATTTAAAAATATGTATTAGTTAATAAGTCATTTGTAAAGAAAATTTCCCCATAGAATAACATTGGCTCGGGCTTCCGGCGACGGTAAGTGAAGAGGGCCGTTAAGAGCTTAAAAATTTCAATTCATTATACTTTTCCATTAAAATTTGGTTCAAAGTTTGAATAAATTAACAAATGGCGCACGGTTCAAAAACTGCAGTTATACAAAATGTATTTTTTTAAGTTAAACTTAAATAAATAAATTTAGTACGTAGGATTAAAAAAGTTATTTGGTAAATTTTATTTAATCAGTGTAATAAAAAGTAAATTGTAATTAAAAAAAAAAAAAAAAAAAGGTTGTAAATTTTCAATATTAATGTGTAGTTTATACTGAAATTTAAAATTTAAATTTAAATTTGAAATAACTTCTATAAATTTAAATTTTCATCTAAATTACCGGTTGTGAAATCTGTATTCTTCGAAAACAGAAAATAGCGCACGCATAAGTGATTGCTGTTTACCATTGTTTCATTTCCAATGTGTTATGCACGTTCTTTTTAATTTATTATGCAGTCCGCGATTGTAATGAAATGCTCGCCCTCTGGTGGGCTAAGGTGAAATTGCAATTAACATGAATAGCTTCCGGCTTTCGTCAAGACGCCATTGCTTGCCGATGTTTAGTTTCACACACATTTATTTAGTAAAAATGAATAAATCCGGTAAAAAAGATAACACATACTGTTGTGTGCCACAGTGGATCAAGTGTGCCAAAGGATCAAGAAATCCAGAATTAAGCTTCTATTTATTTCCAAGTGACAAATTTAAAATTTCAGTTGCTTCGGCTAATGGAAGTAAAGAATTAATCAGATGATTTGAAACTAATATTTGTTCAGCTTCAGTTAAACATCTACTTCCGATCGAACTTTGAATAAACTGAAATATTTTTTCCAAAAGCAATCGATTTTCCATGATGTAATGGCGGAGAAATTATAGCACGAATATTAAGTAGTAATACAAATAGAACAATAATAAATACACGTGGCTATTATATTTACTAACAACAAAAGCTGAAAAAGCGCCATCTATCGATCATTACAAACGCAGATATTAATAAATGTGCGTACTGTTTTAATTTAACACGTTGAGCGCCACGCGATTTCTTAAGGAAATCCCCGTCCGGCTACGCGCGTTGCTTAGAAGCGCGTTATCTTTACCGTGTTTCAATAAAATCCATTAAAATGCCTTAAAGATATCCCGTAATAAATAAAAATTAAGTAAATTTTAAACAAATTTTCAGTAGTTACTTAAAACAATGTAAATTTTTTAGCTTTATATAATATTTTACACTGTCAGCCACCGGTGGTTGACGCTGCTTTATCTTATACAGTGTGTTCTAAAAGTTCCAGTACTGACGTTGATGTATTTTTTATTTACAAAACAACAAACTTTAAAACGATTATTTTTATTCTAATGATAAAAGGCACATTTAAAGTAACAAAGGAAAAAATACAGAATTTGCATTTATAATAAATGTTCAAAATGTCCACCCTTTTCTAGGAGGCAAAGCTGAACTCGTTTGCGCATGTGTTTAGAAACGCGTTTTAACATGCTGGGAGTGACTTCTTGTATAGAAACCTGTGCACACTTGCACAGAACTTGTATTACGAAATTGTCGAACGAGCTGATATAGCATAATTTTACTCGGTATTGCATCCTCTGGATATTCATATCGACAAACATCTTTGCATTTTTCATACGATTTACATTCAAAATAAGCTTCAAACAGCGTAATTCTCTGAATGCGCGATAAACTCATTTCACTATGAAGAACAAAATAACATAAAACTTTATTCTCACCATAGAATAATAATAAAGGAAGAAGGAGCGTACGTGTTTTGGTTTCGGTTTGTAAAATCCAGGAATGCCGGGTATAGGGTTGTAACAGTTCTTCCATCTGATTGGTTGGCGACTTGTTGGCAAGATTTTTGAATCGTCTCGTCTCTCTGTCAATCAGTCTGCGAGGCAGCACCCACAACAAACAGCGATAAATGCGCTTAGGATGGGTGCCCTACTTAAAAGTTGAGAGGAGCAAAAGTAGCTTTCGCTGGCATTTCACTAGAAGGGGTTTGTAAGCATAGAGTATTGGCATGCTCCTTCTTCCTTATTATTATTCTATGATTCTCACACAACTTGAGCGAGAAAAGAAACAAATGATAAAAATTAAAGAATTGATGCAATAATAAGCAGACGATAAAATTTAATATTTAAAAAAAATCATGGACACAATGAGTTCTTTAAGTTGGAGTACTGTAACTTTTAGGACACACTGTATGTTACATTGTCAGCCATTGGTGGTTGACCCGACCTAAATGGAAAGTTCAGTGTCAACCACCGATGGCTGAACTAGCACTCAACGTGTTAAACCATAATATTCAAAGCTCAAGTGAAACTTAAGTTTAGTTTAGGTATTTCACGTTAAATTAAAAGTTATATAATTTGATCGTTAGGCTTTTTAAAAATATTTTGACAAAATTGCAGTTATAAACGTGTAATTATTTAAAGTAAACTTTCTTAAACTAGTTTAGTATGAAGAGTATTTAAAACGTTTTTCTATAGTGAGTATTTACGAAAAATCGTTTTGCATCAGTTTTCATTGTGTCGCCAACAAGCGATAAACAGCCAAAGATCGGACATTTCCAATATTTTTTTACGGACGATATATATAGTAATTCCGCCGGAATTTTTTAAATAAACATGCATAACCTCGTTAGAAGAGTATTCTGTAATTTTTTTCAAAATTTTTTACGTATGCGCCTATGGAGACCTTTCTTGTTAGTTGATTTTGTAACTTTACGGTCCATTATACAAAGATAGAGACTTGTTGAGAAATACTCAAGCATCTTATTATAATTTTTATATTTGTTTATTTGCTGAATTATTCAGGAACTTAAATTTGCTTACAACGCCTGGTAACTAACTTCTAAATTTTCGGAAAGTGGAAGCTGATTCTTTTAGGATTTTACAAGGATGTTGTTAAAAATTCCGTGATAAATTTTTTTTTTTCCCGTTTATACTTTATTTGCTTTAACCAGGCATGAGAATTTTCCGCGGATCCACGATTTTCTGCTTTTTTGCGATTTTCGTTAATTTAGCGGTTTTTTATTTTGGTAAAATCAAACTCCAATAACGATCAGTGTTCAAACGCTCCACGAAAAACTTTAGATTCTCAATCTTTTTCCATCCAAAATATAAATGTCAATATTCATTTTAAACATGCTTTATCAGATTCTATAACATATAAAAGAACAGAATTAGTCAATATTTCTCACTCATGTAATTTTTTTTTTGTCTTCTCCCCCCCCCCCCCCTCCCACTTTTTTTCATCTCTAGCCATTGCCAATCAAACATTCTGCGGAAAGCCTTTATTTTTGAATATTTATCCATCCACAATATTAATTTTAAACTTACTTTATGATATTCTAGAACCCGTAAAGAAGTAGAATTGTGTTTAATATTTCTCTCATGAACTACTTTTTATCCCCCCCCCCCTCCCTTCTTTCCCATTTTCCGCCACCAGCCAATGATTAAATGTTGATTGCTACCTCTTTTTTTTTTTTTTTTTTTTTTTTTTTTTTTTTTTTTAAACACATGTTTTATTGTGTTGATGTGCATTATTCTTTTAGTTTAATTTGTCACTTTTAAAATATTTTGTATAGTTTTTTCCTGTGAGCATTATTTTTCATTTGAAATAAGTTTTATGAACGTACATTTGTATAGTTTTCTCCGCGCGCATTATTTTTCTTTTAAAATTAATTTTATGAACACGCGTGTTTCCTCTTTTTTTTTTAATTTTCTGCACTCTCATGCCTGTTTAACTCTATAAGATGATAAAAGAATGCACAAATTCTTTTCTTTTTTTTAATGTCTAACAATTTTATTTGCTTCTTAATCAACAGGCGTTATCAAATTTTGATTTCACTTTCATAATTTCCCTTTATTTTGCAATCTGGGGCTCACTTATCATTTGGCAGGGCAAACATTGGAAGGGCATAGCTGAACTTTATCATGAGAAGCCCTTTTTCATTTCTGATATTTGTGAATGTGAATTGATAACTACTAAACTGATTTAGCTACACTCATATTATCAAAAAATATTTATGAAACTTTAAAACTGAAATATACATACACAAACAGATAACACGTTACATACATATTATCGATTCTTTCTTTTTTAAGGTTCTCTATCTGTAAGTGTCAAGGTCATTAAAACCTCATGTTAACCTATGGGGAAAATTGTCCCATTATTATTCATTGCATTATTATTATTCATGCATTATTATCCACTGAAAAAAAAAATGGTTTCTCAAAAAGGAGCAAAACTGTGTCAAAATAGCCCCGAAACAAATGTACTCAAATTTGAAAACCCCATGTACTCATGTTTGAGTATATCACACAATTTTGCTCATTTTTGAGAAACCATTATTTTCAGTGCATATATGTATTTTTTTTTTCATATTCAGAAAAATCAGAACCATTAAAAATGCTTTTTTCCTTTTCAAATTTATTTTTAAGTTGTAAAATGAAATATTTCGCTTAGTGAAACTTTGCAGTGTATTTCTTCCCAAGTTCGTGCAGTCGGTAACAAAAGTATCCGAACACTATCAAAAATTCCTATATAAAAAAGTAGAGTTAATACTGTTTTGTTAAATAAATCGTTGTCGAATCATGTTCCTAGTCAGAACCAGTCAGTTTTAATTCAGTCAGTCATCTTCTCAGTCAGTTTTAATTCAGAACCGTTAAAAATGCTTTTGTTTTTCAAGAACGGTTTTTTTTTTCCCCTTTTCAAATTTATTTTTAAGCTGTAAAGTGAAATATTTCGCTTAGTGAAACTTTGCAGTGTATTTCTTCCCAAGTTCGTACAGCCGGTAACAAAAGTATCCGAACACTAGCAAAAATTCCTATATAAAAAAAGTAGAGTTAATACTGTTTTGTTAAATAAATCCTTGTCGAATCATGTTCTTAGTCAGAACCAGTCAGTTTTAATTCAGTCAGTCATCTTCTCAGTCAGTTTTAATTCAGAACCGTTAAAAATGCTTTTGTTTTTCAAGAACGGTTTTTTTTTTCCCCTTTTCAAATTTATTTTCAAGCTGTAAAGTGAAATATTTCGCTTACTGAAACTTTGCAGTGTATTTCTTCCCAAGTTCGTACAGTCGGTAACAAAAGTATCCGAACACTAGCAAAAATTCCTATATAAAAAAAAGTAGAGTTAATACTTATATTAAAAACACTTTAAAAACACGTAAAATTATGTTTTATTTAAAAGATGTTAAAAAAAAAAATTATCCGAAGCTTTTCGCAGGGCCGCGGTAGCCCAGTCGGTAGAGCGCCGGCCTCGTAATTGGAAGATTGCGGGTTCGGTACTCGAGCCGGCCAAAGACCGTCGTGTACACTAATGGTGGCTGGTGCACGTAAAATCTGTCGTGGCCGCAATGTCCTCCATGTTCCCATCAAAAATTATACCTCTGGGGGTCACCGAAGCGGGAGAGCCATCCCTTCCGTGGAGGATCAAAATTGTGATGGCATGTCTCCGGACCACCTCTAGGGGTGTGTCCCAGACCGTCGCCAATTGCCCATCTACGCAGCACTAGTGCGACGTAAAACCCAACCAACCAACCAACCGAAGCTTTTCGCTTTAATAGTAAAGCATCATCAGGGATTTTTATTATTCGTTTCCAGTGAGCAGTTTATAATATTTTTTATTTTCAAATATTTTGTCTTTTAATAACGTGAATATCAGCATATCAGCAAAGTCAATTTGAAGTCCGATAAAGGTTGGATCAAGGAGCTAAGAAAAATAAGAGAAGCAGGAACTATTGAAATATCACACGAGGCTATTGGAGAAAAACCATCATGAATTAGCAGAAATAAACTATTATCTATTTTATAATATTGTGCCAAATTATTGGCAAAATTGCAGCATCTTTGGAATTTATTGCATTTAACTATGTTAATAGCTTCGGAAATGCAAAGTTCTTGGATAGCAGATGCGTGCTGTAATAAGTTTGGCTTTCTCCCATATAGGGTTAGCGTTTGCGTTGGCATAAATGAAGTCGACTAGAGTAGAACTATTTCCTTCTTTGATATTTCGTATATGTTCTTGTATTCTTTTATTTAAAGTCCTCTTAGTCTGTCCAATATAATAGAAAAGTTCTTTGTTGTTTTCGATGGGAATTTGATAGACTCCTCCAGTGGGTCCATTTAAGTCGCGGTCATGAAGGGTTAACTGTTTAATAGTTATAGGAGAACTGAATGGGATAAATAAATTAAATTTACGTTGTACGTCGAATAATAAAAATCCCTGATGGGGCTTTACTATTAAAGCGAAAAGCTTCGGATACATTTTTTTAACATCTTTTAAATAAAATATAATTTTACGTGTTTTTAATATAATTAACAAATGACACGTGTTCAATTTAACTCTTTTTTTTTAGAGATATAATTATAAGAGTTAATACTGTTTTGTTCAATAAATCCTTGTCGAATCATGTTCTTAGCCAGTCTAAGAACATGATTCGACAAGGATTTATTTTACAAAACAGTATTAACTCTACTTTTTTTATATAGGAATTTTTGCTAGTGTTCGGATACTTTTGTTACCGACTTGTACAATGGCTATTAATGCATTCCATTCCAATACCTTTGTATAGTCCTGTAAAAGAACTACAAATAATAAGCACGCAGTTTCCGGTGATGATTAGACTGTAGCAAAATTCCAAAATATGTGTCATTTTCAATCATTTTTAAATAACTTAATCAGGCAATTAAGTTTCATAGGAAAAAGTATTAAAATATTTTATGTTTTCCAGTACAAGTACTGTAAATACTACACTGTAAAATAAAATGGTAGATTTACAACATAATGTGCTGGCAATATGGGTGCATGGAGGGGAGAAAGTTAAAAATAAGTAATTTACAGCAGAAATAACCGTAAAATATTTTTTCTTTACAGATGTTTCCGCTGTAAATTGCCTTATTTAACAGCAGAATGTGCTGGCAATATGGGTGTCAGCATATTTTGCTGTAAAAGCTTCCCTTTTTTTTTTTTTTTTAACAGTGTACAGTCGGTAACAAAAGTCTCCGAACACTAGCAAAAATTCCTATGTAAAAAAAGCACACTTAATACAGTTTTGTTAAGTAAATCCTTATCGAATCCTGTTTGTAGACTGACTAAGAACAGGATTCGACAAGGATTTATTTAACAAAACTGTATTAAGTGTGCTTTTTTTATATAGGAATTTTTGCTAGTGTTCGGAGACTTTTGTTATCGACTGTACACTTATCATTTCATAATTTCTGTAGTTCAACCTAGAGGTCTACACAGGCCCAAATTTTAAGGCCCGGGCTGGACACTGTCGTACGAAATCTTTGTTTGCCTGGCCCGTCCCGGCAGGTTATCTTATAAGTTCAGCCCCGCCCAGACAAACACCTCAAAATGTGTAAATATAACAAAAGCTCAATTTGAAAATTTGACCCAAAAACAATATTTTCTCTATCATATATATTGGTAAGAGAAAGTAAAAAAAAATCAATCTTAAATATTTTATGAATGTACAGTCGGTAACAAAAGTATCCGAACACTATCAAAAATTCCTATATAAAAAAAAGTAGAGTTAATACTGTTTTGTTAAATAAATCCTTGTCGAATCATGTTCCTAGTCAGAACCAGTCAGTTTTAATTCAGTCAGTCATCTTCTCAGTCAGTTTTAATTCAGAACCGTTAAAAATGCTTTTGTTTTTCAAGAACGGTTTTTTTTTCCCCTTTTCAAATTTATTTTTAAGCTGTAAAGTGAAATATTTCGCTTAGTGAAACTTTGCAGTGTATTTCTTCCCAAGTTCGTACAGTCGGTAACAAAAGTATCCGAACACTAGCAAAAATTCCTATATAAAAAAAGTAGAGTTAATACTGTTTTGTTAAATAAATCCTTGTCGAATCATGTTCTTAGTCAGAACCAGTCAGTTTTAATTCAGTCAGTCATCTTCTCAGTCAGTTTTAATTCAGAACCGTTAAAAATGCTTTTGTTTTTCAAGAACGGTTTTTTTTTTTTTTTCCCCTTTTCAAATTTATTTTCAAGCTGTAAAGTGAAATATTTCGCTTACTGAAACTTTGCAGTGTATTTCTTCCCAAGTTCGTACAGTCGGTAACAAAAGTATCCGAACACTAGCAAAAATTCCTATATAAAAAAAGTAGAGTTAATACTGTTTTGTTAAATAAATCCTTGTCGAATCATGTTCTTAGTCAGAACCAGTCAGTTTTAATTCAGTCAGTCATCTTCTCAGTCAGTTTGAATTCAGAACCGTTAAAAATGCTTTTGTTTTTCAAGAACGGTTTTTTCTTTTCCCTTTTCAAATTTATTTTCAAGCTGTAAAGTGAAATATTTCGCTTACTGAAACTTTGCAGTGTATTTCTTCCCAAGTTCGTACAGTCGGTAACAAAAGTATCCGAACACTAGCAAAAATTCCTATATAAAAAAAAAGTAGAGTTAATACTTATATTAAAAACACTTTAAAAACACGTAAAATTATGTTTTATTTAAAAGATGTTAAAAAAAAAAATTATCCGAAGCTTTTCGCAGGGCCGCGGTAGCCCAGTCGGTAGAGCGCCGGCCTCGTAATTGGAAGATTGCGGGTTCGGTACTCAAGCCGGCCAAAGACCGTCGTGTACACTAATGGTGGCTGGTGCACGTAAAATCTGTCGTGGCCGCAATGTCCTCCATGTTCCCATCAAAAATTATACCTCTGGGGGTCACCGAAGCGGGAGAGCCATCCCTTCCGTGGAGGATCAAAATTGTGATGGCATGTCTCCGGACCACCTCTAGGGGTGTGTCCCAGACCGTCGCCAATTGCCCATCTGCGCAGCACTAGTGCGACGTAAAACCCAACCAACCAACCAACCAACCAACTGAAGCTTTTCGCTTTAATAGTAAAGCATCATCAGGGATTTTTATTATTCGTTTCCAGTGAGCAGTTTTTAAATATTTTTTATTTTCAAATATTTTGTCTTTTAATAACGTGAATATCAGCATATCAGCAAAGTCAGTTTGAAGTCCGGTAAAGGTTGGATCAAGGAGCTAAGAAAAATAAGAGAAGCAGGAACTATTGAAATATCACACGAGGCTATTGGAGAAAAACCATCATGAATTAGCAGAAATAAACTATTATCTATTTTATAATATTGTGCCAAATTATTGGCAAAATTGCAGCATCTTTGGAATTTATTGCATTTAACTATGTTAATAGCTTCGGAAATGTAAAGTTCTTGGATAGCAGATGCGTGCTGTAATAAGTTTGGCTTTCTCCCATATAGGGTTAGCGTTTGCGTTGGCATAAATGAAGTCGACTAGAGTAGAACTATTTCCTTCTTTGATATTTCGTATATGTTCTTGTATTCTTTTATTTAAAGTCCTCTTAGTCTGTCCAATATAATAGAAAAGTTCTTTGTTGTTTTCGATGGGAATTTGATAGACTCCTCCAGTGGGTCCATTTAAGTCGCGGTCATGAAGGGTTAATTGTTTAATAGTTATAGGAGAACTGAATGGGATAAATAAATTAAATTTACGTTGTACGTCGAATAATAAAAATCCCTGATGGGGCTTTACTATTAAAGCGAAAAGCTTCGGATACATTTTTTTAACATCTTTTAAATAAAATATAATTTTACGTGTTTTTAATATAATTAACAAATGACACGTGTTCAATTTAACTCTTTTTTTTAGAGATATAATTATAAGAGTTAATACTGTTTTGTTCAATAAATCCTTGTCGAATCATGTTCTTAGCCAGTCTAAGAACATGATTCGACAAGGATTTATTTTACAAAACAGTATTAACTCTACTTTTTTTATATAGGAATTTTTGCTAGTGTTCGGATACTTTTGTTACCGACTTGTACAATGGCTATTAATGCATTCCATTCCAATACCTTTGTATAGTCCTGTAAAAGAACTACAAATAATAAGCACGCAGTTTCCGGTGATGATTAGACTGTAGCAAAATTCCAAAATATGTGTCATTCTCAATCATTTTTAAATAACTTAATCAGGCAATTAAGTTTCATAGGAAAAAGTATTAAAATATTTTATGTTTTCCAGTACAAGTACTGTAAATACTACACTGTAAAATAAAATGGTAGATTTACAACATAATGTGCTGGCAATATGGGTGCATGGAGGGGAGAAAGTTAAAAATAAGTAATTTACAGCAGAAATAACCGTAAAATATTTTTTCTTTACAGATGTTTCCGCTGTAAATTGCCTTATTTAACAGCAGAATGTGCTGGCAATATGGGTGTCAGCATATTTTGCTGTAAAAGCTTCCTTTTTTTTTTTTTTTTTTAACAGTGTACAGTCGGTAACAAAAGTCTCCGAACACTAGCAAAAATTCCTATGTAAAAAAAGCACACTTAATACAGTTTTGTTAAGTAAATCCTTATCGAATCCTGTTTGTAGACTGACTAAGAACAGGATTCGACAAGGATTTATTTAACAAAACTGTATTAAGTGTGCTTTTTTTATATAGGAATTTTTGCTAGTGTTCGGAGACTTTTGTTATCGACTGTACACTTATCATTTCATAATTTCTGTAGTTTAACCTAGAGGTCTACACAGGCCGAAATTTTAAGGCCCGGGCTTGACACTGTCGTACGAAATCTTTGTTTGCCTGGCCCGTCCCGGCAGGTTATCTTATAAGTTCAGCCCCGCCCAGACAAACACCTCAAAATGTGTAAATATAACAAAAGCTCTATTTCGAAAATTTGACCCAAAAACAATATTTTCTCTATCATATATATTGGTAAGAGAAAGTAAAAAAAAATCAATCTTAAATATTTTATGAATGTACAGTCGGTAACAAAAGTGTCCGAACACTAGCAAAAATTCCTATGTAAAAAAAGTACACTTCATACGGTTTTGTTACATAAATCCTTGTCGAATCCTGTTCTTAGTGAGTGTAAGGACATGATTCGATAAGGATTTATTTAACAAAATCGTATGAAATGTACTTTTTTTACATAGGAATCTTCGCTAGTGTTCGGAAACTTTTGTTACCGACTGTAAGTACAGTAATTAACAGAGGGAGGGATGTATTTCACGTGTCTGCAGTGCAGCACCTCTACTTCAGAGACATATGACTAATAAAACAGTTTATAAGACTAGTAGGGTATGAAAACATTGTGTGAGAGCTACACCAGGATGTTATTATTTCTGGTGCGTTTAATCTGTCATACAATTGTAACCAGTGTCTTTTATATATATATATATATATATATATATATATATATATATGTATACATACATTTTTTTCTTTCCCCCGTTAAAAGTTAGCATCTCTTATTCGTTAACTTTCATGTGAAAATTTGAGTCACCGTGAAAAACTATTTTTCACGGAAGAGGAACGTACAAATTTGCTTTATTATGTAATTTAAGAAATAAGCGCGTAACGATGAAGAAAATGGCATTTTTTTATGCATGGATTGAATTTCTACTTTTATTTTATGATAATAACATATAGCCCTCTTCGGCACCTGCTGATTCTCATTTTTGCGAAAGTGCAATTTAAAAACATCGGCAATTCCACTAACACACATCCCCCCCACTTTCACTAGTATGATAAAAGTCCTGAAACTAGCTATTAGGTATTCGTGTTGGTTATATTTTATAGCATAAATCGTATTTATATCGTTTTTTATATTGAAATATGAAGGGATAAATGAAAAAATCTATCCCCCCCCCCCTCCTTCCCACTAGCCTTGGTGGGGAGGGGATTTCCAGAAATTGATTTTTTCGTATTGATATTATTACATTTTTAAAGCTACTGTCTTATTAATATCTTTTTACTTTCTCTTACCTATAAGGTAGAGAAAGTATTGTTTTGGAGTCAAATTTTCGAAAGTGAGTTTTTGTTATATTTACACATTTTGAGGAACCCTGAATCGAAAAATCATGTTTTAGCGGTTGGTCTGTTTGTCTGTGTGTGTGTCTGTGTGTCTGTCTGTTATCAGCATATTGCAAGAACTAATAGTAGCAGAAAGTCCAAACTACATGTGCATCATATAGGGATGCTACACTAAGCTTTTCGTTGAGATGAAGTAAATGGTTCGTGTACAGGGAACCCAAGAAAATTCAAATACATTACGTCTATGGGAGAAATTGCAGGTAAGTAGAGTTGTGGACTGTACTAAACTAAATGAAATAAAGATATATTTTTGTATGCGTTAAAACATGTCTCATGTAGAATATGGCAGGGAAATCATGCACTTTTCGTTTACTGGGCGACACAAAAGAACTAGAATATAGTGCGACAGTATTTGAAAATTGATGGAAGCGTATTTCAGGTTGTGTCATATATTATCACTATAGGATTGTATTTAGGCGCACCATGTAGTCTGTACATAATCTTCAAAAGATATACAGGGCTGTAAATATCTAAGCGATAACATTCTTTTTTATTGTTATTGGAAGTGCTTTATTATAATATGTTACCCTGCCCAGGAAAGCTGCTCAGGAATTGAAATCAATTCCTCAGAAACATATGGTAAATAAAGTATGTTTTAAAGCTAAATATTCATTGCTTGTTTTTTGTACATTTACACGTTTTGAGGCTTCCTGATTACCGAAGTCAAGTTTTTTAACGTTTGATCTTTGTCTGTGTCTGCTAGAGTAAATTTGAAAAAAATACTTTAATGGGATCCAAATGTACTTTGAAGTTAATACGTTTGTTACTAGAAAAGTTTGATCAAAATTGACAAGTTTCAAGGAATGTTGCGTGTGAAAGTTGTCTGAATAATTTTAAATGAACTGTTGAATTTAATAACAGATTTGAATTCTCTATAACTGTAGGTACAATAATGAAACGGGGGGGGGGGGGGGTTCAGTGGGTTCCTGACCTAAACTGGTGCTGATTAGATTTGGGGATCAGTTGCTCAACAGGTGGCGCTGTCATCTCATTTTTTTTTTCTACATTCTTAACATGGCAGTATGGAAGAAAATTTCGTATAAATGCACATAATAAGAGATATTTTAAACACATGATTGTAAAACTGATATTAATTATTGATAATAGTAGTATAGTAAAGTAGAGAAAAGTTTGTGTGTATGTAGGAGCATCACTCCTCCCTGTGGATAAATTTTCAATATGGGTATTTTTCGAAAGAACTCGTCAATACTTTTGAAACGAATGGTTGAACCATAGATCTGTGATAATTTAAAATAAAGTTGTGGTCTGGTTAACAATAAATATATAAATAAAATAAAACGCTTGCTTCTCATGTTGCCATAAACTTGACTTTTCTTAGCATTTAGTGTGTTGTATTCTTTTGACACAAAAATTGTCTGCATTCATCAGGAAAAATAATTTTAATAAATGATAATTTAATAAATTATTTGTGTTGCGTGAATTAGTAAAGGATTATACATAGAAGAAAGTGTTTTGGCGGCCACAGCATACTAGTTTTTAATAAAATTTTATTTGTATTAGTTATTTAATAACTAATTGTAATTATTCTTTTCTTTTTAGGTCAGAATTATAATAATAATAAGGATGATGATGATGAAATAATAAATAAAATAAATAAAAAGCCGGTCCCTGGTTTTATTTCATGAATAAACGTGAACGCAAAATTATTTTAGTAAAATATCTTATGAAATCATCATAGTCATATTCATATGAAATCATAATTCACAGGATTCTATGAATCAATTCCATATGAAAGAAGTACGCTTAATAAAAATAATAAATAAATTAATTAAAATATTCTGTCTCTTTCTTTATTAATTTATTTTTCAAAGATAAAAATGTGTCATTTTCCCTTTTCTTGTGCGTATACACAGGGCCTGATTATCCAGAAGGCTCAGGAAGCACAAGCTTCCCCTCTAAAATTTAAGGATAAGGATAATTTAAGGATAAGGATCCCCATAAGGATTAAAAACAGGGTGTTGAATTTTTTGTTTTATATTTTCACACTGAGATTGAATTTTTTCTGAGAAAGGTTACCTAAAACAAGACAAAACACCCTCTATTTCGGGAAAAATCTATTATTTAAGGGCCTTCTTCACTCACCGCAGCCGGAAGCCGAAGCTAATGTTATTCTATGGGAAATTTTTCTTTACAAATAACTTATTAACTAATACATATTTTTAAATTCTGTTTTCACATTCAGAAAATTTCCAGCTGTTCAATGGACGCACCTTTTCTAAAAAATTATTTTTTTATTTTTTTATATTTCATTTTGAAGCTGCAAAATACGACTTTTCAATATGTGAAATTTTTTCATTTTGCAATTTCAAAGTAAAATATTAAAATTTTAAAAAATACATTTTCAGAAAAGGTCCGTCCATTGAACAGTTTGGAATTTTCTGAATGTGAAAACAGAATTTAAAAATACGTATTAGTTAATAAGTTATTTGTGAAGAAAATTTCCCCATAGAATAACATTGGCTCGGGCTTCCGGCGACGGTGTGTGAAGAATGCCGTTAACCTCAAAAATCTGAATGTTCTTAATTAAAAAGTTGTATGATTTTAATGTTCTGTGTAGAAACCACCCAGATGTATGAAAAACAAAAATAATAGTAATAAACACACACTATTTTTTGGTCTATAGCATTTTTATATTACAATATGTAACAGGAAAACAAGATTTTCCGAAATGAAAGGGGACCCCGAAATGATGCTGAGCTTCCCCTAGCTTCAAAGCTTAATCGGGCCCTGCGTATACATTGATTAGATAATATCCTACACAACTCAGCATTTCGAATACATTAACCTCGACGTGAATATTCAAAAAAAAAAAAAAAAAAAAAAACGATATATATATATATATATATATTTTTTTTTTTTTTTTTCGTTAAAAGTAACAAAAAAAATCGATAACTTTGTTTTAAATTATCACAGATTTATAGTTCAACCATTCGTTTTAAAAGTATTGACGAGACCTTTCGAAAGATATCCATCTTGAAAATTTACTCCCCTCGAGGGGGGACTTCCCCCCCTAGGAGGAGTGGCGAGGCTTCTACACATACAAAAAAAATTTCCCAGTTGACTATCTCTATTATGAATAATTCTTGTAAATTTCATAATGTTTACTAAAAAATAATTCTTTTTATGCACATTTATACAAAATTTTGTCCTATATCACCATGTTAAAAATTTAGAAAAAGCGGGATGGCAACGCAACCTGTAAGACAATTTTTACCAAAAGTTGATAGGCACTCATTTATGTCAAGGTGCAACTACATACCAATTTGTAGGAAATTCTGTGCAGTAGTTCCTGCGATACAGTTGCCATAAAATTTTGTCACACACAGACAGACATTTTCTAAAAATGGTCAAATCATATTCTACAGCTCTCAAAACGTGTAAATCCATCAAAAACCCGAGGTCGAAAATTTTTAGGAATCCAATACTATCTTCTATTGAATATAGAAGAAAGTAATAATAAATAAATAAATAAATAAAAATATTCTCTGTCTTTATTAATTTATTTTTCAAAGATAAAAATGTGTTATTTTCCATTTTCTTGTGCGTATACATTTGTTAGACAATGTCCTACACAACTTTTAGCATTTCGAATACAACAACCTCGACGTGAAAATTCGAAAAAAAAAAAAAAAAACCACCGTGAAATGTTATTACATGTTTTGTGTCGATGGACTCGCTTCTCTCACGTATTTAATCACTTATCGTTCCTTTTTTAGTCAAGATAAGCTCTCTCTTCGGATTATCTCGGTCCACGTGAGCGAAACGCGAATATAAACGATTCCCAGCGCGTCATTTTGCAGAGTTTTGTCAGAGACTGTGTGACTGTGTTGAAGTGCAAGCGAGTTGTTTTAAGTTTTACTTTTTTTTTCCCTTTTTCTGATGGATTCCTCTTTCGATTCCGGACAGGAGTCTGACGGAACGAGTACCGCCTGTTTGGTGAATGTGGCGAAAGATAGGGCCAAAGGTCCGCAAGGACGGAGATTACCGCAAAGGAAGTCCATGATGCCGACGGTAAGTACATAGTTTAACTCTTTATTTATCCAGATAGAAATTGATTAGAGTTTAAATCTAATATTTTGGAAGTAACCTTTTCTATTTCAACCATCCAGGGCCTGATTAATGAATTAATGACTAATGATGCCTGATTAATGACTAATTTTGAACCATCCAGGGCCTAACAACTCGGTTGTGGTGCCTCAGAGGCTACAGAAATTTCTAGGCAAAACTGTCGTTTCAAGTTAAAATAACTTAGCTTAAAAATGTTTCTGAGAACAATAATTCATTGAAATTTATTTCTGAAAACAGAATGAATATATACACCCCGCGACAAAAAGATAGGTACAAAGGGTTTTTTCTTTGATTTTTCATAAAATAACATTATCTAAATTGTGCTTATCATTTATTATTATCATAAAATAACACTATTCCCGGACTAATTTTTGTTTTACGACTAATTTAGAAAAGTTTTAAGACTAAATTTGTTTCTAATTTAAGACTACACTCCGCGACAAAAAGATAGGAACAAAGGTTTTTTTTTTTTTTTTTTTTTTTTTTTTTTTTAATTTTTCATAAAATAACATTATCTAAATTGTGCTGATCCTTTATTATCATAACAAAATATTATCATATCAAAATCATATTAAATATTTCAGGGATGAGATTTTTGAGATTTTCAGCTGATTTCAGCTTTTTTGTACATTTAGCTTTTCAGCCTCTTTTAAATTTTTTCAGCTTTTTTTTTTTATACAGTCGGTAATAAAAGTGCCCGAACACTAACAAAAATTCCTATGTAAAAAAAGTACACTTCCTACGGTTTTGTTAAATAAATCCTTATCGAATCATGTTCTTACACTGACTAAGAACAGGATTCGACAAGGATTTATTTAACAGAACCGTATGAAGTGTACTTTTTTAACATAGGAATTTTTGCTAGTGTTTGGAACTTTTGTTACCGACTGTACTTGATGTGAATTTGTTCTTTTTTTATATATTGAAGATTAAAATAAATATTTATTACTATGATATAATAGATTTTCTCATCAAAATTCTAGTATTTCATTTTAACGTCTTGCCTTTGCGTACAGTTTCAGCTTTTTTGTATTTCTGCTAATCTCATCCCTGATATTTGAATCATATTCAAAATAATCATAGTCAAAATAATCATATTAAAAAAAAAAAAAAAAAACCTTTGTTCCTATCTTTTTGTCGCGGTGTGTAGTCTTAAATTAGAAACATTTTAGTCTTAAAATATTTCTAAATTTGCCTTAAAACAAAAATTAGTCCGGGAATAGTGTTATTTTATGATAATAATAAATAATAAGCACAATTTAGATAATGTTATTTTATGAAAAATCAAAGAAAAAACCCTTTGTACCTACCTTTTTGTTGCGGGTTGTATATATACTGAGTATTATCCACTAAATATTTATGCCAGTTCACTTATTTACGACTTTTCATGTTATGAACGTAACAATTATTTGTTTCTATATATAATAAAGGAAAATGACCAGCAGTATTTCGCATGGAGGAACGCTTCGACCTCCCCCTATAATGCACCTCGAAACTCGATTTTCGAATTTTTGTTTAGACATTTCAAAAATTAACTAAAATATGAAAATAAAAACCTCATATTAACTTTAAAATCAGGATATATAGTTACGCTCATCACTGATTGACTGACTCTCTCACGCTTAAAAAGGCTAAGAGATTTCCTTGGACTCTGTCTGTATGTGAACGGAAGTTGCCACCTTATTTTCATACTTTAATTAATTTCAAAAAATCTAATTGCCCAATCAATAAGCGGATTAATCCGACGGATTCAGAAAAATCGCCCCTTTCATTTGGTATCTTATTTGTAACGAATTTTTGATTATATATTTTTTTAATTAATTAAAATATGAAAATAAACATAGCGTTAAAATAAACATTTATTTATTTATTTATTTATTTTGTTTTTGTTTTTTTTCCCCCAGCATAAAATGAAATATGCTTTCACTTGAAAAAAAAATAAATAAATAAAATAATAATAATATTATAGTTTTAAAAAATTAAAGAACACGCTTTTATAGAAATGTGAACTAAAAAGCACAAAATATCTACCTTAGTATTAAAATGCAGGGTAAGAGAAAATCGTGTGAGTGACACCATAATATTTACATACATTTAAATCTTTCATTAAAATAACTTAGAATTAAACAAAAACCATTTTAAAAAATCTCCCCTGACTGAGATCGAACGCTGGACCTTTAGGTTCGTAGCGCAGAGCCTTACCTGAACGCCACATCGTTCACATAGGGAAAGTATTTTTTTACAATATACATTTTTAGCTTGCTCCCAGAGCGGTTACAAACATACATTCATACAAATATACATACAAACATACATACAGGTGAAGCTAATAAAAGCGTGTTAAAAAAATATTAAATTGATGATCTAAAAAATGACGTCTGTAAAATAATGATAATAATTTTAAATGTTAAAGTTGACGAAAAGATAAATAAAGTGCGAAAACTTCGCACGGTCTTGCTAGCAAATGAATTATTTGAAGTGAGAAATAAATAAAATGAAATGATCATTTTTCAACGGGCGCCTTAGTCGCCCTACAACTAACTAACTAGTTATTACGTAACGAATAAGCGTTCATTTTTTTTTTTTTTTTTTTTTTTTTTTTTTTTTTTTACCGACACAAAAAGAGACATATTTATTTACACGTAAAGTAATTGAAATTGAGATAAAGTTTTCTTAAAAATTAAATTTGATCATGCATCTAGCAAAATTGATGTCATTAGAATTTTAAAATATTTAGATATATTGATAAAGAGATTGATTAGTTGAACTTTATATCTTTCACGTGTAAATAAATATATTTCTCTTTATGTCAAAAAAATAATATAAAATAAATTTCCACTTATAATTTGGATTTTATTGAAACTGTACATTTATTGAATCAACTTTTGGTGCAAATCACTCAATAAATGGAAGTGCGATTTTTCGCATTTAAGAAAATGTTCTATTTCAAGTTCTATTATGCATAATCGAACAAAATTTGATATGTAAGAGTACCGTTATGAACTATAATACTGATTTAATTTGGGAGCACATTGGCCGATAAGCGGCCCTGCTATGCTGCAATTTATCCGTAAATATGAAGACTGTGTCTCAGATTCTAATTTATATAATTGAATAAAACTTGATGTATGAGAAGATCATTATGAAACATTGTGGTGATTCATATCGGTCAACAGGTGGCGCTTCTATTATCCATCGTCTGCGATGCACATGGCTGCATCTCTGCGTCTATTGATTAAAACTGCACCATAAAAGATGTTACTACCTAATATACAAAAAATCTGGAGTGACTCCACTCGACTTTCCGAACATTGAGTAATTAACAGTTTTGTAGATAAAGTGAAGAAAGAGGAGTTGTTAAACAAACAAAAGAGAGGAAGCCATAATAGATTGCTTGAGTATTTTTCTCCATATATGACACGATGTTTTATTTAACGCTACTGAACTTTGAGCCCATAAGATCATAATGATAAAGAATTTTTCGTTGTGTCCCTGTAAAAACCTATAAATGCTAGATTCACCAAAATGCTTATAGTTAGTGTGCAACAGTGATTTATAATATTCATATAAATTTTCAGCTCAACTGAATAAGACGTTTAGATGCTATCGCACTTTTAAAAATTTCGTCCCATAGGTCATAATGATAAAGAATTTTTCTTTGTGCCCCTGTAAAAAAAACTGTAGGGGCTAAATTCTCCAAAATATATACAGTTCGTGCAACTGTGGCCTATAACATGTGTGCAAATTTTTTGCTCAGATTAACAAGGCGCTTAGACGCTATCGCACTTTTAAAAATTTGGCCCCATAGGCCATAATGATAAAGTGTTTTTCCTGGTGTCCCTGTAAAAAAACTATAAGTGCTAGATTCACCAAAATCTATAGGGTTCGTACTATGGTGACTTACAATATACGTACCAACTTTCAGCTTATTTGAACAAAGCGTTTAGACGCAAGCGTGTTCACTCACTGACATACACACATACATACGCACATACATACATCATCTCAAAAATAGTGAAAACGGACTCATTGGACCTCGAAACGTATAGAAACATCAAAATCTCAAATTCGGATTTTTGACATGATTACAATACTTTCCTCGCTATAGTGTTCGGAAAGTAAAAACCAGAAAACTATACTTGTTTTCAAAATGAATGCAGAAGGGAGATTTATTAATGACTTATCATATGGTCGTTATCAAATGTATTTATTTATACCTGTATGAAATGGCATTTGGAGAGTTCTTAATACATTATAAGACAAATTAAACATTCGAAATGACAATTTCCTATAAAATCAAAATAATTTAACATGAAATTCAGAGACAGTAAAATGTTGAAAAAACTTGAATTCAGCAATAGATCCTGAAAAATTTCGCCTCTTCTCCACCGCTCCATTCCATGTATAAAATCTTTATAGTAAGAAGCAATGATTAAAGTGTAAACTGTAAGTGGTGTTGTTATATAGAATGATATAGGAAAAAATATTGTGATGGGCGTAACTTACTAGTTTATATCTGAACACCTTTTTCTTTAGAACACCATAGGGCACATCCAGGAATTTTATAGTAGGCCGCATAAGTGTGCTCTAACACACCCTTTAAAAAACACTGACCTAACTCTGAAGAAAACTATGTCTCTTTTAGGATTTTTTTAAATAATATTTTCAATTATATACTTTTTTCAATACGATTCTATATTTTTATTTCTTTCTATATTCATAAGAGAAATTATTTAATAATATTTTCAATTATATACTTTTTGCAATACGATTCTATATTTTTATTTCTTTCTATATTCATAAGAGAAATTATTGTATCCCCCCTCCCCCTCAAAAAAAAAATATATATATCCCTCTTTTGTTTTTTTCTGTTTTATACGTTTTAAGAGTTTCTGAACACGATCTGACCATTTTTGGAATCTCTAACCGTATTTCTGTGAAAAAGAAAGGCGAAAATTTCATGACACCTGTAGATCAAGAACTGTTGCAATAAAATTTTGTATTTAGTTGTACTTTGATATAAATTGGTGTCTATCAACTTTTGATGCACATGGCTTTACAAGTGGCATGATCGTTCCGTTTTTAATAACTTTTAATTTGGCAATATAGGAAAAAAAATTCACATAAATATACATAATGAGGATTATTTTGCGAGTAATCCATGGAAAACTTTGTATAACCGGAATTTCACAAATTTTCTTTAAAGCAGTATCATGAGATCAGGAAGTTCCTCTTTATACTTTCCCTGTTTTTGACACTTCTATTGCAGCAGACAGCATAAGATCGTCTCTTACAGTATTTTTTTCTTTTTCGAGAAGTGCGAAATATTGTAATATGCAAGTAAATATATTTTTATCGACAGTAACGAATTTCTTAAAATCATGCTTTTGCTTATTTAAGGGGCCGCAGTAGCCCAGTCGGTAGGGCGCCGGCCTCGTAATTGGAAGATTGCGGGTTCGGTACTCGAGCCGGCCAAAGACCGTCGTGTACACTAATGGTGGCTGGTGCACGTAAAATCTGTCGTGGTCCCAATGTCCTCCATGTTCCCATAAAAAATTATACCTCTGGGGGGTCACCGAAGCGGGAGAGCAATCCCTTCCGTGGAGGATCAAAATTGTGATGGCATGTCTCCGGACCACCTCTAGGGGTGTGTCCCAGACCGTCGCCAATCGCCCATCTGCGCAGCACTTGCGCGACGTAAAACCCAACAATGTATTTTGAAGTAAATGTTTGGTTGGGTTTTACGTCGCACTAGTGCTGCACGATGAGAAATTGGCGGCAGTCTGGGACTCACCTTGCTGTGCGGTCCGGAGACATGCCATCACAATTTTGATCGTCCACGGAAGGGATGGCTCTCCCGCTTTGGTGACCCCCAGAGGTACAGAGGCTGTTCGCACCTTGTTTAGACGATTTTGATGGAGTGTACTGAAGCAATTTCACTCATATTTCGTGTTTTAATTGTTCAGTTTGACAGCCCTTGTTCTTAACTATCATTCTACATCGTAATTTCTATGATAATAATGCTTTTTATAATATCGGAAGAGGTATATTTTTCTACTCCTCTTGAACGGCTTTCCAAAGTCCACAAAGCGTTGTAGTCGGCGTTTGGATAATGTTGATTTTAAGAGTCAAAAAACACAAAAATCCAACAGTGATACATCAGGAGATTTAGCAGGAATATCAGTGAAGGGTATGGTTTTAATTCCCGTTTTTTGTTCCATTTTTTTCTAGAAAAGCAATTGCGGATTGCGATGTGTGGCTGCTTGTTTTGTCTTGGTACAGTTCAACGGATTGATAGCATTGTGGATAAAGATCTGGATTTTCATTTTTAAAAATTGGAATTAAAATATGTTCTTGATAGTATTTAGAGCTGATTTTGACATTTTTGTCACATTTCTTTGCTTTTATCTTGCGCTTGTATGAAAAACCAGTGGCAATCATAAATCCTTTAGAAAAACTTTCTTTTGTTGCTTTGAACCATGTAGCAAAAATTTTTTTCTCCACTTTTGTGATAATAAATTGATCTTTTTTTATTGCAACCACTTAAATAGACTCAAGATTCATCTGTTGTTGCGACATTTTTCCATTTTTCTCCTGATAAATGCTTTTCATAAAGATTTCACTAAAAACTCTCTTTGGAAAGAGCGGAAACCTATCCTTCCATCCACTGCCTTTTCAAAAGCGCATTTTTGCATCTAAACAAAAATTCTAAATATCAAAAGATAAATAAAACTTCCAAAAATATAACTGTTGTAAAAATAAAATTCTCCATGCAAACGATTTTTTCTTACTGCGATATAAAATCGTCTAAAAAATGTGCGAACAGCCTCTGTATAATTTGGATCGGAACATAGAAGACATTGCGGCCACGACGGATTTTACATGCACCCACCCACCATTAGTGTATACGATGATCTTTGGCCGGCTGGAGTATCGAACCTGCAATTTTCCAATTACAGCTCGGTGTTTAACCGACTGGGCTAAGAAGTAAATGTCTCTAGAAGTAAATGAAAATGTCTCTTTGGTTTATTCGAAGCGATGGAGCTATACCCATCGTGGAGGATCAAAATTGTGATGGCATATCTGAGGACCACCCGTAGGGGTGAATCCCAGACTATCGCCAATCGCCCATAGTGTAACACTAGTGTGACGTACAGTCTATAACAAAAGTGTCCGAACACTAGCAAAAATTCCTATATAAAAAAAGTACATTTAATACAGTTTTGTTATATAAATCCTTGTCGAATCCTGTTCTTCGTCAGTCTAAGAACATGATTCGACAAGGATTTATTTAACAAAACTGTATTAAGTGTACTTTTTTTATATGTGAAATTTTGCTAGTGTTCGGACACTTTTGTTACCGACTGTAAAATCTACTCAACCTAAATCTAAACCTTTCTGGTTTATTACAGTCATTTGCAAAAGTTTAAGATCAGTAGCCGATTTTCAGTATTTTAACACATTGAATCATTTGTGCAAATTATTGCGTCTTATCTGTACTGATAAGTATAAAGGACTTAAGTCCAAAAATGTCGATTTTGAGTTAAGTACATAGTCAGACTCAGAAAAAAATTCTCTATCGATTGATATAAAGGATTTAAATCCATGTCATTTAGTCTTTGAGAAAATTCATTGGTAAAAAAAGGACCAATTTAGAAATTTACCATTCATGTATGGTATAAAATATTTAATTCAATTTTTCCCGTTATTAAATGAAGTCTTGACAACCACTGCATGGTATAAAGGGTATAAGTCAACGAAATACCTTTTCCCTAATCCATTCTTCTGATTTGTTTTTAGCTAGTTAAACTTTATTTTTCGTCTCCTGAAAAATCAAGAATATGGACTTAAATCCTTTATACTTATCACTACAGATATCATGTGCTGTTTGTATCAGACGCATCTTCTGTTATAAATAAAAGTGCCCGGCTCGTTTATCGCCAGTTGTTTATTGGATTTTGTCGTAGTGCTGTTGTGTAATTATTGTAATAGGTAAAAAACGTTCACTTACTGTTATAAAAAGGTCAGAAACATTGACCCAGCATAAAATTGGATTTTCTGAACGTCAAATAAGGTCGAGATTAAATGTGAGCAAGACAGCTGTGCATCAAGCTATTAGTAAATTTAAAATTTCGGGAAATTTAAATTTTCGGGATCGTCGTTTCTATGAATTTTCACGCTTTGAGAGTTCCAGAACCCGATTTGACCATTTTTAGAAAATGTCTATCTATATCTGTTATATGGCAAAAAATTCTTGGTGACAGTATCTCAGGAACTAGAGCATTACATATTAATTTGTTTGTAGCTGTACATTGACATAAATGAATGCCTATCAACCTTCGGTAAAAATCGACCAACAGGTGACGCTGCAATCGTTTTTGCCTTCTTCTGAATTTATAATATGGCAGTATGGGACAAAATATCGTATAAATATATACTATGAGAAATATTATAATAAATATGCATTGTCCCCCCTCCCCTTCCTCCATCGCTATGTACAAATTTTCAATATGGGTACCTTTTTAAAAGCATTCGTTAATATTATTAAAACGAACAGTTGAACCATAGATCTGCAATAATTTGAAATACAGTTATTGATTTTTTTTTTTTTTTCATTTTTTACATAAAAAGGAAAAAAAAAAAAAAAAAAAAAAAAAAATAGAGAGAGAGAGAGAAGCATTATTTAAAATTTTGTTTTAGAGTACAGTCGGTAACAAAAGTGTCGGAACACAAGCAAAAATTCCTATATAAAAAAAGTACGCTTAATACAGTTTTGCTAAATAAATCCTTGTCGAATCTTGTTCTTAGACTGCCTAAGAACAGGATTCGACAAGGATTTATTTAACAAAACAGTAATAGGTGTACATTTTTAACACGCTTTTATTAGCTTCACCTGTATGTATGTATGTATGTTTGTATGTTTGTAACCGCTCTGGGAGCAAACAAAAAACCTATATTGTAAAAAAAGACTTTCCCTACGTGAACGCCGTGACGTTGAGGTATAGCTCCGCGCTACGAACCTAAAGGTCTAGCGTTCGAGCCCAGTCAGGGGAGATTTTTAAAAAATGGTTTTTGTTTAATTCTAAATTATTTTAATGAAAGATTTAAATGTAAGTAAATATTACGGTGTGTCACTCACGCAATTTTCTCTTACCCTGCATTTTAATACTAAGATAGATATTTTGTGCTTTTTAGTTCACATTTCTATAAAAGCGTGGTCTTTAATTTTTTAAAACTATAATATTATTTTTTATTTATATAGGAATTTTTGCTAGTGTTCGGACACTTTTGTTACCGACTGTATATATTAACTTTCTGTCGATATTTAGGTATTATACTTCCCTGAGTTGAGAATCGTCATCGTCTACATTCATCATGGAAAATAACTTTCATAAAACAATTTGTTCTGCGTGTATTTGTATAGAAAATTTCAAAGGAAGTTTTGTGATAGCCACAACAAACTAGTTTTTACCTACTTTTTTATTTATTTAATAAGTTTGCGCTTTTTTGATGACGTCAATGAAACTGAAATAATGTATTTGTTAATATTTTTGATATCTTTTAAAAACGATTAAGATTTAGTGATAATTGAAACAAAAGAGATAATTTCTTCATTATCGGCTGTGATTGACAGAATAATTCAAGCTTCTAATAATCAAAAATTCTGTTATAATACAGACGTGCTGCTGATATGTTTAACAAATGGATATTATAACATTTCAAATATAAATGATAGTGAAAAATAAATTTATAAAGCATATTTATTGATAAATAGGGATAAACTTTAGTCACAGCTATATCATTTAACCAGAATTTCTAAAATGTAAGTATAGCTAAATAAGGATTAAAATGATAAATGTACTACAGACATATTTTGCTTAAGGGCCCGCTTCACTCACCGCCGCCGGAAGCCGAAGCTAATGTTATTCTATGGGAAATTTTTCTTTACAAATAACTTATTAACTAATACATATTTTTAAATTCTGTTTTCACATTCTGAAAATTCCCAGCTGTTAAATGGACGGACCTTTTTTAAAAAAATTACTTTTTTATATTTTATTTTGAAGCTGCAAAATACGAATTTTCAATATGTGAAATTTTTTCATGTTGCAATTTCAAAATAAAACATTAAAAATTAAAAAAATACATTTTTAAAAAAAGTCCGTCAATTTAACAGTTGGGAATTTTCAGAATTTGAAATCAGAATTTAAAAATATGTATTAGTTAATAAGTAATTCGTAAAGAAAATTTCCCCATAGAATAACATTGGATCGGGCTTCCGGCGACGGTAAGTGAAGAGGGCCGTTAAATCGGAAATTTCAATACTTAAAGAATGCCTTGAAGCTAATATATGTTACTCAGGTTGACTGTTGTATGATTTTTACAAGAAATAGTATAAAGCAACACTGCTGGTTTGTATGTAGAGTCTCATAAGAATCCGGATACATTACGTACTGTGAGAAGCATATTTTTAAGTATATTTAAATACCTTTATATTGCACAAAAAATAATTAAATTAACATTAGTTATACATTATTAAGATGTACAAAAGCCTGTTTTCTATAAAATAGAGCAGTGGCGGATCTGGGGGTTGTAGGGGGCTGAAAAAAGAAAAAAAAAAAAAAAGCACTGACCTTCACAACTGAATATTACAATTGTAAATTTTTCATTGATCTGGAATAACATCTTGAAAAATCTTGCCCCCCCCCCCCCCAAAAAAAAAAAAAAAAGTTAAATTCTGGATCCGCCACTGGAATAGAGTATTATTAGCAAATAACATTAATGATAATTGCTAATATTATCATAATCATTAATTTACAAGGCTACAAAAAATACATTCAAATACATTATCGAATATAAGTGAAAGTGCCGAAAGTGCTTTTTTCAGATGTGCTAGAAGGGTTTTTTTCCCCCCGCTATGCTAACTTTTAATACTCTGACCATTTTATAAAATTTAACACCCGTCACAAAATCGAAAAAAATTAATTTTAGAAAATTAAATAGTAAAATTGTTTTGCTATTGCTTTAGAGAGTATTCCATAAAATGTCACACCTGTCACAAAATTTGAAAAATTAGGTTTGTAGTAGATATTGTTTTTCTATTGCTTTGCAGAGCATTCCACTAAATGTCACACCCATCACAAAATTTTATAAATTAAATTAAGAAAATTAAATAGTAGAATTATTTAGTTATTGTTTTAGAGAGCATTCCACGAAATGTCACATCCGTCACAAAATTTCAAAAATTAAGTTTAGAAAATTAAATAGCAGAAGTATTTTGGTATTGCCTTGGAGACATTAAATGAAATGTCACTTCGTCATAAAATTTTAAAAATTAAGTTTACAAAATTAAATAGTGGAGCTGTTTTGCTATTGCTTTAAAGAACATTTCATGAAATGTCACACCCTTCATAAAATTAAAAAAATTAAGTTTAAAAATTAAATAGTAGAAGTATTTTGGTATTGCCTTGGAGACATTCAATGAAATGTCACTTCATCATAAAATTTTAAAAATTAAGTTTACAAAATTAAATAGTGGAGCTGTTTTGCTATTGCTTTAAAGAACATTTCATGAAATGTCACACCCTTCATAAAATTAAAAAAATTAAGTTTAAAAATTAAATAGTAGAAGTATTTTGGTATTGCCTTGGAGACATTCAATGAAATGTCACTTCATCATAAAATTTTAAAAATTAAGTTTACAAAATTAAATAGTGGAGCTGTTTTGCTATTGCTTTAAAGAACATTTCATGAAATGTCACACCCTTCATAAAATTAAAAAAATTAAGTTTAGAAAATTAAAAAGTAGAAGTATTTTGGTATTGCCTTGGAGAAATTCAATGAAATGTCACTTCGTCATAAAATTTTAAAAATTAAGTTTACAAAATTAAATAGTGGAGCTGTTTTGCTATTGCTTTAAAGAACATTTCATGAAATGTCACACAATTCATAAAATTAAAAAAAATTAAATTTAGAAAATTAAATTGAAGAATTGTTTTGCTATTGCTTTCGAGAGCATTCCGTGAAAATAATATGTCACTCTGTCAAAAAATTTGAAAAATTAAATAAAAGATTTTTTTTCTGCATATTATTACACTGTCACAAAATCTGAAAAATTAATTTCAAAAAATTAAGCCCTTTGTGTCGTGCCCTTAGCGACCATGCCCTTAGCGGACCGTGCCCTAGCCGCAAATCGGAATGCTCCTCCAAATAGGCTACCCTCTACTGCGCTTCGATACATTTACCTTATCCTACTTTGTTGTTTAATTTTATTTTGGTCAGTTTCGTATTTAAGTTTTAATACAATTCCACAGTATTTCCAATGCAAAAAATCTCCATAATGCAAGTTTGTGTGAAGTGAACCATCTATTCTGCCATATTAATAAAATATTTTAATTTCAAATAACTTAAGTTGTTTTTAAAGTAGAATGTTGATATTCAATAGTGATCATAGATATATCATAAGTGATATTTTAAAAGTGGCATGACATATTTACGATGAAAACTATCCTCATAGTGAACCTTTATAAGAATTTTATAATATTTTCCAGCATTAGAATTCTTAAACTTCAAATAAGTTACGAAGTTTTCGTAGTACAATATTATTAGTCAATGGTGTTTGTGTCAGTATTATACAGGGTGACAAGAAATAACTTGGACGAAGTTTCAAACCAAACATCTGTAACTACCACAATCGCATACTCATTTTGGAAGATGTTGTCTTACATTGGTCGCAAAAGTTCTTTGGAAATAAAAAATGGACCTTTCAACAGGATTCCGCACCTGCACACAGAGCTAAAGGCACTTAAGATTGGTGCAAGACAAATTTTCCTGACTTCATTGGAGCTCAAGAATGGCCACCGTATTCCCCAGATTTGAACCCAATGGATTATTCTGTTTGGTCCATCTTGGAGACAAGGGTGTGTGCTAAACCCCATAAAACTTTGGTATCCCTAAAGGAATTCTTATGCAAGGAATGGGATAAAGTATCAGTAAGTGAGTTGCGGCCCATAGCCGAAAATTTTGTGACACGTTTAAACCTCTGTATGAAGGCTAAAGGTAGCCACTTTTAAAATTTGTAAATATAATAGACAAAATAATGTATTCCTATTTATTGAAGTTTGGTCGTAATAGTATTTTCATTAGCATTAAAGTTATAATGTATCATGTGTGTCCAAGTTATTTCTTGTCACCCTGCAAAAAAAAATATTTTAAAATTCGTCTCACATCTATACGATGAAAATAATTCTCATAAAGGGCGTATCAGACTCAACGACTTTACAAGCGATTTTAGAGCCAACCACTGATTAGCGCCGATTTTTCGGGAAAAAAATGTCTCTACTCCCAGTGTGATAGCGCAGACCGATGTTGCCCAACTTTTTCAGAGCTACCTTGATAAAATTGTCCGTATACTCAATTTCTCCTCGGATTCGTCCAATCAGGATGCGCTATTTTGATACGTCATATTTCCAAGATGGCGGAACACGGGAATCGCTTCAAGTGGAGGTTTGAAGAAGAAATATTATCGTTAAGCACGTTTATTTTACCGTTAAATGATAAGAATTTTCAATAAATCGTTTTTATTTTCGTATAGCGTTATGACAATAGTTGTAAAAAAGATCAAAATAGAAATAATAATGCGATATTTTACACAAATGAAAGGGAATTTTAACGCTAATCATTGCGTATTTTATTTGCGCCAAGAAAAGTGATAAGCGTCAGAAGTTAGCCTTCTTTCATCCAACTTTTCACCCGACTATTGTAACCTCTACGGTGTTTTCGTCGAGGAAAAATCGGCGCTGAAGTCGGCTCAAAAATTGGTTGTTTCTAAAGTTGCTGAATCTGATACGCCCTTAATGCACGTAAAAAATAATTTTGTCTGTGAATTCGTACTAGTTATCCCTTAGGGGATAGTGGGCTTTGAAAATCGTAAAAATCGAATTTCCATTTTTTTTGTTATATAAATTTTTTATGACTAATTCTGAACAATATGCAATGCAAACAAACAAGCAGAAAAGTCAGCGGAGATTGATCATTTATAATTTTAACTTTTCAATTATTTTAAATTTTGATTAAAAGAATGTTTAAAACAGCGAGTTTTAAAAATAATCTTAATACTGTAATACTTCAGTGCATAGGGGAATATCTCCGGTTGTGGGCACAATTTTAATTCTGGCTTATAACTTTTGATATAGTAAATATTATGCAAACATATTAATACTAATGGAAAACCCTTAGCTAACGTTTGAAAAATTAACTTTATCGGTTCCGTCAACCAGAAAAATGTTACCACCAATTTAGTGAAGTGGTCATTTTTGCCCTCCCTCTCTCCCCCCCCCCCCCCCACAAAAAAAAAAAAAAAAAAAAAAAAAAAAAATGTATACCCAGTTGAGGGCATACTTAAAAATATGCTAAAAATGAGAATATAATAAGAAAAACCACCATAAATTCAGAAAAATAACAAAATTCATTCATTTATAAGGATTGAGTGGCCAAAATAACAACATAAAATAGACTTTTTTCCAATTATATTCGTCATCTTCTTTGTCTTCGAAATCAGAAGTGCAATGCTCACAAGTAGAATAATTTGCATGTATACTGGCACACTTCAAATGCACCAGACGATCACACTCGTTGCATTTCATTGAGTTGGCTCTCGTTAGGCATGATAGCAGGTGCTCCAAACAGATGATGCAGAAGTCGATATCATTATCGGATTGCGGGTGTTCCTATTTTTAGCACGCTTGGGCGGCAGTTTGACAGGTGAAGTTGCCTTACTTTTTCCAGGCTTCTTCTGGGGGGACACAGATACTGCGAAGAAGTCCATATTCTCAGGCAGTTGATTTTATGGATTTTTTATGTACTAAGCAATCCTAAATGACTTCAACTAGCGTATTAAAATCCATTTCTTTTGGATCGGTCGACTTCTCCGGGGTTGACATGGCTAAAAATGCCTAAAAATACATAAAAACGCTAATGAAATATATTGTGTTGACATAAACGATCATATTTGTTAATTTGTAAGCCAAACACATGCTATAAATGGGGAAAAAAAAATAATAATAACGTGTGCCCACAACCGGAAATGGCAGCCATTTTTATAAAGACAGAAAAGCAATTTTCGGTTTACATTGTCGTTGAATTTGATATTGCGTCAAGAAATGTAATGAGCATACTGCATGAATATACATTACACTTACGTTTTTGAATTAATTCACTCCGGTTTATCGCATTCTGAAATATTCACAAATTACTTTTGCGTTGCTTTTTTTTTTCAGAATTTTTTTTAGATGCTTACACTTATTAAGCAAATGCGTCTATTCACTTCAGTGTTAGCACAAAAACTGCTTACTGTTACAATATAAGTTTGACAGGACTCATATATCAAATCCACTATATTTGCTTTCTTTTAAAAGATAGGGTAGGGTGCCCATAACCAGAGAATGCCCATAACAGGATACATTCCCCTATGTATACAGAAATTTTAAATTTTTGCCGAAAATTTAAAAATATTTATTCATAACGCTCACTATCTCCTTATGAGGACTCCCCATGGAGCGCAATCCAAAGAATGTTTCTTATATTGTGTTTTACATTCAACTTACTTTTTAACACGCTTTTATTAGCTTCACCTGTATGTATGTTTGTTTGTATGTTTGTAACCACTCTGGGAACAAACAAAAATCTATATTTAAATCTGGAGTGACTCCACTCGACATTCCGAACATTGAGTAATTAACAGTTTTGTAGATAAAGTAAAGAAAGAGGAGTTGTTAAACAAACAAAAGAGAAAAAACCATAATAGAGTGTTTGAGTATTTTTTTCCATATATTACACGATGTTTTATTCAACGCTACTGAACTTTGAGCCCATAGATCATAATGATAAAGAATTTTTCGTTGTGTCCCTGTAAAAATCTATAAATGCTAGATTCACCAAAATGCTTATAGTTAGTGCAACAGTGATTTATCTATCTATCTATAATAATAAAAGATGTTTGTCTGTCTGTCTGTCTCTCTGTCTGTGCATCTATACGTTCAGCCCCTACTGAACGCAGAAGTATAAAATTTGACATACGGGTGCTCAGAAGCCTTCCCGAGTTGATAGTGAAAACAGAATTTAAAAATTTTAATTAGTTCCGGAGATATTAATTAAAACGTCGACCAATGCCTAATTAAAAAGCGAGCGGATCGTAATTTCCGCCCTTCAGCGTGTTCCTGAAAAGAGAAAGCAGAGAGAGAAAAATTTCGCGGGTTTTTCTAAAGCGATCGCTGCCGATCTGTTGGAAATATCGAAAATACACCTGTACCACGAGAAAGAGCATTTATTACCAATTCTTACGGTACAATTTTTTTTTTAAATACGGATTTTTTATATTTTTAAAAAAAGTTTTAAAAAGGGTCGAAAATTTCTCTTTTCCTCGATTGTCTTTTTTGAAACGCCCTGTACGACCGAGTAACTGTTCCATTTATATAAAAAAAAGCAGTTTTTGATTTTTTTCAATTTAAAATCGATCAAAAGCAGAACTTCGAAATTGCCCGTCATTATGGCTCACCTGTATGCAGTTAAAAAATCTAAAGTATAGCTTTAAAAATAAAATAAATAGACATATTATATTTATTTAAATTCATTTTTATTTCATCTGTTAATGACACCATTCACCAATTTCATCTGTTAATGAGTTACTTTTAACAGAATAATATTGATTCTCCCCCCCCCCTGTTTTTTTATGAATTCGGTTATAAAAAAGCAGTTTTGGAATTCTTAAATTTTAGATCGATTTCAATAGAAATCGTTAATCGCCCTTGATAGATTAGCCATTTTGAGTCTAAAATATATCATAGATATTCATTATTGTAATACATAATACATCATTTAAAAGATATTTTTATGTATTTTTATTGCAGGCTATTAAAATGATATAAGCCGTTCAAATTCTGTACGAAACTTTCGGAGAAAACTACGGAAAAACCAGAAAATTTTTATTCTTTTATATTTTACAGAGTTTCAAATTCAGATTTTCGCTCACATTTCGTACTAATAATTTTTAACGATATTAAGCAGGTTTTTAACGATTTAAGCATATACCCGGAATTAAGCAGGTTTCGGAGAAAACCACAGATAAGTCAGACATAAGTCGTTTTATAATAGTGTTTATATCATTTTTGTATCTCATTTTCCCTACGTGAACGCTATAGCCGTAAGGTAAAGCACTGCGCTACGAACCTAATGGTCTAGCGTTCGAGGCCAGTCAGGGGAGATTTTTTAAAAATGGTCTTTGTTTAATTCTAAATTATTTTAATTAAAGATTTAAGTGTATGCAAATATTATGATCTGTCACTCACTCGATTTTCTCTTACCCTGTGTTTTAATACTAAGATAGATATTTTGTGCTTTTTAGTTCACATTTCTATAAAAGCGTGTTCTTTAATTTTTTAAAACTATAATATTATTAAGAATGTATAAACACTATATACACATGCACACACAAACTTTTATATTCACGAAATGTAATGGTTAAATGAGATAAGTATTTATGACAACACTGTCACTGACCCTGTTACTTCCTCCTTTACGTAGTTTTCTAGAATTATCAGAGCGGGAAGCTAGAAGAAAAAAAAAATTATTGACCGTGACAATCAAATTATTAATTTATATAGCGGTTTCTAGGCATCAGGCACAAAAAAAAAGGGGAACAAAACGCCGCCATTTAATTGAATAATTGTCGGGCTATCCCACCAGTTAATTTCACAGGAAGTGGACACCATTCAGCTGTCATGAACTTAATTTTTCGTGAAATGGGTAAGAGCATAAAACTGTAAACGATATTAGTGTTTTTCGACTTGCTTGCATAAGCTAGCTGCACGACCTTAATATTATGGGGTGCACTCGATACATTTAATGATTAAAATTCGCTATATTAACATAGAATGTTATTACTTTTTAACTCCTGAACGGCCCTCTTCACTTACCGTCGCCGGAAGCCCGAGTCAGTGTTATTCTACGGGGAAATTTTCTTTACAAATAACTTATTAACTAATACATATTTTTAAATTCTGTTTTCACATTCAGAAAATTCTCAACTGTTAAACTGACGGACCTTTTTTAAAAATATTTTTTTTTTTAATTTGTAATATTTTATTTTGAAAGTGCAAAATGAAAAAAATTCACATATTGAAAATTCGTATTTTGCAGCTTCAAAATAAAATATAAAAAAATAATAATATTTTTTTAAAAAAAAAAAAAAAAAGAAAAAGGTGCGTCAGTTTAACAGCTGGGAATTTTCAGAATGTGAAGACAAAATTTAAAAATATGTATTAGTTAATAAGTTATTTGAAAAGAAAAATTTCCCATAGAATAATATTAGATTCGGCTTCCGGCGGCGGTGAGTGAAGAGGGCCCTTAAATACTCATTTAGACATGTATTTAAATACATAGTTTCGTTGAAATAAATAAATAAATAAAATACAGAATTTACTAAAATCAATCGAAAATTTACAGGATTTATATTTCGAGTATTACAGAATTAAAATTTTTATGTAATCCTTATATATTAAAATGCCCTGTAAGTAAAATGTCCCCATACTCTAATAAGATGATGTACAAAATGTTTCAAATGTAGGACGAGGCCAAAAAAAAAAAAAAAAAAAAAGCTGACTTAAATCGCTTTAAAACGTACCAACGTTCATTTTGCAAGGGTTAAAGCATACCTTTTACTTTCAGATCATTTTTAAGAGGATTATATATAAGGTACGAGTAAAAACAATGCTAATGTAAATAAATAGTTATGTAAATAAACGGTGTTAGCGTTGGTGTTCGTGTTAACCCTTAAGTGCATAGCGATGTAGATCTGCATCGTATGTTTAATTATCGTGATATCTCTTTATATTGTAACTTTTCCATAGTGTTAAGCGATTAAACAGATTTAAAAGGCTATTTTTATGGCAAATCCTCATAATAATAATAATTATTATTTCATTTCATTTTATTTTTTATTCTATTTTATTTATTTGTTTATTTATTTTGGATGGAGGGGAATGTGATGGGCAGAAATGGGGGCAATGTTGCTAAATGAATACTACATTTTTATTTTTGTACAATACTATTTTTTTTTTTATTAAAACAATCACTCTAAATAAAAAACAAAACTTTCTGATTAAAGTAACAGACACTTTGATACTTTAAAAAAATAGTAATTTAATTATACTTTAAAAAAATAGTTATTAATTGATACTTTAAAAAAATAGTGGGGCTAAAAAATAAAAATGAAATATTCATCTGGCAACCGTGAATGGAGGTCCTATTTTCGATTCAGCATTCTTGAAAACATAAAAATTATCGAAAACATTCCATATATATATTCAGAGCCAGACCCGCAGTATCTATATGTAGTAGTTTCGATTTTACACCAGATGGAATTAACACAGCTTATTCTATTGTAAGTTGATATCATCTGGCGAAGAAAGATTTCTTGAGATTTGAGATAAAAAGCTCTTTAACTTTTTATGATAACGCTTCATGACAATACGGAGGTTTCTCTTTCTGTAACCGTATCTCATTAGATTTTATGCTATTACTCTGTAACGCAGTGATAACTCTCTGCTACTTCAGACATGTGTCTCAAGTATATATTTTCAAATAAATCAAAGACAGTTTAGAAATACATGAAAAATATTTCATATCTTATAAAAATACGCGAAAAAGAACGCACGATAGTAAACATGCTTTTGTACACCTGAAAAATGTATGTTAGTATCGTTATGCAATGTTCAGTATGAAGATATTAAAACCATAGATATAGATTGATCCATAGATTGAATCCATAGATTGAAACCATAGATTGATCAGCGAGAGGGAAAAAGTGATACCTTTATTTTCGGGAAAAGTCACTCTAATGGCTGCCTTTACCCGAGTAAATCACACACAGGAATACACACGGATAATTTAGTAAATAAAATTTATGAATAATTTATTTTCTGAAGGTGAATGAAAAACTCCAGATACAGTTTTAAATTCATTTTTCTTTTTATTCTTTTTATTTTTTTTTTCAATACTCTCTAATGGCTGATTTTAGATTTTTTTTTCGGCATCAAAAGTTTTTGCTCGATAACATGAGGATGATAGATCTATATATATTACTATATCTATGATTAAAACATGCTTTAACCCTTTATCTACCCACAGTACTTTAAAAAAGTGTACAAAATTGAATTTATGGAAGAAATGTCAAAGGAATATTTTTAAGAATAAAGAATATATGTACTTCACTATATGGCTCTAGATACTACATGCAGCCATTTTTATCCCAAAAAGCATTTTTACTTTCTTCTATATTCAATATAGGCCATTTTTAGAAAATATCTGTCTGTCTGTCCGTCTGTGTGTGACAAAAATTCTGTGGAAGCCTAACAGGTGACGCTGCTATACAGCAATTTCCGCAATTTAAGGGAAGGCTATATCTCAGGAATTACTGCACAGAATTGTATATAAATTTATATATAGATGTACCTTGACATAAATTAGTTCCTGTCAACTTTTGGTGTCAATCGCTCAACAGGTGATGCTGCTACACAGCGATTTCTGCAATTTAAGGAAAGACTATATCTCAGGTTCCATTGCGTATAATCAAACAAAACTTGATATGTAAGCTGATTCAGTTTGAATGCTTATCAGCCAACAGGTGGCGCTTCTAAACTGCAAATTCCCTCGGTAACGGGAAGGCTAAATCTCAACTTGTATGGCATAAAACTGTACGAAACTTGATGTGTCAGATAATCATTATAAAAACGCATTTTATAGGATGTTATTTATAGACAATAAAACTGTCTTTCTTTCGATATTTAGTGTTAGTTTCCTATAAGTTGGAAATCATTTGAATTCATCATGTAAGATAATTTTAATAAATAATAGTTTTATTAAATTATTTGCCCTCAGTGAATTTGTATAGGAAAATACAGAAGAAAGTCTTGTGGTGGTTGCAACATACTAGTTAAAAATGCTGTCGCTGTTTTCGCTTGGTACTTTTCCAAGTCTTCACATGTGTGTTAAAATTTAATCTTATATTATCTCAAGAATTAGAAAAATATAAAGAAGATAAAGAGTAAATACATTTTTGCACTTTTTAAGATCCTAATGTCTTTTTGGACCTCTGTGTACCAACGATACCACCTCTGAATCCTCGTGAATTACTATGGTGAGGTAATGATATGCATAATTTTTATTGCATATGTCTTTTTAAGAAAATGCTATTAAGTAACTAATAAAATACCTTTCAATAATGTTTTGCCTGTTTCATGATGCGGTAAATAAAGGGTTAAAGAAACACTTCTCATAGACTGTCATGTGTCTGAATTATTTTATTGTCCTGTACACAAATCAGTAGTGCTATTTATGCCACTTTTAATACACAGTAAAAAAAAAAAAAAAAAAAGTGTACCATTGCACTAAAATCTTCAGACAATTGTGTAATGTTACACAGTTTTTTAGTGCAAAATTATTGTATAACACAATTTATTTGGGCAACAGTACACTAAAAGTTGTGTAACATTACACCTTATTTCCGTAACGTTGCAACAAAGGTTTGAAGCAAATATGCTGCCCTAACATTTTCGTACAATGTCACACATTTTTTTTTTTTTTTTTTTAGATCCCCTATCATACTATAAGTATGGGCGACATAGATATTCATAAAAATTTTTGATCTCGATTTTTTTACTTTTTTACACGTTTTAAGGTGAGAAAAATCCGGAAAAAAATAATAATAATAAAAAAAAAAACTGATATGATGTCTATCTGTAAAGTGTCTGTTACTTTGTTTGTATTAGTCTGTGTTAAACGATATACGTTTGTTTATTAGTCTGAGTGTCTAAACGATATCTCAAGAACAAATGGTCGTAAAGAGGTCGGACCAATTTTTAAATATCACTTATGACAACGGCAAGAACCTTATCGGATTGCAACATTCTAATTTAAAAACTTTGTAAGTTTTTCGAAATTTACGATGGAAGAATAAAGCAAAATTTCGCTTAAACGTGCATTAAAAAAAAATATTTTTATAGTAAAGATGTCAGACCAACTTTTTAATATCGGTTATGGTGGTAGCAGAATATCATAAACTACGAACATACTACTTTGAAAATTTCGTAAATTATTCGGAATTTAAAAATTTTACTTAAATGTGTATTTTGAGGGATATTTTCATCGTAAAGATGTCAGACTACTTTTAAAATATCATTTATGATATTGGTTTGAACATCATTGGTTTGAACATCATTGGCTACGAATATTGTAATTTGAAAATTTCGTAAGGTACTCTAAATTTAAGATTTTCTTAATATAGCATAACAGAGCAATTTTCACAAAAACTTGCATTATGGGGATCATTGCCTTGAAAATACTATGGAATAGCAGAAAACTAAAATATGAAACTTACTCCAATAAAATTAATTAACAAATTAGGATAAGGTAAATGTATAGAAGTGAAAGTTTGGTAGCCTATATGTTCGGGATTTCATTCTGTCACTGTGTCGATTGTTCTGTCAAATTTATTTCTTTTAACATGAATGCCTTGTAGTATAAGTTTGTGATAACAAATATATGACGAGGAACTGAGCAGAGTCCATCTATGCCAACTAGTTTTTCATAAAGATGTCCGACTAGTTTTTATATATCAGCCATGAACGTCATTAACGGCGACCATTCTACTTTGAAAATTTCGTAAATTATTCAAAATTGAAGATACATAACTTAGCAGAAAAGAACAATATTTCATATAAACTTGCATTATGGAGTTCAATGCATTCGAAATAGTATACAGAATTGCATCTCTCTATTTATAAATGGCTAAGAGAGTTTTCTTCCTGTTTGTCTGTGTGTTGACGCAAGTTGATTGGCTAAGAGAGATTTTCTTCTGTTTGTCTGTGTGTTGACGCAAGTTGCCACCAGCTTTTCATACTTTAGTTAATTTAAAAAATTGGCACCAGCTTTTCATACTTTAGTTAATTAAAAAAAATCTAATTGTCCGATCGATAAGTTAATTAAACCGACGGATTCAGAAAAAATGCCCCTTTCATTTGGTACCTTATTTGTAACGAAATTTTGATTAGATTTTTTAAAATTAATTAAAATGTGAAAATAATAACCTGGTAAAAGCTTTAAAAATGGACATTTAAATTTTTAATTGTTGCCAAAAAAAAAAAAAAAAAAAAAAAAAAAAAACTGCTTTTTACAAAATCACTTTTTTTTTTCCAACATAAAATGAAATATGCTTTCACGCAGGGAAAAAAAATTAAATATTAAATTTTCTCCTGCACATGAAAACATGAAAATAGAGTAAAAATAAAAATATATATATACCTCAATTTTAGATTTTTTTTTCCCCTTTTGTTTAAATAGTATGTTTCTGGCACGGATGAATCGCGCTTGGCATGAAAGCTAATTCAGCATTACATTAAAGAGTTTTACTTATTGATAATCCTGGGTAATTTTTAAAATTTTGATGCTGAGATAGATCGGACATTTTTTGCCAAGGACTCCACTTTCGTAAAAGCCACTTTAAGCCAAGCAGCGCATAAAAAATATGAATAAATTATAAAATATGGAAAAACAGAAAAAAAAAGGAAAGGAAAAGAAAACGAAAAGAAAAGAAAAACTAAAATAATAACATAAATTATGTTTTTTTGTCTAAAGTGACGATAATAATTCAAAAGTCGCCAAGGAGAGTTACATTAAGGCTGTACCATGATCAGGTTTACATATTTTATTATTTATTTTTCTATATACCAACTACTATTAACTAACTCAACTACTATTATAGCCACAAAAATTTATTGTCTCATTGCGATAGACGTAGCCGATCATAGAACATTGTAATATTATATTTAATGTGAAATTGTTGTCATTTTATGGTTGATCGAATAAATCAAATAAATATAGAAAATAACGTGAAAGAAAATATTATGTACACAACGTATAGTGTTGTTCATATGTAACTGGGATTCAAATATAAAGTGGCTACTTCAATTTTTTCGATACTGTCCGTTTCTAAACTGTTATCTGATAAGCACCCAAATGGAAGCCCACTGGAAAGCTAAGCTATTGTCACAGGCAATAGGGACAGACACCCGAGAGTCTGCGAATGAATGGGTCGCGCCGAAGGCATTGGGAAACCAAAGCGGGCTTTAAAGCAATTTCATGATTTCTTTAAATTTTATTTTTGTTTGTAAAGCGATATAGAAAAGAGTTTCCTTTAAATATAGTGACCAGCGTAGCGAGAAACGCCTTCGTTGATTCCCTACCTTCACTGATTTCATGAATTAAAAAATGGTTTCGTTAACAAACTTTGATCTATTGGCACGCAGGCAGCATCAGGCCGAGTTTTGTACATTTCGAGTTTGGTTTTGAAATATTTCCCGCATTTGAAATTCGGTTCGTTCCCGAACCGGGGCTTTGCTAGTTAAAACTAAAGTACTACACTGACCCTTATAAAAATAGTGTAGAAATTAACATAAGATAACTGTATCGAATTAAACGATAATATACAAGGTGCGGCATTTCAGTCTGAGACTGCGTCGAGAGATCGACGAAATATATTTCTCTTATCGTGATTTAAGAAGCCCTGTAGCAAAAATTTATGGGGAAAAGTGGAGAAATACGACGGAAAACTGAGCATACTATGAACCTGAATAACATCTACCATGGAGTTACCGCAAAATTATTATTAATAAAAAATTATGGAGATTCATTATGGAGGTTCTGTGACTGACATCTAGAATCTAAATAGTATCTCTGGTAAAAATAGTTCCATGTCATCCTTATAAATTCTTCTAAACACAACAGGCAAGTTTTTGTAATTATAATTTTGTTTTGTAACCCAATTCTAGAAAACCAACGGGAATTTCTCGCAATACAAAGGATTCAGAACATTCATAATATCGTTTCCCCATCTAGAAAAGTGCAGACTAGAAATTTTCGATTATTTCGTCTATCCACGTTATTTGTTTACCTTATATGCATAACTCGGAAATCTGTTTTTCTAGTTTAGGGATTTAGAAAATGGCTTCTTATTCGTCCTAAATGAAAGCTATACATTTTTTTTTTCCCACTGTAAGAACTTAGTTTTTATTTGTTATTCTTTTATTTTTCTACATAATCAGCATATTTATCCGGCATTTCGTAACCTTTCGGTATCGTCATTGTATAATAGATTGATGTGGGATCACTTCAATGGATAGTTCGCTGAAAAAATAAATCAATCAACATTAATATTCTGTAACTACATTTCTTGCGACCAAGGAAGCCGCTGCGCAAGTGCGGACTGAACGAGTCCAGTGTGAAAATAGGGGTGATTGAGAAAAAACAAGCGATAAGGGAACACCGAATGACTGGATGTTTACCAAATCCCAATTTGCCGGTCAATTTGGCACCCATCCAAGCCTTTGGACTCACCCTCACTGCTAGTCGTAGGAAACGTGGTTCCTTACATTATCTTATACTATTAAGTGAGCAATATTTGTATATGTATATTCCACTGTTTTCGAAAACGGTAGCTCGGACAGTCACGTGATTTAACACAAAGGTGCCCTCCGAAGGGTCATTGTGCACATCGAAGTCAGATTTTCGAATTTTTGATTAGTTTTCTTTTAATTAATAAAAATATGAAAATAAAACTTCCCATTTCTATAATGACGCAGAATGGAGAATCTTAGGACAGATTTGATTGGTTTATTTGATTGTCACTGATTTGAGTGTATTTTACATTGAACTACAGCTACGTTATGAGGAATTACAAGATATTTGAATGGTTTATTTGATTTTCATTGATTTGAGTGTATTTTACGTTGAACTAGAGCTACGTTATGAGGAATTACGAGAGATTTGTTTGGTTTATTTGATTTTCATTGGTTTGAGCGTATTTTACGTTGAACTAGAGCTACGTTATGAGGAATTACGAGAGATTTGATTGGTATATTTGATTTTCACTGATTAGAGCGTATTTTACGTTGAACTAGAGCTACGTTATGAAGAATTACGAGAGATTTGATTGGCTTATTTGATTTTCATTGATTTGAGTGTATTTTACGTTGAAATAGAGCTGCTTTTAGATTTTATTTAAAAATATTTGAATTTTTAAAATTTTAATATTATGCGACTTTTACAGAGAACAAATTACAATTGGCGCCGCATGCGCCCGAGAACATGTTTTTTGGTAAAAATTTTCATGTGTCTCTGGCCAGCTAGTACCTGTAATTTACAGAAGTAAGAATTCATTACTATGCAGAAAATTTTTTATGCTGATATCGCTGTTCTTAAATAACGTAAGGCATTCAAAAAATATATCCGTAAATCTGTGACCACGGGCAGGGAAACAGAACAAAATTCATAAACACTCTTCAACTTTGTTGGAAAATGTAAAAAAAAAAAAAAAAAAAAACAGTTGTTAAGAGCGAAAAATACCTAACCTCGGCGACACAAAAGCGTATGTTATTCTACGGGGAAATCTGTGTATAAAATTACTCATTGCTTAACGTGTTTTTTTTTTTTTTTTTTTTTTCCGTTTTTACATTCGGAAAATTCACAGCCATTAAATTAACATTCGTTTTCTAAAAGATTATTTTTATTATTTATGTATTAATTTGGAGCAAAAATTTACTTAAGTTTTATAATAAAAAGCCGACTTCTATTTGCTCCGTGTTCCATCGGACCGTACCCGTACACCTGGACATCTACAGGGAACTGTCGTATGATCTGCCTCTTCTTTCTTTTGAAGAAAATAAAAGAAAGAAGAGGCAGATCACGAGCACGACATTTCCCTGGAGATGACCGAGTGCACATGCACGGTCGAATGGACCACGGAACAAATAGAAGTAGGCTTTTTATTATAAAACTTAATTATTTTTATTACTTTTGAGTTTAAAAAAGCGAAAAATTAATTAGTAAATAAAACGTGAAAAATCATTTTTTTGGAAAACGAGCACTCAATTTTAACGGTTGGAAATTTTCCGAATGTGAAAAAAAAAAAAAAAAAAAAAGTTAGGTAAAGATAATAAGCAATTGTGGAAACAAATTTTTCCAAAGAATAACATACGCTTTCGCTTTCGCCGAGGTTAGGTATTGTCTGCTCTTAAGCAAATACTACAATGCATACATTATATTCTTATGTAGATGTTGAAAGGTTTGTGTTCGTTTCTTTTCTCTCTTTATTAAAAAAGGATGCGCTGTTTTGTTTTTATCTTATCAAAAACTAAAAGAGTTGGCAGCAACCCTCATTTACTATACTATTTCCTCTCGATCGGTAACTCCGTACACGTTCATTACGCGCACGTTCTATTTCGAGCCGCTCTCCATGTTACTTTCATTTTATTTGTGCTAAAGAAAAAAGGGGGGCCATGATTTCGCGTGACTTTTCGAACGTTTATCAATTATCAGGAAGAAATTATCCATAATATGTTCAATTTTAAACTGAAAAGAAATATCAATTGTAGAAAATTATATTGAAAGTACTGTAGCTGACGATAAGAAAAGGGGGAGGGGAGGCTTTTATGAGACTGGTCTGCAACCTAGAAACTACATGAGTTGTTATTCTTATACATTTTTACTTTCTTCTATATTCAATCGAAGAAAGTATTGGATTCGTAAAAATTTTCGACCTCGAGTTTTTGACGGATTTACACGTTTGGAGAGATTTAGTTCACGATTTGACCATTTTTAGAAAATGTCTGTCTGTCTGTCTGTGTGTGTGTGACAAAATTTTGTGGCAACTGTGTATCAGGAACTACTGCACAGAATTTCATACAAATTGGTGTGTAGTTGCACCTTGACATAAATGAGTGCCTATCAACTTTTGGTAAAAATTATCTTACAGGTTGCGTTGCCATCCCGCTTTTTCTAAATTTTTAGCATGGTGGTATAGGGAAAAATTTTGTATAAAATGTGTATAAAGAGAATTATTTTTTAGTAATAATTATGAAATTTACAAGAATTATTTATAATAGAGATAGTCTACTGCGAAAACATTTTTGTATGCGTAGGAGCCTCGCCCCCCCCCCCTTGGGGGGGGAAGTCCCCCCTCGTCGGGAGTAAATTTTCAAGATGGGTATCTTTCGAAAGGTCTCGTCAATACCTTTAAAACAAATGGTTGAACTATAAATCTGTGATCGATTTTTTTTACTTTTAACGAAAAAAACTTTGGAAAAAAATCGTAATTCTTTATATATATATATATATATATATATTGTTACTGAGTGAATTTGTATAGGAAAATATAGAAGAAAGTCTTGTGGTGGCCACAACATACCAGTTATAACTTGGAACCGAAAAAAAAAAAAGTTAAAAAGTTCCATCAGGTATAGTTTTTCGCAAAACTCGTATTTTTTGTTCAATTTTGCCTGAAATCGTGAAATCTGCTACCCTTTTGTTGATTATAAATATCATATTCAGTAATTATTTCTTATTAAATATATAACATACACATATATTAAACTAAGTATTCTTATTAAATATATAATATACATATATATTAAAGTAAGTATATTAGGGGTAAAACTACCTAACATTCAAAACCCCTGAAAAATTGTTACTTGTCTGCAGATAGGTAGACTTATCAATGACATATGGCTACCTTTAATATATGACATCTGTAGAGTTCTTAATCTATTTATATAAATTCTTAATCTATGTATATAAAAGAGTAAACTCACTGATTCACTGATTCAACACAGCTGGGGCGATTCATGGGAGATACAGTCAAAAGTTTTGGTGAGCAGGTTGGTTTTAGGACCCTGACCCAGGGCCTGATTATCGCACGGGCACCCGGGGCTCGTGCCCTGGGCACAAAATTTCTGAGGGGCACAAAATTTTACTAATGATTAAAAATATCTGATCTAAATCCCCTCGTTTTTCTTTCGTTTTCTAATTCATCTATGTTTTATTTTTATGAATAAAATTTTAAAATAAAATCTTGATTGATACTGTACAACAGATCATTTGAAATACATGAAATTGTACAATTAGCGTACAGAGAAGCATCGATAATCCGGAAACTTATAATCCGGCAGCACCTATATTTGGCTGAGTGAAGTAATTTTATTAAAGCCAAAAACAGAAACAGATATATATATATATATGTTTTTTTTTTTTTTTTTTTTTTTTTGGGGGGGGGGGGGCACTAAAATTTGAAAGTGCCCTGGGCACAAAACTTTGTTAGTCGGGCCCTGCCCTGACCCCTCACTAAGACGGGATTTTGCGAAATACCCTGGGGGGGGGGGGACACAGAAGGCAAAAACACATTTACAACAAAATCGTTTTCTGCGATTTTGGAATTTTAAGGGAGGGAGGGGGGGGGATGATTTTCGAAGGCAAATTTAGCAAAATCCGGATTTTCGAGTAAAACTCTACCAATAATAGCACAAAGATATAAAAAACCGTCAAGCGTCTTCTTGAGGATATTTCCAAAGCCTAATTTTTAGTTTTTCTATATATGTCAGTCAATCTTAAAAATCGCACTCTTTGTGTATATATATATATATATATGGGTGATTGCCAATCTAAAGGGTAGAAAACGAAGACTAATTTGAAAATATAAAAATTTTACCAAAAAAATTTGAAAAAATTCCTTAATTCCTTTTTGACAACTATGAATCTAAATTACTTGATGAGCTATCTCGTTAGCTATTTTTTGGTTGGTAATTAATTAATTTCAAAATTAATGAGTCAACGGAGCGGACATCACTCTCCACGGAGTGGATACTTATAAATATCCAAACCTGAAAGTTATTTTGCAGCTGTATCTTTTCATCCTTATTGTTTTACTTGTGTTTTAGAAAATAATCAACAAATATTTTTACTTTAATTCTTTTGAGAAATGAAAATAACAGGAAAATAATTGTTGGTTCCGCATATTCTTTCTTTCTTTTTTTTTTTTTTATGTGATTGATCTAATATGTTGAAGACACTTTTATTTCCTTGCTATTTTTCCTGTTAAAACTTCGAAGATTTCTTTATGTTTCTTCTTTGATTTTGCGCCTTTAAAACTTTCTTTTATTGGCTTTTTTATAACCTCGCCAAAAATAATACATTTCTCAATTTCTTTTGAATTTGCTTCTGTGATAATTTTTTTCACTTTTCTCTTGGGTTTTTCAGAATCAGTAGTATTATTTTTTGACTTCACATCCTTAGATCTTTACACATGCTTTTTGTGTTTTTCAAGCTTCCTAACCAATTTTTTGTTTTCTTCACAAAGCCTTTCACTGTTCTTTTTCAACCTTTTTCTTCCACTTTCTAGTCTGCTAGATGATGATACAGATGGTTTTGTTTTCAGAGATGGATTAATTTGTGGTAGTGTGATGTTTATGGCTGCTGAACGAGGTGTCTCAGGAGGTGTATCATCTCTGAGATGTTCTTCAAAGATTATTCTGTTTCTTCAATCTCTCCCTTTGATTTCTGTTTTGGTTCTTCCATTTTTTCCTAACACTTCATTTCATTTGTTCAAACATTTTAAATACAGTATTCTTCCTTCTGTGATATATTTATCTTTCTTTAGCTTTTCCTTCTTCATGTCTTGCGGGATCATTTCTTATGCTCTTATTATACACAAAGATGTTTCACGCGACTTTTATTTCATCCAATTTTTGCTCCAATTTTCGAAAGCTGTAAACCGAAAGAAGGTTACAATAGTTGAATCAAAAATTGTTCGAAAAACTGGTTTACACGGTGTACAGTACATGTCAAGGCACACCTATTTATCTCTGTTTTAACGGGGACGACATGGGAGAGCGAAGAGGAAAACGGTGAATGAATTCCCGCCAGCGCTGTCATTTCTCGGTACATAAAGAGCTTTCTTCTCACTGGTTTATCACAGTCTGACTTCCAGAAAAAATTGATCGTATTCCCAATTCCTATTTTTGGGCATTGACGGGATTTGAGCCAAATTTACAATTATCTCAAAAGTTGTGTGAAAACGTGTTGTGTGTAATAGAAGCATTAGTCTGTCTCTTGCTCTCTGCATACTTTTTCTTTTTTGTTCTTTACGTTCTTCTGTAGTTTGGCTGGGAAGTTTCCTTTTCTTGTTATTTTTCTTATCTTTTTGATTTTCAACTCCACCTAATTTTCTTTTTGACTGAGTTTAAGCGAATGTTTGTGCACATTTGTTTGTCCTGCATTGGGTTACATGCGAATTTCCATTTTTCTTGAACAGCATAATAAATTTCTGCAAAGAAAATAAATATATATTTTAAGTATTGTTTTTATATATATATAAATAAATAAAAAGTTATTCAATTAATAAAAATACAAAACAATTTTAGTTTTGCTGTAAAACAAAAATATTTTTATTTATTTTTTCTTCTGAAACTAAATTTAATTATATTTTTGCAAGTGTTATGTCACCTTTTCTACATTTTACCTCTAAAATTAAAAAAAAAAAAAAAAAAAAAAAAAAAAAAAAAAAGGACATATAGTATACATCATCCTTTTGCATTACTCTGTAAATAACACTCATAAAACTGTTCTTAAAATTATATTAATACGAATTCTGTTGTTACATTTAAACCATGAAGAGAAATGCTTAAGAGTTCAGTAAAAAATAGCAAATACTGTTTTAAAGACGTTGAAATGACATTTTTAAAAAATCACGAATAAAAATATAAAAGTTAGGGGGAAAATATATTTCCATTGCACCTTAAGCAATCAGTAGGCTAACAAAAACAAAAACAAAAAAAAATAATAAAGGGATAAAATTTATTTATCAAATTTATTTAGATTATTTTTCAAATGTATCTATTTTTAAGATTAATTTTGAAAGTATCCACTCCGTGGAAAGAAGTGTCCACTTCGTGATCAAATGATGTCCACGGAGTGGAAGTCCACGGAGTGGACAGAATGTCTGATTTTGAATTTTAAGGAACAAAGCAACAACGTCAGGAACAATTTAACTTTAGTGTTGAATTAAGTCTTATAATCATTAATTGTAATAATAATTAGATAATAAATAATCCTTATAATTACTTGTATACTTCTGACCACGGAGTGGACTCATGAGATAGCCAAACAGAGGTATCACAGATGAAATCTATTTTAACAGAACGAAATAAATCATTGAGTTCAGCACATGTAGGTAAAAACAAAGATGGCTTGCCCCTCTTTCTTCTCAGTTACACACTGGTGACAGACAGTGCCATCTACTGAACTTTATGGGAAATTAAATAGTTGTCCACGGAGTGGACACATTTTATTAGGGACATTTGTTATAAATTAATTAAAAAAACAAGATTCATTTTATAACTCTAAAATTTAATAAATATATTTTTAAGGATAAATATGTCCTGCTTAAATCAAAATGTAATTAAAAAACATTAATATTAAGCTTGAAAATAATGCTATATTCTGCAGACTTCCCTTGGGGACAGTCCACGGAGTGGACATTCCAGGTTTTATCGATCGAGTTCTAAGAAAAATAAATAACATTAAAAACTTTTATAATAATATTCAACTAGAGAAAATCGTAAGAAATAGCCTAGTTGTAAATTTTTTTCTGACTGAAAATATTTTCTATTTTTGAGGGCTAAGGGACATGCTTTCTACCCCTTGTGTTGGCAATGACCCACATATTTTTTTTTTTTTTTTTTTTGTATTTATTAAAGAAAATTTACTAAAAGAAAATTAAAAATGATAATAAAAGTAAAAAAAAAAAAAACTTAGGATAAGTGCACTAGTGATTGACACTTTTAGAGCAATCTCTGATGTTTTTAATGTTCTAGTTATCAGAAATATTTTTAAAAATCTTAAGTTAGTACATATGGTATGAAAGACATTTAGAACCACATATATGTTAATATATATATATTTGATAACAATTATTATTATTTTCTTTTTATGAATTTTTATTTGACACCCACTCAATGTTCAAGTAATTGACACTGCCAGTTTTTCATTTTATCAGTAATTAGCACCCTATGTTCCAGTGTTTGACACTGCTAGTTATTTATTTTACCACAGTTATTAGCACCCTATGCTCCAGTGTTTGACATAAAATGTTAAAATTCTTATATGTAAAATATATGATTTTATTATTTTTTCTTATTTATTAATAATTTCGGGATAGATGTCAATTACTGCATTATGCCGATCACTGGAGCACCTACCCTAGTTTGATAAATTTAAAAAAGCAGTTGAAATGTATTTCAAAATAAACTTCATTTTGTGACATGATCAAAATAAAGACCTTTGAAAGCTTTAAAATATTGTTTTTTGAAGAAATGGATTTAAAAAAAATTAAGCATTCTGTGTGCCTAAATGTCACAGAAAATGAAAACGAAATAACTATATTTAAAAAATCTTAAAGCAAAAAGCATTATCTTGCCTTTCCTTCAACACATTCCCTACTCTCATGCTTACGGAACACATATTTCTGACGAAAGCGCGTTTGGCTACATAGGTTTTCACCAATGCTCTGCGCGGTTAAGCGTTCCTAAATATGCGGCCGGGCTCGGTTTTAATTTTTTACTGAATATTTAGGCTGGGCCGGGTCTGGCCATCTTTCCAAGCCGTTGAAGCAAAGCTTCCGCACTGGCCTGGCGGACCCATGTCTTTGAATTTCGGTCCGTGCAGACCTCTACACACTATTACGATTTTTCCCCCTCTTCTTTATTAACTGAATTATTCATTGGTGCAATTTGTTACTGCTCATTATGTGAGGTTTGCGTTGATGCAAACTCCATCTTAAGTAATTAATTAGATAACTAAATGGATAAGTAAAGAGCACGAGACTTGAATATAAATTATAAATAAGACTTTTATTTGAACAGCTTAATGGGAGGGCGGTCTGGCACTCGAGATAGCTCAGTCAGCGCATTTAATTACTTTATCAAAATATATGTATCAGAAATTAAATTAGATAATTTTAAATATCTCACCCCAGCAAACAGTCGAAGGTGCAACAGTCGAGAAGGATGCACTCTTTTACTCCGCTACTGTGACTTCACTGTGGATCAGCGGATTCCCGACAGATCCAGCGTTACCTTCACAAATGCTAGCAGAAACACACACCAACACTCATCAAAACTACTTAATCTTAACACAACTAAATCTCCACTACTCCACACCTCAATACTCGCCAAAATAAGAATCTTCACAATCTACACCACACTCTAACACACCACAATCTCCATCTTATACTACTTCCTACCAACTTCTTTTCTCTTCATTTCAATCAATACTTTTAAAATCGCTTCCAATTTCTCTACCTCTCACAACTTAATTCGTTCGTTGCAGCACCATGTCGACACAAAACTAATCTGACCAAAACTTTCGCCGAGTCACTGGCGTCGAAGCGATTTGTAGTGACGTTCTATAGTCTCAACCTCACAATTACTCGGAAAGTAGAGTGGTGTTTATTTTCTCTAGATTTTCCAGGTCTCATGTCTCATACCTCTTAAAAGTGCCATAATACGGGCTGTAAACAAAATCTTTTAAAAAGATGTAAAATCGACACTTGTAATTAATTACAATAACAATGTAGCAAAATTTTTCGACGGTATTAAACTTAGCTCTTACATATTAACATTCAACTTGCATTGAAATATTCCCAAGTTTTATGTCAGGGTAGAACTATTAAATTACCACCAGTGAAAAAATAAAGTAAAAATGGACAAGAAAAAGAAAACGGACCTCAGGAAGGATGGGCACAAGTGCCCTGAGACTATGGACGAGATTAGCTCTAACAATAAGACGTATATAATTAAAACTAATAATTAAATAATTAATAATATAACTAATAATAATTAAATACTTTCCTTTTTTAATGCTTAATAAATTGAAAATTTCATTTAATTTTGTATTTTTCCAATTTTTTATGGCCTCTTAAAATACTTTACCAGGTTATTTTTGTATCATTAATGGACTCTACAGAATGCAAGTTTGAGAACATTTTAATGCAAGTTTCTTTTGTGCAGATTCTAAATTAAATTATCTTACAGATGAGGAAGCAACAATACTTTTTAGCTACCTTAATATATAGTGTAACCACGTTTCCTACGCCTAGCAGTGAGGACGAGTCGAAAATCTTGGAGGGTTTCCAAGTTGACCAACAGGTTTGAATTTAGTAAGCATCCAGTCATTCGGTATTCTTTTATCGCTTATTTTCTCTCAACGAAAAGCTTGTCTCCCCTATTTTACTAGTGGACTCGTTGAATCCGCACTTGCGCAGAGGCTTCCATGGTCGCAAGAAATGTAGTTAATGAGTAGTTGTGCTACGTTTTTATTCTAATGAATTAAAAGTATTAATTTTACAGATGCTGAAACACACATTAAACATCTTACAAATTTTTGTATAATTTTAATAAGACTTAAAACACTTTTGACCAACCTAAACAGGCTAAGTTTTGACACATTTGATGGCCTTTTAAAAGATATAAGATCTTTTTCATGCGAAAAAAAAAAAAAAAAAAATCTGGAGTGACTCCACCCGACTTTCCGAACATTGAGTAATTAACGGTTTTGTGGATAAATTAAAGTAAAAGGAATTGTTAAATAAACAAAAAAGAAAATTATAATAGGGTGTTTGAGTATTTTTCTTTATATAGTACACGATGTTTAATTTAATGCTATTTTACCGAACATGTAGATCATAATGATAAAGAATATTTCGTTGTGTCCCTGTGAAAACCTACAAATGCTAGATTTACCAAAATGCTTATAGTTAGTGCAACAGTGACTTATAATATTTATATAAATTTTCAGCTCCATCGGACGCTATCACACTTTAAAGTTTGAGCCCATATGCCACAATGATAAAGAAATTTGCATTGTGCCCCTGTAAAAAGAATCATAAGTGCTAGATTCTCTAAAGTGCTTTTAAGATTTTGGTCCCATAGGCCATAATGATAAAGAATTTTTCTTTGTGTCCCTGTAAAAAAACTATAAGTGCTAGATTCACCACAATCTATGCAGTTCATGCAACTATTACCTATAATATGTGTATAAATTGTTCGCTCAGTTCAATAAGGCGTTTAGACGCTATTGCACTTTTTAAAATTTGGTCCCATAGGCCATAATGATAAAGAATTTTTCTTTGTGCCCCTGTAAAAAAACTATAAGTGCCAAATTCTCCAAAATCTATACAGATTGAGTAACTGTGACTTATAATATGTGTATAATTTTTTTGCACAATTGAATAAGGCTTTTAGATGCTATCGCACTCTTAAGATTTTGGTCCCATAGGCTTTAATGATAAAGAATTTTTCTTTGTGTCTCTGTAAAAAAAAACTATAAGCGCCAGATTCACCAAAATCAATAGGGTTCGTGCTACAGTGACTTGCAACATGCGTGCAAATTTACAGCTCATTCGAGCAAAGCGTTTAGACGCTAACGTGTTCACTCACACACATACCTACATCATCGTAAAAATAGTGAAAACGGACTCAGGAGACATCAAAACGTATAGAAACACCAAAATCTCGAATTCGGATTTTTGACATGATTACAATACTTTCCTTACATATGTATGTTCGGAAAGTAAAAATCTGGAGTGACATCTCCTCGACTTTTCGAAGAGAAGTCGTTAAATAAGCAAAAGAGAAAATTATAATTGTGTGTTTGAGTATTTTTCTCCATTGCTTTATTTTACGCTATTGCACTCCGAATAATTTGAGCCCACATATTCCAATGATATACAATTTTTCATTGTGCCCTTGTAAAAATCTATAAGAGCTAGATTCATCAAAGTCTATACATTTCGTGCGACGGTGATCTATAACATGTATATAAATTTTCAGTTCAATCGTATACGGCGTTTAGACGCTATCGCACTTTAAAAAATTTGGGCCCATAGGACATAATGATAAAGAATAATTATTTGTGTCCCTGTAAAAAAAGAAAAAAAAAAAAAAAACTGTAAGTGCTAGATTCACCAAAATCTATACAGTTTGTGTGATTGTGACCTATAATATGTGTATACGTTTTCAGCTTAATCGAATAAGCCGTTTTAACATCGCACTTTAAAAAATTTGGGCCCATAGGACATAATGATAAAAACTTTTTCTTTGTGCCCCTGTAAAAAATTACAAGTCCTAGCTGATTCACCAAAATCAATAGCGCTCGTGCTATGGTGACCTATATCCTATGTACAAACTTACAACTCATTCGAACAACGCGTTTAGGCGCTATTGTGTTCACTCACACATATACATACACATACATAGTAAAAAAGGACTCAGGGGATCTCAAAACGTATAGAAACACCAAAATCTCAACGTCAGATTTTTGACATGATTACAATACTTTTCCTTACATATGTATGTTCAAAAAGTAAAAACTTAAAAAAGAAAAATCATGGAGCTCACATGGATTATAAACATTTACAAAATATACCGCAAATCGTCTGGATTTACATACACACAAACTAGTTACCATTATACCATATTCAATAGAGAACATACCATAGTGAACTTAAATAATAAATGTTAATTTCAATACATTCTATAAATATTAACATAAATTAGAACGCGTACAGACGGACAGATTGACCAATTGAAGTCATAATCACTAAAATATAATGTTGTAAAGTGTTTAATTTATTTAACACGACTGAAAATGCTACCCAAAACACCACAACTAAAAATGCAAATGAGAATTTTCAATTCTATCATTATTATTTGTCTGCATTTCCAATTATTATGTATCTGAATATTTTTGTGTGTAAACCTTAATGCTATTATATCATTTTCTCTAGAAAATATGTTTTTGTTCGTATGAATAATAAATATCACTTTCATTATGTATTGTACAAAGTATTAAAATATGCTTTATAGAAATTTCTCTCATAGAACGCAACGCATAGATATCTTTTGAGAGTTCCTGTATACAAAACAACAATGGCATTTACACCATTTTCAAATGGTGAAGTTGGTTGGTTGGGTTTTACGTCGCACTACTGCTGCGCAGATGGGCAATTGGCGACGGTCTGGGACTCACACCTAGAGGTGGTCCGGAGACATGCCATCGCAATTTTGATCCTCCCCGGAAGGGATGGCTCTCCCGCTTCGGTGACCCCCAGAGGTATAATTTTTGATGGGAACATGGAGGACATTGCGGCCACGACAGATTTTACGTGCACCAGCCACCATTAGTGTACACGACGGTCTTTGGCCGGCTCGAGTACCGAACCCGCAATCTTCCAATTACGAGACTGGCGCTCTACCGACTGGGCTACCGCGGCCCGCCAAATGGTGAGGAAAATGCCATAGGTAAATGGAAGTGAAGGAAAATGATGATCAGAAAAAGGATGATCAGAAAAAGGATGATCAGAAAAAATGTACTTGAATAACATATATCTGTTTGAAAGAATTCTATGAATTTTTACGACATTAAAGCGCGGACAGACAGACAAACCGAATTCAAATACTTTTGAACTTTGTTCTAAAGTTGCGATCTTAATAAATATGTTTCTTATTGATCACATTTTTGTCTTTTGGGACAAAACTTTTGCTGAAATATATGATGTGTAACATGTTCTTCAAACTTCCAAAGTTTCAGGATAATTCATCAAGAATTTGTCTAGATAGATATTTAACAAAATGTCTGAAATCGAAAAATTTCCTGTAATTTATGAAAAGGTAGCGTATGCAGAGTTCATTATCGCACAAACTGTACAGATTTTTGTGCACATTACCGTGGCCCATAAATTCAAATTATTTCAAATGCGTTTAAGTATTGGTAACTTATATCTTTGGTAAAGCTTATTCACGATGAAAAATGGTATGCCTAGTACTTAGTTTTATTTTACAGAGAAACTTGAAATAATTTATACATATTGCACCTACGTTTATAAGGTATTAAATAATAATAATAAAAAAATCTGGAGTGACTCCACTCGACTTTCCGAACATTGAGTCATTAACAGTTTTGTATATAAAGTAAAGAACGAGGAGTTGTTAAACAAACAAAAGAGAGAAACCCATAATAGAGTGTTTGAGTATTTTTCTCCATATATTGCACGATGTTTCATTTAACGCTACTGAACTTTGAGCCCATAGATCGTAATGATAAAGAATTTTTCGTTGTGTCCCTGTAAAAACCTATAAATTCTAGATTCACCAAAATGCTTATAGTTAGTGCAACAGTGGTTTATAATATTCATATAAATTTTCAGCTCAATTGAATAAGGCGTTTAGATGCTATCGCACTTTTAAAAATTTGGTCCCATAGGCCATAATGATAAAGAATTTTTCCTGGTGTCCCTGTAAAAAACTGTAAGTGCTAAATTCACCAAAATCTATACAGTTCGTGTAACTATGACCTACAACATGTGTACACATTTTTTGCTCAGATTAATAAAGTGTTTAGACGTTATGTCACTTTTAAAAATTTGGCCCCATAGGCCATAATGATAAAGAATTTTTCTTTGTGTCCCTGTAAAAAAAACTTTAAGTGCTAAATTCACAAAAATCTATACAGTTCGTGCAACTGTGACCTATAACATGTGTACAAATTTTTTGCTCAGATTAATAAAGCGTTTAGACGTTATCGCACTTTTAAAAATTTGGCCCATAGGCCATAATGATAAAGAATTTTTCCTGGTGTCCCTGTAAAAAAACTATAAGTTCTAGATTCACCAAAATCAATAGGGTTCGTACTATGGCGACTTACAATATACGTACCAACTTTCAGCTTACTCGAACAAAGCGTTTAGACGCTAGCGTGTTCACTCACATACATACACACACACATACATATATCATCGTGAAAAGAGTGAAAACGGACTCAGGGCACCTCGAAACGTATAGAAACATCAAAATCTCAAATTCGGATTTTTGACATGATTACAATACTTTCCTCACTATAGTGTTCGGAAAGTGAAAAATGAAACTGATGTGTGATTGATTTAGAATTTTGCTGCAGCATGTTTGTGACTGAAAATTTCGTGCGCGCAATTTTATTATTTATTTTTTAAGAGACGCACAAAATAATGCAGATACATTATAATTCATTTGTACAAATATATACGAACTTGTGAATAAATATTGAAACGCTCTAATATATACTTTTCCATTTGTTTTACCGGATTCTTCATTGATTCAAATTTATTTAGACGCGTAGACACTACTAAATGTTCGGGAAATTGACTGGAGTGACTCCAAATTTTCTTTATTTGAGGGTAAATAATATTATAGTTTTAAAAAATTAAAGAACACGCTTTTATAGAAATGTGAACTAAAAAGCACAAAATATCTATCTTAGTATTAAAATGCAGGGTAAGAGAAAATCGTGTGAGTGGCACACCATATTTACATACATTTAAATCTTTAATTAAACTAATTCAGAATTAAACAAAAATCATTTTTAAAAAATCTCCCCTGACTGGGATCGAACGCTAGACCTTCATGCTCGTAGCGCGGCGCCTTACTTCACAGCCACGGTGTTCACGTAGGGAAAGTCTTTTCTTACAATATAGATTTTTTGTTTGCTCCCAGAGCGGTTACAAACAAACATACATACATACAGGTGAAGCTAATAAATATAGTTTAAAAAAACTAAAAAACACGCTTTTAAAGCTCATCAAACTAAAAAGTGAAAAATAATTCTTAATATAAGCTGAAAACAATAATGAACGAAAAATACTAGTATAATTGTGAAAAGAGCGTGGGGTGCTTTGTGCCATATTTTTCGTATATCGAGCAACCCACGCTTTTTCAACAATTATACTAGTATTTTTCGTTCATTATTGTTTTCAGCTTATATTAAGAATTATTTTTCACTTTTTAGTTTGATGAGCTTTAAAAGCGTGTTTTTTAGTTTTTTTAAACTATATTTATTTTTCACTTTTTAGTTCGATGTGCTATGAAAGCATGCTTTTTAAACTATACTTTAAACTATATTTATTATTTTATTATTTATCACATAAATAGCTACAGTATGTAAGTTTTTGGTTAAAATATTTACACACAATCGAAAATATCCCCTTTCGACTTGCAGGCCTCTTAAATCTATCTGTACCAATTTTGAACGTCCTAACTGTATTTCTATTTGTTTTTGCCCCATAGCCCCCCCTTACCCCCTCACCCCCCTATCTGCCCCTCCTAATAATTTTACAAATTCAAAAATATCCGCAATCGATTTGTAAGTATCGAAAACCTCTATGTACCAATTTTGAACGATCTGACACTATTTTTATTTTTTTGCCCCCCCTCCCCTCCTCCACTTCTTGCCCCTCCTAATAACTTTACACAATCGAAAATATCCCCATTCGACTTGCAGACTTTAAAACCTATCTGTACCAATTTTCAACGGCCTAACTGTATTTCTATTTGTTTTTGCTCCATAGCCCCCCCTTACCGCCCCACCCCCTACCCGCCCCTCCTAATAATTTTACAAATTCAAAAATATCCGCAATCGATTTGTAAGTAATGAAAACCTCTATGTACCAATTTTGAACGATCTGACACTATTTTTATTTTTTTGCCCCCCCTCCCCTCCCCCACTTCTTGCCCCTCCTAATAACTTTACACAATCGAAAATATCCCCATTCGACTTGCAGGCCTCTTAAATCTATCTGTACCAATTTTGAACGACCTAACTGTATTTCTATTTGTTTTTGCCCCATAGCCCCCCTTACCCCCTCACCCCCCTACCCGCCCCTCCTAATAATTTTACAAATTCAAAAATATCCGCAATCGATTTGTAAGTATCGAAAACCTCTATGTACCAATTTTGAACGATCTGACACTATATTTATTTTTTTGCCCCTCCTAATAACTTTACACAATCGAAAATATCCCCATTCGACTTGCAGACCTTTAAAACTTATCTGTACCAATTTTCAACGGCCTAACTGTATTTCTATTTGTTTTTGCTCCATAGCCCCCCCTTACCGCCCCACACCCCTACCCGCCCCTCCTAATAATTTTACAAATTCAAAAATATCCGCAATCGATTTGTAAGTATCGAAAACCTCTATGTACCAATTTTGAACGATCTGACACTATTTTTATTTTTTTGCCCCCCCCCCCTCCCCTCCCCCACTTCTTGCCCCTCCTAATAACTTTACACAATCGAAAATATCCCCATTCGACTTGCAGGCCTCTTAAATCTATCTGTACCAATTTTGAACGACCTTACTGTATTTCTATTTGTTTATGCCCCATAACCCCCCCCCCTTACCCCCTCACCCCCTACCCACCCCTCCTAATAATTTTACAAATTCAAAAATATCCGCAATCGATTTGTAAGTATCGAACACCTCTATGTACCAATTTTGAACGATCTGACACTATTTTTATTTTTTTGCCCCCCCCCTCCCTTCCCCTCCCCCTCTTGCCCCTCCTAATAACTTTACACAATCGAAAATATCCCCATTCGACTTGCAGAACTTTAAAACCTATCTGTACCAATTTTCAACGGCCTAACTGTATTTCTATTTGTTTTTGCTCCATAGCCCCCCCCCCTTGCTGCCCCACCTGGGGGCTGAATTTCAAAAATTCCAGAAATTGGTTTTTAGATAATTGCCTTAGCTATATTTTAGAGCAAAAATTTCACGTATATCTTTTTTTTTTTTTTTTTTTGGGGGGGGGGGGGATATATAGGATTATGCGAAATCACGTTTTACGCATGTGAAATCACGTTTTGACCCCCTCCCCCCGCCCCCCTTGGGGACCGAATTTCAAAAATTCCAGAAACCGATTTTTAGACATTTGTATTAGCTATATTTTAAAGCAAAAATTTTACGGATATCTGTTTTTTTGTTTGAGATATGAAGGATTTTGTGCAATCACGTTTTGCTCCCAGAGAAGTTACAAACAAACATACATACATACATACAGGTGAAGCTAATATAAGCGTGTTAATAAAAGCGTGTTAAAAAAGAAAAAGAAAATTCTTCCCTAGACAGAATTTATGACCGTCGGGACTGTTTTGTCAAGGCAATTTTACCCTCGGGCTAGTTTATCCTGGGGTTAATTCTCCAGTACTGTTTTGTCGAGGCTATTTGTTTTACATAGCTATTTTGTCCTCGGCCTATTGTCGGGGCTGTTTTACCCTCTGCCACTATTTCGTCGGAGTTATTTTGTCGGGCTCTATTGCTGAAACATTAAAAAGTAATAGAAGAAAATCTGAAATGTTGGTAGCTAAGCAGGGTGGTATGTTGCAAATGGTGAGGACGTTTTTTCCCTGTCTGAGAAGAAATGGGACTCCGGTCTTAACCCTACAAGGCACCCAGTTCCATATGTGGAACACAGACTTTAATCGTTCCCATAGCTATAAAACTATTAGTAGCGACATCTCTCGACATCTTGATAGAAGCTACTGACATTTAGCAATGTAGTAATACGAATCTTTGCCTAAAGAGGTCGTTCGTGTTTTTCTTATAGCGCACTCAGTGTGAAATTTGAATGAAAGTGATACGTTAGTCGTTTGTCTGAATTCAAAAATAAAAAAAGAATAGTTATTGAACAGTTTTGACTCGGAAGAAAAAATGCTGTGTGTTATAACGAAGTGTATATTTTGCAGAGGTAAGTTTTTTTTTTTTTTTTTTTTATTACAATAGTAAACGTATTAGTAAATCATATTTTTATGAGTGTTCCACATACGGTAAGCTGAACTAAAAAGTTGATTTTTCCGTAAAATATAGTTTTATTTTTATAAGTTTTCCCTATCTTCTGATGACTAATTACAACCTATATATTTTTGTCGCGCATTAAAAAAAATTGAGCCTTGTATGGGTTAAACTAAAAACGACATATTCCCACTCGCTCACCTTGTATTTCTCATAATGTTAATGAAAATTTTATTGAGCTCGTCATTATTCGCTATCCACCCATGCGAAACCCATTTTTTCTTCTCTACAAAACGAGAGACATTTCATCACCGGTTGGCCAATTCATCGAAATATTTCCTCAGTAGCACTAGTAAACGCTTTTTCTGAATTTAGTTCCAGTTTGCTGATTCCATATGATTTTTTTTTTTTCTTCTATTATTACTTTCTTCTATATGTAATATAGAGAAAGTATTGGATTCGTAAAAATTTTCGACCTCGGGTTTTTGATGGATTTACACGTTTTGAGAGCTGTAGAACACGATTTGACCCTTTTTAGAAAATGTCTGTCTGTCTGTCTGTCTGTCTGTCTGTCTGTCAGTCTGTGTGTGTGTGTGTGACAAAATTTTGTGGCAACTGTATCTCTGGAACTACTGCACAGAATTTCATACAAATTAGTATGTAGTTGCACCTTGACATAAATTAGTGCCTATCAACTTCTGGTAAAAATTGTCTCACAGGTTGCGTTGCCATCCCGCTTTTTCTAAATTTTTAACATGGTGATATAGGACAAAATTTTGTATAAATGTGCATAAAGATAATTATTTTTTAGTAATCATTATGAAATTTACAAGAATTATTTATAATAGAGGTAGTCAACTGGGGAAAAAATTTTGTATGCGTAGGAGCCTCGTGAACCCCCCTGGGGGGGAAGTCCCCCCTCGAGGGGAGTAAATTTTCAAGATGGGTATCTTTCGAAAGGTCTCGTCAATACCTTTAAAACGAATGGTTGAACTATAAATCTGTGATAATTTAAAACAAAGTTATCGATTTTTTTTTACTTTTAACAAAAAGTAACTTAGAAAAAAAATCGTATTTTTTTTTTTTTTTTTTTTTAACGAAATTTAACCAGACTTGGTATTTAGTTGGCCCCTGACATAAACTGGGGCTGATTAGATTTGGGGATTAATCACTCAACAGGTGGTGCTGTGATCGTATTTTTTCTAAATTTTTAACATGGCAGTATATAGGACAAAATTTCGTATAAATGTACATAATGGGAGTTATTCTTAACCTGTGATTGTGAAATTAATATGAATTATTGATAATAGTAGTAGTTAATTAGGGAAAAAAATCTGGGTCATCGCTTCCCTCCCCCCAGGGGACAGTACCCCCCGGGGGAGGGGGGGGGGGGGTAATTTTTCAAGATGGGTATCTTTCGAAAGGTCTCGTCAATATCTTTAAAACGAATGGTTGAACTATAAATATGTGATAATTTAAAACAAAGTTATCGTTTTTTTTTTTTTTTTTTTTTTTTTCTTTTTATGAAAAAAGAACTTTGAAAAAAAATCGTATTTTTTTTTTTTTTTTTTTTTTTTTTATATTGTTACTCTGTGAATTTGTATAGGGAAATATAGAAGAAAGTCTTGTGGTGGCCACAGCATACTAGTCCTTTTTTTTATGTTCCTGGTGAAAGATAAACATCAGCAGTAAATGTGTTGTACTAATGTTCGGTACACATGTAAATCGGATTTACGTCGAAAATTGTTGATTTAATGTTCCTGAAAATGAATTGACCTACAGATGAGAGTTTAAATGTTTTCAACGAAGTAAAAAAGACAAAAAAATCTGTTTGAAAAGGAAAACAAATAATAGTTGTACGAGTGACTGGATATTTTGAGTGTTTTTGCTTCAGAAAGTTGATTTTTAAAACACGCACTTAATCTTCGTTCAGTAATTAACTCATTGAACTGACAAGGAGACGGCAAGGGTGTGGGGTCCTCAAATCGAACGGAGGTTCCGCGTGTAGTTAGCACTCAGTAAGTGTATTCATATACTCAAACCCTAGAGCGCACTACTTAGCCATCGCCGAGAAAAAAATTCCTGAAGTTTGAAAAAAAAAAAAAAAAAAAAAATTATTTGTATCAAAATTTAATGAATCGTTATAAACAATTTCTTTTCAACTTTTATACATTGTTAAATCCCGAATTTAATGATTTCTAGCTTTTTAACATTAAACATATGAAAATTTATTATTCGCATGTGGTTGGAATTAAATAAAATTTAATATATCAAAAATAATATGAAGAATTTACACATTACAAATTCATCTGTTCGTAACGCTCCATTCCATTATGGAAATTTGTGTTTTTCTTGTTACTTTCTCTTACCCATAAGGTAGAGAAAGTATTGTTTTTGGGTCAAATTTTCGAACGCGAGATTTTGTTATATTTACACGTTTTGAGGTCCCCTGAATACGAAAATCATATTTTTAGCAAATGGTCTGTGTGTCTGTCTGTTATCAGCATATCTCAAAAACAAATTATGGCAGAAAGTTCAAACTTGGTATTCTAAATGTGTATCATATAGGGATGCTACAGTAAGCTTTTCGTTAAGATCAAGCAAATGGTTCGTGTACAGGGACAATCAAGAGAATTCTAATACATTACGTCTATGGGGGAAATTGCAGGAAAATATAGTTTAACGTCAATAGACTGCACTAAACCAAATGAAACAAATATATATTTTTTGTAATAGAGACAGTTAACTGGGAAAATTTTTTTAAAATTTTCATGATGGGTATCTTTCAAAAGAGCTCGCCAATACCTTTAAAACGAATGGTTGAACCATTGATCTGCGATAATTTAAAACAAAGTTATCGATTTTTTTTACTTTTAACGAAAAAAAAAACTTAGAAAAAAAAATCGCATTTTTTAAATTTTTTTTTTTTAATATTGAGAATAAAATGGGCTTTTTTTAGATATTTGGTGTTATACTACTTCTCTAATATGGAAATCGTCTGCATTATCATATAAGATATTTTTTTTTTTTAAATTGTAATATTAATAAATTATTTTTTAAAAACAGAATTATTTTTTCATAACCGAATTAAATTCTATATAAATGTAGGTGCATTAATGAAACTGGCCCCCCTCACACAGAACTAATTATCGTATAAAACTCTTCTGATGCCTAATTTAAATTGTTTAGCATAGGTTTACATGACAGTTCTCGTTATCTTACCTCTTAATCTGCAACTTGTATTTATAGTATTAAATTTCAGGGTAAGAGAAAGTCGTGTGAGTGACACACCAGATTATTTTTATGATAAATATAATCCAGGTTTGTGTATTCGTAAAGATGAATGATTGAAAGAATTGCTAATGCTATAAACGCATAATCATAAATATTCATTGTATTTAATAATATGTTATTTTATAAAAAATAAATGGTAATGTTTAAAAGAACTGTGGCTTTTGTATTTATTCTATCTACAGTTCTAAGTTCTAATCGTTAAAAAGTTAGAAATCATTAAATTAGCGATTTAACAGTGTATAAAAGTTGAAAAGAAATTGTTTATAACGATTCATTAAATTTTAATACAAATTAAAATTTTTTTTTTTTTTCAAACTTCAGGAATTTTTTTCTCGGCCATGGCTAAGTAGTGCGCTCTAGGGTTTGAGTATATGAATACACTCACTGAGTGCTAATTACACGCGGAACCTCCATTCGATTTGAGGACCCCACACCCTTGCCGTCTCCTTGTGAGATTTTAAATTAGTTGGCATAGGTGGACTCAGCGCAGTTCCTCGTCACATATTTATTTTCACCATTTTAACTGTACAAGTGAAATTTTGCCCTCTTCTCACATGTTAAGAAAATTGTAAATTTCGAATAACTTCTGAGGTTTTTTAAATTAGAATGTTGCAAATGAATAGGGTTCTTGCCAGTGTCATAAATGATATCTAAAACTGGTCCGACCTCTCTGCGATCATTTGTTCGTGAGATATCGTGTACACAGACTAACAAACTATTCTTCGACCACATTTCATGAAACCATGGAAGCATCTGCGCAAGTGCTAACTCAACGAGTCCAGTGCTAAAATAGGGGTGACAGTCATCAGACTCAGAGAAAATGAGCAATAACAGAGCGCGGAATTACTGGAGGCTTTCCAAATTTAAAACTATCGGCCAAGCTGGAATCCCTCCTCACTGCTAGTAATAGGATATGTGGGTGCACTATAACAGATACTCTACAGACGGACACCATATCCATTATGATATTTTCAGATTCTTCACACCAGGAAACGTGTAAAAAAGTAAAAAAAAAAAAAACGAGGTCGAAATTTTTCACGATTACCTAAGTTCCCCATCCATACCTTATAGTATCATGGGGAACTAAAAAAATATATGCATATAATTTCATAATAATAATAATAATATAGTAAAAATATAATATTTTTTAAATAATAAGAAAAGAAATATCGCGAAAAATTATAGACTTTATTTTTAAAAAGAGAGTTTAGAATAGTTAGCCCTACTGTATTTCAAAATTTCAAAATAACTGAAAATTCCTGACCATTTTCTACTTATAATCTCCTAATGTATAAGAGTACATTTAATTTATCCTAATTTGAGGACATCCACCAGCGGCTGAATGGTTCTTGCTCAGAGCTGGTAGACGTGAGACGTCGGGTTCGATCCCAGGTCGCCTTCGTCGGCCTAGCCGTTCAGAGTTTTCGAGGTTTTCTCCGAAACTTACAGGAATATGGGCTAGGACCCTTTAGAAATACCCTCATGTAGGGCACTCCCCCACAGGCCTAGGACCCTAGTGCAGTCAATCAGCCTTTATTCCCATAACCCAACCTTAATTTGTTGATTAATTTCATTAGGATTCGTTTTATATTTTACTTTCCATTGTATTTCCAATACAATACTCTCCATAATTCAAATCTATGTGAAATAATGTAACTTATTCTGACAACATCTTTAAAAATGTGGGTTTAAAATTCGTGAACTTTATTTTAAATTATCACAGATTTATGGTTCAATCATTTGTTTTAAAAGTATTAGCGAATTTTTTTTTTTTTTTTTTAATACTCATATTGAAATTTTGTTGGTGTTGTGAGGAGAGGGGTTACTTACCCTCTCCCCTTATGAACCTACATATCAAAAATTGATCATAAAACATAATTGATAAAATCAGGACCATAAGGATTATAATCGATGATCCTGTATATACAAAATTTTTTCCTAGTTGATTATCAATATTATAAATAATTCTTTTTAATTTAATAATGATTCGTTTGAATAAATTATCTTTCTGCACATTTATACGAAATTTTATTCCACACTGCCATATTAAAACTGTAGAAAAACGGGGAGGCAACGCCACCTGTTGGATGATTTTCACTAAAATTTAATAGGCACTAATTTATGTCAAAGAGCAACTATATATAAATTCGCATGAAATTCTGAGCTGGACTTCTTAAGTTGGAGTTGCTATACAAATTTTGTCACACACACTTACAGACATTTTCTAAAAATAGTCTATCGTATACTGAATCTTTCAAAATGCGTTAATCCGTCGAAAATTTTTTCGATACGAGACGTATTAATCCTGGATGATAGGTCTAATGCCCCAGCCCTACCCTCCCGCTCCTCGATGTCTTTTTCTAGTCAATTTTGTCCTTTTATTACTTCCGGTGTGAGCCTTTTTTTTTTTTTTTTAAACACACTTGACATTGTGAGTTTTTTTGGTTTTCGTCCCATGCTTTTTCTATGGGTTTTTAGCATTATTTTCCCTCTTTTTCTACATTCTAAAGTGCGGTGATTCCCGCACTGCATACTAATAATATACTTGCTACTTAATGTATACTATCTCTCAGATAAAAGGTGAAACTCTCCAAACTCAGTTGCAATCTTATAGATTAAATTTGTTTTATTTTACTTTTCTTAATTATTGCTTAAAGACAAGGGAATTTACCAGATATAAATTCAACTAACCTCTTATTACATATAATTTTAGAAATAATTCCCCTTCTGCAAAAAGTAATTCGAAAATTCAATATATATTTGTTTGTTTACATTACTTTATTGTGAAATTGTTATACTTTATCTTTCTTCTTTGACTCTCTTCTTTTGAATATAGCAGAAATTTAAAATGTTGACTAAAAATCCGGAAGAGACAGAATTCGATTCTGTTTTCTGATTGCTTTATTGTTATTATTACTGATGTTATTAAGTTTGTTTTTTTTGTTCCAGACCCGGTCTGCAGAAGAGAATGAACTCCGTCAGAGGTCAACCAGTCTATCTAGTCCACCCACCAATGGCGTTGAAGAGGAAGAGAGCTCCAGTCCCAAGACAAACAGGTGAAAAACATTTTAAAATAATTATAATATAAAAAACTTTTTAACTCTGACATTCACAATTGAATATTGCAATTGTAAATTTTTTATTGGTCTAAAATAACACTTTGAAAAATCTTAGCCCCCCCCCCCCCCCCAAAAGTCAAGTTCTGGATCCGCCACTGTTTTGGCGCTTCTGACGTAGTAGTTTATTCGGCTTTTAATATTCCAACGCCAAGTCTCCTGTTATTATTAAAATGTCAATTTTCTGCATTTCCATCTCTTTTTCGCGTTAAAATAGCTCAATATTTCCTTTAAAACGCATTAAAAAGCTCCAATAGTCTGGTAATGGATTTGGCGCCAAATTTGGCGACTTTTTGCCCTTGGCGACTTTTGGCGAGAAAATCCTTATTATCGATATTCCAAAGATGGGCGTTCTAATGCGATTGGATAAAGAGTTAGGGAAAATTAAAAAAAAAAAAAAAAAAAAGTTGGTTTTAAAAATAAAATATTAATCCTTTCCGAACAACGTATATTTGCATCATGAACTACATTAGCACTTTATCAATCTGTAGAAAATCTTTAAAGTGATAATGACGTCAATTTTTGCCAGATGCATAATTTAACTTTTTACAATTTTTTAACGCTCACGTTTAATTAAATGTATTTATTTTTATGTCGAAAGAAAATGAACTCGTAAATTTTTTTTGGCAACAATTAAATTATAGCTAATATTTTAATGACTATTTTTATTGCTATTAGGAGCTTAATATTTTCATATTTTATTTAATTAAAAAAAAACTATTCGAAAATCTGACTTCGAAGTATTGTGTTGTCACCGGGTTCTGAGCTACTGTGAAAGTTTCAAATGTCTAGCTAGTAGGGAAGTTAGTTAAAAATGGATTGCAAGATTTGTACCGGACAAACAAACAAACACACAAAAAAACAAGAATAGAAGTTAATAAAAACAGGGTAAAAATTGAATTTTCTACACAGAACCATTAAATCCCAATAAGTATAAGGCCAAAAAATGCATACTTAAGCAAGTGTGTGTGTGCAAATAAGGTACGTATGTTTGCGTGCGTGTAAGAAAGTGTGTATGAATATGCATAAATGCCCGTATGTGTTTTAATAACTGTGTCTGAGTGTATAAGTAATGCATATGTCTTGATGGCTTTATCAATTAAATCAAACTTATATGAGTAGAGTATAAATCATCTAGAAAGTGTGTGTGTACAGCTATATTAATAAAATCAGACTTTTGTCTGTAAATTTGTCAGAATCAAAAAATTTTGCGATATCTTCACGTTTAACCCTTTAACGTTCACTACTTAATTTATTTTAAAGATCACTAAACTAATTTAAAAAATGGCTTTTAGACACATAGCTGATCATAAATATTTAAAAAATAAAAAATTAGCATTGTTCCTTTTCGAGAAATTTTCGGTTTGAAACAGCTGTAAGTAAACCTTATTAAATTCAAATAATATTTAATTTAAGAAATAAATCACTTTATAAGTAAACATTATCGACAATAAAAACTCATAAAAGTTGCATAGATCCCAACATTTCAATTTATTCCGGAGTATTTTAACCCTTTGCAGCGCAAGGTAATTCGGATCATTTAAATTACACTGCCACCGGAATTTACGAACATAATTAAAATAGCAGAAATTTTAAATTTTCACGTGAAAAAAGGGGCCTTTTCTGCTATGTTATAAATGTAAATTTTTGCTAAAAAAATTCCGGGATGAGTTTTTGCACTTGAGAATTAAAATTAGGTGTTCCATCAGCGGGAACACTGCGACTGAAAGGGTTAACCATGAAAGCTGAAAATGTCTTCAGAAAATTTTGCCTGTGTGTGTGTGTCATAGTGTCCGTATTTCAGTAAAGCTATTTTTGTCCGGGACGGAATTCAACGGCACTTGGCAGAAACTTAGACCTTTACCCAATTTAAAATTATATCTATCAACTTTTCAGAAATTCCCCCCGTCCCCCCCCCGGGGGGGGGCAAAAGACAAAAACACGTTTGTCCGGGTATCACTTGAGAACGGCTAGACAGAATTCAACGGCGCTTCGCAAGAATTTAGGTGTTTACCCGACTTAAAATTATATCTATCAGCTTTTCAGAAATTCCCCACGTTCGTTTGTCCGAGTATCACTTGAGGCCCGGTAAAAGTAAAAATGTTAAAATCAAAAAATCTTTGTAAAATAAAAATTATTAAAAAAATAAAAAATGTATAAAAAACTATTATAATACAAAATGTATAAAAAATTATTAAAAAATAAAAATTGTATAAAAAATGTGCAAATAAATGTAAACGGTCCTCGGTTTTATTTGGCCTGTAAGTCCGCACCACGCTCATGACCGCGCATAAATGATTTATTAAACCAAAAAAAATTTTTATTATTATTTTTTTTTCTCATTCATCCAACAGTTAAGTAACTATTTTATTTTATCTCGGTTAAGTACAAAATCCTTTTTTTTTTTTGCTCCATGAGTTTGTATGAATGGTATGATCAAGAAGCTAGCACTACCGCTCAGCACACCGCTTTGGATCACCTATCAGCATTCTTAAGTCCGAACAGAAGAAGTCCATTACTCCAGTATCCCAGGAAGGGATCCAAAAGGTTGAATCCTCGCATCGGGCCTCGCAAGCCACCTTACGTCCGTAGTGTCTCATTCGAATCTTGATCATGCACCGCTTTTTTTTTTTTTTTTTTTTTAGCCTTTGTACTCCATAATTATTCATAACTGAACTTACTAATTAATTAACCGTTAATTATTACCTTTTTTTTTTCCCCTTCTGCGGGTTTGTTTGGGTTATTGCGGGGAGGTGTCAGTGCTGCAGTTTCTAGTTCAGGTCTCAGGGCCCGCCTCCTCGAGGGCGCCCTCCTTTTTTTTTTCTCTCTCTTAGAGCCCCTTGGTATTCCTGAACCGGACCCTTAAGTGGGTAAGGTGACCGGGAGCCAAGCTTGAGTGGCTCTAACCCCCCCCCCCCATTTTTTTTTTGAGCCCCTTGGTATTCTTGAACCGGACCCTTGAGGGGGTAAGGTGACCGGGAACCAAGCTTGAGTGGTTCCCGGTGGCTCTCTCCCCCCCCCTTTTTTTTTCTCTTCTCTGAGCCCCTTGGTTTTCCTGAACCGGACCCTTTAGTGGGTAAGGTGACCGGGAGCCAAGCTTGAGCGGCTCACCCCCCATTTTTTTTATTATTATTTTTTTTTTTTTTTTTGAGCCCTCTTGGTATTCCTGAACCGGACCCTTAAGTGGGTAAGGTGACCGGGAGCCAAGCTTGAGTGGTTCTCCCCCCCATTTTTTTTTTTTTTTTTTTTGAGCCCCTTGGTATTCCTGAACCGGACCCTTGAGTGGGTAAGGTGACCGGGAACCAAGCTTGAGCGGCTCTCCCCCATTTTTTTTTTTTTTTTTTTTTTTTTTTTTTTTGAGCCCCTTGGTATTCCTGAACCGGACCCTTGAGTGGGTAAGGTGACCGGGAGCCAAGCTAGAGCGGCTCTCTCCCCCTCTTTTCTCTTTTTTTTATTTTTTTTTTCCCCAAGGCTCTCCTGGTTCGCTCCGCTGTTCTCTCCTCGCCTCCCTGCAGTTCTCCGAAGCCTTGAAGGTTGCTTAACTAGCTACTAACCGTAATAAATAAATACATATATATATATTTTTTTTTTGTATTACTTATTCTTAATTATTATCATTTATTATTATTATATATTCATTATTATTTATTTATTTTTATTATTTTTCTATTATCCATTTTATTATTATTATTTTTTTTTTTTTTTCATTTTTGTCAACGTACCGAGGGTGTGGCGGTGTCTGGTCCTCGTAAAAATGTGCTGCACCGTCAAGTGCTCGATGGGGTTGTTAAGCAGTCGTCGGGCTACCAACGCGGGGCACCATCCCCCCGTGGTGGATCAAAATTGCGATGGTCCCCCTTTCCTCTCCATTTAGGCCATTAGCGCATGGTCCCATTCCCCCCTTTCGACCAGCCACTTCAAATCTCTAGACTATGCGCTACTAAAGTTTTTCTTCCTTCCACCTGTGGCAAGAATTAAATTATTTTTTTCTTTTTTTTTTCTTCCTCTCTCGTTTGTCGTTCAGCAGTTTTCGGTGTTTAGCTCCCCCCCCCCCCCCCGTTTTCTACTTGGCCTCCTCTATTCGGCATAAATCTGAGTGCACAACTTATCATTTTGGTTCCCCCTGCGTTTCCCCCCTTCCCAAAATTCAAAAATAAAACTTTTAAATAACATTTTTTTTTTTTTTACTACTTCCTTTTGGCTCTCCGATAGTGTGCACATTTTCTAAATTTCTGCACCCAGGTAGCGTGCCTGTGCGCTTCCTACCTTGTGCGATCTGGAGGTGTGGTGTGTCAGTCAAGCATTATGTGTCCAGAAGCAGAAGTCGCAACCCTGTCTTACCAGAGCTGTCTTGTGATGTCACCTTGTTGCCTAGCAGAAGAGTGGTCCTCTCTCGATTGAAGTTAGAAGTCTGAACGAGCCATGGGACACAGCTCATTCTCTGTTGCGTCTAGATTACTGTCTGGCAGTGGGCAGCTATCATGCAGTGATCCGGCGATTTATTCGCTCCGGCGGATAGCATCCAACCCGTTAAGCTTGGCACGTCCAGGCAGGCAGGGGCTGCCCAAAGGTTTCAATGAGTATCACTTGAGAACGGCTAGATGGGATTCGACGGCGCTTTGCAGGAATAAAAACTTTACCCAACTTAAAATTATATCTATCAACTTTTCAGAAATTACTCACCTTCATCCCCTAGAAGGGGGCAAAAGACAAAAACACGTTTGTAAGCATAACTCGGCTTGTAATTTCTTCACAGTGAAAAAATTGCACAAGGGGAGACTACACATTAATACAAATAAAACATTATCAGAGATTTAGGAAATTTCGAATTTTAAGGGGAGAGGGAAAATCCATTTTTGGCGGGAAATTTTGTAAATTCTGGATTGATTTTTGAGTAAAACTCTGCCAAAAATGGAAAAAAAAGATATTAAAAAAGCCATGCGACTTCGTTAGGATATTTCCAAAACACGTTTTTGATTTTTTGTGATCTGCGTTTTTTTTTTTTTTTTTTTTTTTGTGGAGGGTGGGAGGGGGGATGGTATGTGTTACAGTGGGCAAATTCGAGACATCCTTTTTAGCGCTAAATTTGTCCTGGGAAATTTATGAGAGCTGCGGTCACGAAATTTGGTGCTTGGATTGTTTATATGTATCCGACGCCTAAAGAAACTATATTTATCGAAATACCCCCCCCTTCCCCCCCCCCCTGGAAGAAAGGAAGCAAAAAAAGCTCGGCCCCAAATTACTTCACGGTGAAGAAATTGCACATGATGAGATGATTAGACATGAGTATAAATAAAACATTATGTACGATTTTGTTATTCTTGATTCTTAAAGGAGAGAGGAGAAAAATCGTTTTTAGTAGAGCTCTACTAAAGATGTTACAAAAGTATTGAAAACAGCCATGTGTCTTCTTTAAAATATTTCTAAAAACGTATTTTCTTTTTTTTTTTTTTTTTTTTTTTTTTTGATGGAGGGGGGGGGGGGGAACGGTTACGAAGTAACAAATTCAAGACCCCCTTCCCCTTTTAGCACTAAGTTTGTTTTGGGAAATCTGTGGGATCTCCGTCACGAAGTTTGGTGCGTAAATGGATTATATGTATCCGACACTTATTGTAACGGGATTTTACGAAATTCCCCTCCTCCTTCCCCCTTGAGGTTGGGGGGGTGGCTTAAAAACACGTTTTACCCTTTGGATTCGCCTTAAATTATATTAGAATGGCGAATTTCGGTGTGTGGATGTTGATTAGGTGTACCCATTGTGTACTTTGGTGAGATTTTGCAAAACTTCGAACTTAGCCACTGGGGAAGGGGAAGTAAGAACAGGTAAGTTGCTGCCGAAGGCAGCGGGAACACGAGCTCCTCACGTTGCGAGCGAGAAAAATCTTTACCGATCACAGCGGGGTCTTTAACTCAGGTTATTAATAATGATATGGGATTTTGACATCTCATTTAAGTATTGTGTCCAGCGAAGCGGGCAAAGCTTGCTAGTATACATATGCAAAATGTGCAAGTATGTATATTTGTAAATATGTCTGCATATATATGTGCCTGTGAGTGTATGGTTGCTTTATCAACTAAATCAACATAAGTGTGGTGGGTATTGTATATATACAGGTTTCGCTAAATGTTATATCCTCTACCTTGTACCTTGGAACGCGACGGAAATTCTGAAGACTGAAAAAAATGGTCAATCAATTTGGCGGTCATTACGTTTAATTAAAAAAAAAGGGGGGGGGGTTGGGGGCATAGGGAGCAAACTTGGAAATCTTAAATGGAAAGGGGGGGCTTTTGTTAGCTCGATAATAAAATCTTTTCACGACAAATATTTTTTTTTATCTTATACTGTTTAAAAAAGGAATGGCAGATTAATTGTTTCGCTCAAGTCCTCGCAGAGGACTTACCATCTAGATTTAAGTCCCTCAACATAAACAGTCAGCCTTAAACCATACTCACCTTACAAGTGAGCCTTTAAATCATTTTTGTAAAAATGCTGCTCTGGTGATATATATTCCTGCTCGTCTCTCAACGGTTTGTGCTGGGAATGCTGTGCTATTCTAGTTTTTGACGGGTGGTCACATCAATGTAGCTGGATTGTAAAAATGAATTGCTCATTAGTAAATACTGCAAGAGTGACACAGAGGCTCCTGATCTTTAGATATACTCGCTTATATAATATTTACGAACATTTTAGCATTTATTTACATTTTCTTCTTACATTTTTTAAAAATTTCTTTGCAGTGAAGCCAAATGGATTAGCCTTTCCATGGAAGAAATGGATCGCGAAAAATGTAGCGAAGTTCCGAATCAGAGAAGCAGTTCAACTGCCGACATCACGCAGCAGGCAGGAGCCGAATCCAAAAGCACAGATGTACCGAAACCTAAAAAATTAGGTCCTACGAGGATGGGCATCAATCTCTTTGGCCAACATGCTGCCTTAGCTCGGGAGCTGGAAATGAAACTGAAAGCTGGAATAACTCCTGGGGCCAGACGACCGCCTTCATTTGTAAGTACTCAGCTTTTGTACTGTTCACAGCTAGACTAGCTGAACACAGGGACGTATCCAGAGGGGGGGCTCTGGAGGCTCGAGCCCCCCCCCCTCCCCCCCCCCCCCCGAAATTTTCTGTGATAACTTTTTCTTGTTCTACAGACCAGGAAAAAAAATGTAAAATATGAATTTTTTCTCCACAATATCTTTTTCTTCTTAATTTGTTTGCTTGTGAAACCTTATTTATATAACCCTTCAGCATTTTTCTGTCTTGTGAAGTCTAAATTACCGAAATGCATATTAGCTTTTTGTAATAAACACTAAAAAGAGAACTTTATGGTACTTATTGTTGAAACACTGTAATGTGTCCCCTTTCTTTTAAACACTTCTCTTGCCAAAAATAGCGTTTTAATTCCTTGTGAGACAAAAGATTCGTGATTAACAAAGATCATAGTTGCATATGGAACTTCTGGTTTCGTTAGTTATGCACGTAGTATACCTTCCATTCCGTAGTATACCTTCCTTTCTAACATAAAACAGCCAATATAAAGTCTACTTTACACAAAGACATGTGATGAAAGATAATACTATCTAATCCTACTGAAAGCAAAAATGCCAGTAATCACATCATAAAGTACAACATTCAGTATTCATATTTGTAGAGAGGCAGAATTTCAGACGAATGTCCAGATTCCCAAACCAGACTGAGCTTTGACTGAATCAGACTCTAGTGGGTACATGCGGTCCACAGGTTCTGTCAAAGAAATTCGGTATCAATTTTCCTTGTTTTCCAAAAGGAAACCGAAGTGTTAAACCCACTTGCGGAAAAAGCCACCATCTGTTGCCATGCGTCATCAGCATCGTTCAAACTATCACACCACTACCGTTATCCATCGCCATGCACCTATAACTAAATAACGTTCGCATAAGGAATCAGAAGGATTACCACAACGAATCTCTCAGGGAGAAAAATCAATCGCATGAGATTGTATAGCCCCAAGCAATACAACAATTATTGGTCAACAAAAAGTCAGAAAAGTAATTGTAGCTCCCTGCGTTCGAAAGAAGAAGTAAGGTATTGTACCTACATTGGTATAAACCACAGCTCGCACCCTAGGTCAAGTGAAAGGGCAAACGTATATATATATATATATATATATATATATATATATATACACACATAATGTTTGAGCTAAGGCTCCCTGAGTTCGACAAACATCTAAGATCTAAGACGGTCGTAAAACAAAAGTGGGTGGGTGTGAGCTGCGATGCAAGTAGAATAAGTGGCCGTGCTATATACTGCCCTGACAGGCCTTAAAAAACCAACACGTTATGTAAACATCTTTGTTACGATCGTCACAAAGCAGACATATATGAGTCTGATGTAGAACACGACGATGGGCCATCGCTTCACTGTTCACTTTCCAAACGATAACCAATAATGACGTGCAGCCACAGTTGAAGATACGCTGTGTCACATGAGACACCTGGTTGATACACACCCTGGGTACATATAGAAACGCTAGATAGCTCGATATGTACGCCATGCCAGAACATTTTCAGCAACTACAATGCGTATAACCATGGCCTCAGGGTCTGTAGAAGACACGATAAATGGTAAACCATATAAGAAGACCTCAATGTGTTCGCTAAACATAGACATATAATATGTCTAGGTTTAGTGGACGCTAGCACACAGGTCCTCATGTTTCCAATAATATGACCTAAAGCAAGCAATATTATCTAATTAGAAAACCATATATATTATTTTCTTCTACACACAAAACAAGAGAAAAAAGTATTGGAATCGGAAACTTTTAGATTCCCAGTTTTCAATGTATTTACATGTTTTTAGATGCATTGAACACCATAAGAATATTTTTTGGAAACTTAGATATAAATTTTTTGATTAGATTTTTGGGTATGTCGCACAGCAGATAGCGTAGCCGCACTAGATTTCCCTTTTTATGGGAAAGATATAGCTTCTTTTTAATACAGCTGAGATATATCTAAAAAAAACGAAAAGTATTTGAAACATGGTTGTGCATGGCACATAAATCTTACGTCGTACCACTGAATTACGACGTCAGCCAGTTTCTGGTATGTTAAATTTGAATGGACTTAACATTGTACTAAAGCTAGACAGACAGCATAGCAACGGTCTAGAATTCATTTCTAGGGTAATCCGGAATCGTACCATCACAATTTAAAACCTCCACGGAGAAGATGTTTCCCCAATTTCAGTATACACGAGCTATTACATTTACAAAACATGGAGGACACAACGGATTTTACGTGCAACTGATATCATTAATCTACATGACAGTATTTGGATGGCTCCTGTATCGATCACTCAATCCTTCAATTACGAGCTCGACTCCTTATTAACTGGATTACCGTGAGTCCAGTTTTTGGTGATTTTCTCCGTTTGTCAGTGGTTTACAACATCACGGATTAAAGAACTCTCTAGCAGAGACTTAAGCATTTTAAAGGACTAGTTCCATCAGTTTTAGGCCCAAGGCACTTTTTAGAATTATTATTATCATTAAATCTTTTCTTGCCATTTCCGATTTTAGGAACATTAATTCTATTGTTTACCGACATGCGGCGTTGTAACTGATTTTATTTATAGCGCATAACCATTTTACTATGCCTTGATAAGAAGCTTAAGGTAACAACTTATATTTTTCTTAAAGTTAAAGTGATTGGGGGGGGGGGGCAAACTTTAGATGTGCGGGTGCACGACCAACATCTTAATGAAAGCTGGGCCCCCTCCGAAATTTTTTTCTGGATACGCCCTTGGCTGAACACATAAGATAAGTTTTTAAATCGAAAAAAAAAAACTGATCGTTTGCAAATCTTGCTAAACTTTCGAACAGGAGGGTACATTTTGAGAAAATATAAAGAACATTGCTGCTGTTCGTTATTATTAATGCCAGCAATATTAATAAACTTATCTTTTGAATTTTGATTGATAGATTTTATCAGAAGTTAAACGTAACTTCTTCGAAACTGTGAATAATACAAGAGTAGTTTAAATTATCTCTAAAAAATAATCAAGATCGAAACTTAATTTTTGTTTGTTATTCCTATCCCAAGACTTCTCTACAGAGTCACCAGTCAGAGCCCATAAAACCACATATATCCATTAGATATCAAAATTACGTCCTTATGATAGCAACTAAGCCACTGGAGTGTTGCCTTTATACTGTAATAAATTGTACTCAAGCAAATACTGAAACTTCAAAGGCCTTTTTCTTAAGACTGCGCGGCTAGTGTCCGCTACAGCTCTTCAATATATTGTTGCCTTTATATCTATATTAATAAAATCGGATTTTTGTCTGTAAATTTGTCAAAATCAAAACATTTTGCGATATCTACACGTTTCACACACCATGAAAGCCGAAAATGACTTCAGAAAATTTTGTCTCTCTCTGTGTGTGTGCGTGTGTGTGTGCCATGGTGTCCGTATGTCTGTAACGCCATGTGCCTTCTTTAGGATATTTCCAAAAACACATTTTCGTTTTTCTTTTTTTGTGATTTTCGATTTTTTTTTTTTTTTTTTTTTTTTTACGGGGGGGGGGGTGTTACGAAGGAACATATTCGAGATCCCCTTTTAGCACTAAATTTGTCTTGGAAAATCTATGGGATCTGCGGGATTTCGCCAAACTTCGAACTTACCCACTGGGAAAGGAGAAGTAAAAAGCGGGTAAGTTGCTGCCGAAGGCAGTAGGGATCCGGACTCCTCTCTTTGCGAAAGGGAAATTCCTCTACCGAACACAGCGAGAACTTTAACTTAGGTTTTTAATAATGATATGGCATTTTGACAACTCATTTAAATAGTGTCCAGCGAAGCGGGCAAAGCCTGCTAGTTACAAATAAGCCATTATTCGATCTTGATTGTTGATAAATTTTCAAGCTTAACAAACAATGTAATTTAAGCACACACATTTCCAAAAGAGAAATCTTTATCTAAAGAGCATTTGACATGAGTGCAAGAACATGACTCGATGTTTGAAAAGGTTTATCAGATTATCAGCCTGGCGTTTTCAGATAAGCCTTTAAAAAATAATTATTTTTTAATAGCTTATCGTAAAATGAAAATTACATAAATGCAGCTTGTGGCATTTTGCAAGCATCTATCTCTAAACAAATCGGAAATGCTTCATGCGTTAAAAGAGATTACACATTTTATCGTGTATATATATTTTTAAGTTTATTGCATTTTCATCATTTGAAAACATTTTGTATATGTTCTATTTATTTATTTACTAACTTGTTATAGATAAAAATATTATACGTAAGAACATAAATTTATTTTATTCAAATCTGACAGATTAGGAGTTGAATCATTTGATAAAAATGAATTACAATTCCAGCAAATTTCGAAGTATAGCTTCAATATATTCAAATACTTTGGATAGCCCTATAAACGAATGATGAATTATTTCCATCCACAATCTATACAAAACATGCTTTTATACAAAAAAGAAAAATGTTCATTCCGTTTTGTTTAAGGGCCCTCTTCACTCCCCGCCACCGGAAGCCGAATCTAATGTTATTCTATGGGAAATTTTTCTTTACAAATAACTTATCAACTAATACATATTTTTAAATTCTGTTTTCACATTCTGAAAATTCCTAGCTGTTAAATGGACGCACCTTTTCTAAAAAAAATATTTTTTTAATTTTTTATATTTTACTTTGAAGCTGCAAAATAAGAATTTTCAATATGTGAATTTTTTCATTTTGCAATTTCGAAATAAAATATTAAAAAAAAAAAAAAAAATACATTTTTAAAAAAGGTCCGTCCATTTAACAGTTGGGAATTTTCTGAATGTGAAAACAGAATTTAAAAATATGTATTAGTTAATAAGTTATTTGTAAAGAAAATTTCCCCATAGAATAACATTGGCTCGGGCTTCCGGCGACGGTGAGTGAAAAGGGCCGTTAAGCCAGCCTATACATGTTATATTGTACTTACCAGAAATTTCCCCATAGACATAATGTGTTTGTATTCTCTTGGATATCCCTGTGCACGAACCATTTACTTCATCTCGACAAAAAGTTTAGTGTAGCATCCCTCTATGATGCACATTTAAAATACCGAGTTTGGACTTTCTGCTTCTATTTGTTCTTGTGATAGGCTGATAATAGACACACAGACAGGCACACATATAACAAAAACTCAATTTCAAAAATTTGACCAAAAAACAATACTTTCTCTACCATATACAGGGTGTGTCAAAACTCATGGTACATATGTTAGGGGGTGATAGAAGACAACTAGACAAGAACAAATCATCATGCAATCCATGGTCAAAACGGGCTTGGGACAGTGCCCGCATGCTAGATTCAGGGCGCTCGCTGATATGTTTTTTGATTAGACATAGGTCGATGTTTTAATTAATATCACCGCTAATTAGGGTCGCATCGTTTAGCAAATTAGATAACGTGCATCTGCGATAAATTCTCCGTCCGACGGTACCTGTCCGAAGTCCGTGCGACCATTAGCGGCCGAGCTTTAGCTGCTTCAAGCCGTTTCTCACAGACAGACACACGCACACACACGCGTACAGATTTTAATAATATAAGAGGCTAGCGAGCTTCGCCCGCTAGCGGGTCAGTATTTTCAAATGAATCACTAACAGTAACTTTTAGTCTTAAGAAAAGAAATTGAAAAAAAAATCATTTATGAATGGGTAAAAAGTCGGCCCGTGCCCCCACTGCCTTCGGCAGCGCAGTCCCGTGCGCGCTGCGCGCGCGTATTCCTTCCCTGACCCTTTGTGCCTCCTAAAAAAAAAATCTGATCGGGTAAAAACTTCTACCGGATCCCCACTGCCTCCGGCAGCACAGACCCATGCGCGCTGCGCGCGCACGTGTGAAGGTACATGTGCGCTGCGCGCACATATTCCTTCTCAAATCAAGATTTTATTCTTAAGAAAATTTAAAAAATCATTTCTCTTCGGGTAAAAATATTTTTTTAAAAAAATTGTACCGTAAGAATCGGTAATAAATACTCTTTCTCGTGGTACAGGTGTATTTTCGATATTTCCAACAGATCGGCAGCGATCGCTTTACAAAAGCCCACGAAATTTCCTCTTTCTCCTTCTTCTTTTGAGGTAAGCGGTCCCGGTCGAAAATCATGATCGCGTGCCATTTTCAATCGTTTTTTCGTTAGACATGGGTCGACATTTTAATTAATATCTCCGCTAATTAGGGTCGCATCGTTTAGCAAATTAGATAACGTACATCTGCGATAAATTCTCTGTCCGACAGTACCTGTTCGAAGTCCGTGCGACCATTAGCGGCGGAGCCTTAGCAGTTTCAAGCCGTTTCTCACAGACACACACACACACAGACACACGTGTACAGATTTTAATAATATAAGAGATTTTAATAGGTAGTTATTTCCCTTCCATTCGGCAGATATATTATAAAGATTCGTGCTACTCATGTTATCCTGGCTTCACATGCGCATTTGTAGTTTTTCCTGATTTTTTTAAGTTACTTTCCATGGTTATCTCGGTTATTTGGAACCAAGTGTTTTATAATCTAAATTTGGCATATGGATTTTCTTTTCTAAATCTTTAAATGACATTTTAATGTATTTTTTCAGATATTTATCATTAATATATTTAAAGGATGAAGACGAAGATGATGGCAGCCCGAGCAAGAGAGAGGCCAGAGCTGATAAAAAGATAGAATCTTTGAACGTGAAAGTGGACACGAGAAAAGACACGCTGAAGGCACTTGAAGAGAAGCTTAGCGACCTGACTTGCCACATGGACGCAATGACAGAGGAAAGTGAGCAGGCCAAATCACAGGTTGGAGACATGTTACTACAGCTCACAGTAATGCTAAAGGTGAGATTACACAATAACTATTACACTAGTCGACAAAAAAAAAGTTTTGGGGGGTAACAGAAATGAAATTAGCTATTTTCAACTAATTCTGTAGTGCAGAATTAAAAAATAATAGTGAAAAATCTGTAGCACGTACAGTTTTTTTGTTATGATTATTTAATCTGTATTGGAAGCAATGTACAAAAGTCTTTAGAAGGCATGCATTATTACTATCAATATTATTAATTTAGCATGGAATACTGTTAATATGGAGATACTATACATATTATAGACTAAGTAGAACATAAAAACATGGAAAATACACTAAATGATTGAATTGTTACTATTTGTTATTTTAAAACCAAAATACAAAAAATAGGCTTTTTTATGTCTTGTGTTAAATGTCTACCTTGTGATTTTAATATGATTAAATCACAAATACAGCAAAACTTATCGGGTACGGTTTTATAAGTTCTACACTGAAAACTTGCCATTTTGAACATGAAACTTTAACTATAAAACAGCACAATCATACTTAACAAAGAATATCTGTTAACTAGAATACCAGGAAAAAAAGATAAGGTACGAATACAGGGTTGCCAGCAGAGAGGATGGCCAGGAGGTAGGGTTGGTAGCACGAAAGGTTACCATGTGTGATACAGTCGGCAGCAAAAGTATCTGAGCACTAGCAATAATCCCTGTCTAAAAAAAGTACACTTAATACTGCTTTTTTAAATAAATCCTTGTCGAGTCTTGTTCTTAGTCAGTCTAAGGACATGATTCAACAAGGATTTATTTAACAAAATAGTATTAAATGTACTTTTTTGACATCGGAATTATTGGCTAGTGTTCGGATACTTTTGCTGTCGACTGTATTGTAAAAATCATAGAAAAATAGTGAAATTTGCCATTTTCTGATACTTTAACAAAAAAATGGAACAAACATGGTTGCCGGGACTTTGAGTTGACAGAATTCTGGGTTGCCAACAGGAAGGTTACTACCTGTGATACTGTGAAAATGATACAAAATCGTAAAAATTGCCATTTTAAAAATAATAATTTGACCATTGTTACCGAACCACTGTAGACCAGTGTTATTATAATCACCGAAATATCAGTGAGAACTCATTACTGAGACTTAAAACATTTTGGTTATGTGATCGATTGGTTGTTACCGCAACAGTGATCGCAAAAATATTTCGATTGTCTTGAAAATTAGTACAAATATTTATGGGTTATATTATATGGAATTAGCTGCATAGTTTTTATTATACCTAGTGTACAGGGACATACAAAAGAATAGCAGTATATTATGAATTATGGAGAGCATTTCTCTCAAGTGCATTTTAACTTCGTTAACGCTGAATTCTACTATAATTAAATTAATATATGTTATTAGAATGTTTAAAAGTGCGGCCCTGTAGAAATAGAAGAGAAAAAAAAACAGATGCATAGAATTAAAATTTGTGGGTATATAGATCACAAGCCTCAACTTTCTATTTGCATTATTATGCATTAAGTAACATGCAGTGGTTAATTACTTTCCGAACACTATAGTGAGGAAAGTATTGTAATCATGTCAAAAATCCGAATTTGAGATTTTGATGTTTCTATACGTTTCGAGGTCCCTTGAGTCCGTTTTCACTATTTTTGCGATGATGTATGTATGTGTGTGAGTGAACACGCTAGCGTCTAAACGCTTTGCTCGAATGAGCTGTAAGTTGGTACGCATGTTGCAAGTCACCGTAGCACGAACCCTCAGGGCCCGACATAGACTACCTGGAGCCCCGGGGCAAGCCTATTCTGGGGGGCCCCCTCGCAGTGGCATAAGAGCTCTTTAGGTTGCAGAATTTCTGCATACGCCTGTAGGGGGGCCCTTCCAGAAGGGGGGCCCAGGGCATTTGCCCCGTATGCCCTGCCGTTAGTCAGGGCCTGCGAACCCTATTGATTTTGATGAATCTAGCACCTTATAGTTTTTTTACAGGGACACAAAGAAAAATTCTTTATCATTACGGCCTATGGGACCAAAATCTTAAAAGTGCGATAGGATCTAAATGCCTTATTCAATTGAGCAAAAACTTTATACACATTTATTAATCACAGATATTCAATTTGTATAGATTTTGGAGAATCTAGCACTTATAGTTTTTTACAGGGACACAAATAATAATTCTTTATCATTATGGCCTATGGCGCCAAATTTTTAAAAGTGCGATAGCATCTAAACGTCTTATTCAATGGAGCTGAAAATTTATATGAATATTATAAATCACTGTTGCACTAACTATAAGCATCTTGGTGAATCTAGCATTTAAAGGTTTTACAGGGACACAACGAAAAATTCTTTATCATTATGATCTATGGGCTGAAAGTTCAGTAGCGTTAAATAAAACATCGTGTGATATATGGAGAAAATTACTCAAACACTCTATTATGGTTTTCTCTCTTTTGTTTGTTTAACAACTCCTCTTTCTTTACTTTATCTACAAAACTGTTAATGACTCAATGTTCGGAAAGTCGAGTGGAGTCACTCCAGATTTTTTTTCTTTATTCTATAGTATTAGTATACATATATAGATTAAACAGTAACTCATTTAGTAATGAGATTCATTTCTATATAAGTGAGGCTGCTGCCCCTCAACCTTTTCTTCAATATTTGTTTATTTTATCCATACTAGTATCGCCCAAAAGTCAAAACTCGACCACTTTTTTGCAAAGCAAAGCAAAGCAATTACCTTCTCGTAAACAGAATTAAATTGTAACACAGCAGCACCCTTTGTCGGCCGATATGCACCCAAATTAAAACAGCATAGTTTCACATAATGTCCATGTCCATGTTTGGTGCGTTTATACACTACAGAAGTTGAGATATAGCTTTGACTTAAATGAGGTGAATCGCAACATAGCATCACCACCTATTGAGTGATATTACATTCCAACAGCTAATCAGTACCAATTTAAATCAAGGTTTAACCAATTACCAATCGTACTTAAATTCTGCCCATTAGTTCATCAGATACTTCAAAATTCCTAACACATCATGCACACACAGACAAACAGTCATTTTCTAAAAATGAATGAATCATGTTTAGGACATCTGAAAACATATAAATTCATCGAAAATCAGAAATAAAAACTATTCACAAATCCAATACTTTCTTCTGTAACATTTTATACGACAGCCCCCCCCCCTACTAATTAATAAAAACAAAAACTTAATCAATGTTCAATGGGTTCTTCCCACCTGACGTCAGAGGTCACATGATAGAGGAAAAACAAATAGCAGACAATGTCTTGTTTATCTATAGTGATTACTGAAATAACATATTTTCTATTCTTATTTTTGATCAATGTATTTAATCTGTGTTATTTTTTATAAATCACCAAATCACCATTTTTAATCCATTTTATATCATTATTCATCATCTTTTGTTTGCTGTATGCATAATTTACAAATACAATTATTCTACTGTTTACAAATGCATAATGTTACTTTTATTTTATTTTATATTAAATATTAAAATTTTTGTTCTTAAGAACAATATTTAATTGAATTCGATTCTCAGAATTCGATTATTCGTTTTCCTCTATCACGTGATTGAGCAGACGACGGTGGGAAGAGCCCATTGTGTTCAAAAAATCTCAAAATGTGTAAATTCATCAAAAACCGGAAATCGAAAAATTTTCTGAATCGTATACTTTCTTCATATATATATGTAGAAGATATAGTAATAAATCCACTTAAGTAGTCAATTTCAGTTAGTTGAAATGCATTATGTTTTAACTAAAAAATGTGCCTTCCAATTAGAGCTGATGTAAATCACAAAGAAAGAAAATAAAAAAAATTATATCATAAATAAATTAGAAAAAAAAAATAGAACTTTCATAAATCAAATCCTTTTTTTTAATTTGCGTATATGTTCAATCGTGTAAAACTTCGATCTACCACTCATTCACTCATAATCATTTTACCATGTTTTTATTAACTTCTACTCTTGTTTGTTTGTTTGTTTGTATGTTTGTTTGTTCGTTTGTCCGGTACAAATTTTGCAATCGAATTTTAACTGACTTTCCTACTAGCTATACATCTGAAACTTTCACAGTAGCTCAGAACCCGGTGACAACACAATACTTCGAAGTCCGATTTTTGAATTTTTTATTAGATTTTTTATAATTAATTAAAATATGAAAATAATAATATTCTAATTGCGTTAAAATAGCCATTTAAATATTAACTATAATTTAATTGTTGCCAAAAAAAAATTTACGTGTTCATTTTCTTTCGACTTAAAAATAAATACATTTAATTAAACGTGAGCGTTAAAAAATTATAAAAAGTTAAATTATGCATCTCACAAAAATTGACGTCATTATCACTTTAAAAATGTTATGCACATTGATAAGAGCACTATGATTCATAAGAAAATTTAAAACATGGTATATAAAAAGTTTTTATCTTATAATTATTTACCACTCTAATATCTGTTGTCTCTCTTAGAATGAAAAATCTGTAGTCGAGAGTTTAAGACTGCTACTACATCTATACAAATTACTGTGTCCATCGTTTTATTTGAATTTTAAGTAATTGGCAGAGTCAACAACTTTCTTCTTTAGGAATTTTTTAATACAAAAGAATAAAAAAGTGCATAAAAAGTAAAACTATTTTAAATTACCTTCTTATGAAAATTTTTGTATTCTGGAAATCTGGCTAATCATACCTTTTGAATGATACCACTTCCAACCCTCTACTCTCATAATTAATATGTTAAAAGTGTATGACAAGCTTTATGTTTGCCTATTAATACATAGATGGGATAACACTACTAAAAATATATATCCAGAAGTCACTACACATAATATATAATGTACTGGAATTTTTTTGTGTATCCCTGTAAACTAATTATTAAATCCACATACAAAATTTTCTACATAAAACATGACTTAAACATCTAAATAATGTATGTTAATTTCATTATGGTAAATTCAATGTAGTGATGTTAAAATGTACTTAAAAGAAATGCTGTCTAAACGCCGTAATGTATTGAAATAATTTTATGCGTTGTACACAAACCACAAAAAACTGTACAGACCAAAGACTATATAGTTAATCCTCTGTAATTCGTAAATAAACTTATACCAAATTTTAAGTTAATAGGATAATATTTGCAACCACAATCACAATGCATGCATACATATATACACCAAAATCTTTGAGTTTCAACAAAAAAGGCCCTTGTAATATTTGACTGCTATACACAATATCGATATTCTTCCAAAATATGCATCCAATAGTTATAATAGTAAGTAACTTATTAGAATCTTTTGTCTAGACCTATAAATTATTTATCCTATTTACAACATTTTCTACAGAAATCATGTCTTGAAGCATCTTAATAAGTATGTAGGTTAAAACCTATTCCCCACTTGGGGAGGCGGGAAGGTGTTTTTCTAAACAGATCTTAGCCGTAGTCATACAATATTCAGAGAAAACTACACATCTCAGAGCAGAACCTCTTGGCCACAGGCATAGATATTGTAAATAAGACATAGATTGGTCATCGAGGTGGGAAAAAGTGATTCCTTTTAACTCGGGGAAAGACTCTCTAATGGCTGTCTTTCCCCGTACTAAAGGTGAATGAAAAACTCCAGATACAGTTTCAAATTCATACCTCTTTTCTTTTTTTTTTTTTAACTATATCTATTAATTTAGTTAATATTTAAAGTTAAACTCTTTTTATATACTAAAACTAACGTTCTTTACTACACCGCTGATAACTATATTTAAAGGAATTTTGAAAATTCTATATTACTTACTAATATAAAATGTTAAAAAATATCAAACTTTAAAAAAAGTATTCCATTAAAAATTAAAACCGTATTTAAACCATAATAATAACAAAGCAACTGATTATAAAAATTATATTTTTCACTAGCTGGCTTTGCCCGCTTCGCTGGACACTATACTTAAATGAGTTGTCAAAATCCCATATCATTATTAATAACCTAAGTTCCTGCTATGTTCGGTAGAGGTTTTTCTTGTTCGAAATGTGCAGAATCCAGGTCGCCACTGCCTTCGACAGAAACTTACCAGTTTCTTACTTCCCCAGCGAGTAAGTTCGAAATTTTGCGAAATCCCACAGAAGTACATAATGCGTAAACTTAAGAAACATACATACACAAAATTTGCCATTCTAAGTTAATTTAAGGCGCATTCAAACGGGAAAACGTGTTTTTACACGTGTTTATTGCCCCCCCGACCCCAACGGGGGTAAGGAGAAAATTTCGTCAGATTCCGTTACAATATGTGTCGGATACATATAAACAATTTAAGCACCAAATTCCGTGACCGCAGATCCCACAGATTTCCCAAGACAAATTTTGCACTGAAAAGGGGGTCTCGAACTTGCTTCTTCGTAAATCCTCCTCCCACCCCCCACCCCCCAAAAAAATCGAAAATTACAGAAAAACGAAAGTGTGTTTTGGAAATATCCTAAAGAAGACAGATGGCTGTTTTCAATACCTTTGTACCCTTTTTAGTAGATTTCTACTCAAAAATCAGGAATTTCTGAATATTCTCACCGGAAAACGATTTTTCCCTCTCCCACCTTTAAGAATCAAGAATTCCAAAATCATACATAATGTTTTATTTATACTCAATTGTAGTCTCTTCATAAGCAATTTCTTCACCGTGAAGTAATTTGGGGCCGGGTTATGCTTCAAACTTTCTTTGCTTCCTGCCCGCCAGGGGGGAAGGGGAGAATTTCGATAAATTCGGTTACTATAGATGTCGGATACATATAAACAATCCAAGCACCAAACTTTGTAACCGCAGTTCTCATAAATTTCCCAGGACAAATTTAGCGCAAAAAAAGGTGTCTCAAATTTGCCCTTCGTAACACATACCCCCCTCTCCTCTCAGAAAAAAAATGACAGATTACAAAAAATCAATAGCGTGTTCTGGAAATATCCTAAAGAAGACGCATGGCTGTTTTCAACATCTTTGTTCCATTTTTGGTAGAGTTCTACTCAAAAATCCGGAAGGTGCAAAATTTCACGTAAAAAATCGATTTCCCCCCATCCGTTTCCTTAAAAATCGATAATTCCTAAATCGCAGATATTGTTTTATTTATACTCATGTCTAATCTCCCCATGTGCAATTTCTTTATTATGAAGTAATTAGGAGCCGAGGTATGCTTACAAACGTGTTTTTGTCTTTTGCCCCCGCCCAGGGGGGAAAGGGAAGTATTTTCGGAAAAGTTGATAGATATGATATTAAGTTGTCTAAAGATCTAAGTTTCTGCCAAGCGCCGTTGAATTCTGTCCAGCCGTTCTCAAGTGATGCCCGGACAAACGTGTTTTTGTCTTTTGCCCCCCCCCCCCCAATCAGGGGAGGAACGCATGGAGGAATTTCTGAAAAGTTTATAGATATAATTTAAAGTTGGGTAAAGACCTAAATTCCTGCGAAGCGCCGTTGAATTCTGTCCAGCCGTTCGCAAGTGATACCCGGACAAACGTGTTTTTGTCTTTTAACTCCACATGGGGGAACGGGGATGAATTTCTGAAAAGTGTATAGATATAGTTTGAAGTTGGGTAAAGATCTAAGTTTCTGCCTAGCGCCGTTGAATTCCGTCCAGCCGTTCACAAGTGATGTCCGGACAAACGTGTTTTTGTCTTTTGCCCCCCCCCCCGCAGTAGGGGGGGGACGTGGAGGAATTTCTGAAAATTTGAGATGTATAATTTTAAGTTGGGTAAAGACCTAAATTCCTGCGAAGCGCCGTTGAATTATGTCCACACGTTGTCAAGTGATACACGGACAAAAATAACGACATACAGACACGATCACACACACACACACAAAGGCAAAATTTTCTGAAGTCATTTTTGGTTTTCATAGTGTATGAAACGTGCAGATATCGCAAAATTTTTTGATTCTGACAAATTTACAGACAAAAGTCTGATTTTATTAATATAGAAAATAATTTAATCAAATATAATTTACTCTTTGATAACTTATCCCATTTCTTTTCATATACTTATTAGAGCATATAAAAGCTACTCGACATTTGGAAAATTAATCACCATTGTATTCTATTACTGAGTTTTATACTCTCCATACTCTCTCTCTCTAATGGCTGATGCCAAAAAAAATTTCACCATCAAAAATCTTTGCTCGTTAACATGGGGATGATAGACGAGATAAATCTAGGAATTACTATATCTATGGGCACAGGTAGGACCAATATTTAAAGAAATAAACTTCAGGTCATGGTGTTTGAAACTTGAAACATACAATATATTTACAAATCATATTAAATCAATTGCCTGATATTTTTTTTTTTTGTTTTACTATTTTATTTTATTTTTCAGATTATCTATTCATAATAAGATAGTCAACTCAATTTTAAAAAATAAGTAATACAGTACACACAAGGTTCTATTTAACTGTTGTTAAAAAAAAAAAAATCTCAGAAGGAAATAACGCGTAACATGAATTTTTATCTTTGATGCTGAAATCAGCCAATTCCATGCAGGAACAAATAAATACAAATTCAATGCTAAAAAAGTGTCTATTTTAAATTTAAGGGCCCGCTTCACTCACCGCCGCCGGAAGCCGAAGCCAATGTTATTCTATGGGAAATTTTTCTTTACAAATAACTTATTAACTAATACATATTTTTAAATTCGGTTTTCACATTCAGAAAATTCCCAACTGTTAAACTGACGGACCTTTTTTAAAAAATTATTATTTTTTATTTTTTATATCTTATTTTGAAGCTGCAAAATACAAATTTTCAATATGTGAATATTTTTTCATTTTGCAATTTCAAAATAAAATATTAAAAATTAACAAAATACATTTTTAAAAAAGGTCCGTCAATTGAACAGTTGGGAATTTTCTGAATGTGAAAACAGAATTTAAAAATATGTATTAGTTAAGTTATTTGTAAAGAAAATTTCCCCATAGAATAACATTGGCTCGGGCTTCCGGCAACGGTAAGTGAAGAGGGCCGAAGTAAAACATTAAACTTAGAATTAATTTTTATTAGCGATTAAAAATGATCATTATTATTTATATATACATACATACATAAATAATTGTAACTGTATCTTCTTAATTTTGGAATTTCAATTTATTGACTAAATTAAAATATAATTTTATATGTATACCATATTTATTGAGATGAATTTGCAGTTTCTTTAGGAGTATTCCCAAGAAGAAAAAGAGTTGTAGGGTAATCATAATAAACCCCTTATGAAAACATACACTGTGTAAAAAAAGTAGGACACTATATATTTTTATTAAAAAAAAGGGGGGGGGAGATATTTTATTTTTTATGAAATTATTTTTATGTGTAACATTTTAAAAAATCATTTAACAAGAAAATATCAGTATAATTATCAACATTTTCAAAAATGAATTATTAAAGACAACAAAAATAGTTTCGACGTTTTTAAACTCTGTAAAAATAGTAGAAGGACAGTAATACATTCCTGTTTGGCAAAAATTAGCTTATGAGCTATTCAAAACTTCTCGAAGTTCAGCAAGGAATTCAAACATTTTTCCACCAACATATACTTGACGAACAAGCATTGCTTATATGTTTTCCACGTTGTTAAGATCAGGGCCCGGCTTTTAGCTGACTTTACTAAAATCTGCACATTATTCGCAGAGAACCAATTTTGAACTCCATTGTTGGTGTGAATGGCGGCTTCATCTTGTTGAAACATCCACTCTTCTCCTCCTAATTCAGAGCCATAAGGAAGAAGCTCAGAATTCAGCACTTCAATATAGTCTGTATATTTCTGCCTACCACTGAAAAAGACCAGACTTGTTCTTCTTCCATATCCAAATGCTTAAGAATTAGGGGTGGGAATCGATTAACTGGGTTAACACGTAGTTCATTAATCGATTAATCGGATTTTTAATCGGTTTTCATTTTTCTTTATATAATTTTATTTCAATGATGAATAAAACTCTCCTATTGTGTGTATATATATATATTATTCATAAGTTTGATTGATTTTTTTTTTCAAAAATTTTTGTCTAATTAATTATATCTGTATCATAACTGAAATTTAAATCAATTTTCAGAGTAATAATTGGTGACTTTAAGTGTTAATTTTATATAAATATTTTCACTTATTCAATTTTATTTATTATTATTATTATTTTAAATAAATTAATTTTGAAAGAAACATTAAATGAATTTACACATATTTTAGTTTTATATTTGCAGGCCTTGTCCATTTCGCTTGTCACTATTTTTAAACGAATTCTCAAAATTCCATATTATTATCATAAAAATCTCAAATTCTTATATTTTAGTTCTTCTTTGTCACTTCGGACTAGAACACAGAATGTTATTTTCTGTTTCTACTTCAATAGTTACTATCAGCAATTCTGAACAGACAACAAACGTAGATACTGTGAAACCCTGTTGACATTTCTCCCATCAGAGGGATAGGGAAAAATCTCAATCCCCCCCCCCTTTTTTTTTATCTTTAGCATTTCTATTTTTTTTTTAAAGCTTCTTGTTTCTGAGAATACTATTACCCTAGCCGACACTTTCTGTAGAAGGCTACAGACAGGTGGTGCTGCTCCAGCATGCACATGAAGCGGCATTTTGTTTAATAACTGTCCTCCCCCTTTTCTCTATCAACAAAAGTGGAACAACTTCTTTTGAGAGGTTTTATTTTTATTTAATTATTTATTTTATTTTTTTGCTTGTTCATTATTTGATGGATGTTTCTTAGAATGTTTGTTAGCAAAATATGCGAAAAAATTTTTTGTAGGCAGAACAATATTTTTACTTTAATTCGTAGTTTGAAAATTTTAATCGGATTTTGAAAATTTTTAATCGAATTAATCGATCCGATTAACTAAATTAAAAAAATTAATCGGGACTAAGCATTGATTGATTAACCGAACCGATTAATCGGCACAGCCCTATTAAGAATCCATCATCCCCCTCTCCCATTTGTCGAGCTGAATAAAATTCTTCTGCATTACTCAGCTCAGACAATGACAGTGTAACCATCTAAATAATCTAAGTTAAACATCTTCTCGTCTAGAAATATTATAGAAGTCCCATCTGAGGTCCATGACATAATTTACTTGGCCCATGATAAACCGTAATCAATCTGTGTTTTTTCCACTTTGGATGATGATTCCGCTTTTTGAAAATTAATTATTTGGATCTTGTTATGCAGTTGTAAACTGTTTTCCCTGACACATACACATGAGTAAGTCCTGATAGATTTTGGACCTTTGCAATACTTATACTGCTTTTTTTAAGCTCATGAGAAAGTTTTCTTCTATCCTAAGGAGTTAAATTTTTAGGCCTACCAGGCTTCTTTCTTTTCCCACTTCTATCTGGCTTTCTGATAAAGTTAGAAACTGTATTGGGGAGGACGTGCAGTATGCGAATAATCTGTCTAACTCATTTACCATTAATTTTATATGTAACAATTTTCCCCTTTTGGAAATAATTTAAAGGCATTTTTATAGGCAGTCTGAAAAGAAAATAACAATGCAATTTTTAACAAAATGTGTTTTCCTCAAGAAAAGCAGTTAAAAAAAGTTCAATATTTACTCTTTTATTCGTGCACAGTCCGCCAAATAACAAATTTTGAAAAGTGTCCTCCTACTTTTTTTACACTCTCGAAATCATAAATATTAGTTTTTCTACAATACACAAATTAGCATTTGTAGTAGAGATTTCATTTTTATGTGAAATTAAAGAAAACTTTGTTAAACAAAATCTGTATAAAAACCTAATAGCCAAGATAAAAATACGGAAAATAACACTAGTCTACAAAAAAAAAATTTTTTTTTGAAGGGTAACAAAAATGAAATTAGCTATTTTCAACCAATTTTGTAGTGCAGAATTAAAAAATAATAGCGAAAAATCTGTAACACGTACAGATTTTTTGTTATGATTATTTAATCTGTACTGGAAGCAATAATCCCTGTCTAAAAAAAGTACACTTAATACTGCTTTGTTAAATAAATCCTTCTCGAGTCATGTTCTTAGTTAGTCTAAGAAAATGATTCAATAAGGATTTATTTAAAAAAATAGTATTAAATGTACTTTTCTAATATCGGAATTATTTGCTAGTGCTCGGATACTTTTGCTGACGACTGTATGGTAAAAATATTAAAAAATAATAATGAAATTTACCATTTTCTGATATTTAAAGTAAAAAATGGAACAAACATGGTTGCCGGGACACTGATTTGCCAGGACTCTGGGTCGCCAACAGGAAGGGTTACAACCTGTGATACTGTGAAAATGATAGAAATTCGTGAAAATTGCCATTTTCTGATACTCTAACAGAAAAATGTGACGTGGTGGGACTTTTTTGCTTGCAGATATTTAAATAAAAATTGGAATTAATAATAAAAATAATAATTTGACCGTTGTTACCGAACCATTGTAGACCAGTGTAATTTACCAAAATCGACTGTCCTACATTTTTTACACAGTGTACAATTGTAAAAAAAAAAAAAAAAAAAAAAAAAAAAATTGCAGTATATAACAATTTAAGTTTTTTCTTTTTTTTTTTTTTTCCATTTCAGGAGGCTGAAAGAATAAATGAAGAATGCAAGAGAGCACTGGCAGAAGCGAATGAAGCTAGATCCGAATATCAGCTTCTAGCGAAAGAATGTAAAGAAACGCTACAAAAACTGCATGGCAAAACTAATTCCCAGTGAAAAAGACTGATGAATATTTTTTTCAAGTAGAAGAACGGTTTGAAATAACACACAAAGACATTTATGGGTACTTAAGTACTATCCCATCAAATAATAAACTGCCGATGATTTTGAAGAATATTCATTATAAACAGCTAGATTCAAATTACATTTGATCCGCGATTGTAATGAAATGCTCGCCCTCTGGTGGGCTAAGTTGAAATTACAATTAACATGCCCTTTATTCGGCTTTCGTTGAGACGCCATTGCTTGCCGATGTTTAGTTTCACATATATTTATTGAATAAAAATGAATAAATCCGGTAAAAAAGATAACACTTACTATTGTATGCCACAGTGTAACTCCAAAAATCAAGAAATCCAGAATTAAGCTTCCATTTATTTCCAAATGACAAATTTAAAATTTCAGTTGCTTCAACTAATGGAAGTAAAGAATTAATCAGATGATTTGAAACTAATATTTGTTCAGCTTCTGTGAAATATCTACTTCCGATCGAACTTTGAATGAACTGAAATATTTTTTCCGAAAGCAATCCATTTTCCATGATGTAATGCCGGAGAAATTATAGCACGAATATTAAGTAGTAACTCAAAAAGAACAATAATAAATACATGTGGCTATTATGCTTACTAACAACAAAAGCTGAAAAAACGCCACCTATCGATCATTACAAACGCGGATCGCTTGAATCCAACTATTTTAACAATAAAAAATGTAATAAATGGTTAAATTTAAATAACTTGGGGAAGATTTTGCCTCGAAATTTATTTAAATAACTAAATTTAAATTACATTTCATTATTGAATTCCATTGTTTTAACAGAAAACACAGTTGAATTCTAAGTAAATGTTTTCTCATTAACGTCATGACATTTGGTCCTGATCTTTGATTTGGCGAAAATGTTCCATGGGATGATACATAAGTACCAAAAAATGTTATTTAAAATAGGAGCATCTAGTGCTTAAAAGGGGATCATATCCATCAATGAGACATTTCACCACAGATAAACTTGTTTATTGTGAGCCCAAGTTTAACCAATAACTTTTTTAATGGGGGCTTAATACTAAAAGGATTATTATAAAACTGTGCCACAGTTTGTAGATCGCCTCCCTCCCTCCTGAATTCTGATGTAATTAATAGATGTCCCCTTTTGGATATAGATACATATAATAAATTTCACTAGTGTATATATTTTATATGAATGGGCATTAATAAAAATGGTAAATAAAAACTTAAAAAGCAAACACCATAAATTGCAAAAGCATGCAATAATTGTTTCAGGTCAAACTAGTTCAGTATAATCTTTCATCAATGAAAAGGAAACGAGGAGAGGGGATAAGCATGAGAACAAGATAGAAATTGCATAACTTTTAGTCTTACTGCCTGTTCATTATTTATTTATAACTTATTTTTAGTAATTTTTATTAATATATATATTTGTATTAGTAGCCATTGTTATAGAATTTTTATTTAATTGAAGTCAAATTTTAAAGGATATTTTTTTTTTCTTTAAATCAGGTTGTGAGGACTTTTTTTTTTTTTTTTTTTTTTTTTTTTTTTCCCCAGACAAAAATAGGAAAAAAAAAAAAATCGTCTACCAAAAGAAATGATCAAAATCCAGTTTCGACCATCGCTGTTTTCAGGCTGCACTATTTGGGTCAATATTTTTTCATATGATGGAAAGTAATGTTTAATTATTTTGATCAGAAACAATTGTTTTGACATTTTGTTGTTTATGATGTTTGCTTTAAAGTTTTTATTAATTATCTAGTGCCAGTATTTTGATGCATTAATATATACAGGGTGACAAGAAATAACTTGGATACACATGATACATTATAACTTTAATGCTAATAAAAATATTACGACCAAACTTCAATAAATATGAATACATTATTTTGTCTATTATATTTACAAATTTTCAAAGTGAATACTTTTAGCTTTAATGCAGAGCTTTAAAACGTGTCACAAAATTTTTGGCTATGGGCCGCAACTCACTGATATTTTATCCCATTCCTTGCATAAGAATTCCTTTAGGGATGCCAAAGTTTTATGACATTTAGCACACACCCTTGTCTCCAAGATGGACCAAACAGAATAATCCAATGGGTTCGAATCTGGGGAATACGGTGGCCATTCTTGAGCTCCAATGAAGTCAGAAAAATTTGTCTTGCACCAATCTTGAGTGCCTTTAGCTCTGTGTGCTGGTGCGGAATCTTGTTGGAAGGTCCATCTTTTGTTTCCAGAGAACTTTTGCGACCAAGGTAAGACAACATCTTCCAAAATGAGTTTGCGATAGTGGTAGTTACAGATATTTTGTTTGAAACTTTGTCCAAGTTATTTCTTGTCACCCTGTATTAAATATGTGCATCAAGGCATAAGAAACTTGCCAATATAAAAAGCTGGATATGAGGATAATTTGTATAGAGTTCCTTGAAAAAATCAAACTGAATAGTTTTCAACATGTGATTATATTTCAAAGTGATTTCTGCTTAAAACATTTCAGTAGTTTTAGGCTGAAACTTAGCAAAAATTTCAAAGCCTGCTTTTATTTTTGTGATTTTATTATTATTATCTTTTTTTTTATGTGCATTTCTAGTCAGTGCCTTAATAATTGCCATACATGTTTGCACACATTCAATTTGACACAGGTTTTAATAAATATTTTATATGATGGATTAAAGAAAGGGTTGCAGATATTTCTTTTCTATATATAACACCCCATTTTTAACTAGTTTTGTAGGTAAATTTAATAAAGCAAAATGTTTTGGATAAATATTTACAAAAAAAAAATATTTTCACCTGAGGAGTGGTAGATAAATTACCCCTTAACCCCACTATATATTTTGCACATCATTAATTCTCATATTTGATATATTAGTTCACATGTGTGTATGTTCTCATTTAAGTCAACAATGCAATCTTTTGTAAATTGTTTTTTAACATCACTAATTTCTATCAAGAGTTCATTTTTATCTGCCTTATTTTATAGCTTGTAGCTATACCTCAAAAAATCCACTCGCCATTTTGCAATTAAAGAAAACAAAGTGGTGACTTTAAAAAATAGCTACATATTTTCCTCTTAAAAATCTCATAAGCACAAATTTGATTGACTGACAATGTAAAATATTGTGTATTTTAACAATTAATGGCAAATTTATTGAAACAAAATTACATAATCATGCATTTTGATAATCAGCTTTGAAAAAGTGTGAATTCTGTCAATGAATTGGGGAAATAATTACCTATTTTAGCAACTGATTATGAAAAAGAAATCTTGTATTTAAAAATTATTTGCTATTAAATTGTCTTAATTAGTGGTGAAATAGTTCTATATTTCAGTAGGCTGCAAAAAATTTCCCTTTTTTTGTCAAAATGAAATTTTTCAAAAATCTTTTAGGAAAACTTATTTATTTATTTTTTGTGAAAAGAAAAATTAGGATGTATAACTTGCTGCGTTAGCAGCCACTTTATAACAGAAAACAAGGAAAATTGTTATTAAAAGACCATTTTTGTAAAACAAAATTTTATGAAAAAGGCTGTTTTCATGCATTTGAATTTTGTTAAGGGGCCTTTTTGTATGTAGTAGAATTTTATGAAGGGCAAAGAGCCCCAATTTTTGCTAGGATCAGTCCCTGTAAACTGATTAACCCTTTGAACTGAAATGACGAGTCCAGCTCGTCATGAATTTCCCTGACACTTTTATGTATACATAATAATAAACATTCATATAGATGTGTGAAACAAATACTATTTTTAATAATAACAAATTAATTAAATTAAATAAAAACCTTTCAAACTTGCCTCATTCTTGGGCCATAAATTTTTCATCTGGGTACCCAGGCCTCCTCGGCGGCTTCATCTGTCGTGAAGTTTACTTGAGAATGAATTCAGTGGGCGGTTCTCTCCATGAGGTGTCGCCACGCCTCCATCTGGAGCCATTGCGCCGCTGACACAACTTCACGACAGATGAAGCCACCAAGGAGGCCTGGGTACCCAGGTGAAAAATTTACGACCCAATAACGAGGCAAGTTTGAAAGGTTTTTATTTAATTTAATTATAGTAATGTCTTGTTTAATTTATATAATTTCTAATAACAAATTATTTGAGCAACAAAACCGTAAGTTTCTATATCAATCCCTCCTCTTAAAACTAAGAAAATTAAATTGTCTGCATGAGCAGTGCTGACTGAAAATAAATTGCAGTTCAAGGGGTTAATTTTAATCCTGTGTACTTGGTAGAAATTTATGTTTTTCTTTCTGTTTTTTTTTTTTTTTTGAACAAGTAATACACATACATAATCATACACGATGAAAATCTACTAGCCTATTTCAACTACAGGATGCTGATTATAGTAGAAGTGCCTTATACATTATAAATAACTCATATGCAATTGAAAAGTAGGAACATAAACTACTTCTCTGAGCATACTCACTAAATTGATAATGGTACCTAAGGGGTAATAATATTATTAAGTAAGATAAAATCTTATGTAAATAACAAACACATTTAAAATTTTAGTATTTTTATAACTAATAAAATGAAGCACTTAAAGTGCAAGAGCATTTTGCAATACCGAAATATGTTGTTCCTTTCAAGTGTGATTGAAGTGCCTTTGAAATCAATATAAATTGATTTATAAAAAAAAAAGAATAAGTAACAGAAAAAATACTGGAAAATCAACTATTTCTTAAAAATCAAAACAAACTATTTTTTATGTTAATAGGGGAAGATTTAAAAGAAAAGCCTCTGCTACCCTGCATACTATGTGTTGTTCTTTATATTTTGTATAGATTAATATATAAATCCTATCTACCTATTGTATATATATATCTTATATTTATTTTGTATTTTCTTTTTTGTGTGTATTAAAAACAATTGTACTTTTAAACTATGTTGTTTGGTTATTGAAAACTACAGAATTTCTTTCTATGGAAAAAAATATATGTTGCAGCCACCACAAAATTTTGTTCTATACAGTAGATTTTCAGAAATCTGCACTTCTAAAATTTGCAAACTCCAGAAATCCACACATCACAACCAATATAAACAAATTTACAGTGAAGTTTTCAAGGGAGAAAAAAATCGAGACAGAACTTATTTTAATAGTGATATTTTAGAAATTCAATCTAATGAGATAAAGATACATTTACTAATAAAATTATACCTTAAATATATCATCCATTTTTAAAAAATATGCCCTTACAGCAAATATATTTCGAATACATCTCGTATTCATCTTCAGTGCATCACTGTGATACTGTCTTTCGTTCTGGATTGTTTTCATCCTACTGATCGCTGACTCTCTTCACTTCATGGGACTTTGTCATCAGGTGTTGCCATGCGGATAGTATTACGCTATGCTCACGATCGTTAATAGATAGACTGTGATAATTTTGATGGCTTCTCTTTTGAGAGCATAATGGTGATTATTATAGGGGGCTATTGTTTGGGTGTTTATTGTATTAAGTTTAATTGGGTTAGTTTTATGGGTGGTGGATAAAGCAGTAAAAAACCTATTAAATTTTATATCTGAGAGGTGTTCTTTTTTGCGATCATTAATACAATGTTTTGTCATGCCTATGTAGCAGGCTCTTTTAATATTTTCATGTTTAAAGTTAATTTTATAAATACCTGAAGTAACTTTTGGGTCAATTTGGTCTTTTTGGTGTACTGATCCAAATTCCTCATTTGAGATAAAATTATTTAAAACAATTTAAAAAAAGGTAAAATACATTAAAACTTTAAAAACATTAAAACCCGTTTAAAAGATTACCTCGCTAGCGCTTTCGGCTGCATCACGCAGCCTTCTTCTGGCGTTTTCGCTCCCGTGAACTATCGTACACTCGGCCATGTATTCCTCTCTCTTCCTCTCTCTCTAGAATACTGCGCCATCTCGTGTCGATCTCTGATTGGTCGGTGTTGCATGAACCCTCATTAGCTAAAATTTCGACAGTTTCCCGTTTTGTGGCATAGAAATAATTATTGTAGTTTGCTAGTTTTTTGTAATTTTTAAAATCTATTTCTATTTTTTCTGTTTGGTTTATTTTAGTTAAAGCTGTGGTTGTATGGTTATATTTTATATCATTTTGGTGTTCTTTGATTCACGTTTTTATTTTTCGCTTTGTCATTCCAATGTAGCAACCGTTTTTTTGGTCATCTTTGTTAAAGTTTATTTTATATATACCAAAGAATTAGGAACGATAAAGATAAAATAGACTTTTCTGAAACTGCAGGTATATATAAAATAAACTTTAACAAAGATGACCAAAAAAACGGTTGCTACATTGGAATGACAAAGCGAAAAATAAAAACGCGAATCAAAGAACACCAAAATGATATAAAATATAACCATACAACCACAGCTTTAACTAAAATAAACCAAACAGAAAAAATAGAAATAGATTTTAAAAATTACAAAAAACTAGCAAACTACAATAATTATTTCTATGCCACAAAACGGGAAACTGTCGAAATTTTAGCTAATGAGGGTTCATGCAACACCGGCCAATCAGAGATCGACACGAAATGGCGCAGTATTCTAGAGAGAGAGGAAGAGAGAGGAATACATGGCCGAGTGTACGATAGTTCACAGGAGCGAAAACGCCAGAAGAAGGCTGCGTGATGCAGTCGAAAGCGCCAGCGAGGTAATCTTTTAAACGGGTTTTAATGTTTTTAAAGTTGAGATAAAATTGTTTCCACAAATTGTGTAAAGTAGCTTTTGAATCAGTTTTTATAATAATTTTCAATCAATTTCATGCCTCTAAAATAAGCTCTTGTTCAAAATTAAAGTCGTCTACTTTCTCATAAGATAAAGGACATTGCGTAATTTCTCCTCTTTTTCCAATAAAAACTTCTGGTCATATTATACGTAAAAAATTGAGTAAGTTAATCATATTCTGTGGTGAGTAACTTTTTTTTTTCATTGAGTGTATTATAAGTTGAAATTTCGGGCAATTATATATATATATATATATATACTAGCAGGTTTAGCCCGCTTCACTGGTCACTAAATTTAAAGGAAACTCTTTTCTATATAGCTTTATAAAAACAAATTACAACAAACTACTGAAATTGCTTAAAAGCTTGCTTCAGGTCCCTGCTGCCTTTGGCAGCGATTTGGTCACCCGCTAAAACTCGAGTGCCTCTCCATATTACCTGTGACAATGCCATACCAGTGGGCTTCTATTTAGGTGCTTATTAGATAACAGTTTCGAAATAGACAGTATCAAAAAAATTGAAGTATCCCTTTTATATTTGAATCCCAGTTACATATGAACAACACTATACATGGTGCACATAACATTTGTTTTTACGTTATTTCCTATGTTTATTTTGTTTATCCGATCAACCATAAAATGACAGCAATTTCATGCCAAGTATTACTATATGCTATGACCAGCTACGTCTGTCACATGAGACAATTTTTGTAGTTATATATAATTCATGATTTGAAAACTTGATCATAGTACAGCTTTAATATAGTTCTCTTTGGCGACTTTTGAATTTTTGTCATCATTTTAGACTTAATCCCTTGTAACAATATGCTATGAGCGCTATTTCTGCCATATTTTAAACAACTAATCTTTTTATGGTTTTATATATTTCCCATTAAACATATTTTTATTTATTTATTTAAATATTAATTTGAATTAATCAAATGTTTCTGTTCAACAGCATGCAAGTGCAGTCACACACAGAGGTTCATTTATTTGTGATAAATTAGCATAGTGATAAGTATATAAAAAAATAAACATTATCGTGCTACACAACTTTATTATGTCGCTGCATTGACGGCTTTTGAATTTTCGTCGCCATATTAGCGCTGATTTTATTTATTTATTTGTATGGAAAGGGGAAGACTATTTTGCTAATAATTTTATCCAACACCTTTTTGTTTATAAACTGCATTTTTTCTGTAAACTTTCTATAAAAATTTATGTGACTACTATTTAGGTTTAATCTTTTTTTTTTCTTTTTGTAATACTTTATAATTTTTTTATATTTTTGATGCACTACTTAGATTAAAATGGCTGTTGCTACATTAAACTTCTTGTTGAAAAACATTCGTGTACTTCAACACCAAAATTTAAAAAATCGCCCAGGAGGATCTATTAATGAAACTGATAAAATGAAAATATGGTTTATTGAGTTTAAATAATCTCTATATATTAAAAAAAAGTAACTGTCGCTGGCGTCAATTTTTTTTGTCTGCGACAGCAACTTCTTGCGGAGGGCAGGGTTCTCCGCGTCATGAGATATATCAGTGTATTCCGACTGCTTCAAGGAAGGCATTTCAGCTGCTTACAAATTTCTATCATTTTAATTAACGAAGTTATTAAGTAAAAACGCGGATTTATAAAGGTACTCTATTTGCCACCGCAGGGAAAAGTTTCTCTTATGACGTTTTTTTCTGTGTCTCTGACGTCACTTTCTTCAGGAAAATTAAAATGTGATCAATGGTGTAAAAAAGAAAAATTGAATAATTGGCATCTTTGAGATGCTCGAGAGAAGAAAAAAATATTTAGAATAGTAAAACATTTAAAAATAACCGATATTTTTAAAATATTATGTAAAAATTTATTAAAGATGAAACGAAAATTAGTTTATATTTTTATTTTAGTTTATATTATGGTATAACTTCAGTATATTCCCACAGCTGAATTTGGCGCCATTTTGAACGATAACGATGTCGTTCTGGACTGTTTGCGATATAATATGGCAGCCTATATGTTGTTTATTTTGGGTTTATGATTTTATGTTTTATGATTTAGATTATGATTTTATCATTTATGACTTTATGATTTAGATTATGATTTTATCATTTATGACTTTATGATTTAGATTATGATTTTATGATTTAGATTATGATTTTATGATTTTTGGATTTATGATTTAACCATAATCGCCAACAAAAAATCGCGAAATATCGTTGTGGGGATATACTGAAGTTGTTTCTTTATTTTAACGTTAGGCGAAAAAGATTTAGTAATGAATACCATGATTATGTTAAACAATTATTGGTATAGAGTTAGAGATTAAGCGCAGACATTTTTAAAATGGAATTTATGAGATAAAAATTTATATTAGTTTATATAAAGATTTAGTTTTTTAACTCAAAACATGTTTAATAGGATAGATCTTTACTATGACCAATTTAGCGATTTTTAAAATTTAGAAATGAAGCTTGTACGTTTTTCGCCAAGGAATTCATTTACGCAACCACAATAGCCAATTTAACTCTAGCCATGCTTTCCTATAGAGATAAATTATAAAATGGTGCAATAATAATGATAATAATAAAATCCGCAACCTATTTTTGTTTTTTAAGCATTGATATAAAACTTTTCAGAAAACAGAATTTAATACAACAGGACATTTTTTTTTCTGTATAAAGGAATGTAGTAACTGTATTACTAAAATATTGTAGTTACAGCTAATACAGGACCTCATTGGCTGATTTTAAATTTTTCATTTATTTTGACGATGACTTAAATTATCTATAGCAATTATGCATGTCAAGATTTTCGCGAGAAACGTCTAAGCTACTTCGGTGCCAAATTTAAAATTTCGCCAAGAGGTTAAACTGTACCATTGTTTTAGAACGACTTTTTTCAATTTTATTTTAAATATTTTTCAACTTAATTCACGAGGGAAAAAAAGAAGAAAATTTTTTATTTGGTCTAAATATACAAAATATCTCCAGGTAAAATATCCGTTTTTCGTTCTGTTCATTATTAGAAAGAAAATGGCTGAAGTAGTTTTTCCTGTACCCTTGATGTCTTTATAAATTAAATTAAATTAAATTAAATTATCCAGTATCATTAAATTTCCTTCTCCACGCTCATTTTTTATTTTCTAAATTTAATATTACATAATATATATGTAAAAAAAATCAAGGTGTAATCAGAACATATCCAGAAGATGTAGCCAACAAATATTCAGACCAAAATCAACACAAGTTCAGGAGATATCCCTAACAACTATTAAGATGTCATGATCAATATATATCCAGTAGATTTCGCCAACAATAATAATTATTCAGCAGATATCGCCAACAAGTATTCAGGAGCCATCATCAACACTTATTCAGAAAATATTGTCAACAAATATTCAAAAGCCATCCAATTTATGAATGTTGATGGTCTATCTCGAATGCTTCAAACCGGCAATTCGTTTTTACAATACAATCAAGGATGAATTTTTCACTTATCAGTAGATTTCAAAAAATGTGATTTTTTTTTTTTTTTCTTTTTTTTTTCGATTTAACTCAGTATTGATATAACTTTAGTATATCCCTACAGCTGAATTTGGCGATTTTTCTTTGGCATCGTTTAGAACGATAACGATGTCGTTCTGGACTGTTTGCGATATAATATGGCAGCCTATATGTTGTTTATTTTCGATTTATGATTTTATGTTTTATAATTTAGGATTTAGATTATGATTGTATCATTTATGATTTAGCCATAATCGCCAACAAAAATTCGCCAAATATCGTTGTGGGGATATACTAAAGATGTTTCATAGTATTTAATACAGTTTAAGAAATTAAATGGTAAAATCAGATATTGACAGGCATCCTGGCAAATTCATGGTGTAATAGAATAAGTGGCGACAATGCAAAATAGCTATCTGAAAGAAATTGTCCTGTCGTACTGCTACTACTAATGAAATTTTTAAAATAATTGCAATAATCGCATAAGATATTTATCTTCAACCTGACTAAATCATATTCTAGAAAAAATGCACTTTAAAAAGTTGCATCTTTAGTGTTGGAAGCACCATTTTAAACCTTGCTGTAGGCTGGAAATAAATGCAGAGTATTACATATTGTCCTAAATTAACTAAAAAAAATTCAATAGTAAAAAAAATATAGGCATTAGAAAAAATAAGTTCATAATTTCTTTAATCAAGCAATAACACCCAAAAAATTCATCGTCAAACAGTGACAAAAACTTAACAAGTCGATCATATACTAAAGTTGTAACGCTAAATGATTTAGATGTCAAGAATTTCTCTCTGTTCTAAATAATTAGTGCTATGTTTGTTTATTTTATGTTCTCTCTCAAAATAATGGCAAATTGTTATTAAATTGTCGAACATTATAACAGATTTTTGACATATTATAAACGATATAACATTAAATATTGTGTATTTCAATGCGATACCAAATATATGGTTGATTTCTATAATATTGTTCAACTCTCTTGTGTTATATATTATTAATATTCCAATTCAATGAAAGGCAAAGTTGCGAATAGTCGGGTAGAATCCCGCAGGGATTAATGAGCGAAGCGAGTCGGGGGGAGGCGAGGCCTTCCTCGGGGGTTGGTGAGCGGAGCGAGCAGGGGGCAGAGCCCCTAGTCTATTTAAAAAAAACTTTTAAAATCCAAATTCTTAATATATTGTATATCACATAAATCTTTTTGAAGTTAGAATAAAATTTAATTTGCAAAAAAAATGTAATATTTTTTGTTTATTAACCAAAATTGATGAAATTTGAACTGCAAGTTGCTCTTGTGTTGTACAGGCTGTATATTATAATTTTGTGTTCATGAGAGAAAATTAAAAAAAAAAATTGAAAACTGCAATTTTTAATCCCACTTCAAAAACATGTGACTTAATGAGTAGCACATTTTTTTTTTTTAAATCTCCAAACGGTTTCCATACAATCTTCTGCTGTTGCCTCCTAAAATTCATACTTTAGTTAATTTTATAAAATCTAACTGTCCGATCGATAACCTGTTTAATCCGTCGGATTTACAAAAATTGCCCCTTTCATTTGGTACCTTATTTGTAACGATACGACTGATATTTTTAATTTATTTTCTAATTTTTCTTCCTCATTTTAAGTAAATATACTTTTTTTTTTATTCTTTCGAAAAAAATGGCAACAATTAAATTATGGATAAAATTTAAATGGTTAATTTATTAGAAATTAGAAGGTTATTTTTTTCACATTTTATTTAAACAAAAACTAATCAAAAATTCGAGAACCGGGGCTCATGGTGCATCAGGAGAGGTCATTATGAACCACCATGCAAATGTGTGTAGCTCTGCGATCAGCCATTTTCCTAAAAAGCTCTGGATATACATACACAATGACACACACATCTTATTTTATTATATGTATAGATTAATGTATAAGGAAATAATGTTGTGTCTGTATAATTGACTGTGTTTCTTTTTGTCTTTGAAGTGTATTTATCTTTTTTATTTAAAAACATATTTTAAAATACTTCGGACAGATTTTGGCATAAAAAAATACTTTAGATTGAAATTCAAACTCATTATATTCAATAATATTAATAATAAACTTTTTTTTATTTTCAGATATTTTCGAATGTGTAAAATTGTTATCTAGCTGTACATTAAAAATATATAGAGAGTATTAAATAATGCCCTAAATTAACTTTAAAATTCAATAGTAAAAAGTATAGACATTAGAAAAAATAGGTACTAATTAAAAAAAAAAAAAAAAACTTGCAATTATATCAAAAAATTCATTACCAAATAGTGACAAAAATTTAAAAGTTGCCAAGGGACTCATATACTAAAGCTGTAATGCAAAACGATCTAAATATTACAAATTTAATTTTTTTTTCTGAAAAAAAAAATTACTGTTTTTTAACATAATATTTCATTAAAAAAAAAAAAAAAAAAAAAAAGGATTAAATATTATGTATTTTAACCTGTTAACGCCTGAATAATTTTGCAAAATATTATTAGCTGATTATTTCACTTCTAAATTAATATAGACAACTGACAGTAAAATATATTAACTTAAACAATTCGTTTGATAGTTTTAAATTTAAAGCCTATCGTCATTTATTGACGTTTAGTGTTCTAGCGGGAAAACTTCAAGATAACAGATTAATTTCCTATTATATGTTGAGATCTCAAAAGTAAAATATTATAAATATATATTATTATTCAACTTGATGTAAGTTAGTATACCTGCGCAAAAAGCAAATATATGTGCGACGAATCAAAAATCATAAAATGACTATCCAAATTATGAAACAATAATTAATAGTAGGCACATAAAACTTTCAAGGATCATTTAGAACGACGCTATAAACTGTCATTAAAAAGCAGAAATCATTTCAAGAAATCACAAAAAATATATGTGCCATTTCATTAGCTGTTCTCAAATAAGAACACTGGGCACTAACGGGTTAATTTAATGTTGAACATGGGAATTTCTATAACATTTTTTTTTTGCATTTCTCTAGTGTCACTAATTATTTTCTTATTCAGTGAAAGGGAATAGGCAGGCAGAGCACCGCAGGGGTTAATAAGTGAAGTTTTAGATGCCATTTGAGGAAATGTCATGTGTTTTAATCGTCGGCAATCTGAATTTTTTTTTTTTTTTTTTTTTTTAGTTTTTTTTATTGTCTTTGTGAACAGACTATTGCAAAATACAATTTATTTAGTTTTTACTATTTTTTTCTCTTTTCCCTCTCTAAGTTAGCAAGTGTGAGAACTAAAGCATTTTTTAACCCTAATTAAAAGGAAAAGTCTACATTCCTTTGTGCGTGTGTTAGGAGGGGAAAAAGGAAGACAAATTTTCTAAATATATTATAAAATATTATTTGACTTTGTCAGAGTACTTTCAACTCATAATCACAGTCATCATCAGTACGGCTTATGTCTTCTTGTTTTCATTCTTCTTGGCAAATATCTCCTCTGAGTTCATTTCAGTTCATTGATGATTGGTTGCCAGTTTTGAGGAATTATACCATACGAATATACTATTTACTATACTTACTGAACAAAAAATGAACACAGAGAAGATATCTACTGGGAAGAACAAAAACAAGAAGAAATTAACCATACTGAAGACGACCATGTTTATGAGTCGAAAGTACTCTAATAAAGCCAAAAAGGTAGTAATACAATATTTTATAATGAAATTAGGCATTATACAATATTACTCCCGGATGTTCTAAATATATTTACAGAAACTACAAATAAGAGAAACAAATTAAAAGACATAATCACAACATTTTATTAACATATTTTTTTTCACAAATTATATTTACACAAAAAACTTTTATATTTAAAATAACCCCATATTAAATTTATGAATAGCAAACAAATACTCTCAGAACTTCATGATTTGCAGTATTTATTAAACATTTAAAATTAGTTTTTATATTAAAGTTTTTTTTTCCTGCAAAGATAACATTTATCATACCTATATATAACAACACATATATGCTACATTTAAAGAACATCTCATATATACAAAACTTTGTTTATACGTCTCATAATTAAAATAAATTGTGCATTCAAAAACGTTTTCTCTCATAAAAAGATTTTTCTCTTTTTTCAAACTTATGTACAAGATCTGATGTAAGAATGATGTAAAAAACATAAAACACTTTGTAGCACAAATGTATGAAATATCTTACAATGATATATCTTAAACTTCTGGCGAAAAAGGCAAAAAAATACCACTATACGAAAACTCTGTTTAAAACATTTAGACAGACGGACAAATCACATGAAACCCTCTACACAAAGTGATGCCAAAAAATGGAATACTGTAGAAAACAGGGCTGTCTGAGTGGGTGGAGATACTGGGCCCAAGCTCTATATCAGCATACTCTGGATTACCAACTTTACAAATTTCCACATAATTAGTTCAGACAGAACAACGTAGACTAAATAATTTGATTTGCCAGATTAGAAAATAAAAATCCATGATATTTATTATGTTGATTGTACATTTATTATTGTTGTATAAACATCTGATTTTTATACTCTTGAGGATTCAAATATGTGCCAAGTATTTAAAAAAAAAAAAAAAAAATATTAATAAATAAATAAGAAAATTTTCCAAATGTTAAGTAGTATACCAATTTTTTTAAAAAAGATATTTAAGATTGATACAATTATTAATACCGCAAGTTTTTATAGTAATTAGTCCATACAAAAATTTACTGACCAATAAGAAAATGACAAACAAAAACTATACTGGCAAACACATATTGGCACCTATATGTATCCTAAGCTTTTATGTTTTATTTATGCATACATTTTACCTTTCCCATTTATTGGAAATTGATGGAGGAAATTGATGCATACAAATATACAAAAAATAATTAATAATCTATTCAATTTTGTAAATCAATCAATATTATTCATAACTCAAACTTTAAAAAACAGGAGTACATAAAGATTAATGCATAAGGGGCTCCAGAAATATAACTGGAGCTTAGGGCCCACATACGCCTTAAGACAGTTCTGTGTACAAATGTATATCCCTGGTTGTATAAAAAGGACATTAGTGACATACAACCAGACTTTGCTGAAGAAGGAGTGCAGTTCAGAAAAATACTGCAAATTCCTTTAAAGGCAATATTTTTAGCCAACATATTCGATTGGGCTCTCCGATAAAAAACTGGAGTTGTACACTGCTTGAAGCTCTTTGACTAAATGCTGCACACTTTCAAAAAAGGTTACATTAGCAATGATATCGATAAAAAAATGAAAAAGATGTGTAATGAGAAAAATTTGGTCGACAGAGGCAGCTTTTGTTTTTATAATTTTTTTTTCGCATCTCGGGCACATATTGCACTGCAGACACTACACACAGAAATAAATAGGCTAAAAAGACACAACCATAATTTTTGATTTCAGAACTTGCACGACAATGTCGATTAAGCAATAAATGACAGTTGGCATTCTAACAACAATAAATTAATCAGCAACATTTTAGAATCTTGCTAAACAAAGTTACTGCAGACCAGTTTTGATAGCATAATCCTGGTTTAATTAAAAAAAAAAATCTACTTGATTATTTGTACAAAATTAATTGTATAAATACAAACTATTATGAAACAGGAATACGTCTACTTTCTCATTTATTACTTTCTTGTTGTTTATAAATTATATGAGCTTTTAAGTGTGTATTTTAATTTCATTTTTAGTTACAAGTTATTTAATAACCAAATTATCTTTATCAAAAAGAAAAGAGAAGAATATTAAATTCACATTACAAATTCCACTTTTATTCATCACAAAAATCAGAAAAAAAAAAAAACTGAATTTATAGCTTTTGGTTCTTTAGAAAATTAGAAAAGATAAAGACACTTAGTATATAAAATTTTGACTTAATTTACTTCAAAAATCAAAAAAAGATTAAGGACATTTATTTTTAAGGTTAAAGTCACTTCAAAAATCAGAAAAGACAAAAAAGAAACCAAATTTATAACTTTTGGTTTAATTCACTTAAAAAAAAAAAAAAAAAAAAACAGAACATATATTTTTCAGGTATAAATCACATCAAAAGTCAGAAATTATAAAATATATAAAATTTAATATTTTTGGCTAATTTCCAAATAAGAAAGACAGACAACATTGGTTTAATCTACTTTAAAAATCAGATTCATTTTGATAATGTGAATAGTTTATATAATCCAACACTCAGAGTTCTTTATATATATATATGATATAAAAAACACTTCTCTTGTGTATTTTTTCTGTCCCATATTCTTAGCAGAACAATTATGCTACCAAAATCGGCCATCAGTTTTTCTGTTCCAGAATGTTGCTACTTAGCTCATAAGTAAAAAATGCTGTTTTACTTGACATTAGGAAGAATTTCTACGGAACTCCAGATAAATTTTTACCCAGTTTCATCATTCAAAAATGAAGCTCGTCATAGAAAGCACATAAAAAAAGCAGATAAAATGTAATCAATTTTCAAAAGCATCACACTTCGACTGTCGATGGACTTCCTTTATCTCTAGAATTGTTTGTTTTGTTCAACCAATGATGATTCTGTGCTTTTGGTGTTCCATGTACATTGTTGGAAAATGTATTTGATTTACTTTTTTTCATTATTTTGCCGCTCATGATGAGGCGACCAAAACCTTCCTGGTGCGCAAAAGCATAACCTGAACGCACAGATCGTCTGCTACTACGACGAACGCTCGATATTCTAAGAGTGGGTTCTGAAGGTCTTGTCCTCAAATGTGACAAGCGCTGTCGTAGTCTAACTCTGTCAGATAATGTAGGATGTGTATCAACATAGTAAAATCGTATGGCAACTATGGGCACAATAAGGATAACAATAGTCAAAAATAAGGTGAACCAAAAATGGGCTGTACTCAAAGTCATGCGAAATGTTCCGACATAAGGGTTTCCAAAGAAGTTCATGTTGATTAGTATGGTCATGCCCAAATAAAAGAGTGCACTACCCCAAATCACAACATGGTTGAAAGTGGTCCAATAGGCTGTATCTATAGCAATCTGTAAAAAAACAAAAATTTAGAGAAATTAAACAATAATCAGTAACTTATTTAAACTTTATAAAATGAAGCATCTTTAATTAAAATAAAACAAAAAATTTACTTCATTGCTTCACTACTGGCTGCATAGCTCCTTTCGCTGGAGGAGGCCATCTGCTTCATCAGTGCATTGCCTCGTGGAATGTGCCACAAGTGTTTGGTGTTTATTTCCCTCTTCACCTCGCTTTTTGAGTAGATGGTGCCACTGCAGGTCCAAGCCACAGAGGTGAAGAGAGAAGTAAGCACCAAACGTGGCATATTCCACGAGGCAATGCACTGATGTAGCAGATGGCCCCCTCCAGCGAAAGGAGATATGCAGCCAGTAGTGAAGCAATGAAGTAAGGTTTTTTGTTGTATTTTGATTAATAATCAGTAGTTTAAAAATTTCATGGAATTGTATGCAACAATAATAATAATAATAATTAAAAAAAAAAAGAGAATATAATTGGCTAAATTCGAAAATGGGTAAGACATGTGATTTTTTTATATATGGGTTTATAATGATGCAAGTTTGCATTCATGAAATTGAAGAACCTTTATTAAAACTTACAAAGACAGTTGGAGTAAGGACATAAGATCAAATACTTTTACTTTACACGAAATAATTCCCATCTCTAATACAGACTAGCACTGAGTCAAGCCAAAGAATATCAGGAAAGTATATAAAAATTTAAAACAAACTACTATTAGATTAATGTTTAACAAAATTAAAAATAATCAGTTACAGATTTTATTTCTGTACTTCAAAAAATATTTTCTTTTGTAAGTAAAATGTTTACATTTTATTGGTATGTATATTATTTGAATATACTTAAATTATTTACCATCAGTGGCAGTCCATCATTAACCCTTTTACTTAATTTACTTTAAAAATTACTAAACTGATTTTTAAAATGGCTTTTAGACACATAGCTGATCATAAATATTTAAAAAATAAAAAAATAACGTTGTTCCTTTTCGAGAAATTTTTGGTTTGAAACATCTATAAGTTAACCTTATTAAATTCAAATAATATTTAATTTTTAATTTAATAAATAAAACACTTTGTAAGTAAACACTATCGACTACAAAAACTCATAAAAGTTGTTTCAGGTGAAAATAATAGTCCAGCTCTTCATTAAATGAAAAAAAACTAGACATGAGTGCATCATCACACCAGAAATTCACACTCACGCACACTAGGGCCCACTAAGAAACTTCAAGTGACTTACGCATTTAGTTTCCTTTGAAGCATTATTTGTTAAATTTTGTAATAGTGCTACTATGTACCGAACAAAAAAAGAACAAAAGTTTAAAACCCGATTAAAACAAGGGGGAGATGCTAAAAAAACTGCTGCATAAAAATTGTTAAATTATGTCAAATGTTTGGTTTTGCAGTGAAATCAATGAACATTAAAGGGTTAAGGGCCAGTGGGCACAGCCCCACTTAAATTTTTTCTCAATTGAAATAATAATAATAATAATAATTCTTTTGTTTTTCGTAACTGTTCAAAAATATATACACAAAATAACAATGTCCATCTAACGTTTTCTAAATCTTCTTTCTTTCTTAATCATTTATTTGTCTATATATTCTTTTCGGCTTCCATAAATCGTTTAATGACTCACCGACGGACCGCTACTACTCTTTTCCTTATCTAAGAGAATGGGCCGCAATGGTGGGCCGTTTTCAAGCAGCCCGAGATTGGCTTGTTTATTTGTACATACACATTTATTCTACTAGAACAGCGGGTTAACAGATTTGGCGACGAACTGCTTTATCAGTATTAGCACACTGTAATTTTTTTTGTTGATGGGCCCACGAAGACTGGCCCATTGAAACAAAATTATAGGAAAAATGTCTCCTTCAAAATATGTTAACCATACAATTTGCGGATAAAACTTGGCAGCTTCTGCATTACTTTTTTTTTTCCTCATTGATTTTTCGGAGCATTTTTAGTCTAAAATTTTAATGTTTGAAAAAGACATCTGGTAATAGTCCAAAATATTTTTCTAGATTAGTTTTTGAGATAAAAGCTCGTATAATAATTTAAGACCTCTTTAACTAAAGTATTTTAAATGAAAAAAAAAAAAAAAAAAAAAAAGAAAGAAAATGTGATTCTCCCCCCCCACCTTCAAAATGGTGGTTGGGGGGGGGGGAATCACATTTTCTTTCTCTTTTTTTTCCCACCTTCAACTTTTATGCAAATGAATAGTAAAATTTTTAGATAAATAATTAATGGATTTACATAAATATAAATTAAATACCTACATAAAATTGTCATTTATTATTATTATTAAATGATTTTTCTTTTATATACAATTTAATAGAAACATCTGCAATGTTTCTTTTCTCTTTCATTCTTTTCTTTTTTTTTTAAAGATGACAGGCCGTGTCTTATTTATTTATTGAAATTTAATTTAAATTATATTAACTAAAATTAAGCTCTTAAAGAGAGAGACGTGGTATTTTTCTAATATGTATCCACATTACATTAATTATGACTTTCTAAATTTCAATATAACTTCTTACAAATTGGTTAAGGTTTATTTTATTTATTTTTTATGATAAAAAAACCTGAATATAACATTTGAAATTCTTTACTTTAAAGTTTAGGGGGTATAATTCGCTCAAGCTAAATAATATTACACTCTGAGACATTTGAATTTAAATCTTAATGTTGTGTAGTGTTAGGGTTAAAGCCAGTTGACTAAAAAAAAGTCCTAGACCTGAGAAGTGTACTCTCTGTAAAGAGTCTTTCTAAGTGTTACATAGCACTTATTTATACGAGTTTCGGAGAAAAACATGGAAAATTCTAAATGTATATGTCGACGAAAGTGACCTAGCATCAAACTTAGCAATTCCCGTCTACCAGTTTCCAGATATTTTAATGTTCAATTGATCAGAACATTGCAGAATTTTGCAATTGTAGTTATAAAACTTTAATTTTTGAGATAATTTTATGCAGTTTTTTCCATAATGTTGAATTTAAGATTTGCCATCAAAATTTTTTTTTTCCTAAATTTCGTTTTACATCCCCACTTTAATAATGTTTGTTTTTATGTTTGAATAATGAATAGTATTAATGTTAAATAACATATCGTGCAATGGTTCAGGCCCCAACTGTGAAAATTTGCATGAGCCTCCACTGTTTACCATAATACATGAATATCATTGATTAGTTTTATTAATATTGACGAAATATGTTATTCTAAGATTTCTTTGAAATCGTCTTTCCATTTTGATGTCTATTTATGAATTAATAATAATAGCTGACTTTGTATCTGCAAATTCCTATAAACCACACAACCTCTGAATAAACTTAAATAAAAAGGAAAAAACGAAGTATAAAAATAACTACATATTAAGATATAAAAACCTAACTTTACTTCGTTGTGCCGTTTGAGATCTTTCGAAACCGCGTACCCGGTCCTCATCAGAAACGTTACTTGTGTGGTGGAAAAACTTGACACTGGTCACTCTTCTGTTGATTTCTCATCAGCTGGCTCCAGGCTCTGTTTGGGGCCACTGCGCCGCTATCATTGCATACGTCGCGAATCGATTGAAATTTCAACCAATAGCAACTTATGCAATGATAGCGGCGCAGTGGCCCCAAACAGAGCCTGGAGCCAGCTGATGAGAAATCAACAGAAGAGTGACCAGTGTCAAGTTTTTCCACCACAGAAGTAACGTTTCTGATGAGGACCGGGTACCCGGTTTCGAAAGATCTCAAACGGCACAACGAAGTAAAGTTAGGTTTTTATATCTTAATATGTAGTTCTGAATAAACTTTTGGGGATTAGAGGGAGTTGACTGTATTTTGTTGTAGAGGTTATATGTACTGTATATTGCTGGGGCTGGTAAAAAAGAATCCTTCGCTGGTAAGAATTCCTAAAAAGTCTCCACCCTTGACTATTTCAACAAAACTATCTGGAGTATTTCATCTTAAAATTTGAATTTATTTGTAGTGAACATAGTGAAGACACATAGGGAAGAATAGAATATTGAAATTAAACAGAAAAACAATTGAGTGAAAAATATTTTTTACTGACCCTTTATTGAAAACCAAAAAAATAAAAAAAAATTAATCATAAAAATTACAAATTTTGAAGTTATAACTCTATCAATTTCAGAATGATACTTTTTTTTTAGGACTAGGAGGACTATTAGTTTCAATCTGGGTAAAAACGTCATTGTCAGTTTTTGTACACCAGTTTTGTGTAACATGAAAATAAATTAGAAATGTCAGTCCTATCGATACAAATTCAGTACCCAATGAAAGGGGTGATTTTTCTGAATCCAGGGGTTCAAACAGTTTTTCGACATGACAATTAGATGTTTTAAAATTAACTAATGTATGAAATGTAGGTGGCAACACTTCATTTTAATTCATTTCAGTCATTTTAAAAAGTATGTGGCCCAGTTTTAGGGCGAAAAAATGAGAAAAAATAAATTGAAAATTTTACAGATTGAAATTAATAGCCATTCTAAACTAAATAAATTCTGTCTTTGACAATTTTTTTTTTTTTTTTTTTTGGCCCATGTTAATGTATTACAATAATTCTGTACTGATAAGTATAAAGGATTTAAGTCCAAAAATGTCGATTTTGGGTTAAGAACGTAGTCAGACTCAGAAAAAAATTCTCAATGAATTGGTATAAAGGATTTAAGTCTATGTCATTCAGTCTTTGAGAAAATCCATTGGTAAAAAAAGGATCAAGTCAGAAATTTAGCATTAATCTTTGGTATAAAATACTTAATTCAATTTTTTCCCTTTATTAAATGAAGGTTGACAATCACTGAACGGTATAAAGGGTATAAATAAACATAATTCCTTTTTCCTAATCGATTCTTCTGATTTGTTTTTAGTTAGTTTAACTTTATTTTTCGTCACCTGAAAAATCAAGAATATGGACTTAAATCCTTTATACTTACAGTACAGAATTTTACTTTAATACATTTCATAAAATTGATTTTGCTGATTTTTTTTGTGCTACATCATTTTTAAAACACATTTCCAATTAGAAACATGTCCTTCCAATGAAAACAATGCTGAAAATAAAGGGTCATCAAATGATAAATAATGTGCCCTATATGTATCATATTTTATTTATTTGGATTTTTCTTAGGTTATTTTATTCTAAATCATTTCTTTTTTAAATTAAATAATTTCTATTTTACATAAAAGGAGGAGAAAACAGAAGTAAAAAAAAAAAAGCATGATTCACAACTTTAAATGTAATCTTACTTGAACAGTGACAACTAGGACTAATATTGTAGAAACTGTCGTTCCAAAGAGCTGGTGGTCATCGATGTTCAATCCATTGGGATCCACAGCGTAACTGAATGCCCCGTAAGGGATAAAGAAAAGGATGAAGGAGGTGAGCAGCCCATGGGCCACAGACTTCAAGAAGATCATCTTATTGAAAAGTAAATTCATCAGGCCTGGAGTGTACAGTTTCGGGTAGCGAATGGAATTTTTGTCACTAACGTCCTGTGCAAAGAGAAAAATACACAGCAAAATAAACATTAGTACTATATAAAATGTCTGAGAAAATTGAGCATATACAAGAGATTGAAAATTTTGGTTCTTACAAAATTACCTGTATAAATAATTACAAAAGAAAAAAAAAAAAACTTCACTCTTTAACAGGGCTTCAAGCATTTTACTAAATTAAAGTGATTCTGGCTCAGTGTAATAAAATATTGCAACTTTTTTTTTTTTTTTTTTTTAAGTTATTGTAGCTATTTGTTCATTATCTTAATACAATGAAGCATCGATAATCCGGCATCAAAATTTGTGATGCTCTGTAACTGGTCACACTAATTTTGAATCAACCTGTAGACTTATTATTTTTTCTCTGCTTTTCTTATTTCTGGGCTTATTTAAGAGAAATAAACATGCGTGTATGGGTTTTATAGTCATATTAAATCAATACTATTTTTGATATTTGGCTACAATTTTTTATTTTAAATGCACAGTATATTTTGTGAAGATGAAACTTGCTTATGAAACATTAACTATTGTGAAGTGAAACCAAACAAAATTGACGAAACAAAGCTTCTGAGTTTTAGGAATGCTGCAGGGCCTGTGTTAATTATGTTACCATCTCAAACACACACACGTGAAAAAACTCCATGAAATGGTTTAAATATACTTTTTTCTGCAAAAACGAACTTCAGCATTTAATCTGTACAAGTACAGAGTGACAAGAAATAACTTGGACGAAGTTTCAAACCAAATATCTGTAACTACCACTATCGCAAACTCATTTTGGAAGATGTTGTCTTACCTTGGTCACAAAAGTTCTTTGGAAACAAAAGATGGACCTTCCAACAGGATTCCGCACCTGCACACAGAGCTAAAGGCACTCAAGATTGGTGTAAGACAAATTTTCCTAACTTCATTGGAGCTCAAGAATGGCCACCGTATTCCCCAGATTTGAACCCAATAGATCATTCTGTTTGGTCCATCTTGGAGACAAAGGTGTATGCTAAATCTCATAAAACTTTGGCATCCCTAAAGGAATTCTTATGCAAGGAATGGGATAAAATATCAGTAAGTGAGTTGTGGCCCATAGCCGAAAATTTTGTGACACATTTAAAGCTCTGTATTAAGGCGAAAGGTAGCCACTTTGAAAATTTGTAAATATAATAGACAAAATAATGTATTCATATTTATTGATGTTTGGTCGTAATATTTTCATTAGCATTAAAGTTATAATGTATCATGTGTGTCCAAGTTATTTCTTGTCACCCTGTAAATCCTATAATACAGATTTTTAACAAGTAAATTTGGTAAAATAATATAGCTAATTTAAAAAGAAAAAGGGGCTAGAAAAAACATACCTACTAAAAGCATAAGCTAAAAATATATTGTGTTTAAACTTACCTGGTCAAATACACCAAGAGCCAAAACAGGTAAGGAAGTGTAGAAGACATTGTAAAAAGAAATAAAAACAGGATCATACAGAGTCTGCAAATGGAAAAAATAATCAAGATGATGTCTTTAAATTTACACACACGCAATAAATCATGTACTACAAAACATCATTTTAACTGCATTTTTTATAGAATAAATATCACATGCTTTTTCTTTATTATTTACCATTGGTAACACATTTTTACCTCTTGATTTATCTATACGTATAATAAAATAAGGTGTTTGTGTGTGTGTCATTGTGTACGTATATCCAGAGCCTTTTAGAAAAACGGCTGATCGCAAATCTACACAAATTTGCATGGAGGTTCGTAATGACCTCTCTGGATGCACCTCGAAGCCCGATTTTCAAATCTTTAGATTAGTTTTTTTTTTTTTTTTTTTTTTTTTTTTTTTTTAATTAATTAAAATGTGAAAATAATAAACCTTCTAATTTCTGATAAATAAGCCATTTAAATTTTATCTATAATTTAACTGTTGCCAATTTTTTTATTCAACAGAATAAAAAAAAAAAAAAAAAATTGTACATTTATTTATAATGAGGAAAATAAATTAGAAAAATTAGAAATATCAGTCGTATCGTTACAAATAAGGTACCAAATGAAAGGGAAAATTTTTGTGAATCTGATGGATTAAACAGCTTATCAATAGGACAATTAGATTTTTTAAAATTAACTAAAGTATGCATTTTTAGGTGGCAACAGCAGAAGATTGTATGGCAACCGTTAGGAGAAATAAAAAAAAAACTGCTTCACATTAAGTCACATGTTTTTGAAGTGGAATTAAAAATTGCAGTTTTCAATTTTCTTAAAATTTTCTCTCATGAACACAAAAATATAATATACAGCCTGTACCCCACAAGACCAACTTGTATTTCAAATTTCATCAATTTTTTTTGGTAATAAACAAAAAAGTTACTTTTTTTTCTTTTTCAAATTAAATTTTATTCTAACTTTGAAAAGGTTTATGTGATACGATACAGTAAGAATTTGGGTTTTAAAAGTTTTTTAAATAGATTATTTAAACTCTATGAACCATATTTTTATTTTATCAGTTTCATTAACGGATCCTGCTGGGCGATTTTTTAAATTTTGGTGCTGAAGTACACCGAGCATTTTTCGACAAGAAGTTTAATATAGCAACAGCCATTTTAATCTAAGTAACGCATCAAAAATATAAAAGATAAATGATTTATTTTTATAGAAAGTTTACAGAAAAATGCAGTTTTAAAGATAGTAAATTTATTTCAACAAGCACTATTTTAAACCTAAAAACCATTAAAAATATAAGCAGAATATGAAGGATTCTTATGCATAAACAAAAAAGTGTCTGATAAAATTATTAGCAAAATAGTCTTCCCCTTTTCATACAAAAAAAAAAAAAAATACATCGCTAATATGGCAACAAAAATTCAAAAGCCGCCAATGGAGCGACATAATAAAGTTGTGTAGCACGATAATGTTTACCTACTTATTTATTTTTTAATCTAATAATCACTATGCTAATTTATCATACAAACAAATGAGCCTCTGTGTGTGACTGCACTTGCATGCTGTTGAACAGAAACATTTGATTAATTCAAATTAATATTTAAATAAATAAATAAAAAATATATGTTTAATGGGAAATATATAAAACCATAAAAAATTAGTTGTCTAAAATACGGTAGAAATAGCACTCATAGCATATTGTTACAAGGGATTAAGTCTAAAATGGTGACAAAAATTCAAAAGACACCAAAGATAACTATATTAAGGCTGTACTATAATCAGGTTTACAAATCATGAATTATATATAACCACAAAAATTGTCTCATACGACAGACGTAGCCGGCCATAGCATATTGTAATACTTGGCATGAAATTGCTGTAATGTTATGGCTGATCGGATAAACAAAATAAACATAGGACTTCAATTTAATTAATTATAAGTTATCTAACCATAGAACTCTGATGCAAAAAACTTTTTAAAAAGAGAGATATTTCAGACTTTCAGCAAAATATTTTCATATTCAGAAGTTTCACCACCCACACATACAAAAAAAAATAATAATAATAATAATGAGTCAAATAAAACTTATTTTTTACCCATACTTCAATATTTATCACATATAGACATAAATTACTTTTTCCTTTACTGACCTGAGCAGAGAAACCACAGAAGAACGCGAACCAGAAATGGCACAGAGTAAATGCAAAGTTCTTGTAGAAGAAGTATCTCAGAAACTTGGACATCCGGAAGTAAGACCAACGTCCATGCACCAACAGCAGTCGCTCTAAGTATCTAAACTGTGCGAGAGAGAAATCGCTAGCCAGGACTGCCTGCATACCTTCTTGGCCACTGATTCCCACTCCTATATGAGCCACTGCACAAACATAAGGCATGAGTCAACAACAAATAAACTTGAAATGATAACTTATATCAGAAATTCAGGAAAGCACTTATTACATCATTTTTGTTTCAAAAGAGGTTTACATTCATTCAAAATAAAATGTCTATATAGTAAAATAATAAATACAACAAAGGAACACAGTTGTTGGGTATGTATAAATACAAATTATACATATTTTAAAATGTAATTTATTCTTAAATAATATTAAAATTTTCTGTTGTAATAAAACAGACTTCGCTTGATCTTTCAAATATTTAGTAGTTATCAGGCATTTAAAATTATTCAGTCAATAAGCAAAAGTGAAAATTACGACAGGGAGCAAAAATTTCTCATTGCAATTTCATAGGTTTGTACCATGAACCATAATATATCCAAATTCTTTTTCATGTTTCTGTAAAAAAAACCTTTAAAAATGGTGCCATGATTTTCAATGATTGTTATGCTGTAGCAATATTCTAAAATATATACCAGTTTCATTCTCTTATAAATAATTTCATGCACTTTACACAATTTTATCCTGTGACATGCTTTTTCCTGTAAAAAGGTACTATACGTACCATTTATTATACTGACCAAAACATACCAATGCAGTACGCAACACACGTACCATTTTCGTACTGTTTTAAATAATCAGTCTACAGGCTGTAATGCACAACCTTTCTTTGAATCCCTGTCAAGAAACTAAATCTTATATTTACGAAAATTTATACAGTTTGCTTGAAAATTATCTATAAAATGCCTACCCACTTAGAGTTCAATCTAATGAAGCATTTAGATAATAATGTGTCTATTTCCACACATATATCATCCTAAACAAACAAGCCCTCCCAAGGCAGTAGTAAGAATATTTTTTTGCTGGAGGTTAAAACTACAGTATACAATGTTAAGTGTTAAAAATGTAGTAAAACTCAAAAATTTTCAAGTATAAAGAAAGTATTTTATAAAGAAACAGGCTGGTTCTATTCAATGAATGCACTTATTCACCAAAACTTTTCAAATCAATACAATAAAATTGTGATTTCAAGAAATATTCTCAAGACAGTCTAACAGTACTGCCAATTCAATGAGCATTCTCAAAGCAGTCCGATAAAGTTATCATTCGTATGACTTAAGTCATTACAGAAGTGTAGCAAGGAGATCTATCATGTCCCAGAAACCATTTGCAGAGGGGCATAATATGATCCCCAATGGACTCTTCCCAGTTTCGTCTGCTCAATCATGTGATAGAGGAAAACGAAAAATCGAATTCAATTAAATATTGTTCTTAAGAACAAAAATGTTAATATTAAATATAAAATGAAATAAAACTAATATTGTGCATTTGTAAACAGCAGAATAGTTATATTTGTAAATTTAATAATTTTTTTTTTTAAACACTTTATGTGTTTATTTATTTTCAACTGTAAGAATAGATTTTCGTATTTTCTAGTGTAACTGCTACATTAACTGATCTATCAATAAATAATAGCTTGTTCTTGTGGAATGTTTATGGATTATAATTTGAAATTTTAAAATGTTTTCATTTAATTTAATTGCATAAAGGTGTTACAAAAAGTTAATTAACTCAGTTACTGGTCTAAATGGATTTACGCAGTATGATACTGCACTGTCACTGATTTAAGTACCAAAAATCAGAGTATTTAACATGTTCTTCATGAACATCAATAGCAAATATAAACTAAATGATGATTGCAAATGTATACAGCAAACAAAAGTTGATGAATAATGATATAAAATGGATTAAAAATGATGATCTATAAAAAAATAACACAGATTAAATACGATTGATCAAAAATAAGAATAGAAAATATGTTATTTCAGCAATCGCTATAGATAAACAAGACTTCGTCTGCTATTTGTTTTTCCTGTATCATGTGACCTCTGACATCAGGTGGGAAGAGCCCATTACATTATATATGTTACTACAGTGGAGCACCTTTTATACATTTTTCTCATTTATACGTTTTTTGACTTCGGTCCCAAATCATTCCATTGAATTCTAATGTTAAAATATTTCGTTTATACGACACAAGTAAATTCTTAATTTCACTAATACGGTTTTTTTTTTTCCTTCTTGTAAAATCCCATGTTTGAGTTTCGTTCCAGGATGATTTAAAAAAAAAAAAAAAGATAAATGCTCTTTATGTTTTATTCTTATTCTTTTCAATTATTTTTTCTTAGAACTATGGCAACAAATTGTGGCTATAGAACAAAGTGCGACTTGCATCGATAGCCTCGGGGGAAGGGGGGTTAGAGAAATTTTCAGAGACAAGCCAAGTAGCCAGTGACCACTTGAAGACCTCCCCAGGACTATAGTCCTGAGACCTCCCACTTTCTCTTTTAATTGATTCCAGGAATGGGGTATGAAAGGGAAAAAGCCCACAACTTTATAGGCATTTTGTAAACTTGAAGATTTATTACTCACTTCCGTTGGGCAACTTGGAAGATTTCTTGTCATGTTTATTTGACATTACGGTTGAAGAAACATTTTTTTTTTCTTTCCTTCCTTTTAATTGTTTGCAAAAATGTCATCTTCGTTTAGAGAACAAAAGGCTTTGTCTTTAAAGGTTAAAATCGAAATCTTGAAAAAATTTCTGAATTTCTATATTTTTGATTATTATTTAATTTTTATTTAACCTTTTAAAAATATTTTAAATATAATTAAAATATATCTTATTCAAATAAATGTAAAGGAAATCATGAAAATTGATTAGACTTTTATTATTAATATGATACTTTATTGTGTATTAATGTTAAAACGAAATTTCAGTTGTACGTTTTTTTCAGTTATACGTTTTTTAGGAACGGTCCCTTGAAAAATGTATAAACGGTGCTCCACTGTATATGTTTTTCAGGGGGAGGGGACGAAAAAATTATATTTGTTCTGGGCACCATTTATACTAAGTACTCCATTGAGTCACTATTTGACAAATGTTCTGGAAACAGTCCAGTCTTTCTTTTTGTACCTGAGGAGGTTAAGCAGGGATGGAATATTTGTACAGAACTCGTATTACTATTAATGAAACAGAATTTTCTTCTTCTTATAAGTACAGAATTTTTTTAGTTCCCCATCATACTATAGGTATGGGGAACTTAGGTAATCGTGAAAATTTTCGACCATGGTTTTTTGACTTTTTTATACGTTTTCAAGTGTGAGGAATCCAAAAATGACAAAATTTATATGGTGTCTGTCTGTTAGTGTGTCAGTCCGTTAGTGTGTTAGTCTGTTTACACGATATCTCACGAACAAATGATCGTAGAGAGGTCAGATCAGTTTTGAAATATTACTTTCGATACTGGCAAGTGGCAAGAACCCTATTCATTTGCAACATTCAAATTAAAAAACTTCGTAAGTTATTAGAAATTTATGATTTTCTTAACATGGGAGAATAGGACAAAAATTCACTTAAACGTGCATTAAATGGAAACTTTTTACTGTAAAAATGTCAGACCAGTTTTAAAATATCAGTTTCGATGCCAGAATGAACATCAGTAACTATAGATATGCTACTTTGAAAATTTCGCAAGTTATTGGAAATTTATGAAATTCTTAACATGGAAGATAGAGCAAAATTTCACATAAACATCAATCTTGAGGGATATTTTCATCGTAAAGATGTCAAAACACTTTCGAAATATTATTTAGGATACTGGCATGAATATCATAGACTATGATTTTTTCAATTTAAAAAATTCGTAAGTTATTTGGAATTTACGATTTACTTAACATGTCAGAATAAGGCAAAATTGAGTATGAACTTCCATTTTGAGAATCATAAATATATCAGACAACTTCAAAATTACATTTATGATATTGGTTTGAACATGACTGAATACAAATATTCTAATAGGAAAATTTCGTAAATTATTTGTAATTTACGATTTTATCAACATAGCGAAATCGTAAATTTTTCAAAATCTGAATTTTGAGGACTATTGCATTGGAAATAGTAGCATGGAAACTAAACAACGGAATCGACCCTGATAAAATAAATTAATAGATCAGAATAAGATAAATCTATCGAAGTGAACGGACGATAGCCCATTAGGCGGGGATTTCATTCTGTCACTGTATCAAGCTTTGGTCAAATTCATTTCTTTTAACATGATAATAATATGTATCGCACTAGAAATTTGTGAGAACAAAAATATGATGGGGCACTGAGCAGAGTCCACCTATGCCAACTAGTTTAAAGAAATAATGGCATGAGTTCCGTGCCAATTTTCCATCCATGTTTGGTAAAGCAAAAATAGTTAGATAACATATGGGTAGGTAAACATACATGCAGGGGTGGCTCTAGGCTGAAATATACATACTTTTAATCATACTGACATCATTGGCACCATCCCCGATGGCTAGAGTAACAGCATTCTTGTGCCTTTTCACTAAGTCCACTACAAGTGCTTTCTGAAGTGGCGTAACCCGGCAACATATGACAGACTTGCATGCAGAGGCAATATCAAGGAATAAGGTTTCCATTGATGGTTGTAAAGCATAAACCTACAAAAAATATTCAATAATACTATTAAATAATCTGGTGTGTCACTCACACGACTTCCTCTTACTCTGAAATTTAATACTATAAATACAGTTTGGAGATTAAGGGGTAAGATAACAAGTTCTGTTATGTAAACCCTATGTTAAAACAATTCAAATTAAGCTTTGGAAGATTTTATATGATAATTAGTTCTGTGTGAGGGGGGCTACCACCCCACTCAACCCCCCATTTAATTACTGCACCTACATTTATATAGAATTTAAATCTGTTATTAAAATTAAAAGTTCACTTAAAATTATTCAGACAACTCTCACAAGCAACATCCTTCAAGCTTATCAATCTTGATCAAACTTTTCTAGCAACAAATTTATATTAACTTCAAAATACAACATTTGGATCTCCTAAAATTATTCATTTTTAAGTTACTCTAAGAGACACAGACAAAAATCAAACGTTAAAAATCTTGACTTCGGTAATCAAAAAGTCTCAAAATGAGTAAATATACAAAAAACAAATTAATGAATATTTAGCTTAAAAACACACATTATTTACCATATCTCTATGAGGGAATTCATTTCAATTCCTGAACAGCTTGCCTGGAAATGGTAAAATATTATAGTAAAGCACATCCACTAACAGCAAAAAAGAATGTTATTGCTTAAATATTTGCAGCCCTGTTTATCTTTTGAAGATATGTACAGACCACATGGTGCACCTAAATATAATCCTATAGTAATAATATATGGCCCAACCTGAAATACACTTCCATCAATTTACAACTATTGTCGCACTTTTATCTAGTTCTTTTGTGTGGCCCTGTAAATGAACAGTGAATGATTTCCTTACCATATTCTACATGAGACATGTTTTTACGCATATAATATATATATATATATATTCGTTTCATTTGGCTTAGTACAGTCTATAGATGTTAAATTCTACTTTACCTGCAATTTCCCCCATAGACGTAATGTATTTGAATTCTCTTGGGTGTTCCTGTACACGAACCATTTGCTTGATTTCAACGAAAAGTTTAGTGTAACATCCCTATATCATACACATTTAGAATACCGTTTGAACTTTCTACTGTAATTTGTTTTTGAGATATGCTGATAACAGACACACACACAGACAGACCGAGTGACCGACCAACCACTAAAAATATGATTTTTGGATTCAGGGGACCTCAAAACATGTAAATATAACAAAAACTCACTTTCGAAAATTTGACCCAAAAACAATATTTTCTCTACCTTATGAGATGAGTAAGAGAAAGTAAAAACATGACAGATAATTAAACTTGATACTTAGAGTTTTAAGCATTAATTTGAGGAGAAGTACTCATTAATTTTTCAATATTAGTACATAAATATTTTTATTTATAAATGCATTTTTATATATGTTTGATGACAAAAATGCAAGGTATCTGTAAGGTCTATTATATATGACTTTCTCTACATTTTAAAATCTCATTTTAAATTAACATTATATATACAGATACAGTAGAGCACCGATTATCCGCGAGCGGATGATCCACGGTGCACATTTCCGTGAGTGCAAAAGCCACAAAAAAGAATTTTAATTATTAACCTCCAAAACATCCATTTTTAACACAAATTAACATCAGGAAAATACAATAGGTTCTACAGTGCGAATGACAAAAATTACCAACATGTTCACTGTTCATCGTAATCCTATAGGCCTTCTCAGAATTTCTTTTACGATTTTAGAAGGAAATGGATCTTTTCACTTTAGAAATAGGAATTATGTTGTTCTACCGTGTATCTAAGATAAAATTCTTTCAAAGGTGAATAGCAGGGATGCAGTAGCCCAATCTGTAGAGGGCCGGGCTTGTAATTGAAAGATTGCAGGTTCGGTACTCAAGCCGGTCAAAGACTGTCGTGTACACTAATGGTGGCTGTTGCATGTAAAATCTGTCGTGGCTGCAATGTCCTCCATGTTTCCATCAAAAATTACTTCTGGGGATCACCAAAGCAGGAGAGCCATCCATACCGTGAAGGATGAAAATTGTGGTTTCATGTCTCCGGACCAGTCCCAGACCATCGCCGATTGCGCAGCACTAGTGTGATGTAAAACCCATCTAACCAAAGGAGAATAGCAGGTATCATGACTACAGTTTCCCCATGTGTTTAGAGGCAAGAAACCTTCCTACCCTATGAATACATTGAATCACTTTGGCAGCGTGTCAACTTAATCTCAAATAGGTGGTAGAACTGTTCTGTATTTTCTTGGCTTGCCAGTAGTGTCAGTTGTCATGAAGCGTGCTTAGTCGTATTATATATTCTTTGTCAGAGCTCACATTTAGCATTTCGTTAGTTACTGAAATTAATAATGGCTGAAAAACGAAAAAAGGTTGTGTTAACGATAGCACAAAAGCTTGAAATGATTTCTAAAATCGAAAATGGCACTTCAAGGAAGCAAATGTGTTTGGATTAGAATATTGGGGAAATAACAGTGTGAGACATTCTAAAGCATAAAAGAAAAACTGTTGGCCTTTGTATCAGTGTCTGACAGTGCTTCTAAAATGAAAAAATAAAAAACAATGAGGAAATTTACCTACAATGGACTTGACTCGACATAAGTGTAATGGTTAGCTCAGGTGCGAAGTGAAGGCACCCCGGTGTCTGGTCCTATTACTGCAGTCAGTGGCAGATTTATGGGGGGGGAGCCCCCCCCAAAAACACTGACATTCACAATTAAATATTACAATTGTAAATTTTTTATTGGTCTGGAATAACATTTTGAAAAATCTTAGCCCCACTCAAAAGTCAAGTTCTGGATCCGCCACTGACTGCAGTTAAAGCAAAAATTTTTTTTCATTTGTTAGGCCTTGAAAGAAATTTTGATGCAACTTCTGGTTGGTTACATCGTTTTAAGAAACGTCATGGAATTAGAGAGATTGGTATGCACGGAGAGAAGCTGAGTGGTGATCAACAAGCAGCTGATGATTTTCAACATGATTTTGAAGAGTTTGTGTTGTCTGAAGATCAGTCATATGAACAAATTTCTAATGCTGATGAATCAGGGCTTTTTTGGAAATGTCTCCCCACTCGTACTTTAGCATTTGAAAATGAACATCAAGCAGCAGGTCACAAAAGTAGCAAGGAAAGAATTACTATCTTGCCATGCAGTAACGCTTCGGGTAGTCACAAACTTAAGCTTCTTGTAATGGGTAAATCTAAGAAACTGAGGTCTTTTAAGGGGGACAAGAGCAGAAAATTTACCAGTTTATTATTTCAACCAAAAAAAAGTTGGATGAACCAGCATATTTTTCAAGAATGGTTTGAAAAGATTTTTGTGCCTCAAATAATTAAACATCTTAATTAAAAAAATTTGCCAAAGAAGGTTGTTTGTTAATGGACAATGCCCCTTCACACCCACCTACAAAGTGTACTCAAGTCTTCAGATGGGCAAATCTTCGTAACGCTCTTGCCCCCAAATGTTATTGCACTGATACAACCTATGGGAGTTATTGCAACCATGAAGAGAATATACAGAACAAAGTTGTTACAGTCAAAAATCGAAGAAGGCTGCAATCTTAAAGAATTTTGGAATAATTATACAATTTTGGATAGTATTTATGATATTGTGTCTGCATGGAATTGCATCAAACCCTCAACCCATGTTAAATCATAGAGAAAACTCTTTCTGAGTATCAAACAAATGCCAACAGAATCATTTCTGAAGGAGAGAATGATATTATGTCAATCGCTAAACGAACAAAGTAATGGGAGGAAATGAGAACAAAGAAGAAAAAAGTGAAAATGAAGACGACGAGGTGCATTCATTGATGATACATGATACTGCTTTGCACCTTGTAGATAGATTGCTTCAATATTTAGAGGAACAAGACGACAACACACATTTGGAAAATTCATGTTAAGGAAAGTACAATGGAATAAGGAAAAGGTGTTTTCAAAGCAAGAAGCAAAAACAAGTGACTGATTTTTTTTTTTAAAGTATAACTGAACCAAATCAAATGAAAAGTATTTCATTCAATTCACTTTTTTTTTTTTCATTCATTCATTCATTTATTTATTTATTTATTTTTTTTTTTTGGCAACAGTAGAGTATTGTTTTTTGTTTACTGTTCAAAATTTACATATGTTTTTTGTACAATAAAACATACTTTTTTTTCTGAAATATGTTTTTAACATTTTACTTACATGTAAAAACCTTATTGACTTGCCTTATTTGTAACAAACATTTTCGGCTGGACGCCCAGCCCACTTCAGCATTGATATTTTCTGAGTTGGAGTCCTTTCTTTACTGGAAGGATCTTTCCATGCAGTATCTATCATGAGGCGGTGCCACATCCTATCTGGACCCGTTGCGTCACTATCGTTGCACACATTCATATTAGTTGCAACTTCAACTGGCTCACGATACATAGCGTAACGTTGATTTTCGTAATTTGCGAGTTTCTTAACATTTTTAAAGTCAATCCTAATATCTTCTTTACTATAAACCTTAGTGAGGGCAGTGGTAATTTTTCTGGTTTTTATGTTCGTTTATTCTAGTTTTAATTTTTCTCTTAGTCATACCAATATAGCAACCAGGTTTTTCATCTTAATCAGTGTAGGGAATCATGTATTCCAGCTGTTTCCAATGGAGGATGAGGTCTTTATCATTACAGATTAATTGATAAATATTGTGATTGGGTTTAATCGGGATATTAATAATTGAATTTATTTGTTACATTTCTGATTTAATTAGAAGCTCCACAGTCAAAAGGGATAGAAGACATTAATTTCATGGGGGGGGGGGGGGGGTTCTGGAAATTAGGGATCATATTTAGAGCCTTTAAACGATTTTTATATAATTTATTTACTATTTTATCTGGATAACCGGCTTTTCTGGTGTACTGTTTTATTATGTTCAATTCACCGTTAAGATCACTGGGTTCATTACAAATCAAAATAGCACGATTAATGTAGGTACGGATGGCATTTATTTTATAACGGAACGGTGTTTTACTTTTATAATTTATGATTTCATTACTGCTTGTAGTTTTGCAATAAACGGTAGTATTAATTTTATTAACCATGCGGGTTATTTTAACATCCAAAAAGATAATTTGTCCATTATTCTCTGAACTGTATGTCGGGATCTATGTCATTTAAACTGTTAATTAGTTGGTTGGTGTTACTATCCTGATCGATAACAGCAAAAACGTCATTGACGTATTTAACCCAGAAATGAAATTTATTTCCCAAACTTTTAAATATTTTATTTTCCAATAGTCTTAATTTAAATTAAGCCATGAAACCCGATATGGGCGACCCCATTGGGACTCCTTTCTTTTGTTGGTAAATCTTATTAATGAATTTAAAATAATTTTCGTTTGACAAAAAATTGGTGGTGGTGGTAAGGGCTTGTGCTATTTTAGGATCCTGAAAGTTCTTATTGATAGCGCTATTGACGATTTGGGCTATTTCCTCAATATCAATAGATGGACATAAATTAATAATATCGAAACTTACAAACTGATAATTGCTTTTAATTTCAATTTCTCTAAGCTTTTTAATAAAATCTTCGGTAGATTCTAATGCATTTTCAGAGGGGGGAAGAATTTCGCGATAAATTCTGGCCATATACTTTTCTAAACAGTAAGTCGGTGCTTCACTTTTACTAACAAGTCTAAATTTTGGTGGATTCTTATTGTGTTTTAAATTATAAAAGTAAATCACCGTTCCGTTATAAAATAAGTGGCATCCGTTCCTACATAAATCATGCTATTTTGATTTGTAACGAACCCAGTGACCTTAACGATGAATTCAACGTAACAAAACAGTACACCAGAAAAGCCGGTTATCCAGATAAAATAGTAAATAAATTATATAAAAATCATTTAAAGGCTCTAAATACGAACCCTAATTTCCAGAAACGCCCCATGAAATTAACGTCTTCTATCCCTTTTGACCGCAGAGCTTCTAATAAAATCAGAAATATAGCAAATAAATTCAAAATTAATATCCCGATTATGCCCAATCACAATATTTACCAATTAATCCGTAATGATAAAGACCCCATCGCCCCACTGGAAACAGCTGGAATATATAAGATTTCCTACACTGATCAAGATGAAAAACCTGGTTGCTACATTGGTATGACTAAAAGAAAAATTAAAACTAGAATAAACGAACATAAAATGATATAAAAACCGGAAAATTTACCACTGCCCTCACTAAGGTTTACAGTAAAGAAGATATTAGGATTGACTTTAAAGATGTTAGGAAACTCACAAATTGCAAAAATCAATGTTATGCTATGTATCGTGAGTCAATTGAAATTGCAACTAATATGAATGTGTGCAACAATAGTGACGCAACAGGTCCAGATAGGATGTGGCGCCACCTTATGATGGATGCTGCATGGAAAGATCCTTCCAGTAAAGAAAGAGACTCCAACACAGAAGTCGTCGCCGCTGAAGTGGGCTGGGCGTCCAGCCGAAAATGTTTTGGCCACAAATAAGGCCAAGTCAATAAGGTTTTTACATATAAGTAAAGTTTAAAATATGCCTTGTTTTAATCACCAATCTCAAGTAATGTTTTTTACATGTTTGCACCCAATTTTACTCTGTTTTTTGGATTATCTGCGATTTTCATTATCCACAATGCACCCAATTCCGTAGATAATCGGCACTCTAATATATATATATATGTATAATAATGAATTATTAAATGTAGTAAAAGCCAAGCTGCAGATACAAGATCATTGAAACCACATAGACCAATAATAATGAATATTTTTCAAGTAGGAGAAGCTCAGAAAGGTGAAAAAAATTCAGCACCAATGTAGGATTTCTTTCACTAGCGGCTATAATAGCAAATCACTAGTGGGCTCCCTATCGTACATGAAAATAATTGAAGTGAAATTTAAAGTGGAATAATCTATCAAGTTCAAAATATCAGAAAATCTAACAGAAAACAACCATAATAAACAAACAATACTTACAGGATGGTACATTAGGAGTCACATGGATTAAAAAAAAGCAAGATAATTCAGGGGCTTAGTTGTTCATGGAATAAAACAAGCGAAGTTCAAGGTTTAGTGGTTCATAGCTGATAAAGAATAATGAAACTACACAGCAAAATGGATATTTATTGATCGATTATTATGTGTATAAGAGTATGATTACATTTTTAAGAACAATTGACAACTCAACAATGAAGAAATTGAATATTTAAAAGAAAATGAAAGAATGCATATTAATACAAGGTAAATGCAACAGGCCTTTTGCTTTTTTTTAATCTATATAATTTCACATTCCCACCAAACCATCCAGCAGCCAAACAACACCACCCATCCTCATAATCAAACATCTGCCCACCCAACCATCACCTTTTTTACTGTCTTTTATTGTTTTATAATTTTTTTTGGTTAAGATACACAAAAGTGCACTCTCTTTCTCTTTTTATTTATTTATTTTTTATTATTATAATAAATGTACTGACAGAGACATGGTTATAGATATAAAATAGAAAATAATAAGTTTTTAGGAAAACCCAATTTAGCAGTGGGTGTGATATCAGTTTATTAATATTCTTGTTTTTATACTTTGGAGAACATAAATTATTAAGTCAAAATAAGTGGTTAATGATGAATGTATATATTATATATATATATATATATATATATATATATATATATATATTGTAAAATTACTATATTAATACATTTAATCTTAATTTAATTTATACATTTTTTAATTTGATGCCAATGATGTAGATTTTCATTCGATCTAGTCCTCACATCTTAATAAAAAACATACACAAGCTACAGACTGATAAAATTTACAAAATAATACAAGAAATATTTTATGCATACTAAGCTCTGTCCGTTGATAATGAGTGCATAACCACTGCCCTCCACATTCTCAGACAACGAATTCAGATCGTCCAGATAAGGATGGATGAAGCAGTCTGTTAGGCACCTGTTCTGGCTGTGCACAGTATCGAGGTACTTGGTGAGCTGTTGCTCTACTTCATTGTAATTCATTCCATCAACAATGAAGATGTCCATCAAGTCATCTGTTAACAGTTGACAAGAATACCCAATGTTGATGGCAGTTTCTGAAAAATAAGAATTTATGCAATGAGATTCTGAAAATGACAAAACAAGAAAATGAAAGTAGAACATAAAATGTTTTAACAATATCACTATTGATGGTTTATATATCTATTTTAAATGTTACGAATTTGTAAATAATAGTAGTGATTTTATGTAAATTCATTCAAAGACACTTAGTCAGGTTATAAAATATTAATTTTCTGCATTTGTAGCTTCTTTTGATGTTAAAATAATTCATTTTCCTTTAAAAAATGCATTAAAAAGCTTCACCAGAGAAGGTGATGGCCATGGTGCCAAATTTGGCAACTTTATCGCTTCTTGGGCACTTTTTTGGCAACGTTGGGGAGAAAAATTTTATTATCAATATCTCGAATATCTAAGCTCTAACTTGATTATTTCAGAAGTTACTAGAAAATTCTACAATTCTTTTAATAGCCTTCTGCGTTTACAGAAGGCTATTAAAAGAAACCTGTTCCGACGATCGAGGTAGTTTCTCGTCAAGCAGCTTACTGTGAAAAACTCCCTGACTAGGTTCTTTGTTACTGTTTGATCACAGCCTATTGCTGTGTGTTAATGCTATAAAACAATTTATGCTGTGATTTTGACGTTGTTAGTTACTATTTAAGCTGTTTTCTGGTGAAACTGAAGTTGACACTTGGTTTACAAAACTGTAGTCTTCTGGAATATTTTGTAAGTAAACTTTCAAGCCTCGCAAGATTTGCCTTTCATATACAGACAATTCATGAACCCTGAATACGCAACAATATCTGTTCTTCGGCCTGTTGTTTTATTCCATGAACTAGTAATAATTCAAAATTTTATAGTTATGAATTTTTACTTTCTTCTATATTCAACAGAAGAAAATATTGGATTCATAAAAATTTTTTGATTTCTGGTTTTCGATGGATTTACATGTTTTGAGAGGTCCAGAACATTATTTTACCATTTTTAGAAAATATCTGTGTGTCTACATGTGTATCACGAAAATTTTATTCCAACTGTATCTCAGGAACTACAGCTCCAAATCACATATAAATTTATATATAGTTGCACCGTGATGAAAATTAGTACCTATCAGTATTTGGTGCCAATCACTCAACAGGTGGCACTGCTATACAGCGATTTCCATAATTTCAGGGTAGGCTATATCTGTACTGATAAGTATAAAGGATTTAAGTCCAAAAATGTCAATTTTGAGTTAAGTACATAGTCAGATTCAGAAAAAAGTTCTCTATCGATTGGTATAAAGGATTTAATTCTATGTCATTTAGTCTTTGAGAAAATCCATTGGTAAAAAAAGGACCAATTCAGAAATTTACCATTCATGTATGGCATAAAATATTTAATTCAATTGTTCCCATTATTAAATGAAGGTTGACAACCACTGAATGGTATAAAGGTATAAATCAACGGTATAAATGGTATAAATCAACGAAATACCTTTTTCCTAATAGATTCTTCCGATTTGTTTTTAGCTAGTTAAACTTTATTTTTCGTCTCCTGAAAAATCAAGAATATGGACTTAAATCCTTTATACTTATCAGTACAGATATATTAGGAACTAATGCGCAGAATTGCATATAAATTTATACATAAATTCATCTTATCAGAAATTAGTGTCTATCAACTTTTGGTTCTAATCGCTCTACAGGTGGCACTGCTAAATAGCGATTTCCACAATTTAAAGGAAAGCTCAGGTTCTATTGCCTATAATTCAATGCCAAGAATGTGAAGGATGTTACCTGTACCATAAACATTCATTTCTTTTGGACATTTAGTGTAATACTTCTCTAAGATGAAAATAATCTGCATTCATAATGGGTAAAATAATAAGTTTTTACTGTATGAATTTGTATAGGAAAATATAGAAGAAAGTTTTCGGATGGCCACTACTAGTTTAAATGATTTTTGAATTACAAAGATGATAAACAGCAGTCATAAGATTTATCTTCAGGTACATAGTTATATTTTTAATTTCAAGTTCAAATAAGTATTTTAGTACACTGTAAAAACTGTATGCGGAAAACAATCTTTCAATTATGCCATTTTCTAATGGTGGTCAGTGGATTAATATGGATGATATATTTTTAATAAAGAGTTGATTGTAAAGTTGAATGTAAAGTTGATTTTTTATACCAACTATGTGAAAAATGCTAGATCAAGGAATCGAATCTGGGCATTCCACTTGACGTGCAGTTGCTCTACCACTGAGCTACCCTGGCTGATAATTAGCTAATCACTTATCTATCAGAAAGGGTAACTTAGTGGTAGAGCAATTGCACATTAAGTGAAGTACCCTGGTTCGATTTTTGATGTTTTTCCCATAGTTGGTATAAAAATTAACCTTACACTCCACTTTATCAAAAATGAATTTTCATGGTTGATGAATTAATAAATAAAATATGGTTGATATTTTCCCCTTTTTAAAAAATGTAGACATGTTACTTGCAACAGAATTTTTAGCTACTGTGTCAAGTTTTTGAATTCTAATACTTTCAAAAATAATTTTAACAATTTCTATTCAAAAAGAAAAATAATAAGTTTCCAAGCTCTGCATTAATAGGCAGAAGTCGTCTTCAGCAACCAGCCAGTTTGCAACCTTCTGAAAATGACCTTAGCAAACTCCGGGCCCTCTACCTCTCATCATTTTAGGCACTTACAGCTTGTTTCCTCACTGTACAAAACCATTTTTTTTTTTTAATTTTTAAATACAGACTTTTTTTTTTTTTTATCTGCCCCTATTAATGTTACAGCTTTAAAAGTATGTACAGTTAATTTCTCAACCCCCAAAAAACCCATGTAACACTATGTTTTTAGTCTCTAGTACTATTTAAAATTTTAGAATTTAAAATTTTTGGCATCCCTATTCCCTCTCCCCGAATCCCAGTAGCAGAATTTTCTGTATTTATCTGCTGCCAATCAAAAACTCACTGAGATCTAGGAATGTGAGACAAAATCTGGTATCTAAAGAAGTATTAAAAATTCATAAAATAAGTAAAATTTACACGTACGAAGAAATGCAACAAGTAGGAATGAATAATCTAAAATAATAAATAATCTATAATTTAATAACAGGTCTGCCACAGGCAAAAGAAATTTAAAAAAATTGCATAGCCTTAAATTTCAAAAAACAGTTGCAAAAAAAGTAGCACAGAAGTATTAAAAAAGTAGTAAAAGTTGTCATAATAATGAAGTGAGGGAGTAAAACTGCAAAAAACAAAGTTTTATCTAAACCAACATTTTTATATCTTATTTAGGCATTAAAATTGAATATACAAGCAGGGGTGTATCCAGAGGGGGGACTCTAGGGGCTCGAGCCCAAGGTGTTCTCTAGAATTTTTATTATTATTATTATTAAATGTTTTCTTGCCACATCCGATTTTAGGAACATTAATTCCACTGTTTGCCGCCATGTGGCGGTGCAACCGATCTTAGTTATAGTGCACAACTATGTTACTATTTCTATATACAAAGTTTAAGGCAATAACTTATACATATTTTTTAAAGTTAAGGTTATTGGGGGGGGGGGAACTTTAGCCCACATGCTTTTGGTCTGCATTTGTGCGGGTGTGCGACCAACATCTGAGTGAAAGTTGAGTTGAATTTTTTACCTTGCTTATCACCAGTCAAGACCCATACTTTAATGCCAGCTAACCCCAAATTGGCAATGGTTTGTGGAACACCATCTTGGAGTTTGTCCTCAATAGCCGATGCACCAACAAGGTTCAAATTTTGCTCAAGCTCCTCATACAGAGCATTGATTCTTTCTTCCCTGTGATCCATGGCAATTCTAAAAAAATAACATAATATGGAATAATTTGAAAAAATACATATATATATATAGGTGATTTTAGATACTAAAAGATAACACTACATTCCATAACAATTTCATTCATAAAACTTTAAGAATATAATAAAAATGACTGAAAATACAATTATCTATACATTTCATGTAATGTTTTTTAAATTAATAAAATAAGCATTATGATTATTTCAATCTCATATGAGAAATGAAATTTATTTATTCTAAATTAAATACTTGAATTAATTATTACAAACATTAAAAATGGCCTTATTTAATGTTGACTTTGACAGTAAAAATCTTTCACTCGTGACTTCGAGCCTCATCAGCTGTCACGCTGATGCTCCCACTTGTACTGACTGCTGTCTTTCTCAATTGGAGTTAACAGGTGGTGCCAGTTTCGTTAGAATCCCCTGATTGGTTTGTTTTGATTATAACTGTGTGAGTTTTTCAATTGCTTCTCTATTGATTCAGTAATGATAATTATTATAATTTGCTAATTTCCCAAGCAATTTGCACAAGTGGTACCATCAACATGACAGCTCATGAGGCTCGGAGCCCTGTGCAAAAGATTTCTACTGTCAAATTCAACTTCAAGTAAGGCCATCTTTTAAGTTTTTTTAATGTTTGTAATTATTTATTCTATTTTTGACAATCATAAAAGAATTCTAGCAATAATATTCTTTTTCAAAAATGAAATTTAATAGTGAATCAGACAATAAGGATTATACTCTAAGGCAGGGGCGTAGCAAAGGGAGGGGCTCAGGATGCTCAAGCCCCCCCCCCCTTATCAGTTATCAAATTTTCTTTTAATGTGAAATGAAAGAATCTCCCATTTAAAAACAAAATTAAAGTTTTATAAATGTTCATAATTAATAATATTTTGTAATAAAACTAATAATTAGTGAATATTAGTTTGACATTTGATTATTAATTGATTTTTTTTAGGATAATTTTGAGTCATTTTTTAAAGAAAATTTTTTGAGCCCCACCCATGATTTTTAAATTGCTACGCCTCTGCTCTAAGGATATACTTTAAGATTGAAAATTCAATGCATAAAAAGAAAAAACGAAATATTAAAATCTATGAAAGAAAATAAAAGGGAGGAAATAAACTTACGAAGCTTCATGATACTTTTCATACCAAGAACTAAATACATTTTCATCTAAATCTTTTGATGCTAAACACAATGTCCTGAGTCCTTCACTAGCAAATTTCTAAGAAAACAAAACAAAAAAAATTAAATACACAGAATTATATATCTTAATTTCACATTGTTTAAGACTTCTCTCTACCTCCTATAATTTCCCTGTCCCCAGCTGCCGTATCCCAGTAATTCTAGGAGAAATTTGTTTTATACAATTATTCATTACCCAATATGTTTTTATTATTATTCTGTTTTTCCATTTATAAAATTCACAACCATTCAATTTGTTCTTATCTTTGAAAAATTACTTTTCGAAAATTTTTCATTTTAAAGCTCTAAAAAGTGTGAAAAATACATTTCCCTTTACACATTTTTAGTTTCAAAATAAAATTTAATTTTTGGAAAAAGTACAAAAAACTGAATGATTGTGAATTTTTAAAAGTGAAAACAGAATTATGAGAGACATTAAGTAATTCTGTTAATGAATTTCCCTTGGAATAACATGGGCTTTTCTGATGGAGACTGTAGGCAGAGAGTATCTTTAAAGCAATTAATGTCTGAAACTAAACAATAGAAAAAATACAACTAGGATTATTTTATGGTAATTATTCACTTAAAAATGAAATGCATTAAAACTTGCAAATAAAAATATTGATACTATCAAATAGCTTCCTCAAAATAATTCATCAACTTTTTAAATTAAAATAACATAGTGGAGAGTGGGGTTGAATGGGATGCAGGATGAATGGGACTATAGCTAGATTTTTATGTTTTGCAAGCACCAGAAACTTGACATTTTTTCTGATATATGGCAGCACTGAGATCATTCATCAAGTGTAGTTTCAGAATTGTGCTATCCATAAGGGCAGAAAAAAATTAAGGTGTCTTTTTCAGCTGGCAAAGTAAGTTTTTGCTGATTCAATTAGGTAATAGTTAAGACATTAACTATTTGCTTAAAGTTAATATAACTCTCATATGGTGAAAAGGCATAATCTTTAATTGTGTTTATGATATTCAAGAAGAATATTGACAACTGTTCATTAAGCCATTTCCTGTTTTATATGATCATGTGACAGTTGGGATGAATGGGACACTTCCCACTATGTACTAATTTAAAATTTTACACAAGAATTATATTAAAACATAAATTAGCCATACTGATTATCAGGATTCTTAATTTTGTGGACTAAGAAAAAAAAATTAATTGTTCTGATTTTTGTTTATAATAATTATGATTAAAAAAATTATAAGTCAGAATATTCAATGCAACTTAAACCAATAATTAATAAAATAAAATAAAATAAAATAAATAAACTAATAATAATTTGATTAAAATCACAATTTCAATCAAGCTAATTAAATAAATCCTGGTGATTATTAATGTAATACAGAATAGAATGCTGATTTTCCCGATCAGTCTGAAACAAAAATTTATCTGGATAATTTGTACTCTATTATAATGATTTATCTCTTTCTAATGTCTTATTTATTTATTTATTTATTTTTAGATTAGGTCTGATTAGATTAAATTACCAAAGCCTAGAGCACTAGGAACTGCACAAACCAAAGGACTTTTGCTTTTTGATGTTAATTTGAGTCAATATATCAGTTTATGTTAATTTCAGTGGATTCATAGTGTGTAATAAAATCACATAAACCAATTTAAAAATTTATTTACTTTCCATTTTGTTTCCTATTCTTTGTTAATTCCAGTCCTGTCCCATTCATCCCCATAGTTGGGGATGAATGGAACAATACACATGCATATATATAAAAAAAAATTTATTATTAATTAAAAATGATAATTTTTTATTAAAATTAGTATGTTTATATGTGATTGATTACTGAAGTGTACTTATGAGCCATGTTACAAAATTCTGTATTAGATATGGCCAACGTTGTGAATAAAAACATGAAAAATGTCCCATTCATCCCCACTCTCCCCTATATTATGACCTGGGTACATGACACTTTGGTCCCACCACTTTGGTCCTGAGGAAATTTTGGTCCCATTGTTTTGGTCCTGTCATTCTGGTTCCGATATCAGGAATAATCAAAGTATTACAGAAAAAAAAGCTAAATTATTTTTTCATATTTCAAATTCTTGTTATTTGACTTGAAAACATGGGGATAGGAAAAATCAATATTATTATTTTACAACAGAAAGTTTTTGTAACAAATAAAACTGAAAAAACATCTAAAATTTTGAGATTTAGATTTTTTCTTTGTATGATAGAGGAAAAGGGACAGCAAATACATGAGGGAACTTTGGGTAAAAGAGAACTTACATGAATGTTAATAATTGGGGGGTTAAATATCTACAACCTTTCTTGAAAATGATGTAACTATAGGACACATGAAACAGAAAATTTATTATTTCAGATTGAATTTTGAATGATAAAGGGTATTAGTTATCAGCGAAGATTTAAGCATTGTTACTTTATCAAAGTTCCACAAATTTCAGTTTAAATAAAATACAAGGTTTTTAATAAAAAATACTGTAATGCGGCTCCTCTTAAATATCACATTCAAATTTAGAGTGTTCGAATACAAAACACCTCAATTTTTCAGTATCAACAAATAGACTAGCATATTAAAAAACTGATATATATTTAAAAGATAGCAAAAAATTAGCGGGACCAAAATGTCTCGGAATCCTAATGGCTAGGGACCAAAATTTACTCAGGACCAAAATGATGGGACCCAAGTGTCCTGCTTTGATTATGACCTTGAATAAGTTCTCGCTGTTTCCTAATAGATGACAGTACCAGGACTATGTGAATATAATTTCATATGGTAACGCATCTACAAGGAAGTACTGTCGGTAAGTTGTACATGTTAGTTTGCCACAGTGTAAACTCCCCCCCCCCCCCCTTAGTTTAAAAAATATCGAGTTTTGTGACAAATAAAAAGTATTTGTGGGGGATTTTTTACACTATTTTATTCAAAAGAAACCTGGAGCTGAAGCACACAGAATTCTTGTTGAGACTTATGGTGAGCATGCTCTGTTGGAAACGACACACAGAGACTGGTTTCAATGCTTCAAAAATAATGATTTTGATCTTGGAGATAAAGAATGCTCTGATGCAATGAAAAAGTTTGAAGACAAAGAATTAGAGGAATTACTTAATGAAGGCCCATGTCAGACACTAGCTGTTGTTGTTGTTGTCGTATGCCACTCGGAAATTTCGAGCCCTGGTAGTGAAACTATTCGGATTATTTTAAGGCATGAGGGGTGCATCTTCTGTTATTTAGGGGCGCCTCATAGGGAGGAAGTACGACTTTAGCTCCAGAAGTTAGTGAAAGATGGCAGCACCCGCCAAACAACAGGAACTCAAATTTTGATCCGGATCAGAGCGAGTTAAACCCATGTTCTGGTACCCCCAGAGGTATAATTTTTGATGGGAACTTGGAGGACTTTGCGGCCACGACGGAATTTAATGTGCACCAGTCGCCATTAGCGTACACGACGGTCCTAATATAAAAAAAAAAAAGGGTCACATCACATTTGGAAATTACAAGCAATATCTTCTTGGGAGCATATTTTTAAATTTATTAAACTTATATTTATTTATTTAATATTTTATATAGTTAAAAATAACTTTAAAATCAAGAATCAAAACACATTAAATTAATTTTTCTAAAAACTGAAAAAATGTTTTTAGAAAATTATCTCACTATTTTTTCTTATTTAATCAAATAATTATCAACTATTTTTACATAATTTCATAATAATTAAATATATATATACACACACACTCTCAAAAACCACATAGCTTCGGATACAAAAATTTGGAATTATTGGATTTTAGGGTAATTTCTTTTATTCACATATTAAAATATTCATTTGAGTAGCAAATTCTTATGAATAAAATACTGAATAAATATACATAATGTATTCTGATTTTTTTAAAAAAATACACATTTAATTACAACTGAAAATCACTTAGATTTTTGAAGTGTCATCAACATTAGTTTGCATAAGATTATACATTTTATGTCTTAATATATTCTCTTATAAGTCAGTGTACAGTCAGGGCCCGACATAGCCCAATTGGGGCTCGGGACAAAAACTTCTTTGGGGCCCCCCTCTGCTTCACTACTTCAGTAATGAATAATCTAACTTTATGAATGTACTTAAATTTTTCATCTCATTATAGATCTATTTTATTTCTGATTGTTAACTTTGTCATCTAGCTGCAAAAAATTCATATCCTTGCTGACAATAGGGCGGAATTCAGCTAAATTTTCGCAATTACGATGGCTCAATTAAGCCGGATTTTACACTATACTGATATTTTGTTTAAAAAAAAGTTCATTAAAGAAGGAAAAATAAAATAAACTTTCTATTCGATTGGGGCCCCCCCTCTAATGTGGGGGACCGGGGCAACTGCCCCGTATGCCCCTGCCTTAGTCAGGCTATGTGTACAGTTATCATTTCCTTCTCAATTACACAGGTGTGTATCATGCAAAAGTTTAATTATTTATCTCCATGAGAAAGTACTATAAAAATTCAGTTTTTTCCTGCGATCTCTGATTGAGTATCAGATATTTTGATGAATGCTTTTTGTAATTTCCTCATCTGTACTATAGTGTAACCACGTTTCCTACGCCTAGCACTTAGAACGAGTCGAAAATCTTCGACGGTTTCCAAGTTGACCAACAGGTTTGAATTTAGTAAACATCCAGTCATTCGGTATTCCCTTATCGTTTATTTTCTCTCAACGAAAAGCTTGTCTCCCCTATTTTACTAGTGGACTTGTTGAATCCGCACTTGCGCAGAGGCTTCCATAGTCGCAAGAAATGTAGTTAAAGAGTATACTGAGTGGTTGCGGTCACACAAATCCACATAGTTCATAACTTCTTTATCTCCTAAACCAGAGCGATGCGTGAATGACGTTTTTGGTCATCTCTATGCGAGTGGCTGGAAACAGTGCATTGTAATGGAATATGTACTTATCTTATTGATTGATTCGCTTTTTTTTTATAGAGCAACATAGGTATGAGTACGACGACATTCCAACAGTCAATTAGATGAATGAACTTTCCATGATAACAGACTGTTTTTAACCACACATATGGAGATGACCAAAAGTCACTCACGCGACGTCACTGCTCCTAAACCAACTGCTGAATTTGTGCAATCCAGAAATCAAGAAATTTTGTTTATATTAATAATTATATTCAGATTTTTGGGAGTTGAGAGTAATATCTATGAACAGAACAAAATTTCTGCATAAAATAAATCACATAAAATTTGTTATTTTAGATAGAATAATGAAACACAGGTACTCACATTTAACTGATCTATAGTTTTCAATTTCATATCATTAGAACTAGGACTAAGTCTTTCAAATATCACAGAATCAGCACCTTTGGAATATAATTTTATTTTTCCATTTTTTCGAATTATCACCTGAAATTTATAGTTGTTTTAGACGACACATAACATAAAACTGAAATAAAACAATAAAAATTATAAAATATCTGCATTATAGTGAAGCATAAATAATCCGCCATTGGTGAAAAATAGAAATTGCCAAGTTACTGATTTTTCCACATTATAAATGTTCCGAAAGTGTATTAATCACAATATCCAATGAAATATTAAAAAAAAAAAATAAATAATAGTTTTACATAATGTATACCCTATTAAAAACAAATAATTAAAATAACGTTTAAAATAAGTTAGATTTGTGATTGCAAAACAAAAAAATAGTCATTCTTTTACAGAATTTTGTCGTTATCTTGATAAATCAAAAAAAAAAAAAAAAAAATTCACATCAATCCGTAAATCAGTAAAATTAAATGAAAATCTGTAAACTTTACTGACGATCCATAAAAGTTGGTAAGTATGTTGTTCCATGATCATCTGCGAGTAACCCGTTGAGTGCTACGATTTACAGATGGAGGAAAGAAAGGGAAAGAAAAGAAAAAGGTAATCAGTGTTGGATTATAGGTTTTGGATTATCGATGCTTCGCTGTATTCTTTTTCCCAATCCACTTTCAACTTTAAGAAGATAATGTAATCCAGCCTTTCTTTTTAATGGAAATACTATGAGGCAATTCATAAGAATGCTTTCACAGGTAGCAAACTCTAAAAAGTTATATTTCTTGAGATTTACTCATAAACTTACTTGTTAATGGTAAAAAAAAAAAAAAAAAAAAAAAAAAAAACATGAGAGCCCTAATATAAGTGCATGTGGATTAGGGTGGTTCGAAAAAATCGATTTTTTTATTTCAGAATCGCATTACCTCTCAAAAGTTGTAGTTTAGTATCCTCAATTGGGGAAAAAAAAAAAAAAAAAATTCTAAGTTGACATCTTCAGTTCGCGCACGAAGCTTAAAGTTTGAAAAAATATGTTAAAAATTGAAATTTTCAAAAATAACAAAATTAAGTTTTTTTTAAATTTTTTTTATAATGCAACAGCCATAAATTGTCAGTATATAGCGTAGTTTGAACCTAAAAAAATATTTTATAGCTTTTACATAATATCTTTAGTTCGCGCATACGCCTTAAATTGGGCTAAAATCGCCCAAAATTTGAAATTTACGTGTTTAATATACAATAATACATACGTGACATATTTACGTTTCAAAAGTATTTTAAAAATTCTAAATTTGTTGAATATAACCTTTTATCACAGCATTATACGTACAAGTATAGTTACACACACATTTATATGTATATAACAACATTGCATGTCATAGCTAATTACAAAATGATTTATAGATTTTACCTATTTTTTGTGTCTTTAAGATTCCTCATATGTGTTGGCAATGTTTTAAATTGAGATTTATAGTCAAATGATGGCATAGTTGACCTTGAGAGCAAAACTGTCTTTATGAAACCATCCCTGTTTTTTTCTCCATATACTTTAGTACAAGATTCTGTTACGAGCTTTACAATTCTTTCGACACTTTGCGTGTGGCAAGGAAATTTAATTACCTCGAACTCTGGGAGAACATTAGTATTAATAAGTTCTTCTAGGCTGTGCGCTGACACATTGCTCATTATTGGAGGAGGTGTTAGTTTGCACTTGGACCAATCAATAAGTTCAATGTAATTTGAAACTGCAAAATTTATGGTCGGTGGTTGAAAAGTTCGCACCGATTTCCCTTTTGGTTCTTGTTTTCTTGCTTTTAGCAATCTAACCATACTTTCGCGTATATCTTCATAATATAGCTGACCAGCAGTTTAATATCGTCAGAAGGTTTTACTTCAGAAATATATAGTCTTAAGATCCTATTTGCATAAGTTAACCACCTAGAGTTACTAAGAGAACCAGGATCTTTCACAGCAAGATCTGGTGCACACTTACTGTCTTGACTGCTCGATAAATATTAAGTAAATACTGTTGGTCCTTCCAGTGGCGGATCCAGAACTTGACTTTTGGGGGGGGCTAAGATTTTTCAAAGTGTTATTCTAGACCAATAAAAAATTTACAATTGCAAAATTCAATTATGAATCACAGTGTTTTGGGGGGGGGGCTTCAGCCCCCTAGCCCCCCCCTTAAATCCGCCACTGGGTCCTTCCTTAAGTCAGTTTTGGTCACATTTATCTCCTCACTATTAATCGTTTCAAAATTAGCAACAGGGAGTTTTTCACAGTCAGTCAACTTCTTGACAACATGTGGGTCCTGTAGTATCACCATCTACACTTTCAAAATGTCTCAACGGAAATTATTTGAAATGTAATAAACATATAAGCCATTCTAAAGGACGACCAAGTTTAAGCTCAAGGTTGCGAATAACACCGTTTTTCTATCCTGTGTTGGTCGCTGTTCCGTCACATCCAACTGCAACAAGCTTAACATAACCAAAGTTATTGTTTTCTAAATAGCAAAATATACTATTAGCTATTTCACTTCCAGTGGCCCTTGGAGGTGTCAAACGTCCCAGATACTTTCCTCCAGGCTCTAAATAACTTTCTTAATGAGTAGTACTTATTATGGTAATCCTTTATCAATTTAACAATACGTTCATGACTGACCGTTGGTATAGAAGCTTTACAGTACAGTTCTTCTATTTGAGCAGCAATACAATCTGAAATCTTTGAAAAAGATTCGTTTTGTACAGATTTTGTTGTTTCTTCAAAACAAGCTAACAAAACATCTGCACATGTGGGTAAAACACTTTGACTTAACGCTTTTGGTGCACCGAAAAATTCACAAACACTTAAGCATTTAGAAGTTTTCGGGGGTCTCATTATTTATTATTTGGAGAAAGGAGAACAATATAACAAAACTTGAGCATAAAAATCTCCAATAACTTTACAAAATAATCTACTCAAAGCAAAACACGCTGCACTTTGTGATTCACTTACAGTTACAAATTAAAGATGCTACTTGCTTAGCGGCTACTAAATGAGAGACAAAGTGAGAGCAAAGCCTTTAAACTATCTACTAGAATGTGTCTACTGTCTAGACAAGTTGGCAGTGGAATAAGAAAGCGACTGCGCGGCACCAACTTAGCGCTTGCCGGTCAATTCCTGTTCGTGTGCATTTTGACATATTTTTTCAAATTTTAAGCCTCATGCGCGAATAGAATATATCATCTAAAAGTTATAATTTTTTTTTAAGTTGAAATTACGCTATATACTAACATTTTATGGCTATTGCATTATAAAAAATTACAAAAAAAAAAACTTATTTTATTATTTTTTGAAATTTTCAATTTTTAACATATTTTTTCAACTTTCAGCCTCATGCGTGAACTGAAGATGTCAATTTAGAATTTTTTTTTTATTTTTCCCCAATTGAGGATCCCAAACTACAACTTTTGAGAGGTAACGTGATTCTGAAATAAAAAAATCGATTTTTTCGAACCACCCTAATGTGCATACCTTTCATTTTACAAATCTATTGGTGAATTTTCAAAAATTTAACTCTAAGCTTTTAAAATAAATCATAAATTCAGCAAAGGAATTATTTATAAATTTTATTTGAAATGTTCTCATAAACTGATTTTTTTTTTTTTTTTTTTTTTCTGCTTTAGAAACAAACTGTTGATTTTTCTGCTTTTCATAATTCATTTAATATACATGCAGGGTGAAACTTTTCAGCGGTCTCCTTAGAATTCAGGGTTTTTGAACATTTTGCTGTCTAATTTCATGCTAAATCCTTTCATTTTTTTTTAATAGAAAATACTCATTTTGAATGATTTGCCTTATAATGTATTATGACTTCTCCAAATATCCTTTTTTAGAGGTATAAATAAGTACTTTTTTAAGTATAGCCATGTGATATATTATTTAGAAGTCTCCCCCGTCATCCATTTTGCATGCATGTAGTGATTTTCTATGTTTTTGCATTTTAAATTAATTTCACCCTTATTTTGAACAATCTTATAGTTAAGGGTAAATCCATAAAATATAATGTATTGTTTCCAATACTGGTTAAATTGTCATAAATATAAAAGAAATAAAAATACTGAATTGCAAAACGCAGTTGAAAATTTTCCTAGCTTTGTGCAATACTTTTTACTTTCCGAACACTGTAGTGAGGAAAGTATTGTAATCATGTCAAAAATCCGAATTTGAGATTTTGATGTTTCTATACGTTTTGAGGTCCCCTGAGTCCGTTTTCACTATTTTTACGATGATATATGTATGTGTGTGTGTGTGCATGTGTGTATGTATGTGTGTGTGAACATGCTAGCGTCTAAACGCTTTGTTCGAATAAGCTGAAAGTTGGTACATATATTGTAAGTCACCATAGTACGAACCCTATAGATTTTGGTGAATCTAGCACTCATAGTTTTTTTACAGGTACACAAAGAAATTTTTTTTTTATCATTATGGCCTATGGGACCAAAATCTTAAAAGTATGATAGCATCTAAACACCTTATTCAATTGAGCAAAAAATTTATACACATATGATAGGTCACAGATACTCAATCTGTATAGATTTTGGAGAATCTAGCACTTATAGTTTTTTTACAGGGACACAAAGAAAAATTCTTCATCGTTATGCCCTATGGGACCCAATTTTTAAAAGTGCGATAGCATCTGAACGCCATATTCAATTGAGCTGAAAAATTATATGAAAATTATAAACCACTGTTGCACTAACTATAAGCATTTTGGTGAATCTAGCATTTATAGGTTTTTTACTGGGACACAACGAAAATTCTTTATCATTATGATCTGAGGGCTCAAAGTTCAGTAGCGTTCAATAAAACATCGTTTAATAGATGGAGAAAAACACTCAAGCAATCTATTATGGCTTCCTCTCTTTTGTTTGTTTAACAACTCCTCTTTCTTTACTTTATCTACAAAACTGTTCATTACTCAATGTTCGGAAAGTCCAGTGGAGTCACTCCAGATTTTTTTTTTTTTTTTTGAGGAAAAGGTGAGATGAGCACTGTCATAATAGAATTTATTATTTGTTTGAAATTAAAAAGAGATGAAAGGCTTGGTGAATCACGCTATGGCCATTTTTTGCACATTAAGGCTCATTTAGACTGCGACATATAGCTTACCACTACAAATTACCCATACCCAAATACTGCTTCTGGGAACTGAAAACAAGAATATTTACTAACCATTCAGCCATCAAATGGAAGAATAGAAGAGGGAAAATTTGCTATCCTCAAAAGAAATAATCTAATGCAAGCTTTTAATGAATAACAAATGCACATTCACAAAAGTAAGTATTTTTATTGTTTATTTATTTTACAGAAAATCAAACCCAGCCTAAATCCAACATGAATTAAAAACTTAAAGACAACTTGACCAAAAAGCAACTGCTGAGAAGTGTAATTAAATATTTGTACTGATAATTTCTATAGTGCATACACATTTTGGTAATTTAATATCAACCCAAAGACCTTTTTTGAACATTTAGTAATTAACACTTGTATGAATAAATTCAAGATTAAGTCAGTTAACAAACAAAAGGAAAATCATAATAGAGTATTTAAGCATTTCACCCCAAATTATATGTAATATAATAGACCATTATCTATGTATCTGAATTATTTTGTGTCAATGAAAAAGAAATGGAAAGCTTGTAATAACAAACATATTAGGTGTACTTTTTTTCTTTTTCTTTTTAACAACTTAACATCCAATTAATTTGAGTCCATAGACTGTAAAGTATAAGTATTCTAATTTGTATTTGTGTAAAAGAACTATAATCCCTTCCTACACTTATGAAAATCTGTATGGTCTAGGCAAGGATGACCTATAAGATACATAACTAATTTGATTTATAATGTTGAGTTTAGATGCTAAAACAACAAATAAATTCTTTGTGTCCCTGAATAAAGGACTCCAAGTTCAACACTTATGAAAATCTATACAATTTGCACAGTTGTGATCTATAACATGTCTACCAATTTTTAGCTCAATTAAATCAAAGCGTTTAAATGCTAATGTGTTCACTCATGTATACATCATTGTAAAAATAGCAAAAATGAATTTAAAGAGACATAACTTAGAGATATGCTAAAATTTCAGAGTTTTTTTTTTTTTTAGTATACTTCTCATATCTCAGTAGTATTGTAAAAGTCACCCTGCCCAGCAAAAACTTTTACCTTTCTTAGACATCCCCCCCCCCCCTCCAAAAAATAAATAAATAAATAAATAAAAGGATTGATATCAGAATTCTCTGCTGCTATCAGTTTCTGGGAACTCAACGCTTTGCTTAATAAAGACCTGCCAATAACTCTGCATATATCTTTCTAATAAATCCTTATCACTATCAACATCCCTTGTTAGCTGTTTTAATTTTTTGGCTGAACGATAAAACTATAATTTAAAGTATCTTTACTAATAAGATTTTTATCAATTAAAACTCCTACATAGAGGTTAGATACATTTGAAAAGAAAACTAGTTGGCATAGGTGGACTCTGCTCAGTTCCCCATCATATTTATGTTCTCATAAATTTCTAGTTTGAGAGATATAATCATGTTAAAAGAAATGAATTTGACAAAAACTTGATACAGTGACAGAATGAAAACCCCGCCTAATAGGCTATCCACCGTTCACTTCGATATATTTATCTTATTCTAATCTATTAATTTATTTTATCAGGGTCAATTCCATTGTTTAGTTTTTACGATACTATTTCCAATGCAATAATCCTCAAAATTCATATTTATATGAAAAATTTACAATTTGCATTGTTGGTAAAATCGTAAATTACGAAATTTTCCTATTAGAATATTTGTATTCAATCATGTTCAAACAAATATCATAAATGTAATTTTGAAGTTGTCTAATGTATTTATGAGCCTCAAAATGAAAGTTTATGCTCAATTTTGCCTTATTCTGGCATGTTAAGTAAATCTTAAATTCCAAATAACTTACGAATTTTTTTAAATTGGAAAAATCATAGTCTATGATATTCATGCCAGTATCCTAAATAATATTTCGAAAGTGGTTTGACATCTTTACGATGAAAATATCCCTCAAGATTGACGCTTATGTGAAATTTTGCTCTATGTTGCAATGTTAAGAAATTCGTAAATTTCCAATAACTTACGAAATTTTTATATTGGAAAATTCATAGTCATTAATATTCATACCAGTGTCCTAAATAATATTTCAAAAGTAGTCTGACATCTTTACGATGAAAATATCACTCAAAATTGACGTTTATGGGAAATTTTGCCCTATACTGACATGTTAAGAAATTCGTAAATTTCCAATAACTTGCGAAATTTTCAAAGTAGCATATTTATAGTTACTGATGTTCCTTCCGGCATCAAAACTGATATTTTAAAACTGGTCTGACATTTTTACAGTAAAAAGTTTCCATTTAATGCCCGTTTAAGTGAATTCTTGTCCTATTCTCCCATGTTAAGAAAATCGTAAATTTCTAATAACTTACGAAGTTTTTAAATTTGAATGTTGCAAATAAATAGGGTTCTTGCCAGTGTCGAAAGTAATATTTTAAAACTGATCTGACCTCTCTGCGACAATTTGTTCTTGAGATATCGTGTACACAGACTAACAAACTAACGGGCTTACACACTAACAGACACCCTACAGACAGGCACCATAGAAATTTTGTCATTTTCGGATTCCTCACACCTGAAAACGTGTAAAAAAGTCAAGAAACCGAGGTCGAAAATTTTCACGATTACCTAAGTTCCCCATACCTACAGTATGATGGGGAACTAAAAAGACTGAATACCATAAAATTATTGAAAACTTTCACTCCCTGTCTTTGGCCAGTAAAATCAGTTATTCAGAATATACAGTGGAGCACCGTTTATACGTTTTTCAAGGGACCGTTCCTAAAAAACGTATAACTGAAAAAAACGTACAACTGAAAATTCGTTTTAGCATTAATACACAATAAAGTATCATATTAATAATAAAAGTCTAATCAATTTTCATGATTTCCTTTACATTTATTCGAATAAGATATATTTTAATTATATTTAAAATATTTTTAAAACGTTAAATAAAAATTAAATAATAATTAAAAATATAGAAATTCAGAAATTTTTTCAAGATTTCGATTTTAACCTGTAAAGACAAAGCCTTTTGTTCTCTAAGCGAAGATGACATTTTTGCAAACAATTAAAAGGAAGGAAAGAAAAAAAAAATGTTTCTTCAACCGTAATGTCAAATAAACATGACAAGAAATCTTCCAAGTTGCCCAACGGAAGTGAGTAATAAATCTTCAAGTTTACAAAATGCCTATAAAGTTGTGGGCTTTTTCCCTTTCATACCCCATTCCTGGAATCAATTATAAGAGAAAGTGGGAGGTCTCAGGACTCTATGCTCGAGGCTATCGATGCAAGTCGCACTTTGTTCTATAGCCGCAATTTGTTACCATAGTTCTAAGAAAAAATAATTGAAAAGAATAAGAATAAAACATAAAGAGCATTCATCCTTTTTTTTTTTTTTTTTTTTTTTTTTTAAATCCTGGAATGAAATTCAAACTTGGGATTTTACAAGGAGGAAAAAAAAAAACGTATAAGTGAAATTAAGAATTTACTTGTGTCGTATAAACGAAATATTTTAACATTAGAATTCAATGGAATGATTTGGGACCGAAGTCAAAAAACGTATAAATGAGAAAAACGTATAAACGAGAAACGTATAAAAGGTGCTCCACTGTATATTACACACAAGCAAGAGGAGTAATGTCAAAAAACGGCAGTTTTAAGTTTATGTCATTGAACATAATTATATATGAAGTAACCCAACATGCACAAAAAGAATCTTGCTCTCTGTCTTGGAATTTATTCATCCAAGAGACAATTGTGTCAGTTTTATTGTGTACTAGTCAATGTTTTTATAATATTATTGCATAACTGGGGTTTGAGAATTGTCTGTGAACGAATATAAGACATTCTAGAAGATTACAGGTCTGTAAACAAAGTATCAACTTCAGTTTCACCAAACAACACAGCTTAAATAACAACTGATAACATTAAAATCATAGCATAAACTGTATCATAGCATTAACAGACAGCAATAGGCTGCAATCAAACAGCAGCAAGAGACACAGTCAGATTGTTTTTCACAACTGGCATGAAAACTGACTGACTCCTCGGAAAGGGTTTCCTTTTATAGCATCCTATTAATCAAGAATTTTCAAGTAACTTCGGAAATAATCAAGCTAGAGCTAAGATATTTGAAATATTGATAAGGATTTTCTCGCCAAGGAGCAAAAAAGTCGCCAAATTTGGCACCAAAGCCATTACCTGCCCTGGTAAAGCTTTTTAATGGGTTTAAAAAGGAAAATGAGCTATTTTAACACGAAAACAAGCTAGAAATGCAGAAAATTAACATTTCATAACCTGGTTAAGCCTCTTTGAATGAAATTACATTAAAATAACTACTATTATCTACAAATTTGTAACAGTATTTTTTGCGCCATGTGAATTCTTAAGGAAATCCCAGTCAGGCCATGCACGCTTGCTTAGAAACGAGATATGTTTACTGTGTTTCAATAAAATCCATTAAAATGCCTTAATATCTTGTAACAAATCTTTACTGATAAATATAAAGGATTTAAGTCCATATTCTTGATTTTTCAGGAGACGAAAAATAAAGTTAAACTAACTAAAAACTAATCAGAAGAATAGATTAGGAAAAAAAAATTATGTTGATTTATATGCTTTATACCATTCAGTGATTGTCAACCTTCATTTAATAACGGGAAAAATGGAATTAAATATTTTATACCAAGGATTAAGGCTAAATTTTTTACTTGTATCTTTTTTTACCAATGGATTTGCTCAAAGACTAAATGACATGGATTTAAATCCTTTATACCAATCGATAGAGAAATTTTTTATGAGTCTGACTATGTACTTAACTCAAAATCGACATTTTTGGACTTAAATCCTTTACACTTATCAGTACAGAAATAAAAATTAAATTTTCAGAAATTACTTAAAACAATGTAATTTTTTTAGTTTTATATCTTATTTTACACTGTCAGCCACCGGTGGTTGATACGGCCTAAATGCGTACTAAAGGCCTCTTGCGAGGGTGTGATATGGTTTTGACTATCAAAGAAATAAATTGTTCTATATTGAATACAAGAGAGTAATACAAAAAAACAAAACTTTAAATTATTGATAAGGTAAATAATAAAGGAAGTCGGAAATATATTTTTAAAATAAATAGGGTTTTAAAAAGATACGAAATTTTAAATTAATTTTAACAGAAAAAAAAAAAAAAAAAAAATCAGTAAAAAATTTTATGTAAAAAAGAATTAAATATTAATTACATAACTATGATAGAAAAGAAATATGTATATACATATTATGAAATCTAAAACATTTCTGACAAATAAGTCCATTATTTCAAATTGCATTTGGAATAAATATAAAATTTAATACTCACAGACATACGTTTACGGACGTTATTGAAATCTAAGATGGCCAAAAGATCATAAGTTTCAACTGTTCCCATTACTTCAATTGTAATACTAGTAGGTGTGCGAGACTAAAAAAAAAAAAACAATTATAACTTTAAATAATTACACAAAGCTAATAAATAAAATAAAATATAAATCTTTACTTGCTTCATGATGCAGCTGAAATATTTTCAACGGAGTACCCCATCGTGCCACTGCTATCAGAGGTGTTGGGAGTCTGCTGTCTGTGTCTTTGGTCTTCTGAGTGCTTGCTAGCTCTCCTGAGTAGGCACCACTGTTTATCTAACCCTGCCTCATCGTTGCCATTGCATAAGTTTGAATAATGGATAATTTCAACAGCCTCCCAATAAGTAACGTAGTTATGGTTTTTCAAAAAACATTCTCACGAAGCACTAAAATTAACCCTTTCATTCCCAATTTTTTCCATCCATAAAACAATAAATCCTATATTCACTCATAATTTTTTTTTTCAAAGGTAATATATATAAATATTTTTTTAAAGTAGGAGTAATAGCAGAGTATGAATTAATACAGCTAACAAAGCAACTGAGAGGTGTTTATTTATATTTAATATAACCACTGATGCCATTTAAAATCATAACTTTTCAATAAAAAAATATCAAAATTTTGGAAAAAATACATATTGCAATTAATTAAAATACAAATTATAAACATTAAAAAATAAACTATTTCAAACAGTTAATTTACTTAAATTGCTCAAAAAAGGAAACTGATTCCGATATTATTATCAAAATAGAGTAAAATATACTTTCATTTATCAACAAGGATAGTGAAATCCTCTAAATTATATATTTTTCGCTGGGAAAATGTATATAGATTTTAATATTGTTCATTTTTAATCAGCGGGAGTGTTAGATGGTAAGAAAGAAAATCTGAAATGCTATGATTCCAATTTGCATCACGGGGAATGAAAGGGTTAACTTAATTTAAAAATACAACCTTTAACTAGCTTCATGTTTCTTCGTCCGGAATGTTTTCACCAGGTTGAAGCTCGTTAAAGTTTGTATTTTTAAATTAAGTATTTAAGGTTGTTATAGTTAGCAATTTTCTCAACGTTATCAAAATTAATATTGATTTCATCTTCTTGGTATGCTTTGGTCAACACCATGGTGGTTTTTCTGGTAGCAATACCAAGAAGATTAAATCTATATTAATTTTGATAATGTTGAGAAAATTTTTAACTATAACAACCTTAAATACGCTACTTATTGAGAGGACTGTTGAAATTATCTATCATTCAAATTAATGCAATGGCAACGATGCGGCAGGGTTACATAAACAGTGGTGTAACCTGCTCAGGAGAACTAGCGAGCAGGCAGACGACTGAAGACACAGACAGAAGACTTCCAATACCGCTTGATGAGGTCACCCCAAGGTACCCCATTGAAAATATTTCGACTGCATCACGAAACAAGTAAAGGTTTATAATTTATTTATTACAACTATTATAATTTCAAACAATAAAGTCAATAACACTGATTTAAATAAATTATAGTAAATTAAATTTATCACATTGGAACATGCAAGATTCAGTTTACTGTAATTATGAATTACCGTATGTTTCCGAATATAAGCCGATCCGTATATAAGCCGAGAATACATTTTTCCCTGCAGAAATTTGCCCAAAATTGCAAACCCGTGTATAAGCCAAATTGAAAAAATACTCTTTTTAAAGTTCGAGTATATCACCAAAATGGAGAAAATATTGCCATAATATTTTATATTGCTATAATAGCCAGAAGATTCTCCACATACATACACACACACACACACATACACACTGACCAATTGCCAAAAACCACTTTTTTTGGACTCAGGGGACCTTAAAACGTGTAAATTAGGTGAAAATCCGATATCGAATTTTCAGACCGAATACAATACTTCCATTACCTATGGTAGTAGGGTAATGGAAGTAAAAAGTACATGAAATTTTCTTATATATTACAGAAATACAATACCTTGAAAACAAAACCAAAATTTCTTGCTGCTGATGTTAGGGCAGCTTCATCAGGTGACTGTGCTTGGTATTCTAAACGACCTGTAATTGAAAGAAATTTATTGGTATTATTTCCTGTTTAATTAAAAAATTGTTCAATACTTTTTATTAACAAGAACATATAAAATAATAATTGGTACCCAAAAATGTCAGCAAAAGAAAAACCATACGCTTTACTTAGTAAATAAATTTGAGACAATAATCCATCAGAAGGAACTTTAAAACAAAAATAAATTCCATTTACATTACAGTCAAACCTTGTTAACATGAATCTCAAGGGGAATAAAAAATTGTTCCATGTTATCAGTAGTTCATGCTATCAAAAACTCAGAAACTGGTCTTCATTTTAATGAGGATTGTGGAAACAGTTCATGTTAAAAGTAGTTCACATTAAATGTGTTCACATTAATGAGAACAGCAATAATTTGAGCTATTCTGTTATTAATTATTTCACTCAGTTAAAAGATTCTATAGATATGTATAATTCTTGGGGCATCTATAGTATTTCCTGCCAGTGTGGTTTATCATACATTGGTAAAAATAAATGCAGTCTTAAATTTCGGTAGGAAAACCATAATTTTAAATTTGATTCAGCTAAAATAATTTGCAGGCCTAAATCCACCCATGAGCACTATTTCTTTGAAGCTTTCACATCTATAAAAATCCTTCAAGTATTATTAATTATGATTTCACTGTGCCCCAATTGTGATGTACCCAAATTCAATGTACCCTGAATTGTGATTTCACTGTGAAGCTTTTGACATCATTAATGATAATTTTTTTTTTTTTTGTTTAACTAAGTGATATATAAACAAACTTTTGGCCTCCCGATGGGTTCCCTTCTTAGTTCTGTTTTAGTAGATTTACTTCTTATTGAATTAGAAAAACACGTATTTGAATCTTCTATATTTAAACTTACTATTCATTTACATTATGTTGACGATATATTTATCTCCTGGCCTTATTCAAAAAATGAGCTTCTTAATTTAATTGATAGTTTCAACAACCAATTTCCATCTATAAAATTTAATTATGAAACAGAGATTAACCATACGCTTCCATTTCCTGACTTGAAACTGATACAATACACCATCATACAAGTAAAAGCTTATTTCTTTTATATAAGTAATTTGCAAAATACAAAAACAATATTATGAATGCCGGCTACTACTGAAATCCAAATCATACGAAAACTAATAGTCCAAATCGCATCATACGGTAGGAAAAAAGCACCGAGTAACAAATAAAACACCCAACTTTTCGCATCTAACAATCCTCATACCCCACATGTTACATACGATACATCACAATGAAGATAATTCAACTATATGGTTTGTCATCTTTTTCAAAAATTCATTTATCCCTTTACCTATCCCTGCTGATTCAGCTCACCCTACTACCTATAAAAATGCTTTTTTTAATTCCTACATTACCCAAGCTATAAATTATAATGCTTTTCAATTTAATGAATATCAACAAATTAACAAAGTTATTCAAATAGGTAACGCTGCAAGGGATAGCAAATCTAGTATTACTAAAATTGTTAATAGTATAAAAAGTTGCATGTTAATTAATCCTATTAATCACACTTTGAATTCAACTCTAAAATTTCATTATACCAGTAGTTTCCCCTACTGTAAAGAATTCTATAGCTTTAAACATTACATACAATGTAAAATTTAATTTATTAATCCTCTTCAGTTCTCCTTTGACTATTAAACAATTAACTCTTAATGACCATGACTTAAATGGACCCACTGGAGGTGTCTATCAAATTCTCATCGAAAACAATAAAAAACTTTTCTTTTATATAGGCCAAACTAAGATAACTTTAACCAAACAAATACGTTATTAAAGAAGAAAATAGCTCTACTCTAGTTGATTTCATTTATGCTAACTAGAGATGGGCGTTATTTTACTAACATAATAAATAAGTAATATTATTATTGCATTGTAGCCTATTAGCATGGTAATATATTACTAAAAATATCCTATTAAAAAAATAATATTTTACACTTTATCTCTGCACGCAAAATAGACAAGGAATTTCTGGCAATGAAACTGATATAATACACCATCATACAAGTAAAAAGCTTGAATTATTTCTTTTATATGAGTAATTTACAAAATACAAAAACAATATTATGAACGCCGGCTACTACCGAAATCCAAATTATACGAAAACTAATAGTCCAAATCGCATCATACAGTAGGAAAAAAGCACTGAGTAACGAATAAAACACCCATCTTTTCGCATCTAACAATCCTCACACCCCACATGTTACATACAGCATCATACATAAACGGTAACGAAAAGACTCGCATCAGACTTCCCGCACTAATGTTCTAACTTTGCTCTGTGGCATCTGGACAATAAGACTCATGCGACACAGGATACAGTAATGGAATAGGCAAGTAACGAGAAACGGGACAAATTCCAGAATACCAGTTCGTTACTTCAAGTCTGAAAGAAATATGTGTATCTCAGTAACGAATACATACGGTTTGTATTACGGAATATTTCTTGTGAAATATATTAATCAAAATAATTTTAATAAGCAAGGTAATTTTAACGTCTAGGACAAATAATACATAATGAACATAAAAATGATATAAAAACAGGAAAATATAATACAGCCTTAGCTAAAACTTACAATAAACAAAACATTAAAATCGATTTTGATAAAGCCACTAAAATAGCCAATTATGACGATTACAACTACATGATATTTAGAGAATCGATAGAAATTTCCACCAATCATGATGTATGCAACGACAGCGGCGCAGTAGCCCCAGACTGTGCATGGCGCCACCTTTTGGCAAAACAAGCTCATGTCTTCCACAGAAGATGTCGTTCTGAAGAGGACCGGGTACCCGGTTGAAAAAAAAAAAAAATTTCAACAACGACGCACGAAGTAATGTTTAGGTTTTTTATCTAATGTTTTAAAGTAATATTGTGCTGTTTGGTGTTGATTATTTTTCATAGGATAGTAAAATCATTTGGGTGTAGTTATAAGGATTCTCTTGTTTGACAGAATGCTTACAAGAGAGGAAGAATGTGAGTGATGTTTCTGTTTACCGATTGGGACGTTTTTTAATTAAATTTCGCAGGTGGCTGGTAGGTTGTTTAATTGAAATTGAGAGCAGGTAGCATTCAAATTACATAATAGCGTGTGACACACACAAATATGCTTGGGAAGACTTTTTCATATATTTTTATGTGGCGATAAATTCGATAAGAGGATGCATATTTGTATTTCGCTTTTCATTTTCTTATTTATTTTAATCACTTAATTTCTTTACCTCATTTTTTTACAGAGACTTTTTTATGATGCGTAAAATGGTTATTTATGGTCAGGGTCGAAACTAGGATTTTTTTCACCCGGGGCAAGGAGAGATTTTGGCGCCCCCCCCCCACCACCAACAACCAGAAATTAAAATTTCAAAGGAAATTTTACAAAGTTTTCATGGCCATTTTATTTTCAACTGCATTCATAAGAAGTAAATATTGCATTTAATTAAAATTTTTGATAAATTTACAGATTTTGAAATGTATTATGATTATATTTAACGGATATGTGTGTGTGTCTATATGGGACACAAATACTGTAGCTAATTTATGAATTGCATGTTCGGAATTCCATGAAACCTAGTGTGCAGCTGAATTCTGACATAAACTGGTGATGTCTAGTTTTTGATACATATTGCTCGACTTGCAGCACTTTTATGCCACGTTTTCTTATAGCTATATCTCAGCATTTAACAAACTTTATACATTATATGCTTGTTATGAAAAACAGAGTTTACAAAACAAAACAGAATCGCAACATGTGTTTCGTGTCGAAAAACTTAGCATGACACTTCGCCAGGCATAAAAATGTACAAGCACAAGTAGAGCTACAACCAGCCGATTTTTATTACGATTTTTATATATGTTTTATATCTTTATAACATTTCTTGAAAAAAAAAAAGCGTATTATAGAGAAAGATTTAAATTAAACTACAGTTATTATTTTTATTTATTTATTTATTTATTTTGACTGGTTTAATGATAGTTTTGTTCTTTGTAAAATGATCTCCCGAATCCAAATATAACCCTCCATTTTGCCCAATGACCCACCGTTTTCTCGAGACGCCACCCTTTCTGTTACTGTTTGGTAGTTTTATGGCCATAAATTTGATTTGGAGAATCAAAAAGAATTATTTTAATACTTTGAAATAAAAAAATATAAAATAATAAATAATAGTAATAATTGATTAATAAAATATAAAAATGTAATTTGTAATTTCAGTAGAAAATCCCCCTCCTCCCCCTAAATTTTCCCCTTGCTGCAAATGCTCATGTTTTAGAATTTGTCCTTTATATAGCCCCTTAAAAGGCATTTAACAATTAAAACAATCCCTTCACCCCTTTCAAATCAAATTTATAGCCATAAAAATACCGGAAAATGATAAAAATAGGGGAGCGTCCCCAAATAATGGTGGGTGATAGGGCAAAATGGGCGTCATAATCGTATTCAGGAGGTTATTTTACATAAGAACTTGCAAAAATGGTGTTGGGGCCGATTTTCATGCAGAGCAGTGCCATTTGTAGATAATCTTTTTTTAAATCATTTTCAGGAAATAAAATAGAAAGGCAGGTTCTAGTCTATGAATATTCTCGGAACTAATCCAAGAAGACTATTATTAGAACCACTAACTTCATGGTAATAGGATTATATACACCACAAAATAAGAATATCGTTTGTTCAGAAATAATATTCTGCAGCTTTTTACATAATCTTTCATAGGCAAATGCATAGCTTAGAGTTCAACAGAATTAGTTTATATACAGGTAGCCTACTTTTGCACTCTTTGACAAACAATTAGCTGCGAGAAACAATGCATAATATATAGAAAAAATTAACTCCAATAAAACTGAGAAAGGGCTTGCTGATTTTGGCAATCCTGAACTATTTTCTGCCAAATTTGATCGCTAATCTCGTGATGTCACAAAATTCATCACCAATGTAGATGACAACTTGTCGCAGAGTGAATGCTTTGGCGACAAAGTTGGTAACATGGCATTAAATTTGGTGAAAAATAGTGACAATATTGCCGAAATTTGGAAGCTGGCATGATCTACTGTTTTCTTGCACAGAACTAACTTCATCAAAAGTTCTACAAATCACTAATGAGAATATAAACTAGTTGGCTTAGGTGGACTCTGCTCAGTTCCCCCATCGTGTTTATGTTCTCATAAATTTCTAGTGCGAGACATTTTATAATCATGATAAAAGAAATGAATTTGATCACAGCTTGAAACAGTGACAGAATGAAATCCCCGCCTAATAGGCTATCCACCGTTTACTTCGATATATTTATCTTATTCTAATCTATTAATTTATTTTATCAGGGTCAATTCCGTTGTTTAGTTTTCATGCTATTATTTCCAATGCAATAATCCTCAAAATTCATATTTATATGAAAAATTTACAAATTCGCTACGTTGATAAAATCTTAAATTACGAATAATTTACGAATTTTTCCTATTAGAATATTTGTATTCAATCGTGTTCAAACAAATATCATAAAAATTTTGAAGTTGTCTAATGTATTTATGATCCTCAAAATGGAAGTTTATGCTCAATTTTGCCTTATTCTGACATGTTAAGTAAATCGTAAATTCCAAATAACTTACAAATTTTTATATTGGAAAATTCATAGTCATTAATATTCATGCCAGTGTCCTAAATAATATTTCAAAAGTAGTCTGACATCTTTACGATGAAAATATCGCTAAAAATTGACGTTTATGTGAAATTTTGCCCTATACTGCCATGTTAAGAAATTTGTAAATTTCCAATAACTTGCGAAATTTTCAAAGTAGCATATTTATAGTTACTGATGTTCATTCCGGCATCAAAACTGATATTTTAAAACTGGCCTGACATTTTTACAGTAAAAAGTTTCCATTTAATGCACGTTTAAGTGAATTTTTGTCCTATTCTCCCATGTTAAGAAAATCGTAAATTTCGAATAACTGCTGAAGTTTTTTAATTCGAATGTTGCAAATAAATAGGGTTCTTGCCAGTGTTGAAAGTAATATTTTAAAACTGATCTGACCTCTCTGCGACAATTTGTTCTTGAGATATCGTGTACACAGACTAACAAACTAACACACTAACCCACTAACAGACACCCTACAGATAGACACCATACAAATTTTGTCATTTTCGGATTCCTCACATCTGAAAACGTGTAAAAAAGTCAAAAAACCGAGGTAAAAAATTTTCACGATTACCTAAGTTCCCCATACCTATAGTATGATGGGGAACTAAAAGGAAAGAGTCATTACTATAATTATTGTTGACAAGAGCTTGTCTCTTTCTTTACATATTACTTTATACACGGTATTACAGTTAAAAGAGAAATAGATGGCAGATTTCTTCACTTCCCCGAAAATGGGCATTAGCGGCAAATTTTGTGACTTGGCGAAAGATTTGGCAATTTGGCACCCAATTTTGACGAAAAACTGTAATTTAGGGTAGCCAAAGTTTAGAAGATCTAACTTCAATAGAAACCGACTTGTAAAATTTTCCAGGTTAATTCATTAGTTTCTAGAGAAGAACTATCTCGAAAATTCTATAAATCACTAGCAAGACTGGATGAGTTCAGTTTCTGTTTGGACTGCAAGCTGAGCGTACATCTCTAAGAACTTAAGCATTTGGTCCTTGTTCTGAATTAGTAAAATTCCTGTTAGGTGGTATAGGCTGTTCATGAGTACGAAAAACTGGTTTATTTGATTGCTTCAAGAATAATCATTGATTAACGGCTTTTATTCGGCTGTTTCTAGAATATTCATTAAATAAAATGCATTCATCTAGAACCTACAAGTCTTTACGAATTACTTTCTACGTGCAAGAATGTCAAAAAATTTTGTAACTATCAATATTCGCACTAATATTAATTTCTGTTAAAATCTGTATGACGGAAAGTTATATATAATTGCAAAAAAAAATTGTATTTTCGGTCATCATGGATATAATATTTGTGGATATTCCAAAAGGGAAAGGAGCACAGAAAACACCAAAATGAGAGATGCACAACAACTGTTGTAACAAACTTAGATGTGAAATTGCAACGTTCTAAGTCTACTTGCTTTTGAGTTATACGAGATACACACACACACATACGTACACACAGACGTCACAAAAAATCGCATAAATTCGTAGGTATCACAAAAGCGGGAGTTCATGTCAAGACCAAAATTGGTAAATAACAATTCCAAATATAAATTTGAAACTCTCTGACTATTCGTTTATGAGCTATGTGATACACAAAATCCATTTCGCAAATTGGTTTCATAATATTTCCTTATGCTTTGAATAAAGAAGTAAAAAGTATAGTAAAAGTACAGACATTTTATTTCATTGTAATATTTATAATTATACATGTTAGGAGGTAGTGGTGGCTTTAGTTGTCATAGTACTTTGATAGGGACTTGCTGAGCCTTGTGAATGATAGCTCCTAACTCAATTATTAACGAGTTATTTTGCATTTTTTTGCTCTTTTATTTTTAGTGCACTGGAATGTTTTATAACATTATGGCCTTATTTTGACATACTTATTTTAATATTTTAATGGTCACACTTTTAATAATCACGACGGCGCCCTGAGAATTTTTTTTTTTTTTTTTGTTTCCTTATGAATCATAATTTCTAAAGAGCCTTCTGAAGTTTAATGAAATATACTACGTATTTTCCAACCATTTACTTTTTAAAAACCTTGGCTGAAAGTCAGGGACCACTTGTAAATTACTCTTCTTCGATTGCGAGAATATTTTACCACACTCACTAACCTTAAAAGAATATTGTTAGTCTTGGAGAATACTCTATCCACCATGCTTTTCCTTGTAAATGAATTCTGTTATCTATTAATCTTCTTTCTACTTTTTTTTCTTTGTTCAAATTGCCCTGAGTAAAATAATTTGACATTTTTATTCTTTTTTTTTTTTTTTTACTTTGAAATTTCTTTTTTTTTTTTTTTATGTGTAAATAAGGCAACAAACCAGCCTTTTTCGGTGCCCTTCTCCATCTGGCGCCCGGGGCAAATGCCCCGCTCGCCCCCCTCTAGTTTCGGCCCTGTTTATGGTTGTATATAACCATTCAAGATCCAATTAAGAAAATCGCATTATGCGATTTTTTGAACAAAATTTAAATTTTCTAATAACTGTTCCAAATTAAAAAAAAAAAAATCTTAAAAGACGTCATCCCACTGTGATTAAGAAGAATAATTCGGTTGTCAATTTGGAAGTATTTTTCTACCTAAAAACCATACATCAGTATCTTGTGGGGGGACTCTTTTTTGAAAGCCGGAAATTTAATTTCAAAGCACCTTTTATGCCTAAAAATTAAAAATATTAAAAAATTGTTATTTTTGAATAGCAGTTGCTTTTTAATTAGATAAAATTTTTTTACTTTTCACATACTAAAATTGCTAAATATTTAATTCTATATAAAATATATACATATATTTTTATCATTAAATTATGTTTTAAATGCTCTAGTTAAGTTTATTTTTCTAAACAATGCACTCAATAATAAGATAATTAATTTTCATTTCACTAAATTATATTTCTAAAAGTCAATTATAATTGTTATTGCAGCATAGTTCTAATGTTATTTTTATTTATTTTATTTTCATGTAATACATTATTTGGCAGTTTAGGATTTGGAATGTTGTAATCTTTTTTAATAAAACACTTTTTTAAACAACTGAATAGCATTTTTTTTTTTTAATAATATAGTTTATATATTGGTATTCTTTGTTACAGGAAACGGGTGAATGTTATTCAATATTATTTGCAATATTCAGTTTTCACATATGCGTACTTCTTCAGGGTGAACATTTCACGGACTATACTTTTTACTATTATTATTTTATGACAGCAATTTTATTTTTTAAATAAAAGAAAATACAATTAATATTAAGTAAAAATTACTATTTGAAAGTGTTGTTATTCAAAAATATAAATTGTATGCACTAAGTATGACACGTCTGTATAATGCATGTCTTGAATTCCCATTTCAAATAAGTAGTAATAGGTTACAAAAATAATAGGATATTGGAATATATTACCATAGACAGTATGAAATGAAGTAACCTATTACTGAAATGTAACTGTTTATCCCATCTCTAATGCTAACCCAAACACTAATCCTATATGGAATAACGCTAAAATTATTTCAGTAACACCTAATATTCAAGAACTTTATAAATGTCAGAAACTATCAATATAATTAAATGTAAAAATGCGATAAATTCTAAAGATGCTGCAATTTTGCCAATAATTTGGTACACTATTATAAGATAATTAATGTTATGTTTCTCTTAGTTTAATATAGTCCTGCTCCTACAATAGCCTCATATGATATTTCAACTCATTTCTATAATAGTTTCTGCTCCTGCATGCAGCACTTTGGGGATACTACAATATCTTCTCCTGTTTTGCTTTCTGGATGGTTGAAGTATGATCCTGCATTACAAGTATTTTTCCTACAATAGTTATAGCTTCTACAGGCAGTACTTTGTTGATCCTACAATAGTTACAGCTCCTACATGCAGTGCCTTGGAAACCATACACGATCCACTTGTTCCTTTTCTTCACTCCCTGATTTCTTGACGTAAAGTAAATCTGAGAAACAACATTCACCAGACTTTGCAAGTTACCATTCCTCATACTTAATACTCCTCAATTAACTAAAAGACTTAACTGTCAACTGTCAAATGTATAAAAACTTAATTAGAAACATATGTATTGAATTCCTGATGATGCTTTGGTTTTCAAAGTGAAAAGCTTTGAATGTATACAATTTTAAAATGTTTTTAAATAAAACATAATTTTAGTAAACATGTTTTTAAAGTGGTTTTATTCTAGAAATCTAAATTCTAAATGTACCCCACTTGTCTGATTGTTGGCAGTAGTGGCACCAGAAATTCCCCGACGGGGGGACACCATCTCCCTGACAGGGGGGCACTACATAAAGGGAGTTTATTGCATGAGTATTTATCAAAAACTACAATACTGTTAATAATATTACTGTTAATATCTGCACCATTCCATTTGTTAGTACTCCTTGTGGTTTTGGAGATCATCGTGTCACAGACAGACATTTTCTAAAAATACCATGGTCAAAATGTGTTCTAGACCTCTCAAAACGTGTATATTCATGGAAAACTGGAAGCTGAAAATTTTTATGAATCCAATACTTTCTTCTAATGAATATAGAACGGAAAAACTGGAATACTCTAACTTTGTAAAAGGAAAGAAAAGTGCTGCTAAAAGTAGAAAAACTGAAAATTTTGTATTTGTTCCCCCGAGAGATTTTAAGAGTATGCCCCGATGGGGCGTCACAGACTCCCCGACGAGGGGGCTTGTGCCCCCCCTGATTGTTGGAAATTTAATATTCAGGTCACATTTTCTTAATTTATGCAACATTTTTCACAACTACCGTTTTTTAAATTCCTATTGGTCAACCCCTACATTCTGCGTAATTCTATTGGTTCATCAAAATTCAATTCCTTTTCTATATATAAGAGTACTTCTCTCTCATTTCTTTATGCACTGAAGACGGCAAGCTAAATGCTACTGAAACAGCTGTCTGTTTTCCGATTTTTTTTCTTTGACGTTCTAGACGTTGTAGTTTTTTCTTGTTTTAATAAGCTTGTATAGTTTACTACTTATACAGCTGTTAATAACCAATTCACAAAATAATTTTAGAATCCAATAAGTAGGTTTAATTAAAGAATAATAACAATTTGCTGGAGCATTAAACACATCTGTAACTGATGCTTTTAGAAGAAACATTTATTTTAACATACATGGAAACTTATTCATTGGAATTTTTATTACTATAAATAACTTACCATCTTTTTCCTCACACATAACTGTATGACACAGAGCTAAAATTCGGAAAAATTCATGAACATGTTGGTCCCCATTTTTCACTTGTTCTAGAAGGCTTTTGTCATAGAACCTGAAACCAGGCTCATATACAGGATTAAGGGAAAAATCTACAGCTTTAGTGTCCTGGAAAAAAAGTATGCAAACTCTTACAAAACACACACAGACATATATATATATATGAAAGGATAAAGAGAGGTAAGTTTTTAAATTATTATTTTATTATTTTAAATTAATAGTGAGCAATAATTTAGAGAAAATCCCATTAGAAAGTCTTAACTTAAAATTAATTCTAAAGTTTCCCCTGTAAAGTAAGTTTTAGTACAATGCGTGAACATAACGCAAAAGTCATAAAAGAGAACCAACTTTAAGACAAGAAAGTGATGAATAAGTGCAACCTGCAGCTTTTTGTGGTTTGGAGCTGCATAGTAATTAATCCTAGAAATCTGGACCTCAGCTAAGCTGTCAATTATTAAGTTAATATCCAATAAGCATAGGAAGGAGTGGTGTGATTTCCCGCCTAAAATGCCAGTATTTAAGTGAAAACACGGGCAGAGGAGCTCTTCTCTTCTTGTGTGCTCTTGCTTAGTAAAATTACGTCAAAATAACGGCCCGAGAGGGGTCCCATCGCGGGCCTCCGGCTACACTGCGTGGCACCCATGTGCTCAGCCTATAATGATGGATTGTATCTTAGGATATGTTCCAGATAGATTAATAAAAGCATGTACTGCAATTTGGAGTTATTACTGAGTGCCAGCCTCTTTCCTTCATAGCTATTATGTGACTCAAGTCAGTGAATTCGTCACATTAAAATAAGTCGACAGGCATGGAACACCTGCTATAGACCCCTCTCGGGGAAACATTAAATTAAATCTATATCAATAAAAGCAAACCTTTTCAATAGAAAGAAAAACAATAAACTAAATCCGCAGAAGGAAAGAAAATAATAAATTAAAGCTATATGAATAAAGGCAGCCTTTTTCAAAAGAAAAATATCATTCCTTATCTTTAATACCTAATGAAGAAAAGAAAATAAAGGAAAAGATATTCATTCAATCAGGCAAAATTAGCTTATTCAACAAAGACTAAATTGCATCTCAAAAAAGTGTGTCAGTTTCGTTTCTCTCTCTGCATTCCTCACGGTCAGAGCCATGTGTTGATAAAAAGAAGGAAAACCAGAGCAGATGATTCTTCATTATCAAATGTGTTGGTTCATCAAGGTCAATGGCCTCATTCACTGGATGGAAAATTAAACAAAGATAACAGAATATAAACAGCTACAGACATAAAGTGGAAGTAGCAAATTTTTTTATTTATTTTTCTTTTTTATTCCCGGCACTGAAGGAAAGTGAGTTAATTATTTATTTATTTTAAAATAAAGAGGAACTTTAATAAAAAAAAAAAGAAGTAATAATAATAATAATACAATAAGTATTTTTTAATGTGTGTTAATTACTATATTAAAAATGAATATTTTTGCAGTTCTCCCATATTTAATAATGAATTTTTATTATATTTAAGGAGTATATAAATTATTTTTGATTGTTCATTTTCTGCATAAGTATTTTAAAAATTTTTGATATTTTCAAGGTTAAAGTGTATTATTTTCTGAAGTTTTATTTTTATTTGAAATTTGCATATTATTATGTTTAAGAGTTATCTAAATTAATGGTGGTTTTTAATGTCGACATAATTATTTTTAAAATTTGATATTTTCTCAAAGTTGTTATTTTTTTTATTTTTATTTGAAATTTGAATATTATTATATTTAAGGGTTATCTAAATTAGTTTTCGTTTTTAATGTTCTGCATAATTAATTTAAAAATTGATATTTTCACAAAGTTGTATTATTTTCTAAATTTTTATTTTTATTTGAAACTTGAATATATTTCATAAAGGTTGAATTTCTTTGGAAAAAAAAAAAAAAAAAAAAATTTGAATTTTCTAAATTTGAAGTTAAAAAATAGAAGTTAAGATGGCCAAGGACCTACCCGAAGATCCAGTGGTCCCTGAGAATACAGGTGGAGATAATTTAGGTGCCATTTCAGAGACGGAGCAGGGTAAATTAAGTGAATTAAATAACTCTTCCTCTTCTACAAACACACCGTTAAAAGAGGAAAATGTGCTTATTGAATTTTGCTCTGAAAATGGAATGTTATGGACGGTGTGGTTACCGTATTTTGACGCGTGGTGTCAGGAGAATGGAAAAGACGCAATTTGGAAGGTTAGGAACATACAAAGGTTTTTAAAAGGGAGAGCCCTAACAGTTTATGTTAATAATAGCTTAAATATGATGCACTGGGAAGAAGTAGTAGAAATTTTTAATGAGCAATTTACTACACCTGGAGAGACCTCTTTAAATGATTTTTCAAGTATTGTATTCAAACAGGGTAACAATGTTATAGATTACTACCACTCAAGTGGGACGAGCTTTAGGTTTAGAACCTAAATTCCTGTTGGACGGGTTAACTGACGGATTGCCTTTAACGTTAAAACAACTTGTGGTGGTTAATTCCCCGAAAGGCCTAAATGAATGGAGGGATTTGGTTCATCGATTAGATAAATTGCAACTATCAGGAAAATCAGCTGACACCCTCCCACCTAAGTCGGATCAGTATCCAAAATATAACTACTCTCAAGTCTTCAATAGGGCCCCTGTGCAATACAATCCCCGTCCACAACCTTGGAGTTATCGATTTCCTAATGTAAATAGACCCCATATGGGATACTCTAATCAAAATCAACCCACTAGGACTCATGATAACCGACCCAATTTACGAGGGCCTAGACCCCAGCAGTCAAACGCAAATGCACGACTACATTTTCAAGGACCTTTACCTCCTTTTCCATGTAAATATTGTACTAAAATTAACATCCCTAACGCGTTTCATTGGCATAGAGAATGCCCTTTCAAGCAGGAACAACCGACTCATACCACAGAAGAGTCCACAGTAGGAAACAGTATGACAGAAGGTGTAAATAACACATATTGACAGTTTGCCGCGACCGGTCGCATAATTCAAAATAAGGGTACCCAAAGAAAGAATCAGCAATCAAGTCAAAGTGTTAAAAACCCAAACTCGTACTTTAATCCTATTCCTTTAATTTTCGACACAGGCAGCAGTTTAAGTATTCTTCCTCAACATTTTGTTCAGAAATATCGACTTCCCACACAAAATATCTCGCCAATAAATGTTGTACAAACACAAGGAATGTTGAAGATTACCAAAAAATGTTCCCTGTTATTACAAATAGGTAATATTAGAAAAAATATTGATATGTTTATTTTGGATAATAACTTACCATATGCTCTCCTTAGCCTAGATCATTGTGGACTATTTGAATTAACTTTTGATTGTGCTAAAAAATGTGTAACACAAAATAACAATATTCTACCATTGTTAAAAAATATACCAAGTTGCTCTCAAACCTTACATTTAATTCCTGAAAGTGAAAATACAATTAGAAGTGAAAATGTTAATGTTCAATCAAATAATAGGGTAGAGAAGATAGAGTACACTCCTGCCACTGAAGAAAATCACGTAACTCCTCAGTCTGCTAGAGAAGGAAAACTTCCTACTTTATTATCAAAATATGTCAAAATTTTTGCTAAATCAAAATATGACGTTGGAAGAATTCGTATGGAACCCCAGAGAATTTATTTAAATTCTGATTTACCTATTTCACTCAGAACATATAGAACTTCCCCTAAGGAAGAAGAAGAAATTAAAACCCAAATTCAAAATTTATTACAGGCAGGTATAATAAAAGAAAGTTGTTCCCCTTATTCGGCACCTGTAACCCTGGTGTATAAGAAGGAAGAAGGAAAAAAGAGTCGTTTATGTGTTGACTTCCGTAAACTTAATTCGATAACAAAAACCGATGCTGAACCACTTCCCCGAATAGATACTTTATTAGATAAATTAGCTAAAGCAAAATTCTTTTCCACCCTCGACTTGGCAAGTGGATATTGGCACATTCCTATCCACCCAAGAGATACTGAAAAATTGGCCTTTGCTACAACTTTTGGATTATATGAATGGAAATGCCTGCCCTTTGGCCTCAAGAATGCCCCCGCTATCTTCAATCGAACAATTAGAAGAATCTTAAATAAATACAAAATAGATTTTGCATGTAATTATTTTGATGATATTATTGTATTTTCACAGTCAGAAGAAGAACATTTCAAGCACTTACAGCAACTTTTTGAAATCTGTGTTAAAGAAAACTTAAAATTAAAATTATCAAAATGTAATTTTGTCAAAACAAAAATTAATTTTCTAGGATATGAAATTACTAATGGACTTATTACGCCCGATAATCCCAATATTGAGGTCATAAAAAATTTGAAACCGCCAAAAAATGTCAAGGAATTACAGAGAGTTTTGGGATCCGTAAATGTTTATGCTAGATTTATTCCACAATATGCAAAAACTAGAGCTCCATTAAATAATTTGCTAAAGAAAAATGTCCCCTATGTTTGGGACCAAAAATGCGAAAATTCCTTCCAAAAATTAAAAAATGCTCTAATAAGTAAACCCATTTTAAGACTCAATGATCCCAAAAGTCCCTGTCATTTATTTGTTGATGCATCGAGTCATGGTGTGGGATGTGTTGTTAAGCAGGCAGATGAGAATGGCAATTTACATCCAGTAGCATATCATTCTAGAAACTTACGTAATTATGAAAAAAATTATGCCATTACTGAATTAGAATGTTTAGCAATCATTGATGCTTTAGATAAATTTTATCATTATTTGCACGGTCAAAAATTTGTCATACATACAGATCATGCGGCTCTCACTTGGCTAAAAAATGTTAAAAATTTAAGAGGAAGATTATTCCGCTGGTCCCTTAAACTTAGTATGTTTGACTACCAAATTCAATATCAAAAAGGTTCAACTAATATTGAAGCTGATATGTTATCCCGATTGCCTGTTTTAGAAAATGTGTCACACCATGTACACCTCCTTGACTTAAATGAAATTAAAGACAATCAGAAAAAAGAAAATATAATTATTAATGGTAAGAAAATTATTGAAATTGATGATGTAAATGTAATTAAAAAGAAAGGTTTGTATAAGATAATAGTCCCTATGTCATTAAGATTATCCCTACTAGAGAAAACCCACACTCAATTTGGACATCCTGGAATTTATAAAATGGTAAATTTAATTACACCCCAGTATTATTGGCCTAATATTAATAAAGATATTGAAAGTTTTGTGAAACATTGTCATATTTGTCAATTAAACAAAAAATGTAAACAAAAAAGATTTGGCTCGTTACAAGAAGTACCACCAACAGATAAACCTTTTGAATGTTTGTCTTTGGACACTGTTGGTGGACTTAATTATTATAATTTTACAAAAAAGTATTTGCATTTGGTCGTGGACCATGCAACCCGTTATGTGTGGGGATTTCCATCAAAAAGCGTTACCACTGAAACTTATACAAACTTTTTAAAACAATTATTTCAAATTCAAGTGCCTAAAAAATTGTTAACTGACAGAAATGCAGCATTCACTTCATCCCGTTTTAAAAAATTTCATCGAAATTATTATGTTAAACACCTATTAACAAGTAGCCATCATCCCGAGTGCAACGGGAAAGTCGAGCGGCTCAATCAGACTATTGTTACACATTTAAACTGTAAAGTTAATTCTTCTTCAAACAAAATTCCCTGGACTAAATTACTTGAAGAAGTTTTAAATCAGTATAACTTAACACCTCATTCAGTAACTCAGTTTCCACCTAAATATTTATTATTAGGAGAATTACCATATGACCCCTTATTGGCAAATAATAATTACTACCCTTCAGTTGATGAAGCTAGAAAAATAGCAAAAGAAAAAACAATACAATCTATAATAATAAAAGAAGATGTCTGTCTGTCTGTCTGTCTCTCTGTCTGTCTGTCTGAGCATCTATACGTTCAGCCCCTACTGAACGCAGAACTACAAAATTTGACATACGGGTGCTCAGAAGCCTGCCCGAGGGGATAGTCAAAACAGAATTTAAAAATTTTAATTAGTTGCGGAGCTATTAATTAAAATGTAGACCTATGTCTTAATCAAAAAGCGATCTCAATGACTCAGAATTCACGGTGATTGCATAAAAATAGATATTTTCAGGCAGACGATTTTCTAAGCGGTCTCGATCGGAGACAACTGTGTGATAAAAACGGAAATGGCTGTAATCAATTAAGATATCATGTGTTTTATACTGGGGGGAAAAATTGCAATTTTAAATTTTTTTCAAATTTTCATTCACATTACATTTGAATTAATATTCGGCCTAGACAGCATATTATAAAGCTACTGTTCAATTTTCATGAAAATATATGAATAATTAAAAAAATGACATATTTATTGGAAAAAGATTGTCTTCTTTTATATTTTGCAGTATTTGCCCGATAATTCGATTGTGAATATTTTTGAAAGAGTACGATTATTAGGGAGGGCTTGAGGGAGAGGGAAAAAAGGCAAAAATTAAAAAAAAAAAAAAAAAAAAAAAAAAGAGTCACAGCATTTGAAATTGGTTGGCATATTAAGATTTTAAGGCAAGGTATTTGGTTTTCTTTTATATCTCAGCTTCTAATTAAAATAATTTCATAAGTAATACATCATTTGAAAGCTTTGTTGATTTGGAATTGAACAGTAGATTACAGACATTTCTACCGCCAGATGGCGCTGAAATATTTTAAAATTTCAATATTTCAAATTCTAATTATGATTATATTATTTTTAATACATCATTCGAAAGATATTTTAAAGTTCTTTTATATTATCGAAAGTATTATTCGAGATTTTACCCGATTTACACGTTTTAAGGTTTCCTGTTTAGGTTTTCTTTTGTATCTCAGCTACTAATTAAAATATTTTCATAAGTAATACATCATTTGAAAGCTTTGTTGATTTGGAATTGAACAATATATTACAGAAATTTCTACCGCCAGATGGCGCTGCTATATTTTAAAATTTCAATGTTTCAAATTCTAATGAGCGAGGAAGGTGTTGTAAGTTCTAAAACGGGGATAAGGCGCCGCAGGCGCCACCGAGCGGGACTTAGCTGAAGTCAGAAATTTGAAAGATCATAACATGGTTAGCGAACAGGCTGTTTCAGATATTGAAAAGGGAAGAGGGCGCCGAAGGCGCTACCGCACGGGAATTTACTGCGATTTCAATAAGCTATTTTCAGATTTTCACGATATATCAATAAGCTGTTATTAGACCTGAAACGGGAAAAAGGCGCCGCAGGCGCCACCGAGCGGAAGTTTCGTAAAGTCGGATTTTTCAGGGATCGCGAACCAGCTGGTCGCCGAAGGCGGCTAGTATCATAATAAAAACAAAGTCAGATACGATGCTCGATTTCTCCCAGTGGAATTTAAAGTTGGAGATGAAGTGATTTATGAGGAATTTCAATATCCAAACACGCGTAAATTGAGTTCACCTTATTCAGGCCCATATAAAATCTTAAGACAATTATCTAACGTTAATTTTGAGATAGACAAACCCAGCCTTCATTTTAAGAGAAATTCAGAAATTGTCCATTCATCTAAATTAAGATACTATAATAATCCTAAAAATTTCAAATTAAGTCATGAATAAATTAGTTAGGTATCAGCTTCCAGTCCCAAGTTTTTATTTATTTTTGCTTTCCTATTTCCCCATACACGTTGGATGAGGATCCTAGCTGAGTTAAAGAAATCGGAGGGATGTCGGGAGACATATCTTCCTTTCTTTGACTCAGTGGCACTAGCGTGCCCTTAACTTTTCTTTTTTACAAATATACCTTTTTGGTTTATTTAAATTTTTTCTTAAATATCATGTAGATGGTTTTGTAAAATGAGGATCCTCCGCTCCTAAGCCCCCTTTCTATAAGCAGTCTGTTTTCTCATGATCTCCTGATCTTCACCATTGTGATGTGTTCGGAGAACACGGGAAAACTGATTTGTTTCCCCTCTCTGTAGAAGCTAGCCAGTTTCCACCTTTATCCCAAATTACTTTTGGAAAGGCTTGACATTCTCAGAGTTTCAAGGGTTAATGTACCCACTATATAATTTTTTTTTAGATTGCCAAACTTGAAGTTTATAGCAGTCTGTAATATTTTGAAAACAAATAATTACTCACAGAAAGTAATTAACTTGGGTTTATGTGTAAATACTTTGTAAAAATTTTTTTTTTTTTTGCTATTATTAATATTATTGTTTGTATCTTTAGTAAATATTTTTATATAATTGTTTGAAAATGTGTTTTGCATTGAATAGGAAAAAGTGTCAGGAAAATGATCTGAAACGATACAAATGTATTTATAGTGTCATTTTTTCAAATATATGGACAGTAGAGAAAACTGCAAGTTCCGTATATTTCTTTTAAAAAATAGATTCCTTGCAGATGTGTAATATTTTGTTCAACGTCATATTTTTATGTAATTTTAAAGACTCTGTGCAAAACCAAAGGACTTCTTCGCCAAAGAAATGAACTATTTTGCCTACTGATCAGTTACAAAACTTATTTACAGGACCTTGTTATAATGGTTCATTATATATGAACACAAAACTATTATAAAACTATAGGTGTCACCAACTAGATGGGAGCAAGAAATTTCTGCTTTAATATTTTCTGCTTTATATAATATTGTATACGAGTGCTACATTATGTTTTATTTTATATTTTTATATTAGTCCTATGAAACTATTGTATGTATAGGGTTGAGCACATGGAACTAGGAATACAGAAAAAAAAAAAAAATTCAATAAACGGGATTAAAGTAGTAATTAAAGAGACAATATACACACTTCTCCTTCTACACAATAATACAGACCATCTTTTCCTGGACTATCTGCCGCCTCTGAATGAGTTCCCATGGACTTGCAGGCAAGCCCAGGGGAACATTGTCTTGGAGGGGGGGGGGGATATGAAAGGATAAAGAGAGGTAAGTTTTTAAATTATTATTTTATTATTTTAAATTAATAGTGAGCAATAATTTAGAGAAAATCCCATTAGAAAGTCTTAACTTAAAATTAATTCTAAAGTTTCCCCTGTAAAGTAAGTTTTAGTACAATGCGTGAACATAACGCAAAAGTCATAAAAGAGAACCAACTTTAAGACAAGAAAGTGATGAATAAGTGCAACCTGCAGCTTTTTGTGGTTTGGAGCTGCATAGTAATTAATCCTAGAAATCTGGACCTCAGCTAAGCTGTCAATCATTAAGTTAATATCCAATAAGCATAGGAAGGAGTGGTGTGATTTCCCGCCTAAAATGCCAGTATTTAAGTGAAAACACGCGCAGAGGAGCTCTTCTCTTCTTGTGTGCTCTTGCTTAGTAAAATTACGTCAAAATAACGGCCCGAGAGGGGTCCCATCGTGGGCCTCCGGCTACACTGCGTGGCACCCATGTGCTCAGCCTATAATGATGGATTGTATCTTAGGATATGTTCCAGATGGATTAATAAAAGCATGTACTGCAATTTGGAGTTATTACTGACTGCCAGCCTCTTTCCTTCATAGCTATTATGTGACTCAAGTCAGTGAATTCGTCACATATATATATATATAACACAAGTTAAAATTAAAGTGAAATTTTAAATTCAAGAAATATATATATATATATATTTTATGCTCACATAGAAAATAATTATTTTCCTCATGGGGTCAGTTTCCTTAAAAGAAAATTCCTGATAAAATTAACAATTTTTAATGTTTTTAACAAAAAAGGTCAATTTAGTAAGGTTTTACTTTATAAACAATTAAACAATGAAGTTAAAATCTATTAAAAATTCAAAATATACAACCTTTTTAATTTCTTCATGTTATACTGTCGACTAGTTTCGCGTGGGGCACCCCAGCTTGGTCTCCGACAGCACGGTGCTTGAAGTCTTTTGAAACTGTTGTTTCATGCCTCCTTCCTCTCTTTTAAAAACTCAGCGCCATTACTGGTTGAGTAGAGCCCCATCGTTGCCATTGCAATTGTTAAAACTTGATAAAATTTCTATGGATTCTCTAATAGCGGCGTAACCGTGGTTATGATAATTGGCTAATTTCTTTACTTGAAGTAAGTAAAGAAATTAGCCAATAAAGCAAGTAAAGAAATTAGCCAATTATCATAACCACGGTTACGCCGCTATTAGAGAATCTGTAGAAATTTTATCAAGTTTTAACAATTGCAATGGCAACGATGGGGGCTCTACTCAACCAGCAATGGCGCTGAGTTTTTAAAAGAGAGGAAGGAGGCATGAAACAACAGTTTCGAAAGACTTCAAGCACCGTGCCGTCGGAGACCAAGCTGGGGCGCCCCACGCGAAACTAGTCGACAGTATAACATGAAGAAATTAAAAAGGTTGTATATTTTGAATTTTTAATAGTAAGGTTTTGTTTAATAGAATAAAAAACTAAGACTTTTTTTTTTCCTAAAGGCGATTTAAATACAATGAAATGGAAAAAATATTGTCATTGCTGAAAACATATTTTTCATTTTACATGATTTTTGCTTCTATTTTCTACAATTTTATTTTATGCTATGATGCTCAACACCTTAACTACCCTGGGCGTATACATATGCTTTTTTAAAGTACAATCCTTTGTATTGCGTTGCTACAAGTGAAACTATTCACACGACTTTAGAATTCATTAAAATAACCTTGAAAATAATCTTGGTCATGTTTTCAAAGAATTTACTCATTTCAGAGTTGAGGGAGAATGATGACACTGGAAGTGAATCTCGTAAATTTTCCTTAGTGGGCAAGGAGTTAAGTAATACATTTTATATGTTTTTATTAATTTTATTTAGAAAATATATATGTAATGTGGAAAAACCTTGATCAAACTGTTTTTTTTTTCCCCAACTATAGTTATAGTTTTTAAATTTAATGTTCCTTAAAATCAAATAAACTACCTTTCCTTGTAAAAAAAAAAATAGAATTTATTCCATTACTTCCTCGTAAAATAAGAAACCTATGAAGTTACATAACTTCCAAAGTAAAAGTTTGAACAACTAAATAAATTTTAATAGTAATTAGATAAGTTTAATTAATAAATTTTAATAAGTTGTGTTCTGGCTGGATCCAGAATTAACTTAAATTTACTAACAGCTGAAATTTGCATATAAAATTAGTAGAATGTTTGTAAAACTGAATGATATCCTCAAACGAATGGTTTTGATTAGTAGAATAAAGTATTAAAGCAGTACAAGTACTGCAGTTTTTCAGATATGAAGTCATACGATTCCATTTAGTCTTGGAGTCTTCTTGTAGCAGATGTTTCAAAAGTGGATAAGGCTAAAGTTGTCTGACTTGTTACAGCTGAGTTTTGGGTTCTAACACAGGTCCAGGTGTAGCAGCTGTTTAAAAAGGAAAGTCACACTTCATATTAAGTTTATTTTTATTTATTTTGTTTATTTATTTTTAAGTTAATCTCAAAGTTCAAGTATGCCATATCAGTTAATTATGTATTATATTTTTGTAAAATTATTATACTAAATATATGGTTAAAAGCAGCTGATGTTGCACTGCAGAAAAGCATTTTGCAAGAATTTAAGATCTTCTCCAGAAATCCAGTACATGAAGTTCCTTTCCAATAAGTTGTTTCTTTTTATCTTAAACTGTCATAATTTCTGCCATCATTAAACACCTCCCTCCTTTTTTTTCAGGTAGTGTATTTTACGTTTCTATTTCTTTATTTTACGCTTCTTTTTCCCGAAAATTCAAATGTTTGGATTTACTGAGTGTTACTTATTATTGTAGTTTAGTTTTAAGCTGAAATGTTAGCTAAGATATTTAATTTTAGTAGGAAAAATATCTAATGATTTGTAAAGTTGGTCAGGTTAGTCAAGGGTTAACCATAGCTCCCATTTCCAGTGCCAATCATTTAATGTTGTTGCGGCTCTATTTTATTTAGTAGGATTAGTTTGCACAGTCCAGGGCCCCTAGTCACACTGCTTACTTTGAAGTCAGTGTAATTCCAGAAGGACAACATATATATATCAAATGTCATGTAGTATAAAAAGTTTTCCCGATTGAAACAACATGTTCCACTGGTATCTAATCAAATTCCACTAAGCATTTTTAACACTTTCATTCCCAACTTTTTCCCTCCATAAAACAATAAATCTTATATTTAGTCATAAATTTATTTCAAAGGTAATATATATAAATATATTTTTTTTAAAATAGGAGTAATAGCAGAGTACGAATTAATATAGCTAACAAAGCAACTGATAGATGTTTATTTATGTTTAGTATAACCACTGATGCCATTAAAAATCATAACTTTTCAATAAATAAAAATATCAAAATTTTGGAAGAAATACATATTGCAATTAATTAAAATACATATTATAAACATTAAAGAATAAAATATAAAATATTTCAAACAGTTAATTTTCTTAAATTGCCCAAAACAGGAAACTTATTCTGATATTATCAGAATAGCGTAAAATATACTTTCAATTATCAACAAAGATAGTGAAATCATCTAAAATAGGTATTTTTCGGTGGGAAAATGTATATAGATTTTAATATTGTTCATTTTGAATCAGCGGGAGTGTTAGATGGTAAGAAAGAAAATCTGAAATGTTACGATTACAATTGGCATGGCGGGGAAGGAAAGGGTTAAAAAGCTAGCCAGAACATACAGGCAGATGTTTTCAGATGAATGAAAAGTCTGCAAGCTAACACCATAAATGAAAAAAAAAATTGGTTTAGGTAGAAATAATCAAGTATGATTATGCGTAAAACACAGCAGACACAGAGTGCAGTATAAAAGCCTCTATTAGATGTGTTTAAGTATTTGTTTCATTATACTCACGCACACGTTAAAAGGAACAGCATACGCACAGAAAAAAATTTGTGCATGTGTTACTTACTTCATTTATTTCTATGGGTTCTCTTGTGATTTCATCTAACAGTTCTCCATAAACCCTGCCATTGATAGAAGCTTTATTAAAAGTCATAATATTCTGGGTTAAAGTCCCAGTTTTATCTGAAAATATGTACTCTATTTGGCCAAGCTCTTCATTCAAAGTAGTGGTTCTGGCACGGGCTGGAGCATCTTTCGGGGCAAAATACATTTTCTCATCCCAGTTTATCCAAAGGCTGTGGCAAAACCTAATCACTTCCACACTGAAAAAACAAATCAATTGGGTCACTAAAAATAGTATATCATCATAAAAGAACTGAAAAATAATAAATCCTATATGCATTTTGTAGGAATTTACATTTTATATATATTGGCATTTCATAAAAAAACTAATAAACAGATTTACAATTTAAAAAATACATAAAATATTCACTATTAAATAAAAATAAAGAAAAACTTAAGCATTTTGGAAAAAAAAAAAAAAAAAAAAAAAAGTACAATATTAAGAAAAACATATGCAGAAATTAGTAGCAACTTATGAAATACACAGAATAATTAAAGAAAAAGTAAAAACAATGTTAAATAAACAAATGAGATTTTTTTTTTTTAACTATACAGACCTTAAGTTCCTTCCTCAGTATTAATGACAAATAAATAAATAAATAAATAAATAAATAAATAAAACATTTTAAAAAGAAAAAAATATATAAAGTTAAAACATCAAAGTTTGCCTAGGCCAGCATGGTTTGATACCTGGGCTTGCCTATGAGCCTATGTATGCTTTGCAGTATTAACTCTATATTTCTTTTCTTTTTATCATATTTAAATTTTTTTGTTATAAATACTGAGGAAGGAACATAGTTCCGAAACGGGCATATAGTTTTTACACTTTTTTCTCCTCTCATTTGTGCTTTTTAATGTTTTTACTTTTTTTTTTCAATATTCCAGTACAAAATGTCTCGATATACATTTAACTGCACAGAATAAATCTGCTTACAGAAGCATAGCATTTTTAAGATACTTCTTGTTTTTAACTGATGTTTTTTACTTCAAGAGATCATTTTCTTTTTCTAACTCTGATTGTCTCAATACAATTCTCTTATTTGTATGCTTTCATTATTATACTTTGCTGCTTCATTTTTGATTTTTACAGATACTCAGCAATCATACGGTACACTGTAGGTGAATTTGAGGGAGATTTATAAATGATTAGAGAAATGGTTGAATTTTTTAATGCGTTTTTAATACAATTTTCGGACAGTATTTTTAGATTTAGGTACCCTGTTTTATCAGTCATTTGCTGGATAGTAAAATTTGTTTGATAAAGCAGGATACTTAAAAAAATTGTCTGGAAATTGCAGTGAAAATGCATTTAAAACTCAACCACACCTCTAACCGCCAAAAAATTAACCATTCTAGACTTGACTCCAACAGTGGCTATTCTAGACAGAAACGTTACAGAAAGAAAAATTTAAAAAAAAAAGGAATAAAAGAACATATTTTCAATGTCAAGTTTAACAAATATACTACCACCTTAGCAAAAACCCCACAGAGTGAAAACATTAACATCCAATTCAGTGAAACAACAAAACTCTATGAAAATTCGACCTATGCCTTTTTTCGAGAAACTATTGAAATTTCAATTAATACATAGACCAAATCTGGTGCCACTTAATGGATGATCAGGCAGCAAGAGCCAACAACACTAACACTAGCTCACTTGGAATGCTACCACAAAAGGTAGCCTTTGAGAATGCCAGGGGCTCTTGGTGAAAATGACTTAGGATGTGGCATTAAGTAAGGTTAATTTGTTTTTAAAAATTGTAAGCAGGCTTCATAATTAGATGTTTTTTAAATTATCTTAAAATGTTCGAAAAATCTTTCTAAAAATGCTAATATTAAATAAAAATAGAATAATAAATATGATATTGAGGGATAAATTTTCTTTCTCTGAAATTGCTTAAAATTTCTTTACTACAGCGAAAGATCTATTGTTCCCGCATCCATCGTTTTATTTCTATGGTTCTTGCACAAATTGTATTTAAATAACGTTAACGAAACACGTATGTATCGTGCTTCAAAAAGTTGTTTTCTCGTATTCATCATTGTAAAAATTTTCTTCTGAAGCTCAAGCGGTTCCATATGGCATACAAACTGGAATTACTTCTTTCATCCTAAAATAACTTTTTTCCCCCATTTCCATGGAGGATCAAAATTGTGATGCTATGTCTCCGGACCATCTATTCATTTTGCAATTTCAGCATGGCAGGAAATAACCTCTTTAGTAATCAAGAAAATTGTTTTGTGAAATGAGGTTACGTTTGAAAAAATGATGAAGACAATTAAACAGAAGGGTAAGAAAATGATGCTGATAATGCAGATGAAGAGTGGTTGTGTGTAGCAGAGGATACCTCTAGAACAAAATTTATTGATAACATTTGCATTAATCAAGACGTTGCCACATGCGGTATCCTAAAGCATAGAAGAAATGTACGATTTCAAAAAATGAAAAGAATGGCGAAGAAATAGAGGATAATTTTCACGCCGCTGACTCAATTATAGAGTTTAAAAATGCATGAAGTTTTATAAAAACACATGAAATTACAGAAGACGACCAGAAAAATGTTGCATATCTGGATAAATTCCGATTTAATTTATGAAAAAACAAAAAATCTAACATAAAATTTTTCATTTTAAAAAATAAATTTTACTTAATGTTCTACAACATTGATTTATTTCTTTGACAGTTTGGAAAGTAACAAATTAGTTTTTATTAGTAGTATACTGTATACATTGAATGTATTAATCGATAAACATCATTTTCTTCATGTTTTGACTATAACCCACATTCATCATTTTTTTTCACGCACCCCATGAAAAACAATAGATCGAGGTTCTACTGCATATTTATTAGAGTCTTGAAAAGGAAAAAAAAAATATCTTAATATATTTGTGAAAATCATTCTAAAAATACTAATATTAAATAAAAATAGAATAATAAATATGCTATTGAGAGATGAACCTTCTTTCTCTAAAATTGCTTAAAATTTCATTACTATTTTTATCAGAGTCTTAAAAAAAAAAGACATAAGGAAATGTTTTGCCTAAGCACTTTTTAGAATGATAAAATATATATATATTTAATAACTTTTCTAGCTAATGTTTGTAGATTTAAAATAAACACTCATTTCATATAAGTTTACCTCACATATAACGAAATGGGTACAACTGTATTAAGGACAATTGCATAAGAAAAGAAGACGAGCAAAGAAATCACAGTTGCTCCACTTGTAACGTTGTTAGTAGGCACTGGAGTATCCCATGGGAGGAAGATACGGTAATGTTGGCCTGTTACAGTTTCCCATACTCCACAGGCTATTGTACAAAAGAGGCACATGCTAAGAAGGAAGAATACTATCTGCAAATAGAAATGTTTTAAAATCATTAAAAACAGAGCTATCAACATGTAATAATTAACACTTAACAATACAGTCTCTCTTACCTTTAACTTTTACAAATACGCATTATTAAATGTTACAATTATGTCATTTTTTAATAAAAATTGATACACATTTTAATGGTTATTTTAAACAAAATGAAACTGCAAAGTTTTTTATAGCATATCATGTTCTTTATTAAAAGTACAGACAGAGTGTAGTATTTATGGTTTGTTTACAAAAACATATGCAAGAATTAGGATATATAAAATTTTACTACATAAATGATGTTACATTTTTTTTTTTTTTTCAAATTGAATTTCAATAATTAATATTTACAGAAAATGCTACATTTAACCAGGGAGGGGGGGAAGGGCCCCCAATGTTGAAGATGTTGAAGATAGATAATCCAGTTGGCCTAGAGGCAGATGTACCGATTGAAAAAAATTTTCCAGTCGCCTTTTATTTCTAAGAAAATTTTTCAAACAGGAAATACATCCACGAAAAAACATTTGACCGTCAGATGAATCTCTTTTACAATATAGCTTTAACATTCAATACAAACCTTTCGGTCAACTTTTCAACAGATAATCCAATTGATCATTTTCTAATTAGCTGTTATTTCACGATAATTTTTTAAAACTTCGTACAAGCCGAATTTTTTAGTTTATTCCAGGTTAAAAACTAGATGAAATTTGTTTTGCTTTCAGCTCTTAAGTTCAATAAAAGTATTCCAGTTGGCCTATTGACAGATAACTCGAATAAGTTGGTTTGTTTTCGACTTTGAATTTCAATAAAATTATTCCAGTCGGCCTGTTGACAGATAACCCAATTAAATTGTTTTGCTTTCTGCACAAACGTTGAATAAAAGTAATCTAGTTGGCCTGCTGACAGATAACTCGATTAAACTGGTTTACTTTCGACTTTGAAGTTCAATAAAAGTATTCTAGTCGTCCTATTGACAGATAACCCGATTAAATTGCTTTGCTTTCGACTTCGAAATTCAATAAAAGTATTCCCCAATTGACATATAACCCGATTAAAGTGTTTTGCTTTCAGCTCTAAAGTTCAATAAAAGTATTCCAGCCGGCCTATTGATGAATAACCTGATTAAATTGCGTTACTTTTGGCCTCGAAATTCAGTAAAAGTATTTCAATTGGCCTTCTGACAGATAACTTGATTAAATTGTTTTTCTTTCGGCTCCAAATTTAATGAAAATACAGTAGAACCTGGATAATTCAAAGTTGAAGGGACCTGAGAAAAATTCGAAACATCCAAAAATTCGAATTACATGTACTGTTTCATACTTGCCAATGTACTAATTAAAATTCCGTAATATTGTTAACCCCGCCTTCTTTTTCACACCAGTATCCGTTTTAGAGTATTTTCTTCTTATTTAATCGTAATTGCATTTGCAAAATATTACTTTAAAAATTTACTGGTGTGAAAAAGAAATGGCAGGACCAACAACACAACAGAATATTAATTAGAATGTTGGCAAGCATACAATTTTGTCAAAAAGAACAGATAAATTAAAAAAAAATAAAACTCTACTATCAAAGATTTAACATACAAACTTTATATATCTAAGAAAACTGCTACTCCCCCCCCCCCTTCCCATTAAATTAATATTTTTTACGAGCTTAATTATTCAACACTTTTTTAAAAAATAGATATTTTTTACTGCTTCTTCAAGTACAATCTTTGTGTCATAGCATATGACTTCAACTTATCAGTTGATACAAAAATAGAATATTCTACATCAGACATGACTTTCAATTCAAAAAAGTACATGTATATGCACCATATCTTCTGATGCACTAGGTATGGGCTTTTCTTGTATTTCCTTATCCATATTTTGAAAGACTTATAAAATAAATAATGCATTTTAGCTGAGAAAAACCTTGGGAAAAAATTTTACTGTAATATTTTAAAGTTAATCGTATGAAAAATTCGAATTATCCACGATTTTTTAACATTTTAATACAAAATTCAAGGGACCGAGTAAAAAACTCGAATTATCCAGAATTTCGTATTAAACAAGTTCGAATTATCCAAGTTCCACTGTATTCCATTAAAAATTCAAAATATACAACCTTTTTAATTTCTTCATGTTATACTGTCGACTAGTTTCGCTTGGGGCGCCCCAGCTTGGTCTCCGACAGCACGGTGCTCTAAGTTTTTCGAAACTGTTGTTTCACGCCTCCTTCCTCTCTTTTAAAAACTCGGCGCCATTGCTGGTTGTGTAGAGCCCCATCGTTGCCATTGCAATTATTAAAACTAGATAAAATTTCTACGGATTCTCTGATTGCAGCGTAACCGTGGTTATGATAATTGACCAATTTCTTTACTTGCTCCAATTTAATATTAATTTCATCATTTTTGTTTACCTGGGTTAATGCAGTAGTTATTTTTCCAGTGGTTATATCATGGCTATGTTCCTTAATACGTGTTCTAATTTTTCTTTTTGTTTTTCCTATGTAACACATTTCTCTACCCTGACTATTAATATATGGTATTTTATATATTCCTGCGGTTTCTAATGGGTCTATTTTACCTTTATCGCTCCTAATTAGCTCAAAAATATTGGGGTTTGGCTTGATGGGTACGTTTATATTGTGTTTGGCTGCAACTTTTTTAATTTCATTTGAAACTCCGCGATCATAAGGAATTCAGACTGATTGTTTATATTTTCATCTTTGTTTAATTTAGTTAGTGCAGTGGTGATTTTACCCATGGTGATGTCGTGGCTATGTGCTTTGATTCTTGTTTTTATTTTTATTTTGGTTTTGCCGATGTAACACATGTGATTATCTTTATTGTCAGTATATAGAATCTTGTAAATACCAGCAGTTTCTAAAGGATGAATGGGATCTTTGCCATTTCTGATCATTTGAAAAATGCTGAGACTGGGTTTAATAGGGATATTTACGTTGTATTTGGCTGCAATATTTTTAATAATATCCCTATAATATATATGTAAATATTCCTATTAAACCCAACCCCAGCATTTTTCAAATGATCAGAAATGACAAAGATCCCATTCATCCTTTAAAAACAGCTGGTATTTACAAGTTTCCCCATACTGACAATAAAGATAATCACATGTGTTACATAACCAAAATAAAAATAAAAACAAGAATCAAAGAACATAGCCACGACATCACCATGGGTAAAATTACCACTGCACTAACTAAAGTAAACAAAGATGAAAATATAAACATTCAGTTTGAAAACATAAAAAAACTCGCAAATTACAACAACCATTAGTATGTCACGTATCACAAAGCAATCGAGATTAACTTTCCGAATTCCTGCAATGGCAACGATGCGGCCGCACTAGACAAGCAGTGGCATCATATGCTTTTAAGCAGAGGAGGCCAAGTGAAACAGCCCAGAATTTGAACCTACCCCGGTGAAAACATTCTGGCCATGCCATAGAGTTGTTGAAAGGTTGTTTATTTAATATAGTTTAATCAGAACTCCATCTTTAAAGCAATGTTATGAAGTTTTCTTAATTTTTAAACAATTTTCAGGTTTTTCTTTTAATATTCTTATTTTTGTTTAATTTTCTTTCTTTTGACTGTTTCTAAAAAACTTATTTTCATATATTCTTTATTTTTGTTTATAGAAAAAGTATAATTTTGCGTATCTGTTTCTTCTTTTATTACTAAAATTAAATCATCTTTGAGTTTTGCTTATACTTTCAGACTTTTTGTCTATTTCCCACTCTCATCTCTGACTTTAGTTTAATAATTCTATTCTTAGTCTTTTCGTGGGGGAAAAGAAAAAAAAAAAAAAAAAAAAAAAAAATGTTTGTAGATTTTAAAAAAATTTTAATACATATATTCCTCTCTTTAATGCAAGGAAAATAAATGACAATTTTCAAATCCCCCCAAAAAACTAATAGTTACAATATTATAACATTGCACAAATAGTGTACATATGTATGTAGTTATATGTGTCTGTTTTAGATTGATTTCCATTACTATTTACTTAGATTGTTAATATATATATATATAGATATATATTTTTTAAAAACAGCTAGTACTGTTGTTAAACAATAAATTTAAAAATAAAGCAAGTGACATATCAGTAAAAAAAAGAAAATGAACATGTTAGTTTGAAAAGAAAGGTTGGATATGTCGATAAAAAAAGGTAATGAAATTTTTTTTTGAGGTCATGAATTTTTTTTTCTGTCAAGTCAATAGACATCCTGATTTATAGTATATTTAAATATTTATTGACAATATATAACAAGAAAATAACGCACGACCCTCACTAAGAAAGACACAAAATGATTAGCAAATATTTGAATATCGTCCTTTTATTACTAAAGAATCGAAAAAAGTTTCAGGTCAGCAGGATAAATGACCCAGACATACATATTTGCTGCGCCAGTGAATCAAGCTACTTAATTTTTTTTTTAAGTTTCTACTGCATCGAATGGTATACATTAAAAAAAAGGAAAAAAATTGCCAGCATACCTAAATTACAAATTGTACTTTAATAACAGATGATGCAAGATGCCATAAATTTTATTTTTTGTCACTGAATCAATATAAAACTAATACCTGTGAAATTATTTTTGTGTATTTAAATTTATGCTCATCTAGAATTAAGATTAAATATCAAAATTTACAGAAAACAGGCTGGTGTATGATTGACTTACCCCAATTATTAACAAATTTAGGAGACGGTCTAAACTAGTTCTTTTGAATATAGTTTTTCCACTATTTTGCATTAACTTTGTATCTCTACCGGCAAACACAACAACACCATAGCACCACTTGGTATTTCTTAGGACACAACCACGTAACAACATTTTGTCATTCTCCAGCATATAGCTTTTGCCTTTCCAGTTCAAAGTACCTTCAAATTTGCTAAGATTATTATTAGGAGCTTCACAGATAATTTCCCCTAAAAAAAAAAATAATAATAATAATAAATAAATAAAATAAAACTGATTAACAATCATTGAAAAATAGTATCCAGATTCAAAATATTGAATTTAAGAAAATATGTTGATTTAATGACAAACTGAAATTGTATTTAATGTTTAAGAATAATATTTGTAGGGTTTACACCAAGTGAAAATTGTCACCAAATTAACAAATGTCGCCAAAATCACACACACCAACAAAAAAATTAATTGCTTAAAATATCTTTCTTTATAGTCCTCCCTTTCTTCCCCTATTTTCTCTTTATATATAAAAATGGAAGCAAATATATTTTGACAAGTATAAAATATCTTTTAGAAATCAAAATCTATCTCTTTAAGAGCAGATAATACCTAATCTTTCTGACAGCCGTGGCCCATGTTATTCTATGGAAAAATTTGTTTCCATAATTACTCATTACTTAATGTATTTTTTTACTTCTATTACCCTACTAGAAGTATTGTATTTGGTCCAAAAATTTGATAACGAGATTTCACTTGATTTACACGTTTTAAGGTCCCCTGAGTCCAAAAAAGTGGTTTTGGGCAATTGGTCAGTGTGTGTGTAGGTATGTGTGGAAAAATAGGTATGTGTGGGCACTTTTAAATATCCTTTTGTATGTAATTATTGTTTTCCGGTCAATAATTGATTTTTTGTAAAAGTTAGCAACTCAAAAACGGCTCTAACGATTTTTGAAAATTGTTATTAAATCTACTTTCTTGTGTATTACATGGTTATTAGAGGAAAATTAACAGTCATCCTGCTTAGGTAGGTCATCTTCAAATCTCGGAAATTTGTGTTTAAAAAAATAACTACCATTTTTTTCTCTTATTTTTTACCTCACTATATGTAAGCTTCGTTTTATGTCTTTATAAGTTTTTCTTAGTGGAAAAATTTTAGGTTTCTACTTCTTTAGGTAACTTTTATGTTTTCTGATCACATTATCAATCAAAAATACATATAATACATGTAATAGTGGGTAATGGAAGACGTGTGGTTATTTCACACCAGATTTTTTAATTCTGTTTTCACATTCAAAAAATTCACACTTGTTAAATTAGTACTTATTTTCCAAAAAAATTTTTAATTTTTAATATTTTATTTTGTGACTAAAAAATGAGAAAATTGCATTTAGTAAAAATTCATATTTTTGAGCTTAAATTTAAAATTTAAAAAAAATAAATTTTTGAAAAATGAGTACTAATTTAACGGTTGTAAATTTTCTGAATGTGAAAACAGAATTTAAAAAATAAACAGGTCATGAATAAATACACAATAATACTTCTTCACACATCATAAATTTTAAGCCAGCACAACCGGTTTCGAAAGGACGTAGCCTTCCTTCATCAGGTGCAAAAAAAACACGTGCTACTGCCTTGGAGGCAAAAGCAAGACAAAGCAGGGCAAAATCCAGAGGGGGAGGAGCAACACAAACAACCAATAGGAAGCATCATGCAGGACCAATCAGAGAGGAACACACATGCACACACAAAAACAAAAGGAGGGAGGGAAGGAAGAAACAATTAATTTTATTTTATTTATTTATTTATTTATTTTAAACTAATAAGTAAATTTAATAAAATTTATTATTATTATTATTATTATTATTATTATTTTGTTTAATTATTTAGAATTATTTAATTATAACTATTATTGTGTTATAAACATAATGAAGGAAATTATTCAATTGAATTAAACAAATTTTTCCAGGCTGTAGACAGCAAAGTGGAATCAGATTTTTCATTGACAATTTTATCACGATTAAGGTAAATAGCTAAATTTTCCAAAAAATCCAGTTCGGTAACATGTTTGGCATGAAAGATAATTTTGGCACACTTAAAATTAAAACTATGATCAAATTCCCAACTGTGCTTTGCAATAGAAGATTTAGAAATTTCTTGATTTACAACATACCGAGAATGTTCACATAAACGGCATTCAAGATTTCTTTTTGTTTGACCAATGTAAGATAAATCACAATTATTACAAGGGACATTATAGATACCCCACTTATGAAGCTCGGGAACAGGGGATTTAGTTGAAGGGAATTGGAATTTATTGACAGGTTTAAAAATAACATGAAAATTGAAACGCTTCAAAACTTTGGCTAATTTAAAACATAAGGGGGGATAAAAAGGCAAGACAACAAGATTATCAGGTTTAATTTTATCATCAATGGAAAGAGGAGAATTATTAGTTGGCCTACTGAACTTTTTGATAGCTTTATCAATTATAGAAGGTCTAAAAACCTCTTTTAATAGCAACAGACTTTAAATAATTGAATTCTTCTTTAAGAGAAGAAGTATCGGAACAAATTTTAAGGGAACGATACACGTAAGTGTAAAAGGTGCCAATTTTTTGTGTAGCCGGATGATTAGAGAGAGCATGGGGAGGGTTAGAAACAGAGAAAGGTTTCCTGTACACAGAGGTTTTAAAAGAGGAATCGCACCTAGTAATTAAAACATCAAGAAAGGGATGTTGATTACAGTTCATGAATAATTACGGAAACAAATTTTCCCATAGAATAACATTGGCATGGCTGGTGGTGAGATTAGGCATTGCCCCCTCTTAAAATAAGTAACTTTAAATTGTTTGGCTTGTCAGACAAATTAAACAATAGCTCAATAAAAGATTTTATACAGTTTTTAACTTCAAGGTTCTGTAACAATAGTCATTTGAGTCTACTATTAATGTATTTCTTTCACCAGCACCCATGATTACTTTTTTGCTTGGTAAATGGCCATGCATAGTTATATAAACCTCAAACATTTGTTGTGTGTTTCTGCAGTTTACAGTATTTATTTACTTTCTTCTTTTTATATACTTTTTTTTTGTGCGTGTATTTCATTGCAAGTTGTTAAAAAACAAGTCTTTCATAACCTATACGGTTAAATTAATCACTCAAATTAAGTCTTTAATTAATTTATTTTTTAATTGTTATTAATGAAAAGAAAAGCATAAATAGAAAGCGTTAAGAATACCTTAAAAATGAAAATGTTTGTGCTATTGTGCATAAAAGCACTGATGTATGTAGTGAGAGAATGGGGTATTGGACTATCATGCCCCGGGTACAACTCGCAGAGAGATGCAAAATGACCCTTAATTTTATTCTAAATATTATATTATTATATGTTTTTCTGGGGGAGAGAAGGCAAAAACTTATTATGATTCCAGGTGCCAGTTATGCTGTTTAATGCACTAGCATTTGTATATATTTGTCTAACATTTTATATTTTGGACCACCAAATTTTAATTTAGTTGGGGTTTTTTTTATCACTAAATTTTTCTTGCTGGAATGAAGCCACTATTAATATGCCCACACTTGTACTTGAAAATACTGATCTTATATCACAGATAATTTACTGTAATATCTGAGAACTATCTGTTGTTGACATTTTTGTAAAACACAGAAAGAAAAGTAATATTTTCAGCTTCCGTATTCTATTTTTTTTTTTTTTTTCTTAATGCAAGTATGGAGCATTAATTAGTATATATATAAATTTTAAAAGGTTTCTTAAATGTCTTCTTAACTGAGCAACTGAAAACATTACCAGTGAAATTTCCCATTTTCTCATTGTCATCTCCTAATTCTGCTGTTTCTGGTAAAGCTTGGCGGCATTTCAAATTAGTTTCACTAAAATGAACATGAAAAAAAAAAAATAATTAACACTAAAAAATAAATGCCAAAAGTCAATTTTAAATAAATCATTAGAAAACATATGTATATTCAGGAAGTTAATAAAATTACCACAAAAACTGATAACACATGACTTCATTTATAGCATGTAACAGTTATCTGTCTGCTTTAAAGTATCCCAGAACAATTAAATACGGAAGCTTTTATAGATAAGATTACTCTAGAACAGTGATCAATAAATATCTACTCTTTAGCTATTGAAATACGGCACTATTCTATTTCTTACTTAACCATCCGACCACCTTTGAAAAAGGCAAAATTGTAATGTTCTTTTCCCTGCATAAATTATTCATTACATTAAAATAATGCTTATTTCAACTTGAGATTAAGAATGTAAATGGGAACTTCCTTATAATCCTTATCACTATTACTTAAGATCTTTAAACTTGAAAAACAAACTAAAACTAGTATGCTGTGGCCACCACAAGACTTTCTTCTATATTTTCCTATACAAATTCACGCAGTAACAATATTTAAAAAAAAAAAAAAAAAAAAAAACTTTTTTTTTTCAAAGTTTTTTTTCGTAAAAAAAAAAAAAAAAATCGACAACTTTGTTTTAAATTATCGCATATTTATAGTTCAACCATTCGTTTTAAAGATATTGACGAGACCTTTCGAAAGATACCCATCTTGAAAATTTACCCCCCCCCCCCCCCCGGGGGTACTTTCCCCTGGGGGGGGGGAAGCGATGACCGAGATTTTTTTTCCTAATTAACTACTACTATTATTAATAATTCATATTAATTTCACAATCACAGGTTAAGAATAACTCCCATTATGTACATTTATACGAAATTTTGTCCTATACTGCCATGTTAAAAATTTAGAAAAAATACGATCACAGCACCACCTGTTGAGTGATTGATCCCCAAATCTAATCAGCCCCAGTTTATGTCAGGGGCCAACTAAATACCAAGTCTGGTTAAATTTCGTTAAAAAAAAAAAAAAAAAAAAAAAAGATTTTTTTTCTAAGTTACTTTTTGTTAAAAGTAAAAAAAAAAAATCGATAACTTTGTTTTAAATTATCACAGATTTATAGTTCAACCATTCGTTTTAAAGGTATTGACAAGACCTTTCGAAAGATACCCATCTTGAAAATTTACTCCCCTCGAGGGGGGACTTCTCCCCCCCCAGGGGGGTTCACGAGGCTCCTACGCATACAACATTTTTTTCCCAGTTGACTACCTCTATTATAAATAATTCTTGTAAATTTCATAATGATTACTAAAAAATAATTCTCTTTATGCACATTTATACAAAATTTTGTCCTATATCACCATGTTAAAAATTTAGAAAAAGCGGGATGGCAACGCAACCTGTAAGACAATTTTTACCAAAAGTTGATAGGCACTAATTTATGTCAAGGTGCAACTACATACTAATTTGTATGAAATTCTGTGCAGTAGTTCCTGAGATACAGTTGCCACAAAATTTTGTCACACACACACACACAGAGACAGACTGACTGACAGACAGACAGACAGACAGACATTTTCTAAAAAGGGTCAAATCGTGTTCTACAGCTCTAACGTGTAAATCCATCAAAAACCAAAGGTCGAAAATTTTTACGAATCCAATACTTTATCTATATTACATATAGAAGAAAGTAAAAAAATAATGCTTATTTCAACTTGAGATTAAGAATGTAAATGGGAACTTCCTTATAATCAAAAAAAATAATGCTTATTTCAACTTCAGATTAAGAATGTAAATGTGAACTTCCTTAAAATCCTTATCACTATTACTTAAGATCTTTAAACTTGAAAAACAAACTAAAATTTGAGAATTGTATAATTTTGAATTATAAGTGTATTGTGGGAAAAAGTGTAGCTCAGTGACTTGATATATCTGCCAGTGGCGGTCAGATGGTTAAATACCTATACCTTTCAATACTGAACAAATAAAATTCAAAGGGCTCTTTCCCACCTTACGTCAGAGGTCACATGATAGAGGAAAAACAAATAGCAGACAAAATCTTGTTTACCTATAGCGATTGCTCAAATAACATATTTTCTATTCTTATTTTTGATCAATCGTATTTAATCTGTGTTATTTTTTTTATACATCATCATTTTTAATCCATTTTATATCATTATTCATCACCTTTTGTTTGAAGTATACATTTACAATCATCATTTAGTTTATATTTGTTATTGATGTTCATGAAGAACATGTTAAATACTCTGATTTTTAGTACTTAAATCAGTGACAATGCAATATCATACTGCATAAATCCATTTAGACCAGTAAATAAGTTAATTAACTTGCTGTAACACCTTTATGCAATTCAATTAAATGAAAACATTTTAAAATTCAAATTGTAATCCATAAACATTCCACAAGAACAAGCTATTATTTATTGCTAGATCAGTTAATGTAACAGTTAAACTAGAAGATCCAAAAATAGATTCTTACAGTTGAAAATAAATAAACATAAAGTATTTTTAAAAAATTATTAAATTTACAAATACAACTATTCTACTGTTTATAAATGCACACACACAATATTAAATTTATTTTATTTTATATTAAATATTAACATTTTTGTTCTTAAGAACAATATTTAATTGAATTCAATTCTCAGAATTCGATTATTTGTTTCCCTCTATCACATGATTGAGCAGATGAAACTGAGAAGGGTCCATTATTTTTTCCCACTGATACTGACACTGGCGTTTTTGAAGCACAATGACTGAAGTTAAAAAAAAAAAAAAGAATTACAGAATTCTAAATTTGAATGTCTTAATATAAATATAAATAAATAAAATTGGCGAAAAGTGAGTGATTCTTATCCACAAAAGAAGTTGTCTGCTTTGAAAAATCTGGAGAAGGAATGTATGGTAATTTTCAACATCTAGAATAGTATTACTGACCTATAAAATTAGTTTGCAAACAATCTTTGCCAAGTGTATAATAGGTAAATTAAGAATTAGTCTTATTGATGAGAATATACAGTTATATATACAGATAGTTATAGAAAGAGAAATACAGCCAGGGGGAGGGGGGAGCAACCCCCCTCAGAAACATCTCAGTTTATGTAGTAAATCAATCGAATCATTAGATATATAATAAGGAATTTAAAAAATATATCTGTTGCATAATGTGTGATGCAAATAGGATGTTGAGGCTCCTGATCTGCAGATCCGCTAGTTATACTGTATCTCCATGTAAAGAACAAACATGGAAGCATTTGAAAATAGACAAAGGAAGTTTGGAAAAAAATAGTTAGGAATGATAGGTCTAGATAAAGCTTTCCAATATAAAATAAGCTACATAAATACTTTAATTAGTTTTGAAAAATATTTAGATTCACAAATTAAGTAAAAACTTACCCATCCAGCTCAGCTGTTTCTATGTAACAAAAACCATTTGGCTCACTAGTGGATAGTAATAATAAATCTGCCTGAAGAAATAAAAAAATCAGATTTTATTATAAAGAAACAATAGATTTGTAAGCATTTCAAATACTAAAAATAAATAAATAAAATATAAATTAAAAAAAGTAATACAATTAACTTTCAAATATATATTAAAAGTAAATTTCATTTATATTTTAGAATGAAGAAGGAAAATGGTATTTTTAAGGTAAAATATTATCTGTTCACAAACTTTTTCTTTTTTAAATATAGTCATAATTTAAATTTGCAACGATCGTTTTATTATACTGTCACCAGTATTTTGAAAAAATATTTTTTCACATAATACAACATTAAAACATTCAAAAATACCATAATTTTCTGGAGATAAGCCGCGGTTTATACACGTTTAAAATTTTAAAAACACCAACTGCGGCCTATCTAACGGTGTGACCTATCTGTTGAAGAAAAAACATGGAAATGCTTTTCCTTGCACAAATATTTTTATTAGCGATCTTTATCAAAAGAAAAATGTATTTTTAAATCAGAAAGAACAACTTATGTTATTTTATTTTTCTTCTATTCTTTTAGTTTTCAACCAGAAGAACTCTTGATATTATTGCACAAAATCAAGCAAACAAGTTCAGTGATCGATTTTCATGGCCATTTTGATTGCGTCTGTACCATTAATTCATCAGCTGATATTTTATTTTGTTAAAATAATTTTTTTAATACACATCCAGAACGCAAAAATTTTCAATCATTTAATTTCAAAAGTACAGAATGTGTAAAACCAAACAATTTTCTATTAAAACTAATATTAAGTGATTTCTATTAAAACTTTTCTTATCTAATTAATCTTTAAACTTATTTTAATATTTGTTTTGTGAAATTTACTAGTTTATAATTTTATCTTTTTACATATAAATTTTTTAGAAGAGGTAAAAACAACAAGTATCTCGAAATCTTAGAAAGCATGTCAAATAATTTTGATAATCATTCATAATGATGAATTAAAACATTAAAAATGAGGGGGAGTGAGGAATCAACTGAAAATGTAGTTGGAATGTTAGGTAAAGCTTATTTTTGACATGTTTTATCTAATATTGTAACTTAAGTCACCTAATTAAAAATAGTTGAAAATAATAATTAAAAAAACGTTGTTGGGGAAAATTAATGCGATCGAAAATGTCTGTTTTTTCGGCTTTGTACTGCATACGATTTTAACATTCCATTACTAATGCATTAATATTAAGAAAAGAAAAATTAAATGCTCAAAGAAAATACATCGATATTTACGATATTGATGCATGTGCAAAGAATTATTTTAGTAGTAGATTATTTATGGCATAGGCTGCGGCTTATTCGGCGATGCAGCTTATCTCATGAAAGTTAATTTAATTTTGCCGATTTTTCGTTAGTGTGGCCCATGTTCCGAAAATTACGGTATTCAAGAAAAAATTTTTATTGATGGCAGTGGACAGTATAATAAAATGAGAGTAAAATTTTAAGAATGCTGCGAAGCCTGCACCAGTCAAAGTAAACAGCATTTCTTCACCAACAGCTGGAATTTTACATAATATGAGCATGCATGGAAGATGGAGAATTGTTTGTTTTACGCATTGAATGTTGTGTGATAACTTTTTATGTTTATTTTAATATACTTTTGACATCTACTTTTTTACTTTGCAAAAACATATCTGATTTATATGTATATTTATACAGTTATTATTATTTGCAAATGAATATCCAATATTAACGATGAATGTTATTATAAGATGATGTTCTTACATGCACAAACTTTTTTTCATTTTGTCCTACACTGACATGATAAAAAATTTAGAAAAGAGGGGTCACAGGGATACCTGTTTAGCGACTGATCCTCAAGTCTAAACAACAGTTTAGGTCAGGGTCCAACTAAACACTAAGTTTAGTTAAATTTCATGTATTGGTTCATGAGATACAGCGTCCATAAAATGTGTGACACACACACACACGCACACACACACATTTTCTAAAAGTAGTCAAATCTTGTTCAGGACATCTGAAAACATGTAAATCGATTGAAAACTGAAGTACAAAAATTTTCATGAAGCCAATATTTTCTCTATATATACAGTCGGTAACAAAAGTGTCTGAACACTAGCAAACATTCCTATGTAAAAAAAAGTACACTTCATACGGCTTTGTTAAATAAATCCTTGTCGAATCCTGTTCTTAATCAGTCTAAAAACATGATTCGATAAGGATTTGTTTAACAAAACCGTATGTAGTGTACTTTTTTTACATAGAAATTTTTGCTAGTGTTTGGACACTTTTGTTACCGACTGTACATATAGAAAAAAGTAAAGAAGATATGAGTAATAACATGAAAGAAAAAAAAAAAGACCAGGCAAACTACATACTGCAACAAACTGATCATTTTCCATCCGGATGATATCTCCAACCTGGACTTTATGCCACCTTTCATCAACAAGTTTACCACCTCTAAGAACTCTCGACAACCTATTGTTGACTTGACTATCACTTCTATGTCTTTGCTGGAAATGAACACTTAATATGAGTACAGCAAAAAAATCATACAATAAAAGACATACTTTAACTACACATAATTTATTTTAACATATACACCGAAAAAAAATTTAATTTACTACAATTCCTTAAAAAAAAAAAAAAAAAAAATTTTTTTTTTTTTTAAACAACTTACAGTTGGTAACAAAAGTGTCCAAACACTAGCAAAAATTCCTATGTAAAAAAAGTTCACTTCATATGGTTTTGTTAAATAAATCCTTGTCGAATCCTGTTCTTAGTCAGTGTAAGCACATGATTCGATAAGGATTTCTTTAACAAAACCGTATGAAGTATACTTTTTTTACATAGGAATTTTTGCTAGTGTTCAGACACTTTTGTTATTGACTGTATCTATAAAATTCTATATCATAAAAAATAAATGAACAGTCCATTTAAGTTCACTTCAGGTGGTGGTGGTTCTTTTTTTTTTTTTTTTTTTTTTTTTTTTTAAGGCATATAATTATTCAAAAGTAAATGCAATCAAAAAGTACAGGAAAAATACTTTAGTTTTGATCTGCCATGCATTTGTTTATTAGTTATAAAAGTCTGTAGCTATGTGCAATAGTTATTTTTATATAAATAGCTTTACTGTATATTCTACTTTAAAATAGTATGTTTAACAAACATAGCATTGTAAATTAGATTTATTTTTAGAAATTACTAGAATCACATTTATTGCCAATGTTCTCTTATATTGGTATATATATTTATATATATTGATAAACTGAGTGCTTTATATAATAAAAAAACACTACAGAATTGGTATTTTAAAGTAATAATTACAAAACTTTAATTAAACACTATAAAATGCAATAAACTTGCAATAATTGTTTCAGATCGAAGGAACACATGACCCTTTGTCAGGTAAACAAAGTAGGCATGAGTGCTGTAGTCAAACCGGCAACACATCTGGAATTTAACAATTAAAAAAATAAAAAGAGAACGGAAACACTTGCAAAACTGCTTACTTGGTGCCAGCAACCCAAAGAAATAACAAAAATAATAAGAAAGCAGCACAGAACTGACATTTTAAAGAAATAATTATAAAACTTTGAATAAACGCCATAAAATGCAATAAACTCTTAACAATTGTTTCAGGTTGAAAGACCACACTGCAGTCGAAGCGGCTGCAGCACTCGTGCCTACTTTGTTCACCTGACGAAGGGTCGTGTGTTCGACCTGAAACAATTGTTGTGAGTTTATTGCATTTTATGGTGTTTATTCAAGTTTTATAGTTTTTAGTAACAAAACTTTTAACAAATGAAAATTAGTATGTATTCTGTTACTAAAAAATAAATAAAAGAAATATCTAAAATATATACATAGAGATTAAATTTAAGACCCTACAACAAATTACTACTGCTAAAATAAATAATTTAAAAAAAAATCAGATAAATAAATAACAATAAATAGCCTAAAGATTAAAACCTTTATTAATCCTTATTTCCCTGTATTTAAACAAGCAGCATATTCAATTAAACTGAGACTACAACAAAAAAAGCAATATATGGTGTAAATTCTTCAGCTTTCAAAAGATGTTTTTAACAGACCTAACATAAAAAAATTAAAAAATGCTATCACTTTACATCAAAACTTCTTGACAATCAACTCACAATATCATCAACGGCATCTTTGATAGCAGTAATGGACAACACAACAATCAAAGGCACAGCAGTTGTAATAGGAGTGAGGGATGATATCTGAGGTATAAGCTGAAATAGAAACAAAATAATTACTGATACAACACATCGGAAATCAATAAAAAAAAAAGTCAAAATATATTAATTTATTATAATTTGAATAATTTAATTCCTTTACAACACTCAGCAAATGAAAGATAGATGAAAATACCAACATATGAAAATTTAAATGAGATGTATTTCGAATAAAATTATTGTCACGATGATAATTTAATGTAAGTACACTGAGTAGTAAAAACATGTTAATATATATAATATAATATTTAAGTTATCACTATCAATATTTTTAACAATACATACAGTCGAACAAATTTGATAATGAATTTGTTAGTAAAATTCACTATAATAATGCAACACACTTCCTAATAAATTATTAATCATTTAAATAAGTTATTATTCAAAAATTAAAACAGAAGAATTTTTTACTATATTTTAGTTAGTATACTAACATTTAATTAGTATACTTTTACATACCATGGGCGAAAATGGGGGAATGTTTGGTTTACTCGCCAGTGGCAAGTAATTTTTTAGATATGATGAATAGATTTGAAAGTCAGGTAGTTTTTATTTTCAGATATTCAATTTACAGTTAAACAATTAAATAACTATAAAACCACAGTGCAGCTGTGTAAAACAGCCAAAAAAATCCTCTAAGTTCACGAACCATGTTTGAATAGTGAACTACTTTTAATTTTACTACCTTTTAAGCTGCTGTTATTCTATACTGAACACTATATTTTAAAAAACGATGCTTTAGTAACTTGAAAAAATTCAACTTATAGGTGCATGTAGTTTGCATAAATAAGACTCCAAATTATAAAACTAATATTATTTATATACTATTTACAATCTAAATGATACAAAGGATGAATTAATTATTGCAGTAGAATGTATAGAAATATAAGCAAGCATTATTACAAATATTCTAGCTCAGAGATAAAGTAAACATTGTTCCATGAAAGTTCTCGTTTCTTCTCGCTACCAAGGAAACAAAAACGTTTTTCGTTGCCAGATGCGTAAAGTCTTTTTAACTATCGGCAGTGTTGCCAGATGGCTACATGACTCCCCCGCCAGTGAACAGGTAAACGTAAAATGAGAGTTCAAACGAAATTCAAAAAGTTTTTGGTAAATCTAGTGGGTCGATTGACTCGTCTTCCACTTTTGGTAAAAATTTGATTGGTAGGTGAAAACAAAACAGTTTTGGTTTCCTTATCCTTGATAATCTTTTTTTCCGTAGGGTTGGCAGTGGCTTACCGATGGACAATGGGTTAAACTTTCCAATGAAGGAAAATGTGTGTTGCGGTAGGTTGTATTTGAACCAGGGACATTCAGGTAGTAATCCAGAGACGTACCTCTGGGAAAAAGGTTAGCCCTTGTCCATCGGTAAGTTAGGATTATCTACATTAGAATGACGTTAATGGCGTCTCTACAAACTAAATGGTCGATTCACTTTACAGTTGTGTATATTTCGTTGCAGAGGTTAGAGACCGTGTATCATATATTGCTGGCTGGTAAGAATTTCTTGAAATCCCAGTCCCACCTGGCCATGAGAATAACTAGTTATTTTTAATACATTTTGATTTTTAGTAAAATTCATTAATTTTCCTACTGTACCCTCTACCCTTTGTAGACACAAAATTGTTTGCATCCTGTGAAAAGCGAAATTATAGGTATTTGTTGTTATTTTTTTATAATTTTCCAAAATAGAAAAAAGTGACCTAAAATGATCCTAGCAGGCAAAACAATCCACATATGTTTTCTTCCAGACAGATAGCACTATCTACAGGATAACACATAAATTAGATGTACCAAGCCAAGAAGAAGCAATTGTGGTATTCAAGCAATGGCAATATTATACGTAAGAATAGAATTCTTTAAAAAAGTGGGTTTTATAACACTTTTCATAAGGTATGCACTAACTTTCCTATTTATTTAGATACACAGTCTTTCATGTACAGAAATGTGAGCTGGTTTACTTATTCTATTTCATTATGTATTGTCATAATTACTTTTATATCCTTTATTCTGCCAATAAAAAACAATTTAAACTTATTTTTAAATAAAAAGGATCTTTTTTTTTCCTCCTTTGATGAGGGTAAAATGATCCTTTGGACACTTTTTCAAATATCTATTTTTTTTTTTTATTACTCAATTTTAGTTTAACAGTTTGTATCCCATTGGGACCATACAAAAAATTTATCAATATAGCCTAAATTTTCTACAGGATTTCATTGGAACTTCAAAGTCCCTATAGTTTAAGCTTTCCCTATAGTTAAGTTATAGTTTAACCCTTTCGCTACCAGAGCCTCAGGAGAAAAACCGCCACCACAGCCCAGACGTCTTACTATTTAAATATGATACCAATTGTCATTTATTTTTGTGGGATGTACCTATAACGTTCTAACTAAAACCAATAACATCCTGTATCTATTTTATTGTTTTATAACATAACCTGTCTGTGTGCGACACGATTTGATGCAAACAATTATCATAAACTGATAATGAACACCCGTCACATATTTGTGACGCTGAGCTCAGGTAAGAAAATTGGATCGTCACATATGTGTGATGCTGGTAGCGAAAGGGTTAAGCTAAATTTAATATGAGATGTTTCTCATGCAGCAAAGAAATATAATAAATTTTCAAACTACTTTTCCAAAAGTAAGGTAATTTGGGGGATATAAAGGGTTAAGTAAATTAACTGTTTGAAATATTTTTTATTTTATTTTTTAATGTTTATAATTCGTATTTTAATTAATTACAATACGTATTTCTTCCAAAACTGATATTTTTATTTACTGAAAAGTTATGATTTTTAATGGAATCAGTGGTTATATTACACACAAATAAACACCTCTCAGTTGCTTTGTTAGCTATATTAATTCGTACTCTGCTAGTACTCTATTTAAAAAAATATATTTATGTGAGAAATACCTAGCTGGTTATCGGCCAGGGTAGCTCAGTGGTAGAGCATCCGTGCGTTAAGCGGAGGGCCCGGGTTCGATTCCCGGCTCTGGTATTTTTCACATAGTTGGTAATAAATAAAAATATCAACCTGTACACTCCAATTTGATTTAAATATATATTTATATATATTACCATTGAAATAAATTGACTAAATATAAGATTTACTGTTTTATGGAGGGAAAAAATTGGGAATGAAAGGGTTAAAATATTAAAATATGTTTTGTTTATAATACAAACTATAGTGTAAAACATACTAGCAAAGGGCCAAAGATTTATTTAAACAGTTATGTTATTTTACACAAGTTTTTAATTTAAGGGGATCATTTTAGGCCACCTTCCTCCACACCTAACCAACTCTTTCTCATAGTGAGATTCCAGACTGCGAAAAATGCTCTGATCCAAGAAATGCTGTTTTTGAAATTTGTATAAGTTTATTTTAGGGGGGGGGGGAAGTGAAAGGGTAATTTTAGTTTACTACAAGATTTTCCACTTCTCATTAGTTCACTATAAGCACTTTAAATAAAATTAGTTAAATACAATTTTTTTTTTTTTATTAAAATCACACAATCAATTGATTGGAAGAAAATCATATTTTTTGAAATTTTATTTTTTCCGACTGAGTGAAAAAAAAAAAAAAAAATTGTATTTCTTTCTCCCATTCTTTAAACCTTTAACGTTCACTACTTAATTTGTTTTAAAATTTACTAAACTAATTTTTAAAATGGCTTTTAGACACATAGCTGATCATAAATATTTAAAAAATAAAATAGTAGCATTGTTCCTTTTCGAGAAATTTTCAGTTTGAAACATCTGTAAGTAAACCTTATTAATTCAAATAATATTTAATTTAATAAATAAATCACTTTATAAGTAAACATTATCGACAACAAAAATTTGTAAAAGTTGCATAAATCCCAACATTTCAATTTATTCCAGAGTATTTTAACCCTTGCGGCACAAGGTAATTTGGATCATTTAAATTACACTGCCACCGGAATTTACGAACATAATTAAAATAGAAGAAATTTTAAATTTTCACGTTAAAAAAAGGGTCTTTTCTGCTATGTTATAATCGTAAATTTTAGCTAAAAAATTTCCGGGATGAGTTTTTGCACTTGAGAATTAAAATTAGGTGTTCCATCAGCGGAACACTGCGACTGAAAGGGTTAATGGTGTTTTCCATTACCTGCGGCTTATTTCTCTTGAGCTATCTACATGACAGACCGTTGTCTGAGTGAGCAATGTCGAACGGTTGTCGGCCTGGATAGCTCAATTGGTAGAGCCTTGACCTTATAAGTCAAAGATCCGGGGTTCGACTCCCGGTCCAGGCATTATTTTCACTCAGTCGGAAAAAATAAAATTTCAATAAATTAGTTAAATAGTTTGAACTGCTGAATAAGTTCACTATATTCTGGATTCATTACAGCAAGGTTGAGTTTATTTTAGCAGGTTATTTCAATTTAGCATAAAATTTATAAGGAAGCTCAAAAAGAATATTTAACAGAGAAAATAAGTTTGAGGAAATTTTATTTGACAAATTATACTACAGTCAAACCCCTTAATGTGAATCTCCAGAGGAAAAAAAAAAATTCATGTTATTAGTTCACGTTATTAGTAACTAATCTTCTGATAACTAATCTTCATTTTCACAGGAATTGTGGAAACAGTCCCTGTTAAAAGTAATTAACATCAAGCGTATTCACATTAACAAGGTTCGATTGTAGTAAAATATACATTTTTAATTATGATAATTAAAATTTTTAGTTAAAATATTAAACTTATTCTTCGTTACCAAAACTAAATTCAAAACTGGTGTACAAATGATAAATAGATTATAAGACTTCTTCACACACCATAAATTTTAAGCCAGCACAACCGGTTTCGAAAGGACGTAGCCTTCCTTCATCAGGTGCATCGGCTTAAAATTTATGGTGTGTGAAGAAGTCTTATAATCTATTTATTCTTCGTTAATTTATGTTAACGGACATAAGAAATTGGTCAACTTAGAAACATTACACATTGTGTCTGCCTGTAATATAAAATAAAAATAAACATTATTAACAAAAAAGAAATTAAAAAAAAATTACCTGGAGAACTAGCAAACAAAGGAAGTAGAAATTTGCTAATCTTTGAAACTGTTCAAAAAGATTTAAAGGGGCAAATGTCAGGAAGGTGTATTTAGATGTTTTGATATAATTATTCTGCAAAAAAGAAAACATTATTAATTCATATTTAAATCATCATTATTCATCACATTTAATCATCATATTTAATTCATCATTATTCATATTTAAATTATCAACATAAATCATATATAAAAAAAAGTTGTGCTCTGGAGTTCAAACTACTGGTTGCAGAGATGTAAAAAGAGGCAGGCAGGGGACAGCTCAATCTTCACTCTGCAAGGGGGGTATGATTTTTTTAAATCCTGTCATGTTTCAAAGAAAAACTAAGATATCTACAAGAATCTTCCTTTAAAATATAACAAACAAAAATATGTAAAAACCAATTGATGGTTTTACCACCATTAAAGGTAACAATACCTACAGGAAGAACAACCAACCAGAAGTGAGTGGAGCAACTGAGTTGCTTAAATCATGAAATAATAGCCACCTATTTCTTAATGTGAAAACATGCTTTTTTTTGTTTGTTTGTTTGTTTTTTACCACCAATTATAAATTATCATAATTTTGACATACAATAGTTAATAAATAATTTATAAAACAAATTTCTTCATAGAATAACATGGGGTTAAACTGTTAAACAGTCGGTCAAATTAGGTGACGTACTCCCTTAAGAGTATACAATACCTAATCTTGTTAACAACAGTCAAAGCCCATGCCTGTGGGAAATCAGTTTCCACAATTACGATTTTTTTTTCTTTTTTTCTGCTTTCACATTCAGAAATAATCATTCAATTATTTCTCATTTATTTATTTATTTTTAATAACTATATTTATGCTTTAAAAAAGGCAAAAAATTGACTGACTGCATTCTTCAGCAAGAAAATAAAATGAGAAAATTTTTGTAAACTTAGTCATAATTTCACGGTTGTGAAACTTCTGAATGTGAAAAATTAATAACAGCTAGTATATTGAGACTATCACATTATTTATTACAAGCAAAGCCCCGGTTCGGGAACGAAGAGAATTCCGAAATCGGGAAAAATTTCAAAATCAAACTCGAAATGTGCAAAACTTGGCCTGATGCTGCCTGCGTGCCAATAGATCAAAGTTTGTTAACGAAACCATTTTTTAATTCATGAAATCAACGAAGGCTTTTCTCGCTTCGCTGGTCACTATATTTAAAGGAAACTCTTTTCTACATAGCTTTACAAACAAAAATAAAATTTAAAGAAATCATAAAGTTGTTTTAAAGCCTGCTTTGGTTCCCCGCTGCCATTGGCAGCGACCCACTCATTCGCAGACTCGTGTCTGGTGGACAAAGGTATTAGGTATCGATTGTTCAACCATTGGTTTTAAAGGTATTGGCGAGCTCTTTTGAAAGATACCCATCATGAAAATTTACTCCCCTCGAGGGGGAACTTGGGGGGCGGCGAGGCACCTACATACAAAAAAAAAAAAAATTTCCCAATTGACTATCTCTATTACAAAAAATATATATTCGTTTCATTTGGTTTAGTGCAGTCTACAGATGTTAAACTCTACTTACCTGCAATTTCCCCCATAGACGTAATGTATTAGAATTCCCTTGATTGTCCCTGTACACGAACCATTTGCTTGATCTTAACGAAAAGCTTACCGTAGCATCCCTATATGATACACATTTAGAGTACCAAGTTTGGAATGTCTGCTACTATTTGTTCTTGAGATATACTGATAATAGACAGACACACACACACACAGACCATTTGCTAAAAAACATGATTTTCATATACAGGGCACCTCAGAACATGTAAATATAACAAATACTCACATTCGAAAATTTGACCCTAAAACAATACTTTCTCGACCCTATGGGTAAGAGAAAGTAAAAACAACCATAACCTTTTTAATATACCTCAATTTCAGATTTTGTTTTCTTTTTACTTTCTCTTACCCATAAGGTAGAGAAAGTATTATTTTAGGGTCAAATTTTCGAAAGTGAGTTTTTGTTATATCTACATGTTCTGAGGTCCCCTGAATACGAAAATCATGTTTTTAGTGAATGGTCTGTGTGTGTGTCTTATCAGCATATCTCAAGAACAAAACAAGAAGCAGAAATTCCAAACTTAGTATTCAAAATCTGTATCATATAGGGATGCTACACTAAGCTTTTCGTTGAGATAAAGAAAATTGTTCGTGTACAGGGACACTCAAAAGTATTCAAATACATTACGTCTATGGGGGAAATTGCAGGTAAGTAGAGTTTAACATCTATAGACTGCACTAAACTAAATGAAACTAATATATATTTTTTGTAATAAAGAAAGTCAACTGTATTTTTTTTTTTTTTTTTTTGTGTATGTAGGAGTCTTGCTGCCTCCCAAGTCCCCCCTCGAGGGGAGTAAATTTTCATGATGGGTATCTTTCAAAAGAGCTCGCCAATACCTTTAAAACGGATGGTTGAACCATTGATCTGAGATAATTTAAAATAATGTTATCGATTTTTTTTTTTTTTTTTCATTTTTAACAAAAAAAAAAAAAAAATAATAATAATAATATTGAGAATGAATTTAACACTTTTAGAATATTTAGTGTTATACTACTTCTCTAATATGGAAATCGTCTGCATTATCATGGAAGATAATTTTTTTAAACAATAATTTTAATAAATTATTTTTACTGAATGAATTTGTATAGGAAAAAAAAACACTAGTTATTTGTTGTTAGTGGATGAGCTTCACTAATAATATTTTACCATTTCGAGAAAAGCTGTTCGGGAATTGAAATACATTCCTCATAGAGATATGGTAAATAATGTATGTTTTAAGCTAAATATTCACGCTTGTTTTTTGTATACTTACACGTTTTGAGGCTTCCTGATTACCGTAGTCAAGTGTTTTAACGTTTGATCTTTGTCTGTGTCTCTTAGAGTAACTTAAAAACGAATAATTTTAGGTGATCCAAATGTTGTATTTTGAAGTTAATGTAAGTTTGTTGCTGGAAAAGTTTAATCAAGATTGATAAGTTTCAATGAATGTTGTGTGTGAAAATTGTCTGTATAATCTTAAGTAAACTTTAAATTTTAATAACAGAATTAAATTTTATATAAATGTAGGTGGATCAATGAAACGGGGGGGAGGTCGCCCCCCTCACACAGAACTAATTATCCTATAAAACTCTTCCGAAGCCTAATTTGAATTGTTTAACATAGATTTACATAACATTACTCATTATCTTACCTCTTAATCTCCAACCTGCATCTATAGTATTAAATTTCAGGGTAGGAGAAAGTCGTGTGAGTGACACACCAGATAATTTGTTTTGTCTAAATAGTATGTTTAATAGTACGCACGGATGAATCGCGCTTGGCATCTATCTTATGAAACCGACTTTTTATGCATGATTATTGTTAAATATTATGTTGTTTGATAATCGTTACATTCCAGAGTTTTTATTTAAGTTACTGAGTTAAACTAATTATCATTTCTTATATATAAAAACTAAATCATAATGAAATGGGATGTTTACTCACCGCATAATTAAATTGGGCGTTATAGGCAGGATCGTTAGCCCGTATTCTTCTGAGATCATAATCTGCAAAGATAAGAGGAGCAAAGATTAGAGTGATACACCTATAGGAAATAAGTATTAAAAAAATATGAATAAATAAAAGAATTTCTACGCTGCAGGTAAAAGCATTGCATGATGAATATGCTCAAGACCAAAACTCCGTGTATACACAGGTCTAAAAATAATGCTGACAAAATTTGATTTGATAATTTTAGTTGATAGGTACATTTTTGGGTGAGTTGAAACCGAAAATGAAGCCTGTTTTTCTCTATCATGTACATATTTTATTTTTATTATTTTTTCCCCCGATACGGGATACCTTATTGACACAATTTTTTCAGTTTACTTCTTTTATAGTATGTTTCCACGATTAATTATAATTAATCATGGAAACACACTTACTATAAAAGTTACTATATAATTATTTGGTGAAAAAGGTCATGGGGGAATCTATACGTGATAGAGAAAAACTGGCTTCATTTTCGGAAGATCAGCCGAAATTATAAAATCAAAATTTTGGATATAGACCTGTGTTAGTACAAGGCTCTTTATAAAGACAGGTAATAAAAAACGAAATTACAATAATGCCACTAACTCATGATTGGCGTATCCTTAACCCACCTAATAAACCTAACAACTGGCTTTTTAATATCGTTACCCGGCTTCCCCTACGTCAGAAACTAACCAGAATCTATAACTTCTTAATGCATCTTTCCAATTTGACCAACTATTTTTTCAATCTTCCAAGGCAGTTACCAACTTTTCTCTTGGAGGTCCATATAATTTTTCATCACAAGCTTTTCCATGCGAGGGAGCAAGGCTCCGTTCTTCTTTTTATATTCTTGTTACCTTGTCGCCCTCTGTCGTGTGAAAGCTCCGCTTTGGCGACCTCTGTAACCTTTTTTTTTTTTTCCTGTTTATGCAATAAACAACGGAGGAGGTTTAACCTTTAGACACGGGCTCTTTTGAATCACCACAGTGCCACCGGAGCCCCTCTCTAAAGGTTAAAATCGCTCAAAACCGCTGCATAGTGGTGAGCGGCCACCTTCCGTCTTAGAATCTTAGAATAATGCCACATAAACCAAAATAATAATAATAACATGCTTTAATTTTAAAATGTATTAACATTTTTGAGTTGGAATTGACGGCTTGGCCTAGTGCCCCCCCTCCCCGCTCTCTAAGTCTGTTATGGCCATATCACACGGGAGCATACTCAACACAACATTATACGCAACATGTTCACTATGCTGAACGAACGAGAAATCGGTCAGCTGTCTGTAGGGTTCCCCCGAATTAATAGCGTGATGTATTCCCTTCTCTAAAGGTATTCCAGGGAAAAATCCTGTTTATTCCTCCTACTGGTCAATTTTGATCAGCACGCTCAACATAGTCAGCTTTTTTTGAACGGTTTCGTAAAAGTTGATCATCCGAAAACTTGCTGTCCTTGAACAAAATCAGGCTGAATATGTTGGGTATAATGCTGTGTTTAGTAAAATGCTGAACGAAAGTTTCTCGTGTGATATGGCCATTAGTCTGTTACTATCAGGGGTGCAGAAAATGTTTTTACTCCCAACATTTCCCCACAATTCACATGAAAATTTCTCCAAAATGGCTGAACGATTTTAACACTGAATTTTGTAATTCATTGTTCAAATCGAAATCAATTGCATATTTTTCTACAAAATTTCCCCCGATCCTAGATTGTCAGATTAACCCGTTAGTAGTCGCTAATAGACAGCGCCACCTATTACAAATTGCGCACTTTTATTTAACTGTCACCAATAATTTTAAGAAGTGATGTGATCGACGTTTCTTCGATTTTATTCGCTTTTTATGTATATCATATGCCACTTCTAAAAATTTTTGGTGGCTATTGAATAAAAAAATCTGGCAATAAAGAAGGATGGGCGGCAAATCGACCAACTAGCGACTACTATCGGGTTAAACATATTTATGCACCCCTTGTTACTGCTTGACCAAGTATTGTTGATAGGAAAAATGGGTTAAAATTTGAAATCAAGTCTTTAATTGGACTCCCCCCACCCCCCCATTTCCTGCGGCCGTTATTAAATATGCGCCCGTAATGAAAACTCCATCCCCCCTCCCGGGTGGGAGGGAATTATGCTCCTAGATGAACAATTTTTTTTCCAAGTTGACTGTCACTATTATAAATAATTCTTTTTAAATTTATTCATGATTATCAAAAAATAATTTTATTTATGTACATTTATACGAAATTTTGTCCTATACTGCCATGCTAAAAATTTAGAAAAAGTGGGATGGCAACGCCCCCTGTTGAACGATTTTCACCAAAAAATAATAGGCACTAATAATATATGCCAAGGTGCAACTACATATCAAATTTATAAAATTCTGTGCAGTAGTTCCAGAGATACAGTTGCCACAAAATTTTTCACACACACACACATTTTCTACAAATGATCAGTTCGTGTTCTAAGCCTCCCAAAGCATGTAAATCCATCGAAAACGAATCAAATACTTTCTTCTACTGAATATAAAATAAATTAAAAAATACGTATCAAGTGATGACGATTAACAATGTATTTTTTTTTTTTTTTTTGTGTGTAATATCTGAACATTGATATGTTTTATTTCAACACTCATATGATACGCAAAATCGCATGTTAAATTTTACGAGATAAAACAGTACTGACTGATTATTGCTATTTTATCATCAGATATAAAATAGTTTAATTTATTTTGACAGTTAAACTAGTTTCGAAAAGGAGTCACACATTTAAATAGACTTTCATTAAAAATTGGAAAAGAGAATATAAGTATCCACTGTATAACTTCTATTGTAACATTTCTATGCACTATTCTTTAGAAAGCATTTTATCAGCATCAAAAAACAATGTATGATTTACAACATATACTACAAGTAAAAATGAAATTCGATTAATTACAGTAAATTCCCGAAAGTAACCCCCCCCCCTTTTCTCGCTGAAAGTGAAATGTCTCCGTTATCCTAAAAGTAACCACCCCCCCCTTTTTTTTTCTCCATCCAACAAAGCTACATCCAATCTTCGGGCGCACTTATGGTACGTCGGCATTGCAAGTTAAGTTTGGCATTGAATTAAGTTTCAATATTTATATATTATTTCTAATTTAACTAATTTTTCATAAAGTGTCGGATGCACGTTATCAATGGAATCATTACGCAGTTTTTTTTTTTTTTTTTTTTTTTTTTTTTTACCTTTAATGTAAGAAATGATAGCCTTTAATAATTATTTTTAAGTAAGTACCGTAAAATTCCGAAAGTACCCCCTCCATCGAATATAACCTCCCCTCCTTTTTCTTCATTTTTTTTTTTTTTTTTTTTTTTTTTTTTTAAGAATCTTGATTATAACCCCCCCCCCCTCCAACCTGAAATTTATCCGTTTTGCTTTTCCAAAAGAGGGGGGGGGGTTACTTTCGGGATTTTACGGTACATAAATCCTTTTTAAGTGCCTAATAAAAGTTGTTGAATGATGACAAAAATCTTTGCCAGCAAATACAGGTAAATTGCAAACACACTCCTTATTAATCCGTTTATAGTGCGGACCAAAAGTATCGTATCTAGACGAAGAATGCCGGACCAATATGACGAATTGGTTGAGAGAAAGCCTATAAAAAATAAAAATAAACAAACAAGGATGTTTCACAAAGTTCAAAAAGAAACATAATCATGAGATAAAGGGAGAATAAATGAGGAGCAAGCATTCAAACGGTGTTTTCTCCAAAAAAAAAAAAAAAACTTGAGTTAGTGATTTTTCTTTGAACTTAACATAAAAATAGTATATCTATATATCTTCCTAGATATGTCTACATATTTTCCAAGTATCTAATAATACATCTAAACAAACGATAATTAGATTTTAAATTATCTTTTAATTTATTAGTTTTTGTGTTGTCTGAAAAATTGTGTCCGAAGGAAAAAACACGGCTTAAATGTTTGCTCTTCAAATTTAATGCCAACTATGTTTCAATATTAACCAAAATCATATAAATAACAAGTATAAAACATTATGAAAAACAGAAAAATCTACACTCGATTTTACAAACAATATTTGTACATTAAAAACAATCCATAGTTTGTAGCTCTACTGTGTTTCTTACCTCAATGTGTGTTTTACAGCCACTGCAGCTGCGTATGTTCATTAATCTTTCAATGTTCCGTAATAATCCATTTCCATAAATGATGAAAGTAATTGTTCTTTTGCATTTTATTTATTCACTTCACAAAACATATAGAACACGGATCCACAATAAAAACATAAATAAACATTTCTTAAGCGCTATATTTTTAAACGGTCAAACATGACCGAATCCTTTCAGATCACATTCTTAACTAGTCAGTAATATACATCGGCGCGTCGAAAAATGACGACTAGTAGCGCCGCCTGAGAGGATGCAAAGACAATTCAATTTGCAACATCCTCCCGCCCCGAAAGGTAAGTTAAGTTCAATACAAAATTTGACAAATCCAAATCAAATACAATTCAAAAAAATTACAACCAATAAAAAATCACAGTACATAATAATAAATTTCACAACCACAAAATACTGAAAATAAAAATTATATCAAATACAAAAATCAATGTTACCTGGATACAATTGAAAAATGAAAACAATATTAATATTACCTTACAGGTGAACAGTTGGTTTAATTAAGGTAAGTCCCCTTGGACTTCCAAGTTACAAAGAAGTTGAATGGGTCTCTTTAACATTCCTGATGAAGTTTTTAAGGTTACAGATCTTACCTTATTGTCACGTCCTACATGTGTTTCGATTACTTTTCCTAACCTCCAAATTTGTCTTGGGGCCTTGTCATCACCTATTAAGACTATATCACCTATATTAAAATTAGAAATTGGATTAACAGGTTTTACAATATTAGCATTTCTCAACTGCAAAATATATTCAAATTTCCATCTCTTCCAGAATTCGTTAAGAAGTCTCTCACGATACAAGTATCGTTTAATTAAAAGTTTTTGAGAACTAGATTGACTTGCAATCACTAAACGGCCACTTTGTGGTGGCAATGCAGTTGACCTTTTTCCTATTAAGAAATGGGCTGGGGTGAGAGGGAATGGCTCCACAGGGTAATTATATACATAAGTTAAAGGTCGAGAGTTAATAATAGATTCAATTTCTGCAAGTATAGTTTGCAGTTCTTCAAATGTTACCAATGCCCTACCAAGAATTTTCCTCAAAATGACCTTTGTCATACGAACCATTCGCTCCCAATAACCCCCCCACCATGAGGCTCTTTCTACTATATAATTCCATTTGATACCCTTATTACCAAAATAGTTCTGTATTTCAAAGTTCTTAATGTTCGTATAAAGTTTCTTTAGTTCCTTTTCACTACTTTTAAAAGTCAAAGCGTTATCGGAATTCACAACCTTGCACATACCTCTTCTGGAGATGAAACGTCTGAATGCAAGTAAAAAATGTTCAGAACTGAGACTAGAGACTATTTCCAAGTGCACTGCTCGAGTGACTGCACAAGTGAATAATGCAATGTAAGATTTGTTGTTGTCTCTTGTGAATAAGGGTCCAGCAAAATCGATTCCGACGACTTCAAAAGGTTGAGCCTCACTAGTTCTTGCTATGGGTAGCGGAGCAGTTATTTGCTGTCCTTGTTTGGCCTTAAACCTTCTGCATAGAAAACATTTGTTCAAGCAGGATTTCACAGCTTGCCTGCCCTTAATGATCCAAAAACGTTCTCTTAATTGAGTGAGTGTGTCAGATATACCAGAATGACCTAAATTTTCGTGTTCCTTCATGATCAAAAGATTAGTAAATCGAGCCTTGTTCGGCAAAATAATTGGATGCTTAGATTCATCAGAAAAATTAGAGCCTTGAATTCTTCCCTTTAATACTATTAGACCTTCTGTTGTCAAAATGGGATTCAAATTATATAACTTAGAATCAGGAGAAACTGAATTTTTTGCCTTTAATGTAGTATATTCTTTGTTAAATTCACTTTGCTGTACAAATAGAAGCCAATAATTTTCTGCTGCAGATATTTCATTTGCTGTCAGCGCCCCTGAACGTTTTTCAGACCTAGATTTGATGTTATTTAGAAATCTAAAAACATAGGCGGTTGTTCTCAAAACTCTATTCAAGCTACTGTAATTCTCCAGATTTAATAATGGCATTGGAACTTCTACGTTAACCTGAAGTGTTGTAACTCCATGTCTTTCTTCAACCACGCTGTCCATGTCACAGGAAAATTCCATTAGAGAGTCATATGGTATACTTAATTCTGACAACCAAGCTGGTCCTTGATTCCATACTTTATCATTCATTAAGGAATTTGCTTTCACACCTCTCGTCAATTTATCCGCCGGATTGACCTTGCCTTTGCAAAAGTGCCATTTTTCAGGATCAGTTTTTTCCTTGATTTCAATCACTCGGTTTTTCACAAATTGCTTATAATCGTTAACTGAACCTTTTATCCAATGAAGGCAAATCTGAGAGTCAGTCCAATAAAAAATATTTCTGGGGTCGAGCATAGGAAAAACAGATTTGAGATATGATCCCAATCTTGCTGAGACTAAAGTGCCAAGTAATTCAAGTCTCGGTAATGTAATCTTCTTCAAAGGGGCTAGTCGAGACTTAGAAATTATAAAACTTGTTTTGCATTCTTCAGAATTCGTAAATCGAAAATAAGCTACTGAACCATAGCATTTTGGGCTAGCACCGGAAAATATGTGTACCTCTACTGAGTTCCAGCAGAATTCATTAAAATACAGCCTAGGAATTCCAGTGAACTTCAAATTTTTAGCTTCATTTAGCCATTCTAAAAACAACATTTCAATTTCATGTGGAACAGGTTCGTCCCACTGTTTACCATTTTCCCATACTGATTGTAATATAATTTTTATGCGAATCAAAAATGGATTCATGATCTCCAATGGATCAAATAACATTCCGCAAACAGCCAAAATATATCGCTTTGTTATAATTCTGTCCTCCGGTAATTTGTTAAATTGTGAAGTGTCAATCCGTAATACGTCGGTCGTATTGTCCCAAACAATCCTTAATATTTTTAGTTCAACATTGGATTCCTCCGGATCTTCTTGACATTCGAAATTGTCTGTCTTCCATAACTGATTAAGCTTAGAAGAGTTAGAAATCCAAGCCCTGAGATTCATGCTAGCTTCACCTAAAATGTACATCATTTCTTTAGACAATTGTAATGCCTTGTTCACATCATCAGTGCCAGAGATGAGATCATCCACGTAGAGAGATTGTAACATTTCTGTTGCTTCCGGGTAGTCATTCTCAAATTTTTTCAAATGAAGATTGATTGTTGCCGATAATAGAAAAGGGGAACATTTCACCCCAAAGGGAACTCTGCAGAATTGTAATGTCCTAATTTGTTTAGCAGCATCGGAATGGAGATCGGGCCCCTCCCCATCATTCCATAAAAATTTCAAAAATTTCCTATCCTCATCCGCGATTCCTACTTCTAGAAAAGCTCATTGTATGTCTGCGCAAAACGCAACAGGGTGTAACCTAAACCTCAAAATTATCCTGAGTAAATCTGGATTTAAATTAGGACCGCTCTCTAAACAATCGTTAAGAGATAATTCATCCCTGCCCTTACATGAACCGTCAAAAACTATCCTAACCTTAGAATTTTTCTTTTGCTCGCGTACTACTGCATGATGCGGCATGTAATAGCCTGTACCCGTATTGTCATTTAAATCCGACGCTACTTCCTCTATGATGCCCTCCTTTAAATGTTCCTCACTAATTTCCTTATATTTAAAATATAAGTCCGGATTCCTACCAAAAACAGTGTTCAAATGAGACAAGCGTCGTCTTGCTATCACATAATTACTGTCCAACTCCGTAACATTATTTTTCCACAACAATCGCGTTTCATATCTTTTATTCCTATAAGTAGTGGTTTGCCTAAATAACTCTAAAATTTCATCATCTGATTTAGAATGTTCTTTGTCTGGATTAATTCCAATTGCCTCTAATTCCCATAAATTTTTAACCCTTTGATGGTCCAATTCCTCCTTAACAACATGTAAATGATTAACGCGCACTTTCTGACAATTCTTAAGTGCTTTAGGGTCCCTTTCCTTTCCTTGTATCACAAATCCAAATAAGGTATCTGTTGCCATTAATCGTTTAGAAATTCTCACGTTCCTTTCTCCGAGAATTTCCCCAATGTAATCCGATCCAATAAGTACATGAATTTTACTTAAATTACCCTTATCTGCCAATTCAATGCCCTTTTCTAGTGCGACATTACGCACCCATTGTGAAGGAATTTTAATTTCCCCAAATGTAATTGAATCAATTACCACAGCCCTTAATTTAATTTTCTTATTAGTTTCTCTTACATTATGTAATACTATTTCTAAAATATCATAAGTTTTCCTTTCAGTATTTTCATTGCCAAAAGTATAAATTAAAAGGGTTTCCTTCCCGATTGGTTTTAATCCCAATAAATTGCACACTTCGCGCAATACAAATGTCCTAGAACTTCCATTGTCAATAAGACACCTCAATAAATTGCATTTGGCCCGAATATTAAATACACTTGCCGTTACAGTCTGCAACAACACCGAATCACTCGGCGTGTCCTCAAGCTCTTTATTCTTATTACAAACCAAATTTAAAGAACTTTCTGACTGTATTTGTTTTTTATCCTCAACTGAGCGGGATTCATTTCTTTCTGTATTACATATTAATGAGTTATGCCAGGGAGACGCGCAATACTTGCACTTATGATCTTTACGAGAACAAAATTTACTCAAATGATTTGAAAAACATATAAAACATAATCCCTTGGCCATTAGAGCCTTTTTCTTATCATAAACATTTAAAGAACAATCATGATTCATATGTGCCGAGGAACAAAACAAACAGCCCTGAACTCCTGTATTTTGAGAAAATGAACTCGTATTTCTTTTGTTATTAAATTTAGGCCTATTATTATCATAAGAATACTTATTATGATAACCAGATAAATTTCTTTCCGCCTGAGTCGCTAAAACGGAAGCTGATGATTTAGGGGGATGATATTCGCTCCTTTTAGAATTTAAGTAAGGTTTATTGTGGCCTGTCATTTTGTTCCGAAAATTATTTTCATTTGCGCTATTATTTCTGGGATTCGCTAAAATTATCGATGCTTCTCGTATTTCTAATTCTTTATGTATAAAATCAACTAATTTAGAAATATCAAACAATTCATCTGAATTACGCTGTCTATTATAACTTAAATTTAATTCTTCCGGTAGTTTTTGTAATATTACAGGGCATAACAGATTACTGTAAGTGCCTGTTGCCACATTTAATGATTGTAACGAACGAATTTGTACCTCAATCGCGTCGTACATTCTCCTTAATTCAGTAACATTCGCGCATGATTTCACCGGCTCTATTAATAGTAACTTATGCATGTGGGACGATATAATTACGTCACTTCGTCCAAAACGTTCCTTAAGTAATTGTATTGATGCATCGTAATTCGATTCTGTCAATGAAAACCCAGATACAGCGCTCAAGGCGATGCCTCCTAAGAAAGATTTCAAATACGTAAATTTTTCAATTTTGCTTAAAGAATTATTGTTATGTATCGCAACCTCGTAAGAGTTCCAGAAGTCCAACCATGAACTACAGTCACCAAGAAAATGTACAACTTGTAATTTCGGAAGTTTAACTGTACTTCTGGTTTCAGTTCTAACTGTTAGGTTCTCTGAACCAATCCCTGTTTGATCACTTGATCTAGCGATCTGAATAACACCAGGCAACGGCCTGTCATTTAAATTATCCACTAGCCTTTCTAATTTTGTTTTTACATCGATCCCTTTTTTCCTGTATTCCTCACAGCCTGCCACATCTTCAGCTATATCCTTAACTTTAATTTTTATTTGTATTTCATAATCGATGTTTAAGAGTTCTGCTTGTTTGTCCAGGAGTTGAGCCTTTAATCTAAGAAGCTCCTCAATTTTCATTAATTTCGTGTACTCCTCCGTAATTTCGGAGTCCAGGATTGTTTCTATTTTCCCCAAATATTTCGTAAATGAGGTTCTTAAACCTCTTCTTTTTTCCCTCAATCTTTCTAGATCCATTTTAAACCCAATATCATAACAAGAGAACAAAAATAAAAAATTATGAAACCTTCTAATTGCTTAATAATAACCCCTATCCATATATTTATTAAATAAAAATAAACATGTATTATCTATATATCAAAAAATGTAAACATCATCTTTAAATATCATTTAAGAACAAAAAAATAAATATCGTTAAAACAGAAGTAAATCAATTTAAAATGGCATTTAATGAAACAAAAACTAAATAAATAATTTTGTATTAAACCAGAAGTAACTCAATTTTAATAGCATTGCAAGAAACAAAAAAATAATTAAATAATATTCCATTAAAAAAAACCAATTTCCTTTTCAAAGAAACAAAAAGAAACACCATTTAAACAACATTTTATGAAACGAAAGTAATTTTTCAATTATTTAAATGTTGAATGAAACCATTTATATTCAAAAACCCAAACTATTTTTTAATTATTCAAATTTTGAAACCATTTATTTCATATATCAGCAAAATTTATAAATTATAAATAATATCAAATATAAACCAAATGAATTCGTGTTGTGATATTTAATCTCAGAACATTCTTTTATTAACTTTCGTTTTTCTTGTTCTGGATTTTCTGTTTTGTTTTTTGCTTCCCGCCAACTGATTGTTTTGGTGCACCTGTCGCATCACGTGACGATGTGTCGCGACTCTCTACGAGTACACTGTAATACTTTTTTCAATCATGTAACTTTCGTTATTCGGAACTGACGTTCCATTTTCTTATTCTATTTAATCATAATATTTTTCTTTTGTCTAAGATGAATAAATAAAAAGGCAAAACATCTAGGCATTCTTTCATTACGCAGCAACGTGTGAATTATCCTAAATAATAATTGATCTACATATTATGTAAGAATTTCTCAGTCTAATCAACATTAATTATAGGAAAAGAAGTTGCTACGCTTTAATACAGAAGTCATATAAATATATATCCATGTATTTTCTCATCTAATTCAAGTGTACGATCTGATGATAAATTAAGAGGTTTTTTCTTCACCAATGGAATATACGATTACCTGTGACAACCCAGGTAAGTCAAAACTTTATTTAATTATATGACTGTTGTTTTTTTTTTACAAAGAATTATTAGTAAGAATTATTTGTTATAAAATATATTTAAAATAACTAATTTGAGGAAACTGCGAACTCATGCATTCATTTATATAGTATTCTTCCAATAGATTATGATTCTGAGATTTTGAATCGAAAATTTAGATTTATTCTTGACAAAAATTTTTTTTCATTGCACATTGGAAGAAATTGCTACATTTAAAATAATAAAATAAAAAATGAAAATGTAAGCGAAAATATTTGTTTTTGTTTCTTCAAAACTGAAGTGACACTAAATCGAAAGTATTGAAAAGTACTTATTTTTATGAAAACTATTTAATTTTATTTTCCTCTTCAAGTACTATTTATCGAAACTGTGTTGATTTAAAATATTAAATGAATATTTACGAATTGAACAAATATTAACAAAACTATTACAAAAATTTTGTTTAAGTATGTCAGCAACAAAAGATATACAAATCGAACCGCTGAACTCCACAAATTATAATGTGTGGAAGTTTCGTATCGAAATGTACTTGCAAAAAGAGGATCTTTTTACAGTCATTACTGACGATCCTCCCAACCCAATAACCGATCAGTGGCGTTCAAAAAATAGAAAAGCCAGAGCTATTATCAATCTTCTTATTGATAATGAACAGATAGTGTACGTTATGAATCTAGATACAGCACGAGAGTGCTGGAATGCTCTGCGCCAAGTCCACGAAAGATCATCGCTTTCCAGTAAGCTTTTCTTACTTAGGAAACTTTATTCCATAAAATTAATTGAAAGTGGTGATGTTAACCAACATATAGCTGATATATATAAAACACGCGACAGACTCACCGCCATAGGTGAAGTCATAGATGAATCGCACCTAGCTGCATTAATGCTATGCTCACTCCCTCCTTCGTATGACGTTCTCATAACAAGTCTCGAATCGAGAGACGAAGCCCAATTGACACCTGAATACATACGAAACAAATTAGCTGATGAATATGCCAAAAGGCTTAAAAACAAAACTATTCAAAATTCAGCGTTAAAAGTCCAATACCATAACAAATCGGAGAAATTCTGCAAATACTGCAGGAAAAGCAATCATAATATAGAAGATTGCTATAAGTTAAAAAATAAAAATAATTCTGCTGTTAAAAGTCACAGTAAAAATTTCAACAAAAAACCCAACTTCAGATCCAACGTATGCTCTCAGAACAATGAGAAGCCAGATAGCGCTCAAATTGCAGAGGGGAGCAATAAACCAAAAGCTGATAAATTGTATTCTTTTTATGTTGGAGATAAAACTGTAAATTGGGTGGTTGATTCAGGGTCGTCTTCACATATCTGCAATGATAAACTAAAATTTCGCGAACTTAAAAATAACGTTTCTAACGTCACTATCGCGAACGGCACGCAGCTAAAATCTTTGGGTTCCGGTACTGTGGATTTGTATACCGTAAATTCGGAAAACACACAGAACAAAATAACACTTAAAAATGTTCTTTATGTCCCTGAAATAGAAACTAATTTAATTTCTATAAAAAGAGCAACAGAGAATGGCTGTATCGCTATATTTGATGATAAAACCTGTAAAATCGTAAATCAGGGTAATACATGCATTGAGGGATATGTGAAAAATAACTTATATGAATGTCAATTAAATTATTCTGAAAACAAACACACAGCGAACATTGTAATACAAACTTGTGATAACGAAAATTGCATAAACAAGTGGCATGTGAAACTTGGCCACAGAAACACTAACCACATTAAAGATTTAGTTAACAAGGACATGGCTGTGGGTATAAAATTAAATGATTGCAAACTAGGGTGGTTCGAAAAAAACTTTTTTTTAAATTTCAGATCGCTATAGTGCCCAAAAGTTGCCATTGGTATAGACATGAAAAAAGCACTAATAATTTTCTTTTAATAAATTTGTCTTCCGGTCGCGCAATGCCATCCAAGTTAGCAAAAAAATGTGAAAAACTTTAATTTTTCATAATTTTTTTAAGCACGCCAGATGATTTTAATAGCTTTCCTATACCATGAATTAACTACTTAAAGTATGTAACATCAATATATATGCACTTTTTATACATTTGTTTCATATCTTCCGGTCGCGCAACATAGTACAAAATGAGCAAAATTAGTAGTGGTTAAGAGAGTAAGTATTCTCCTCACCAGATGGCGCCACACCTCATCTGTGAGTATTTTTGTTTTCTCTTTTTGTCAGTTGTTGATTGTGATGTGATAGATACGCACGTGTTAGCAGCAAAGAGCTGCTCGCAACAAAAATAAATATGTTTAGTGAATTACTTTAGTGAGTGAAATTCTTCTTTATATACAAATACAGTCCATTATTTTAGTAAGTGTAAGAACCAGCGCAATAAGTGCAACAAATTAATCGCAGCGAAACATTCTGGTCAGACTCACCGGAGAATACTTTCGATTTGGAATTTTGCGCCGCGCCGCTCTCGATGTTCTGAGTGACTCAACGCCGGAATAAGCCGGTAAGTGATTTTTAAACATTCTATTTAAATGTATCACTGTGAAAGTAATAATTATAAGTATTGTGAAAATATTTATATAATAAACTAGTGCTATAAAAAGAAAATTTATAAATAAATAAAAATAAATTTGTACAAAAAATAAATAAATAAAAAATTAAAATTGATTATGTCTTCACAAAAGGCAATTACAACGCGAAAAAGAGTCCTTAAGGGACAAATTACCAAATTCAAAGAAAAATGTAATCTTGAAACGTCAGATTACGACATTTATCAATTAGAATTATTAAAAGATAAATGCAATAAATACTGTTGTGAGCTAGGTGAAATTTTTAATCAGTTGTATGAAGTTTCTGATGAAAAGGAACTCGACACGCTCATTAATGAACAAGATAACATCCAAAATAGTCTGGATGATTTATTATTATCACTAAACAGAAAGATTTCTACAATAAAAATAAACAATGAGGAAGTTTCAGTTTTAAAAACAGAACAAAAAGTCGAGAGTGTGCGCTTACCAAAGCTATTACTGCCAAGTTTTAGTGGAAATATTACAGAATGGTTAACATTTTATGACTTGTTTACCGCTAGTGTTCATAATAATACTAACTTATCAAATGCTCAAAGACTACAATACTTGAAATCATCGTTAAAAGGTGACGCTTTTAAAGTAATTCAGTCGATTTCTATCTCAGACGCAAATTACGAAATTGCTCTAAATTTATTGAAAGATAGGTATTCCAACAAAAGAGAGCAATTATTTGCTCAAATGAAAAAATTAATATCGCTTCCAAGTATTCAGAATGAATCGTCAACCGCTATTTTACAATTAGTAGATAGTGTAAATGAAATTATTCGCTCATTTGAGATTTTGGAGCAAAAGGTTGATGACCTCAGTGATACTTTAATATTATACTTAACAATGCAAAAATTAGATAATGCTACTAAAATGTGGTTCGAGCGTGAATTGAAAAAAGAAAATATCCCCAAGTTAAGGGAGCTCCTTGAGTTTTTGCAGCATCATGCGCGAACTGTAGCAAATAACAAACTTCAGTTTAAGAAAAACATTCCATCAAGGGCAACGGTTTTGATTTCAAACAACAATAATGCAAATAGTAACTGTATTTTTTGTCATGAAGAGCATAATTTGCAGAAATGTTCAAAATTTTTGAATTTAAGTGTTCAAAAACGCGTAGATTTTGTTAAAAATAACAATTTATGTTTTAATTGCTTATCACATTTACATAAACTTAAATTGTGTAAAAGTATTAATAAATGTAGACATTGCGCCAAATCACACCATTCGCTTTTACATTTTGAGAATTACAAACGAAACCCAAAACAATTTGTGAATAGTAGTATGCCATTGAACGTTCAAGCACAAACTTTCAATCCCTCCGAATCACATACTGATAGGAATGAATCCCCTTTGATTTGTGCTTCTCTTTTTGGTAGTTACACTTCTTCAGGTAATTTAGAACCAGTTAAACGCAAGCAAATACTTCTTTGCACTGCATTGATTAAGGTAAAGGATTCAACTAACAATTATGTCTATGGGAGGTGTATTCTGGATACAGGATCACAGGCTAATTTTATTACACGAGAATTTGCAAACAAATTACAAATTAATGCGAAGGATAGTTCAATTTCAATTTCATGTTTGGGTTCCTACAACACACTAACAAGTGGGCAAGTCGATTTATTATTTTCACCCCATTTTCGGAGTGATTTACGTGTTTCTACTTCTGCGTTTGTGATCAACGAGATAACAGGAAAAACTCCAAATGTTTCATTACCCAGTGACATTAAAAATCATTTTAGAGATTTAAATTTGGCCGACCCGCAATTTGACAAGTCAAATTCAATTGACATTTTACTTGGAGTTAATGTTTTCCTCACACTATTAAATGGCAATATTGTTAAAAGAAATCCTAATTTACCATTTGCTGTAAGTTCAAAATTAGGGTGGGTAATTGCAGGAACAACTTTTTTAGAAGTTAGTGAATCAAATCCTATCGCAGTAAATTGTATAAACACTACTGACTTAATTCAGAGGTTTTGGGAGTTAGAGCAAGTTCCTAACAAAAATATAATGTCAAATGAAGAAAAAATGTGCGAGTTACAGTTCGAAAGGGAACATAAAAGAAATCATGATGGTCGCTATTCAGTTAGTTTACCTTTCAAATTTAATCGAGAAATGTTAGGAAATTCAAAGGAAATGGCTACGCGGAGATTTATTAATTTGGAAAAAAGACTTTTAAATATGCCTCACATTTATGAACAGTACATTGATTTCATGAAAGAGTATTTGTCCCTTGGACACATGGAGCCCATTAAAGACATTGTTGGGGTTGAAAACAACCATTATTACATGCCGCATCATTTTGTTCTTAGAGAATCCAGCTTATCCACACGCCTTCGTGTTGTTTTCGATGCAAGTGCTAAATCATCATCAGGAATTTCGCTTAATGATACGCTTATGGTAGGTCCAAAAATTCAGGATGATTTATTCGCAATTATTTTGAGATTTCGTTGCCATAACATCGCAATTACTGCAGATTTAAAGAAAATGTATCGACAAGTGAGGGTGCACGAAAATGATAGAGAATTTCAACGTATTGTTTGGAGAGATAGCGTAAACAAACCACTAGAGACATTCCGTTTGTGTACAGTCACTTACGGAACCGCATCAGCCCCTTACTTGGCCACCAGAGCGCTAAAACAATTAGCAATAGACGAAGGTGAAAATTATCCAAATGTGACTAACATACTATTAGAGGACTTTTACGTTGATGACGTTTTGACAGGCGCGTCAAATATTGAAGAAGGCAAATTACTGATAACACACCTATCTGAATTACTGTCCAAAGGAGGATTTGAATTGCACAAGTGGTTTTCCAATAATGAACAAATGCTAAGGGATACAGGGGTAATAATTCAAGAAAAAGAGCCAGAATTGATACCCAATAAGGCAATTAAGGTATTGGGAATAGAATGGCATCCTAATGAAGACTCATTTAGTTGTAGTGTAGTTGTGCCGCAAATAATTACTCCTGTTACTAAAAGAAAAATATTGTCAGTAATTTCGAGCATTTTTGATCCATTAGGTTGGATTGCTCCTTTCGTAATATCTGCTAAGATTTTTTTACAAGAACTTTGGAAATTACAACTATCATGGGATGAGCATACTCCTGATAGCGTCAATGAAAAGTGGTTACAAATTTGCGAGAATTTACCCTCTTTGAAACACATTCGCATCCCTAGGAAAATATTAGTGACAGATCCAAGCAAGATTGAATTGCATGCATTTTGTGACGCTTCTGAAAAAGCTTACGCAGCTGTTATTTTTGTTAGGTCCATATCTGAAAACAATGAAATAAAAGTACAAAATCTAACAGCAAAAACGCGTGTAGCTCCTCTGAAATCGATTTCACTTCCGCGTTTAGAGTTATGTGCAGCTTTACTTTTAGCTCGTTTAGTTAAGGCTGTTTTACCCGCATTGCACATAAACATTGATGCAATTTATGCTTGGACTGACTCAACTATAGTTCTTTCGTGGTTAAATACTGAACCTTATAAATGGCAAACATTCGTTGCGAACAGGGTAGCAGACATTCAAACATTGCCTGGCGTACATTGGAATCATGTAAAGAGTTCAGAAAATCCCGCTGACTGTGCTTCGCGTGGACTAAAACCTACAGAATTAATTTCACATAATCTATGGTGGTCTGGGCCTCATTGGTTATCCACATTTGACATTCCCCATTCTGTTTCAATTACAATCGACAGAGAAGCATTGAAGGAAGAAAGGAAAGGCATATCATGTACAATTTCGCAAATTCAAGAACCTTTACCTGTCATATCAAATATATCTTCTTTTACAAAACTGCAACGTGTAATTGCATGGTGTTTACGATTTATTTCAAATGCAAGAGTAAAATTACCAGAAAGAACATTAACGTACCTAACTAGTAGCGAAATTACAAATGCAACAAATTGCATAATTAAAATTGTTCAAGTTTCTACCTTTCATAATGAAATTCACTGTTTGAAATCAGGAAAGACTGTGCCTCCTACTAGCAAAATTGCTAGTCTATGTCCATTTTTAGACAACACAAAGTTGTTGAGAGTGGGTGGACGATTGAAGAACGCAAACTTACCTGTAAATGAAAAACACCCAATTTTGCTTCCGAAAAAACATCATTTGACTGAAATTATAATTAAACATTTTCACATTAAGTATTTACATGCTGCTCCTGAGCTCTTACTTTTTTTAATACGACAAAATTATTGGATAATAGCAGGTAGATCAGTAATCAGATCTCTAGTGAGAAAATGTGTAACATGTTGCAGATATCGAGCTCAAGCTGCTACACAAATTATGGCTGACTTGCCAGAAAAACGAGTTACTCAATCTAGACCTTTTAATTGCATTGGTTTGGATTTCGCAGGTCCCTTCATGATCAAACATCGAACTGGACGTGGTCAAAAATCTTTTAAATGTTATGTTTGTATTTTTGTGTGTTATTCAACAAAGGCTATTCACTTAGAAATTGCAGAAGATTTGTCCACCAACGCATTCTTGAGTACCCTTAAGCGATTTATATCCAGAAGAGGAAAACCCTCCATCATTAACAGTGACTGTGGAACTAATTTTAAGGGTGCTTACTCGGAATTACAAAGATGTTTTTCACAATTCAATAAAAACGAGAAAGTTCAAGGGTTTTTGGCATCTGAGGAAATAAAATGGAATTTCAACCCTCCTGGAGCCCCACATTTTGGTGGTCTTTGGGAGTCCGCAGTAAAATCCATGAAGTACCACATTAAAAGAACAGTGGGTGATACCGTACTTACCTATCCAGAGTTTGCTACATTGCTAGCCCAAGTTGAAGCCTGCCTCAACTCAAGGCCGCTCAGTCCAGCTTCTTCAGATCCTTGTGACTATTCAACTCTAACACCAGCACACTTCATTTTGGGTACATCACTAACAGCCTTGCCTGAGCCTGATGTCAGCGAAGTCAAAACAAGTTATTTAGATAGATGGCATGTGCGACAATCAATCTTGCAGCAATTTTGGAAGAGATGGAGCAGAGAATATTTAACCCAACTTCAACAAAGACATAAGTGGTTTAAAGAAAACAAAAATGTGTCAGTCAATGACTTAGTGTTTATCAAAGATAACAATTTACCTCCTCTAAAATGGAAAATGGGACGAGTGAGCGACATTCATCCAGGTCCAGATGGCAGAGTTCGAGTGGTAACTGTTCAAACTAGTCATGGTTACATGAAACGTCCCATAGTGAAAATTTGTCCTCTTCCTACAGACTAATTAACAAAAACTTTTAACTTTAAAGCATATTGAACATTCATTTAGTGTTTATATTAATATTTTTTCTCTTTGTAGTTACAATTTTGATTAATCTTTGTGTAATTTGAAACCTTCCTTAAGGGTTTCAAGGCGGCCGGAATGGTTAAGAGAGTAAGTATTCTCCTCACCAGATGGCGCCACACCTCATCTGTGAGTATTTTTGTTTTCTCTTTTTGTCAGTTGTTGATTGTGATGTGATAGATACGCACGTGTTAGCAGCAAAGAGCTGCTCGCAACAAAAATAAATATGTTTAGTGAATTACTTTAGTGAGTGAAATTCTTCTTTATATACAAATACAGTCCATTATTTTAGTAAGTGTAAGAACCAGCGCAATAAGTGCAACAAATTAATCGCAGCGAAACAAGTAGTTTTTGCAAAATTTTAAAGTTTGACTGTTTAGTACATTTTAATCATACGACTTTTAGAGATGCTAAAGTTTAATTCTATTACAATAATATTTAAAATCCAAGCATATAAGATAAACGTGGCTATAAGATAGGCGTGGTGTACGTGACAAATGCCAGTGATGCGCGCGCAGCGTTGCCAGTCGGAGCCATTATCGTTTCCCGCTATTTTCTTCAGTCTGCTCATGCCGCTAGCTCTAGTCAGTACTAGATTGTGTTGTGCTTAAGTCCGTATTCTACTTTTGCGTTCAGCGTTTGTACTTGAATACGACAGTTATTGATACAATGAATGTACCAATGAAAGTTGGCATAGGTACAATAACTAGAAAAGATTTTGATTGCCCTATTTTTGGTCGCCCACGAGACTCGTTGCACAACAAGCTTCCTACTCATGAAAATGTCCTTCGCTGCTGCTTTCAACAGAGATTCAACCTAGCTGTGACAATAAACAACAAGAGTTTATCTTTTTCAGGAGTAGCCTCAACAGTAGCAAAGAAAATTATCGGTTTATATGACAAAGCCTCGATCCCAACTGTTACGGAGTACAGAGTCATCTAACTAATTAGTTCTTACTACGAATCATACAGTAAACTCAAAAAGTCTTTTCATCGTGACAAAGATAAACCAGCATTCAAACTTAAACTTGACAATTTCAAGGAGAAAGTATGCTCTCTTTTTGATGTCGCGGCGTGTAAATGTGCAAGTACATAAACCTTAATTCCAAAGGTGAATTTTTTTTTTCTTCTTTCACAAATGCAGTTCACACTTAGAGGACATGAACAGTCATTAGCAACACGAACAGTCTTCTTACATGAACAGTCATTAGCAACAATTACACATTTACACGCCGCGATATCAAAAAGAGAGCATCCTTTCTTCTTCAAATTGTGAAGTTTAAGTTTGAATGCTGGTTTATCTTTGTCACGATGAAACGACTTTCTGAGTTTACTGTATGATTCGTAGTAAGAACTAATTAGCTGGATGACTCTGTACTCCGTAACAGTTGGGATCGAGGCTTTGTCATATAAACCGATAATTTTCTTTGCCACTGTTGTGGCTACTCTTGAAAAAGATACACTCTTGTTGTTTATTGTCACAATTAGGTTGAATCTCTGTTGAAAGCAGCAGCGAAGGACATCTTCATGAGTATGAAGCTTGTTATGTAACAAGTCTCGTGGGTGACCAAAAATAGGGCACTCAAACCTTTTCTAGTTATTGTACCTATACCAACTTTCTTTGGCACATCCATTGTATCAATAACTGTCGTATTCAAGTACAAAAACTGAACGCAAAAGTAGACAGAAAAATAAGGACTTAAGTACAACACAATCTAGTACTAAATCGAGCTAGCGGCATGAGCAGACTGAAGGAAATAGCGGGAAACGATAATGACTGCGACTGGCTGCGATGCGCGAGCATCGCTGGCATTCGTCACGTACGCCACGTCTATCTTATAGCCATGTTTATCCTATATGCTTGGATTTTAAATATATTATTGTAATAGAATTAAACTATAGCATCTTTGAAAGTCGTATGATTAAAATGTACTAAACAATCAAACTTTGAAATTTTGGAAAAACTACAAATTTTACTCATTTTGTAGTATGTTGCGCAACCGGAAGATATGAAACAAATGTATAATAAGTGCATATATATTGATTTTACATACTTTTAGTAGTTAATTCATGGGATAGGAACGCAATTAAAACCATCTGGCATGCTTAAAAAAATTATGAAAAATTAAGGTTTTTCACAATTTTTTGCTAACTTCGATGGCATTGCGCGACCGGAAGATAAATTAATAAAAAAATAATAATTAGTGCGTTTTTCATGTCTATACCAATGGCAACTTTTGTGCACTATAGCAATCTGAAATTTAAAAAAAAGTTTTTTTCGAACCACCCTATTGCAAACATAATACTGAATGTAAAACATGCATAATGTCAAAATTAACTGATTCACCTTACCCCAAAGCTGCACAATTTAGAGCCTCCGTACCACTCGAACTGGTCCACACAGACTTATGTGGCCCTATGAAAACCCCCACTGTAGGTGGAAAATATTACTTTCTTACATTTATAGACGACTACAGTCGTTATACTATTATATATTTGCTAAGAAATAAGTTTGAGGTATTTTCTAAGTTAAAGGAATATGTGGCTATGACCGCAAACAAATTTGGCCGAAAAGTGCAAGCAATTCGCTCCGATAACGGGGGTGAATACACTAGTATGGAAGTAAATGAATTTTTGAATAAAGAAGGAATTGAGCACCAGTTTACCGTTCCTTACTCTAGTGCTCAGAACGGCGTGGCAGAACGTAAAAATCGTACGCTGACCGAAATGGCTCGCTGTCTGCTTAAAGACAGTAATTTGCCGAATTCCTTTTGGGGAGAAGCCGTAAATACTGCAAATTACATACAAAATAGGCTCCCGACCTCCTCATGCGACTCAACTCCTTACGAAAAATGGACCGGCCGTAAACCCGATTTATCAAATATAAAAACATTCGGATGTCGCGCATACGCATATGTACATAAAATACATAGGGGAAAACTGGATAGCACCGCTCAAGAAGGAATCTTTGTGGGATATGATAATCGCAGCAAAGGCTACAGAATTTGCACAAATAATAAAAATGTAATAATTAGCAGAACTGTAAAATTCTTGGAGGATGAAAATAGAGAATCCCACAATAATGAAACATCACAAATCAAGAATGAAAATTCAAATGATGAAATTCCGGTGTCCAAATTACCAATATTAGATACTGATATAAATATAGATATAGCGGGCGATAACGATAGTCCGGATGACACGCAAACTCTGCCGCGACGATCACAACGATTAAATAAAGGTGTTCCGCCCGACAGATTTGCATTTGCAGTAAATGACAAAAGAATTGATGAGCCCAAGTGTTTTGATGATATACTAAAAATTCAAAACCCAGCTGAAAAAGAAAATTGGCTGAATGCCACACTCGACGAAATGAATTCACTCAGACAAAATAATACTTGGGAACTTGTTGACGCTCAACCAGGGACCAAAGTAGTAGGGTGTAAGTGGGCGTTCAAGGCCAAATACAATAGCCAAGGACAAGTCGAGAAATATAAAGCCAGGCTTGTTGCCAAGGGTTTTTCTCAAAAATACGGGGTGGACTATGACGAAACTTTTGCACCAGTTGCATCGCATACCACTCTAAGAAGTTTCTTGACCATGTCACTATATAAAAATTTTAATCTAAGGCATGTAGATATCAGAACTGCTTTCCTACATGGAAATTTGCAAGAAGATGTATACATGCATCAACCCGAGGGTTATGTTGTCCAGGGCGAAGAAAATAAAATATGTAAGTTAAAGAAAGCGATATATGGCTTGAAACAAGCCGCTAGAGCGTGGAATTTGAAAATTAATGAATCATTGTGTAAATTAGGATTTAAACAAAGTCAACATGACAAGTGTTTATATATCCGTAACAAAGATAACACAGAAACTTACATTCTTGTGTATGTTGATGACCTACTTATAGCTGGTAAAAATCACAATATTGACATACTAATTAATCAACTTAGGGAAGAATATCCATTAACCGACCTTGGGGAAGCCAAATATTACCTCGGCATAAATATAGAAAGACCTTGTAAAGGGGTAATTACGCTTGATCAAAATAATAAAATACGAGACATTGTAACCAAATTTGGGCTAGATAACGCACGGCCCTCTGACACACCAATGGAACCAGGGTATATAAAATTAACTGATAATGACAATCTCTTACCAAACAACACAATGTACAGACAGGCTATAGGCGCGTTACTTTACATTTCTACAGTATCGCGACCTGATATAAGTGTTGCCGTTGGCATCTTAAGCCGTAGAAACGAAAATCCTAGAGCGAAAGACTGGGAGGCAGTTAAAAGGGTTATTAGATATTTGAAAAATACCCAAGATATTAAATTAAAACTTTGTAACTCTGGTGAACCTGTTCTTCGAGCATATTCGGATTCGGATTGGGCCAATGATCCAAATGATAGAAAGTCCATCTCTGGAAATTTATTTAAGATAGGAAAAAATCCAATATTTTGGACTTCGAAGAAACAGTCCTGTGTGTCCATGTCTTCAGCAGAGGCTGAGTACGTCGCAGCTGCGAGTGCTGCACTTGAAATACAGTGGCTCAACAAACTACTGGATGATTTAAATTTGCCGCAACAATGTCCTATAGTGTTGTACCAGGACAACCAATCTACCATCAAGATTGCTGAAAACGATAAGTTCCAGTCCAAAACAAAACACTTACAGCTGAGATATCATCTTCTGCGAAACCTAATACAAGAAGGCCTAATCAAGCTTCAATACAAACCTACCAAAGAAATGACCGCCGATACCCTAACAAAAGCTCTGCCAAAAACTGATTTTAATAGACATAGAAATGCATTAATGAACAATTGAAAAATTTCTGAGCTTAAGAGGGGGTGTTGTGATATTTAATCTCAGAACATTCTTTTATTAACTTTCGTTTTTCTTGTTCCGGACTTTCTTTTTTGTTTTTTGCTTCCCGCCAACTGATTGTTTTGGTGCACCTGTCGCATCACGTGACGATGTGTCGCGACTCTCTACGAGTACACTGTAATACTTTTTTCAATCATGTAACTTTCGTTATTCGGAACTGACGTTCCATTTTCTTATTCTATTTAATCATAATATTTTTCTTTTGTCTAAGATGAATAAATAAAAAGGCAAAACATCTAGGCATTCTTTCATTACGCAGCAACGTGTGAATTATCCTAAATAATAATTGATCTACATATTATGTAAGAATTTCTCAGTCTAATCAACATTAATTATAGGAAAAGAAGTTGCTACGCTTTAATACAGAAGTCATATAAATATATATCCATGTATTTTCTCATCTAATTCAAGTGTACGATCTGATGATAAATTAAGAGGTTTTTTCTTCACCAATGGAATATACGATTACCTGTGACAACCCAGGTAAGTCAAAACTTTATTTAATTATATGACTGTTGTTTTTTTTTTACAAAGAATTATTAGTAAGAATTATTTGTTATAAAATATATTTAAAATAACTAATTTGAGGAAACTGCGAACTCATGCATTCATTTATATAGTATTCTTCCAATAATTCGATGTCCTCACAGACTGCAACCATTTCATAACAAAACTACGCTTTTCTTTTAAAACCGAAACCATAACTTTTAACCCCCAAATTCAAACCAAAATAATGAAATAATAAGGGAAAAGCCTACCTCCCATATCCGATGCATGCTTACATGATTTTTTACATCATTAATCCAAAAAATGCAGTTCATCACGATCTAGGGTCACCAAAAATGTTCATTAATCTTTCAATGTTCCGTAATAATCCATTTCCATAAATGATGAAAGTAATTGTTCTTTTGCATTTTATTTATTCACTTCACAAAACATATAGAACACGGATCCACAATAAAAACATAAACATTTCTTAAGCGCTATATTTTTAAACGGTCAAACATGACCGAATCCTTTCAGATCACATTCTTAACTAGTCAGTAATATACATCGGCGCGTCGAAAAATGACGACTAGTAGCGCCGCCTGAGAGGATGCAAAGACAATTCAATTTGCAACAGCGTACACACAATCTCGGTCAACCAGCATACACTGGAATATAACTAAAAGTCTAAATTCAACCCCCCCCCCCCACCAAAAAAAAAAACTTTCTTCAGCAATGAAACTGAAACAATTGAAAAGGTTTTTTTAATGTATTTTTCCACAGTTTTGTCTTACGATACGAATAGTATCTATATATCGTCGTTTATATCAGCCAGGGCTGAGGAGTCGGTAGGAAAAATGACGTTTTCAGGTAGAACACTGCCCATCGTGGTCCTCTAGCTGTGGCCCTGAATCAATTTAATTATTAATGATTAAATTGCAACAAATATCACGTCTTTTTTTTTATTAAAAGGAGACTTGGCGCTGGATTATTAAAATAAGTAAAAACTACAACGTCAGGAACGCCAAAGAGTTGTTACTTGTTTTAAAAGTATCACGTCTTCCCTATATTTATTCTTAACATGGCAATAAACTATAAAATAACTAGACATTTATTAATGTACATAGTAACCAAATTCAGTTTTATAAATTTAAAAAGAAATGCAATTTGTTTTATTTCACTTCAAACTGTCTAATAGAAACTGGAGTTGGCCATTTTAACGAAACTATATTGCTACACTCATTCTTTAGCTCTATGTCATGCAATTAAAATAAATTTCAAAAATTAAAAATCTGGTGTGAAACAACCACACGATTTCCATTACCCGCTATTACATGCATTTTTGAGAGATAATGTGATCAGAAAACATAAAAGTGGCCTAAAGAGAAAATAGTTAGAGCCGTTTTTGAGATACCAACTTTTACAAATAATAAATTATTGACTGGAAAACAATAATTACATACAAAAGAATATTTAAAAGTGAGTTAAAATGGCGAGTTTGAAAAAAATCAGTTCAACCGTTTTTAAAGGAACGTCTTTGCGAGGCCTGAAATTGAGCTATTTATACAGGACGCCTATCAATTTTCCTGAACTAACCAACTATATCATTCGAAAGGACATCTAATAGAGTGTTTACATAGCAAGTTTGAAGAAAATCGTTAAAGCCGTTTTTGAGATACAGACTTACGGTCCCACTTCCGGTTTCCGATGTCCCACTTCCGGTTTTTCAATTTTTACCAAAATTTGGAAATTTCATCTGTACACCAGACGTATTTCAATTCTAAAGTTTCGTAGCTCTATCTTTATTAGTTTCTGAGCTATAATAGCCAGAAGATTCTCCACATACATACATACACACACATACATACACACTGACCAATTGCCAAAAACCACTTTTTTGGACTCAGGGGACCTTAAAACGTGTAAATCAGGTGAAAACCCGATATCGAATTTTCTGACCGAATACAATACTTCCATTACCTACGGTAGTAGGGTAATGGAAGTAAAAAACATAAGATTTTACAATTTTAGCTGCAAATGAATTTCTGGAAATACGTATGAATAGAACTTTATTTATTCACCAAGTGTAAAGCTAGCATTTATTTTTTTATTTTTAAAGACCTTTAAATTAATTAAAATACTTTTATGAAATTTATATTTTTCAACCAAATTTAGAGATTTTTGAACTGGTTACAGCAATTTTACTTTTTGTTAAAAAATGTTTAAAGAAATCGCGATTTTTTTAAAGCAGCTTAAAAATATATATAAGTAAATAAATAAATAAATAAGGTGCATTGGAAGTTGGGCAGCAAGGAAAAAAGAAAATAAATAAAAATAAAATAGATTTTTATTGAACATATCTAAGAACTATTCCGATAAAATCAGTGCTTTAATAATTATAATAGTGTTAAAATCTATCTATTTGTTTGGGAGCTACAAAACTACAGACAGGTAGACTAATGTTCCTCATTTTTAAACACAATTTGTATATTTTATTATTTAAATGCATAACCTAACAACAAAGCTATTAAATATGCATTAAAAACTGAACTTTCACCATGTTAAAATGGATATTAATGATGAAGCGATTTTAACATTAATTTCAGTTCATTTTACGAGAAAATTAAGCACCTAGGATTTCCCCTCTTCTAGAAAAAAAGGCAAATACATATGATCGCTTAATATCAATAATTTCTATAAAATTTTGTTCCCGAAGAAAATTAATGGGCACTTCAATTAGTTTTCTCCCGTCACTATCACTTTTATGGCATCATAACAGCAAGTATTAATATTCTGCAAAATCTAATGGAGAGAAATCTCTCATATGCATGATTTACAATGTCTGTCTATAAAATCAAACTACAGAGGCGCAAGATAATTTTTAGATAATGTATACGCTGACAAATAATTATAACGTTAAAAATAAGTCGATGATTACATGAGTCGGAGATTTAAAAAAAAAAAAAAAAAAAAAAAAAAAAAAAGCTGCATGGCCTTTTTTTTTTTTTTTTTTTTTGCTTTGTAAAAACTGTTTTTGAGGATGTTGAATCCAAAAATGACCACCATTTCTGGGCATCGAGTAAGTCCCCCCCCCCCTCCCCCCTACCAAAATAGGGTTTACAGTAAAATTATTTATTGCACTAATGCACTAAACATATCGTTTTCATAATAAAAAAAATTTCGTCATGGTATATTTATTATTTAAATTTAAGTTATATAAGGAGAAAAATCGCTAATATGGCGACAAAAATTCAAAGGCGGCCACGGAGAATAAAGTTGTACCATTATTTGATTAAATTATTTTTTTTAAATAATTTATTATTTTATTTAAATTTAATTATTACTTCTTTCTCTCGTTCGGCTATCGTTTTAAACAAAAGTAATCGGAGGTTTAAAAAATATATATCTCTAATATAATTAGGCAAATGTGCATATTTAAAAAAAATTTAATTGGTCAATTTTCAAAAATTCTTTTTCTTTCTCTCTGTCCACCTTTATGTTCTCTAATGTATAAACACGCTGGCTTAACTAATACAAAACGAAAAAAATATTACAAAATATTTTTATGCCACTGGATAAAATTAGAAGCGTACCTCCGTATACTTTTTATTTGTACATTGAACACGAAATGTTAAAAGAGAATAGAGAATCTAAGTTAAATATAATTCCACACACACACACACACACATATATACCTTCTTCCTTTACTATCAAAGGATTTCGCATACTTCCCTAAAAAGACTTCAAATTTTGCTATTACAAGTACTCGTAAGTCAAGGTTCTCGTAAGTAATTTTTCTTTTTTGCTTTGTTTATTTTCGTTACAGTTCGATTGATGCCAAAGTTAATAAATCCTATTCTAAAAATTATTTAGCGTTGTTCGTTGCCACAAAAAGAAAGCATATCATTAAAAAAAAAAAATCGAATAAAATTTCCAGCAACGTGAATTCAGTGAATTTACTTGGCAGTAAATGGAATTTGAATTTAGCTTATTTAGGTGTTAAATTGAAAAGTCGTCTGCAGGTGACAAGAAATGAATGGAAAGAAGAGAAAATTCTAAGCTAGAATTAGTAGAAAAAGTTTTGGCGCCTCATTTTTATTAAACTTCTAACAAGAATTTTCTCCTTTAATAACTGGGAAGTTATTCAAAGCATGAACTCCAACTTCCTAAATGAGATTTCTCGCTTTTAATAAGATCTCATGAACAAGATTAATGTCGACCTCCATCAACTTCGTTTCTGGGAGCTCTAAAAACCTTTTCTGCACAGCACAAAAGTTATAATTCATAAATTTAACTAAAATCTTTTTAAACAGGAAAAATAAATCCAATTTTATATAAAAATATTTTAAAGATTCTTTTGATGGAGTAAAATGTAAAAATTGTTATCTCGATTCTCAACAAATGGCTGCTGTTCTTCGAATACAGAAAAAGATTCAGTGTTCGATAAAATCAGCTAAATATGGGAGTACAAATTTTACTATACTATATTGAATAAAACAATTAATTCGCGTTTTCTTAAAACTATCAGATTAAATCAATTATTTTTAAGTTAATAAACGAATCATTTTTATACATAGGTAATCTCTACACCTTACTCTACAGAAAACATCTATTATCGGTAATTAAATTTAATCATCATGCTTTATGCAACAAACATAACTCTTTTAAAATATGCTTTAAAGAAATACCTTTCGCAAATTAATGTACTAGAAATCTTTTGCAAGTCCCTCAACACAAACCAAATAGTACTTTTTATACCATTTGCAATAAGAAACAATTTTCCTAATAATAAAACAGTTTGGAATCATTCTGAAAATATATACGCTGATAGACAGGCTGACGACACGAATTCAAACACTTTTCAGCTTTCTTGAAAAGTAGTAAAAAGGAGCTTAAACAATAAACAAAAATAAAGGAATCCTTTCATTGTAAGACACTTGAAAGACAGTGCAACCCGACAGCTAATTGTATTATAGTCGTTTTCCAGTAATTAGTCTTTTCTATTTCCGTAAAGGCTTAACAACTTAATTCCCCCCAAATCATCAAAAGTGCACAAGGTTATACAGAATCAGACAAAGTACCCCAAAACTGAATCCTGTGATTAAGAACGAACTGCGCAGTTATAAGTAGGGAATCTATAGTGTTTATGAAAACCTTGACCTAGGCTTTAATTCCTCAAGTATTGATTTTAGACAGATATAATACAAATTGTAAAGTTCTATTATTTAAAAAAAAAAAAAAAAAACTAATATGTTAGGCTATTAAAAAAATTTCTTCTATATTTTCCTATATAAATTCATGCAGTACAAATTATTTGTTAATTTTTTATTCATTACGAGTGCAAACTATAGAGTTCTAACAGATGACGTCACATATTTGTTTGCTGAGGGACAGTTGACCCCACTGACCCATTTTATCATTGCGGAATAGTGTTAAAAATTTATTGTAACACAGTGTTGTAAATGCATTTGTAAAAGCATAAAAAAATTCGACTGCTACGCTTCCAAAGGCATGGAAAAATTAGCGTTGTCCTTCAGCAAAGTACAGTTTTTAAGAAGAAAGTCACGTGGTTGTTAGAACTCTATTCTCATCTTAGAGAGATATTACACTAAATGTCCAACGGAGCGTAATTTTTGCCGTGTAGGTTGACTCGGCACTGTATTTTTCAAGTGGGGGAGAATTATTGTATCCTCCTTGGTTACCTAATTCTATTTCCCAAGAGTTGTACTTTTCAAAAAGGATCTGGCAACTTCGATTCGACTACTTCTATGAACAATACTATCAAAATACATCAAAATGTTCTTTAAAATTTGTAGATATGCATATAAAGTAATGTATGGTGCTAAATGTTAATTAAATGTTTATAAAAGTTCATCATTATCTTCATCAATACGCGGCTACTCGCCACCACAGTCACAACAATAATTTTTTACGCCATTTATATTTTTTGAGCATTATTATGAGATGTTAAAGCACAGAAAATTACTCCTAAAACTATTTTCAACTATTTATAATAAGTGTATCCATGTACTTGTTTACCTTGCATCTTAATCAGTAGCCTGTCTTTAATGTTGAAATGCAGGGTAAGAGAAAGTCTTTCGGGTGGCACACCGGATAATTTTTGCTTGCAGAATTACCTTGATCTTATTTTCATTTTAAGAATCAAATTTAAGCCAATCAAATTTGCTGTAATTTTTGTTTCTTAAGTATAATTCATTCTCATTTAACAACTCGAAATGGTTATATTAACGTATATGTTTAGATTTTGCGAATCATACAGACGATGAGAAAGAAGCGTTGTCATTTCATACAGTTCAGTAAAGTACAATAAATATATTAATTGTGCTATTTCCCCAAATAAAACTGAAGTGGAAACTTTTCTAAAAATTTTGAAGAGTTATGAATTAAATGAAGCAATAAATTGCACAAGATTGAAGGCAATTAAAATTACGTGGAGAATTGCGCCAGAAGGAAAAAAATCTGATGTGGGCACCACATGACTTCCTTATACACTTTTAGAAATATACATAATGTTAAAAAACATTCACACTGGACCCGAAACAGTTGGCTAAAAATATTTAAAAAATGAATTATCACCGTGTTCTGAGCTTTTCTAAAAGTTAGTTAAAAACCGATTGCAAGATTTGCACTGGTAACGCTGACAAAGGCAGCAGGGACACGAAAAAATTGGTTATAAGTATTAAAAAAAGGCATTTTCACCGTGTTCTGAACTATTCTGAAAATTTCAAATGTCTACCTAGTCGGGAAGTTAGTTAAATAAATTTTCTGTTGAACCATATAAACGCTGCCGAAGGCAGCAGGGACCTGAAACAGTTGGCTAAAAGTATTAAAAAAAATGCATATTAACCGTGTTCTGAGCTTTTCCGGAAGTTTTAAATGTCTAGCTAGTCGGGAAGTTAGTTAAAAATCGATTCCAAGAGTTGAACTGGCAACGCTGACGAAGGCAGCAGGGACCCTACACAGTTGGCTAAAAGTATTTAAAAAATGCATTTTCACCGTGTTCTGATCTAGTCTGAAGGTTTCAAATGTCAAGCTAGTTAAATTGCAAGATTTGTCTAAACCGTTTTTGAGTTATTACCGTTTTTTGATACATTATGGCCAAAACCTATGTATTTTTGTCATTATGAACCTAATTTTCCTAAATATCTCCAAAACGGAAAATCATACAAAGTCCAAAAGGGGAGGTGCACAACTAGATGTTATAACAAACTTATGTACCAATTCGCAACTTTCTACGTCCAACCGTTTTTGAGTTATGCGACATACACACACGCACATACATACAGACGTCACGAAAAATCGAGTAAAATCCCTTATATCTCTAAAACGAGAGCTCGTGTTAAGATGACACTTGCAGGTGTGCAACTAGACATCATGACAGTCACACGTATAAATTGGCAACATTCAGCGATCATTCGTTTAAGAGCAATGTGAAATACAAAATCCATTTCGCAAATCGGGATTACTATACTTCCTTATACTTTGTATAAGGAAGTAAAAAAAAAAAAAAATAATAATAAGGTGGATTAATTTAATATCTTCCTGATATAATTTGATATTGAACATAGAATACGCAGACGATACCTTTTACATGTTTATTCTATGACTAAATGTTCTATTTACACAACAGTGTTACCAGATGGTCGACAGTCAATTTCCCCAAATCAAGAGTTTTTTTTTCCAAAAAATTCCCCAACTCAAAAAATTAAGAATATTTAACAAACTTAAGCTGCCATTTTACCCCAAATGAAGCTCTTTTTCTAAGAAAATCCCCATTTACAAAAAACAACTTAAATACACTAGTTTTTCGAAAATTTTCAGTCTGTGTAACTTTCTGAGTGTAGTTTTTCCTCTAATCACTTATTTTTATCCCATATGTATGTATAAAAAAGTTTTTGTGGACTATAAAATGCATGAAAACAAGGAATCCAGAGAACTTAAAGATCTTACATCAAAATCCGCGATTGTAAGGAAATGCTCGCCCTCTGGTGGGCTAAGGGGAAATTACAATAAACATGCTTTAATTCGAATTCCATTAAGCCGCCATTGCTAGCCGATGTTTAGTTTCACATATATTTATTGAATAAAAATGAATAAATCCGGTAAAGAAGATAACATATACTGTTGTGTGCTCCAGTGTAACTCCAAAAGGACCAAGAAATCCAGAATTAAGCTTCCATTTATTTCCAAATGACAAATTTAAAATTTCAGTTGCTTCGGCTAATGGAAGTAAAGAATTAATCAGATGATTTGAAACTAATATTTGTTCAGCTTCAGTTAAATATCTACTTCCGATCGAACTTTGAATAAACTGAAATACTTTTTCCAAAAGCAATCAATTTTCCATGATGTAATGGTGGAGAAATTCTAGTACGAATATTAAGTAGAATAACAAAAAGAACAAAAATAGATACATGTGGCTGTAATATTTACTAACAACAAGAGCTGAAAAAGCGCCATCTATCGATCATTACAAACGAGGATAGATATTTCATGCTTCAGAGGTTAATCTAGAACAAATTTAGTGCCGCATTGAGGCACTTTCACAAAGTCAATTTTTAGCAATGAGGTACCTTCACAAATTCAACTTTCAGCAAAGAGGTACCTTCACAAAGTCAATTCTCAGCAATATAACTGCACACTAAAACATCTTATAAGCTGCACTGCATCGAACGCAGAAAAATACCCTCAATTTGAATATTTACAATGATAAATATCTAAGTAAACACCTACTTATCTTACATATAAGAAACAACTTAATACGTCCATATGTATATTTATTTTTACAACTGTTTCATTTTAGTTTTTGAATGTATTTTAAAATTTAAAAAAAACTGCTTTACATATTTTATTTTAGTTAATTGTTTTGAAGTATCATTAATTTTCACAAACTTACTTGATGTTTTCACAAATTATTTTATAAATTCACAAATGGGGTACCATTTTTAAAAAGCTGGATTAATCCCTGTGCTTGTAAGTTTAATTCAAACTTCAAGATAAAGCATCCTTGTTTAGACTGGTTTAGCTTACTTTAAGATGGATTATTCAAGCAGCAATCAATACGTATCAAACATTCACAATGCTTGCTACAGCACACATGAACCAAATAAAAATAATTCTTGAAATCAGGGAATACAAAAGGCAAAAAACAGGATAAATTTTATAATCAAAAAGGTTATATATGTTATTTTTCTATTTTTGAAACAGAATCCAGAATCAATGCATTATCAGTTGATAAACTTGATTTTTTTCTTCTTGGGATTTTAGGAATTCAGTTCTGGCTCAACTTTGTCACGTAAAAGCAAAAGGAACATCACGAGCTTTTAAAAATACTGGTTTTGCGTTTTCTCGAAGTTTTAAAGAGATGTAAAATGTATTTTGATACAAAAATTTTCAGCATGTGATAATGAATGGGCTCTTCCCACCTGACGTCAGAGGTCACATGATAGATGAAAAACAAATAGCAGACGAAGTCTTGTTAATCTAGAGCGATTGCTAAAATAACATATTTTCTATTCTTATTTTTGATCAATCGTATTTAAACTGTGTTATTTTTTATACATCATCATTTTTAATCCATTTTATATCATTATTCATCATCTTTCGTTTGCTGTATACATTTACAATCATCATTTAGTTTATACCTGTTATTGATGTTCATGAGGACCATGTTTAAATACTCTGATTTTTGGTACTTAAATCAGTGACAGTGCAATATCGTACTACGTAAATCCATTTAGACCAGTAACTAAGTTAATTAACTTGTTGTAACACCTTTATGCAATTCAATTAAATGAAAACATTTTATAATCCGTAAACATTCCACAAGAACAAGCTATTATTTATTGCTAGATCAGTTAATGTTACAGTTACACTACAATATACAAAAATCGATTCTTATAAGTAAAAATAAATAAACACATAAAATGTTTTTTTAAAAATTATTAAATTTACAAATACAATTATTCTACTGTTTACAAATGCACAATATTACTTTTATTTTATTTTATATTAAATATTAAAATTTTTGTTCTTAAGAACAATATTTAATTGAATTCGATTCTCAGAATTCGTTTATTCGTTTTCCTCTATCACGTGATTGAGCAGACGATGCTGGGAAGAGCCCATTAGAAGTATCTTTAAAAATATCTATTACCCTGGTAACACCGGAAAATAAATCAATAGCATCGATATCCGTCATATGATCACTCAGACCACAAGATACTACAGTTAAAAATACTCTAATCATTTTACGAGCGACTAAATGTTATTGTGGGATTATTTATTTATTTACTACTAGCAAACCCCGCGCGAAATATTCGCACTTTATTTCTTTTCTTATTTACCTTTAACCCTACAAGGCTCATTTTTTTTTAGTGCACGACAAAAATATATAGGTTGTAATTAGTGATCTGAAGATAGGGAAAACTTATAAAAATAAAACCATACTTTATGGAAAAATCAACTTTTTAGCTCAACGTACCGTATGTGGAACATACATAAAAGTATGATTTACTAATACGCTTACTATTGTAATATAAAAAAAACAACTTACCTCTGCAAAATATACACTTCGTCATAACACATAGTATTTTTTTTTTTCGAGTCAAAACTGTTCAATAACTATTCTTTTTTACTTCCATTACCCTACTACCGTAGGTAATGGAAGTATTGTATTCGGTCTGAAAATTCGATATCGGGTTTTCACCTGATTTACAACGTTTTAAGGTTCCCTGAGTCCAAAAAAGTGGTTTTTGGCAATTGGTCAGTGTGTATGTATGTATGTGTGTATGTGTGTGTGTGTGTGTGTGTGTGTGTGTGTGTGTGTGTGTGTGTGTGTGTGTGTGTGTGGAGAATCTTCTGGCTATTATAGCTCAGAAACTAATAAAGATAGAGCTACGAAACTTTAGAATTGAAATACGTCTGGTGTACAGATGAAATTTCCAAATTTTGGTGAAAATTGAAAAACCGGAAGTGGGACATCGGAAACCGGAAGTGGGACCGTAAGTCCGTATCTCAAAAACGGCTCTAACGATTTTCTTCAAACTTGCTATATAAACACTCTATTAGATGTCCTTTCGAATGATATAGTTGGTAAGTTCAGGAAAATTGATAGGCGTCCTGTATAAATAGCTCAATTTCAGGTCTCCCAAGGGCGTTCCTTTAAAATCAGCTGTACAGATTTTTTGTCTTCTGATCACATTATTTTTCCTGATCACGTCTCCAAAAAATTCTTTTAATGCTTATAATTGTGGGTAATGGAAGTCGTGTGGTTGTTTCACACCAGATTTTTTATTTTTGAATTCAGACAAACGACTAATGTATCACTTTCATTCAAATTTCACGCTGAGTGCACTATAACAAAAACACGAACGACCTCTTTAGGTAAAGATTCGTATTACTACATTGCTCAATGTCAGTAGCTTCTATCAAGATGTCAAGAGATGTCGCTACTAATAGTTTTATAGCTATTGGAACGATTAAAGTCTGTGTTCCACATATGGAACTGGGTGCCTTGTAGGGTTAAAATTTGAAACTCATAAATGTTATACCAATTTCACCACCTAATTAAAATTCCAATTTACCAGAAGCCAAATTATTATTAAAATCAAATTAATATTGCACAATAGTGAAACCAAAATCATTCAAAGAAAAGTTTCCAAATAAAATTCATGGTTCACGACCTAATTTTCATACTTCCATAGGCAGTGCAGTTTTAATATAGAACTCCCACGACGCCTTTTAAATTTTTGTCGTCATGTTGGCGATGACTTATTATTAATTTTGGTATAATTTTTTTAAAAATAAATAAAATAATTCCTATTTCGATTATATTTTTTATGATTGTGTTTTTTAGTCAATTTATGACACAAAAGTTCATATTCTGTATATATCTTTAAAATATTGCTAGGTTTAAAATGACGCTTGCAAAGATTCTGAAGAAACCTGTTAAAAATACATTTTTTTCGTAAAATAATCTCATCAGACAAATGTCGCCATTTTTTCTTATTAGTCTACTGAGCTAAGTCAGAGTGCTTAAATATTGATCATGCATAAATATTTTTTTTTTATCCTCGCGTATCGTATCGTTTCGAGAAAAAATAATTGAAACTGGTCCACGTTAGAAAAATATTATATAGATATCTTTTAATCAGCAGAAAATTTCTGTTTTCGAGAGAGAAAAAGACACCGATCTGTTGAAAAAGCATTCGCTTAGACAAAGTATGAGGAATATTTCTATTATTATAGTACATTGTTTCCATGCGTTGAAGTGAAAACAGCGAATTTCATTTTTTGCACGTTTATACATGTATTAATAAGACAAATTGATAAAACAGCAAAAGCAGGAAAATAAAATCTTATACAATGAAGCGCTTCCCCATATTACAAAACACAGTAAAAGTAAGATAGATTCAGAAAATAGTTAAGTAAATATTATTGAAAAAGAGTTGGGGAAGGAAATGAAAATCGTACATCACTCGCAAAACTTATATAAAAATTTTCCTATACCACGAGATAGTTATAGTTCCAATGCTAAGAAATTGGAGATAAAAATTATGTATAAAATATCCGCCTTCCGCGACCAGCTGGCTTGTGACCCTTGAAAAGTCGGATCGCAGCAAATACCCGCATGGCGGGGCCTACAGTTTAGTTACACTTTATTACAAGTCAGTCCTGATAACGGTATGCTTAACGGTACCGAAACTACTGTATTAGAATTTTGTATTTTTTATTTTGGAGTTTTTAAACATTCGTGTAAATTAACTTTGCTATAAAACCTCTAGTAAGATTTCGTCGTAACCGCATATTCATATTCCGATATCATAGCAAAAAAAAATGAGATCATATTTTGATGATTGATGACCAACTACAGGATAATAAGAAAGCACACAACAACAAAACAAAGCACATTACAACCTCAGAATAATTTAACTTTTTAATTTAATTGTTTGTTTTTTTAATTTAATTAAACCACTGCACATAAATAATTACATTTCACGAAACACGCGCATTATATACAGTATTATATACATATACATTTAATTAAAAATTAACGTTTTTAGTTTGGCTTTTGAAGCCAGTTTGTTCCAGCAACCACTCTTCGCACTGATTGCTTTCTGCCAATCTTCTTAGTTTCTCCTAATGCCACTTAAGAAAAACAAAAATTCGAATTCGAAGTTGACATCTCTCATGGAGGAAGTGACATAGGGTTCCATATGATCTTTACAGTTTACACCCCTTATCGTTTTATTTCATATTAAATGAACAACTAAAATCCAATCTTATGCATTTTAAATATTTTTTGAAGAGTTAATTTTTTATTGGTGGTTTTTTTTTTTTTTTTTTTTTTTTCCTTTTTTTTTACTTCGGGACAAAAGCTTTGATGAAATAGGAGGTGTATGTTTTTTTTATAACCCTGAATTTCCAAGTTAATCTACCAGATACTTCTTTAGATATTCGACAAAGCGTCTAAATTCGAAATTGTCCAAATATTTATTGCCATTTGTTGCAGAAAACTGGCAGGTCATTCAACAAACTACAGCAAAAAAACTTCTACCCCGCACCAAAGGATTTGTTGCAGTCGAAACAAAGTGTAATTTATCGAGTTTCATTGCCGTTCTTAGGGATAATAATACCAAGATAAAAAGAACTTTTTATATACCATGTTTTTAAATTTTCTGTTGAATCATAAAAATGCTACCGAAGGCAGCGGGAAACGCGGAACAATTGGCTAGAAGTATTAAAAAAAATTCATTGCTAGCGTGTTTTGAGCTATTATAAAAGTTTCAAGTGGCTAGCTACCCGGGAAGTTAGTTAAAAGTCGATTGCAAGCTTTGTTACTGGTAACGCTACCGATGGCAGCAGGGTCACGAAGCAGTTGGTTAAAAATATTTTAAAAATGCATTTTCACCGTGTTCTGAAATATTCTGAAATTTTCAAATGTCTAGCTAGTCGGGAAGTTGAAACAGTTGACTAAAAGTATTAAAAATATGTATTGCCAATGTGTTCTAAGCTGTCATGAAAGTTTCAAATGTCTAGCTAGTCGGGAAGTTAGTTGAAAATCGATTGCAAGATTTGTACTGGACAAACAAACAAGAATCAAAGTTAATAAAAACATGGTAAAATAGGTAACTTGGCGATCAAATTTGGCAAAAATGATAGCTTCCAAACTTTGGCAACCTTAAACTATTTCAATAAGAGCCTAGTTCTGGAATTTTTCGGACCGATCCATTGATTTCTGACGAATAACTATTGCGAAAGTTCACCAAATAACGACTAAAACTGTAAAGAGAGAAGAGGCACATTCCTGAAGATCACAGTTGTGTTCAGATATTTGTTCTGAGCGGTCGTCTCTGAGAAACTGTCCTTTAAATAACTGATCAATTTTCCCGAATAAGCGAAATGTTTGCTCCGCCGGTGTATTTAATGCTGCTTACTTAACTTTTGCAGTACGAGTAGCAATTTTATTGGAAAGTTTCCGAAAATGTTCGTTGAATAAAGTGCCTTCATTGAGTAGAACCTGCCAGTTTCTGTACGAACTACTTTCTTTACAAAACAAAGTCGACATTTCTGTAACAATACCATCCTTTTATTTCCCTGTTATTAGGCCATAAAGCTGTAGCAATGCCGATTATGCAATATCAATATTTTTTAATAAATCACTTATTCACATTATACAATATTAAGAAATTATCCTTACTTCAATAAAACAAATCGAAAAAACTGCGAATTTACAGGCTTAAGACTCTCCTTACGAAAATCTGAACTTCCACTTATTAAACTGTCATACTTCATTCGAGTCGACGAGAAAATATCACGATTTTGTTTAATAACCAATCAACGTTCGCACGTTTTAATACAAGGAAACCTCGTCAACAAGTTTCCGTCATTTCTGAGGACTGTGACAAATTGACCAGCAGATGTAAATAGTTCGACTCACATCCTGCATGGCTAATTCGATTACGAGTTTAGTGAAACATTTCAATTTTGGAAAGAGATTTTAATCTAATTACTGGCAACATCAGCTTCATCAACAGAGCTCAATTATTGTCAGGAAACGACTTTCATTTAATTATTTCATTATCAACGTGGGCAGTTGACTTCGCCTCTATATTCTATCGCAGTTGTTACTATTAGGGTAATGGATATACGAAGTCTGATACTTAAGAGTTTTTATGTAAATAATTCTTTGTTTTATCTATAAAACTTTCAGATCTACCCGGCGCTGCGCGGGTTGAAGTAGTGCTTAAAAAATTTATAAATTAAAGAAAAAACGAAATAAAAAAAGCATGAGATGGAATTAAAATAAATTTTCAGCTTTATGACTTAGCGACTGGACGTTAGTTATTTATAAGACTACTAAGTTCTAGTTTAAAAATTATTTAAATGTTAAAATTGAGAGAAAAATTTAACTGAATAAAAAGAAAGCAGTAAAATGAATTACTACATGTACTATCTCAATAAAATCCTAGTTATAATAATTTGAACTCATTGTGAGAACTTAAAATGACTAAAATCACAATAAATAAATAAAATAAAAATAAAAATGCTTAAAGCACCCCCCCCCCTTCCCTTTTCTCGACATAAAAAAGAAATATATTATTTACTTATTTATTTTTGGCATCAATTTTTTTTTTTTTTTTAATAATTTTAAAGTTAAAATGGGGATTATCTTTTGAACCAATTATTCGATAGAACTAAAACATATGGCGTTAGGTAGGATTTTGTCCTGTTTAATAAGTTTACCAAATTTCATAGCGATCGGTTGAATGGTGTAGCTCTGTAACTAAAAATCCAGACAAATACAACGACAAACTTTCAGCTTCATATATAGAGAGATAAGAAGTAAAGCAATCAGTTGGTTTGTCACATTATAATAATTTTTCACATTATGGATAATGCGATTAGAATTTACTGAACTGTATTGCAAATATTCATACATCAACCATGCATCTGCTGATTGCAGGCCAGAGGCTAACTGTTCAACCACCACATAATCAGAAAACAAAAAACGGAAGAATTCATAGCAGGTAATAGCAGGAGACTTGGCGTTGGAATATTAAAACAGGAATAAACTACTACGTCAGAAACGCCAAAGAAAAAATTATTGAGGTACATACAGCTGTTTCGGTAGCCTAAAGCGTACCGTCTTCAGTGCAAAAAGAACTTTATTATTCTTTTTGCACTGAAGACGGTACGCTTTAGGCTACCGAAACAGCTGTATGCACCTCAATAAGTTTTTCTTTGGCGTTTCTGACGTAGTAGTTTATTCCTGTTTTAATTCATAGCAGGGGTCGATCCAGGTTTTAATTTTTGGGTCCCTTTTTTGTGAAAAACAAAATATTTTTGTGAAATTTTTATTTTTGTGAAATATAAAATATTTTTGTGAAAAAGTAAAATATTGTGTAAAATTTTTCGTTTTTACAATCACTTTATGTAATGTTTAACATCAAGTTAATAGTGTTTCGTTGAGCCAAATTAAGACATTAATTAAAAATAATACCGAAAGCATGAAAACATTTAATAATAGGATCATTTTTATATAAAAAATTTTTTTTGTGAAGGGACTCATTTTATGAATTTGAATTTTGTGAAGGGTCCCTTTTTATGAATTTAAATTTTGTGAAGGGTACCTTTTTATGAATTTAAATTTTGTGAAGGGTCCCTTTTTATGAATTTGAATTTTGTGAAGGGGCCGCAAAAAGGACCCAAATTTTGCCTGGATCGACCCCTGCATAGCCCCGCTTTTGGTATAATGATGCAATAAATATTATAGATTAGGCCAGACAATTATGACTATATACATTGCTAAAAAAATTAGGGGAGCATATGGTTTTAACGAAATTAAAAAAATACTTTCACCAATCACTAATGCCAAATAAAACATCCATAATTAAAAGCAGGGCAGAAACAGAAGAATAAATTCATATGCAAATCAACGTTCATGATGTCAAAAACCAGAAAAAAGATATAACTGCAGAAAACGTGATTTCGCAGAAACTTTTTTTTCACTGTCTCATTGGTGAAATTCAACCATTCGGCTTTTGTTTTGAGAAAAGATGACTTGAAAATGTCACAACAATGTGATCTATATTGAAATATATGGCTTAGCATAGGGAGACATGAATCCGGCCACACTCAAAGAAGTGTAGCGGACGTTCTTGGAGTGGCAAGAAGTATCATTTTAGGAGTGTTTATCGATTTCAAGAAACAGAGAATGTTAATTATAGACCAGAACAAGGTCGTCCGCGTGCTACCACAGCAAATAATGACCGATCCGTTAAAAGCTCGTCGAGACAGAATAGGCAATGCTTCTCAGCTATAACGACAATTTCTTTTGGCAACAGGATGAAGGGTCTGAAGCCAAACAGTGTGATATAGGCTTCATCAGGGTTGTCTCTATGCACATAGACCAATAGTGAGTATTCCGCCGACAGCAAGACACCGTGCGAATAGAAGGTGGGCAGCTGAACATCGAAATATTGAGCAAAGTGATTGCAGTCAAGTTCAATTAACTGACGAGTCCTAAATCAGTTTCGAGTGTGACTGGAATCGGCAACGTCTGGAGCTGGAATCGGCATATTCAGACGTACGGACCTGCATACCATTTTGCAATGGCAATTTGATCGCCTGAAGGTACGCAGGCGAGATTCTGAGACCTCACGTCGTACTTTACGCTGCAGCAATTCGCGATTCCTTTATTTTAATGCATGATAAAGTCAAACCTCATACAGCTCATCTTGTGAAGAACTTTCTTGAAGCTTAAAAAAAACAGTGTATGAAGCTACCAGCATGCTCTCCTGATCTAAATCCTATCGAATATGTTTGGGACACACTCGGAAGATGCGCTGCTGTGAGACAAAGTTCTTTTTTTACTGTCCAAGACTTAAAGACCGCACTTCTTCAAGAGTGGAACAGTATTTCCCGAAGTCTTATAGATAACCTCATCGCATCCATGTCAAACAGGTGTGCGACTGTCTTAGCAGTTCGAGGGAGCTTCATGGCATATTAAACATCCTGTATCATTTCCATACATTAAGATACCTGTCATTTATAAGTAACCAAATTGTTGCCCTGAAGCATCATTTTATGTTCTTCCTGCTATTCCAAAGAAATAAAAGTTCCCAATCAATTGTTTCTTGCTTCTTTTTTTCTGTATTGCATTTTGTTACACGTATATTTTGCGTTTTATACTCATACATGGCTATTGCACAATGGTTTCTTCACTTTTTACTTTCCGAACACTATAGTGAGGAAAGTATTGTAATCATGTCAAAAATCCGAATTTCAGATTTTGATGTTTCTGTACGTTTCGAGGTCCCCTGAGTCCGTTTTCACTATTTTTGCGATGAAGTATGCATGTGTGTGTGTATGTATGTATGTCTGTGAGTGAACACGCTAGCGTCTAAACGCTTTGTTCGAATAAGCTGAAAGTTGGTACGTATATTGTAAGTCACCATAGTACGAACCCTATAGATTTTGGTGAATCTAGCACTTATAGTTTTTTTACAGGGACACAAAGAAAAATTCTTTATCATTATGGCCTATGGGGCCAAATTTTTAAAAGTGTGATAGCGTCTAAACGCCTTATTAATCTGAGCAAAAAATTTGTACACATGTTATAGGTCACAGTTGCACCAACTGTATAGATTTTGGTGAATCTAGCATTTATAGGTTTTTACAGGGACACAACGAAAAATTCTTTATCATTATGATCTATGGACTCAAAGTTCAGTAGCGTTAAAGAAAACATCGTGTACTATATGGACAAAAATACTCTATTATGGTTTTCTCTCTTTTGTTTGTTTAACAACTCCTCTTTCTTTACTTTATCTACAAAACTGTTCATTACTCAATGTTCGGAAAGTCGAGTGGAGTCACTCCAGATTTTTTTGTTTGCTCCCTTAATTTTTTTGAGCAGTGTACAAAAGGCTAGCGAAAGATTCTTCTGCAGTCAACTTTCTCAAAAATCCCGTCTATTTTACAAAATATTTTCAAGATTTTTTACTTATTATTAAAAGAGAATATTTAATATATCTTCTAAGGAATTTCCTCAATACTGAGGTTTCCTTTCAATCAAAAACAGCTTTTAGTTTTTGTCTCCATCTTTCTCTGTCCTGAGCATCTTCCTCATCCATTCCATTCTCTGTCGTGTCCCTCATGAGCTTGTCTTTCCGCCTTTTCCGCGGTCTTCCCCCTCCTGTTTTTCCCTTCAGGTTTCCAGTCCAGTAAAAGCTGTGGTATTCCCATGAAGTTACATAATTAATACACATCTCTTTATAGGTTCATGGGTATTCCATTCACATTCATCCGTTGGACATGACCGTACTATTGCAGCTTCTTCTAGTCTACTTTTGTTACGATATTCGATTTTAACACCCATCCTTGCTCTTATTTAAAAAAACTAGTTGGCATATAGGTGGACTCTGCTCAGTTCCCCATCATATTTATGTTCTCAGAAATTTCTAGTGCGAGACATTTTATAATCATGTTAAAAGAAATGAATTCGACCAAAGCTTGATACAGTGACAGAACGAAATCCCCGCCTAATAGGCTATCCACCGTTCACTTCGATATATTTATCTTATTCTAATCTATTAATTTATTTTGTCAGGGTCGATTCCGTTGTTCAGTTTTCATGCTGCTATTTCCAATAATCCTCAAAATTCATATTTATATGAAAAATTTACAATTTTGCTATGTTGACAAAATCGTAAATTACGAATAATTTACGAAATTTTCCTATTAGAATATTTGTATTCAATCATGTTCAAACAAATATCATAAATGTAATTTTGAAGTTATCTAATGTATTTAGGATCCTCAAAATGGAAGTTATGCTCAATTTTGCCTTATTCTGACATGTTAAGTAAATCGTAAATTCCAAATAACTTACGAAATTTTTATATTGGAAAATTCATAGTCATTAATAGTCATGCCAGTGTCCTAAATAATATTTCAAAAGTAAATCGAAGGCTGCAATCGAAGCTCACAAACCTCCTAGTGCGATAATTGCATGAGAAGGGGGTCTCTTTTGTAAAAGAGCAATAAAAAGTAATGTCCTTCATTGTAAATGTGTGCAAATTTTCAAGTGTCATTTTCGGACAATGGATAACTTATGAGTTTTGACGCTCTGTATGTTGCCAGTGTCTGAAGGGTCCTTAACACAACTAAATCAATAATTTTTCAAATCAATTCTCGCTAGACATGCCCTTGAAACTGAAAAAGCGATCACTGCGAGATAAACTACCCCGAACTGTGAATAAAATATCAGTTTCTAAAACACAATAGAGTTATTCTGTAAATGAAAGTAATCCTTGCTCCACGGATATCAGTTTCCTTCCTCTCCACATTCCCATGAATTATGAACTAACTCTCCATGAGGCAATCGCAGAGAGGCGAATATATGCTTTCCCGGAACTTTAATATTACGAAGGAAAAGACAGATTTACAGGAATGGTAAAGGTGGAAAGTTGCATTTTATTTTTAGAGTATTCAGTCTTTAGTTAACAAAAAGATGTAAAATTAGAACTAACAAGTTTAAAATTAGTGTTATGAAAATTATGTTGTGAAAATGTTATGAAAATCCATGGTTCACGACCTAATTTTCATACTTCCATAGGCAGTACAGTTTTAATATAAGACTCCCACGACGCCTTTTAAATTTTTGTCGTCATGTTGGCGATGACTTTTTATTAATTTTGGTATATATATATATATTTTTAAATAAATAAATTCCTATTTTGATTTTATTTTTATGATTGTGTTTTTTTAGTCAATTTATGACACAAAAGTTCATATTCTGTATATATCTTTAAAATATTGCTAGGTTTAAAATGACGCTTGCAAAGATTCTGAAGAAACAACTGTTAAAAATACATTTTTTTCGTAAAATAATCTCATCAGACAAATGACGCCATTTTTCTTATTATCCACTGAGCTCAGTCCGCTTGCTTAAATATTGTTCATGCATAAACATTTTTTTATCCTCGCGCATCGTATCGTTTCGACAAAAAATAATTGAAACTGGTCCACGTTAGAGAAATATTATATAGATATCTTTTAATCAGCAGAAAATTTCTGTTTTCGAGAGAGAGAAAGACACCGGTCTGTTGAAAAAGAATTCTAGAAGCAAATTCTAGAAAGAATTCTCATCATCTAAGAATTCTAGCTCGCAAGTTATAAAACGTCAACGGCGCGTTGGCATTGGATTTAGTGATATATTTATTTATTGAAGTCTCGAACTTTCAATAGAATTTAGTGACTTTTACTATGTTTTTATTAACTCGCTTTCTTGTTTGTTTGTTTGTCCAGTATAAATCTTGCAATCGATTTTTAACTAACTTCCCAACCAGCTAGACATTTGAAACTTTTAAAATAGCTCAGAACACGACGGCAATGCATTCTTTTAATACTTTTATTCAATTAATAAATGTTTGAAAATTTCTTATAATTGCTCTTTCTATTCTGCATTGGATCATTTTTTTTCAAGTTGATGGGAAAATTCATCAAAAAATTTTTAAAAAGGTATTTATTAATTAACACATAGAATTGTAAAGTTTATATGACTCAACAGAAAATTTAAAAACGTGGTGAAAAAAATACTGCGCCATGAAAAAATTCGTACCATGAAAAAATGCAGAATTATATATCACAAAACACTTCTTAATCCATAAATCTGTAATTCACGTGTTCAATTTCAGTCAGAAAATCTAGTCAGGTTGGGAGAGCTTATTTACTTTATTGCAGAAATTAAACACACAAATAAAATTACTATTTGCAGTATTTTTAAGAAGAATTCACAATTATAAATTAATTCAGTAATTATTCAGGTGATAATATTGTTTCTCCATAAAGGAGCCAAGATCAAGATATGTAAATCATAACTTTTCATGTTCAAGAGAAAAAAATATATACTTCCTGTTTAAGACAGGCCGAGAAAAATAAACTAAAAAAGTAACATTCTCAAAGAGAGAAAAAAATCACCTCTCATTTGGCAAAGAGCCAACTACAAGTCGGGGGGGGGGGGGGGCTGAAAGCGTGAAGCGAAAGTACGATCCACGCTGAAACACGTGGTATATAAAAAGTTCTTTTTATCTTGTAATTATTTTGACTGAACTCGTAATCTCTATTTGCAACCAATTTTTACTTGTCGAACATACATATGTTAACAAATTATTGTAGTTATCACAAAAATACGACTTTCAGATTTTGATGTCTCTACACGCTTTGTGGCCTCCTGAATTCATTTTCACTATTTTTACGGTGATGTATGTGAGTGAACCCGATAGCGTCTAAATGCCTTATTCGATTAAGCTGAAAATTTATACACATATTATAGGTCACATTGCACGAACTGTATGGATTTTGGTGTATCTAGCACTTGCAGTTTTTCTTACAAGGATACTAATAAAAAGTTATTGCAATTATAACGTATCGGCTCAAAATATTTGAAATGCAATAGTTAAATTAATCAACATATTATTTGGGTAAAATACTCAAACACTCTATTATAACTTTCCCTTTTGCTTATTTAACGACTTCTCTTACTTTACTTTATTTAAAAAACGTTAATTACTTAATGTTCGGAAAGTCGAGTAGAGTTACTCCAGATTTTTTTTTTAAATCTGTGCCAAGATCGAGAGGAATATCGTAGGTTATTATTATTACTTAAAAAAAAAAAAAAAAAAAAAAAAAAACCTTTTATATGCAATAATCTGAAAACCGCATGAATTATGAGTTGAAAGACTGGAAGCTCGCATTTAAAAGTACAATCAGTGAAAACAGTGGTTCTTAAACCAGCGTTCTTAATAATAATAAAAAAAAAAGTATTAAAATTTGTTTAATTTATTTGAGAGCTACAGTGCCATAGACAACGTTTTCAAATTTATAACACCCAACTTTTTTGAGAGGTGTACGAGAAAAGGGGTAAGGGGAAGGCGGTTCGAATAAATTATAAAGAATTTTCCAATTCTTCTTATCCGTTATACCGTTTAACCTCCGGTCTATATAATCCCTTTCAGTAATTCCTTAAAGCATAAATCATATATTTCGCTCATGTACACAAACCAGCAGCGCCATCTGTATAATATTTCTCTAACGTGGACGATACAATACGATTTGTAGAGACGATACAATAGTGACAGTAAAATACGTGAGGATAAAAAATAATATGCAAGTAATATTTAAGCACGCGGATTCAGTTCAGTGATAATAAAATAAAATAAGAAAGAAAAAAAAAATGGAGGACATTTGTCTAATGAAATCATTTTATAGAAAAATTTATTTTTAAAAGTTGCATCTTTACAATCCTTCCACGCGTCATTTTGAACCCAGCAATCCGCGATTGTAATGAAATGCTCGCCCTCTGGTGGGCTAAGGTGAAATTACAATTAACCTGATAGCTTTCGGCTTTTATCGAGACGCCATTGCTTGCCGATGTTTAGTTTTACATGTATTTATTGAATAAAAATGAATAAATCCGGTAAAAAAGATAACACATACTGTTGTGTGCTACAGTGTAACTCCAAGAAATCCAGAATTAAGCTTCCATTTATTTCCAAATGACAAATTTAAAATTTCAGTTGCTTCGGCTAATGGAAGTAAAGAATTAATCAGATGATTTGAAACTAATATTTGTTCAGCTTCAGTTAAACATCTACTTCCGAGCGAACTTTGAATAAACTGAAATATTTTTTCCAAAAGCAATCAATTTTCCATGATGTAATGGCGGAGAATTTATAGCACGAATAACACAAATAGAACAATAATAGATACACGTGGCTATTATATTTACTAACAACAAAAGCTGAAAAGCGCCATCTATCATTACAAGCGCAGATACAAACAAATATAAACAAAATACGAAAACTTTTTCATAAATTGACTGAAAAACTCAATAATAAAAAGTATAATCAAAATAAGTACTAAGTGTTTTTAACAAAGAATTATGCCAAAAATAATAAAAAATGAATAAAATAAAAGTGATTTTACCAACATGGCGGCAAAAATTTAAAAGTCGCTATTGGGGTCCTTTATTAAAGCTGTCTTGCCTGGGGAAATATGAAAACTAAGTCGTCAAACATGAATTTTATTTTGAAACTTTTCTTTGAATGATTTGGTTTGACTATCATTAGCGTTTCATCCCACAAAAACTAATAACAATTTGACTTCTGGTAAATTAAAATTTTAATTGGATGGTGAAATTGGTATAAGACTTAAGTTTCAAATTTTAAAAGGGAAAGGAAAAAAAAAAAAAAAAAAAAAAAATGTACACGTTATTTATATATATATATATATATATATATATATATATATATATATATATATATTTTAATATTTTCTTTTGACATGAAGAAAAAAAAAAACATTAAATCATTAAATTCATTTTTTTACTTACTTTTATTTCATATTATTTCACGCGCACTTTTTATTTCCTAATTCAAAATTATTATAAAAAAACTTTTTCGATATCGCTTGTAACGATACTGATTATTATTAATTTTAATTTCTTTTTCTTTCAATAATAATAATAATAATAAAAAAAGATTTTGATGAAATTCTGGCAAAAGCAGAATTTAGTTTAGGACGGAGACTATTAGTTTTTTTTTTTTTTTTTCAAATTATTCAATTATATTTTCAATGAATTTTAGATTTCGACAAATGTCCAACTATTGAAATCGACAACGCAAAAATCCCAGATTGAGACTAATAGGCCCTCAGTCCTAAAAAGAAAGAAAAGAAACTGCGAAAATTTCGCATGGGTTTGCTAGTACGAAGTATTTCCAATGTGGGACATTCTATAAAATACTGAAATAGCATAGAAGGATTTGAAGGCATTCTCAAAATATTTAGACAAATCAGGGCATGGGCAGACAGACAGGGTTGGCTAGATTTTGTCAGACCCGAAAAAACCCGGGTGTGTTTTTCCAATAAAACCCACTTGAAAAAGCCCAAGTGGGTTTTTTGAAAAACCTTGTTTAAAATTGTAGTTTTATCTAACTTACAATAAAGATACAAATATATAACAAATATTATATACATTATTAGAACATGAACAAAGAATTTTTAGAAATATTGGAGATGTTCAAACTGCTGTATTAGAAAGAAATCCTGAAAAATTCCCCCAGCAAAGAAAAAAAAAAATTATAATTATCTTATTAAAACAGAATAAAAAATTATATAAAAAAAATAAAAGCAAGAAAAAAAAAACAGTTGTTTTTCAATGTAACGAAAACTGTCGGACTCGATATAAATAAATGAAAAAATTTCTGAAAACTTTAACAGTGCAACACTGTTATGTAATACAGAGGGACAATAATTAAAAATGTTTTATGAAAATGTATTGACTACGAAAAGTTCAATAAAACAACATGAAATAATTATTAAAATCTAATTTTTTGTTGTAAAGGGCAGATAAAGAGAATTTTAGAATATTTGAAGTACAATTATTTAATATTATTATTATTATTATTTTATAACTTAAATCATAAAAAGACTTTTAAAAATTTAATTTTAAAATTTCTAAATTTCAATTTGAATGAATAAATAGCAACTTAATTTTTTAAATTATCTTATTATGAATGATATATTTAATGTTTTTTTTTTTAAAAAAAAAAGGAAGAATGATAATATTCCTAAAAACTGATAAAACCCAAAAATACTCTTTGAAAAAAAAAAAAAAAAAAAAAAAAACCATGATTCAACCTGATAAAAACCAAAAAACCCTCATAAAACCCAATAGGTGTGTGTGTGTGTGGGGGGGGGGGGGGGGGGGGGTTCTGGAATGAAAGAAAAAAAAAAAAAACGGGTTTTTTCCAACCCTGCAGACAGGCAAACCAAATTCAAACGCATCACAATTGCAAAAGCAAAAATTTCTGTATCTATCTGTATCTATCTGCAGCGAAATTTAGAATGACAGATCAAATCTGGTATCACAAGAAGTATTTAGCAAGTCATAAGAAATACGCAAAATTTGCATCTATAAAGAAAATAAATTAAGGAATACAAAATACACTAATCTAGAGACATTATGTAAATTATATTTGTATTTTTAACCCGGGCATTCCTGAGCTGTAATTTAATCTGCAGAGCTTTATAAACAAATCTGCAATTCTCGCTGCCGTGTTGCATTGCTTCTGCTACTGGTATTACAGTGTTGTTTGAATACGTTAAAATTAACTTAACACAAATAAAATTATACTTTTAAAAAATTAAAGAACACGCTTTTATTGAAACGTGAACTAAAAAGCACAAAATATCTACCTTTATAGTATTAGAATGCAAGTTAGGAGAAAGTCGTGTGAGTGACACACCATAATATTTACATACTTTTAAATCTTTAATTAAAATAATTTAGAATTAAACAAAAACCATTTTTAAACAATCTCCCCTGACTGGGCTCGTACGCTAGACCTTTAGGTTCGTAGCCCGGAGCTTATCTCACAGCCACAGCATTCACGTAGGGAAAGTCTTCTTTAACACGCTTTTATTAGCTTCACCTGTATGTATGTTTTTTTTTGTATATATGTTTGTATGAATGTATGTTTGTAACCGCTCTGGGAGCAAACAAAAAATCTATATTGTAAAGAAATACTTTCCCTACGTGAACGATGTGGCGTTGATGTACAGCTCCGCGCTACGAACCTAAAGGTCCAGCGTTCGATCCCAGTCAGGGGAGATTTTTTTTAAAAATGGTTGTTGTTTAATTCTAAGTTATTTTAATTAAAAATTTAAATGTATGTAAATATTATGGTGTGTCAATCACCCGATTTTCTCTTACCCTGCATTTTATTACTAAGATAGATTTTTAGTTCACATTTCTATAAAAGCGTGTTCTTTATTTTTTTAAAACTATAATATTATTTTACAATATAGATTTTTTGTTTGCTCCCAGAGCGGTTACAAACATGCAAACATACATACAGGTGAAGCTAATAAAAGCGTGTTAATAAAAATACACTTCGCTTAATTTTCCTTTATCAGTCTAGCAGTTCTATCCTTCCTTCGCACGTGGGAAAAAAAAAAAAAAAAAATTAGGTTGAAAGGAAAGCCAAATAATATGACCTGTCGGCAAGAAATTGTTTATTCAGAGTTCTGATGAAGACCAAGCTTCATTCAAATCTACTAAAAAATAAAGATTTGTAGAAAAACACCCAGAAATACCCCTTTCAATCTTTTAAAAATTGAGTTGCAGAAGATTCTCATGTTTATCTTAATTAGGGCCTAAGAGAAGACATTTTATCCCCTTAAGCTTAAGATTTTAAAATTTTGTAAAATACATTCTTTGCTAGCCCCTACGCCACGAAAACAGCCTACAATCCATTTTTACTTTCTCTTACCCATAAGGTAGAGAAAGAATTGTTTTTGGGTCAAATTTTCGAAAGCGAGATTTTGTTATATTTACACGTTTTGAGGTCCCCTGAATACGAAAATCATGTTTCTAGCAAATGGTCTGTGTGTGTGTCTGTGTATGTGTCTGTTATCAGCATATCTCAAAAACAAATTATGGCAGACATTCCAAACTCGGTATTCTAAATGTGTATCACATAGGGATGCTACAGTAAACTTTTCGTTGAGATCAAGCAAATGGTTCGTGTACAGGGACAATCAAGAGAATTCTAATATATTACGTTTATGGGGGAAATTGCAGGTAAGTAGAGTTTAACGTCTATAGACAGCACTAAACCAAACGAAACGAATATATACATTTTGTAACAGAGATAGTCAACTGGGAAAAAAAAATGTGTATGTAGGAGCCTCGCCTTTCCCCCTGGGGGGAAAGTCCCCCCTCGAGGGGAGTAAATTTTGACGATGGGTATCTTTCAAAAGAGCTCGCCAATACCTTTAAAACGAATGGTTGAACCATCGGTCTGCGATAATTTAAAACAAAGTTATCGATTTTTTTCACTTTTAACGAAAAAAAAACTTAGAAAAAAACTAGTTTTTTTTTTTTTTTTTTTAAATATTGAAAATAAAATGGACTTTTTTTTTTTATATATTTAGTGTTATACTACTTCTCTAATATGGAAATCGTCTGCATTATAATAAGAGATAATTTTTTTAAATAATAATTTTAATAAATTATTTTTTAATAACCGAATTAAATTTTATATAAATCTAGGTGCATTAATGAAACGGGGGGTTGAGGGGGGCAGTAGTCCCCCTCACACAGAATTAATTATCATATAAAAGTCTTCCGAAGTCTAATTTGAATTGTTTAACATAGGTTTACATAACGTCGTTATCTTACCTCTTAATCTCCAACCTGTATTTATAGTATTAAATTTCAGGGTAAGAGAAAGTCGTGTGAGGGACACACCAGATTATTTCTTTTTGATTCAGCGTGGTATTTCGCGTAGCTAATATATCTGAATATTTCAGGAATGTACTATAAACCAATCTTAAATGTCAGTTATTCTATATAGAAAGCGTAATTTTGTGTACCTGAATAATGTTATTTCGTTTTAATTTGTGTAGCTTAAAAATATTTAAGAAATGCCTCTCATAGGATGCAATGTATCCAAATTATTTTGTAAATCGCTGGACACAAACTATTCATGCTCATTAAAACATTTTCGATAAAAAACATGCTATACTCAACCTGAATAATGTTTATCAGTTCCAATGTCCTAAAAATAGTTGGCATAAATGACAGCGCAGACAGACAGACGAACTATATGAATTAATAAACTCTTTTCAACTTTATTGAAATTTATTTTTCCGACTGAGTGAAAATGATGCCTGGACCGAGAGTCGAACCCCAGATCTTTGACTTACAAGGTCAAGGCTCTACCAATTGAGCTATCCAGGCCGTCAACCGGTCAGCATTACTCACTCAGACAACCTTTAGGCAGAAACATCTGGTCTATCATGTAGATAGCTCAACAGAAATAAGCCGCAGGTAAAGGAAAACACCATTAAACAATGGGAGAAAGAAATACAATTTTTTATTAAAATCACAATCAACTGATCGGAAGAAAATCATATTTTAATGAAATTTAATTTTTCCGACTGAGTGAAAATGATGCCTAGACCGAGAGTCGAACCCCAGATCTTTGACTTACAAGGTCAAGGCTCTACCAAATGAGCTATCCAGGCCGACAACCTTAGGACAATACTCACTCAGACAACCTTTACGCAGAAACATCTGGTCTATCATGCAGATAGCTCAACAGAAATAAGCCTCAGGTAAAGGAAAACACCATTAAACAATGGGAATTAAAGGTTGTCTGAGTGAGTCCGGTTGTCGGCCTGGATAGCTCAATTGGTAGAGCCTTGACCTTGTAAGTCAAAGATCTGGGGTTCGACTCCCGGTCCAGGCATTATTTTCACTCAGTCGGAAAAAAAATTTCAATAAATATAATTTTCTTCCCAATCAGTTGATCGTGTGATTTTAATATATTGTATTTCTTTTCAACTTTGTTTTAAAAGTGTTGAAACCTACGTACACATTTAAAAGGTTACAAATCTAAATAAAATTGTTTAAGTACATTTTTACAAATCCTTTAAAAAACTAAAAAGAATATTTAAAAGTCCTGAAATTTCGATCGAATTACATTAATGTACACGAAGCGAGATGTAGTAAACGACTAAACTTAAAAACCGATATACGAATTCATTCTCTCGGATAATTTAAAATTCTTGCGAATTTCTATCGATTAAAGTTTGAAAACTGTATCTGGTAAATCCGATATCATTTTCTGGGTAAAACCGATTGAATTCACCAGCTTTTAGTGCTGCATTAATGAGCAAAATTGTTTTCTTTTGTTATCGAATTGTTTTCGCTGGAAAATTCTATCCAATTTAAATATTTTACAGCTAAAAAAAAGAAAAGTGAATTTATTTATTTCCATAGCATAAAGTTATAAATATATTAGGTGGTAAATTTAATTTGCAGAAAAGTGAATAAATGGTAAATAAATGTATAACTTTTCTATTTCGATCACCGAAATCAATTTCATTAAAAAGCTTGTGTTTTTTAGCTTTCAATTCAATAAATGGGAAATAATTTCAATATTCGATTTCGTAAAAAAGTTTGAAGGTGTATTTTAAGTACGATAGGTCGAACTATTTTTAGGTAGATTCCTTATAGGAAATCTACCTATTGCAATGGTCCTCATGACACGACTTCTGGAAAAATACTTCGTATCTTCACCTATCATGACCCCTAGAACCCAAAACCACCCTCCGTTCAAAAGATATGTATATATATAATGTATAACGCTTTTTCCCATTTAAGTTGTGAACACGATAATTGGAGTAATTTTTTATTTAAATTTTACCAGCTCGGGATATGTTGTCAGGACAGTAAAAATCTCGGTCGCGTTCGTAGATGGGGCATCTAGCTCAAAGGCGGTGGAAGTTTTCATTTGCTCATAATTTCTTTCATAGTGAAAATAGGGGAAAATTTCAAATCCGACGAAATACCGCCTTACCCTAACGAACAATCTTTGTATTTAAACTTTTTCGATAGCTTCGACTGCTTAAAAGTTACAAGTTAAAAAGTGATTTTTCGTCAATTGTGAGGAAGTCAATATTTTCTATAGCTTTCATTGCTTACATTTATAATCTGATGCTTACATCACGTGCAAACGATAATATAAAAGAAAATTCACTGAAAATATAAAATCATGTTAACAGCTTTAATTAATCATTGAGAAATATATAATTAAAATAATACGTTAGTCTTAATAGAAATATCGTTTGTGGTGAATAGTTTAGAATGCCGGTTTTGGCTAGAATTTAAAATTTACGATTGAAATTGAGAGTAATAAGTTACAGCTTACTTTGACTTTTTTTCTTGTGGAAACAAGATATTGGTCTGTGAAGAGATACGAGGTTTTCGTGTGGAAAGAACATATGATGCCAAAGCTGCCATTCTTCATCGCCAAGCTCGCCAAATTTTGTCGTCAGATAACGAATTTCGTTGCCAAGTCAAAAATTTCGTCGTTTAACTACCAAATTTTGCCGCCAAATCACAAATTTTATTGCCAAGTCGCAAATTTTGCCACCAAAATCTCGCCAAATCATACAATTTACTAAATTCGTAACAATTAACATTGAAATTTAGTGGTGCAAAAATGGTTCAATGCTTACTAATGTTAATGTTCCAGCATATGTGAACCAAATCAATTTCACTTTACAATTTTTACTCATCTGACAATAAGAATCACAAAAACGCAATATAAAACTTTCAATAATTCAATAAAAATTACAATGAAATAACTATCCAAAAACCGCTACCACTTAACAGTACATTTGACTTGACCATAGCAACGCCAGGCTCACCAATGCTTAATCATAGTAAGGTCACAAAGATCATTTTCACGTTTCTATTATTTTTTCTTTCAAAGACGGACATTGAACCAACAGTTATATGTATTTTAAATAAAATTTATAATTTTGATTCAGCTTGAGTGGGGAGGGGGCTGTAGCCCAATAGGCTCCTCTCGGAATCACCATTGCTGGGATTTTGTATCTTTATGACGTCTATTTGTTGAATGATTATTAGCTTGAATTTTAAAAGTACATTTTAAGTAGAATGAATAAAACCCTTTTGCAGTTGAAAATTTAATTTCTTGAAAACAGAATAGCGACGTAAATAATGCAATGTGTGGGAACAAAGCCATTGGCTAAGTATTCAATGCATATGTAATATTTCTTTACTTTTGTAACATTAACGTAAATGAATCTACCTTTGCCTTTAAGCTTGCCGAAAAGGGATTTTTTTAAAGACAGTGTCATTACCAATTTTTAGTTCCCCATCATACTATAGGTATGGGGAACTTGGGTAATCGTGAAAATTTTCGACCTCGGTTTTTTGACTTTTCTACACGTTTTCAGGTGTGAGGAATCCGAAAATGACAAAATTTGTATGGTGTCTGTCTGTAGGGTGTAGTTAGTCTGTTAGTCTGTGTACACGATATCTCAAGAACAAATTGTCGCAGAGAGGTCAAATCAGTTTTAAAATATTACTTTCGACACTGGCAAGAACCCTATTCATTTGCAACATTCGAATTAAAGAACTTCGTAAGTTATTAGAAATTTACGATTTTCTTAAAATGGGAGAATAGGACAAAAATTCACTTAAACGTGCATTAAATGGAAACTTTTTACTGTAAAAATGTCAGACCAGTTTTAAAATATCAGTTTTGATGCCGGAATAAACATCAGTAACTATAAATATGCTACTTTGAAAATTTTGCAAGTTATTGGAAATTTACGAATTTCTTAACATGGCAGTATAGGGCAAAATTTCACATAAACGTCAATTTTTAGAGATATTTTCATCGTAAAGATGTCAGACTACTTTTGAAATATTATTTAGGACACTGGCATGGATATTAATGACTATGAATTTTCCAATATAAAAATTTCGTAAGTTATTGGAAATTTATGAATTTCTTAACATGGCAGAATAGAGCAGAATTTCACATAAACGTGCATCTTGAGGGATATTTTCATAGTAATGTTGTCAAACCACTTTCGAAATATTATTTAGGATACTGGCATGAATATCATAGACTATGATTTTTCCAATTTAAAAAATTCGTAAGTTATTTGGAATTTACGATTTACTTAACATGTTAGAGAATAAGGCAAATTTGAGCATAAACTTCCATTTTGAGGATCATAAATGCATGAGACAACTTCAAAATTACATTTATATTTGTTTGAACATGATTAAGTACAAATATTCTAATAGGAAAATTTCGTAAATTATTCGTAATTTACGATTTTATCAACATAGCGAAATTGTAAATTTTTCATATAAATATGAATTTTGAGGATTATTGCGTTGGAAATAGTAGCATGAAAACTAAACAACGGAATCGACCCCGATAAAATAAATTAATAGATTAGAATAAGATAAATCTAGCGAAGTGAACGGTGGATAGCCTATTAGGCGGGGATTTCATTCTGTCACTGTATCAAGCTTTGGTCAAATTCATTTCTTTTAACATGATTATAATATGTCTCGCACTAGAAATTTATGAGAACATAAATATAATGGGGAACTGAGCAGAGTCCACCTATGCCAACTTGTTATCTAACTACCTTGAATAAACATGCAAACATTTTTTATTTTTATCTAAATAAATAAAACTGACTGTTTGTCGTTGTATCTGTCCAGATTTTTTGTCCGGATTATTAGATTTTTATCAAAAGTTTGTACGCTCATTAATCAAGACAGAATCTAGCTAATGCCGTATTTTTTAGTTCAAGCGGATAATTGGTTTATAAGATATTAAATAAAAAAAAACCATTTTACCCTTAAAATTGCTTTAAAAAAATAAATTAATGAATATTTATTTTTATGTCGGGAGGAAAAAAAGAAAAAAAAATGAACGTGCAAACGCTTTTACCTTTTTAATAATTAAAATAAAATTGAGAAAAGTCATGTTAAAGAAATGGAACAGGTTCGGTAGAGAACCCCTTAGCGAAATACGCACATTTTAAATAAAGACCATGTATTACCAAAAGCAATGTAACATTAAATTAGACGTACTTTAAATTATTTTGCAATGTTCAAACCCACTTCTGATAACCTGAACCCACAAGACATAATGCACATTATTTCTTTTTTGTATCTCTAAAGAAACTGTAAGTAATGTATTAGGGCAAAACCGTTGGTGTAACAGCGACCTAGAGAAGATCTAAATTTCAGATAAATCGAATGCAATTTTTAGACGCTATCTTGTTCACTCCCACACATTACCATAAAAAATAAATCGAGGATTATAAAAAAAAATATAATGTCCAAAAAATCTCGTAGTTGATTTTTGCATGATTACAATACTTTATCTGTCGATCGAAATACAGAGTTAAATCGAGCAGTGGCGAATCCAGAACTTAAATTTGGGGAGGGGGGGGGGGGGTAAAGGTTTTCAAGATGTTATTCCAGATCAATGAAAAATTTACAATTGTAACATCCAATTGGGAATGTTAGCGCTTGGGAGGGGGGGGGGGGGGCCCGCCACTGAAATCGAGCTACAAAACGAGTTTCACTTTGTTCGGATGAAACGAATTCTGACTAAATGAAAATTCTGAAAACTGAATTTTGAAGCGGTGCAAAGAAAATTTCAAAAGCCAATGCAAGGCTCTGAAAATAAATTTTACCCTGTTGTAAATAATAAAAAATTCAGTAGAAAAATAGAGATTGCGTATAAAATAAAAACAAACATGTAACGAAATCCTTCTCAATACTGCAACAAACAAATACGATGCAGAATTTCAATAATGAGGAAGCAGGTGGTTAAGCAATTCTCTCTTTTACATGTCAGGAATGTAAAGTAAGCGGAAACCGGTAAATAAAAGAGAGCTAGGCAAATTCGGAGGGAGGGGGGGGGGAGGGTAAACATAAAACATTCATATTTTTTCATGCAAGTAGCGCAATATAAATTGATAAATGGTCTCCCCTTATTTCTTTTCCCATTTCCATTTTAAACTCCAATAATTTATTTACAGATTTTGAGCAAATTACGAAAATGTAAAACTTCACTGGAAGATTCTTCATGCTAGTACGTAGTGGCCACCACAAAACTTTCTTCTAGATTTTCATTTACAAATTTATGCAGTAAGCCTCTTTAAAAGAATTTATACAAAAATAAATACAATTACAGTAGAACTTGGATAATTCGAAGTTGAAGGAACCAGAGAAAAATTCGAAATATCCAAAAATTCGAATTACATATACTATTTTGTCAAAAAAAGTCATAAATTAAAAAATTAAAACTCTACGATCAAAGTTTTAACACATAAACTTTATATCTAAGAATATTGCTACATTACCCCTTTACCCTCTACCCCATTAAATCAATATTTTTTACGAGCTTAATTATTCAACACTTTTTAAAAAATAGTCAAATATTCTTTATTTCTTCTTTAAGTACAATCTTTGTGTCATAGCACATGACCTGATACAAAAATAGAATCTTCTACATTACACATGACTTTCAATTCACGAAAACCTCGAAGTTCATACATATGCACCATATCTTCTGGTGCACTCGCTAGGGGTTTCTATTGTATTTCCTTATCCTTCTTAAAGACTACAAAAATAGATAATGCACTTCAGATGAGTAAAATCTCGGGAACAAATTTTACTGTAATATTTTAAAGGTAATCGTATGAAAAATTCGAATTATCCACGATTTTTTAACATTATTTTAATACAAAATTCAAGGGACCGTGTAAAATATTCGAATTATCCAAAATTTCGAATTGAACAAGTTCGAATTATTCAAGTTTCACTGTATTTACAAATTCGCAACACTGCCCCCCCCCCCTCCTGTTCGACGTAAAGGACTCACTCGCAAGCTATAGTGTAAATGGGACGGTCCCTACACAGTCGTAAATAGACTTCTAAAAACACTTTTTATCAAAACTGAATGTGGTCCATTATGATCGGTTAGCCACTTACCATACGTAACTGTAACGTTAAAATTTAAAATGTAAATATTTGTTAAATTTGTACATGTGTAATGTAAATGTTTGTACTTACTTGTAAATATTTCTCACTTGATTTTGTAATCTGTATTTTCATTTTATTGTTATATGCAACTTAGTTTTTGTATTTTAGATTGTTTAATAAACAACAATTTCGTCTCCTGATCAAGGATTTCGTCTCCCGACCCGGGACGTGCTTTTTGGAGGGGGGGGAGGAGGGGGGGTTTGGAAGTTCTAACACTTTGGAGGGGGGTAGTGTAATGAATTTGGAAATAATTGTATTTATTTACAAAATTCGCAACAATATGTATGTTTCGAAAGTTAAAAGACGTCCGTATCTTTAAAACACGAGGCTGAGTCGATAATTTAAAAACAAAGTAAACGAACAGTTTAAACAATTATTTTCTTATTATATGTTAGCCATTTTTCTAATGACTCGGTCATTCATAATTTTGCTCTCATACAAACGAATGGCAAATCACCAGAAGGTTGAAACAGGTGTTTAGAAAAGAAAAGAAAAAAGTCTGGAGTGACTCAACTCGACTTTCCGAACATTAAATAAATAACGGTTGTATAAAGTAACAGAAGTCATTAAAAAAACAAAAGTTAAAATTATAATAGGGTATTTTTCTCCATAAAGTATATTGTTTAACTTTACGTTATTACACTTCAAAAAAATTTGAGCCTACAGAACATAATGATAAAGAATTTTTCACCGTGTTCCTGTAAAATTCTGTAAATGCTAGATTCACCAAAATCTATATAATTCGTGGGATGGAAACTTATAACATGCATACAAATTTTCAGCTCAGTTGAATAAGGTGTTTATACGCTATCTCAGTTTAAAAAATTTGAGCCTGCATTCCGTAATGATTAAAAAAAAAAAAAAAAAGTTTGTCCCTGATTCACCACTCCTAGATTCACCACAATCAATAGGGTTCGTGCTATGGTGAATTATAACATGCGTACCAACTTTCAGCTCATTCGAACAAAGTGTTTAGACGGTATCGAGTTCATTCATATACATACATCACCGTAAAAAATAGCAAAAATGAACTCTGAGAACCTGGGGATCCGGACATAATATCGCGGGACAAAATCTCGCCGGACAAAATATCGCGTCACAAAAATAGTATGATCTATTTGAAAATTTTATTTTGTGTCACGTATGATCTCTGGCGGGGGCCACATGGCCTTATAAATATTAATCAATTAATTAAAATAAATAAATAAATAAATCATAGTGTTGAATTTCATTATTTTATCTATGTTTATTTTTAAGTTATTTTATCTTTTGCTTTCACTATTCAAAATACATTTTAAAAATAGTGCACATCACTACTGATATCAAAGCTGAACATTGTTGTTCACAAACTTTAATTAAAAATTTTAAAATTGATAAGCACGATTGAATTCATTATGACTAATCTTGACAAAAGTTCATAAAAATATACTTTAAACTATTTTAAGTAAAATTTATAACATTTTTTGTCATAAGTTTGTCAGTATGTCAGTACTCTGACTAAGGCATGTGTTGTCATGAAATTTTATACAACATTACTAATAATTACCAACTCATTTTTGCTTTCTATTCATTTACGTAAGCGATATTTTCTGCTCGCGGTATTTTGTCCCGCGATATTTTGTCCCCAACCCGAGAACCTGAAAACGAAAAGAAAAACTAAAATTCCAAAGTTGAATTTTTGACATGATTACAATACTTTCCTTACATTGGTATGCTCGGAAAGTAAAAAGGTCGATTTTTTAGTGATCGATATTGAAAGATTCCAAAAGAATATTTTTCTTTTTCTTGTGTATGTTCTTGTTGGTTTATGTGCTTGAGAAATTGTCGACATACGAATACCGTTTGATCTGTGTCGGGAGATTCCCTTTTTACGAAACCCGCATGCTTCGAAACTCCGAGGGTGAAGCGATAATGTTTTACGGGTGTTCCGGAGCAGCTCCTCTACTCGGGTAAATAAAATAATTGACTTCTATCTGGAGGGGGGGGGGGAGATAAGATACTTTTTTAAAGATCGACCATCTTTCGACATTTACAGTTATACTTCCCCAAGATCAAATTCATCAGCATTGACCATACAAAATAATTTTGATAAATAGTAATTGTAATCTATATAAATAAAGCAAAGAGTTAGTCGGGAACCCATCCGAGTGGACCACTTTTATTTTTGATTGGTCTAGATTTAACTACTTTGGTGATGAAAGATGGCCATTTTTTCAGTAAAAACTGATTTTTTTTTTTTTTTTTTTTTAACTACATAAGATGTTATACTTTTTAAAAAAGCTCTAAAAATTGTTCATTTTTTGTGTGGACACTATTTATTTCAAGTTATTAAAGATATTACGTTGCAAAGTTTTCTTTTAATTAATTAAAATATGAAAATAAATATTAGTTATAATTTAATAGTTGCAAAAAAAAAAAAAAAAAGTTAATATTTTTTTGACATAAAAATAAATACATTTAATTAAACGTGGACATTAAAAAATTCTAAAAAATTAAATTATGCAACTCAAAAAAATTGACGCTATTATCACTTTAAAATTGTGCGTATCGTAAAAAATAAAAATAAAAATAAAATAAAATAAAAAATGTACTTTTTAATTTTTTTTTAAGGGTACAAAAATGCCCCTTTTTTGACATATTTTTGTTATATTTCTCCGAGTTGAAAGGTATCAGCTCTTACAACAGAAAATAAGCTTAATGAATATTTTTAATAAATATTTTGTACTGCGTCAATATGTAGAGGAAAAATACAAAAGAAAGTTTTGTCATGGCCACAACACAATAGTTTATTTCATAATAAAGCAGGACAAGACGTACCATACAAAATTATAATTTCTATTTCTTCAAATTATCTTTGATCTGCAACAATACGTTTTCCGCCACACGGAATCGCCCCCCTCCTCCCCCCATTTACGTGTAAACACTTGCGTGCAAAATTCGAATTAAAGCAATCGTATAATTTTTTTTTTTTTTTTTCCAAAATTATTCAGTACATTAACCATTTCAAGGAACTGACGATTTCCGTAACACGAGAGGACATCGTGTTAATCAGGAATTTAAACAATAGTACACGTTAAAGACAGATTTAACAATAACTGACAAATGAAGGAAAAATAGTAAACGAACAAATTCAACGACTAACATAACCAGGAAATTAGCAGACAGAAAAAAAGTATCAAAAAGTAAAAATATTGAAATAAGTCTAAAATGTAAATTTAAAAGAATGCATGTAATATTATGCAAGGTCCATCACATGGCGATTTGGCCGGTTTCATTTCTCAGCTACCCGCTAAAAGACATCAAATTATGGTCATAGCATTAAGCTTCATTAGAAGAGGGGGGGGGATGTTAAAATGATTATAATAAATTTGAAAAATCTGGAGTGACATCACTCGACTTTCTGAACATTAAGTAAATGGTTATATAAATAAAGTAAGACAAGTCGTTAAATAAACCATAGTGAAAATTATAATAGGGTGTTTGAGTATCTTTCTCCATCGTTTAATTTTACGCTATTGCACTTCAAATAATTTGAGCCTATAGATCATGAAGAATTTTTCGTTGTGTCCCTGTAAAAATTTACAAGTGTTCTATAATGTGTATAATGCACCATTGATCTATATATAGACACCATTGTTCTATAATACACCATTATAATACACCATTGATCTATACACCAGTGATCTATAATGTGTATAAATTCTTTAGCTCAACCGAATAAGGCGTTTAGACGCCATCCAACTTAAAAAAAAAAAAAAAAAAAAAAAAAAAAAAAAATGAAAATAATAATAATAATAAGGGCTCATAGACCATATATATATATATTTGTGTGTGTGTGTGTGTGTCCCATAAAAAAAACTAAAATAATAATAATAATAAAGGCTCATAGGCCTTTTTTTTGGGGGGGGGGTGTCCGTCCCATAAAAAAACTAAGTCCAACATTCAGCAAAATCAATAGGGTTCGTGCTATGGTGGCCTATAACATACATACCAACTTTTAGCGCATTCGAACAAAGCATTTAGGCGCTATTGTGTTCACTCACACACATATAGGTGCTGGACAAAATAATGTGAACATTTTCACTTATTTACGTTTCGTCGAATACCTTGAAAAATACTTACCGTGTTGATCTTCAATTTTAGGAATAAAGAAAAGATGTCTTTCCTTATTCCATGAAAATTTTTATCAGAAAAAAAATAATTTTTCTTTTTTCATATATATAAGTATGTAGTACATACCTATAAAAAAGAACCAGGGTTGGCAAGGTTTCGGACACTATGGTAAAAACTACGGTATAAACCATGGTTTTTACCGTACTGTCCAAAACCTTAATGTCTTAAACTGTCCAAAACTATATTTTTTAGTAGAATTATATTTTATTAAAATTATGCAAATATTTGAAAAATTTACCAAAATTATTATAATTATTGTTGTTTTGTAACATTTTCCAGTATATTCCATAATGTTTAGTGAAATATACATATATTAACAATTATAATATTCAAAAGCAAAAAATTTATTACTGAAGCTATAATGGAAAAATGTGGATAATTGTAACTCAAATATTGATATTTATAATATTTACACGCACATACACAGTATATATAAGCAACATGAATAAATATATCAAGAGAACAAATTAATATATATATATATATATATATATATATATATACACACACAGACATGTTACTTTTCAGCCTTAAGGCTGAATTCAGCCTTTTTAAGCATGAAAATGATTATTCTTGGGATCAATGCAAATCCGCATTAAAACTTTTAGGACATGTGTAGGGGGGGAGGGGTCAGCCTGAATTTGTGCAATATATTATATTAGCAATTTCTATGTGATTGGCTTTCAAATGTCAAGTTCAAACTCGGAGAAAATGAAAAAGAAATAGCACTTCAGCTGCATTTTCTTAATGAACTTGAACTACATTATTTTGCTAATCAATTGCCCCAGCAAACAATGCTTCTATAGAATAAACTTATTTTCAAGTATATGTAATAAGTTTTCCCGTTTTTTAAGCACTTACAAGTTTACAACTATTTTAATTATAATTAATATGATATTCAATATAAGATTTATTGTTCTGATTTTGTTTGTGTGTACATGTATGCAATCAGATTTAACATTATTTTTATTATTGAAAAATTTATATTGTGTCAGTTGCCCAATACCACTTTTGAGAGGGGGGGGGGGAGGTTATGAAAAGTTCAGCCTTTTTTTTCTGTAAGCTTGTACCATGTCTGTATATAAGATTTACAATAAATCATCTTGAAATAAATATTAAAAATGTGCAGCTACACAAACATATTTTATTTTTGAATGAATGAGAAAATATATATGTAAAAATATTAGATGATACACACTTTAAAGATTTTTTTTTTTTTTTTTTTTTTTTTGGGGGGGGGGGGGGGGTGGGGGGGGTGGGGGGGGACATAACTGCTGTTTTTGAAAATGCATATACTTTATGGCCCAATTATAACTTTTATATTTTATTTTTGGTATCTTTTAATGTATGTAATTTATGAAAGAACTTCTAAAAATAATTTCTGTAAAATATTGGATATGTAAGTATATTGCAATTAAAAATAAAAGACAAATTATTCATTTTGAATATCCTATCGTACAATTTTTATTGTAAGAAAATTTTTAAGTCATTAAAATTAAATTTTTTTATAGCTATTTATAAATTGTAAATTTCTTTTAACTTAAAAAGGTCTAAATTTTCAGTATAAAATACATTTAATTATTAATTATAATTGCTACTGAGAATGTAGGGAATAGAATTTCTTATAATTTTAGGTTTTGGACAGTTTTAGACAGTTTAGGACACTTTTGGACGGTAAAAACCACCTGTCTTGTCCAAAACCAGTTTCAGACGTCCTAAACCCCAACCCTGAAAAGAACAGAAAAATGAGTTACAAATACTGTATTAAATTTCATTGTGTAACACAGTTTTTTTCTGATACAAACTTTCAATTGTGAATGACCCCTTATCGTAAAGACCTTTTTTAGAAAACAGCTTATTTCTATTCTGATAAGTAAGGATTTAAGTCCAAAAATGTCGATTTTGAGTTAAGTACATAGTCAGACCCAGAAAAAAAAAATTCTCTATCGATTGGTATAAAGGATTTAAATCAATGTCATTTAGTCTTTGAGCAAATCCATTGGTAAAAAAAGATTCAAGTCAGAAATTTAGCATTAATCTTTGTATAAAATATTTAATTCAATTTTTTCCCTTTATTAAATGAAGGTTGACAATCACTGAACACTGAACGGTATAAAGGGTATAAATCAACATAATCCCTTTTTCCTAATCGGTTCTTCTGATTAGTTTTTAGTTAATTTTTCGTCTCCTGAAAAATCAAGAATATGGACTTAAATCCTTTATACTTATCAGTACAGATTTAATCACCGATATTTTTTTTATGGAATTTTGTGATATTCAACTGAATGTTTTTTTATAAGGTGCTGTATATAAGTTGGGTATCAAACTATGTCAAAGTTTTTTTTTTTTTTTTTTTTTTTTTTAATCGATGTTGCCATTTATGTTTTGGAAAAAAAAAAAAAAAAAATACTATACACTCCTTCTCATATTTATAAGGACACTTTATATTTTTAAATAAGTAACGTAAAAATAATTGTAAACAAGATTATACTAAGTGCACTTAATATATCTAGTATTCTAAAAACCAAAACTGTTATAATTTTTTAATATAAAACAAAAGTAATAAAAAGTAATGCAAAATGTGTGTTTCTCTACGTTTTTAGATGTTCATAATTATAAGGACGATCCAGATTTTTTCGTTTTATTTAACTTACTAGCGGATAAATTACAGTTGACATGCGAATTCGTTAACTACTGGGCTAGATTAATTCATATATAAGCCTTCAACTTTTCTTGGACGGACATTACTGATAATTCCTCGAAAAAAAAAGAACGTTCAAGTAGTGAAGTATGATAAATGTGTTTTTTAAGTGGAAGGATAATTTCAATCTGCCGAATTTCTAATGAAATTCGAAGATCTAAAATTGCTAAAGGAAATGAGATCAAACATTGAACTGCTGGTTCGATAGGAGAAAGATCTGATGCAAAATCAGAGTTGTTTTACAGAGATCGAAGACTCATAATTCCTCTTACTGTTCTACTGATAATGATCGCTGCCAAATTTGCTCGTAATTCTTAACGAAAGGTTAGGGTCTACATTTATGCATGTTTAAAATAATTAATAATATGTTAAAATGAATGAATAAACCTGTAATAATCAATCAGCATTTAATGGGGGAAAGAACGTCTGTGTTAAAGTTGAATAAAGACAATATTAAATGGTAAAATGTTGCATTTTCGAATGAAAAACATTTTATTCTTGATTAACCAAATGGTTTTAACAGTTACTGGCACGATCTGAAGATAGCAAAAGGCAGAGCAGACTTTTTAAAGGCAGATATGAATCGGGCATTTTAAAGGTGGATCTATGGTGCTCTAGGGAGCTGCTTCTACTGAAGGCAGAATGAATTTAGTAATTTTTTTCTATTATTATGAACACCAAGAGAATATCCACAAATTTTAAACGTGGAATTATCAGATTTTTGTTAGATTTTGGGGGGTAATAATATTTTTTTCAACAAGACTTACATTTTTGCACTACTTTTAGAGCAATGGGAAATAGTTTGAAGAAAGAAACTTCTGTATTATTGCCTTTCCCATGGCCTAAAAGTTGAAAAACCCTTAACTTATGATATTAGAAAAGTGCATGCAAGTGGAAAGCAATTTTAAATAGTGTAAATGTATTAAGAATATCATATTAGCTATTTGAAATGGTATTGAAACTGAATATAAAAAAAAAAAAAATGTATATATATATGTACCAGAGAGAATGTCTGACTGTTTAACCCTAAAAAGAGACCCCATAAAATATTAATTTAAAGAATAACTGAAAAAAAATTACTAAAATTCGAGCTGTCCTTATAATTGTGAACACCTGAAAAATCATCTTTTTACCATATTTAAAGTTTTTTATGATAGAAAAACGATAAAACTTTTTAAATATAGTCTATTAATCAAATTCAAATTAATTAAAAATATATTTGTTTAAACAATAGTGTTCAGTGTTTAGTTAATATAGAAAAATGGGTGTCCTTATAATTATGAGGAGTGTACATAAATATAAAACCACACAGAAAATATTACGGCAACTCTTGCGTAAGACACATAGAATAGAGAAAATAGTACCACACAAAACAAATTGTGCAGCACTTCTCTTTAAAATACTTTAGAATATGGCCAGACAAAACTTATAGCAACGATAGAATAAAAATAAAGGAGAGCCTTGAAGAGAATAGGGTCAGAAACTGTTTTTCATCATGACTATCAGATGAAACACGGAGAAAACATCATTCCCTTCTCTTAAGGCTCCAGACAGATGAGAAATAAAATATCTTTAAAGCCGATGGGCAGTTTTACAGTTTTATTATTACAGTCCGGCAACATAAAACTGCTCAAGTATTATCATTACTGTCAAACAAGTTTGATGGAAGTTTGTTTAACGAGGAATTTATTTTTAAACGATTGTAGAGGACGTGACATGTTTAAATTTTTGTGAGGTGGGGGGGGGGGGGAAGAGAAATAGATAAAAAACCTCCCGTTTTAGCAATTTTTCTATATGATGTTTTATATCAAGTTAAAAGCGTTCTATTAAAATTAAACCATATTAATTAGAAGTTAAAAACAGTACCAAGGGTAGAAATTAAAGTCACTGATCCACAGAACCAGTAATTTTTTAGATTTCACTGGTCCGTTCACCCACTCTATTACATTTTTAAAAATATTTCATAACTTGTAAAACAAAATAAATTTACATGACAAACTATTCTTTTGTAAATTAATTTAAAAGTATGAATGAAGTCTTATATAAATAAGAAATTTAAGCTTTAATAAACGAGCTAAATGTTATATAATTACCATATACCTATTCAGTATTAACCCTACAAGGCACCCAGTTCCATATGTGGAACACCGACTTTAATCGTTCCTATAGCTACAAAACTATTAGTATCGACATCTCTTGACATCTTGATAGAAACTACTGACATTTAGCAATGTAGTCATACGAATCTTTACCTAAAGAGGTCGTTCGTGTTTTTGTTATAGCGCACTCAGTGTGAAATTTGAATGAAAGTGATACGTTAATCGTTTGTCTGAATTAAAAAATAAAAAAAGAATAGTTATCGAACAGTTTTGACTAGGAAAAAAAAAAAAAAAAAAAAAAAAAATACTGTGTGTTATAACAAAGTGTATATTTTGCAGAGGTAAGTTTATATATATATATATATATATTACAATAGCAAACGTATTAGTAAATCATACTTTTATGCATGTTCCACATACGGTACGTTGAGCTAAAAAGTTGATTTTTCCGTAAAATATGGTTTTATTTTTATAAGTTTTCCCTATCTTCTGATCACTAATTTTACAACCTATATATTTTTTTCGCGCACTAAAAAAAATTTAAGCCTTGTAGGGTTAAAAGTAGAAAAAAATAATAATAAAGTGAAAATAAATAAATTACAGAGAATAGATGATATTGACAATTATAATAAAGTAAAACATCTAAAATCGAATCTACGGCAGAGATGTCAAAGATATTTATAAGATATATATCTCATTTGAATCTCACAAAAAAGGTGCTAGACGCTTTCGTTCCAGAGAGGATGTTATAGAGTGCTCTCGTTGTTTTTGCTTCGCATTTTTCGTTAAAATTAATCCACAATTATTTCAAGAATCTCTTACTAATCTTAGAAAAAAATATAGTGAACATAAAAAGCAAATATTTTTTTACACTTTTTTTTCGACCTCTACGTACCAGTGGTACACTAATATTTCACCGCATAAAATCCTCATGAATTACTGTGATGCATATATCTTTAAAATACATACATTTTTTGTCTGTTTCATAATGCTGTAGATAAAAGGTTAATCAGGATTCACCATAAAGGAGTTAGGCTGCAATGATAAGAAAACTCTTAAAAACAAACTATCCAACACCATTATTATTTTTACTTTTTTCTATAGATATAAAAAGGGAGTATTGGATTCGTGAAAATATTCGAACTCTAGTTTTTGATTAATTTACACGTTTTCAGATGTCCTGAACACGATTTGACTGTTTTTAGAAAATATCTGTCTGTGTGGCTATGTGTGTGTATCAAAAATTTTCTGAATGCTGTATCTCCCGAACCAATGAACGAAGTTTAACTTAACTTCGTAGTTAGTTGGACCCTGATCTAAACTGGTGCTGATTAGATATGATGATCATTCGCTAAACAGGTGTCTCTGTGACAGGGTTAGCTAAATTTTGCCCGACTCGAAAAAACCCGGGTGAGTTTTTTCAATATATAACCCACTTGAAAAATCCCAAGTGGGTTTTTCAAAATCCTTGTTTAAAACTGTACTTTTTTATAACTTACAATAAAGATACAAATATTATATACATTATTAGAACATGAACAAAGAATTTTTAGAAATATTGGAGATGCGTTGCTCTATAGAAAAAAATCCTGAAAAATTCCCCCATGAATAAAATGTATAATTTTCTTATTAAAAAAAAAGAAAAAAAAAAAAACTTGTATTAAAATAAAAGTAAGAAAAAACGTTTGTTAATATAAAGAAAACTGTAGAACTCGAGGAATATAAAATATATAAATAATTACAAGATTAAAAAACCTTTTTATATACCACGGTTTTAAATTTTCTGTTGAATCATATCAACTTGACAATTCTATGTATTAACCCTTTGGGTACATTTGACGAGTGAGACTCGTCATCTGCTTACTTGGGCGAAGTTACGGTGGACGAGTCTGACTCGTCATCTGAATTTAAAAAGTAGGCGTTAATGTTTGCGGCATCCCCGCCAGTAGGCTTTGGTCGCAAAAACCTTCCTGGCATCTTTTATGATATCTTACAACCATACTTATTTCATCAATATAAGTATATTCCAAATAAAATGTATTACTTTTACATATTAACAATTTCGCGACCGCTGACGTAGATTCACACCATTTGAAAATCTGTAACTCCACCAGTGGGCGCTTCTTTTGCAATTTGTATGCTATTTTTTTCTTAAATATATAATCAATATTCACAATTTTTCAATGAAATATACTATGGATACAAATACTTTGATTAGAAAGAATAAAATTATAATGTACATCCATTTGTAATATAAATGTGAATACAGAAAATTTTGTTCTGAAATATTGTAACATGGGAGGATAACGCCCACAGGCGGACCTTACTGTCAAAAATTGCCTGTACTACTTTCCCTGCAACAGGATAATTCATGCGGGGGAAAAGATTTACTCCTTTGTACCACACCTGAACAGGACGAGTACAATTAAACAGGAATGCAACACATTTAATCCAAAAACTTATAAGAAGGTAAGATAAAAATTAGAAGATAAATTATTTACACACAAAATAATACGTGAACCAAGATTTGTTATTGTTAAACTTTAAAGTTTCTCCACAACATCATAAAATAAAGTGGAGCACTGTCGGTTTCGAAAGGAAGTGGCCTTTTTCCTTCAGGTGTAAAATAAGACGATTAAAGGCCCGCTTCACTCACCGCCGCCGGCAGCCGAAGCTAATGTTATTCTATGGGAAATTTTTCTTTGCAAATAACTTATTAACTAATACATATTTTTAAATTCTGTTTTCGCCTTCTGAAAATTCCCAGCTGTTACATTGACGGCCTTTTTCTAAAAAATTATTATTTTTTTAATTTTTTATATTTTATTTTGAAGCTGCAAAATACGAATTTTCAAAATGTTAAATTTTTTCATTTTGCAATTTCAAAATAAAATATTAAAAATTAAAGAAATACATTCTCAAAAAAGATCCGTCCATTTAACAGTTGGGAATTTTCTGAATGTGAAAACAGAATTTAAAAATATGTATTAGATAATAAATTATTTGTAAAGAAAATTTCCCCATAGAATAACATTGGCTCGGGCTTCCGGCGACGGAAGTGAACAGGGCCGTTAATCGTCGATGTAATTAGGCAAACATTACATTTAAAAATTAACAGTGGATAATAAATAAATAAATTAAAAAATAAGTCTAAAACTGATAACACCGCTTAAAAAGTTTTCTCCGTGCAGCATAGTATACCCCCTCCCACACCTATAGTATATGCCTTTTAGATTTCCAACCCTTTTGTACTTAATCGATCTTTCCACTTACTGTTTCCACCCCTCTTTGATTTTCTCACACAGAACTATATCTGTTGAAGAGAATGGGGAACAAAGGCGAAGAAAAAAAGAAAAAAAAAAAGGAAATATTAACTATATATATTTAAAATACAAATACTCAAGTTAAAAATTCCACTGCGAACATTGTGAAACGTGCCTTGACTACCCGATTTACATGAAGGGGCGACGACCTATATATCTGAAGCGAGGGCGGATATCAAACAAAAGAGATCACACGCAAAAGGGCGATGTCGGATCGCCCGGCACGACATGCGCTACACAAATGAAGAATTGATGACACTGTTCAGAGATAACACAGTTTTAGCAAAACATTATGATTCCAATATTACATTGCTGGAGAAATAAATTTATAATACACATAGAATTTTATTATTATTATTATATTTATTTATTTTTCACATTTTTAGAAGAGCAACACTATAAACGAGCAGTTAAAACTGTGAATATTTTGATGCTGTAATATTTACATTGGTGATAACAAATGTAACAAATTTTTATACATATTTAAAATTAAATTATCCCCCCCCCCCCCGCCACTTCTTTGCATTCAGTGCTTTGATTAAGATTTTCCTTAAGCAGCTTCCGTAGAATTGATGTATTTTAATGAAGTTCCATTTGTCATAATTGTGAAAGTCATTAGTAATTGCACGATTTGTAGACAACAATCTGAAGAGTGTCTCTAGGTGAAATGACTAACTCGTCCATTGAAAGTTTCTGCAGGGTAATATTATAAGAGAAGCGTATTGATTAAAAAAAAGAAAATAATAAAAATAAAAAATATATTCTTTTAACAATACTGATTAAAAAAAAAAAAAAAAAAAACTTTTTTTCATACACTCAGCCGATTACATTCAATATTTTACGTGTTAACACACGTCAAAATAGGTTTTTTTTTTTTTTTTTTTTTTAATATAAATCAAGATATTTTAGAATAAATAAAGAGACAAAAAAAAAAAAAAAAAGTAGGTGAAGGGCTTAAATTTTTATCACAAAAATCACTTAATTCCTAAAATTGTATCTTTCTTAAAAATGATTTAAAAAAAAAAATAAATAAATGATAATTAAAATAAATAAATACCGTAATTTCGCGTATATAACTCGCGGCGTAAAACATTTATTTAAAAATAATTATAACCGAAAGATACCCCGCATTTCTAAAATCACTCGGTCGGCAATCGCTGTTTATAATTTCAATATTAATTGCTATTATTTTAATAATAAGTAGGAAAAGGTACTAATAATAAACAAATATACAACTAGATATAAATAATAAACAAATAAATTTACTTACCTATAACGAAAAAGCAAATAATCATAACTTAGTATTAATCTTTCTCTATATATAAATTACTGTAAACTAGAGTAACTTCTAACAATTAACGCCTTTATTCGACTTATAAGAAAATTATAGATTAATAATAAATTTATTTACAAAATTCCTTCAAATCCATCGAAATCGGATTCTTCCGTATCAGAATTAAAATGTTTGGGACAGTTCGTCTTCGTCATCCTTATTATACTCCTCATCAAGTTCCTTTTCATGTCCTCAATTTCATCGTCATTATACGTTAATAATCCAGACATCTGAAACAAAAATGAGACTGGTATTGATTTTCTCCTTCCTTGCGATAGATACCCCGCACCGGATGATAGCCCGCAGGATATACAAACTCAGGTTTTATTTATAGATTACCCGCGGGTTATATACACGAAATTACGGTAAATGATAATTCAATAAATAAGTAAAATAAACAAACAAACAAATAAATAAATGATAATTCCAAAATAAATTACGCATTAAAATAAGAACGAAAAACTCATGCAATTCACTATGTACCACCCACATTGAAGAACATTTTCTTTTTAATTAAAAGGAAGAAAACTCGTAAAAATTATTCTGATGACCCTCCCCTTTATTTTTAATTCATTTAAAGTTTTTCACTTTTTTTGGGGGGGGTGGGGGGAATTCTAAAGTTATTTTAAGCATTACGTGAGAAATATTATATTTCATGAAAATAGAATACACTTTTTTGTTATCAGCTAGAACGGAATTGCACAGTCTACTTTTAAAAATGAGAAAATGAAAAAATTTTCAATCAACTTTCAGAATATTATATTAAAAAAAAAACAAAATTCTGGTGTGAAACAACTACACGACTTCCATTACCTACTATTACCCGTATTATATGCATTTTTGGGAGATGATGTGATCAGAAAACATAAAAGTGACCTAAAGAAGTAGAAACCTAACATTTTCCGGTAAGAGAAACTTTATACACATGTAAAGACATAAAACGAAGCTTACATATAGCGAGGTAAAAAAAGAAAAAAAAAATGGTAGACTTATTTTATAAAACACCAATTTCAGAGATCTAAAACTGACCTACTTAAGCAGGATGGCTGTTAATTTTCCTCTAATAACCACGTAATATATGAGAAAGGAATGGATTTATATAACAATTTTCAAGGAAATCGTTAGGCCGCTTTTGAGATACCAACTTTTACAAAAACTCAATTATTGACTGGAAAACAATAAATACACACGAAAGGATGTTTAAAAGTAAGTTAATTTGGAGAATTAAAAAAAGAAAAAAATTCCGTACAGCTGTTTTTAAAGGAACGCGCTTCCGAGACCCGAAATTGAGCTGTTTATACAAGACGCCTATCAATTTTTCTGAACTAACCAACTGTATCATTCAGAAGGACACCTAATAGAGTGTTTATATGTCCCACTTCCGTTTTTTCAATTTTTACCAAAATTTGGAAAATTCACCTGTACACCAGACCTGTTTCAAATCTGAAGTTTTGTAGTCCTATCCTTATTAGTTTCGGAGATATGATAGCCAGAAGATTCCGCACACACATACACACACACTGACCCATTGCCAAAAACAACTTTTTTGGACAGTGGACCCTAAAACGTATAAATCAGGTGAAATCTCGATACCGAATTTTTGGACCGAATACAATACTTTCATTACCTACGGTAGGAGGGTAATGGAAGTAAAAGAATGAATGCATGTACATTTTTTTTTTTTTTTTTTTTTTTTTTTTTCGTGTGTGTGTTAACTAGTATGACATACTGATTAAAAATAATATTTTGGTTTACTTTGAAATTGAAAAATTTTAAAATATTATTTTATTGCAGATTATTTTCAAGGGTGCTTTCAAACTGTGCGTAAGATACCTAAATTACAATTTAGTCAGTTACCTCAGTTGCAAAAGCGATAAAATCAGGCCCTACCCGGCCCGGCACGATTCAAAAATGTTAAAAAAAAAAAAAAAAAACATGCCTTTCTACGAAAAATATTTTTAGTACGTGTTTTGCAGAGGTTTTATATAGCTAAACAATGGAATATTCTTTAACAAAACTGCTAAATGTTTACAAGATATTTATATATAAACGGTATTTCCTTATTACAGACGTACATAAGACACAAAGACAGACAGAAAGTCAAATCGAAAATATTAGCATTCCTCAAACAATATAGGAAGATATTTAAAATGGTTAATAATAATAAAATACACTTTCAACCACTTCCTGTTATATACCGTAATGTATCCAAATCTTTCATGTGATCCTGTAAACAAAACTTTAATGCTAATCCAACCATATTTAGTAGAAAAGATGCTTTTGCACATGCTAAAATTGATGCTACTTTCATTCCAGTGCCCCGGAGAAAAAAAGAAGCCTTAGAGGAAAAGTTACAGCGGAAGGATTTTTATAGCCTTCATACCACCTAAACACTACAGACCACAGAAAACAAAGCCTTATATACAGTAACGTATCTAATTTCTTTTGTTTGTTACATGTATGCAAACTGGTAGTAACATGCATATATATTATTTTGAATTAGAAACCATCTAATATTACTTTAAATGAAATATATTAATTTCGAGACATGTTTAAAATATTTGCGGAAAATCAGATCGCGAACAGTCAAGCTGATAGACAATTAAATTGTAGTTACAGACACCTTTTAACAAAATAAAATTTTATGTCACATACCAGACTGTAAAATTATGTAAAAATAAATGACTGAAAAAGTATTGAATCATTTTCCCTTTTCATTGATTAACGAGGAATTTAGAAAAAGATTCGGCCCGGCCCGAGAGCAAATTGAAAAATTCGGCCTGTGCAGACCACTAGCCTGCCCCCTTAAAAAACAATATAAAAAATGTCGCGATTTTTTTTTTTATCTCTTTCATTGAAGTGATTTAAAAATTGAACTAACATGCATTAAATAATGTTTTGTAAGTGGTTTAATAAATACAGTAACCGCCGCTTAATAAATTCACTGGTTAATAAAATCAGCCGCTTAATCTGATCAAATTGCCAGGAATCAAATCAATACAAACTACTTTTAAAACCGCCGCTTAATAAAATCAGCATCGCCGGTTAATAAACTCAAAATTATCTCCTCAGCAATCAAAAATACGATTTAATGCACACTAAAAAAAAAAAAAATATTTACATTGTGATTTTTTTTTTTTTTAATAGAAAAAGAAATTAAAGCACAACCAAACCCTCCGTTATCGCTCATTGTCGAAGATTTTACACTTGCAGCACAGTTACAAATTAAGCATTCCCCATAACTTATCTCCGTAACAATTTCAAGGAACGTACTCTTCAAAGTGCAGTAATAAAATACAAATTTGATTTGAAATGATTTTTTTTCCTCTAATTATTAAAAGGCAATTTCTAGTTCTTATTTTGAAATTACTATAATTCATGAGATTTAAGGGGAAATATTTTAAATTCATAAGAACAGCGTAAACTTTTGACAAAGTAATGATGATTTTCCTCTTACGAAAGTGCACGGAAACTTAAAATTCATTTAATTTACTTATATCGAAGAAACAATTAGCTAATTATCTACCAAAAATTAATATTGTTTACTAATTATATTATGCGTTACCTTTTGAAGTTTCTTTCGAAATTCAGGGAAGTAATACCTTTTCCTTAAGGGCAGGAACGTTCGCCGGATATAAAAATCAGCCGCTTAATAAAATCACTTTGGCTCAGAATTAATGCGATTTTAATAAGCTGTGGGAACTGTAAATCAATATGCTTGAACTAAAAGAGGTAATGTAGTTACATAAGCAATTTTCTGCGCAATGGGTTTTGACAACTACCTAGCGAATAGCGCAGATACAAAATGAAGGGGGGGGGGGAATTATATACATTTTCATTTAGTTATTCACATAAAATGACGTGTCCAACAAATCTCACCTTCTAATGCGAATGAGTCACGTGACGATAGCATCCACTGCCACCAAGATTCATCTTCAGGGTTGCTCCTAAATGTTCTATCCTTCAGGAGGGTTTCAAATATCGATGTCCGACCGAACATCCAATTGGTAGGGGAACGGAAGTTGAAAAATATTCTCGGCATAAAAATGTTAAAACCAGGTCCCGGTCCCGTACACATTTTTAAGCGAAGCGCACCTACGCCACCCTTAATTAACGTAGTTGCACAGACGTTTTTATACTAAGCAAGCATATTCTTACAAATATTTAATAAAAATGCACAGACGTATATACTAAACAAAAATACTCTATTTTTTTCACACGGTTTAAGCTTATTTGCAATCCCGTGTCACAGGAGAGGCAAGGCATAGAAACACTTCATTAGTTCAAGGGTAGAGCGAATGCCACGCGCAGCAGACGTTCAGAAAAGTTACTAGGGCTTCCATACTGGAATCTAATCAGTTTAAAAAAGAAAGAAAATATAACATTAAGAAAAGACATACTGCATTAGGGAAGACTAGCGGATGAAATACGTCGAATCACTAATACGGCAAGAATCAATATACATATATATGTCATAATAAAATTGACAGCTACACATTTAAATAATTAAAATGAAGTCGTTGGCGTAAATATTTCTTTAATGAAATTCCAGTTTACAATCGATCACGCGAAGGTGAGCCATCCTTGTCAACCTACATCTTTAAAAAACCTAACTCGCAACCGGATAATGGCATGAATATCATTGACAAAGAATTTTCTAACGTAAAAATTTCGTAAGTTACTGGAAATTTACGAATTTCTTAACATGGCAGCATAGGGCAAAATTTCACACAAACATCAATCTTCAGGGATATTTTCATAGAAAGATGTCAGACTACATTTGAAATATTATTTAGGATACTGGCATGAATACCATAGACTATGAATTTTCCAATTTAAAAAATTCGTAAGTTATTTGGAATTTACGATTTATTTAAAATGCCAAAATTGAGCATAACCGTCCATTTTGAGGCTCATAAATATATCAGACAACTTCAAAATAACGTTTATGATACTTGTTTGAACATGATTGACTACAAATATTCTAATAGGAAAATTTCGTAAGTTATTCGTAATTTTTAGATTTTATCAACATAGCAAAATTGAAAATTTTCCATATGAATATGCCTTTTGGGGATTGTTACAGTGGAAATAGTAGCATGAAAACTAAACTACGAAACTGACCCTGATAAAATAAATTAATAGATTAGAATAGCATAAATATATGGAAGTGCACGGTGGATAGCGTATTAGGCGGGGATTTCATTCTGTCACTGTGTCAAGCGTTTGGTCAAATTCATTTCTCTTAACATGATTATAATATGTCTCCAACTAGAAATTTATGAGAACATATATATGAGGGGGAACTGAGCAGAGTCCACCTATGCCAACTAGTTTTTATATGCACAAAAGCATGTTTCCTATACGATATGATATGAAAACATATTTAAGTCTACAAGGTCACACAAATAATTCAAATATATTAGGGACAATGTGAAGCTATACTATGCATTTTTTTTTTTTCCCTCAGCTGTGTAAATAAATGCATGTAAATGTATTTTAATACCTGAGGCTTAATTATAATTCTTGCAAAATTTCAGAAATTCTTTCATCCATTATACTTTTATTTCTCTCTCTCTCTCTTCTCTCCATTCTAACTGCAGATATTGTAATTCATACAAAAAATCATCACATTTTGCCTCGTCTTTAAGAGCTCTTATTAGTGTATAAAGATTAAGATATGGCCTTTTTATTATTTCATCTAATCTGAAATTCCATCCCAAGGAATGTTTGATCCATCACATGTATTTTCAGAATAAATATCAACGGCTCCATTTTTCCATGCAGATGATTCTTTTATTCAGCATAAAAGAAAATAAAACAAAAAATGCGTAATACATTGAAAAATACTTATATATATAAAGTGCAGGCGCACATACACACATAAAACCAGTTGACTGCCAATTATAAATAGGAAACCAAGTACAGTTAAATATATCAATATTAGCTTTTTTTTTTTTTTTTTTTTTTTTTTTTTAAGCAGTTTGCATATGTATAGAAATAAGAGAGAAAAGTAGTGATAAGTTATCGATAAAATTTACCGATTCCACTGATAAAATTTAACAGATCTGAAAACTTGAGATTATCAATTTCGAATAAATGGCAAACAAAACCTTCGTCCTTCATGTAAAAATGTAAACACATTCAAATCCTCGAGATAAGACGAATAAAACTGCAATACTGTATTGCAATTATCCAGAATTTCAGGGCATCTAGCGGCCTTTTAATAAAATACCACTCTTTTTTATTCGTAAACTTCGCATTATTCAATCGAAATAAATGACAGCAAAAGATTACTAAATTTCAATATTAAAAATGTATGTAATTCAATTAAGAGAAGGGTAAAAGCCCTATGTCATGGACCTAGACATGGTTACAGGGAATGCTTTGAATGACTAAGACAAATAAAACTAAATCAATATTTTTTTTTTTTTTTTTTTTCATAATATTTTAGATTGTTATTACAAAGATGAAAAAAATGCACTGATTAGCTTTTAAGATATCAGCATATAGAGAAATTAGTTCGGACAGTTTGAGTTGAATGAAAAATATCTAACAAAAAATGCTTTAAAACTGACAAAGTAAAATCCCTTTTTCCCTCAATATCTAAAATCGCATCAAAATTTCCCACTTTGAGGGAAATTTCCCTCAATCTGGCAGCACTGCCCCTTACTGAGAAAATAAAAAAAAATCCAAACAAGCATCAGTCGAAACCGCATATATAAACATGTTTTTTGACGCATAAAACAATTGCCCTCGTCAGCTAGTTTTCGTGTTATAAATTCTGAAAATTCGCTTATATTCGGTGCAACCACACCTTATTAAAATAATGAATGAAATCGAAAATAAGCAGAAATCGAAAAAAGCATACACAAACGTGTTGTTTGATGCATAAATAAGTTGCCCATTTCAGCTTTGAAATATATTGTATAGAGATATGTCTGAAAATTCGCTAATGTAGAATCTAAATAGTGATAAAAGGTCATGCTTCAGACAGATTTTATCGGTACTCCTCCTCTCATTACTGCATTTTTACTCAAACTTAAATATATATTTCTCGAGAACGGGCTCACGAGGGCACACAGGTCACGCGTCGAAAATCACGTTAGATTATGCCCTCTCGAATGAACATCATTTAAATGATTTCTACTGTTATACTATAGGGCAGTGATGCCAGATGGTCGAAAATTATTTCCCCAAACAGGTCTTCAAATTTCCCCAAATCAGGGGTTTTTTTTGAAAAAATCCCCAACTTGATTTCTACTAAAAAGGAAAATAAAAAAAATTTTCAAAAAAAAAAAAAAAAAAAAATCAAGCAGGTTTAAGTGGATTTAAGCTCAGATTTTTCCCCAAATGAAGGCAATTTTTGAAAAAAATTCCCAAATAACAATAAAGCTATTGAAAATTCCTGGTCGTAAGGATACATTACGTTGCGAACAATGACAGGAAGTTGCAGATCTGGGAACTCCTCAGATTTGTCCCCAAAAATTTTAGAATTCCCCAAAAAAGTCCCCACAAACATTTGGTCCCCAAAATTGTCCCCAGAAGCCTCAAAAATCCCCAATCTGGCATCACTGCTATAGGGATAGTTTCCTGGTGAGAATCCTACCCGATTTCGTGCGAGTTTCGGACTGAATCGGACAGCTAGCTTGATAAGCAAGACTTCTCACCCAGTACCTCCCGTCTAACAGTTTTAAGAGAATCTCTGGACCAATGACGTTTCTTTTTTTCCTTTGAGACGAAAGAGCATTTAATAAAAAATAATCTTATAAAACAGTTCGAATAAGTTACAGATGATCGTAAAAATAACTATGGGATTAAATATTTCTTATTAAACTGTAAAAGCTGTGCGATACACATTTATATAACATTTTATTAACAATTTTTCTAACTATCTTTTTTTTTCCCCAACCTCTCCTATTATATTTTATTATCCCCATTTCCTGCATTCAGCACGTTAAAAAAAAAAAAAAAAAAAAAGAGTTAAACAATAGATATGACACTTGGGAAATAACTACTGTGCTGCGGCAAAAAATCGCGCAATAAATTCTTTTTGATTGAAATATTAATAAAATAGATCTGTACTGATAAGTATAAAGGATTTAAGTCCATATTCTTGATTTTTCTGGAGAAGAAAAAGTTAAACTGACTAAATACTAATCAGAAGAATAGATCAGGAAAAAGGGATTAAGTTGATTTATACCTTTTATACCATTCAGAGATTGTCAACCTTCATTTAATAAAGGGAAAAAATTGAATTAAGTATTTTATACTAAAGATTAATGCTTAATTTCCTACTTGAATCTTTTTTTACCAATGGATTTTCTCAAAGACTAAATGACATGGATTTAAATCCTTCATACCAATCGATAGAGAATTTTTTTGTGACCTAACTCAAAATCGACATTTTTGGACTTAAATCCTTTATACTTATCAGTACAGAAATATTACTAAAATTGCAGGATCTTTCGTTCTTAGTTCTTAAATCATTTTTTTCTTCTTCAAACATACACCGGGGAGGGAAGAAGTTGCAGGGGAAGTTTTTTTTTTTTTTTTTTTTTTTTTTTTAAAGAGATCCTAATTTGTATGGGGACTAGGAATTTAAGAGATCCTAATCATTTTTATGCATATACAGTGTTTGAATGCAAAAAAATTTGGATAAAAATGATTTCTGCAGATTTATTTAAAAAATTATAAACAGATGCATACCATACATAACAAAACAACAAAGATGAAATAAAAAGCTTGCTACACACAAGCCTCAGCAAAAAAAAAAAAAAAAAATTAAGAAGTTCCCCTGCGGCCCGATTAAGCTTTGAAGGTAGGGGAAGCTCAGTATCATTTCGGGGCCCTCTTTCATTTAAAAAAATCTTGTTTTCCTGTTACATATTGTAATATAAAATGCTATAGACCAAAAATTAGTGTGTGTTTATAGTTATTATTATTATTATATTTTCATTCATATATCTGAGTGGTTTCTACACACAACATTAAAATCGTATAACTTATTAAATTAAGAACATTCAGATTTTTAAGGTTAAATGAGAGATTTTTCCCGAAATAGTGAGTATTTTATCTTGCTTTAGGCGAATTTTCTCAGAAAAATTCAATCTCAGTATGAAAATTTAAAACAGAAAATTCAAGACCCTGTTTTCAGTCATTTTGGGGGCCCCTCTTAAATTTTAGAGGGGAAGCTTGTGCTTCCCGAGCCTTTTGGGTAATCAGGTCCTGGCCCAGGGAATGATTAACGCACGTTTCGATTGGACCCTTGACTTGGGAGGCCTGAAATTTTGATAATAGTTTAAAAATATAAATAATAATAATAATAATAATAATAATAATAATAATAATAAATGTACAAAAAGGCTCTTATAGCATTTTATGAAAATTTTAGTTCTTAAAGCGAAATAAAAATGTTTAAAGTATTACACTCAAATATAATACAGATCAAATTATATCAATTATGATATAATTTTTATATGAAACAGTGAGAAAATTTAAAGCTTTTTTCTTCAAAGAATGGTTAAAAAAACACGGGGAGGGGGAGGGGGGCTGATAAGTAGGGTGCCTAAACTGAATATGCCTCAGGTTCTGGGCCCACTTTTGGGGCTTGATCGGGTTCGGCTTATCCCAATCATTGGATTAGGTACAGCCAGGGCCCGATTAAGCTTTGAAGCTAGGGGAAGTTCAGTATCATTTCGGGGCCCTCTTTCATTTCAGAAAATCTTGTTTTCCTGTTACATATTGTAATATAAAAATGCTATAGACCAAAAATTAGTGTGTGTTTATAGTTATTTTTTTTTTCATTCGTATATCTGGGTGGTTTCTACACACAACATTAAAATCGTATAACTTATTAAGAACATTCAGATTTTTGAGGTTAAATAGTAGATTTTTCACAAAATAGTGAGTATTTTATCTTGCTTTAGGCGAATTTTCTCAGAAAAATTCAATCTCAGTATATGAAAATATAAAACAGAAAATTCAAGACCCTGTTTTTAGTCATTTTGGAGGCCCCTGTTAAATTTTAGAGGGGAAGCTTGTGCTTCCCGAGCCTTTTGGGTAATCAGGCCCTGGGTACAGCAATATTTGTTATCAAAAAATTCTTAACGAAATCATCAAAAACGCATGGTGCATAAAAATAATCGTTTTCACTACCCCAAGAGGCAAAGCTGAGTAAAACAAATGTTATCGTCAACTCACTTTTACTCGTTCCCTTGTTCAAAATGCTTTCGTATTTAGTGGAACTCATCTGTGACTTTCAGGAAAGGACAATACAAATAAGGGTGTATTCCGACCTCTCATAACACGCTGCTTCCACTGCATCGTTGCTTTTCAGAAAATGATACAGCACAGTTAAAAATCCGCAGTTGATAGCTGAACCCTACACCAATGGTATCTTATCTAGTATTACGACACCCACAAGATAATAGAAGATGAAAAGGAATAAAAAAAAACTTTTTATTTTATTTTCCAGAATAAAAATGACAGCGTATTTAGATTATATTATTTTTTTTTTCTTCCTGTAATACGCGCGCTAATGATAAACATTACAACAATTGTCTTTTTCTTTTTTTTTCCAGAGTTTGATAAGATTAGAACTGATCAGAGAAATAATTATTATTTTAATAAGCAAAAGCATGAATTTGCAAAAGTACCGATAAAGATTTACAAAGAGATAAAACTTTATACAAAGCAAAAGATGTTCAAAAAATTTACTAGTAAAGAAAAATAACTTTGAAATTCCTATAAACACTGCTATATCCTTATCACGGGTAATTATAGCAGCAGGATATATATATATATATATAAAGTGTTTGGGCCTGAAACTGGCAGATTAAAACACATGAACATGCATTTATTATTAATGTAAATATAAAAACAATATGCATAGCTAAGAACTATCCCGATTAAATCAGCGTTCTAACTAAAAAAAAAATCTGGAGTGACTCCACTCGACTTTCCGAACATTGAGTAATTAACAGTTTTGTAGATAAAGTAAAGAAAGAGTAGTTGTTAAACAAAAGAGAGAAAAACATAATAGAGTGTTTGAGTATTTTTCTCCATCTATTACACGTTGTTTTATTTAACGCTACTGAACTTTGAGCCCATAGATCATAATGACAAAGAAATTTTCGTTGTGTCCCTGTAAAAACCTATAAATGTTAGATTCACCAAAATGCTTATAGTTAGTGCAACAGTGATTTATAATACTCATATAAATTTTCAGCTGAATTCAATAAGGCGTTTAGATGCTATCGTACTTTTAAAAATTTAGTCCCATAGGCCATAATGATAAAGAATTTTTCTTTGTGTCCCTGTAAAAAAACTGTAAGTGCTAGATTCACCAAAATCTATACAGTTAGTTCAACTGTGATCTATAACATGTGTACAATTTTTTTGCTCGGATTAATAAGGCGTTTAGACACTATCACATTTTTAAAAATTTGGCCCCATAGGCATAATGATAAAGAATTTTTCTTTGTGTCCCTGTAAAAAAACTATAAGTGCTAGATTCTCCAAAATCTATACAGATTGAGTATTTGTGATCTATAATATGTGTATAAAATTTTTGCACAATTGAATAAGGCGTTTAGATGCTATCGCACTTTTAAGATTTTGCTCCCATAGGCCATAATGATAAAGAATTTTTCTTTGTGTCCCTGTAAAAAAACTATAAGTGCTAGATTCACCAAAATCTATAGGGTTCGTACTATGGTGACTTACAATATGCGTACCAACTTTCAGGTTAATCGAACGAAGCGTTTAGACGCTAGCGTGTTCACCCACAGACATACACACATACACACACACATACATACATCATCGTAAAAATAGTGAAAACGGACTCAGGGGACCTCAAAACGTATAGAAACATCAAAATCTCGAATTCGGATTTTTGACATGATTACAATACTTTCCTCACTATAGTGTTCGGAAAGTAACTAGTTGGCATAGGTGGACTCTGTTCAGTTCCCCATCATATTTATATGTTCTCAGAAATTTCTTGTTCGAGACATATTATAATCATGTTAAAAGAAATGAATTTGACCAAAGCTTGATACAGTGACAGAACGAAATCCCCGCTTAATAGGCTATCCACCGTTCACTTCGATATATTTATCTCATTCTAATCTATTAATTTATTTTATCAGGGTCAATTCCGTTGTTTAGTTTTCATGCTACTATTTCCAATGCAATAATCCTCAAAATTCATATTTATATGAAAAATTTACAATTTCGCTATGTTGATAAAATCGTAAATTACGAATAATTTACGAAATTTTCCTATTAGAATATTTGTATTCAATCATGTTCAAACAAATATCATAAATGTAATTTTGAAGTTGTCTAATGTATTTATGATCCTCAAAACGGAAATTTATGCTCAATTTTGCCTTATTCTGACATGTTAAGTAAATCGTAAATTCCAAATAAATTACGAATTTTTTAAATTGGAAAAATCATAGTCTATGATATTCATGCCAGTATCCTAAATAATATTTCGAAAGTGGTTTGACATCTTTACGATGGAGATATCCCTCAAGATTCACGTTTATGTGAAATTTTGCTCTATTCTGCCATGTTAAGAAATTCGTAAATTTCCAATAACTTACGAAATTTTTATATTGGATATTCATAGTCATTAATATTTATGCCAGTGTCCGAAATAATATTTCAAAAGTAGTCTGACATCTTTACAATGAAAATATCTCTCAAAATTGACGTTTATGTGAAATTTTGCCCCATACTGCCATGTTAAGAAATTCGTAAATTTCCAATAACTTGCGAGATTTTCAAAGTAGCATATTTATAGTTACTGATGTTCATTCCGGCATCAAAACTGATATTTTAAAACTGGTCTGACATTTTTACAGTAAAAAGTTTACATTTAATGCAAGTTTAAGTGAATTTTTGTCCTATTCTCCCATGTTAAGAAAATCGTAAATTTCTCATAACTTAAGAAGTTTTTAAAATCGAATGTTGCAAATGAATAGGGTTCTTGCCAGTGTCGAAAGTAATATTTTAAAACTGATTTGACCTCTCTGCGACAATTTGTTCGTGAGATATCGTGTACACAGACTAACGGACTAACACACTAACAGACACCTTACAGACACCCACCATACAAATTTTGTCATTTTCGGATTCCTCACACCTGAAAACGTGTAAAAAAAGTCAAAAAACCGAGGTCGAAAATTTTCACGATTACCTAAGTTCCCCATACCTATAGTATGATGGGGAACTAAAAGAAACGCATGCAAATCTGTCTATTCTTTTAGGAGCTACAATGCTAGACAGATAAAGGTTTCACAGTTATAACATCACTTTTTTTGATCGGGGTTACAATGGATCCTTCTATATATCTATCTGCATAATAATACTCATTCTTGTGCTTTAAAAAAATATAATATTATAAACAGGCAAGTTATAAGAGATTTATCATTACATCAGCAATCTTTTTTACTTCCTTATACAAAGTATAAGGAAGTATAGTAATCCCGATTTGCGAAATGGATTTTGTATTTCACATTGCTCAAAAACGAATGATCGCTGAATGTTGCTAACTTATACGTGTGACTTTCATGATGTCTAGTTGCACACCTGCAAGTGTCATTTTAACACGAGCTCTCGTTTTAGAGATATAAGGGATTTTACACGATTTTTCGTGACGTCTGTATGTGTGTGTGTGTGTCTGTGTGTGGGTATGTCGCATAACTCAAAAACGGTTGGACGTAGAAAGTTGCGAATTGGTACATAGGTTTGTTATAACATCTAGTTGTGCACCTCCCTTTTTGGACTTTCTATGATTTTCCGTTTTGGAGATATTTAGGAAAATTAGGTTCATAATGACAAAAATTTGGCCATAATGTATCAAAAAACGGTAATAACTCAAAAACGGTTTAGACAAATCTTGCAATTTAACTGACTTTCCGATTAGCTAGACATTTGAAACTTTCAGAAAAGCTCAGAACACGTTGGCAATGCATTTTTTTAAATATTTTTAGCCAACTGTTTCCGATACCTGCTGCCTTCAGCAGCGTTTATGCGATTCAACAGAAAATTTATTTAACTAACTTCCCGACTAGCTAGACATTTGAAACTTTCAGATTAGATCAGAACACGGTGAAAATGCATTTTTTAAATACTTTTAGCCAACTGTATAGGGTCCCTGCTGCCTTCGGCAGCGTTACCAGTTCAAATCTTGGAATCGATTTGTAACTAACTTCCCGACTAGCTAGACATTTAAAACTTCCGGAAAAGCTCAAAATACGGTGACTGCATTTTTAAAATATTTTTGGCCAATTGTTTCGGGTCACTGCTGCCTTCGGCAGCGTTTACATGGTTCAACAGAAAATTTATTTAACTAACTTCCCGACTAGCTAGACATTTGAAACATTCAGAATAGTTCAGAACACGGTGAATATGCATCTTTTTAATACTTTTAGCCAACTGTTTCAGGTCTCTGCTGCCTTCGGCAGCGTTTATATGGTCCAACAAAAAAATTATTTAACTAACTTCCCGACTAGGTAGACATTTGAAACTTTCAGAATAGTTCAGAACATGGTAAAATCCTTTTTTTAATACTTTTAGCCAATTTTTTCGGGTCCCTGCTGCCTTCGTCAGCGTTACCAGTACAAATCTTGCAATCGGTTTTTAGCTAACTTTCAGAAAAGCTCAGAACACGGTGATAATTCATTTTTTTTAAATATTTTTAGCCAACTGTTTCGGGTCCAATGTCAATGTTTTTTAACGTTATGTATATTTCTAAAAGTGTATAAGGAAGTCATGTGGTGCCCACATCAGATTTTTTTTTTTTTTTTTAGTTCCCCCATCATACTATAGGTATGGGGAACTTAGGTAATCGTGAAAAATTTAGACCTCGGTTCCTTCATTTTTTACACGTTTTCAGGTGTGAGGAATCCGAAAATGACCAAATTTGTTTGCTGTCCGTCTGTTGGGTGCCTGTTAGTTTCTTAGTCTGTTAGTCAATAAGTTAGTGAGTTTGTTAGTCTGTGTACACGATATCTCAAGAACAAATAGTCGCAGAGAAGTTAGATCAGCTTTAAAATATTACTTTCGACTCTGGCAAGAACTCTATTCATTTGCAACATTCGAATTAAAATACTTCGTAAGTTATAATAAACTTACGATTTTCTTAACATGGGAGAATAGGACAAAATTTCACTTAAACATCCATTAAGTAGAAAATTTTTACTGTAAAGATGTCAGGACAGTTTTAAAATATCAGTTTTGCATTCGGAATGACCATCAGTAACTATAAACATGCTACGTTGAAAGTTCCGCAAGTTATTTGGAATTTACGAATTTCTTAACATGGCAGAATAGGACAAAATTTCACATAAACGTGATTTTTGTGGGATATTTTCATCGTAAAGATGTCAGACCACTTTTGAAATATTATTTAGGACACTGGCATGAATATTATTTCTAGAATACAACGAATTTTCCAATATAAAAAATTCGTAAGTTATTTGGAATTGACGATTTACTTAACATAGCAGAATGGAGCAAAATTGAGCATAAACGTCTACTTGAGCATCATAAATATATCAGACAACTTCAAAATAACATTTATGACACTTGTTTGAACATGATTGACTACAAATATTCTAATAGGAAAATTTCGTAAATTATTCGTAATTTATGATTTTATTAACATAGCGAAATTGCAAATTTTTCATACAAATATGAATTTTGAGGATTATTGCATTGGAAATAGTGGCATAAAAACTAAACAACGGAATTGAAACCTGATAAAATAAATTAATAGATTAGTATTAACATAAATATATCGAAGTGAACGGTGGATGGCCTATTAGGCGGGGATTTCATTCTGTCACTGTGTCAAGTCAAATTCATTTCTTTTAACATGATTATAATATGTCTCGCACTAGAAATTTATAAGAACATAAATATGATGGGGAACTGAGCAGAGTCCACCTACGCCAACTTTTTTTTTTCTTTAATGTTTTGTTTGCATTATTCGATTCTGAATTCTCAAGAAAAAAAAAAAAAGTTACTCATAATCTCATCAGTCAACTGCATACATATAACGTAGCGCTTTACGAAGGATAAATTTCTTTCCAAATATAATCATATTTAAAAAAAAAAAAAAATCTGGCGTGAAACAACCACATGACTTCCATCCATTATCCACCATTACACGTATTATATGCATTTTTTGGAGATAATGTGATTAAAAGACATAAAACTGACAGAAAGAAGTAGACACCTAATAAATTTCCGGTAAGAGAAGTATACGTGTAAAGACATATAAAACAAAGTTTGTATAGTGAGTTAAAAAATTAAGAATGAAAAATCGCAGAGTCATTTTTTGAAACATCAATTTCCGAGATCTAAAACAGACCTACCTAAGCAGGATGATTTATTTTTTCTGTAATAACCACGTAATACATGGGAAAAGATATCTAAAATGGAATTATGTAACAATTTTCAAGAAAATCGTTAGAGCCGTTTTTAAGATACCAACTTTTACCAAAATTTTGTAATACTCAATCATTGATCGGAAAACAATAATTACATACAAAAGGATATTTTAAAGGGGTGTTAAATATGGTGAGTTTGAAAATCCGTACAGCCGTTTTTAAACGAACGCACTTGGGAGACCTGAAATTGAGCTATTGATATAGAACGCCTATCAATTTTCCTGAACTAGCCAGCTGTATCATTCGAAAGGACGTCTAATAGAGTGTTTATAGAGCAACTTTGAAGAAAATCGCTAGAGCCGTTTCTGAGATACGGACTTACGGTGCCACAACCGGTTTTCGATGCCCTACTTCTGGTATTATAATTTTCACCAAATGTTGGAAATGCATCTGTACACCAGACCTGTCACAATTCTGAAGTTTCGTAATTCTATCTATATTAATTTCGGAGATATGATAGTCAGAGAATTCCCCCCCCCCCCCACACACACACAGACTAATCGCCAAAAACAACTTTTTTGGTCAGTGGACCTTAACGCGTGTAAATCCGCTGAAAACACGACATCGACTTTTTTGACCGAATATAGTACTTCCATTAAGTAAAAATAATAATAATAAAAGGCATATCAAACGTAGATATTTCGCAATTAATATTTGCAGTAAAATTAAAAAAATAAATATACGTACTAGAATTAGGAGAAAAATATATTCAGAGCATATAATTGAATAGTACTAAAACATTTAAAAAATAGCTTACTTCAACACAAAAACTAAATAGAAAATGACGGGAATTGGAGAGCACGATATCAGAGTCCTCAAATTTCATTTTTGTGTTTGGCATTATGCCAGAATGTCTCTCAAAGCACTCCAAATCAATCGATGAAAAGGAATATCCCACAAAATGTTGCTAGAGCACGTGCAAAGTTCTTAAGTTGAATGAGCCCACCAACCTACAATATATTAAAAAATATAAACACAGGGTTGCGAAATGATATGAACACCTAGTAATTTTGCGATATCAAGTCAAACGTTCATAAATAAATAACAGAAAACGCTATTCTGTAGAGAGTGGGATAATCTCCCCTAATGCCTGACGATAAAACGAATATAAAACTTTATTAAAAATATCAATTACAGTCGTCCCCACTTAATCGGGTAACGGATAATCGAATACCTTAATAATCTTTGTAAGAATTAATTTTGAATTTTCCACTGTTACACAACAAAATATCAATAAAAAGGAAAGAGATTTATTTATTTTAGAGGTTGTTTCACATTCTTTTTACTTTCTTCTATAGCGAATAGAAGAAAGTATTGAATACGTAAAAATTTTCGACTTCTACTTTTCAACAGATTTACACGTTTTCTATGGCCCAGAATATGAATTGACCCTTTTTAGACAAATGTGTGATGAATATGTACGTGACGAAAATTGTATGACGGCGTAGTTCAAGCACTAATAAATAGAATTTTATAAATTTCTTTGGCATAAATCGATGTCCATTAACTTTTATTAAAAATCATCCAATAGGTGACGCTGCTATACTGCGATTTCTCCCATTTACAGTAAGGCTATATCTCAGCATTTATATCGCATAACTGCACGAAACTTGATATGTGTGAATACCATCGCGAAACATTAAGCTAAATAGTTTAAGTGTATAATCTCCCGGCACGTGGTGCAATTATGATACATTTTTTCTTGTGCATAGGAAGGCCATATTTCAGTTATTATTGCATATAAGTGCACCAAATTGGATATGTGGGGTATACATTTGAAGAAAACTATGTTGATTTAATATGGGTGTATATAGGGCGACAGATAGCGCTACTTTTACTATTTAGGTGAATTTCCATATGGCTATATCTCAAAATCTATTGTATAAAATTCCACTAAATTAGATATGTAAAAATCTTTATTGTGAGAAATTATGTAGATTGAATTTTATGCCTATTACCGATAGGTGGCGCTGTTATACAGAATGACATAGAAGCAAGCTTTGTAGTGGAAAGAGCTAACTAGTTTATTTATTAGGTTATCAGAACACGACGATACTGTCATATTTTTTCCGATGATGAATTTTGAAAAGACAATAATAGTAAAGTTTTAACTAACAAAAAAAAAAAAAAAAAATTACAGACAAGACATAAGACAATATAAACTCCGTACTGATAAGTATAAAGGATTTAAGTCCAAAAATGTCGATTTTGAGTTAAGGTGAGGCCTGGGTTAAAATGACCATTTTTGACAAAAAAATCAATTTTCTGTTTTTTATTTGGTTTTAAAGAATAGACTTTTAGCTTTCTAAAACACCTTTACTTTTATTTGTACACTAATTAGAACTGAAGTTATAGCCAATTAAGTAAACCGGAAGTGAGATTCTTTAAGACAGGAAGTGCTCGATCTCGCAAGTTTAAAGAGCTGGCAATAGGTAAACATTGGTAATTAGGCTTGATTTCACATTTATCTTTAATTTAAATCATTCAGGGCTTTTTTTTTTTTTTTTTTTTTTTTTTTTTTAAATTATACTCCATGTATTTATTTATTTATTCCAACAAATAATTACACATTAAGTAAAATCTTTAAATGCGTTTTCTGAAAAACTATATTTTTCGATTTTTGTGTATGCGATAAACCTGATTTCTCCAAAAGTTTTCAAGTTATTTCTATGAAATTTTTTCCCAGTATAAAACAGATTTCCAGTCACGCAATGAACTAAAAGATAAGTTCTCTGTACTATTTTGAAGATTTTACATGGGCTTATTTTCTAAAAATCAGATATTTTTTCGGAAAATTCTGTATTTTTCTGTATTTTTCCATATTTCAGTCAATTTTAAGGATATCTCTTAACTTTTAGTTCAATGCACAGATAAGGGTCATATCATTATGTATTTCAATGGATATTGAATTATATTAATTTTTATCGAGTATATGAGGTTTGGCGTAAACGTGAAATTTTGCTCATTTTTTACGCAAAATCACCTATTTTTCTGCAAAATAAAGAAATATTTGCTTAAAATGTACTATTTTTCATAATTCTATGTCCGTTTATAACTGAAAATATAATTACTTAATGCATAGTGTGCTTTTTTAGAAAAAAGTGCTCCGTACCCAGGCAGATACCTTAAGTACATAGTCAGGCTGAGAAAAAAATTCTCAATCGATTGGTATAAAGGATTCGATTGGTATAAGTCTATGTCATTTAGTCTTTGAGAAAATCGATCGGTAAAAAATGGTATGGTATAAAATATTTCAGATTTTTCCTGTTATTAAATGAAGGTTGACAATCACTGAACGGTATAAAGGGTATAAATCAACCTAATCCCTTCTTCCTAATCGATTCTTCTGATTAGTTTTCAGTTAGTTTAACTTTATTTTTCGTCTCCTGAAAAATCAAGAATATGGACTTAAATCCTTTATACTTATCAGTACAGAACTAAGAGTAAAGAAACACGGAATACATGCGGAAGTCTATCACGGAAGGAAAAAGAAAATTGACAAAATAGTGTGTATCAGCGTACATTAAAAAGAAAAAAAATCTTTCCTTGGCATTTTGCCGACATCACTTACCACCCCCTTTTTCCCTTTACAGACAGGACGGAAAAAGAAGTGGATCTCATCTCATTGAGAAGGATGCGGTGTTATAAAATAAAATGTAGTAAAACGTGGGTTTGCCCTAGACACTGCGAAGCAGAAGAATCTAATTTCGAGAAGATTTTAAAGACAGTTTTACAACTGTCTGTTTAAGTTATTTCAGGTTTTCTTTCCTTTTCTGAGAGGGATTTTTTTTTTTTTTTTTTTTTTTTTCTTCGAGAATTACGTCATCGGATTTTAAACAGAAGATGTGAATCGGCAAGACGCTAAAGTATTGATTTCGTAAAAAAATTTCGACTTTTTTTTTTTTTTTTAATTAATTTATATGTTTCCAGAGGTACAGTATACGATTTGATCATTTAAAAAAAAAAATCTGACAAAAATTTTGTGATAACTTTAGCTCATGAACTAGCGCAGAATTTCATGCAATTTATAAACAAATGTACCTTGACATAAGCTTATGCCTATCAACTTTTGCTGAAAATCACCCAACGTTGTCATATATATATTTTTTCTAATATAACAGTACAGAACAAAATTTTGTATGTATGTGTACAATGGAAATTATTTTTAACAAATATCAAATATCAAAATAACAAATTATTTTTAACAAATAAAGTAAGCACTCGTGCTTACTTTATTCGCATGATGAAGGGTCGTGTGTTTTTTCGACCCGAAACAATTGTTGCGAGTTTATTGCATTTTATGGTGTTTATTCAAAGTTTGTAAGTAATATTTTTTTCAACGCCAGTTTTGTGGTGCTTTTTTTTATTATTAAAATAGTTTAAAGTGTAAGCAAACAGGTGATGTATCTGAACATTTACAAAGCACTTTTAACTCTTTCAATTCCCCGTGATGCGAATTTTAATTATAACATTTCAGCTTTTCTTTCTTACCACCTAACACTTCCGCTGATTCAAAATGAACAATATTAAAATCTATACACAATTTCCTACCGAAAAAAATATTTTTTAGATGATTTCACAATCCTTGTTGATAACTGAAAGTATATTTTACTCTATTCTGATAATATCGGAATCAGTTTCCTGTTTTGGGCAATTTAAGTAAATTAACTGTTTGAAATATTTTTTATTTTATTTTTTAATGTTTATATTTTGTATTTTCATTAATTTCAATGTGTATTTCTTCCAAAATTTTGATATTTTTATCTATTGAAAAGTTATAATTTTAAAGGGCATCACTGGTTTGGTTATATTAAACATAAAATACACACCTCTCAGTTGCTTTGTTAGCTATATTAATTCGTACTCTGCTAGTACTCCTATTTAAAAAAAAAAAATATTTATCTATATTACCTTTGAAATAAATTTATGACTAAATATAAGATTTATTGTTTTATGGAGGGAAAAACTTGGGAATGAAAGGGTTAAACACAACAGTTGAAATTTATTTTCAATATAGTTTTATTTGCTAATAATTACTATGTGTGCGCGTATCGAACTTTCGCTCACACCTTTTTCTGAAGCTTATTTGACTCATTTTGAATAACCCTGATGTATGTTTCCTGTAAGTTCTTTTTGTGCATACCAAAAATAGTGTAATTAAACTTAACGGCCCTCTTCACTTACCGTCGCCGGAAGCCCGAGCCAATGTTATTCTAGGGAAAATTTTCTTTACAAATAACTTATTAACTAAATACATATTTCTAAATTCTGTTTTCACATTCAGAAAATTCCCAACTGTTATAAATGGACGGACCTTTTCCAAAAATGTATTTTTTTAATTTTTAATATTTTATTTTGAAATTGCAAAATGAAAAAATTTCACATATTGAAAATTCGTATTTTGTAGCTTCAAAATAAAATATAAAAAAATTAAAAAAATAATTTTTTAAAAAAGGTCCGTCAATTTAACAGCTGGGAATTTTCAGAATGCGAAAACAGAATTTAAAAATATGTATTAGTTAATAAGTTATTTATAAAGAAAATTTTCCCATAGAATAACATTAACTTCGGCTTCCGGCGGCGGTGAGTGAAGAGGGCCATTAACACAACTAGGAGAAAAATAATCTCGTACGTCACTCACAGGACTTTCTCTTACCTTGAAATTTAATACTATAAATATAGACTGCAAAATAATGGGTACGATAACAAGTACTGGTATGTAAATCAATGTTAAAACAATTCAAATTAAGCTTCGGAACAGCTTTATTTCACAAATAATTCTATGTGAGGGGGGGTGTCAAACCCCTATTTCATTATTGTACCTACAATTACATACAATTCAAATCTTAAATTCATAAGTTCATTTAAAATTATTCCGGCAACTATCGCAAGCAACATTCCTTGAAACTTATCACTCTTGAACAAACTTTTCTATTAATAAACGTATTAACTTCAAAATACAACATTTGGATCGTCTGAAATCATTCGTTTTTAATTTACTCTAACAGACACAAACGAAGATCAAACGTTACAAACTTGACTTCGGTATTGTGGAAGCCTCAAAAAGTGTAAATATACAAAAAACTATGCGATGAATATTTAGCTTAAAAAAAAAAATACATTATTTCCCATATGGCTATCAGGAATTAATTTCAATTCCTGAACAGTTTTCCTAGATATGGTAAAATATTATAGTAAAGTACTTCTACTAACAATAAAAAAGAATGTTATGGCTAAAATATCGGCAGCCCTGTATATCTTTTGAAAATTATGTACACATCACGTGGTGCACATAAATATAATCCTACATTAATAACATACGGCACAATATGAAGTACACTTCCATCAACTTTCAACTATTGTCGCACTATAGTCAAGTTCCTTTGTGTAGCCCTGTAAACGAACGGTGAATGATTTTCATACCATATTCTACATGAAACATCTTTTTCTACGCCTATAAAAATACATATATTCGTTTTATTCTTTTTAGTGCAGTCTATAGATGTTAAACTCTACTTATTTGCAATTTCCCCCATAGACGTAATGTATTTGAATTCTCTCGGGTGTCCCTGTACACGAACCATTTGCTTGATCTCAACGAAAAGTTTGCTGTACCATTCCTATATGATACACATTTAGAATACCAAGTTTGGATTTTCTGTCATAATTTGTTTTTGAGATATGCTGATAACAGACACACAGAGACCAACAGTTAAAAACATGATGATTTTTGGATTCAGGGGACCTCAAAACGTGTAAATATAACGAAAACTCAATTTCAAAAAATTGACCCCAAAACAATAATTTATCTTTCTTATGGATAAGAGAAAGTAAAAAAAAAAAAAGTTGTCATAGGTGGATTCTGCTCAGTTCCCTCTAGTACAAGACATACTATATTTATTAAAAGCAAAATTGATGTTTGTGTACGTTAAAAATACTATATTTATGTTAAGAGAAATGTATATATGGCCAATCGCTCGATAGGGTGACAGGCTGAAATGTCCCACCTGATAGACTACCCACCGTTCAGTTCGATGCCGTTACCTTATCCTAATTTATTTTATGGTGTCAGTTTCGTACTTTAGTTTTCATACAACTCCCGGCTATTTCCATTGCAGTATTCCCCATAATGCAAATTTCTATAAAATATTGCTCTGTCCTGCTATGTTGAGAAAATCTTATATTTTGAATAACATGAAATTTTTAAATTAGAATATTCGTAGTCGATGATGTCCATGCCAATATCCTAAACAATATTTTAAAAGTAGTCTGACATTTTTATAATGAAAATATCCCTCAAAATGGACGTTTATATGAAACTTTGCTCTATTCTGTCATGTTAAGAAATATGTAAATTTTAAATAACTTTACGAAGTCTTAAAAGTTGAATTTCATTGTTAATTACGTTTATGCCAGCATCAAAAGCGATATTTTTAAAGCTGGTCTGACATCTTTACAATCAAAATACTTCTTTTAATGCACATTTAATAAGCGAAAATTTGCCTTATTTCCATGTTAAAAAAATCTTAAATTTCGAATAACTTATAAAGTTTTTAAATCGGAATGTTGGAAATCAATAGGGTTCTTTTCTTGCCAGTGTCATATGTAATATTGAGAGTAAATTTATTTCTTCATAACCATATTATTTTTCAGATTAATGTTTACCTTTTAATTAGGATTAATTCTAGGGCATTTCACAACGCATGCCCGAATATCGAATTGATATTCAAAGTGTACGACCATGAAGCTGTCACTTTAGAGCCACGAAAAGGAGGGTAGTCTGATTTTGGTTAATATCCGCCCAACATCTACCCCCCTTTCCCGATTTGGTGCCGTGACCAGGATCAAATCGGGAAAGGGGGGTAGATGTTGGGCGGATATTAACCAAAATCAGACTACCCTCCTTTTCGTGGCTCTAAAGTGACAGCTTCATGGTCGTACACTTTGAATATCAATTCGATATTCGGGCATGCGTTGTGAAATGCCCTAGAATTAATCCTAATTAAAAGGTAAACATTAATCTGAAAAATAATATGGTTATGAAGAAATAAATTTACTCTCAAATAAAATTAGATTCATATAATTTTAATTAATTTTTCTTTGCGGATGTTGTGCAGAAAAACAAACATCTTTGTTTGAATAATTTAAAAAATAAATAGAAGTTACACATCACAAGCATTTTGAAAAAATTACCAACGAAGCTAGACGTTTCAATATTTAATATAAAAAATATATTTATCTTAATTATTTGCGAAGAAAAAAATTCTTAAAAAATTGTTCCGCAGAGGGAGCTTTGGCGCCTAATGGGTTAAGAGAAACCCTGAAAAAACATACACCCCGCGACAAAAAGATAAGAACAAAGGGTTTTTTCTTTGATTTTTCATAAAATAACGTTATCTAAATTGTGCTTATTTATTATTATTATAAAATAACACTATTCCTGAACTAATTTTTGTTTTAAGACTCATTTAGAAAAATTTTAAGACTAAAAACTTTCTAATTTAAGACTACACAGCGCGACAAAAAGATAGGAACAAAGGTTTTTTTTTTTTTTTTTTTTTTTTAAATATGAATATTTTGAATACGATTCAAATATTTAATAAGTTTTTGATATGATAATATTTTGTTATGATAATAAATGATCAGCAAAATTCTGTACTGATAAGTATAAAGGATTTAAGTCCAAAAATGTCGATTTTGAGTTAAGTACATAGTCAGACCCAGAAAAAAATTCTCTATCGATTGGTATAAAGGATTTAAGTCTATGTCATTTAGTCTTTGAGAAAATCCATTGGTAAAAAAAAGGTTCAAGTCAGAAATTTACCATTCATGTATGGTATAAAATATTTAATTCAATTTTTTCCCTTTATTAAATGAAGGTTGACAATCACTGAATGCAGAGCCCGACTATGCTTTTTGAAGACCCGGGGCACTGATGCTATTTGGAGGCCCCCTTACCCTGCTCTAAAGAGCTTACCAAAAGGACCCATACTCAAACACAAAAATAAATGAATAAAAATAGTGCATTTAAAAAAAAATTCTTTCAATTATATCTTCTATTTTCACATTCCTTTAGCAACTTATGACAAAATCATTAGTTTTATGTTCAAGACAAATGAAAAATTTAAGCACGAAGCACATTGATCAGCCAATGTTTAGGAAATTAGTTACAAAATTTAATAAGTGTTTAAGCTCTCTAATAAAATGTAGAAAGAAATTTTTAATCAATTTTTGCTTTTAACAGACATAATATAATGAAAAAAATTGTAGTATTACTCAATTTTTGGAAATGAGGCCCCCTAAATTTAGAGGCTCTGGGCCAGTGCCCCGTGCCATAATCTGGCCCTGACTGAATGGTATAAAGGATATAAGTCAAGGAAATTCCTTTTTCCTAACCGATTCTTCTGATTTGTTTTTAGTTAGTTTAACTTTATTTTTCGTCTCCTGAAAAATCAAGAATATGGACTTAAATCCTTTATACTTATCAGTACAGAATTTAGATAATGTTATTTTATGAAAAATTTAAAAAAACCCCTTTGTTCCTATCTTTTTTTCCCCGGAGTGTAGTCTTAAATTAGAAAAATTTTAGTCTTAAAACTTTTCTAAATTACTCTTAAAACAAAAATTAGTCCAGGAATAGTGTTATTTCGTAATAATAATAATATATGATAAGCACAATTTAGCTAACATTTTATGAAAAATCAAAGAAAAATCCCTTTGTTCCTATCCTTTTGTCGCGGGGTGTATGAGCCATTTTCAATCACAATCTTAAAATCTAAATATGCTTATGTGGCCTTGGCAAACGAAATATACATGCTTTTGCTCATAAAAAAATATTCGATAATTTAATTTTCTTTACTGCAATCTAGAAGTGTTAGAATGTACGAACGAAATACTCCGCCAAGTAGATGTAATGTATTAGGATTTCTTTGTTTGTATACCATTTGATTTCTTTAAAAAGTTTCAATTAATAAACCCATATGATAAAGATTTAGATTACCGAATTTGGCCTAGTATCTATTTTCGAGTCTGGGGGGAAAATAGGCACAGACCAACCGCAAAAAACCAGATTGGTCGTATTCCAAACGGTATCAAAAACGTGTAAATTAAGTAAAAATTCAATTTCAAAAGTGACCTAAAAACAAAACTTTCTCTACTGTACACAGGTAAGAGAAATTATAAAAATTAAAACACAAACTATATTAATAATTAATATAGCTACAGTACAAAAACCGTAAAATTATAAAACGAACTATTTATTAGCCCAGTGGCAGAAACACCGCGACACGGCGACATAGTCACTGACACAGAAAAACAGCTTGCGGACAGTTTTTGTCTGCATTGATAAAAAAATTTGTCTGCAACTTTTGAATAACAATTCATTTAAATAAAACTTCTGTATCAAAACTAAAACTAATACTTTTATTATTTATAATTATTTACATTGTGTTGTGTCAAACATTGCTATAAAATATTTAACTGAATGAGATGAATTGAATGAGTACACACAATTGTTTATACTATATTGTTCTGCAGTAAAATTGTATTCGTGTATTGTTGCACGAGATCACCACTGATGTTAAACCCCCCCCCTCCCTAAATCAGCTTTCAAGCTTTTTGAGTGTAAGCTATTTTCACCCCAGTTTACACGAAAACTTCGCAGACGGATTATGAAATTTTAAAAGCCTGTCGCAAACAGCTACAAAACTTTCTGCCACTGGGTTTATTAGTAAATTACAAAATAATAATTAAAATTACGAAAACAAACCCTTTACATTTTTTTTTTTTTTTTTTTAATAAAAAAAATATTCCTTTAAAAAATGTTACCGCAGCATACCCCCCCCCCCCCCCCCATTACAATTCATAAAATGACTTCCCATACAATATTCCCATTTAGAAAAGGCAGTATTCCTTAAACTAAAAGAAAAATGTGAGTTTCCCCACAGACGTGACGGGTGGAAGAGTCAATTCAGTTTCCAAAAGCTTTTAAAAACTGTTTCATGACTATCTGTTGTTTAAGTTAAGGGGTTTTTACTTTATTTTAGGGTGTTCAAAAGTGGTTTATTTATTTCCCCCTCCTCGTGAATTACGTCATCGGTTTTTAAATAGAAGGAGGTGACAGGAAAACAAAGACGGGCAGCCACCACCTCACTTTTTCAAATCCTGAAGTGTCTTAATTTTTTTTTTTTACCTCTCCTTAACTATAGTTTTAATGTTCTTCCGACAGTCTACCTACAGATTAGTTATTTTTGTGAGTGTTATCTCACATGTGTTACTTGAGATACATCTAACGCAAGGTCAGTGGAAAAAGAATTATTTGAGGATGATTAGTTTTCTGATTTTTTTTTTTATATATATATATATACAGGGTAGGTGCTCCTGTGATTGGCATGCTCCAGTGATTGACATCTATCCCGAAATAATTAATAACTAAGAAAAATAATAAAAATCATATATTTTACATAGAAGAATTTTAGCATTTTATGTCAAACACTGAAGCAAAGGGTGCTAATAACTGGTAAAATGAATAACTAGCACGTCAAACACCGGAACATAGGGGGCCAATTACTGATAAAATGAAAAACTGGCAGCGTCAATTACTGGAACACTGAGTGGGTGTCAAATAAAAATTCATAAAAAAAAAAAAAATGTTATCAAATGTACATATTTTAACATATGTGGTTCTGAACGTCTCTCATGCCATATGTACTAACTTAAGATTTCTAAAAATACTTTCTGATGACTAGAACATTAAAAACATCAATCACTGGCGCAGTTACCCTATATATATTAAAAATCTTTTCAAACACTGTAGCAGGTATATAGCAATTCATATATATATATATATATATCAGTTCAGTTAAAAACAATTTTAAATTCAAGTTTTCTAACAACAAAGAATATGCATAACAGGACCCTACGATAAATTAAAAATTAAATACGTTTAAATATTTAACGCAAAATATCGGATCACAAATCCATCACAATTTTTCGAGATTCAGTCAGAATTGGAAATTTGGCACAGATTTCGTACCCTTATTTATGTAGACAAATTTTCTTCTTACTGAATATTAGATTGAATAAGAAGATTTGCTTCCGTGAATAGTGGAATGAGTTTCGGGCCAAATTCTCATCCCTGCATTCAGTTAACACAGAGAAATATTTAACCCATATTTCACCATCGTCCTAAAAATAGGACACCATGCATAAGTGGTATTTATATAAATTCTTTTGAATATTTTAATTCAAATTGAAGGCGATATATTGTTTAAAAGTCCAATAAATACATATGTGTCTTAATCGTTAGTTTAAATTAACATTTAATATATTTTTTTAATTTTTGAAATGACGATTTTTGAAGATTGATTCATTACATTTTCAACACATTATTGCTTAAAAAAGGTTTTACGTTCAAGAATAACGGACATATTTATTTATTGAGATAATATTCTACACTTTTGTACTGGTAAAGCAATCATATAAATATATATATATATATATATATAGATGGTCTGCTTTCCTTATATTCCCGACTGTCCTAAACCACTGTCCTATTTTTTAGGACAGCCTGTACCGATTAAGCTAATGAAAGGTTGGTAAATTTTTTGATTTTGTGTGTGTACATAGGCTTAAAGAAACATATATTTAAGACTTTATAAAGAAAAAAAAAATATTTTTTCAATGCTTGGTACGATATGGGTAAAAACTAACAAAAAAGTGCGTGAGTCTCACCATGGCCTGTGTGCAATTCCACATTTTATTATTATTATTATTTTATTTATTTATTTTTGGTGTATATGTGTTTGTGTGTGTGTGTTGCTTTTTTTTAATGTGCACGTCTCAGACGACAAATGTAAAAGGGGAGAAAAAATTACATGTCAAAATAAAATAAACAATTTTGCGCTTTTCTCACATAAAATATAGCAACTTAAAAGAAGTTCAAAATAACGAGTTATGCCAAATTTTATTTGAAATTTAAAGGGGAAATGGAATCCACTTTTTTTTCCCCCTTTTTTTTCAGGCTGATGTTATAACCTCATGCTTTTTCAGTATTAAATATATGATACATATTTATTTATTTAAAAAGATTTCAATTCAATGCTATATACAGTTGGAAAGTATAAAATATTTTTTTACAGCATTGTAAGGGATTTACCTGAAGGGCAGAGAGGATTTACCTGAGCAGTCCGTAGAATATTTTTCTACATAAGAAAGCTTAAATAAGGGACAACTTACCTAAAAAAATAAAAAGAACAAAATTAGAAGTCATTCAATATGAAATTTACGTCTGCAAAAGAAAAGTTTGACAGAAAGGGAAAAAAAAAAAGACAAACACTATTAGTACGCTGCGGCCCATCACACAACTTTCTTCTATACTTTCCCACATAAATTCGCACTGTGCAAATTATTTATTAAATTTATTATTACTTCCCTCCAAGGGGGAAAGCCATGATCCTATACATAAATTTCTTTTCCTCTTTGACAGTTATTTTCCCAATGGTTGGTTAAAAATAATTCTCATTGAAAAGTTTAAAAAACACTTGTAGAGACATTTATTTAAGATACATATTAAAATACAATTTAAAATAAAGTTAAAATACATAAAAACATACACGTTCCTTGTTTATGCAGTTGTGAGACGTTTCTTAACACGTTAGTAGTCGCTAGTTGGTTGATTCGCCGCCCATCCCTTCAGTTTTTATTCAACAGCCACCAAAAATTTTTAGAAGTGGCATTTGATATGCATAAAAGGCGAATAGATTCGAATAATCGTCGATTATGTATATCAAATGCCACTTCTAAAAATTGTAGGTGGTTGTTGAATAAACACTAAAGAAATGGGCGACGAATCGACCAACTAGCGACTATACTAACGGGTTAAAGATGTTATATACTGATGATGTGCTAAGAATAACCCCAAAATGTTTAAGCTTTTATGTATTTAAACTATCTCTTAAAACTCTTTTATAGTGTCTTATGGCTGGCCAACCCGCGGCAAAATTCAGGAAATTTCTAATTTAAGGACTCTCTTCACTCACCGCCGCCGGAAGCCGAAGCCAATGTTATTCTATGGGAAATTTTTCTTTACAAATAACTTATTAACTAATACATGTTTTTAAATTCTGTTTCCACATTCTGAAAATTCTCAGCTGTCAAATTGACGGACCTTTTTTAAAAAATTATTTCTTTATATTTTATTTTGAAGCAGCAAAATACGAATTTCCAATATGTGAATTTTTTCATTTTGCAATTTCAAAATAAAATATTAAAAAAATACATTTTTAAAAAAGGCCCGTCAATTTCACAGTTGGGAATTTTCTGAATGTGAAAACAGAATTTAAAAACATGTATTAGTTAATAAGTTATTTGTAAAGAAAAATTTCCTCATAGAATAACATTGGCTCGGACTTCCGGCGACGGTCAGTGAAGAGGGCCGTTAAGATATATATTTTCTATTTCATTTCCTCACAAGTCCACCAGAAAAAGAATTACTATATGTATATGGTTCATGCATTTATACTACAACGCGGCCCGCCAAGAGTTTTAGGTTGGACAGGCCTATTACACAATTGTATTTTAAACTTTTTAAAGTAAATAAATGAGACCCAGTAGTTTAAAAAAAAATATTATTGTGTACATTTATGCGAAATTTTGTCCTATATGATATAATTTTGTCCTATAAAATTTTGTCTTATATTATTATACTGCTACATTGAAAATTATGAAATTAAAAAAAAGATGATAGCGCCACCTGTTGAACGAAATAAATTTAATATTATAAATTTAAACCAATGTCCAATTAAATATCAAGTCTGGTTAGATCCCGAGCACTGGTTCCCGAGATACAGGAATGGTGGTATGGATTTGCCAGAATGGTTGGCAGTTTTGATTATTGTTATATTATATAGTTTTTTCTACCAAAATCTTTAATATCTCCCATGTAGAAATAATTTCAATAAAAAAGTGACTTCCAAAGACATTTAAAGGAAAAAAAAAAAAGATTTTGATAAAATTCTGGCAAAAGCAGAATTTAGTTTAGTATGGAGAACTGTTAGTTAAAATGTTAAAATAATAATAACAATAATAAATAAATAACTAAAGGTGACTAAGAGCGAGGAAGGTGACAGACTTGCATGCCTGAAATTAGATCATAGAGTTTTTGTTTTTTAACTAGACATAGCTATAAGTATCCAGAAGACTCTATAGGAATTTTAATTTTGTAATTTTTAGAAAATTAAATTTTATGGATTTTTCTGTCATTTGGTATCACTACTTCATTGCCGAAACGTCAATGAAGGCCGCCGCCCTGTGGAGACTCAAAAACATTTTGGATTTCGTCTGTTTATCACGCGATAGCGGCCGCAAAAATCATGCTATTGACTTGCAATTTGGCACACAAGTTACGTGCCACGTGTAATAATTAACTGTACAGTTTTCGGTGTGTATTTCATTTGTAGTTCGTGTACAGGGACACAAATTTTTTCTTATCATTACGGTCTTTGGTCAGATTTTGTACGTAAATCACGCTATTGATTTGCAATTTGGTACACATGTTTATAAACCACGTGGAATTAGCTGTATAGTTTATTAGGGTGTGTATTCCATTTGTAGTTCATGTACATGGACACACCAAATTTCTTTATCATTACGGCCGCAAAAATCCTCCGACTAACTTGCAAATTGATATACACGTTCAGGCTCTGTATATAAATAGCTGTATACATTTTTCTGTCTATATTGTTTATGGATTGTGTACAGGGACACGCCAAAGTTTTACTTATCATTACGGCCTATGGGGTGCATTTCGTTTAAACGAAATTTAACATCGTTAATCTGCTTTCAACAAAACGAAATAAGCGTACATTACCGAGATACTTAAACTGATGTTTTCAGTAAAATGTATGCGCTCTTAGGCTTCCTAATTAATATACAGGATTTTACAAAAGTGTTCCAACAATATCACGTAATCATCCAAATTATGTCATTTATGAAAAACGCAGAATAAGTTGAATAGTTTTTACTGATGTACACAATGTTTATGGTTCGTTTACAGAGAGACACAAAATAATTTCATGATATTATTGCGTATAGACAGATTTTTATTTAAGCGCATTTTAGCTGCATTCAACATAATGGAATTATTTATTGAAATTTAATTTTTCCGACTGAGTGAAAATAATGTCTGGACCGGGACTCGAACCCCGGATCTTTGACTTACAAGGTCAAGGCTCTACCAATTGAGCTATCCAGGCCGACATCCCGGTCAGCATTACTCACTCAGACAACCTTTTAGGCAGAAACAATCTGGTCTATCATTTAGATAGCTCAAGAGAAATAAGCCGCAGGAAATGGAAAACACCATTAAACAATGGGAGAATGAAATACAATTTTTAATAAGTCTGAGTGAGTAATGCTGACCGGGATGTCGGCCAGGATAGCTCAATTGGTAGAGCCTTGACCTTGTAAGTCAACAAAGATCCGGGTTTCGAGTCCCAGTCCAGCCATTATTTTCACTCAGTCGGAAAAATTAAATTTCAATAAATATGACTTTCTTCCACAGTTGATTGTGTGGCTTTATTAAAAATTGTATTTCATTCTCCCATTGTTTAATGGTGTTTTCCATTTCCTGCGGCTTATTTCTGTTGAGCTATCTAAATGATAGACCAGATTGTTTCTGCCTAAAAGGTTGTCTGAGTGAGTAATGCTGACCGGGATGTCGGCCTGGATAGCTCAATTGGTAGAGCCTTGACCTTGTAAGTCAAAGATCCGGGGTTCGAGTCCCGGTCCAGGCATTATTTTCACTCAGTCGGAAAAATTAAATTTCAATAAATATGATTTTCTTCCACAGTTGATTGTGTGGCTTTATTAAAAATTATAATGGAATTAACATACATTATAAAGATGTATGTTTACTCTAAAAAACTAGTATATTGTGGCCACCACATCACTTTCTTCTATATTTTCCTATACAAATTCACTCAGTAAAAATAATTTATTAAAATTATTATTATTTTTTTTTTTTAATTATCTTCCATGATAATGCAGGCGATTTCCATATCAGAGAAGTAGTATAACACTAAATATTAAAAAAAAAAAAAAAAAAAAAAAAAAAAAAAGTCAATTTTATTCCCAATATTACATTTTTTCTGTTAAAAATCGATAACTTTATTTTAAATCATCGCAGATCGATGGTTCAACCATTCGCTTTAAAGGTATTGGCGAGCTCTTTTGAAAGATATCCATCATGAAAATTTACTCCTCCCCGGGGGGGGGGGGGGGGGGGGGGGGCTCCTACATACACTTTTTTTTTTTTTTTTTTTTTTTCCCAGTTAACTATCTCTATTACAAATAATTCTTTTAAATTTCATAATGATTATTAAAAAATAATTATCTTTATGCAGATTTATACAAAATTTTGTCCTATACCACCATGTTAAAAATTTGGAAAAAGCGGGATGGCATCGCAAGCTGTTGGACAGTTTTTACCAAAAGTTGCTAGGCACTAATTTTTGTAAATGTGTAATTACATACCAATTTGTATGAAATTCTGTGCAGTAGTACCCGAGATACAGTCGCCACAAAATTTTGTCACACACTCACACAGACATTTTCTAAAAATGGTCAAATCGTGTTCTACAGCTCTCAAAACGTGTAAATCCATCAAAAACTCGAGGTCGAAAATTTTTACGAATCCAATACTTTCTTCTGTTGAATATAGAAGAAAGATTGGATTGTAACGAAATCGGATAACATTATGTAATCATCCAAATGATGTCAAATTAGGTTGAAATATTGATGAGTTATAATTAATTAAATAGGTGTATTCTTTTTACTTTCTTTAAGTGCGCCAATTTTCGTAGCATAACTATTTTATTTTTTAATTCTTATTATTATTCACGCGAAATTAAAAATATTTTACAGTACAGCGCCGGTTATCCGAACACGTCGGGACAGACCCTAGTTCGGATAAGCAAAAGTTCGGATAATTGGACAGACAATTTAAGGGATATTGTGACAATAGAAAAACCTTCACACTTTATCTAGGCTTAGGACTGACACCATCAATTTGTGTTGGTGTGTTTAAAAGTTTTTTTTTTTTTTAACTCTAGATTTTATAATTTAATTATAATTTAAGCAAAAAAGCTTTAGATTGTTGCTTGCTTCAAAGAAGACGTCGCTCTGCCGTTCGAATAATTTCATAGCTGTTTCCAAACATTCAAAGGCTTTGTCATGTGATGGACCTGGGTCATTTTCAAAGCATTCGTTTTCCTTTTCTTCATTTTCTTTTTCACCTTGAATCTCATCCACAATCTTATTTAAAATCGGTTATCCACTATCCAGGGTCATGTACGTCACTATTTAACTGTTCGTTAATTTCATTTTCTTCATAACTTAGGATTCTTCCCACCTCTATTGTTTTACTTGCTAGATTATTCTACTCCACTATCATTTTTTTTTTTTTTTTTTTTTTTTCTTTATTTAAAATTGTATTTCAAGCCTTTTTTAATGTTGAGGATTTTTTCTAGATTCAAAGAATCAGCAGCCATAATGCAACAATCTTTCAAATCAGTTTTCGTATGTTGGGAATCAGGAATTTGGATAGTTGGAAATTCGGTTAGGAATTTTTTTTAGGGGGAGAAATAGGCTGTTCGGATAAAGAAAAATAAGTAGAGAAATAAGCTGTTCGGATAATCGGCTCTCTACTGTATATCCGAAAAAAAAAAAAAAAAAAAAAAAAAAAAAAAATGTATTTGTTTATTTTATTTTTAAATTAAAATTACAGAAATAAAATTCCAACATATTTTTCATTTATTTTTTCTTTCCTTTAAGTTTTATAAAATTTATTTTATTCTTTCTTTTCCTAAAAATTAAAAACCTTTAGTGACTGCAAGTCTGGTTAAACGACAGATTTGAATTTAAGAAAAATCCAATGGGCATGAGTAGAGAGAAATATTATATAAGATTTGTCATAAATGTCACACCTCTAATCCCCCTGCGAGATATACTTTCTCGTTTTCCGACGAATAAACATTATTTCTAATTAGTTTTAACAACCACCCCGCATGCAGTAACGGAGTACATCTTTGCAGCAAGCGACGCAAGTGATACGAAAGACTATTATTTATAGTAATTTTTTAATTGCGTGGGTGAAAAAACGTATCTAAGAAAATATTAAACCGTAAAAAGTTACAGCAGAGTAAAAATACGTGATTATTAAACATTTTTTAATATACTGTGCGTTAAAAAAGACCCGAATCTAGGTTTTTATATGCCCGGAGCCAATGTTATTCTATGGGGAAATTTTCTTTACAAATAACTTATTAACTAATACATATTTTTAAATTCTGTTTTCACATTCAGAAAATTCCCAACTGTTAAATTGACGGACCTTTTTTAAAAACGTATTTTTTTAATTTTTAATATTTCATTTTGAAACTGCAAAATGAAAAATGAAAAAATTTCATACATTAAAAATTCGTATTTTTGCAGCTTCAAAATAAAATATAAAAAATTAAAAGAAATTTTTTTTTTTAAAGGTATGTCAATTTAACAGCTGGGAATTTTCAGAATGGGAAAATAGAATTTAAAAATATTTATTAGTTAATAAATTACTCGTAAAGAAAAATTTCCCATAGAATAACATTAGCTTCGGCTTCCGGCGGCGATGAGTGAAGCGGGCCCTTAAATACAGATATGACATACGCTATAACTTGTAGAATTGTATGTCAACAAATACAGTAAATTAACTTTATATATATATATTAAAAAAAAACGGAAGAAAAAAAAAAGATGACGACTTCCGATACTTATTTTAATTAAATATTATTCTCATGTAAAATCTGTCATTTTTAGTTGGAGAAACGCCAGCTCGCAAATTAGAAAAAAGTGTGAACTTACGCCTGGCTTTGAATTCAATTGAAAAAAAAAAAAAAAAAAATCTTTAAAAATCTTTAAAAATCTCTCATTTTTAAGTGAATTTAGCAATTTTTGGACAATGAATTCGTAATCAATAATTGAAAACAATTTTTAATTTTATCAAAATCAATTTTAAAATTACAAAAAAAAAAAAAAAAAAAAAAAAAAATATGCTCTTAAAAAAAGGGGGGGGGGGGGGGAGGATTTATAATTATTTAAAATTTTGATGTTAATGAATATTTATTTTTTTTAATTGTCTTATTATGAATAATATACTTAATGCAAAAAAATAAAATAAATAAAAAAGAAGGAAGAAAATATTCCTGAAAACTCTGATAAAACCCGAAAATATTCTGAAAAAACCCTGATTAAGCACGATAACCCCCCCAAAAAATCCCTATTTACACCCGATAAAACCAACCCTGGTCGGGCACCAATTTTATAATGGCCGGATTTTATTTCGAGTAAATTGATCCCTTGAGCATGAAAATTTGCCCTACTCCTCGAAACGTTAGACACCTTCTACCATAATGTGCGAAGAATGTATCACTGTTTTAAGAGTGCAGTTTTCTGTAAGTCGGTCACATTTTTCATCGTACTACTAGCTTTTTTCAGCAGCTCGAAATAAATTAAACTTGACTCATCAAAGAAAACCAGTTCAGCCTAACAATTAACTGCTATTTTTTTTTTTTTTTTTTTTTTTTTTTTTTTTAAGTTTTGGTAAAATAATTATTATTATTCCCCTTAATAATGGCTTTTTTTGCAGATCATCTGGTTCTTAACCTTTGTTTAATTGTTCCCGCACTGTTTTTAAAAAAGTATTTTGCCACTATTTTTTTTTTAAATTCATTTCTAATTTTTTAACATGATACAAATCGATTTTTTAAACATTTGCTTTTTACTAACGGTCATCCCGTTTGGATGAGCAATGTGTCTGCCTACTGCCAATTTTCCAGTTCATATAGCCAAAAAATTTTACATATTTCTAAAAATCACCGCGCTACTATTTCGTTAACATTTAATTACTAGTATATAACCCGGTCAAAAATGACGGAATGTGAAATCAATTAAGGTAGTGAATCAACGAATGATTTGCCAGCTTCGCTGGACACTATATTTAAAGGGGACTAATGCACCTGACGGGACTAATATGCAAGTTGTACCTGACGGGACTAATGTGCAACTTGCACCGAACGAACAAACTATTTCTTTTAACGAAAATGCCTACTAACCCTGGACGATAGGTCTAGTATAACGTATCGTATTATATATCGTAATATAACTGAGTACTTAGTTCGTTTCCTTCTTCGACTCGTTTTAATAAGTATTTTTTTATATGCGTGCCCCCCCCCCTCAATATATATATATATATATATATATATATATATATATATATATGTAACTGGTAAATTTTTTTGGCAACAATCAAATTTAGATGGCCAATTTTGAAATTATATTCATATTTTAATTAATTTTAAAATATCTAATCAAAACTTTGTTACGAATAAGGTATCAAATGAAAGGTACCATATTTGTAACGGAGTAACCTTAGGTACCTTATTTATTTTAACTAATTTGATAAATATGACGTCACAATCAACTGTTTGTTTATATCAGACTAGCAGGCAACGCCCGCTTCGCTGGTCCCTATTTTTAAATGAATCGCTATAATTACTGAATTCTCAAAATTGCATTAATTTTTATCACGTGAAAAAAAAAAAAAAACAGAAAAAAAATTCTATTAGGAAAAATGTCGCACCGGGTTCTCACTGCCTTCAGAAAAAATTCCCAAAATGCTCTAACTCGTATTTCTATTATTTTCCCCCTTCGCCCCCCCTCCCGTCTATCCTAATAATTTTAAAAATTCGAAAATATCCGCAATCGATTTGTAGGTATCGAAAACCTCTATATACCAATTTTGAATGCTCGAACTGTATTCTATTTTTTTTGCCCCTCCGCCCCCCCCTCCCGGCCCTCCTAATAACTTTACACTTTCGAAAATATCCCCATTCGACTTGCTGGCCTCCAAAACCTATCTGTACCAATTTTGAACGGCCTAACTGTATTTCTATTTGTTTTTGCCCATAGCCCCCCCCCCTTACTGCCCCCACCTTCCCAACCCCTCTAATAATTTTACAAATTCGAAAATATCCGCAATCGATTTGTAAGTAACGAAAACCTCTATGTACCAATTTTGAACGATCTGACACTTTTTTTTATATTTTTTTGCCCCCTCCCTCCCCCCCGAAAAAAAAAATCTGAAAAAATCAAAAAATGAGTTTTTGAAAATATTTTCAAGACGCTTGGCGGTTTTTTTTTTTTTTTTTTTTTTAACATCTTTACTCGAAAATCTGTATTTTTCTAAATTTGCCTCCGAAAATCATTTATACCCCCTTCTCCCGTTAAAAATCCGAAATTCCAAAATCCCTTATGCGCCTCCGAAAATCATTTATACCCCCTTCCCCGCTTAAAAATCCAAAATTCCAAAATCGCAGAAAATGATTTTTTTGTTTTCAAGTCTAGTCTCTCCCTCTGCAATTTCTTCACCGTGAAGCAATTTGGAGCCGAGATGTGCTTATAAAGGTGGTTTTTGCCTTCTGCACCTTCGAAAATCATTTTCAGCTCCTCTCCCCCCTTAAAAATACAAAATTCCAAAATCGCAGAAAAGGATTTTTTTGTACTTAAGTCTAGTCTCCCCATCTGCAATTTTTTCATCGTGAAGTAATTTAGAGCCGAGTTATGCTTATAAAGGTGTTTTTGCCTCCTGCGCCTCCGAAAATCATTTTCACCCCTTTTCCCCCCTTAAAAATCCAAAAATCCAAAATCGCAGAAAATGATTTTTTTATATTCAAGTCTAGTCTCCCCATCTGCAATATCTTCCTCGTGAAGCAATTTGGAGCCGAGTTATGCTTATAAAGGTGTTTTTGTCTTCAGCAACTCCGAAAATCATTTTCACCCCCTTCCCCCTTTAAAAATCAAAAATTCCAAAATCGCAGAAAATGATTTTTTCGTATTCAAGCCTAGCCTCCCCATCTGCAATTTCTTCCCTGTGAAGTAATTTGGTGCCGAGTTGTACTTATAAATGTGTTTTTGCCTTATGCGCACCCGAAAATCTCATTTTTACCCCCTACCCCCCTTAAAAATCCAAAATTCCAAAATCGCAGAAAAAAAATTTTTTGTATTCAAGTCTAGTCTCCCCATCTGCAATTTCTTCACCGTGAAGCAATTTGGAGCCGAGATATGCTTATAAAGGTGGTTTTTGCCTTCTGCCCCCAACGGGGGGGTATTTCGCAAAATCCCGTCTTAGTGAGCGTCACGGTCCTAAAATCAACCTGCTCACCAAAAATTGCGACTCTATCTCCCATAGGATCGCCACAACCGTGTTGAGTCAGTGAATCAGTGAGTTTACTCTTTTATATATATACTACTCCGATTCAAAAAATTAGAATAATGTAAAAAAGAATGAGTTTGATGTTGCTAACGCGTCAATTTGCATACTGCGTCCAGAAAAAAATATATTAAAAGTATCTAATTATCTTCAGAGCATTTATAAATATAACATAAATATGTATTTTTATCTGATATATTAATAATTAACTATTTAAAAAATATTAGAATAATTCAAAGAAATAGAATACCTCGATAGCATGGTTCAAAAAATTAGAATATTCAAATTTTTCTTATAAGTTGAGAGAACGGCTGCGGGATTAACATCTGTGGGACTATAAAATGTGCTCCGTTGAAAATGAAAAGTCGTTTGGCATTTGATTGTAGCGTAGTATTTGCTTAATATGGGACGAAAGAGCGATTTATCTGAGGCTGTGAAATATCGTATTGTGTACTTGCACGAAATAGGAAAAACACAACTTTTTATAGCAAAAGAAGTGAAATGCTCTCAAGCAAGTGTGAGTAGAGTTTTGAGAGAATATTCTAATAATAAGTGTTTTCAAAATAAACACTTTAAAAGTGGTCGAAAGCCAGTAACTTCAAGAAGAGATGAAAGGCAATTGAAAAAGATTGTGAAGAAACATCGTTTTCGGAGTGTGAGATATGTGCATAGAAAATGGAAAGAAATGGGTATAAATGTCTCCAAATCTACAGCACTACGACGACTTCGCAAATTAGGTTTTAGATCACGTGTGCCTAAGATAAAGCCATTCTTATCATCTAAGCAAAGGGCTGCTAGAGTTAAATGGTGTAAACAAAGGCTATTTTGGGATCACGAAGATTGGAAAAAGATACTTTTCAGCGATGAAAGTGTGTTTTGTGTGTCTCACGGAAATCAAGGTATACGTGTCTGGAGACTCAAACATGAAGCTTATAAGAAAGAATGTTTAAAACGTTCGTTTAAATTTGCGACCTCTGTTATGGTATGGGGCTGCATGACTGCTGAAGGCCCAGGCAGGTTGTGTATTGTTTCCACAACAGTCAATTCAGAAGTCTATCAAGAAATTCTTGAACATTTTATGATTCCTTCAGCTGAGGATTTATGTGATGACGATTTCTTGTTTCAGCAAGATTCAGCTTCTCCCCACACTTCCAAATCAACAACTAAATGGCTCAAAGAGAAGGACATACCTGTATTCCCTTGGCCTGCAAACTCACCCGATCTAAATCCTATCGAGAATTTGTGGGGAATTATGAAGAAACGACTTCAAGAAGTTGCGCCTAGAGACAAAAAGGAACTTATTTCTAGTATAAAGAGCATATGGGCGAATTTGGATAAAAAAGATTGTGAACCTTTAGTTAAAAACATGCCAAAACGTTTAAGAGCTGTCATTAAAGCTAAGGGTGATGCAACAAAGTACTGATTAGCAAGTAAAAATACTTAGAGTTTAAATTATGTTCAATATATTTTCATTATTCTAATTTTTTGAACCATGTTAGAAAGTATTCTAATATTTTGAATTTTTTGTTGTTAGCTGATTTAAATATATTTTCTATTTCATTGTAATGTGTTTACATTTTTATAATCTGCAAAATATGCAGATTCATATTATAGAACTTTATATTTGATATTGTTGATTATTTATTTGATAAATTCGATTTTCATTTCCCTTGACCATATTTCTTTTCATTATTCTAATTTTTTGAATCGGAGTAGTAGATAAGTACATTATCATGATTGCAAGTAAATGGTGTAATAACTATTAGCCTGTAATTTTTATGATTGATTTTTATATTGCATTTTAATTTTATCCTCCATGGGTATTTTAGAATTGCAATGGTAGTTATAAACTTTCGTTGAAATCTATTTACATATTGAGATTAAGGGAAAAGTGCAAGCACAAAAAATGTTCAGTTTTGAAAGATCTTTCTAATGATGTAGCATTTATGCAGATTAATAAAAAAATAAATATATAAAAATAAAAATACATAGCATTTCTAAGGGGAAAAAAAAAAAAAAAGGCTAACAAAAGTCTCTGTTTTGAAGCGGTCTAAACCGGAATCGTTCCTGACAGAAGATGGTCATTATTATTATTAATTAATAATTTTGCCATCTCACGTATTAAAATATATTTTTGATTTTCGTTCTAAAATTAATATTTTTTGTGGTATCGTTAATTGCCTTATCCTTGCCATTTCTGAAATACTTTCTAAATTTACAATTTTCCCGACAATTTCATTTTGTTTTTAACACAGTGCTCAATCCTAATGCGTAAGTGGAGAATGACGCAATAAAATCTGCTCGAAAATTCACTTTTTAAACGATAAAATTAGCTGTTGCAGAAAGAAAAAAGGAAAATATCCCAGTGCGGCTTTTTTTTTCTCCTTTAGTGTACAGTAATAAAATAAGGGATTAATATAAGGGAAGTTTTAATAATAAGGAAAAAGGTAAAAAAAAAGCATTAAAACCGCATAATCACGACTGTAAAAAATTCAAAATTAACAGGCACAGGTCAAAAAGCAACAAAGAAGCAGCTGGATCAAAGCAGCGGCTGGACCTAAGGCTCCTATATATACGAGCTGGCGCATCAGGCATTTTGTTGCCTTAGGTTTACCACATGTACCCAGCGCGTTTCTCTGATAAACAAACGATAAACATATTTTTTTTATCGTCTTATTTCATAATTTTAGCTAACAAGGGAAGTATGAATCAGTAAAATTGCTATTGAAACCAAACCACGCTTAAATTAAAGAGCATGGTCGAAAACATTGGGTACCGTAAAAATTTGCTGCAACAACTCCCATGGGGGTGAAATATGCCCTCTATTAGTTTTAGTTATTTCTATAAAAGCCAACAAAACAGGTAACGTCGTGTGAAAACAGATGGTGCAGTGCTAGCATGTTTGACTTCGGATACGTTGGTCGTGGGATAGAGTCCCCGCGAGGGCGTTTTGTATTTTATTTTTTTACTTCAACTGAAATATTTATTTTTGACATTTTTAATTAAATTAAATCATTATTGTAAAAGAAAATATATTAATTATATTAAAACAAGTTTTTTTTTCAGCGCGGACAATTTAATATATATATATATATATTTGAACCAGTTTATTTATTTATTAAATTTAAAGAAATTAATAATTTAAAGAGAAATACTTTTATATTATATTTAGGTAAGATTTTGTTAATGATTACATTCAGATAAAATTTTGTTAATGATTGTTTTATATAAATTATTAATTACTATTTTTTAACGACGACATTAACAGCAAGAGTTAATCGTCTGCTCTCAATTGTATTATTTATTAATGCTATTTTTTGCATGAAAAATCCTGAATGATGAACAGCTGTTGCTTAACTATTCGACGTCGCATTTAACTTTTATTTCAAATATTTCATTAAACAACTATCAAGTTTCGTGGTGTCGGAAGAACTGACAATAATATTGAAGACAATGACAAATTTTCTCAAAATGATTTTACTAATTTATAATTAATTTACATCTAAAAAAAAAATTCAAAATCTGGGTAAATATGTATTTTACAAATCAAGTAATCTCGACGAAAAGCCAAATACTTGACAAAATGTTCCTGATGAACAATAATTGACGGTGAACAAAATTGAAATTCAAATAATTGTGATCAATCTCTTTATATTTCTTGTTCTAATTGTGAAAAATACTTATGGTTCCATGATTTTTCTACTTTTAATCATAATTGCTATAAATTAGAAACTATATTCGTAGCTTTAAACATGGTTTTCCTTTTATAAATAAAAAAATAAAAAAATGCATTTCTTAAATTCATTCTTAATACTTTATTAATTGGAATGCTCAAAAAAAAAAAAAAATCTTCTTAATGTAATAAATATATATTTTTTTAAATTAATTTAATTTAAAACGTAAAGAAAAAAATATATTGAAAAAAATTAAAATACAAAACGCCCCTGCGGGGACTCGATCCCACGAACTACGTATCCGAAGTCAAGCACGCTAGCACTGCACCATCTGTTCACACTATGCTGCGTGTTTTGTTGGCTTTTATAGAAACAACTAAAACTAATAGAGGGCATATCTCACCCCCATGGGAGTTGTTGCAGCAAATTTGTACGGTACCCAATGTTTTCGACTATGCTCTTTAATTTAAGCTTGGTTTGGTCTCAATAGCAATTTTGCTGATTCATACTTCCCTTGTAAGTAAACTATGATATGGAAGTTTGTTTAGCGATAAACTGCTATAATCATTCAAGAAGTGAATATAAAGTGTTCACAGACCTTCTATTACTGTGCATTTGAGTTTTGGCGACATTTTGTAAAAGAAACAAAAACCGCCCTAACAACACATCTTACCCCAGTACATCCATAGTATATCCTCGGAATAAAATGACATCCTGAGAATGTACTGTGAAAAAAAATGTGTTTTTAGGAATATTATTGTTGCTTATTGCTCTTATCTTGACCGGATTAGCTTCAGATCAAGATTTCTTAAAATCATTAGGGAAGCGATAAGGACGCCAAGCGGGAAAGCTGTCCTCTTCGGAGGCAAAAAAATGGCGGTAATGCGCCGGCCTATTATTTTATTTAAGGGGCTCTAGTTGGATACAACCGAATGCTTTCCATTTTACAGGACTGGGCGGTGGAGTGGGGCGAGCAACCTTACCACATTTTCAGACAGAGAGAGTTTGAGGGGAGTATTGTGTGGAAAAAAGAAAAGAAAAGAAAAAAATCGAATGAAGTATAGAATTATACTTCTGTGACAATGCGTATGTTCTATACAATTATACATGAATTTAGAAATATTACAAAAACAAGTCATCCAACTTTCAAAGAAATAATTAGCTGTGGATATTTTATTTTCCAAGGACTAAGAAATATGGACTTCTTTTACCGATACATCAAAACTCATTTCCCGTATAACTGTCCTATATTCACCCTGTTTATACTCTAAAAGGGAACATCAAACATAATTCTGAATTTTTCTGCGCATTTGATATCTTTTTCTGTCCTCTATAATCTTTTTTCTTTCGTCAACTCGATTCAGTATACAAGACGCCCCAAACGCATTAATAATGGTCGTTAATATCTTCTGGGACATAAAGCAAGAAGAGGGGGGGGGGGGGGGGGGGGTTCATAGAAGACGACGCATATGCGATATTCTGAGAAAGATTAATGATTTTAATGACTGGGGAACTATTCTTCATTGCGATACGAACGGAGAAGAAACTAACACTGATAAATGGTAAATCATAATGTTTTATAAAATGAATTTTTATTGTACGGAGAAAAAACATGCAATCTAATAAGGGGTGAACTATAGTAGAGGGTGGAAATTTTATATTCCTATATTTTATTTATTCGGCAACGCGATTAATATTTAAAAATATTAATAATTCCATACATGCCTCACAACTTTCAAGTTTTAATCCTTTCTATCAACGTACTGAATATCTACAGCATATAAATGGCAAGTTTTTATTTTTATTTTCCACCTGCTTTAACGACCCTCTTCACTTACTGTCGCCGGAAGCCCGAGCCAATGTTATTCTAAGGGAAAATTTTCTTTACAAATAACTTATTAACTAACACGTATTTTTAAATTCTGTTTTCACATTCAGAAAATTCCCAACTGTTAAATGGACGGACCTTTTTTAAAAATGTGTTTTTTTTTTTTATATATATATATATATATATTTTATTCTGAAATAACAAAATGAAAAAAATTCACAAATTGAAAATTCGTATTTTGCAGCTTTAAAATAAAATATAAAAAATTAAAAAAATATTTTTTTAAAAAAAGGTGCGTCCATTTAACGGATGGGAATTTTCAGAATGTGAAAACAGAATTTAAAAATATGTATTAGTTAATAAGTTATTTGCAAAGAAAAATTTCCCATAGAATAACATAAGCTTCGGCTTCCGGCGACGGTGAGTGAAGCGGGCCCTAAAATAACGTACTATGTCATGTAGATACATGACGTTTAAAACTCCTTTCAACAATTTATCTCGTCTATTTCTTTAACAGAATTAGTATGCTGCGGTCATCACGACACTTTGTTCTCTTTCAATCAAACATATTAACCCTTTGTCGTTCACTCCTCTGGTTAGTGTTGCCAAATTAAGACTTTTTTTTTATTCAATATCCACCACTAAATTTGAATTGTAACGGTTGCCTAATCACTTCGAAGATTAATCGCTCATTATGTATATCAAATATCACTCTTCAAAATTACTGGTGGTAGTGAATAAAAGAGTCTCTAAATTGGGCAACACAGTTTAGATCGGCAAAGGGTTAATTTATAGGATAACTAAAGCAATCTTTAACCCTTTCATTCCCAATTTTTTTCCCTCCATAAAACAATAAATCTTATATTTAGTCATACATTTATTTCAAAGGTAATATAGATAAATATTTTTTTTTTTTTTTTTTAAATAGGAGTAATAGCAGAGTACGAATTAATGTAGATAACAAAGCAACAGAGAGGTGTTTATTTATGTTTAATATAACCACTAATGCCATTTAAAATCATAACTTTTCAATAAATAAAAGTATCAAACTTTTATTATAATTGCATAGTGTAATTAATTAAAATACAAAATATAAACATTAAAGAATAAAATAAAAAATATTTCAAACAGTTGATTTACTTAAATTGCCCAACTGATTCCGATATTATTATCAGAATAGCGTAAAATATACTTTCATTTATCAACAAAGATAGTAAAATCATCTAAAATAGGTATTTTTCGGTGGGAAAATGTATATAGATTTTAATAGTGTTCATTTTGAATCAGCGGGAGTGTTAGATGGTAAGAAAGAGAATCTGAAATGTTATGATTCCAATTGGCATGGCGGGGAAGGAAAGGGTTAATAGCCAGCTCGCATATCAAAAGTTGGGTATGCTTATATATACACAGGGATATAGTGGTAAAATTCTCAAAAATAATCTTCTGGAAAATATTTTCATCTTCGAGAATATTCTCCTAGACATTATTTATATTGACACTTTACACATTTTATATATGAATTAAATTATTTAAAATAAAAATAAATAATGAATAATAAATAGGATCGCATTATTTAATTTTTTTTACTATATTTCATTTGAGATTTTTCTGCAAGACATAATCCGCGTTTGTAATGATCGATAGATGGCGCTTTTTCAGCTTTTGTTGTTAGTAAATATAATAGCCACGTGTATTTATTATTGTTCTTTTTGTTATTCTACTTAATATTCGTACTATAATTTCTCCGCCATTACATCATGGAAAATTGATTGCTTTTGGAAAAAAATATTTCAATTTATTCAAAGTTCGATCGGAAGTAGATTTTTAACTGAAGTCGAACAAATATTAGTTTCAAATCATCTGATTAATTCTTTACTTCCATTAGCCGAAGCAACTGAAATTTTAAATTTGTCATTTGGAAATAAATGGAAGCTTAATTCTGGATTTCTTGATCCTTTGGAGTTACAGCGTAGGACACAACAGTATGTGTTATCTTTTTTACCGGATTTATGCATTTTTATTCAATACATATATGTGAAACTAAACATCGGCAAGCAATGGCCGCTTGATGAAAGCCGAATTAAAGCATGTTAATTGTAATTTCACCTTAGCCCGCCAGAGGGCGCGCATTTCATTACAATCGCGGATAGCTGTCGCATAAGAATCTGTATGATTGTTAATGCAATTTTAAAATGCAAAATTTTACCAGAACTTCTACCATCAACTCGATTCTTTAAGGATGAAAAGGAACATCATTACATTTCAAACATCAGGAGAACGAAAAAGATATGACACTGAAACCAATTTATTATTCTGCTAATATTTTGTATCCTAAATTTGAAAATGGCAATCTCGCAAAAGAAGAGGAAATAAGTGTCCACTCATATCAAGTTTGGTGCGCTCATACACGTCAGAAGCCGAGATATAGCAGTCATTTTAATATGGAAAATAGCAGCATAGCAACGTCATCTGTCAACCAATATGCATCTAACATGATATTTTATAATAGACATTTTATATGATTAATTTAATTTGTGAGGGGTTAGATAGACAGCTGTCCTGTCCAATTTTAACTACTAAATATTAATTTATTTTAATGAATTTTGGTTTTCCGATATAGGGTAAGTGCACCAGTGATCGACACTTTTAGAGCAATCTCGGATGTTTTTAATGTTCTAATCATCAGGAAATATTTTTAGAAATCTTAAGTTAGTACATATGGTATGAGAGACATTCAGAACCACATATGTTAAAATATATACATTTGATAACAATTATTATTATTATGAATTTTTATTTGACACCCCTTCAATGTTTCAGTAATTGACACTGCCAGTTTTTCATTTTATCAGTAATTGCTCCCCTATGTTCCAGTGTTTGACTCTGCTAGTTATTCATTTTACCAGTTATTAGCACCCTATGCTCCAGTGTTTGACATAAAATGTTAAAATTCTTACATGTAAAATGTATGATTTTCTTATTTTTCTTATTTATTAATTATTTCGGGATAGATGTCAATTACTGCAGCATGCCAATCACTGGAGCACCTACCCTGTGTGCATGTATTGCTTATAAATAATACAAACATTTAACCAAAAAAAAATAAATAATAATAATAATTTAAGCTTAATAAGGTAAATATGCAGTGTGTCACAGGGGCATATCCAGAGGAGGGGGGGAGCCCCTTCATTGCTAGGGTAATCCTGAATCATGCCATCGCAATTTAAAACGAGGAGATGTTTGCCCAACTTCAGTATACCCAGAGGTATTATATTTACGAAACGGGGAAGACACGGTGAATTTTACGTACACCATATACCATTAATTTACATGATAATCTTTGGATGGCTCCAGTGCCGATCGCTCAATCTTTCAATTACGAGCTCGAAGCCTTATTAACCCTTTGAAGCAGATTTCTCATCAAACATAATTTTTACACTTTTTTGATAGTTTTAAATTATTTTAGATCTAAATAAGTGGAAAATGTTACATTTAAAATTTTAATTAATTTTGGTTCTAAAATATAGAGTGGGGCACCGGTGTCCCTTTGTGCGTTGAAGGTAAATTCATCAGGGGACACGGGCGTCCCATGAATAAATATTTTTACAAATTGCACTTATTTACAATTACTTAGATATAGGAGTAGCAATAATTCATTACTGATCTTTTTTAAATAATCAAATTTAATTAGAAATAAATTTTTGAAATTGGTTGATAAAAATTTTTCAAACTACTTTTATTTAAAATTTTTATTTTAGTAAAAAATTTACTCTTATAATCTAATAGATTTTTTATAGTAACTATTAGACTCTCTTTTATAATAAAAAACTATCATATAATAATAATATTTGTAATAAGAGCATCAAAAAATAAATAAGCAAAAGGGGCACCGGTGTCCCATCTGCGTCAAAGAGTTAGCTGGACTACCGTGAGTCCAGTTTTTAGTGATTTTTCTCCGTTTGTCAGCAGTTTAAAACGTCACGAATTAAGGAAGTCTCTAGCAGAGCATTGTGCATTTTACAGGGCTAGTCCTATCATTTTTAGACCCAATGTGTTCTTTAGAATTATTATTATTAAATCTTTTCTTGCCATTTCCGATGTTAAAAACATTAATTCCGGTGTTTCCGATCTTATTTATAGCGCATAACCATTTTACTATTCCTAGATACGAAGTTTAAGGCAATAACTTACATATATATTTTTTAAGTTAAGGTTATTGGGGGGGGGGCAATTTTAGCGCACACGCTTTCGGTGTGCATTTGTGCAGGTGCGCGACCAACATCTGAGGAAAAGTTGCACACCCCCCCCCCCTAAAAAATAAATAAATAAAATAAATAAACAAATAAATCTGGATACGCCCTTGGTGTGAAACACGATAAAATAATCTGGTGTGTCACTTACACGACTTCCTCTTACCCTGATATTTAATATAAATACAGGTTGCAAATTTATAGGCAACATAACGAGTACTGTTATGTAAACCTATGTTAAAATAAATCAGATTAGGCTTCGTAAGAGTTTTTTTATGATAATTAGTTCTGTGTAAGGGGGGGGGGGCTACAGCCCCCCTCAACCCCCCCGTTTCATAACTGCATCTACATTTATATAGAATTTAAATCTGTTATTAAAATTAAAAGTTCATTCAAAATTATTCAGACACCTTTCATAAGCAACATTCCTTGAAACTTATCAGTCTTGACCAAACTTTTCCTGCAACAAATTTACGTTAATTTGAAAACGCAATTTTTGGATCTCTTGAAGTTATTTGTTTTAAAATTACTCTAACAAGGAGAGGTCACGACATGGAAAATTCAAATCGGGACGAAATTGCGCAGGATTGTAGTATACCATGAGGGTAACAACATATTAAAGCAGTAGGACCCACTATCCACAAAATTTCGAGAAAAAAGCATTTAAAGGTTCAGTAATCTTTAAATACAAGTTATTTCGTAAGCGAGCAAGCGCCCCAGTGGTGTGATCTTAAAGCGCGAGTCTGCTAGCCAGACGACTTGGGTTCGAGGCTACCTCGAGACAACTTTTTTTTTTTCTTTAACTTTTTATGTAATCTAAACTTTTTATTTATTTATTTTTACTTTATTTTACAATTCAATTCAAAATTTGAAAATTTTAATAAATTATTTAATTTTCTTGAGTATAAAATAACATTTTCTATTTATAATATTTATAACTTAAAAATACAATAAATTTCTATAAATTAAAAAATAAATTTTAGTTTTACAAAACCCTAAATAAGAAACATAAAGAAAAACAGACATTAAATAATCTTATATATATATTATAAATGTGAATGTCCGTTTATTTGAGTCAGTTTCACGCTAAAACTGCTCGATGGATTTCGATAAAATTTGTTATGGAGATAGCTTATACCCTAACTTAAAAAGTTGGCTACTTTTTATTCCGAAAAAAAAAACTTTTTTTTGTTATTTTTATGCATAAAATAGCAATTTTGTAAGCTAATAATAGCAAAAAATTAGTCATTTAAATTTTAACCATAATTTAATTGTTGCCAAAATTAAATTTAATTATCCATAATTTAATTGTTGTCGAGTTTATTTTTTTTTTTTCCAACAGGAAAATAAATACATTTATCTAAACGTGAACAATAAAAAATAAAAATAAATAAATAAATTATGCATCTCAAAAACTTGACGTCATTTTTAATTTAAAATTTCTTTTACAAAGTGCTAATATAGTTTACGATACTAATGTGTGTTCTACTAAAATCAGTTTTATTTATCCGCGATTGTAATGAAATGCTCGCCCTCTGGTGGGCTACGGTGAAATTACAATAAACATGGTTTAATTCGAATTCCATATAGCCGCCATTGCTAGCCGATGTTTAGTTTCACATATATTTATTGAATAAAAATGAATAAATACGGTAAAAAAGATAACACATACTTTTGTGTGCCACAGTGTAAATCCAAAGCATCAAGAAATCCAGAATTGAGCTTCCATTTATTTCCAAATGACGAATTTAAAATTTCAGTTGCTTCGGCTAATGGAAGTAAAGAATTAATCAGATGATTTGAAATTAATATTTGTTCAACTTCAGTTAAAAATCTACTTCCGATCGAACTTTGAATAAACTGAAGTATTTTTTCCAAAAGCAATCAATTTTCCATAATGTAATGGCGGATAAATTATAGTACGAATATTAAGTAGAATAACAAGAACACTATTGGAACACACGTGGCTAATGTTTACTAACAACTGCAGTGTTCACAAAGCGCCGTCTATCGATCATTACAAACGCGGATAGTAGATCCTCCTGGGTGATTTTTTAAATTGTTGCGTTGAAGTACACCGAACATTTTTCGCCAAGAGGCTTAATTTAGCATTTTTTAAACTAGGTAGTTCAAGAAAAATGTAAAATTTATAAAATACTACAAAACGAAAAAAAATAAAATGAAATAGTAGTCACATAAATGATCTACTTTTATCTGAGTAGATAATTTTATAGAAAAAAAAGTGCAGTTTTAAAAATAGAAAATTTATTTCATTAAGCACTATTTTAAACCTAAAAACCATTAATAAAATAAACAGAATATGAAGGGTTTTATATGTTAACGAAAAGGTGTCCGATAAAACTCTTTCTATTTTTATGCAAGAAATTATACAAAAAAAAAAAAAAAAAAAATCGCTAATTCGCGACAAAAATTCAAAAGCCGCCAAGGGAGAGATTCAATGAAGTTGTGTAGCACGATAATGTTTAGTTATTTATTTTTTTATATACCAATCATTACGCTAATTGAACATACAAATAAATGAGCTGCTGTGTGCGACTGTACTTGCACGCTGTCGGGCAGAAATATTTGATTAATTCAAATTAATATTTAAATAACTAAACAAAGATATGTTTAATAGAAAGCATAGTCTTGGAGACAAACTTGGCGAGTGGGTTATTTGCTTTACTCCTGTGGAACAAGTGACTATTTTTTAGACTGTCCCAGAACATTCATCGAATAATGACTTATACTGTACGAGTAACAGCTTCAACTGTTTCCAGAATACTCGAAGAATTAACACCAGCTATTGGACTATTTTCGAAAATATTTGTTTTTATAATAGTTTTGTTGTACAGATTCGAGAAGTTCAAAAAATGTTTGATATTGCCAAGGAGGTCCTATACTAAAGCTGTGAAGAAAATAGTCGCCAATCGAAATATATTCAGTTACAAAGAAATCATTTAAATATAGTGTCCAGCGAAGCGGCAAAGTCTGCTAGTTAAAAAATAAGCAAGCTGTAAACAAAGTGTAAAATAGTTAGCAGGTGTACTTAAATCTTGGTTTGAGCTTCCTGATTTGGTTTGAATGTGTATAAATTACGTAAACTCTTCTAGCTTGTTAATAATTAAGGGCAGGTCGAATTTTATTTTGAGCAAGGAAGGATAAAAAAAAAGGAAGTCGTTATCGAAAAAGAAACGATGTTCATTAACATTTAAAATCTACATTTAAAGATAACATTTCTTTACCTGTAATAATTTAATAGCATTGTAATGCTATTAAATGCCTTGTATGCCAAGCCAAGCTCAGAGAAAAGCAAAACAAACAAACTACCACTAACACAAAGCAGAACGCGCCAATAATAAAATCGACAGAAATAACCCAAGATCGTTAAATGCTTATTATACAGAAACCAACTTTCCCATGTTAAATCGGCAAATTTTTTTTCCGTAAAGTTTTAAATATTGGACGAACCAAATATCGCAGTAAAATGAAACAAAAAGTAAAATATTCGTATCAACGAGATCTTTAATTTGAGATAAAAACGAACTTTCTAAGTTAATAAGTAAAAAAATGGGAGCATTTTCAATTTAGCGTAAAATTAGATGTTTTGACAACTTTTTGAAAAAATTTCTTCTTCAAGAAATTTTTTTTAAAACAAGCTAGAGAATTCATAAATGTGCAGAATTCTTTGAAAACTGGTTTTTCAGATAGACAATTACTTAATCTAGGAACTTTTATAAAATTTAGCTTTTAAAAATCAAAATTTCGTATCTTAATTGCTGAAAAACTGTTAAATATCGCCAAAGAGACATAAATCGCCAAATATGAAATTGCTTCATCTCAGTTTACCCGAAAAATATTAATTTCAAATTGAACTGCTTTTTCTTTTTATAAGTTATTTTTTTAACCAAAGAATCTTTGCTTTTATTATTTTGTACAATTTAAAATTTTATATCCTTGAAAACAGAAATGAATACATTTTTGAATAACATTTGTTTCAACTCTATAGCTTGAATTGCTGATTTTTTAATATTTTTCATACCTTAGAATAAGAAAGTCAGTACACGATATAGTATCCAATTTTAATATCTTTCAATTCAATCTGGCAATGATAATTATGATGCATAAAGATTTCTACTTCCTTCTATATAGTATACTAGCAGGCTTTGCCCACTTCGCTTGTCATTTTATTGAAATGAATTTCGACTTTCGGTTTTTAATGGATTTACACGTTGTAAGAGCTACTGAAAACAATTTGACTATTTTTAGAAAATTTCTATTTGCGTGTGTGTGTTTGTTCTATGTGTGCGGCGAAAGTTTTGTTCCAACTAGATATCAGGAGCTACTGCTCAGAATTACATATAAATTTATATGCAATTGAACCTTGATGTATAATAGCGTTTATCAATATTTGGTGTCAATTGCTCAACATGGTGCTGCTATACAGTGATTGCCGCAAATTTCAGAGAAGACTATGTCTGAGTAACTAATACATGGAATTGCATAAATTTACAAATAAATTTACATTGTTACAAATTATAGTGCTTATCAACTTTTGTACCAATATCTCAACATGTGGCGCTGCTATACAGCGATTTTCGCAATTTAAGGAAAGGTTCTGTTGCATATAATGAAACAAAACTTAATATGTGAAAAGGCCATTATGAGACATTATGCTGATTCAATCTCGATGTCTATCGGCCGATAAGTGGAGCTCATATACTACAATTTTTTTTTAGAACTGAAAGGATGCCATCTGCATGGTGAAAATTTACTTCCGTTGGACATTTTGTGCAACAATACCTCTCTGAGTTGATAATATTCAGCATTCATAATGAAAAAAATAATAAATAATTAGTGCTGCGTTAATATGTATAGGAAAATGTAGAAGAAAGTTTTGTGATGGGCACGACATACTAGTCTGCATAGAAAACCCATGGATAATGTCTAGCAATCAGAATTATGGAAAGTTTAACGCAAAGAAAACTTTATAATACAGTTTAACGCAAAGAACAACATCGCACGAAAGCTGAGTTGAAATCCAGGACATATCTGATGTAAAGTATCAGGTTAATTCCAGTAAATATAAAAACTATTTAAAAAAAATAAATGATATCTACAAAAAAGACACTTAAAATGTACAAAAAAGCCAAGCTCAAAGAAAGAGAATTGATTAAAGTTGTGTCTAAAAAGGGTGTGATATCAAATTCCCAAGCTTACATTCAAATACTTATTTAATATTCCCTTTTAACTAAATTTTCACATGTGAATCAAGTGCCTTATGATATGTTGATAGAAATCCTTCTTTCCTGTACTAAATACATCATAGCGTGTTTCTGAAAAATATTATTATTTTTATTTATGTATGATGGGCTTGGCGTCCATCTTTCAAGTAATGAATAAACATTCACACATTTTGAAAGAAGTTTCTTAAAATATATCTCATATAAAATTAATTTTGCTATTCCATTCAGCAGAGACGGAAATATTTCGATAACATGATTTCTTATAATTATTTAGTATTAAGTGCACTTCCATCCTATAAATGCCGAGAATAAAGAATATAAAAATTTAAATTAACGTAAAAACATGAAGGAGAGGGGGGGGGAGCATAGAAGCTTCCACCCCCCCCCCCCCCCCCCGTTATATTTACCCAATTTGAATTTAGCTTCTTGGAATAAATATCTCGTAAAAATAATATGGTTATTCCATTCAACAAGGGTTGAAATATTCAGATTAAAAAAAAAAAAAAAAAATGCATTAAAAACATCGCAAAAGCCCCGTTAAGCACACAAGTTGAATCAATTTAAGTTTTAACAGTGTTAAGTTTGGCGCACTCCCATCCTCCCATCCTATAATTATTTCCCATTGCGCAGCACTAGTGCGATATAAAACTCAATTAACCAACCAATCAACCAACTCATCCTATAATTGATGAAATTTATAGAATTCAAACTAACGTAAAACTTTGAAAGATGGCCGCCAAGCCCATCATACATAAATAAAAATAATAATATTTTTCAGAAACACGCTATGATGTATTTAGTACAGGAAAGAAGGATTTCTATCAACATATCATAAGGCACTTGATTCACATGTGAAAATTTAGTTAAAAGGGAATATTAAATAAGTATTTGAATGTAAGCTTGGGAATTTGATATCACACCCTTTTTAGACACAACTTTAATCAATTCTCTTTCTTTGAGCTTGGCTTTTTTGTACATTTTAAGTGTCTTTTTTGTAGATAATTTAATAGCATTGTAATGCTATACTATAATTTTTCAAGAAACTGTATTGATTTTAGAAGTAATTATTTAATATGAATAGAAAATGGAATTAAATGGAATTTGGAATTAAAATGATCATTTATCTGTGTTATTATTATTATTATTTTTTTTTTAATTTAAAAAACAGAATGTACTATTGTTTCAAGCATACCTAAAATAAAACAAAATATATTTCGATAAATAATCAAAAACAGTTTCTTTAGTTTTGCCTTATTTTACAGTTAAAATAAAACTAAAATTGATTTTTTAAGTTTTGAAATTTAATGCATTTTTAAGTTATAAATATTAAAAATAGAAAAATTAATTTATTTTATATTAACAAAAAAATAAATAATATTTTATTAAAATTTTCAAATTTTGAATTGAATTATAAAATAAAGTAAAAATAAATAAAATGTTTAGATTACATAAAAAGTTAACGAAGAAAAAAAAAAAGTAGCCTCGAGATAGCCTCGAACCCACGTCGTCTGGCTAGCAGACTCGAGCTTTAGGATCACACCACTGGGGCGCTTGCTCGCTTACGAATTAACTTGTAGTTAAAGATTACTGAAACTTTAAATGCTTTTTTCTCAAAATTTTGTGGATAGTGGGTCCTACTGCTTTAATATGTTGTTACCCTCATAGTATACTACAATCCTGCGGAGTTTCGTCCCGATCTGAATTTTCCATGTCGTGACCTCTCCTTGTAAGAGGCAGAGACAACAATCAAACTTTAAAAAACTTAACTTTGGTAATCAGGAAACCTCAAAACGTGCAAATGCACAAAAAACAAGCGATGAATGTTTAGATTAAAAACATACATTATATATCATATGTCTATGAAGAATTTATTTCCATTCCTGAGCAGCTTTCCTAAACACGGTAAAATATTATAGTAAAGTACTTCCACTAACAATAAATAAGAATGTCATCGCTTAAATATTTGCAATGCAACCCTGTGTATCTTTTGAAAAATATGTACAAACCACTTAGTGCACTTAAATACAATCCTATAGTAATAATATACGACACAGCCTGGAATACACTTCCATTAATTTTCAGCTATTGTCGCTCTATAATCTAGTTCTTCTGTGTAGCCCTGTAAATGAACAGTGAATGATTTTCCAATCATACTCTACATGAGACATGTTTTTATGTATATAAAAAATATATATTCATTTCATTTGTTTGAGTGCAGTCTTTAACTGTTAAACTCTACTTACCTGCAATTTCCCCCCATAGACGTGATGTATTTGAATTCTCTTGGATGACCCTGTACACGAACCATTTGCTTCATCTCAATAAAATGCTTAGTGTTGCATTCCTATATCATACACATTTAGAATACCAAGTTTGAACTTTCTGCTATAATTTGTTCTTGAGATATGCTGATAACAGACAGACACAGACAGACAGACAGACAGACACACACACACACACACACACACACACACACACACACACACAGACCAACAGCTAAAAACATTTTCGGATTCAGGTGACCTCAAAATGTATAAATATAACAAAAACTTGTTTTCAAACATTTGACCCCAAAACAATACTTTCTCTACCTCATGGGTAAGAGAAAGTAAAAAGGACATGATTTTAATGACTCATCTTTTTCACACAATTGCTCTAAATTGATGACACGTTTGAATTAAAGAAGTTTTGAAGATAAGAAATTTTGATGTACATAAACAGGACTTTCATCTTATATGTAATTTGAAAAAAATAGTTCTAAAATTTAAATAAAAAGATAATACAAATTATTTAATAGCGTGACAGACATGACATAGGTGAAAATTTAGAATTATATTTCGCTAATTAGCACCAATGTATGTCAAGATCCATGCAAATAAACTTTATCAGGCATGAGAGTGCAGAAAATTAAAAAAAGAGGAAACACGCGTATTCATAAAATTAACTTCAAATGAAAAAAAATCTGGAGTGACTCCACTCGACTTTCCGAACATTGAGTAATTAACAGTTTTGTAGATAAAGTAAAGAAAGAGTAGTTGTTAAACAAACAAAAGAGAGAAAACCATAATAGAGTGTTTGAGTATTTTTCTCCATCTATTACGCGTTGTTTTATTTAACGCTACTGAACTTTGAGCCCATAGATCATAATGACAAAGAAATTTTCGTTGTGTCTCTGTAAAAACCTATAAATGTTAGATTCACCAAAATGCTTATAGTTAGTGCAACAGTGATTTATAATACTCATATAAATTTTCAGCTGAATTCAATAAGGCGTTTAGATGCTATCGTACTTTTAAAAATTTAGTCCCATAGGCCATAATGATAAAGAATTTTTCTTTGTGTCCCTGTAAAAAAACTGTAAGTGCTAGATTCACCAAAATCTATACAGTTAGTTCAACTGTGATCTATAACATGTGTACAATTTTTTTGCTCGGATTAATAAAGCGTTTAGACACTATCACATTTTTAAAAATTTGGCCCCATAGGCATAATGATAAAGAATTTTTCTTTGTGTCCCTGTAAAAAAACCATAAGTGCTAGATTCTCCAAAATCTATACAGATTGAGTATTTGTGATCTATAATATGTGTATAAAATTTTTGCTCAATTGAATAAGGCGTTTAGATGCTATCGCACTTTTAAGATTTTGCTCCCATAGGCCATAATGATAAAGAATTTTTCTTTGTGTCCCTGTAAAAAAAACTATAAGTGCTAGATTCACCAAAATCTATAGGGTTCATACTATGGTGACTTACAATATGCGTACCAACTTTCAGGTTAATCGAACGAAGCGTTTAGACGCTAGCGTGTTCACCCACATACATACACACATACACACACACATTCATACATCATCGTAAAAATAGTGAAAACGGACTCAGGGGACCTCAAAACGTATAGAAACATCAAAATCTCGAATTCGGATTTTTGACATGATTACAATACTTTCCTCACTATAGTGTTCGGAAAGTAATAACGCGTGCGGGGTAAACTATACAAATGTGTTCATAAAATTTATTTCAAATAAAAAAATAATGCTCACAGGAAAAAACTATACAAAATATTTTAAAAGTGACAAATTAAACTAAAAGAATAATACATCAGCATAATAGAACATGTGTTTAAAAAAAAAAACATTAACTAGCAATCAACATTTAATCATTGGCTGGTGGTGGAAAATGGGAAAGAAGGGGGGGGGGGGTAAAAAGTAGTTCATGAGAGAAATATTAAACACAATTCTACTCCTTTATGGGTTCTAGAATATCATAAAGTGAGTTTAAAATTAATATTGTGGATGGATAAATATTCAAAAATAAAAGGCTTCCCGCAAAATGTTTGATCGGCGATGGTTAGAGATGAAAAAAGGGGGGGGGGGAGGACAAAAAAAATTACATGAGTGAGAAATATTGAATAATTCTGTTCTTTTATATGTTGTAGAATATGATAAAGTACGTTTAAAATGAATATTGACATTTATATTTTGGATGGAAAAAGATTGAGAATCTGAAGTTTTTCGTGGAGCGCTTGAACACTGATAGTTATTGGAGATTAATTTTAACAAAATAAAAAATCGCGAAATTTACGAAAATTACAAAAAAAAGCGGAAAATCGCGGATCCGCGGAAAATTCTCATGCCCGTTTTATAGAATTCCGTGCACTTTTTTGCGAGATATAGAGCTCATAAAATTTTTGTAACCGCTAACACGCACTGCAGTCAGGCAGACATTTTCCGAAAATGGTCAAATAGTGTTCAGGACATCTCAAGTCGTGTCAACCAATCGAGAACTGGAATTTGAAAAATTTCCTCGATCCTATGTTACTTCTTTCTTATGCATACGGAACAAAATATTAAAAAAAAATTAAATTAAAGACTTTTTCTTTTAGCTTCATTCGCACTAAAAAGTATGAAAAGTTTAAAATGAAGCGTTACCACCTAAATTTCAAACTTTAATTCACTTAAAAAAAATCTAATGGTCGTGTCGAAAAACTGTTTGCACCCCTGGATTCAGAAAAATCGTCCCTTTCATTTGGTACCGACTTTATAACGATAGGTCTGATATTTCTAATTTATTTTACCCTTTTTACTTCCATTACCCTACTACCGTAGGTAATGGAAGTATTGTATTCGGTCTGAAAATTCGATATCGGGTTTTCACCTGATTGACACATTTTAAGGTCCCCTGATTCCAAAAAATTGGTTTTTGGCAATTGGTCAGTGTGTATGTATGGGTGTGTGTGTGTGTGTATGTGGAGAATCTTCTGGCTATTATAGCTCAGAAACTAATAAAGATAGAGCTACGAAACTTTAGAATTGAAATACGTCTGGTGTACAGATGAAATTTCCAAATTTTGGTGAAAATTGAAAAACCGGAAGTGGGACCGTAAATCCGTATCTCAAAAACGGCTCTAACGATTTTCTTCAAACTTGCTATATAAACACTCTATTAGATGTCCTTTCGAATAATACAGTTGGTTAGTTCAGGAAAATTGATAGGCGTCCTGTATAAATAGCTCAATTTCAGGCCTCGCAAAGGCGTTCCTTTAAAAACGGTTGTGCGGATTTTTTTCAAACTCGCCATTTTAACTCACTTTTAAATAGGCTTTTGTATGTAATTATTGCTTTCCGGTCAATAATTGATTTTTTTCTGAATGTTGGCATCTCAGAAACGGCTCTAACGATATTCTCTTTAGGTCACTTTTATGTTTTTTGATCACATTATCTCTCAAAAATGCATATAATACGTGTAATAGTGGGTAATGGAAGTCGTGTGGTTGTTTCACAGCAAATGGTCTGTGTGTATGTCTGTCTGTTATCAGCATATCTCAAAAACAAATTATGGCAGAAAGTTCAAACTTGGTATTCTAAATGTGTATCATATAGGGATGCTACAGTAAGCTTTTCGTCAAGATCAAGCAAATGGTTCGTGTACAGGGACAATCAAGAGAATTCTAATACATTACGTCTATGGGGGAAATTGCAGGTAAGTAGAGTTTAACGTCTATAGACTGCACTAAACCAAATGAATCGAATATATATTTTTTTGTAATAGAGATAGTTAACTGGGATTTTTTTTTTTTTTTTTGTGTATGTAGGAGCCTCGCCTCCCCCCTCGAGGGGAGTAAATTTACATGATGGGTATCTTTCAAAATAGCTCGCCAATACCTTTAAAACGAATGGTTGAACCATCGATCTGCGATAATTTAAAACAAAGTTATCGATTTTTTTTTTTTTTTTTTTTTAATATTGAGAATAAAATGGACTTTTTTTGGATATTTTGTGTTATACTACTTCTCTAATATGGAAATCGTCTGCTTTATCATAAAAGAAAATTTTTGTAAATAATAATTTTAATAAATTATTTTTTAATAACCGAATTAAACTCTATATAAATGTAGGTGCATTAATGGAACGGGGGTTGAGGGGTGCGGTAGTCCCCCTCACACAGAACTAATTATCATATAAAACTTTTCCGAAGCTTAATATGAATTGTTTAACACAGGTTTACAAAACAGTACTCGTTATCTTACCTCTTAATGTGCAACCTGTATTTATAGTATTAAATTTCAGGGTAAGAGAAAGTCGTGTGAGTGACACACCAGATTATTTTCGTGTTTAACCAGGATTCGGCAGAAGGTTTATGATAGAGAATATAAGTTAAAGAAAGATAAAATAAAAACGTGTGGAATTTACTGAATATTAAGAGAACATTAAGCAAAACTATTCCGCAAATTTCCCTTTCGTGCCGGGATAACATTTCTCCTATCTGTACTAGGAAACCTCCATTTCAAATCAACAAAATATGCTTGTTTTGAAATATTTGGCATGCGGTTGCTTAGAAGCGGTATCGCTAATGCACTGGATACGTCGATGTTTATTCTCGTCAAACACGTACAAGTGGAGTTTTCCTGTGCTTTAAATACACATCCGCTTACCTTGGAGGGAAATCAACTGCACCTGTTGATACAGAAAGAATTTTAATTATTTAAATACCTTGCTGATCTGGAAGGGATAAAAATATCAGTTATAATTTAGTTACAAAGGTTTGCAGAAAAGAAAAATCTTTTTGCAGCTGCTTGAAATTTATTATAAAGTCCCCCTCCCCCTCCTTCTAGAGTCCTGCATCGGGTCGGGTAACCCGATTTTACCCGAACCCGACCCGGTCGGGTTCGGGTCGGGTTGACAGAATTTTTTCTCTTGCGGGTCGGGTTCGGGTCGGGTTGACTGATCTTTTTTTCGTGCGGGTCGGGTTGACTGAATTTGTTTTCTTGCGGGTCGGGTTCGGGTCGGGTTTGGTTTTCAACAAGTCGGGTCGACTTGAGAACACCTTTCAAAATATTTTTTACAATTATAAACATAAATTTATAGGCATGTTTACAACTATGTAACTAATTTAAACATTCTGCACATACTAGACATGTATCGGTTGGTTGTTTGGTTGAAGGATTTAAGGCCGATTGACTTCAGATGTGTCTTAGGCCTATAGGGGGAATGCCCTCCGTTTGAGTCTTTCTAATGGCGCTGCTACACAGCGATTTCCACAATTACAAGGAAAGCAATATCTCATGTTCTATTGTGTATCATCAAACAAAACTTAATATGTGAGAAGGTGAGATTATGAGACATTATGCTGACTCAGTTTGAATGCTTGTACGGCCAATAGGTGGCGTTGTTTTACTGCAAATTTCATCGATAACAGGATGGCTATATGCTATATCTCAACTTCTATGCCATATAACTGTACGAACCATGATATATGAGATAACCGTTATAAAAACGCATTGTTTAAGAAGTTATTTATAGACGATAAACTGTCTCTCTTTGGATATTTAGTGTTTCCCTAAGATGAAAATTATTTGCATTCATCACGTTAAACTTTTTAATAATAGTTTTAATAAATTATTCGCTCTTAGTGAGTTTGACAGAAAAATATAGAAGAATGTCTTGTGGTGGCCACAACATACTAGTATTTTTACTTTCTTCTATCTTCAATAGAAGAAAGTATTGGATTCGTAAAAATTTTCGATTTCGGGTTTTTGATGGATTTACACGTTTTGAGAGATGTAGAACACGATTTTACCATTTTTAGAAAATGTCTGTCTGTCTGTCTGTCTGTCTGTCTGTGTGTGTGTGTGTGTGTGACAAAATTTTGTGGCAACTGTATCTCTGGAACTACTGCACAGAATTTCATACAAATTGGTATGTAGTTGCAACTTGACATAAATTAGTGCCTATCAACTTTTGGTAAAAATCGTCTTACAGGTTGCGTTGCCATCCCGCTTTTTCTAAATTTTCAACAGGGTGATAAAGGCAAAAATTTTCAAGATGGGTATCTTTCGAAAGGTCTCGTCAGTACCTTTAAAACGAATGGTTGAACTATAAATCTGTGATAATTTAAAACAAAGTTATCGATTTTTTTTACTTTTTACGAAAAAAATACTTAGAAAAATTTTTTTTTTTTTTTTCTCTCCCCTTAATTTTATCAAACTCCCACGGTTTCCGTGTTCTGACATTTTAAACTAATTTTCGCTTTTTTCCCCTAATTTTGTCAAAGTCCTACGGTTTCCGTGTCTTGACAAACTTTAACATATTCTTGCATTTTTCCCCTAATTTTGTCAAAGTTCCACGGTTTCCGTGTTTTGACAAACTTTGACAAAATTTTGGGTAAAATGTGAAAATTATTCTAAATTTGTCAAAACACGGAAACCGTGGGACTTTGACAAAATTGGGGGGAAAATGCAAAAATTTGTTTAAGTTTGTCAGAACATGGAAACCGTGGGAGTTTGATAGAATTAAAGGGAGAGGGAAAAAAAAAAAAGTGGGACTTTGACAAAATTTCGGGTAAAATGTGAAAATTTGTTAAAGTCCCACTTTTTTTTTTCTTCTTCCCTTAATTCTATCAAACTCCCACGGTTTCCGTGTTTTGACAAACTTAGAATAATTTTCATATTTTACCCAAAATTTTGTCAAAGTCCCACTTTTTTTTTTTTTTTTTTTTTTTTTTTATTATTGTTGCTGAGTGAATTTGTATAGGAAAAGATAGAAGAAAGTCATGTGGTGGCCACAACATACTAGTTTATAATGTACCAACTGTGTGACAATGAAAATTTACTTTATTTTACGTCATGTTATATCATTTTACCTTGTTTTGCATGATTTTTAGATAAATAAGTAATGCTGATTTATTTTTCGGGTTTCGGGTCGGGTTCGGGTTAGATAAGTCGGGTTTCGGGTCGGGTTCGGGTCGCAAAAAATTCTCTGTTGCAGGTTCGGGTCGGTTTTCGGGTTGATTAAAAGTTTTTTGTCGGGTTCGGGTCGGGTTTCGGGTTGAAGAAAATTTTTTTGTCGGGTTCGGTTCGGGTTTCGGGTTGATTTAAAATTCATCTGTCGGGTTCGGGTCGGGTAAAACCCGACCCGCGCAGGACTCTACCTCCTTCAGAAAGCCGAATTCCAAAATGACTTACTTTTGCTAATAACGTATTCTTGCAACGTAGAGGTTTGTAATAATAATATTGTAGTTATAAAAAATTAAAGAACACGCTTATATAGAAATGTGAACTAAAAAGCACAAAATATCTATCTTAGCATTAAAATGCAGGGTAAGAGAAAATCGGGTGAGTGACACACCATAATATATACATACATTTAAATCTTTAATTAAAATAACTTAGAATTAAACAAAAACCATTTTTAAAAAATCTCCCCTCACTGAGATCGAATGCTAGACCTTTAGGTTCGTAGCGCGGAGCTATACCTCAACGCCACGCCGTTCACGTAGGGAAAGTCTTTTTTTACGATATAGATTTTTTGTTTGCTCCCAGAGCGATTACAAACATACATACATATCGGTGAAGCTAATAAAAGCGTGTTAAAAATTTACTCACTTCATTAGATTAAATTCAACATATTTTTTCTCATAATTAAGCAGAGTCTCTTCATTATATATTTAACATTCTGATTCTGTGTTCGCTTTTTACTTCCATTACGCAACTACCATAGGTAATGGAAGTATTGTATTCGGTCCAAAAATTCGATGTCAAGTTTTCACCTGATTTACACGTTTTAAGGCCTCCTGAGTTCAAAAAGTAGTTTTCAGTAATTGGTCAGTGTGTATGTGTGTCTATGTATGTATGGAATCTTCTGGCTATCATATCTCCGGAACTAATAAAAATAGAACTACGAAACTTCATAACTGATACAGGTTTGGTGTACAGATGAGTTTTCCAAATTTTGGTGAAAATTGGAAAATTGGAAGTGGGTCATCGGAAACCGGAAATGGGACCGTATCTCAAAAACGGCTCTTACGAGTTTCTTCAAATTTGCTATATATACACTCTATTAGATGTCCTTTCAAATGATATAGTTGGTTAGTTCAGGAAAATTAATAGGCGTCCTGTATAAATAGCTCAATTTCAGGTCTCGCAAGCGCGTTCCTTTAAAAACGGCTGTAAGTATTTTTTTTAAACTCGCCATATTAACTCCCTTTTAAGTATCATTTTGTATGCAATTATTGTTTTCCGGCGAATAATTGAGTATAACAAGTTTTAGTAAAAGTTGGTATCTCAAAAACGGCTATAACGATTTTCTAGAAAACTGTTTCATTAATCCATTTATTACAGGAATATTAACAGCCATCCTGATTAGGTAGTTCCGTTTTAGATCTCGGAAATTTGTGTTACAAATATTTTTTTTTTTTTTAATCCCGTTATTTTTTAACTTGTTATGTAAACTATGTTTTATATGTCTTTATACGTGTATCAAGTTTCTCTTACTGGAAAATTCTAAAAAATGCATATAATACGTGTAATAGTGGGTAATGGAAGTCGTGTGCTTGTTGCACACCAGATTTTTTTTTTTTTTTTTTTAACATCCCCAATGAACACGATTCCACATTTACCCCTTCTACTGCCCCCATATACCTCCTATTTTATTAATACGACATTACTATTTCTTTCGGACAGCGATTTTGCTTTGTTGCCTTTTATTACACCTTGAATATATATTATATATATACAGTAGAGCATCGTTTATACGTCTTTTACATTTATACGTCTTTTTAGTGAAGTCCCAATTCATTCCTGTTAATTTTAATGCAAAAAATTTAGTTTATACGCCCTCAGTATCGGTTACACGTGTTTTCCAAAATTTTAAAATTAATAAAATTTCTCGACCGATCATTTTCCCGTTCAAAATAAAGTCTAAAATTCTTTCTAAATATCAATTTTGATGAGTATCTATGAGCTGCGATACCGATATCATGATTTCACAGTTATTTACACTCGCTGAATTAATTGAAAGCAAATTGTCTGATGCTAATTTAAGCAATGATGATTTAGAATGTGATGAAGTTAATACACCTTTCTTTAAAAGCGCAATGTGCTGCACTTGACAGTTTCCGATTTATTTTTGTTTGTCAAAACGCCAGCAAAAAACATTTAATGAGCTTAATTCATTTCATGAATTTAGTTCTTAGTACTTATAGACAATCAGCTAGTGTTAAATATTTTTTAACGTAATTAAATAACTACCCGTGTAGTGTAGACATTAGAGATGAGACGGGCTGAGCCCGAGCGGGCTCAAATCTTACGCAAGTCTTCGGGCTCCGGGCGGGCTCGGATTCAAGCTAAAAGTTCCGTTTATTTTATTCTTCACTTACTGGAAAATGTAAAAAAAAAATTATTCATTTTGAGAGCATTTTTAGTAATGCCATAATAGTCATGATAGGTTATAAATCACAAAATAATCTTGCAAACCTTAGTAGCTTTGACTTTCTAAATAGAACTTTTTTTCAACGGGATGCATATTATGTCATAGTGTTATACAGTAATCCTTCCTCCTTCATATTATATTGAGCCTCATTATATCACTCATTCTGATAATTTTTTTGCCCCCCGATAGGCGCGTTATAAACAATGGGCTGCACTATAAATATATATTATATAAATATATACATGTATACAGAGACACAGACAGTATACATTGTTATAACAACATTTATAGTTATTTAAATTGAGGATTGATAATAAGAAAATTAATTTGAAAATGAAAACGGTATTTAATTTTACTATTGTGTATGCGTTGCATAGCGTACCACTTTCAATATCGGGCTCGGGCTCTGATCACACAAAATTTTTCGGGCTCGAGCGAGCTCAGTTCAAAAGTGTTTCGGGCCCGGGCGGGCTCGGATTGCCAAAATAGAGCCCGAACTCACCTCTAGTAGACATATCATAAAATACTTAGAATTAAAAATATGAAATACATGTAATTGATACTCAAGATGTGTTCCTATAGTACTCAAGATATGTATGTAATACAATACCCAAAATATGCAATATATAATTAGTACTTAAGTTATGTATTAATGGTCAGGGCCAGATTATGGCACGGGCACACGGGGCACTGGCCCAGGGCCTCCAAATTTAGGGGGCCTCATTTCCAAAAACTGAGAAGTAATAGTACAATTTTTTTCATTATATGTCTATTAAAAACAAAAATTGATTAAATTTTTCTTTTTATATTTTATTAGAGAGCTTATAACAATTATTAAATTTTGTGACTAATTTTCTAAACATTGGCTGATCAATGTGCTTCAGTTTTTCATTTGTCTTGAACATAAAACTAATGATTTTGTTATAGGTTGCTAAAAAAAATGAGGAAATAGAAGATATAATTGAAGGAAAATTTTTTTAAATGCACTAGTTTTATTTATTTATTTTTAAGAATGGGTCCTTTTGGTGAAATCTTTAGAGTAGGGTAAGGGGCCTCCAAATAACATCAGTGCCCCTCAAAAAGCATAGTCGGCCCTGTTAATGGTTGACTTTTTTTCACTCTTTATTAGAGTTGTAAAATTCTCGAGAATAATATTCTTGAGAATATTCTCCTGGAAGAGAATAATCGAGAATTTTCTCACTGAAGTTATAATAGTGGATAATTTTGAAATGTGTGCTCAGTATAAGTATTAATTTATGTGTAAATTTAGAAATATATGAAACTTTGCTTTTAATAAAATAATAGATTAATTAAATTAAATCTATTTAGTTGTAGATACTTTAAAAAAATTCTCTTCAAGGCTAAAAGATGAAATCTTATAATTACTGAAGATAAAATTTAGTGTTAACTCAAGCAATAAAGGGACAAATGATTAAATGAATTTTTTTTATTTCATTACAGACACTTATTTTTAAAGGGTGATATCTAATGAAAAATCTTTCTACTTATTTATGTTTTTGCTTTGAAATGTTTTACACTTATCTGTATGAAATAAAAATTGTTTTATCCAACACATGTACTTAAAGAATAAACATATTTATATGGGACTGTTCACAGTTCAAAAAGAAATTATTTTTCTATAGAGAGAAGTGACAAATTGACATGTGTAGCTCATAACAAATTATTAAAAGAAAAAAGTAAAAACAGAAACAGTTGAGTTTAAACAAAGTAATGTCAATGACAAAGAACTGCATCATAAGTTGTCAGTATCAAGAAGGTAGCTTGAATGATCTGTTATCGAAAAATGAAACTATTAACTTTGATTCTAAATTTTGTGTAACAAGTTAATTACAAAAATAAAATTAATTTCACTTTTAAGCTATTTGTTATTTTAGTTTTTAATTTAAATAGAACATACACTAAATTTCCATAAATGACCGGACACTTTGGGTTTTAGACATTTTTTAAAATATCTCAAAAAGTACTAAACAAATCATCTTGAAACAACTGCAGTGTAAAGAACATGTTATACCTCATACATTTCAGCTAAAGTTTTGTGCCGAAAGTGAAAGGGGGACCAATAAAATGAATGTGTTTGGCATCACTCTGTAAAAAGTATTGCTTGAAATCCAATTTGGCTGTAGCATGTGATTATAGGGCTCTTCCTTATTATCTGTATAACTTTTTATATCTCTACCGCATGTAATCAGGGAGATATAAAGGTTTCTTTTAAAAGGTTGCAAAAACAATTTTCACGTTTTTTGCTTAACACGCAAGGTATTCAAAACCCAGAGGAAAACTATTTTCAGGAAACTCGACATACAACATTAGACACGGCATACTGCAATCAAAATGAAAAGATATTAAATATCTGATGAAATATGCATGCACAGTTAAAAATTTAGTAAAAATGCTCATAAGATTTAACGAAATTTCATTTGCATAATTTAATAGCCAAATGTATTGAGCTACTTATACAAAACCCCCAAACAAGTGTCGGGTAAACTCAAAAAGTTCCACGCCATAGAATGAACTGCTGCTATACAGTTTCTCTCTCGAAAAAAAAAAAAAAAATTAAACTACAAAGGGTTTTACTCACATTTTTATTTTGATTTAATGAATGGATAATACAAGTTTTCAATGATTGTAAATAAATATTGAGAAAACCCCCCTTATCAATTTCTTACTTTTGGGAACAGCTGAAATTCAGTTCATTCAATGTAGTAAATCTTGATGTAATCCATGACGAAATGTTTATATCCACGTAATATATTTCAGGTATATCCAAAATTGAGATTGGGAGAGCTTTTTTAATCATTTTACTCACATGAAAACAAAGATTTTCCAGAATACAGTGATTCAAAATTCACAAATAAAAAGAGATCCAGTTGTCATTTTTCTTACTTTATATTGATCACACAAATAAAATATATTTACAGATTAGCACATATATTTACAAGAATTAAACTAGAGGCTTCCATTTGAAGCACATTGAAATAATCAATAAAACAAGATTATAGGCTTTTAGCCTGTCAAGATTATACAAATGCGATACTTCCCTTTCGGGAGTAAAACACAATTACCATTAAAAACGGCCATCTTCAAGAGAACTTTTTAGGCTTTCAATTCATTCTCTCACGAATACAAGTCACTTCTGACGAATTTTCAGTTTCCATGTGGTTAACAAAAAACCCAATAAAAATAAAATAAGTATACAAGTTATAATTACTTCTCTGGCATCTGGAAGCAATAATTGATGCCAGTTGCTCAAGCAAGAAGGTTATAGGGGGAATTAAATGAGCAGGATGAAATCAATATAATATATTACTCATTATAAATTTCCTAAACAATCATTAAAAATGAAATATTAAAGTATTAGATTGAACTCTTCATGAAAATTGACAGACATACACAAAATACCATCCTTAATTAAGCTGCAGATGAAAGTAATTTCATATAATTGGTAGACTTAATAAATCCTTCATAAAATTAATTAGACGAATAAAATAATTTATAACATTCAATGGCATAAACTTTTTTAAGTTTACATGATACTTGTTTGGGGTTTTTATATAAGTGGCTCAATACATTTGGCTATTAAATTATGTAAATAAAATTTTGCTAAATCTTACGCATGCGCCTTTATATCTCTCTGATTACATGCGGTAGAGACAAACATTTATTCAGCTAATAAAAAAGAGCCCTATAATCACCTATAAATTTATACAGAGCCCTATAAATTTATACAGATAATAAGGAATAACCTTATAATCACATGCTACAGCCAGATTGCATTTCAAGCATTACTTTTTACAGGGTGATGCCAAGCACTTTCAATTTCTTTAATTTTATTACTGGTCCTTTTTTTACTTTTGGCCCAAAATTTAAACTGAAATGTATGAGGTATAACATGTTCTTTACACTCCTGAAGTTTAAAGATGATTTGTTTAATACTTTTTGAGATATTTTTAAAAAATGTCTGAAATCGAAAGTGTCTGGTCATTAATGGAAAAGTAGTTTATCAATTATTTAGTATAAAATGCTATTTAATTTAAATTTGTTAACTTTTTAGCGCAATTTTATTTTTTAATTAGAGCAATGCTTTCTGTCATGGAATAAGTATTGAACGTTTAAAAAAATTGCTTTGCGGAACTTACTGAAGAATATTCTCCCATTGAAAATTATGAATGGTAAAAAAACACCATGAAATAAAGTTTGTTTTTTCTAGTTATGTATGTTAAGCTGAATAATTATGAATAAGTTTTATAATTCATGTCATGAACATGAAAAAAAATTTTGTATTTAAGAAAAGTAAGAATATTCTCGATTATTCTCCAAATTTGGAGCTTCAAAGAATATTCTCAGAATATTCTCGTTCTCAGAGAATATTCTCATCTCACATCTCTACTCATATATATATATATATATATATATATATATATATATATTCTTTTTCTTTTCCCCAATATAATTATCATCAAATCCAAATTCTGTTACAAAGTATCATGCTGGTTACTATCTTAAAAAGTTTTATTTTCACAAATTTTTCTTCAGTTCTACTAAATTTGTAGTAATCAAAATATTATTTTTTTAATTTCGATTATACGTCTTTTCATTTATACGTCCTTTTACAACAGTCCTTTGAAAAACGTATTTTCGAAAATAAAAAGTGCGCATGGGGATTGAAATATAATGGTACTGGATAATTTAATTTATACTGATGTCAATGATATAAGAAAAACTACCTTAGCTATACGTGGATGCAAGAAAAAGATTTCTTATGTTAATCCCCACTGGAGTTTTTGTAAAAAAAAAAAAAAAAAAAAAAAAATTAAAAACCGAGGAAAAATATCTGTAGTGATAAGTGTAAAGGATTTAAGTCCATATTCTTGATTTTTCAGGAGACGAAAAATAAAGTTTAACTAGCTAAAAACAAATCAGAAGAATAGATTAGGGAAAAGGTATTTCGTTGATTTTTACCCTTTATACCATTCAGTGGTTGTCAACCTTCATTTAATAACGGGAAAAATTGAATTAAATATTTTATACCATACATGAATGGTAAATTTCTAAATTGGTCCTTTTTTTACCAATGGATTTTCTCAAAGACTAAATGACATTGAATTAAATCCTTTATACCAATCGATAGAGAATTTTTTTTTCTGAGTCTGACTATGTACTTAACTCAAAATCGACATTTTTGGACTTAAATCCTTTATACTTATCAGTACAGATATACTCTTAAAAGCGTTTCTTTATGCCCCCCCCCCTCCCTTAAACGGGGGGGGGGGAGATTTCGTAAAATCCCTTTATAATGCGTGTTCGGAACTCAAACAGTCTACACATAAAAATTAATCTTACTGAGATAATTTGAAGCAAAGTTATGCTTGGAAACACGTTTTTTGCACTACCCCCCAACCCCCAAGGGGATTGGATAGGACGAAATCTTACAAAATCCCTTTGTAGTATGTGCCTTGAGTACGCATAACCAATCGACGTATCAAAAAATCACTATCCTGAGATAATTTTGAGCAGTGTTACACTTATAAGCGTGTTTTTGCCCTCGTGGGGAGGTAGAAATTTTGTAAAATCATTTTACAGTGCGTGTTGGGAAGGCATAAACAACCCACACATAAAAATTAATTTTGCTGAGATAATTTGAAGCAAAGTTATGCTTGGAAACGGGTTTATTGCTCAACCACCCCCAAGGTATATAGATAAAACTGCTTAGAAAAATCTCCACGAAAGGTACTTCACTCAGCTTAAGCCAATCGCGTTGTAGTCGGCTTTAAAATCTACAACACAACACAGCGCAGCATATAAATTTAGAGGCTATAGTAGATACTGCCATAAGACTTAAATATTTTGTGCATTATGGGAGTCCTGAAATTTAGTTATGGTGAAATTATTCATCGTGATAGCAACTGATGAAGTTTCAAAATTTCATACCATGTGGCAACAGATTTTCAACAGCATATAATAAAAAAATATCAGGAGTTTTAATACTTGCTGCAACCCAGTTTATAGAATGGGTTGCAGCATTCAACCCAGCAAAGTCAAATAAGAATAATCTTCTATTTGACATGATTTCCTGTTAACTTTATCGTTATATTAATGACATATTTTATTTTGATCGACATATTCACATGACTTGGAATACAAAATTAATTTTCGTGTAAAACAAATTTTTGCCATCATTTGTTTTTTAAACAATGTATCCAATATTTCAGTTCAACAATTGAATGAACATCTGCAACAACTACTTAATAAAAAATAATTGTTTGATAAACAACAATGTTTATACATACATTTTAACAACAATGAAAAGCTTCCCTTTTATAACAATTTTCTTCAGTCTAATTTCTGACCTTTATCTGAGAATGACGTATCTTTCGTTCTTAGGTGTTTTCTTCGTGAGTTACTTTTTAAAAAAGTTTCTCATGTGGTTTATTTTTAAACTTTTCGAGCATCGTCCTATGGAGGATGCTCGGGAAAGGTATGCGTGTCCAGTAACTCCCATCTTTGCTGGACGTTATTTGTTAATAAATAATGATAGGCAAATTTTTTATAACCCAGCTTCATATAAAGCTCGTATTCATAAGCATCCAAAATTGGACATAAAAAAGCTGCCAAAAGTTGATAATATTATTTCACTGCCTGATACTGTTACTGACGAACCTCCGTTCCAAACCGAAGTGGACTCGGTTCAGTCTCAGGTAGTAGACACATTCGATGAAAAAGAAACAGTTTTTACTGCACTGCCTGAGAATGCTTCTGACGAACCTCCGTTTCAAATCGAAGTGGACTCGGTTCAGTCTCAGGTAGTGGACACACTCGATGAAAAAGAAACAGTTTTTACTGCACTGTCTGATAATTCTACTGACGAACCTCCGTTTATCGAAGTGGAATCAGTTCTCTCTCAGACAGTGGAAACGGTTATAGAAAATCAACCAGTTTCTGTTTCTCCACAACATCATAAGAAAAAGAAATTCCGAAAATTGAGGAATTTTCTGAAAATATGTTGTTGTTGTTGCATTCGAAGTGTAAAAGATTAAATTATCTCTGGATGCTTGGCAGTAGGCAATGGGACCTGCCTAATCAAAACTCCCCATGAGAAACGATGCATGGCGACCTCCACGTGGTGTTTCTCGGGTAACGCTAACAGCCATGTGCATTTAATTTAGATAAAGTTGTTATTATAAAGGTTTCGTTCATGCGTATGTGTGTGTGTTATGATTATTGTTATAACATATACCCAGTTTTTTTCAGTAATGAATATCCGCTATTTAAATTACAAATTTCGGAAATTTCCATTTTTCGTATATTTATAACCTACTTGAAACTCGATATTATAAATTTTAAAGTAAAATTAAACTCACACATTACATTTTTACATGGAAAATTTTTTTATTCCAATAAAACTACATCAAAATTTATTTTTTGAGCATGCTTAAGCTGAATAGTTTACGTCAAAAAATTCAAAACTTTAAAATATGTTATATCAACCAAGTTCTATAAAAGTAGTACCTGTAAGAAATAATAAAATCTTATTACAGTTTAATATTAGAGAATACTTTTAATTTAGGATTTATTTTCGAATTTTCTGAAAATTATTAGATTAATTTTCGTTCAAAGCTGCCAGTGTAAACAAACAAGATAGAAGTACCATTTCATCCATTAAAACTTTAACCACGAGAGAATTTAGGGAACCAACGATAAACAAATTAAGAAAATAATTATTTGTAGTCACTCAGTTTCATAAAAAAAAAAAAAAAAAATGGGGATGGTCTGTATTAATGTGATGTTATGTGCAAGGCCGTAGCCGTAGGTAAAGGGAGGGTCCACTCCCCCTCCCACCGAAATAAAGGATGAATGATTGTTTTCGTGTAGTCTCATGCTTTAGCAAACATTGCTGCCTAAAAAAAACGTGGACTCGGCTCATAAGGACTCTGCACTCTAAGGTGGACTCTGCTCAGTTCCCCATCATATATAGGTTCTCATAAATTTCTAGAACAGGACATTCTCTTAACATAGTTATCACGTTAAGAGAAATGAATTTGAAAAAACGCTTGACAGAGTGGCAGAATGAAATCCCCGCCTAATAGGCTATCCACCGTTTACTTCGATATGTTTATCTTATTCTAATCTATTAATGTATTTTATCAGGGTCGATTCCGTTGTTTAGTTTTCATGCTACTATTTCCAATGCAACAATCCTCAAAACGCATATTTATATGGAAAATTTACAATTTTGTTATGTTGATAAAATCTTAAATAATATTTTAACATTTCCACCAAAAAATTTGTACATTAGAGACAGAAAATGATTTATGAGACTTTAAAAAATACGACTATTTAACGACAGTTTATCGTAATTAAAAACTAACGAATAATTTTCTAAGTCTTCATGTAATATATTTATATTAATCGTTTCATCAAGCATATGTCGGACTAAATAAATCTATTAAGTCTGGAATAATTTTATGGTGTCCATTGAGATAAAGATCATTTAATAAATAAATAAAATGATAAATAAATAAAATGTTAAAATAAATAAAATGATTAAAAAAAAAAAAAAACTAATTAAAAATAATTTTTAGCCTGCATTGTATTACAATTTTATGATCATTCCCAGGCTAATTTAATTATTTATTTTGTAATTATTTTAGTTTAATTAGCTCTTCGGAGAGTAATCACAGTAATTGTTTAAACCAATAATAATCTTAAAATGAAATAATTGGACAGTTTTGATATATATTATTATTATTATTATTATATATATATATATATATATATGTATATAAGTTTAAAAAATAAAATTTATAAATATGTTTCTTTTTGTTTATTTAATTTCTTATTAATTTAAATAAATTTTGCATTTAATGTGACTGGGTTGCGTCTAGGGATTCAGAAAATATTTCGGATACATTATAGTTTATGGGTAATGCTTAAGATAGTTAATTGAAAAAAAAAAAAAAAAAAAAAAAAAAAAACATGGTAACAATGACAGATATAATACCTAATAATATAATAATGGAACTTATGTTAATGCCTAAATGTCTGAAGTCATAATTTGTGTACAAATATAACTGATAATAGAGAAAAGATTAATTCACGTCAGTATCTTCAGTTAAATTATTACTTTTGTCTGTGGATTTTCATATAAGATTTTACAAAAAAGGAAATCAATATGTAAAAAAAAAAAAAAAAAATCTTAAAATATTTGAGAGCATTAAACTTTATACATATCTTCCATAACAGTTATTTTTTTTTTTTTTCCTTTAATATTTATATTTATCTTTATCCTTTCAAACATCATAGAAAAAAAAATTATTTATTTGATGTTTAAAAGTTACTTTTACTCGTCGCTATTTAAATAACAGCGACGAGTATATATATATAAATTGTTTAATATATATATATATATATATATATATATATGTATGTATATATATATAAAGTGTTTTAAGTATATGCATGCTGCATTTTTCAATTATATTTCTTCATAATTAAGAACCTGCATTAAAAGTTTTTTTCTTTTTTTCCCCCATGTTTATATAGTAATTTAAATGTGCCTCCCCATCTTTTCCCCAAAAAATAAATAAGTAAAAATTAAATGGGAATGTAAATGTCTAAAACCATTACTGTGAAAAGCAACTTACGCTAAGAGTAAAAAATTACTAGTCGCATACTAAATTATAACCATGTGCAAAAATTTTTGGAAATTTTGGCGAAAAACGTTCGTTGGCGGGAAACTTCAGGGGAAAATTCCTGGGCCGCAGTTGGTATAGATGGGGGAGAATACCCGGGCCGCAGTTGACCTATGGGGGAGATAAAAATGTCATTTTGGGACGCAGTTGACCTAGTGCTAGACCTAAGTGCTAGATTCACCAAAATCAGTACTATGGTGCATACTATGGTGACTTACAATATATGTACCAACTTTCAGCTTATTCGAACAAAGCGTTTAGACGCTAGCGTGTTCACTCAGACACACACACACACACATAGATCATCGTAAAAATAGTGAAAACGGACTCAGGGAACCTTCAAACGTATAGAAACATCAAAATCTCAAATTCGGATTTTTGACATGATTACAATACTTTCCTCACTATAGTGTTCGGAAAGTAAAAATAAGAAAAAAGATTGAGTTAAAACATTAGCATCATGTTGCTTAGAAACTGTATTCGCAAATGCATTTAACGTTTCAAAAAATTTCCCCTTCCCGCAGATTACTCATTTGAACCCATCCAGACCTGACAAAAAAATAAAGTCTGTAGATCTTTAAATACATATTCGTTTATGTGAAGGAAAATCAACAGCACCTGTTGATCTTGAACGATTGCCAAATTAGTGTAGGATGATGACTAGTTTCATTCAAGACACTGAAATTTTCTCTTCCATAAGTTTTAAACATCACTAGCACGACTAATACAAGTTTAAAATTGAGTCCAAAAATTAAATGGTTTCACAAAGCTTCAGCCACTCGAACTCTAAATCAAAATTATTTAATATTGTACATTTTATTAACATTAAACATTTTTCCAGATAATGAACTATCCTCATATTTATTTACTTTAATATTTTTCAGAAAATATTCAAATTAAATTACAAGTAGAAGCAAAAATTACTACCAATGCACTATAAATTAAATAATAATAAATTGTAACTTTTCGGTGTTTTTCATTTTTCTTGAAATGACAAATCACTGGTTTTCGGGAGTAGCGCATGAAATGGGAATACAGGGATTTTTAATGCCCTTTATAGAAAGTATGAGTTAAAACTGCAAATGAAAAATTCCCCTTAAAATAATTAAGAAAATTTTAGGGGAATTTTTGAGAGTGACGTGATATCTTTAAAAAAAAAAAAAAAAAAAAAAAAAAAAACTGTAGATATGTGTATATCGCGTTTAAATAAAGGATTAAAAAAAAAATCTGGAGAGACTCCACTCGACTTTCCGAACATTAAGTAATTAACGATTGTATAAATAACGTAAGAGTAGTAGTTAAATAAGCAAAAGAGAAAATTATAATAGGGTGTATGAGTTAGAGGTCTGCACGGCCCATAATTTTGAGGCCCGGGCCGGCCCGTACGAAATCTTTGCTTACCCGGCCCGACCCGGTATAAAATTGAAAAATTCGGCCCGGGCCGATTGAAAAAAAAGAAAAAAAAAAATCATGCGTTTCTATGAAAAAGATTTGTAGTATGTGTTTTGCAGAGGTTTTATATAGCGAAGCAATAGATTCTTCAACAAAACTGCTGAACTTTTACAAGATAATTATATATAAACAAAAGTTCATTATTATAGACGTACAGAAGGCACAAAGACAGACAGAAAGCCAAATCGAAAATATTAGCACTCATCAAACAATATAGGACGGTATATAAAATGGTTATTACTACTAAAAATGCACGTTCAACCATTTCCTCTTAAGCACTGTAATGTATACGAATCTTTCATGTGATCTGGTAAACAAAATTTTAACGGTAATCCAACCATATTCTATAGGAAAGAGGCTTTTGTACATGCTAAAAATGATGCTACTTTCATTCAGTGCACTGGAGAAAAGAAAAGGAAGTTTAGAGAAAAAGTTACAGCGGAAGGATTTTTATAGCCTTTATACCACCTAAACTCTACAGACCATGGGGCAGAAAACCTTATACATAGTAACGTATCTAATTTCTTTTGTTTGAACATGTGCGCAAACTAGTAGTGACATACATACTGTTTTGAGTAGGAAACCATTTAATATTACTTGAAATAAAATATATTAATTTCGAGACATGCTAAAAATATTTGCGGAAAATCAGATCGCGAACAGACAGACTGATAAGCAATTAAACTGAAGTTACAGACATTTTTTAACAAAATAAAATTTTATGTGATATACCTACCATCCTGTAAAATTATGTGAAATAAATGACTGAAGAAATATTTTATCATTTTCCTTTTTCGTTGATTAACGATGAAACCAGAAAAAGATTCAGGCCGACACGGCCCGGAAAACATTTCATTCAGGCCCGGCCTGGCCCGAGTATGCACAAAAAAAATGAGCCCGGGAGTACTTTTCTTCATATAGTATGTTATTAAATTTATCGCTGTTGACCTTGAAATAATTTGAGCCCATAGATCATAACGATAAATTTTCGTTGCGTCCCTGTAAAAATCTATAAAAGCTAGATCTCACCAAAATCTATAAATTTCGTGCGATGGTTACCTACAACATGCATATAAATTTTCAGATCAACCGGATAAGCCATTTAGACGCTATCACATTTTAAATAATTTGAGCCCATATGTCACAATCATAAAGTACTTTTCTTCATGAAAATTAAACAAAGATTCACTTACATTAAGTCACTACTGCAAAGAACTTCACAGAAATCAAATGTCAAAGCTTACCTGAAAAGAAAGAAATAATATAAATAAATTTATATAAGTTTAAAAGAAACAGCAATAATAATTTCAAAATAGTGAAAATTTTCATTTCGTTAATTTTTTTGTTATTTTCTTCTATAATAAATAGAAAAAATATTAATTTAGTATAAGTTTTCGATTTTCGGTTGTATGTGTGTGACAGGGAAAAAAAAAAAAAAAAAAAAAAAGAGTTCCAGCTCAATAACTAACGTACACAATTTCATATCGCTCAACAGGGGGAGGGAAGGGTCATCTCGTTTTCTCACATTTTTTAAAAATGACAGTACAGAACATAATTTCCTATAAATGCACACAATGAGAACTATTTTTAAGTAATCAATATGAAATAAATATATATACTGTGAGACTTCTCAAGTTGGACACCTCTCTAAGTTGAACACTTTTTCACGGATCGGAATGTATCCATATTCTAAATATTATATCCAACCTTTACAAGCTGGACAGCCCTTTAACTTTGAAGCTGGACATTCATATACTGCTCTAAGTTGGACACTTATCAAATGAGACGGGGGGAGGGGGGGGGGAATGCTAAATGTCTAAATTTTCAAATATTAAAATGTATTTACGAAAAGTTTCCTACATAATACTAATATAATAAAAAAATAATAATTGACAATAATAAAATTTTAAAAAATAATAAAACTTAGATTGAAAATGTTAAATGTTAATCCTTTCATTCTGAGTAATGTAACTTGGAATCATAATATTTGAAAAAAAAAAAAAAAAAAATTACTCCCACCCCAAACTCTCGCTGATTTCTAAATAAAAACTATTAAAATCTAACTATATTTCTCCATCGAAATATACATTAGGACTGAAGACAGTCTCAATCTACGAATTTTTACGATACCAGTTTTACGATAGTTAGACATTTATCGAAATCGAAAATATAGTTGAATAATCTGAAAGCGATGTTATAATTTGAAAAAAGAAAAAAAAAAAAAACTAATAGTCCTCCGTCCTAAACTAAATTCTGCTTTTGCCAGAATTTAATCAAAATCTTTTTTTTTTTTTTTTTTTTTTTTTTTTTTTAATTATTATTGAAAGAAAAAAGAAAATTAATAATAATCAGTATCATTACAAGCGATATCGAAAAATTTTTTTTAATAATTTTGAATTAGGAAATAAAAAGTGCGCGTGAAATAATATGAAACAAAACTAAGTAAAAAAATGAATTGAATGATTTAATGTTTTTGTTTTTCGGGGGCTGCTCATGCATATAAAAAATGCGTATTAAAACGAGTCGAAGAAGGAAGCGAAATAAGTATTGAGTTATATTACGATAAATACGATATATAATAGGATACGATATATTAGACCTATCGTCCTGGGTTAGTAGGTATTTTCGTTAAAAGAAATAGTTTGTTCGTTCGGTGCAACTTGCACATGAGTCCCGTAAGGTACAACTTTCACATTAGTCCCTTGAGGTACAACTTTCACTTTAGTTCCGTCATGTACAACTTGCACATTAGTCCCCTTTAAATATAGCTTTTTATAATATTCTAAATTATTGATAATAAAATCTGTAAATAATTCAGAATAAATACCATAATAATATTTTTTCCCCCCCAAATTGTACCATTGCTTTCAAATTACTCAATTATATTTTCGATAAATTTTCGATTTCGATAAATGTCCAACTATCGTAAAACTGGTATCGTAAAAATCCGTAGATTGAGACTAATAGTCCTCAGTCCTAAAATATCCCAGTAATTACTTTTGAAAGAATTCTGAGACATGTGTTTTGCAGTTTTTCTGGAGAAATATCGATTACTGTATTTAGAACCTGAAAGGTCAATAATTTTAAAAAACGTCCCTTTACTTTTTATTTATTTTTATTTCCTTTGTATTTTGTCCAACAAATAATTACATTTGCATATTCTTCATTTAGCATAAATCTGTACGGATAAGTATAAAGGATTTAAGTCCAAAAATGTCGGTTTTGAGTTAAGTACATAGTCAGACTCAGAAAAAAATTCTCAATCGATTGGTATAAAAGATTTAAGTCTACGTCATTTAGTCTTTGAGAAAATCCATTGGTAAAAAAAGGTTCAAGTCAGAAATTTACTATTCATGTATGGTATAAAATATTTAATTCAATTTTTTCCCGTTGTAGTATCTTGTAGCGTGGAGGATAATTATTTACTTGACTAATCAGAACAAGAAATTAATCTTTTTTCCAAATTTTAATTTAACTAGATTAATTTTTAGAAAGTTACAATATATACATATTTTGCTGTATTTCCTCGATATGAATTGGTTTTCAATAAGATCGTGGGTAGTACAGTATAAGACTGGAATGAATTTCAGATCGAGTCCACAGTGATTTCATCAGTGACCGCTTCTGCAGTCTTCTCCAGAAAATAACGGTTCCTTTCCCGAGGTCTAGCCCGACCTGCTCTGGGATTCCTGCCTTTCCAAAACTCCGACGTGAACTGTCGTTTTTAGTCTCTCATCGTAAAAATTACAGTTCGTATTGGGCGTGTTTTTCTAAAAACAAAATCTCAGATGCAGGCCCTGATTCGCTCGAAATTCCATCACCGGCTCTGACGCGTTGAATTCCTCTCGAAGGGAAAGTTCTCAAGCATGCGGCTTCCCACGATCATCAAAGGGAAACGGACATACCTTTTTACAAAGGAGAGATGTTCCGCTGCGAGCCGTTAGGCTCCAGACTGTCTGCTTCTTTGTACTGAAATGTCTCTTTCAATGATATATTGGAGTCGGAGTCTCTGCCTTTACAGCTCCCCTCCCCTTAAAGAAAAATTCGGGGCCATTTTGGGGCCGAATTTTCATCAGAAGAAGCTGAAATTAGGATATTCAAATTCACTTCTAAAAGAGGCAATAGTCCCTACAAATTGGAATATCTACCAGAAAAATATAATGTTGATTTTTCAACAAAACCAAAATAATTAAACACTACCTTATTAATTTTTACACTTAAAATATATACTTCCCTGATTATACTGATTAATTTAAAAACACCAAAAAGAAAAAATTTTAATTTTGAAAATTTAACTTGCTTATTTACAATACAAAAAATTTCTTTTGCTTTTAAAGTTACATTCGACTTAAACAGTCTACGTGAGCTATCTCACGCCCTGGCCGGTGTATTACAGTGTAATCATATGGCTGCAGAGTTAATGCCCATCTCATTAATCGAGGGTTTTTCCCAGCATTTCTCTTCAACCAGACTAATGGATCGTGATCTGTTTCAATAGTGAATTTTTGTCCATCTAAGTAGTGCTTTAACTTTTTTATAGCGAATATTATCGCAGCACACTCTTTTTCTGTCGTAGTATAATTTCTTTCGGGAGCAGTAAATTTCCTGCTCAAGTATAAGATAGGGTGCTCTTCCTTTTCTATTCTCTGAGCGAGGATTACCCCAACCCCTAAGTCTGAGGCATCGGTCTGTACGATAAAGGGGTGCTCGTAATTCGGAGGATAAAGAATAGGTTGGTCTGTTAATTTCCGTTTTACTTCCTCGAATGCTTTTTGCATTTCAGCGGACCATTCTATGCTTTCTTTGCGATTTTTCCCTTTTAGCGCTCTAGTTAGAGGCTCAACAATAGTGGCATAATTTTCGATATAGCGGGCGTAGTATCCTACCATTCCGAGAATTTGTCTAATTTCTGTTTTAGATTTCGGGGTCGGAAAATCCAAGACTGCCTGGATTTTAGCTTCTGCGGGCGACCTACGTCCGTTCCCTACAACGTGCCCCAAGTATGTTACGCTGTCTTGCGCAAATTGACATTTAGAAGGTTTTATTTTCAACTTTGCATCCTCTAGTTTTTTTTAAATTATGTCTAAATGTTCCATATGCGCTTCCCAAGTCTTTGAAAATATGGCGATATCGTCTAAGTACGGTACGCAAAAGTTTTCACAGCCCTGTAATAATAGTGACATAAATTTACTGAACCTATATGGGGCATTCACTAATCCGAAAGGCATTACTAAGGGTCTAAAATTTCCCCAAGGAGTGGAAAATGCCGCATATCTTTGCGCCCTAGGTGTCAGTGGAATTTGCCAATATCCTTTCGTTAGATCTACAAGCGTGATAAATTTAGCACTTGAAACTAAGTCCAAACGATCTTCGATGTTCGGTATTGGAAAATATTCGGTTCTGGTTATGGAATTCAAAACGCGATAGTCCAAACATGGGCGTGGCTGTTTGTGGGGGGCTTCTACTAAAATTAAAGGACTACTATAGTCCGACTCCCCTATTTCGATTATGTTCAATTCAAGCATTCTTTTGATCTCTCTTTTGAGGATTTCTGTCTGTCTTTGAGACATTCTGTACGGTTTAATTCTAACCGGTTTGTCGGAAATTAATTCGATGTCGTGCTCGATTAGATCGGTGCGCCCTGGATCATTTGAAAACAGGTCCCTGTGGCGATCCAAAACCCCTTTTAATTTCTCTATCTGATCGGTAGTATGTTTCATTTCTAAATTTCCATTTCTTACGATTTCGTTGAAGTCATAAACATTTGGGTCCGAGTGTGGATATACTATTTCTAAATCTGTTTCTTTATTGTCCACGCTAGTGATTTCACTAAACAAAACATTTATCATCTCTGCCCTTTGTCTATAAGGTTTCAGCATATTAACGTGGAATACTTGAGAGGGCTCCCTCCTACCTGGAATATTCACAACATAGTTAGTCTCCGAGATTTGTTTCTCCACTGTACCCGGTCCGATCCAACTTACGGCGAATTTATTCGGCTTGTACGTCGCAACCACTAGAACTTGGTCTCCCGGTTTAAATTTCCGGTCAACTGCGTCCCGATCGTACCAAAGCTTCCTTTTCTCTCTCGCATCTTCCATCGATTCAATAGCTAATTCTTGGCATTTTTTTAGCCGATTTATAAGATCAAAAATGTATTCAGTAACGGGCGTTTGTTCCTCGTTTTCGATTCCGCATAATTTTTCAAAAATTATTGTCTCGGGAGTTCTTAGATTTTTGCCGTGAACGAGTTCGGCAGGGCTATATCCGGTAGATTGATGCACGGTAGTACGCAACACCAATAATGCAAATGGAAGATTTTTCTCCCAATCTGCTCCGTTTTCTAAGCATAACACTTTTAATAATCGCTTTACGGTGCGGTGAAATCTCTCAATCGCTTGGGATTGGGGATGATGTATGGAGCTATGAATCACTTTTATTCCAAACTTTTCGAAAAAGGTCTCGGTCAATTCACTCGTAAAACTTCTTCCTAAATCTAATTGAATCTCTCGCGGGAACCCGAATCTGCTAAACATTCGTAAGAACCCGTTTATCACTGCTGGAGAAGTGATTTCTTTAAGCGGTATGGCCTCCGGATATTTTGAAGACAAACACATAGCTGTCAAAAGGTACCTATTTTCGTTTTCACTTAGAGGGAGTGGTCCCGTTAGATCAGCGGAAAACCGAGTGAACACTTCGGTTACTATGGGAACCCTTTTCATAGGCGCTTTCTTCACTTCTCTAGGTTTCCCTATCATCTGACAATGGTGACACGATAATACAAATTCCTCTATTTCTTTGACCGAATTTGGCCACGCGAAATATCTGAAGATTTTATCTTTCGTCTTTGTGACTCCGAGATGTCCGCCAACATTCGAATGACATAATTCCATTACGTCTTTTCTAAGTGTTACAGGAATAATCACTTGTTTTCTAACCTCCCCGCGATTTGTTTTAGATTGTCTAAAAAGGATTTCATTTTCTAAAATGAACTCGGAATTACCTTTGTTCGCTTTTTCAAAACACGGATTTAAAGTCGCGTCTTCACGCTGTAATCCTTTCATCCTTTCTTTATTTACCCCTAGAAGGCTTAGAGACTTCTCTTTCTCAGAGGGGGGAATGACAATAGGGGTTTCTTCCCGTATCTCTGCTACTGCGTTAGTGGTCTCGGATTCTCGTAATCTCTCTCTCTCCTCTTTCTCGCTCTGCCTTTTTTTCGCGCGAGTTACTACTTGGTTGATTAACTCTGGTTTTTTCATTTTTGCGCCTTCGATAATTTCATGCGTTTGATTACCCAAAAGATAATGATTCATTTCCAGTGAGTCGTCAACTACTGCCGCTTTCGTGCTAACAGTCCCAATATCTGCAATCTTAAGCGTAACACTAGCGATCGGCAGGCAGTGTAATTCTTTCTGCAACGGCTGTTTGAGCCAAATACTTTCTCCGGTTAATTGCTCCGGTTTTATGTATTGTTTTCCTATAAGATCGAAGCTTGCTCCACTGTCACGAAGGGTGACAATTTTGACGTCATTTATTTCGGCCTCCCCTAAATAAGGTGTGAAACAAGATCCTAAATCGTCTGTAATTCCTATCTGATTTACAACTGCTGTTGATTGATCTCTAATTAATTTCGGACAATTAGTTTTGTAGTGCCCGACAACGGAACAATAAAAACATCGGATCTCTTTCTTTTTCTCATAGGCGTTCTCTTTCCCTTTGTTTTCCTGCGATTTTGTCCTATCGCGCCAATTAAATGGCTTTTTTTCTTTGTTTTCTTTTGAAAATGTAAATTTATTTTTATCGGGTTTTCGGTCATCTTTTTCTTTACCGACCCAATTTTTCTTTATGGCTTTCCTAACGGATTCAAATTCATCTAGTTTAATAGCTAATTCTTCGGGATCAGTCTCTTTCGCCCAAGAATCTAGAAACTTCTCTTTCATCTCTGCGCTAGCCCTTTTTTTTATCTGGTCGCAAATTAGTAATTTCTTCAAGCTCTCAAAGTCCCCAATTTCTAGTTTTTCCAACCGACCTAACAAGAATGTTTCCAAGTCATAAACTAAATCTCGAAATGACGTTCCACTTGATCGCTGGTGGTTGTTAAATTTTTGTCGGAATGACTCAGCGTCAACCTTAAATCGATCTAACAGATAATTTTTGATGTAATCAAAATCTTCTAATTTCTCCGCCGGTTGTCTTAATATCTGTTCTGCTAATTTGGTGGGTAACAAAGCAAGTAATTGATTTACATAGTCTGAGCTCTCTAACCCCAATTTACTCGCTTGACGTTCGAATAGATTTAAATATAAAGCCATGTCAGAATTTAACTCATCAAATTTATGAATAATAGATTTAAGTGGGGGAGTATATTTCCGCTCTTCTCTGCTAGAGTTTAAGCTTGTCGTTTCTATACTTTGAGATAACCTGAGACGTTCTAATTCGAATTCTCTCTGTGCTTTTTCACTTTCAATTTGGGCTAAACGTTCCTCTTTTATTTCTTGCGCTAATCGTTCTTCCTTGATTAATTTAATTTGGGCCAAAGCCACCTCTAATTTAAATTCTGCAGATTGTTCAATTTTTTTTATTATGGACCTTGTCCCATCGGTGGGCAGAATATCTACTTCCCATTCTTCTGCTAAAAATTTTAAATCCACTTTTGAATATTCGTGCAAAGCAGCAATGATTTTTGATTTGAAATTTTCCTAACACAATTTTACTAAATATTCTCAATTTCCTAATTATTCGCAATACACATTTAGCAATTATTTAAAATTTCAAATACAAGCACAATTTAAATAAATAACTAAATAATACACACTTTAATACCAAATTTGGCTTTCGGATTCCTGCAATATCTTGCAATACTTTTTACCCAATTTAAGCTTATGCTTACAAGCAATTTAAAGAGAACAATTAATATACACAAAAATAAGGAGTTCTTTCACACTGTGCAACCATAGATTATACCATAAATACACACAACTTAAAATTCTGAAAATTCTCTTAATGAATATAATTTAAATATATCATTCACAGTTTTTTTTTTCTGCAAACTTCCATTTTATAATAAATATATCTACTTAATTTTCAGAATTTCTATTTAGGGATAACAAGAACCCTTTTTTTTTTCCGCTTTCTTTTTAAATTTCAATTTCTTTTACAATTTTACTTCCTTTTATTTTTCTTCAAGGTTAAGGAAATTTCCTTTTCCAACATAAATTTAAAATTTTCTTAACAAATTAACTATTTTGTCAATTCTAAACTTTTAAATAATGAATTATTTCATTTAATTTAATTAACTAACCTGTTAATTTTAGACATTAAGCATTTCGCTCAAACATTAAAAATTTTCTGCAAGAATATACAAAGACAAAAATTTTTTTTATTTTTACTAATTGCCTCTCAAGAATGAACGGAATATCCTTACCTTTTCTGATGTTTTTCATCTAAGGTGGGCACATCTCCGCTGAGCACTTTTAGCAGGCACAAGACCACTACTTCCAGGGATCGGTGCTCCTCTTCTTGATCTTTTGAAAGGGCACTCCGTCACTTCTGCTCTAGACTGGCTCTCCGTACGCTGTTTGGCTTCTCCCGTCTACGTCGAAGGCTTCGTAACGCTGCTTCCGTACTAGGAACCGGTCGTTGCTTCCGTTGTTGCCTGGTCTACGCTGAGGATCTCTTCTGAATTCTGTAATCTCTTTCCTCGCTTCTGCTTAGATTCACTCTTCTCTATATACTGTCATCCGATAGAGCTGCCACCAAATTTTCTTTATTCTATTAGTCTGTAGTATCTTGTAGCGTGGAGGATAATTATTTACTTGACTAATCAGAACAAGAAATTAATCTTTTTTCCAAATTTTAATTTAACTAGATTAATTTTTAGAAAGTTACAATATATACATATTTTGCTGTATTTCCTCGATATGAATTGGTTTTCAATAAGATCGTGGGTAGTACAGTATAAGACTGGAATGAATTTCAGATCGAGTCCACAGTGATTTCATCAGTGACCGCTTCTGCAGTCTTCTCCAGAAAATAACGGTTCCTTTCCCGAGGTCTAGCCCGACCTGCTCTGGGATTCCTGCCTTTCCAAAACTCCGACGTGAACTGTCGTTTTTAGTCTCTCATCGTAAAAATTACAGTTCGTATTGGGCGTGTTTTTCTAAAAACAAAATCTCAGATGCAGGCCCTGATTCGCTCGAAATTCCATCACCGGCTCTGACGCGTTGAATTCCTCTCGAAGGGAAAGTTCTCAAGCATGCGGCTTCCCACGATCATCAAAGGGAAACGGACATACCTTTTTACAAAGGAGAGATGTTCCGCTGCGAGCCGTTAGGCTCCAGACTGTCTGCTTCTTTGTACTGAAATGTCTCTTTCAATGATATATTGGAGTCGGAGTCTCTGCCTTTACACCGTTATTAAATGAAGGTTGACAATCACTGAATGGTATAAAAGGTATAAGTCAACGAAATCCCTTTTTCCTAATCGATTCTTCTGATTAGTTTTTAAATAGTTTAACTTTATTTTTCATCTCCTGAAAAATCAAGAATATGGACTTAAATCCTTTATACTTATCAGTACAGAATTATTAGTACAAAAGTATTAATTCCATTCAATTAGCGATAAAATTACAAAGCATTTAAATGAGGTACATTTTCTGTGTGAATATTTATAAAACTCTGCAATAATATTTAAAATAATAATAATCTTATTTTTAAAATTAGACTAAGTATTACTGTCAGATGTACCCAAAATTCGTGTTGTTTTGAATTAGTAAAATGGCACCAGAAATTTTAGTTTCAAAATACTTATATTTTACCAAATACCTTCTTAAAGCTTATTTAAATGCTATCCAGGAAACTTTCCATGGTCAGTTTCTTTAAATTCAAAAAGCAACAGCATTCTTCGGCACAACTAATATTTTATTTATTTATTTATTTATTTAAATATAATATTAAAAAATTACCAACTCGAACTCAAACTTAATTATCTTGTTTTATTTTTTATTTCATTTTGCACGCGCGCTTTTTATTTCCTAATTCAAAATTATTAAAAAAAAACTTTTTCGATACTGTCCGTTTCGAAACTGATTATTTTTAATTTTCTTTTCTTTCAAAAAAATAAAAAAAAAATAAATAAATAAATAAATAAAATTATTAAAATAAACTTTTTCGATACTGATTATTATTAATTTGTCTTTAAAAAAAAAAAAAAAAAAAATGAAATTCTGGCAAAAGCAGAATTTAGTTTAGAACGGAGAATTATTAGGTTTTTTTTTTTTTTTTTTTTTTCCTCCAAATTATAACATCGCTTTCAAATTATTCAATTATATTTTCGATAAATTTTAGATTTTGATAAACGTCCAACTATCGTAAAACTGGTATCGTAAAAATCCGTAGATTGAAGCTAATAACCCTCAGTCCTAAAAAAAAAAATAAAAGAAAAGTAAGTTTTCATTTTCACACATTTTTATTAGAAATTTCACTTATTCCTCGTAGAAATTAGCTGTAAATAACTAAAAAGGCAATGTTTTTTTGTGACAATATATTCATCTCTGTCTTACCTTATTAAAAAAAAAATACATCTTTCCTTCAGTTGAAACAACATGTACAAATTGCTGCAATTTAGTGCATAATGCAAGAGTCTTTCGTTTTATTGATTTACATACTCTCTTGTAATCCAATAAAATCTTTTATTGAATTTTCTTTTATCGGGACTTCAGAAAATACCCAGCAGAGGTTCTACAGGCATGTTTCGACTTCGACTGTTTTAAAATGAGCATTGGACAAAACATTTCGGTTGTTAGGGTTCATTTTCATTTTCATTTTTTTTTTTTTTTTAACCGAGTTTCAGCCTGAGTGTATAATTTAATCCTTTGAGTACTGAATTATTCGAAGATTTTTATGCCCATGGGACGGATTTAATTTGTCGCTATATGGAATAACACTTTCGCGACCGCATGATTTTGATTTTTTTACAGTAAGGTCCGCCTGTGGGCGTTATTCTCCCATGTTACAATATTTCAGAAAAAAAATTTCTGTATTCACATTTATATTACAAATGGATATACATTATAATTTTATTCTTTCTAATCAATGTATCCATAGTATATTTCATTGTAAAATTGTGACTATTGATTACATATTTAAGAAAAAAATAGCATACAAATTGCAAAAGAAACGCCCACTGCTGGAGTTTCAAATGATTTGAATCTACGTCCGCGGTCGCGAAATTGTTATTATGTAAAAGTAATACATTTTATTTGGAATATACCTATATTGATGATATAAGTAAGATATCATAAATGATATGATGATATAAACAAACGCCAGGAAAGTGTTTGCGATCATTGCCCACTGGCAGGGGTGCCGCAAACATCAACACCTACTTCTTAAATTCAGATGACGAGTCAGACTCGTCCACCTGAACTTTGGACAAGTAAGCAGATGACGAGTCTCACTCGTCAAATGTACCCAAAGGGTCAATTAAACTTAATGTATCAAAGGCCTATAGTGGAAAAAGATGCTGATTCATTTTGGGTGTATATCAACCGACAGGTGTTGCTGCTATGCTGTGGTTTTTAGAAATCCTATATTAGAATTCCTAATATAGGGTCTCTGTTCACAGAAAAATTACACCTCAGTTTCTATAGTGAAACAATTCACCAAAGTGTATATGTGAGACGGCCATTATGAAAATACATGTTAGCTTAATTTGGGTGTGTATATCAGCCGACAGGTAGTGTTACTTCTAACCATAGCCTATAGATGCCTGTCGCGTAGCTCGGAAACCAGGCAGGGTCCCTAAGTTGAAGCGGTAGACAGCGCCACCTAGTACAGATTATGGGACTTTTTTATTCAACTGTCACCAATAGTTTAAAGAAGTGACACATGATATATATCATCGACGTTTCTTCGCTTCTATTCGCCTTTTATGTATATCACATCCCACTTTTAAAAGTTTTTGGTGGCTGTTGAATAAAAAAAATTGTGCAATCTGTACCAGGTGGCGCTATTTACCGCTTCAACTATTGCCTAGTTTCCGAGCTACGCGTCAGGCATCTAGTTAGGGAGGTATGCTCTAACTCACCTTATGCGATTTTCCATATGACTATTTCAACATCTATTAGTTTCAATTGCATCAAAATGCATATGCAAAATCTTTATTTTGAGAAGTTGTGTTTATTAAATTTTTTTGTCCATATTAACTGGTAGGTGGTGCTGTTATATAAAAAAATTATAGAAGAAAATACTGTAATGGCCATAACATACCAATTTAAATTTAGATTTTAAATTGGCTTTTTTTTTTTTTTTTTTTTTTTTTTTAAACGTAGTCGTGATTGCTTAATCATTTTATATTTAAACAATTAAAAGTTAAACGCATGCATAGATACAATTTAATTAAATCGAAAAAAGTAAGCACCCCTATAAGTTGGACACTTTTTCATGGAACCGTACGTGTCCACTTAGAGAGGTTTTACTGTATAAATATAATAATAGTAATGGTAAACAAGGACTTTGTTAAAAAAAAAAAAAAAAAAAAAAGTCTTTTTTTTTTTTTTTTTTAACAGAGGCATTGCTTCCCCTCTCTCCGGGTTAAAATGTTCATTGTTAATATTTTTTGAAAGAACTCGTCAAGGCCTTTAAAACGAATGATTGAACTTTAGATGTGTAATAATTTAAAACAAAGTTCTCGATCTCAAAAAAAAAAAAAAAAAAGAAATTAAAAGAAAAGAAAGAAACAATGCATTTAATCAATATTTGTATATAGAGCAAAAAATTGACTTTATTTCGGCATTTACAACTGCTCACCCCCTCTTACGATTTTCCCGTCTCTAGTCACCAAATCCCATACAAGTCTATGGCGAAATTTTTTTTATAAAATTACTCATTACTTAATTAGTACTTTTAAATTCCGTTTTCACATTCTGAAAATTCACAACCGTGAAATTAGTACCCATTTTCCAAAAACTGTTTTTTTTTTTTTTATTGTACAGCTCAAAAATGCTAAACATGTTTTTGATGAAAATTCGCATTGTTAGACTCAAAATTCAAATTAAAAAATCTTTAAGAAATTTTTGGAAAACGGATACTACAAGGTGACAAGAAATAACTTGGAAGTTTCAAACCAAATATCTGTAACTACCACTATCGCAAACTCATTTTGGAAGACGCTGTCTTACCTTGGTCGCAGAAGTTCTTTGGAAACAAAAGATGGACCTTCCAACAGAATTCCGCACCTGCACACAGAGCTAAAGGCACTCAAGATTGGTGCAAGACAAATTTTCCTAACTTCATTGGAGCTCAAGAATGACCACCGTATTCCCCAGATTTGATCCCAATGGATTATTCTGTTTGGTCTATGTTGGAGACAAAGGTGTGGGCCAAATCTCATAAAATTTTGGCATCCCCAAAGGAATTCTTCTGCAAGGAATGGGATAAAATATCAGCAAGTGAGTTGCGGCCCATAGCCGAAAATTTTGTGACACGTTAAAAGCTCTGTATTAAGGCTTAAAGGTAGCCATTTTGAAAATTTGTAAATATAATAGACAAAATAATGTATTCATATTTATTGAAGTTTGGTCGTAATATTTTCATTAGCATTAAAGTTATAATGTATCATGTGTGTCCAAGTTATTTCTTGTCACCCTGTAATTTAACGGTTGTGAATTTTCAGAATGTGAAAACGGAATTTAAAAATAACAATGAGGTCATATGTAATTCTATAAACAATTTTACCCATAGAATAAGGATTGGCTTTGACTGACCTTGAGGATCCGTGATGTTATAAATGCTAAATTTCTCCGATACCCCGTTAATGTTATACTAAGGTGAAAATCGTCTGCAGTCTCCCCGCTGTATATAATTTGCACAACGTGAATTTGTATTGGGAAATTTAGAAGGAAGTTTTTGTAATGGTTACAACATACACTTTTTTTTTTTTTTTTTTTTTAAGCAGCGCAACACTAAACGAGTAATAGTTTTAGATTTAAAACACAGATATTCTGTCAAGCTGGCTCATACTATCCAAGTGCAACCGGGCGTTGCTTTTCTTTTTCTTTACATTTTGTGCATCTCAAATAACGGGGCTGTCCTTGAATACTTCCTTATAACACAAACCTGATGTTCTACTCTCCTCTTCCTGTTTTATAAGCAGTGGAAGAGACATGCTTTATACAGTGCTCACACACGCACCTGATTTCTCGTTTCTGGTAGGTACTATTGCTGAAACAAGGAAGAAAAAACATGCGCCGCGCATAGATTTAAAAGTGTACAATACGTAACTTCATGGACAGCCAAAGCCCATGTTATTCCACGGAGAACTTTATTTCCGTGATTACATTATTTTCTGGATTCTCTCTCTCTTACTTTCAGAAACTTTACGACCATTAAAATTAGAAGGGGAATGTCTCCGGTTGTGAGCACAGTTTTGATTTTGGCTTATAACTTTTGATACAGTAGATATTATGCTAACATATAAATACCAAAAGAAAGCTAGAACTTTCAGCTACCGTTTGATGAAGCAACGGTATTGATTCCGTCAACCAGAAAAAAAATTATTACCAATTTTGTGAAGCGTTTTTTTTTTTTTTTTTTTCGGTCGGGGGGGGGGGGGGGGGGGCGGGGGTACCCGGTTGTGGCCACACTCTAAAAATCCGCTGAAAATGAAAAAATAATAAGAAAAACTACCATAAATACAGAAAACAACAAAATTTATTCCTTTTGCAAGGATTCAGTGGCCGAAATAATAACAGAAAATGGCATTTTTCCAATTTTATTCGTCATCGTCTCCGTCCTCCAAATCAGAAGTGCAATGCTTGCAAGTAAAATAATTTGCATGTATATTGGCACACTTCAAATGCGCAAGACGTTCATACTCGTTGCATTTGATTGAGATGGCTCTTGTTAGGCATAGTGGCAGGTGCTTCAAACTAGGGATGTGCCGGATCGCCAAAAACTGTGATCCGCGGATACGGATACAGATACGAATAGTTTATTTCAAGATCTACGGATACGGATCTTTGAAAAATCTAGAAAAAATAAGTACATATGTTACAAAGCAATGGACGTTCGTTCATTGACCCATTCACCTAGACACGTTTAGTGCCTGTCAACTTTTGATACCCATCGCTCAGCAGGTGGCGCTGCTATACAGCGATTTCCGCAATTTATGGGAAGACTTTTTTGAGGTTCTATTGCGTACAGTCGAACAAGCTTGATTTGTAAAAAGGCCATTACGAGACATTATGCTGATTCAATTTGGATGCATATTGGCCGATAGGTGGCGCTTCTATATTGCAATTTTTCCCGAAGAACGGGAAGGACGTCGTCTGCAAGGTAAAAAAAATCATTTCGGTTGAACATCTAGCGTATTACGTCTCTGAGATGAAAATCGTCTGCATTTACAATAGAAAAAAATTCCTACTGCGTGAATTTGTATAGGAAAATATAGAATAAAGTTTTGTGATGGCCACAACAGACTAGTTTTGTTATTATTTTATTATTTAAAAACTTTCGCCATTTTTTATTCACTTCTCACACCCTTCCCCTGGTTTTCGTTAGGTAAAATGCAGTGTTTACTGGTTTGGTCTAAATTCCGGGAATTCGAATAAGAAAAGATTGAAGAAAGTTTTGTAATGGTCCCCAACGAACTAGTTTAAACTGTTCTTATTCATTTATTTTTTCATTATATTTTTATATTTTCTTATGATCCTACTTTTTTAACGAACACTCATTTAACTCTTTCAGTCGCAGTGTTCCCGCTGATGGAGCACCTAATTTTAATTCTCAAGTGCAAAAACTCATCACGGAAATTTTTTAGCAAAAATTTACATTTATAACATAGCAGAAAAGGCCCCTTTTTTTAACATTAAAATTTAAAATTTCTTCTATTTTAATTATGTTCGTAAATTCCGGTGGCAGTATAATTTAAATGATCCTAATTACCTTGCGCTGCAAAGGGTTAAAATACTCCGGAATAAATTGAAACGTTGGGATCTATGCAACTTTTACGAGTTTTTGTTGTCGATAATATTTATTTATAAAGTGATTTATTCATTTCTTAAATTAAATATTATTTGAATTTAATAAGGTTTACTTAGATGTTTCAAACCGAAAATGTCTCGAAAAGGAACAATGCTATTTTTTTATTTTTTAAATATTTATGATCAGCTATGTGTCTAAAAGCCATTTTTTAAATTAGTTTAATAATTTTTAAAATAAATTAAGTAGTGAACGTTAAAGGGTTAATGAGACAAACGTGCTGGTCTTGCTGGCTATAAAGCAAGTTTAAGTGTATTCGAATCCCATACGTGGACATTTCAATGCTATCGCTTCAACACAGGAATTTCCCCCGTGCAAGCAACCCTCTAATTCTTAATTCAAGTTCATGCTAATAATGTAGAACCCCGTTTATTAGAGAAACGGTTGAATATGATCGATCATCAGAGCGCATTAGCAAAGAATGCAGAAGATGAAAATGCCGAGGAACTTCGAATGCCATCTCTAGAACTTTTTTAACGACTGCATAATTAATTTTCTCGGATGCAAAATGCCTCATATTCCGGAATGAATTACGTGAAAGACAGCTTGAGAAACGGAATAACAAATGAATTTAGCAGCGCACGTAAAAGTGACAAAATACCACTGGATGCGCAGCGTTAGAAATTAGTTTGTGTACATCATTCTATATCGAAATTGAGGAACTTGTACTTATCAGAGAAAAATTTCTCTGTCACTTTTTTACTTTCTCTTACCCATAAGGTAGAGAAAGTGTTTTTGGGTCAAATTTTCGAATGCGAGATTGTTATATTTACACATTTTGAGGTCCCCTGAATACGAAAATCATATTTTTAGCAAATGGTCTCTGTGTGTATGTCTGTGTGTCTGTTATCACAATATCTCAAGAACAAATAGTAGCAGACATTCCCAACTTGGTATTCTAAATGTGTATGATATAGGGATGCTACAGTAAGCTTTTCGTTAAGATCAAGCAAATGGTTCGTGTTCAGGGACAATCAAGAGAATTCTAATACATTACGTCTATGGGGGAAATTGCAGGTAAATAGAGTTCAACGTCTATAGACTGCACTAAACCAAACGAAACGAATGTATATATTATGTAATAGAGATAGTCAACTGGGAAAAAAAAAATTGTGTATGTAGGAGCCTCGCCTCCCCCCTTGGGGGGGGGGGGGAACTCCCCCTCTAGGGGAGTAAATTTTCATGATGGGTATCTTTCAAAAGAGCTCGCCAATACCTTTAAAACGAATGGTTGAACCATCGATCTGCGATAATTTAAAACAAAGTTATCGATTTTTTTTCACTTTTAACGAAGAAAAAACTTAGAAAAAAAAATCATATATATATATATATATATTGAGAATAAAATGGACCTTTTTTGGATATTTAGTGTTATACTACTTCTCTAATATGGAAATCGTCTGCATTATCATAAAAGATATTTTTTTAAATAATTTTAATAACTTTTTTTTAAAAAAACAGAATTATTTTTTAATAACCGAATTAAATTTTATATAAATGTAGGTGCATTAATGAAACGGGGGGTTGAGGGGTGCGGTAGCCCCCCCTCACACAGAATTAATTATCATATAAAACTCTTCCGAAGCCTAATTTGAATTGTTTAACATAGGTTTACATAACATCGTTATCTTACCTCTTAATCTCCAACCTGTATTTATAGTAAATTTCAGGGCAAGAGAAAGTCGTGTGAGTGACACATCAGATTATTTATTTTTATATATATATTTTTTACACGTTTTGAAGTGTTAGGCATCCGAAAATTGAAAAAAAAAATGGATGTGATGTCCGTCTGTAGGTTAATCAATTTGTTAGCATGTCAGTTTGTGTAGAAATGACACAAAAAGAATGAATTTTCGTAAACATGGTGAACCAGTTTTGAATATCACTTAGCATACTCGCAAGAATTCCTCCTTATCCACTAAAAACACTATTTTGGTTTTCAGGCAATCTCAAAACGTGTAGTGTAAGTTTAGCAAAAACTGAGATATTCTGATCATAGCAGCTCCAAAATTTAGAACGGCGAAGCTACTGACCTGCGTTCTGTTTAGGTAGGTCAGTTTTACATCTCTATTTTTTCTTAAGGCTATCGATTTTTTCAGGGGGAAAAAAAAAAACTAGCTAAGTGTAACTTCATTTCATGTTTTTAGGACGTATGTTATGTATTATTTTGCTCTTACAGAAAAATTCTTAGGTACGATTTGTTAGTGTGGTGACAAGATATAAAACTGACTATCTCCAAACAGAGGTTGGGTTGTGGGATTGACTGCACTAGGGTCCTAGGTCTGAGGGAGAGTGCCCCACGTGGGTGTCTTTCTAAGGGGTCCTAGCCCGTATTTACGCAAGTTTCGGAGAAAACCACGGAAAACTCCGAACGGCTAGGTAGACGAGCGCGACTTGGGATCGAACCCGGCACCTCACGTCTACCAGTTTTGAGCACAGAACCGCTCGGAAGCTGGTGGGCCTCCAAACAGAGGAAAGAGGTGTTTATAATATGAGTAGTAGTGGGTAATAGAAGTCACGTGATTGTTACACATCGATATATATATATACATATTTTTTTCCCCTCTTAAAAATGACTTCTTAGAAAAGAACCAGCTAAATTCCAAAATTGGTATCTACCCGTTGCTTTAACGATTTAGTACGTTTTTCAGAAATGCATACCCACTAATATAACAACAACATCTAAGTCAATACGGCTGAAGTCTTGGATCAAGAAAGATAATCCGTGTATCTTCTTTAAGCGATGCGTGTACCTCCATTTATATTGAACGTTATTAAATGCCACATCGGTGAAGCGAAAATTCGCACACGTACACCTTTCCTGAAAGAAGTTCAAATACTGTTAGGTCTTTTCAAGAAAACCAAGGTCTGTTTGAATGAAAAGAAAATACAACTATTGCAACCGCGACTGTCGTGAATCGGAAATTAAAATCTCACAAAATTATAAAGAAAGGCAGAACTTGTCCCAGACAACTGTATACAGTGAAAATTTTCCCCCAGCGATGCGACCTTTAGATTTTATAAAATTTCATAAAATGTAATATTTCTATGATTTTTATAATATAGAAATATATCATATTCTGTAACCCAGATATTTCCGTGTTGAGAAGTTTTTGCTCTTTCCTTAACTCCCTGTTTTGTGTAGTCCTTTATGTCAATTATTCAGTGAATACACATTCCCCCCCCCTCCGCTACAGAAAATATGCGTTGAAGCATATTCGCTCAAATGAACAAAAATCTGTGTTGTAGAAATTTTGTTTAAATTAACATAAAACAATTTTTGTTGCAATTCTAAAGAAAAATGTTTTGTTTTTCCCTCAAAAAATAGTTTTTTTTACTTATAAGGCGTCGATCTGTGTTCGAATTTTTGGGGTTCAATTTTGGAAAATTTTTTTATTTTTGTAAAATTGATCCATTTTTGTGAAAAAAAAAATATACATATAATATATATATATATATATATATATATATATATATATATATATATATGAAAGGGATAAAAAATAGTTAAATTTAAATAATTAAAACCCCATTTTAAAATCTAGAAATCGCTAATAATTCGTAAGTGCGTCTTTAAACTTTGTTTCACAGCAGAAGACTTCATGACGCGAGAATCAGAAAAATTGAACAACTTTCAGAATAAAAAGCGCAGAATAAGTGCAATCTTCCTTTCCTTGTGGTTAAGTAATGCATGTTAATTAATCCTGGGGATCCAGGCCTGAGTTGGACTGTCAATCATTAAATTAATAGCCAATAATCAGAGGAAGGAGTGGTAAGTAAAGTTTCGCGCCAAAAACGCCAGTTTTTAAGCTGGGACACACGAGAAATCGTGGCTTTTTCCGATATTGATTTGCCTAATAAATCTACGTTAAATATTAATCTTATCATGTAACAGCTCGCTAACGAAACCAGCGGGCCCTGAGGGGCGCCGCTACGAAGTGCCGACCTTCGGCGTATAGTTACGGGACATATGACGACGCTCAGGATGTCTAACTTTCAGGCGCCCTTCTTTATGAGCATCTTGAACTTAATAAAGGATTATTAGTGAATCTGGACTCCTCATCCTTTCTAAGATGCTCACATTACGGGAATACCAGCCCACTTAATAGTACGGGACCCCGTATACGTTACATATATAAAGGTTTCCCATTTTAACAGTCATTCTACGTACTGTTCAACAGCAAGTTAATTCAGTTTCGTTAACCAAAATATAGGCATTAATTAAATATAATACTTGAAAACATGGACAAATTTTATAAAAAAAGATCATTTCTATAAAACAAGGTCTTGTGAAATGGTCTTTTTCATGAATTTAAAATCTTATAAAAGGGTTTATATTAGTGCTGCACCGAGTAGCACTTTGGCCGAGTAGCCGAGTACTCGGCCTTTTACTACTCGGCCGAGTACCGAGTAGTTGTAAGAAAGAATAATTGACATGAAGAATTTCGCACATCTTGAAATTTAAAAAAGGCTTTTTGAACACGAAATTAAGTTAAATGGCAAACAGCATGTTTTCATGAAACGTTTCAGAATTTTTGTAGTGTATATACACAATTAGGTTCATTGTTATATTTGATACTTCCAGCTTAGTGGATTATTAAAACCATAATAATTAATAACTTCATTCTTTATTATATAGTCTTTCTCAGATGCGAATCAATCTCAGATAATTCTTAGAGAATATAAAAGTTCCTATACACTCAGGCTTAATTTAAGATGCATGAAGTTCAAATATGAAATGAGAACATTAAAATAAATATTTTATCATTTCAGACATGATAGATTTCATTAATCTTCAAATTCTAGAAGAGTAAAAAAGATAGGTGGTTTTGGGCCATAATTTGAAAAACAACATTTTTGATTATTAAAATATATTTTTAATAACATTTTAGTGTATTTACCTTTTTCATAATTATTATTTTTTTAATTAAAAACCAATCTTTTCTTACAGTTTTAAAAGTGTCTTACTTTTATTTGCAGAAATATGTAACTAAAGTTTTATTTACTATATTAGTATTATATAAGGGTTCTTTTTTCTAAAATATTTTATTTTTGTCTGTTTTATAGATACAATAAATTTTCATAAAAAAAAATTTGTACATTACACGCATACAAGTTGGTTATACTCAAATTCTTGTAACTAAAATGGATAAGCTCATATCATGAATCGTCTCTATACAGAATTTGGTGGCAATCTGCTTGCTTATTTTAGTTGCAGAAAGCTGTTTGCTGCAAACGTTTAATGACTATGTTTATATTTTCATATTTTTTAGTTTAGTTATTAATAAACAACTCTTATGAATACATTTCTTTCAATAATACATAAAAATAATGAAATTCTTACAACTACTCGGTATTGGCCGAATACTTAGTCCATATTGGCAAACTGACCGAGTAGGCCGAGTACCGAGTATATATCGAGTACTCGATACAGCTCTAGTTTATATATTATAAATTTGAATTTTGTGAAGAAGCCCGTAATGGATTTGAGAATTTTGTGAAAGGGCCCTTTTTTTAAGATGTGGAATTTTGTGAAGGAGCAGCAAATAGGCCAGAGTTTTCGGCTGGATCGACCCCTGAACCCACTGGCAGAAAGCTTTGTAGCTGTCTGCGACAGGCTTTTTAAAATTTCATAATCTGTCTGCAAAATTTGCGTGTAATCAGGGGGTAAAACTGGCTTACACTCAAAAAGCCTGAAAGCTGATTGAGGGGGGGGGGGGGGGTTTAACATCAGTGGTGATATCGTACAACAATACACGAATACAATTTTACTGCAGAACAATATAGTATAAACAATTGTGTGTATTCATCCAATTAAATATTTTATAGCAATGTTTGACACAACACAATATAAATAATTATAAATAATAAAAGTATTAGTTTTACTTGTAGTTTTGATACAGGATTTTTTTTAAAGTGAATTGTTATTCGAAAGTTGCAGACAAAAATTGTCCGCAAGCCGTTTTTCTGTGTCCGCGACTATGTCGTCGTGTAACGCTGTTTCTGCCACTGGGCCCCTGAATATACAAAGATTAATGAAAAGTTAAACATTTTCTTAATATAAAGGAATTTTGTAAATTTGTTAACAATATGTTTTGTGTTGACGAGAGAAAAATGATTATTTACTTCCAATGTAAATTTGGTTTAAAAATACAAAACAGCCTCAACATAAAACATTTCGATTTCGTAGTTTAAATCGAATCCTTTCTCTGGGTTGGTTGGGTTTAACGTCGTACAAGTACTGCGCTATGGGTAATTGGCGATAGAGCCCCTAAATAAAATAGGCCGGCGCATCACCGTAATTTTTTTGCCTCCGAAGAGAACAGCATTCCCGCTTGGCGTCCTTATCGCTTCCCTAATGATTTTAAGAAACCTTGATCTGAAGCTAATCCGGTCAATATAAGAGCAATCAGCAACAATAATATTCCTAAAAACACATTTTTTTCCACAGTACATTTTCAGGATGTCATTTTATTCTGAGGATGTCCTATGGATGTACGATGTGTTGTTAGGGCGGTTTCTGTTTCTTTTACAAAATGTCGCCAAAACTCAAATTCACAGTAATAGAAGGTCTGTGAACACTTTATATTCACTTCTTGAATGATTATAGCAGTTTATCGCTAAACAAACTTCCATATCATAGTTTACTTAGCTAAAATTATGAAATATAATAAATCAAGTTACTCTGAAGTAACGTAAGACGATAAAAAAAAAATGTTTGTCGTTTGTTTATTAGAGAAACGCGTTGGGTACATGTGGCAACCCTAAGGCAACAAAATGTCTGATGTGCCAGCTCGTATATATAGGAGCCTTAATTGACTTTGGTCTGGGACTTGTTCCTTAAGGATGGTCCGGAGACATACCATCACAATTTTGATCCCCTGGTGATACCCGCTTCGGTGACCCCCAGAGGTGCAGTTTCAGTAGGAACATGGAGGGCATTGCGACCGCTACGATGGATTTTACGTGCACCAGCCACCATTAATGTGCACGACGGTCTTTGGCCGACTCGAGTATCGAACCCGCAATCTTGTATTTACGAGCTGGGCACTCTACCGACTGGGCTACCGCAGCCCCAACCTTTCTCTGGGTTTTGAATTATTTAAATTTTAAGAAGGCGATTTTTAACGAAATAAGTAACTAAAACAAAAATTTGTGAGTAATTTAAAATAAAATAAAATAATAATAATAATCATTTCACTTAACAAAAGATGTATGCATTTAAAATCACAACACAAAAAATTCTTTTTTTCTCCCTTTCCAAAGGCACTTGTATATTTCTTTACAAGAATCCTTATAATAATCTCACTCTACACGTGTTGCCTGGCTAAGTAATCTCATTATTTTATTAGAATTCTTTTAAGACCGTTAAGGCGAAAAATCATTTACGCTTGGTCACCAATAATGGCAGAAGAGGGACGGGAGGGGGGGGGGGAATTTCAACAAGGAGATAATTATTAAAAAGCTTTTCTCATTTATGAACAATATTAGAATGAAAATATCTCCTACAACAGTGAATTAAGAAATCAGGTTTTTCTCCATTCAGGTCTTTCAGTAAAACAGTAATTAAAATTTGTACATATTATGAATGCGAAATTCCATTATTTATTTGCCGACCATTGCTTTCAACATGCTATAAAAGCGTCGTCATTATTCTATTATTACAGGACAGAGACACAGAAAACGAATCAGAAACAATATAATTTTATTATAGATATTTACACGCGTATATCACAAATCCAAATTAGAGCTATCTTAGTAGCCTATGTCCATAACAGAACTTTCTTAAATTTTCTTATAAGAATTTCTTATACTACCAGCAAACCCATGCGAATTTTTTTTTTTTTTTTTTTATCTTTGAAATTTGAAACTTAATAAGCCTTATACCAATTTCACCAACCAATTTAAAATTTTAATTCATCAGAAGCCAAAATATTAGTTTTTTTTTTTTTTTTTTTTAAGGATGAAATGATAATGATAGTTAAAGCAAATAATTCAAAGAAAAGTTTCAAAATAAAATTCATGTTTGACGACCCAGATTTCATACTTCTTTAGGCAAGACAAGTTTAGTATAGGACCCCTATGATTACTTTTGAATTTTTGCCGCCATGTTCACGATGTATTTTAATTTTTTTTTTTTTTTTTTTTTTTTACTTATTCACTTTGGAATAATTTTTTGTTGAAAAAAAAAAAAAAAACCTTAGTACCTATTTTGATTATAAATTTTTATTGTTACGTTTTTTAGTCAATTTATGACAAAAGTTCATTTTTTGTTTATACCTTTAAAGTATTGCTAGGTTAGACGCTTGCAAAAATTTGCTCATGCATTATTCTTTATCCTCGCGTATTTTATTAAGTCATTATTGTATCGTTTCTGCAAAATTTAATCGTAACTGGACCACGTTAGAGAAATATTATATAGATAGTTATACAAACATTCATTCTAATATATTAATTGGTCAGAAGATTACGTAAAACCTGAAAAGTGCTGCATAATCATAACAGCGCCATTTATCGGCCGATAAGCACTCAGGTTTTAAAAAAAACCACAATCCGCTCGTAAAAACCTAATTTATCGAAAATAAAACTTAATAAGAAATCTTTTTAGAATAATTCGAATTTTATTTGTACTTTATTTAGGCAAAAGGAAAAATAGCGCGTAAGTTTCGTTAGGACGCAGACAATCACTATGTCCAAGGGATTTAGAAAGAGTCAACAACCTTTTTTGTAGCGACTCAATAATAAACAGATAATAACAGGAGACTTGGCGCTGGAATATTAAAACTCAAATAAACTACTACGTCAGAAACACCAAAAGCACTGAAGACGGTACGCTTTCATTGAAGGCGGTACGCTTAAGGCTACCGAAACAGCTGTATGCATCGCAAAAATTTTTCTTTTGGCGTTTCTGACGTAGTAGTTTATTTGAGTTTTAATAAACAGATAGGTAACTGCTTGTAGGGGTGAAGTTTATCCATTGTGTGTGAGTGTGTGTTTTGATTATTTATAAATCGTGTTTCAAAACGAAGCGGAGAATATTCCAGTAAAATTAAATTTTACCTAACGGTGCGTGTGTGTGCGAGGGGGGGGGGAGGGGCTCAGATATTTTTAAACACTACAGGAAAATGGTGTTTTCCTTTACCTGCGGCTTATTTTCTGTTGAGCTATCTACGTGATAGACCAGATGTTTCTGCCTAAAGGTTGTCTGAGTGAGTAATGTCCACCGGTTGTCGGCCTAGATAGCTCAATTGGTAGAGCCTTGACCTTGTAAGTCAAAGATCTGGGGTTCGACTCCCGGTCCAGGCATTATTTTCACTCAGTCGAAAAAATAAATTTCAATAAAAATATCATTTTCTTACCAATCAGTTGATCGTGTGATTTTAATATATTGTATTTCTTTCTCCCATTGTTTAATGGTGTTTTCCTTTCCCTGCGGCTTATTTTCTGTTGAGCTATCTACATGATAGTCCAGATGTTTCTGCCTAAAGGTTGTCTGAGTGAGTAATGTCCACCAGTTGTCGGCCTGGATAGCTCAATTGGTAGAGCCTTGACCTTGTAAGTCAAAGATCTGGTGTTCGACTCCTGGTCCAGGCATTATTTTCACTCAGTCGGAAAAATAAATTTCAATAAAAACTTCAGGAAAAATTCCTTACTAAATCGCAGTTATGCTCGCAATAACAATTTTTAGTATAATAGGTTTTTAACATTCAACCAATCGATTCAAAATATTAGACTCACCAATCCCCAGCTGGATTATAAAAACTGGCAGAAATTCTATTTTCTAAGAAACAGGAGAAGTAAAAACTAACTATTATTACTCTCAAATATAGTAAAAATGTAACAAAACCAATTTCTAACGACGGAGTCTAATCAATATGTATGTGACCAACGTATGCAATTAAAAAAAAAAAAGTCCGAATTTCATTTGACACAGAACTTTACAATAGCATAACATTGAGGAAAACGAAAATAAAATAGCGATATGAATAATTTTTTATTCTATTACACTTTTGTAATAGAAATATTTTTAGGCGAATTGTGTTCTATAGGAAATAGTTTGCACTGTACAAACCAAGAATGTGAAAAAGACACGATATATTAATGACCGTCAACGGCAGTGTTATTTTTTACTTTCCTACACTATAGTGAGGAAAGTATTGTAATCATGTCAAAAATCCGAATTTCAGATTTTGATGTTTCTATACGTTTCGAGGTCCCCCGACTCCGTTTCCACTATTTTTACGATGATGTATGTATGTGTGTGCGTGTGTGTGAGTGAACATGCTAGCGTCTAAACGCTTTGTTCGAATAAGCTGAAAGTTGGTGCGTATATTGTAAGTCACCATAGTACGAACCCTATAGATTTTGGTGAATCTAGCACTTATAGTTTTTTTACAGGGACACTAGGAAAAATTCTTTATCATTATGGCCTAATGGGCCAAATTTTTAAAAGTACGACGGCGTCTAAACGCTTTATTAATCTGAGCAAAAATTTTTTACACATGTTATAGGTCACAGTTGCATGAACTGTATAGATTTTGGTGAATTTAGCACTTAGTTTTTTTTTTTACAGGGGCACAAAAAAAAAAAAAAATTATTATGGCCTATGGGACCAAATTTTTAAAAGTGCGATAGCGTCTAAACGACTTATTCAATTGAGCTGAAAATTTATATGAATATTATAAAACAATGTTGCACTAAATATAAGCATTATGGTGAACCTAGCATTTATAGATTTTTACAGGGACACAACAAAAATTCTTTATCATTATGATCTTATGGGCTCAAAGTTCAGTAGCGTTAAATAAAACATCGTGTAAATACATGGAGAAAAATACTCAAACACTCTGTTATGGTTTTCTCTCTCTTTTGTTTGTTTAACAACTCCTCTTTCTGTACTTTATCTACAAAACTGTTAATTACTCAATGTTCGGAAAGTCGAGTGGAGTCACTCCAGATTTTTTTTTAAATACACTCCTGCTCAAAAGTTTAGCAAGATTTGCAAACGATCAGTTTTTTTCAATTTAAAAACTTTAAAAAGTTTTCAAACATTGGGTATTGAAAGAACTGGTTCTTCCTCATGTTTTTCAGTGAAGATTGGTTTAAGACAACATTTAGGGGGCCGGAAACAAATTGAGCAAAATTAATAATGTTTGTGATCACCCTGTATTGTTAAGTGAACGAAATGAATTGTAACTTTAGGATATGTTAATACAGACCCAGTTTAATTAGTGGATGAGTTTGTGTGAGGATAGTATATTAATTAACGGAGATATAAGTATTTGTTTTAAAACTCCAAAACAAATTAGCATGTTTTTTATTTATAATATACAGAGTTTTTAACGAAATTATTTCCAATTTCAAATAATTTGGAAAGACACTTTTAAAACAATATACTGCAATCGGAATACAAACATCTCAAATATCTCATGAAATATGAACATTTTTAAGAAAAACGTTTTCACTGCGCATGTGCGAATTTTTTTTTTTTTTTTCCAATAGGTTGAAAGTTAGATATATTGGGCAACTTTTGTCAAAAGTGCAATTGAATAGAGTAAAAGTTAAGCAAATTATACGAAAAAGAACGAGCTAGATTTTAGATATATTCCAAGAGCTGAAATTTTTTAAGGGGTTTTTCGTATGGTGCGTAATTAAAGATCCAATTTTTTTTATCTACTTAGTAAAAGTTCTTTTTTGTGAAAAACTCCTTATACCACAAATCTTAGTAAATAAACAAAAGTATGCTAGAGTTACAAGTTTATAAGGGGTTTTTCACAAAAAGAATTTTTGCGAAGTGGTTAAAATAACTGGATTTTTAAATTAATTACGCAGCATGTGAAAAAACCCTTAAGAAATTTCAACTCTTGGAATATATCTATTCTATTAGATTTTTGTAATCGAAATATTTTCAGGCGAATTGTGTTCTACATGAAGTAGTTTGTGCCGTACAAGCCAAGAATGCGAAAAAGATATGATATATTAATGACCGTCAACAACAGTGACATATACATATTTTTACTTTCCGAACACTATAGTGAGGAAAGTATTGCAATCATGTCAAAAATCCGAATTTGAAATTTTGATGTTTCTATACGTTTCGAGGTCCCCTGAGTCCGTTTTCACTATTTTTACGATGATATATGTATGTGTGTATGTATGTGTGTGTGTGTGTATGTCTGTGAATGAACACGCTAGCGTCTAAACGCTTTGTTCGAATAAGCTGAAAGTTGGTACGCATATTGCAAGTCACCATAGTACGAACCCTATTCATTTTGGTGAATCTAGCACAAAGAAAAATTCTTTATCATTATGGCCTATGGGGCCAATTTTTTAAAAGTGTGATAGCGTCTAAGTTTTAGTTTATTTTGAATAAAATATTCACCTAGAAATATGCGTGAGTAAGATTTTACCTCTTATTCAACTTTACTTTGAGATTATTTATTTCAATATTATATCACTTGTCAAGTAGACATTAGGTAAGTAAAATTTCGCTTACCTGTAAATCTTCTTACTGGAAAATCTATTTTTATATTATCTTACTTGACTGGTGATTGTCTGCATTCTCCAGTTTTTTTATTCTGGGACTCAGTACTCATTCTGTAATGAAATCTATAACATTTTATATTAATCTTTGGTGAATTGTATTCATGTAAAAATTAATCATTAATTGATTTCTTGAATATTTATTATAGTATTGTTTTTATGGAGCGAGCTCGAAGCTCGCTCTTACTCGAAGAAGCACTTACATTCGTAAAACTAAACAGTTTCACAGAGGCGAAAAAAGATACATCAGATTCATCTACATTTAACCCGCAGGGTGTGGCGAGAACGCGGAAACAATTGAGTTTAATACATCTACATATCACGTACTGAAAATGAGAGTTCTTTAAATGAAAAAGTTTCTAGGTTAATATTAAATATGAATTTCGGAGTCTATAATGTTCTAACATCCCCACTTAGACTCTGAAAGTCTTTTTTTTTATTTAGTTCAATAGTTTGTTTCTATGTTTAACAAAGATAGTTCTGGGTAAAGCCTTTGTGAGGATGTCTGCAATCATAGTTTCTGTAGATTTATAAACCATCTGGATTTTTTTCTCTTTAATGTTTTCACGAAGCAAATGATATCGTATATCTATATGCTTCGTTTTATGATGGTACTTGTCACTTTCTGCTAATTTAATGCAGGACATATTATCCTCATACAAAGTTATTGGTTCCTCTTGATTTAAATCTAGTTCGTGCAATAAATTCTTAATGTATATTATTTCTTGTGCAGCGTTCGCTGCGGACACATATTCAGCTTCAGCGGAGGACATAGCGATGCAATTTTGTTTCTTTGAGCTCCATTGAATGGGATTTCTTCCGACCATGAACAGGTTTCCTGCGATTGATCTTCTATCGGATGCATCATTTGCCCAATCTGAATCTGCATATGCCCTCAGGATAGGTTCTTCTTTATTGCTAAATGTTAATTTTAAGTTTATTGTTGTTTTTAGATAGCGTATGACTCTCTTAACCGCCTCCCAATCCTTTGATCTGGGACACTCATTCCTTCTGCTTAGAATCCCCACTGCAGCGCTAATGTCCGGTCGCGATACCGTGGCTATGTAGAGTAGCGCTCCGATAGCTTGTCGGTATTGGGTGTTGTGCGGTAGAAGGTTTTCGTTATCGACTAACTTTATGTAGCCTGGCTCCATGGGAGTATCTGTCGGTTTCGCATTTTCAAGCCCAAATTTGGTTATTAGTTCCATTATTTTGTTCGTTTGGTCGAGCGTTATCGTATCTTTACTGGGTCTTTCTAAATTTATACCTAAATAATACTTAGCTTCGCCTAAGTCTGTCAACGGATATTCTTCTTTCAATTTGTCTATTAACATGTTTATAATTTTATTTTCACCCGCAATTAATAAATCGTCAACATAGACTAGAACATACGTTGTTGAATTATTTTGTTTTCTTTTATAAAGACATTTATCGTACTGGCTTTGATTGAAACCTAATTTGCATAATGTATCATTTAATTTCTGATTCCAAGCCCTCGCGGCCTGCTTTAACCCATAGATGGCCTTTTTCAACTTACAAACCTTATGCTCTTCGCCTGGTGCAGCATAACCCTCTGGTTGCTGCATATATACATCCTCCTGTAATTCCCCATGTAAGAAAGCCGTCTTAATGTCAACATGTCTTAAACTTAAATTTTTGTACAGGGACATTGCTAGAAAACTTCTTATGGTTGTGTGTGATGCAACAGGTGCAAAGGTTTCATCATAATCAATGCCATATTTTTGGGAAAATCCCTTGGCTACCAACCTCGCTTTATATTTTTCCACTAGTCCCTGATTATTGAATTTTGCCTTAAATGCCCATTTACTACCAATTACTTTAGTTCCTGGTGAGGCTTCTACTAATTCCCATGTTTCGTTTTCATTAAGTGAGTTTATTTCCTCTAACGTGGCTTTAATCCAATTTTCTTTCTCTATGGGATTTTTCATTTTCATTATATCGTCCCAACATTTCGGTTCTTCAATTCTTTTATTGTTTACTGTGAACGTAAATCTATCAGGTGGTACCCCCCTATTAGATCTTTGCGATCTTCGCGGTAAGTCTTGTGAATTATCTGACAAACTGCTATCATCTGTGTTTTCTGCTTCCGAGTCTATTATCTGCAGTTTTGGTGATAATTTTATGTTATCAGGCCTTTCATCATTATTTTTTAATGTTTCATTATTTATTATTTCTTTATTTTCATGTTCTAGAAATTTTACAGTACGACTTATAATTATGTTTTTACCATTCGTACAAATTCTATACCCTTTACTCCTATTATCATACCCTACAAATATACCTTGCTGGGCGGTATCATCTAATTTTCCCCTGTGTACCTTTTGTACATAAGCATAGGCACGACAACCGAAGGGTTTTAATTTTGACAGGTCAGGTTTTCGACCCGTCCATAATTCGTAGGGTGTTGATTCACACGCGGAAGTCGGGAGTCTATTCTGTAAGTAAACAGCCGTATTAATTGCCTCACCCCAGAAAGAATTCGGTAAATTTCCATCTTTTAATAAGCAACGTGCCATCTCAACCAAAGTTCGATTTTTACGCTCAGAAACGCCATTCTGAGGAGCCGAATAGGGGACTGTGAATTGATGGTCTATTCCTAATTTTCCTAAATATTCATCAAATTCTTTTCCGGTGTATTCCCCTCCATTGTCTGAGCGGATTGCCTGCAAAGTTCTCCCGAATTTATTTGTAGTCATTGCTATGTATTGTTTTAATTTTGATAAAACTTCGTCCTTACTTCTTAATAAGTATATAACGGTAAATCGACTCAAGTCATCTATAAATGTCAAAAAATAATACTTTCCACCGACCGTGGGGGTTTTCATCGGCCCGCATAAATCGCTGTGAACCAACTCTAAAACTTTTGTTGCCCTAAATTGAGCCTTTTTGGGATAAGGATTGTCAGTTAACTTAGATAATATGCAAGTTTCGCATACACTATCATGTTTGCAATCATCTAGTTTAATCCCTGTTGCCATGTTTTTGTTTACTAACTGTTTTATATGATTAACATTTCTATGACCCAATTTAACATGCCATTTGTCTATGCAGTTTTTGTTTTCGCACGTTTTCACAATGTTTATGGTGTGTGTTGTATCTGAATTTATTTTACATTCATATAAATTATTATTGATATACCCTTCAATACATGTTTCGCCTTCATGCATTATTTTGCATGATCTATCTTTAAATACTGCTATACACCCATTTTCTGTTGCCCCTTTCACAGATATGAGATTTGTCTCAATATCCGGTACATACAAGACATTTTTTAACAGTATGGTGTTTTGTGTATTATTTGAATTTATGGTATGTAATTTTACAGATCCATGTCCAAACGATTTTATTTCCTGCCCATTCGCGATCGTCACGCAGGAGGAGCTAGGATAGAATTCATAAAATTTACTTTTATCGTTACTTACATGTGTCGAACACCCTGAATCAATATACCACTTATCTGATTTCGTACCCATATATAATGTAAATACCTTATTTGATTTATTTTTATCAGTTGCCGAAGTCTGTGTTTTGTCTGCGTTATCTCTATCATGAGAGCACATTGCAGTTCTAAAGGGCTGTCTGTTTTTGTTATATCTATTATTTTGTTTGGATCTCGAATTATTTTTTCTCTTTAGAATCCAGCATTCATCGATATCGTGATTATTTCTTTTACAGAACTTACAGAATTTCACGTTTTCATTTTTTGTTTTAGTTATTTTCAAAGCTGAAATATTGTTTTCGTGTTTATTTTCTTCTCTCTTTAAATATTCGTCGATCAGTTTGGATCGGATAAACTCGGGAGAAAGGTCTGCTTCATCTCTACTTTCCAAAGAAGTAATTAATACATCATAAGATTGCGGCAGAGAACAAAGCATTAATGCTGATAGATGCTGATCGCTTATTTGTTCACCAATTGCTATCAGCTTGTCGCGCGTTTGGTATATTTTAGTGATATGCTCTGTCATATTACCTCCTTCACTTAATTTAATGGAATATAACTTGCGAAGGAGAAATAGTTTACTTGAGAGCGATGACCTCTCATGTATTTTTTTAAGAGCTTCCCAGCATTCACGAGCTGTGGATAGGTTCTTAACGTTTACTATTTGAGAGTCATCAACTAATAAATTTATAATTGCACGCGCTCTACGATCCTTAGACCTCCATGTATCGGTTATTAACGTTGGAGGCTCATCACTTATAACTATGAATAAATCATCTTTTTGTAACAAACTTTCAACTCTAAATTTCCATATGTCATAATTATTTGCATTTAGTGCTTCAATGTTGGTATCTTTAAATAAGTTCATTTTGTTTATTTAATTTATTTCTCCAAAATAGTCTGTTTGAAAAAACAACAGTTTGTTTCAATTCGTTAATATATAGGTATATAAGTAGACAGTTATTTTTTTTTTTTTTTTTTTTTTTTTTTAAAGATAGTTATCAGTGTTCGTAATTTATTTTTCACCAAGAATAGTTTATTTGAAATATAAACAAATATAAACAGTTTTTTTTTTTTTTTGTGATATTTCTCAATGTAAAGTATATAAATGTCAACTGTTTTTTTTTTTTTTGTTTGTTTCAGCAAGAATAGTTTCTTTGAAAAAACAGTTTATCGAATCATACTCATAATCTTTTAGTTTATTTTGAATAAAATATTCACCTAGAAATATGCGTGAGTAAGATTTTACCTCTTATTCAACTTTACTTTGAGATTATTTATTTCAATATTATATCACTTGTCAAGTAGACATTAGGTAAGTAAAATTTCGCTTACCTGTAAATCTTCTTACTGGAAAATCTATTTTTATATTATCTTACTTGACTGGTGATTGTCTGCATTCTCCAGTTTTTTTATTCTGGGACTCAGTACTCATTCTGTAATGAAATCTATAACATTTTATATTAATCTTTGGTGAATTGTATTCATGTAAAAATTAATCATTAATTGATTTCTTGAATATTTATTATAGTATTGTTTTTATGGAGCGAGCTCGAAGCTCGCTCTTACTCGAAGAAGCACTTACATTCGTAAAACTAAACAGTTTCACAGAGGCGAAAAAAGATACATCAGATTCATCTACATTTAACCCGCAGGGTGTGGCGAGAACGCGGAAACAATTGAGTTTAATACATCTACATATCACGTACTGAAAATGAGAGTTCTTTAAATGAAAAAGTTTCTAGGTTAATATTAAATATGAATTTCGGAGTCTATAATGTTCTAACACTAAGCGCCTTATTTATCTGAGCAAAAAATTTGTACACATGTTATAGGTCACAGTGGCACCAACTGTATAGATTTTGGTGAATTTTGCACTTACAGTTTTTTGACAGGGACACAAAGAAATTCTTTATCATTAAGGCCTATATGACAAAATTTTTAGAGCATTTTGGTGAATCTAGCATTTATAGGTTTTTACAGGGACACAACGAAAATTTCTTTATCATTATGATCTATGGGATCAAAGTTCAGTAGCATTAAATAAAACATCGTGTAATATATGGAGAAAAATACTCAAACACTCTTATTATGTTTTTCTCTCTTTTGTTTGTTTAACAACTCCTCTCTCTTTACTTTATCTACAAAACTGTTAGTTACTCAATGTTCGGAAAGTTGAGTGGAGTCACTCCAGATTTTCTTAATAATAGAGAATCTTCGTTAAACCCGTTCTCCCGTAAAATCAAGAGTCGCAGTAAACCATTTACAAAGTATTTCCTTTTCTGTGTCCAAAAGTTTTCCTTGTCGCCCAAATTTCCTGGAATAGACAGGCTCAATCTACAAGATTGTGAAAATAAAAAAAATAAATAAAAAATTAATAAGATAATTGTAGTCAATAATTAATACATTTCACATATCTGAGGTTTATTTCCTTACGTTAGTTTTCGCAGCCTGAATTCTAAGTGGCCTACATTTCTAGACTGGCAAGATTTAAAAAGATCGATTTAGAACAGATTTACGTGACATGAATGGCACGAAACGAAAAATCCGCCAATAGGATAATTTGTCTTTTTTTTTTTTTTTTTTTTTTTTTTTTTGTATGTGTGTGTCATAACTTCAAGTACTGAATTTTTAATATTTGAATAATGCATGCTCAAATCTAACCAAAAAACAAGTTATAATTAAATGATAGAAAATTTCAACACGATTTATATAATACATTAATATTGGGAGTACAAATTAATTCGGTCCGTTTTCAATAGATGGCTCTGGCTGATTTGTTTACTGAATAATGATAGATGTTTTTGGCATTGTTAGAAAGGTTTGACCTTTGTCAACCATATTCAGTCAACGAAGCTTTGAGTTTCATACAACAACATTGGTTTTTTGAGCATTCAATATGTCGAGTTTTGTGCTAAAGAAACAACATTTGCGGGAAGTTTTGATTTTCTTTTTTAATTGGAAGAAAAGTGCCGCTGAAGCGCATCGATCGCTTGTGGAAGTTTATGGTGAATCTGCGCCATCTGATAAATCATGTAGAGAGTGGTTTCGACGCTTCAAAAATGGTGATTTTAGTGTCAAAGACAATGAGCGCCCGGGCCAGCCGAAAAAGTTCGAAGACGCCGAATTGGAGGAATTGCTCGATCAAGATCCGTGCCAAACGCAACAAGAGCTTGCAGGATCGTTGGGAGTCACTCAGCAAGCAATTTCCGTGCGCTTAAAAAAAATGGGAATGGTTCAAAAGCAAGGAAATTGGGTCCCATACGAGTTGAAACCGCGCGACGTTGAAAAGCGATGTGGCAATTGTCGTTAAAAATTACTTGGAAACGTTGAAATGGGAGGTCCTACCCCACCCGCCGTATTCGCCAGACCTTGCTCCTTCTGATTATTGGTTGTTCCGACGGATGCATCACGATTTGGCTGGACACCGCTTCACTTCTTTCGAAGAAATTCAAGAATGGCTCGATTCATGGTTTGCGTCCAGAGAGGACTCATTTTTCAGAGATGGAATCCGAAAATTGCCAGAAAGGTGGACAAAAGTTGTGGCTACCGATGGACAATACTTTGAATAACATGTTTTTTCATTTTGATAATAAATAAAATGTTTTTTTAACGAAAAAAAACGGACCGAATTAATTTGTACTCCCAATAATAAGTTTACAGAAATAGTACAAAACCTGGACCATGGTAACCCGAAAGTATCTCCTACAATCCCCACTACATGAAAAAGCATAAAATCTGTGAAAATCACAGACCAAAGGTTAGTCCAAATTAGTCTACGGCATTTACTCTTCAGGTGAAAACTGGTGTGTTTCTCCAGTGTAAAATAAATATTATGTATCATAACCAAGTACCAATTCGTTTATTCGCTATAATATTGAAGATTGGCGGGAGGGGGGGGGGGGGTCAAATTTTTATACAAAGATTTCTTTTATAAAACGAAATTTTGTAAAAAGGACATTTCTATAGCTTTAAGTTTTGTAGAGAAACTTTTTTTTTTTTTTAATATCAAGTACAGTTTTATTTTGTTAGATGAAACTTTATTATGCAGTGCAAGATACATATAATTATGAAGTCAGAGATGAACCTTATTACAGAGTCTTACGTGAACATCATTACAGTCAATATTTAAACTTTAAAACTTCTAGTTTTAAAGTTCAAATATTGATTGTAGAAGTTTATTATAATTGACTGTTGAATATATTAATTATAATTGATTGTTGAAGTTTTAAAATTTAAATATTGATTGTACACCAGTTTTGAATTTAGTTTTGTGATTAACCTCATTCTGGGTTTCTTTAATTATTACAAATATTATACAAATATAATACAAATTATTCTGTTCTTAGACTAAGAACAGAATTCGACAAGGATTTATTTAGCAAAACAGTATTAAAAGTACTTTTTTTATATAGGAATTTTTGCTAATGTTCGGACACTTTTGTTACCGACTGTATAACTATAACGATTTTATGCTTACATTACATGAAAAGATAAATGATCGATACCGCTTTCTTATTCAAATATTTAACAAACTTTTACTAAGTTAACTAATAATAAATTGCATTGTTGCAATAATTTAAAATAAATTGCATTGTTGCAATAATATTTTGCAAATAATTGTTTACTATAATAAATTGCATTTAATATAATAATTTAGAAATGCAATTAATCTTGTAATAAATACAAAATAAAGTGTACTTATAATTTTATTAAAAAAAAAAAAAAAAACAGTTATGCTTGATACTTTGACATAGACTTAACTAAAAATTTTTCGATTTCTTTTTTTAAAGCACATGAATCTATTATTATCGCTTCTATGAGACTCAAAATGACAAGGAATAATATTAAAGGATTTTGCAACTTCATTTATCATTGGAGGAGGACCTACTTGCTCTTCCTTATCGCTTTCATTTAAAGATTTCATTAGAAGATTAAAACTCTTCATTTCTTTCTGTTTCTCCATCTTCATCCACATCTATGAGTTCATAAAGTTCTACTTCAATCATCTAAAAACTTTCAAAATTTTTGATTCCTAATTCCTGGAGATAATTTGTATTTTAGTTTCTAATTTCATTGTCAGTTGCTGATTTTATAAAATTGGCGCTTGCAAAACAATTTTTATCACCTCGGCAGGAATGCCGTCTCATGTTTGTAGGGCATACCTTAGTTATGAAAGTTTTTTTTTTTTTTTTTTTTTTTAAGAAGAACGGAATTTATTTTTTTGAAATGAGAGGAAAAATCTGCCCAGAAATAGAGGAATTTTATTTAAGAAACTTTGAGTATTTATGCGATTAAGCGGAGTGGCGTTGTAAAAAATATTTCTTTAAACGAGGAAATTTAACACTACTTCTATGGGGAAAATATTGGTTCTATAAATTTATATTCTTATAAACGGTGTATTCGATTAACCGTTACCCGATTAAGTGGGGACGACTGTATTTAAATATTTTCTTTTTTCAAAAAAAAAAAAAAAAAAAAAAAAAAAAAAAATGCTTACTAAGCTAAAAGGCGACGCATTCAAATTCCCGCATTAATATATATATATATATATATATATATATATATATATATATATATATATAAGCAGAATTGGAAAACCTTTATTTTTGAATGAGATATCCTTACAAAGTAAAGCAACAAAAATACCCTATTAACAGGGAGAAGCCCCCGCTCATCACTCTTGGAGCGATGTAGAGCGCTTCTAAAGCCCCGGTCTCCAAGAACCCGGAAGCAAACGCCTGGGGAGGGGAGAAAGCGAAATATCGGATTGATGTACAGCCTTAACTGCTTCAATTTTTGCCTGAATCAACTACCGGGCCAGGGTGATGCTATATTTCATAAGAGTTGTACCACAAACATTTGACCTTCACCCACTATTTCTCAAAGATCAAATTAAGACATAATTGAATGACACATCAATGTGTCAATTTTTATTTATTTTTGGGGTAATCCTCTTTACCAAACTACCTTTAACTTCCAAAAAACTAGTGGAACAGAGAAATACCTAGAAAAACCCTTTGGCACGCAGCCACTAACTATTAATATCGGACGCTTCAGCGGAAAATCAAACATACATACCACTAATGGCCTATACACTGGCTCTTAGTGCACGAGGCTTCAGTCAATAAAGAAAAATCAATTAGCGCTAATGAAATAAGACAGATACAGTCATGCCAGAAAAAACTCAACAAAAAGTGATTCCGTTTGTACTTCACAACAGCAGAAAGTGGATTATTTTAGAAAAAAATTGCTTTATAAAGGGACTTGGCTTCACGGAAGGTTTCATGCAAAACCTTTTGTTTCCATTTAATATCTATAAATTCTGTACTGATCAGTATAAAGGATTTAAGTCCATATTCTTGATTTTTCAGGAGACGAAAAATAAAGTTAAACTGACTAAAAACAAATCAGAAGAATCGATTAGGAAAAAGGGATTATGTTGGTTTATACCCTTTATACCGTTCAGTGACTGCCAACCTTCATTTAATAAAGGGAAAAAAATGAATTAAATATTTTATACAAAGATTAATGCTAAATTTCTGACTTGAATCTTTTTTTACCAATGGATTTTCTCACAGACTAAATGACATGGATTTAAATCCTTTATACCAATCGATAGACAATTTTTTTCTGAGTCTGACTATGTACTTAACTCAAAATCGACATTTTTGGACTTAAATCCTTTATACTTACCAGTACTATATTAAGCTTATTCAATAAAAATATATATTCAGGCAGCAATTCTTATGGTTTTTCATACATTTTTTTACTTATTTGAAATATTTAAATTGCGTTTTCTCTGTTTGCATTTTCTCATGAATTCGTGATCTTGAAAATGCTAAAACTTCTACAAATATTCATAAGGGGTATATCACGAATCGTCAAGTTTAACCAAAGCCCATGTTATTCTATGGCGAAATTTGTTTATAGAATTAAGCATTACCTAATTGTTATTTTCATATTCAGAAAATATATCTCTGTATGAGACAGAAAAAGAAAAATTGCAAAAAATATTTGTTTCCGACACAAACTAGTATGTTGTGGCCACCACATGACTTTCTTCTATATTTTCCGATACGAATTCACTCAGTAAAAACAATTTATTAAAAGTATTATTTAAAAAAAAATATCTTCCATGATAATGCAGACGTTTTCCATTTTAGAGAAGTAGTATAACACTAAATATCCAAAAAAAAGTCAATTTTACTGTCAATATTACTTTTTGTTTTTTTTTTTTGGTTGAAAATGAAAAAAATTGATAACTTTATTTTAAATTATCGCAGATCGATGGTTCAACCATTCGTTTTAAAGGTATTGGCGAGCTCTTTTGAAAGATACCCATCATGAAAATTTACTCCCCTCGAGGGGGGGGAGGGGGCGAGGCTCCTACACATACAAAAAAATTTTCCCAGTTGACTATCTCTATTATAAATAATTCTTGTAAATTTCATAATGATTACTAAAAAATAATTCTCTTTATACACATTTATACAAAATTTTGTCCTATATCACCATGTTAAAAATTTAGAAAAAGCGGAATGGCAACGCAACCCGTAGGACAATTTTTATCAAAAGTTGACAGGCACTAAATTATGTCAAGGTGCAACTACATACCAATTTGTATGAAATTCTGTGCAGTAGTTCCTGAGATACAGTTGCCACAAAATTTTGTCACACAGACACAGACAGGCATTTTCTAAAAATGGTCAAATCGTGTTCTACAGCTCTCAAAACGTGTAAGTCCATCAAAAACCCGAGGTCGAAAATTTTTACGAATCCAATTCTTTCTTCTATTGAATATAGAAGAAAGTAACAAAAAAAATACTAGGTTTATTTATTCTTCTTTGAATATTTCCATATACATAAAAACACACAAAATCTTGTTTCACAACACTAAAATAGATTTCACAGAAAAGAATAATCTGAAGAGAAATATGAAAAAAGTTTAACTCTTTCTCCATACCTATATTTGCATATTCAATCGTTTCATCAGGTACCTTCTGAAGGTCGGAGAACCGAGGAGTGAGTGGAGAAATCCTATCAAACTATAATAATAACAAGCACACAAAAGAAAATTCGCGTCCTTCAGTGGATTCAAGAAATATAATTCAAGGTCACGTAATGTCTTCGCCTGAAAAGGCTTTTCACTTTTCTATAAAGAGAGCGATCCCTATTCAAGTTCATTGATCGATTCCAACTGAACATAAAAAGGATGATTCAGTTCGTTTGGAGTCATTCACGAACTCACCCGACAGCAAAGACACCTTTACGTTCATTATTAGTCCCCTCTCCCCCCCCAATTTACAATATAGAGGTATAGAGAACTCAAGTAATCGAAAACATTTTGACCTCTGAGCAGGGCCTGATTATCCAAAAGGCTGAGGAAACACAAGCTTCCCCTCTAAAATTTAAGAAGGGTCCCCATAAGGATTAAAAACAGGGTCTTGAATTTTTTGTTTCCTATTTTCACACTGAGATTGAATTTTTTCTGAGAAAGGTTACCTAAAACAAGACAAAACACCCTCTATTTCGGGAAAAATCTATTAAGTAACCTCAAAAATCTGAATGTTCTTAATTAAAAAGTTGTATGATTTTAATGTTTTGTGTAGAAACCACCCAGATCTATGAAAAAAAAAAAAAAATAATAATAATAAACACACACTATTTTTTGGTCTATAGCATTTTTATATTACAATATGTAACAGGAAAACAAGATTTTTCAAAATGAAAGAGGGCCCCGAAATGATTCTGAGCTTCCCCTATCTTCAGAGCTTAATCGGGCCCTGCAGACAATTTGTTTTCAATTAATTCATCGAGTGTAAATAATTGTGAAATCATGATATTGGTATCATAGCTCATAGATACTCATTAAAATTGATATTTAGAAGGGATTTTAGACTTTTATTTTGAAAGGGAAAATGACCGGTCGAGAAATTTCATGAATTTTAAAATTTTGGAAAACACGTATAACCGGGCCCTGCCTCTGAGGGTTTTTTTTTTTTTTTTTTTTTTTTTTTTTTTTTTAAACATTTTTTGCGGCTTGAAGAATCCGAAAACCAAGTAATCGACATGGTGTCCGTCTGCAGGGTATCAGTTTGTTAACGTACACGATATCTCAAGACAAAAATTATCGTGAAGCGGTGGAACCACGACCAGTTTTTAAAATATCACTTACAAGAACTAGCAAAATTCCTATTGATTTAAAACATTCTAATTCAATAACTTCGTAAGTTGTTTGAAATTAATCGTGCATTAAAAAGAACATTTTTTAATGGCTGAATGCATTATTATTATTATTTATTTTTTTTATTGTAAACCGCATGCATTCCACAAATTGCATCCGCCCCAACACATAGATATAGTAATATATATAGATCTATCATCCCCATGTTATCCAGCAAAAAATGTTGATGACGAAAAAAAGTTCTAAAATCAACCATTAGAGAGAATTGAAAAAAAAAGAATAAAAAGAAAAATGAATTTGAAACTGTATCTGGAGTTTTTCATTCACCTTTAGTAAATAAATTATTCATAAATTTTATTTACTAAATTATCCGTGTGTATTCCTGTGTGTAATTTACTCGGGGAAAGGCAGCCATTAAAGTGACTTTTCCCGAATAAAAAAAGGTATCACTTCTTCCCTCTCGCTGATCAATCTATGTCTTATTACTATATCTATCCCCCAACATATACTATCGATTTTTCGATCTAAACGTTTTCATTATCAATTAGTATATGACTCGTTCACTGTACAAGCAATCGTTTAATTGATACGGAAAAATGTTACAAGTCAAATTTTACCATATATATATATATATATATTTTTTTTTTTTTTTTTTTTCCCTTAATAGTTCTCTTGGAAGGAAAATTAAGACTTTCTGATTGACCAAATTTATCAATTGTACAAAAGTTTCAAAAGTAATTTTTTGAAAATTAATGCAGAGATTTATTATTATTTTTATATATATATATACTCTTTTTCCTACATTATTTGAACATTTTTCCAGTTTACATAGTTAATTTATCTCTAACAGATAAAGAATATAAGCGTGTTTCCATTCCTTTTTGTACACCCTCTGCATGCACGTTTAGAACTGTAATTCTGCAACATGTGTTTTATACCCTTCAAAAGCAGTTAAAATGTCTGAATTTATTAATAGAAGTTTTATAAGTTTTATTATCCATTAGCAGGCTTTGCCCTTTTCGAAGGTCTCCATGTTTAAATTAATTTCAATAATAATAAACAATAATAACAAACCTTAAAACATATTTTTCATTGGCGACTATTTTCAGCAAATCAACATCATGGCCAAGTACCACAGCATACAGCCGTTAATGAAATGTAGATGATATTTAATTATTTGAATTTCATTATGTTGATTTGAAACATCACTAATTTCAAATAAATTAAATATTCATTCACATTAGTTTGCGCCCACGATAAAAATTGAGGGGAAAGAAAGAGAAAAATAAATAAACTAGTATGTTGCGGCCACCACATGATTTTCTTCTATATTTTCGTATACAAATTCACTCATGAAAAATTATTTATTAAAATTATTATTTAAAAGAATTATCTTCCATGATAATGCAGACGATTTCCATGTTAGAGAAGTTGTATAACATTAAATATCCAAAAAAGTCAATTTTATTGTCAATATTTCATTAAATTTTAATATTTTTTTGTTAAAAATGAAAAAAATCGATAACTTTATTTTAAATTATCGCAGATCGATGGTTCAACCATTCGTTTTAAAGGTATTGGCGAGCTCTTTTGAAAGATACCCATCATGAAAATTTACTCCCCTCGAGGGGGGACTTCCCCCCCCCAGGGGGGTTGACGAGGCTCCTACACATACAAAAAAATTTTCACAGTTGACTATCTCTATTATAAATAATTCTTGTAAATTTCATAATGATTATTAAAAAAATAATTCTCTTTATGCACATTTATACAAAATTTTGTCCTATATCACCATGTTAAAAATTTAGAAAAAGCGGGATGGCAACGCAACCTGTAAGACAATTTTTACCAAAAGTTGATAGGCACTAATTTATGTCAAGGTGCAACTATATACCAATTTGTATGAAATTCTGTGCAGTAGTTCCTGAGATACAGTTGCCACAAAATTTTGTCACACACACACAGACAGACATTTTCTAAAAATGGTCAAATCGTGTTCTACAACTCTCAAAACGTGCAAATCCATCAAAAACCCGATGTCGAAAATTTTTACGAATCCAATACTTTCTTCTATTGAATATAGAAGAAAGTAATAACCATGTAAGACTATTTCATTAATTGAAAATATTTAATGAAAAATAAAAATTTTAAAATTGTTATGTCGTCAATTTTATCAATTTTTTGATAATTTTTTTTTAATTCACATGTAAAGAAATATTTATTTTTATGTTTAAAAAAAAAAAAAAAAAATAAATAAATAAATACATAAAATAAAAAGTTGTAACAATTTTTTTCATTTATTGGCATGAACTTATTAAAATTCAAAGAAAAATGTCGGGACAAAAACTGAAAAATTCAGAGATTTTTTTTTTTTTTATCTAATTGGAATATCAAAAATCTAAAGGCATGTTGCAAATCTGCATGCATGTTTTTATCCAGAAATAAATTTTTGGAACTGTACGTGCCATTATTTATTTATTTATTTATTTACTTTTTCCTGTACATCGCACACACACACACACACACTGGGCCCTCCTTCTGAAAGGGTCCCCCCAACAGGCATAAGCAGAAATTTTGTAACCTAAAGACCTCTTATGCCACTGCAAGAAGCCCCCCCCCCCAGAATAAGCTTGCCCCGGGGCTCCAGGTAGTCTAAGTCGGGCCCTGCAAACATTTTCTTATATTTGTATAGAAGTTACTCTTTTCTGCAAAATTTCATTCTTTTACGAAGAATGAAATACCCAGCGATATAATATATTCGTTCTTGCAAGATGGCAACATACTTCCAAATCTCCATGGAGAGGAAAAAAACCGTACTCATTTGCAAAATAAATTGATGTCATCCTGGTTAGTTTCAGGGGAAAATGGCGCCTTAGAAAAGAACTACACCCTTTTTTATATTTTTCTAATTCACGTAAAAGGAATAGTTGGTCCTATCTTGAATAATTTCTAAGTTGCGGCTCATATTATTTATCAAAGCTTGCGAAATAATGGCGTTTGACTCTTGACCGTGCTATTACATTATTAAAATTAAACATGGTGTAAGAAAGATGACCTACAGGCAACACGGGAAAATAAAATAATGGGCTCTTCCCAGCGTCGTCTGCTCAATCATAGGATAAGGGAAAACAAAGAATCGAAAATCGAATTCAATTAAATATTATTCTTAAGAACAAAAGTGTTAATTATTTAATATAAAATAAAAGTAATAGGGTCAGGTGGGGTAAAATAGGTCAGTTTCAAAAAAACTCTAAAAAAAACATCCAAACATTTTTTTAAATTCCAATTTTGCTGGTTTTATATATTATTTATATTAGTCTTCATTTTGTATGCAAAATTAACTATAACTGATACTTTTTAGTTACAGCCAGTAATTATTTGTGTGTTTCGAATTAATAACTCGAATGTGTTGCTAAGAAAAACTTTGGTTTTTAACTAATTCAAAAGAAATTTTACAGTATTTTCTTATCATATTCCAAAAAGCACATTCTTAAGATGAATTTCCTAAACTTTTGTGAAAAAATAAAAATAAAATATTAATATTTTGGAGTAAAAAAACATATGTGGGGTAAAATAGGTCAGGTGTAGAATCATGTTAGGCTTAGCAAACATTAAGTAACTAATTACTTTTTTGTGTGTGTGTGTGTGTGTGTTTTCTTTTACTCCATATGTATTCTTTTAATGTATTAGTTTAAAATTAAGCTACATATTGTTCTGGAGCTATTTCATACGCATAAACATACATATAAAATAATTTAAAGAAGAAAAAAAAAAAAAAAAAAAGCAATACATATTAAAACTGAATCAAAACATTCAGTTTGTAGGTGAAATTCAAAAAGTTGTTTAATTCGAGCTTATTTAAGAAGGGTGCCAATTTTTCATACAAAGGGCAGGCAGGACACAACATTCTCCTGAAACTGTCCGAGTGAAACTCTGCCGTTTAGCATCAACTTCAAATGCAAGAGTGGATGAATCTAGATCATCAATCACCAATTTGACAAATTAATTTTGGTGCGACTTCAACAGTCATGGAACAGGATAATATTCATATATATTCACCTTTTAAGTACATAAAATCTGCTATTATAAACACTTTATCACCCAATCAAACATTGTCTTCTAAAGAAGCTTTGAAAAATGCACACAGAAAAAGAACCCATACGCAACAGAAAACAGGAGTAATTTTAACAACCATGTGATATAGATTATCACATATTATAAAATTTATATTCTTCTCTTTAAAGGATAGATAAATTCTCTAAATAAATAAAATTATAAATTAAATTCTTTAATCTTAAATCAACTATTTAAAATATAATGGAATAACTGTTTTTAACCTATAAATAATAAATTTTACAATATGCGTTTTCTAATTTTTATATCTTCCCTTTCATGTCTTTTTCAATGTAACAGAAACAAAAATCTTTGATCTGTTCCCAGTATTCACTTAACAAGCTTAACGCACTGAAAATTCTTTTCACTCTGTAAATGATAATGTTTTGACTTATTTCTATCCTTTTGTTTTGTGAAACCAGAAAATAATTCGGTGTCTTTTAATCTTACATCGAAATGTAACTCATGCAGCCTCTCGTCGCCTAATTTACATCAACAGTTAAATAAAATATTTGCTTAGCTAGTTTTCCCAGGGTCTAAAGCTTGGCGAAATCATGCCAACATTCACTAAAAACGGTCAATAAATTACTCGTCACTTTTTAAAAATATACATATGAATATTCCTAACGTAATGCAACCATTCTCTATCTTAAACTTTGAACTTGGCGTGTAAAGCAACGCCAAATGCATTGTCATTTGTTTTGCTTCAGTTTAGGAGCACACACATCCGATTTCATCACAAAAATGTAAGCTATTATGACGTCGTTGCTGGGGCTCCTGGCTCCCCCTCCACTCCGTACTTTGTAATATCTTCGAAAATTTATTAATTTTTTTATATTCACGTATATGGTCACCACAGATGCTTATTATTTTTAAAATTTTAAATAAAATAAGTCTACAAATTGAATAATGCCTATTTCTGAAGATTTCCTGAGTTATTGCAAAACTTCGCATGTACTCTCTCAAGTTATGTTTTTAAATTGTATTCAGTTAATACGTCAATATATCCGGCCATCATAAAAAGCTATTTCACAAACCATTTTATTTTTCAATTGACTGTATGACAAAAAAATCGACAGAGATGCTAAAATCACAGAAACATCAACAGTAAAAGAAACAAAAAAACAAGTCTTTCTCAAGAAGAAAATTTGGACAGCATTAATACTAATCAATTCGTAAAAGTTGGAAAATGTGTTAAAGTAGAATTTCTTGGGAAAAGATCAAAGAAAATATTACATGGCATCATTCTTTCACACAATCATGAATATTCTGAAAATTTTGAAGGGATAAAAAAAAAAAAAAAAAAGTTTAAATGGAAGCTCCTATTGGATTTTCCAGAGAAAGATTATTTCTGATGTAGATGCATCGTACATTCCAAATGTTCTTCCCGAACTAATGATGGACCATAGAGACAATCTTTTTCTCGAGAACACAAAATCAAGTTTTTATCAAAAAAAGAAATGTGCATTTGTAATTTTATTTGTATGAAGTAAATTGTATTAAAATTTAAAACAGTTTTAAAGGATGACTTATCTTATCGTATAATTATCTTGGATGAGCTCACTGGACAACTTGTTCCAACTTCTTGTTTCCAAGTTGCGGCCACTTGAAATCACGCTATCACTTGAAAATGTGCTATCAAGATAACTTTTAAAATACTAAATTGATTCAAACAAAAGTTGGATAGTGAATTTATGGTTCAAATATCTTGGATACGTTTGCTTGGTAACTTGATCCGTAATTTTATTTCCAAGTGGCAGCCACTTGAAGATTTGTCATTATAACAACTTTTGTAATATTAAATCAATTCGCATCAAATTTGGGTAATGGGTTTACCCTTCATATATCACGGATAAGTTCTCTGGGCATCTCATTCCGCTTTTTTTTTTTTTTTTTTTTCCCCCAAAGTGGTGGCCTCTAGAAATCACGGTGCCACTTGAAAATTTCTTATTACGATAATTTTTGAAATGCTAATTTAATTCGAAATAAAGTTGGACATTGAACTTATCATACAAATATCTTGTTTGATTTTGCTTGCCACCAGGGATAAACACTGGCTTATAAGGGATTTTAATGTACAGTAAGACCCCGCTTAACGCTGTTTCATTTAGCGCTCTTTTATTTCCCCTGTGGATTCCCCGAAATTGCTCGCAGCAGTACGGAGATTCCCTGAAATTGTGCGCGCGCTGTTTCGCATTACGCTCTACTTTCATGGAACGTATCCCCCGCGTTAAGCGGGGTCTTACTGTATTCCATTGTATAGATTTTGATATGTCGTCTTGCTGTCAGTTAATATATATATATATATATATGTTTTTTAATTTAATGCAATCAGAGACTTCAAGAGACTACGGAAAGTGCATGTTTAACATGTTAACGGATTATAGTGTGTTTTCCTTATGCAAATAAAATGTCTTTTGGTAAGAATTTAATCTGTAGAAAATTGAAGAAAAAATGCTGAACTTTTTAACCCTTTGAAGCAGATTTTTCTCATCAAACATAATTTTTACACCTTTTTGATAGTTTTAAGTTATTTTAGATCTAAATAAGTGGAAAATGTTATATTTAAAAGTTTAATTAATTTTGGTTTTAAAATATAGAGTGGGGCACCGGTGTCCCTTTCTGCGTTAAAGGTAAACTCATCATGGGACAATAAATATTTTTACAAATTGCGCTTATTTACCATTACTTAGATATTGGAGTAGCAATAACTCATTACTGATCTTTTTTAAATAATTAAAATTTAATTAGAAATAAATTTTTGAAATTGGTTGATAAAAGTTTTTCAAACTACTTTTAATTTACATTTTTATTTTAGTAAAAAATTTACTCTGACAATCTAATAGATTAGTAACTATTAGACTCTCTTTTATAATAAAAAACTATCATCTATATATATAAAAGAAGACTTCCTGAGTGAGGGGGTGATCTATCAACGCCCAGACCAAACCCCTGGACCTAGAAGCATGAAATTTTGTGACAATGTTCTTTCCATGACGTAGGCATCCACTAAGAAGCGATTTTACAAAATTCGCCCCCCAAGGGGGGGAGGGGGGGAAAAACGTGATTTCACAAAATCCTTCATATCTCAAACAAAAAAAAACAGATATCCGTAAAATTTTTGCTTTAAAATATAGCTAACACAAATGTCTAAAAACCAATTTCTGGAATTTTCAAAATTCGGTCCCCAAGGGGGGCGGGGGGGCAAAACGTGATTTCACATGCGTAAAAACGTGATTTCGCATAATCCTATATATCTCAAACAAAAAAATAGATATGCGTGAAATTTTTGCTCTAAAATATAGCTAATGCAAATATCTAAAAACCAATTTCTGGAATTTTAGAAATTCAGCCCCGAGGTGGGGCAGCAGGGGGGGGGGAGAGGGGGGGGGCAAAAAATAAAAAGAGAGTTAGATCGTTCAAAATTGGTATATAGAGGTTTTTGATACCTGCAAATCGATTTCGGATATTTTCGAATTTATAAAATTATTAGGAGGTGCGGAAGGGGGGGCTATGGGGCAAAAACAAATAGAAATACAGTTAGGCCGTTCAAAATTGGTACAGTTAGGTTTTAGATGCCTGCAAGTCGAATGGGGATATTTTCGAAAGTGTAAAGTTATTAGGAGGGCCGGGAAAGGGGGAGGGGAGGGGGAGGAGGGGGGCAAAAAAATAAAAATAGAGTTAGATCGCTCAAAATTGGTATATAGATGTTTTCGATACTTACAAATCGATTGCGGATACTTTCGAATTTTTAAAATTATTAGGTGGGGCGGGAAGGGGGGGTGGTAAGGGGGGGGGGCTATGGTAAAAAACAAATAGAAATACAGTTAGGCCGTTCAAAATCGGTACAGATAGGTTTTAGAGGCCTGCAAGTCGAATGGGGATTTTTTTGAAAGTATAAAGTTATTAGGAGGGCCGGGAAGGGGGGGGGCAGAGGGGCAAAAAAAAAAAAAAGAAAATAGAGTTAGATCATTCAAAATTGGTACATAGAGGTTTCCAATACCTACAATTCGATTGCGGATATTTTCGAATTTTTAAAATTATTGGGAGGGCGGGAAGGGGGGGGGAGTAGAGCGGTAAAAAAATAAAAATAGAGATATATCGTTCAAAACTGGTGCATAGATGTTTTTGATACTTACAAATCGATTGCGGATATTTCAAATTTGTAAAATTATTAGGATAGACAGGAGGGGGGGGGCGAAGTGGGAAAATAATAGAAATAAGAGTTAGAGCATTTTGGGAATTTTTTCCGAAGGCAGTGAGAACCCGGTGCGACATTTTTCCTACTCAGATTTTGTTTCTCTTTTTTTTTCATGTGATAAAAATTAATGCAATTTTGAGAATTCATTATAGTGATTCATTTAAAAATAGGGACCAGCGAAGCGGGCGTTGCCTGCTAGTCTCTTATATTATTAATATAATAATATTTGTAATAAGAGCGTCAGAAAAATAAATAAGCAAAAGGGACACCAGTGTCCCATCTGCGTCAAAGAGTTAAAAATTTATTTTCACTTTGTGCATAGTGCTTCCTATCTGAACATTTACTCTGAAAATAAGTTGCATTCTTTGGCGAAAACTTAATGATTTTGATACCTAGACGACAGATAAAAAAATCGATACTAATGGAAGCTTTCAGAAAACCCAATCTCTCCTGTAACCAGATAAGGGTCGTCAAAATTCAATCCTGTTCATGCTCCAGATATTACAGGAGAAATTGAATGTCCAAAATGCTAACAAAGATAATTCTAATGCACTCTCATCCCCCAGCTAGTGTTTTCTGTTGCTCATAAAAGATTCTAAGGGGAATAATGTGTGTATGGCGTTATGGATTACCACATTAACTTATGGGATAAAACATTACTCAATAGTTGCAAAAAATGCCTTAAAACTAGTGTTAAATAAGAATAAAAATTGTGTAAATTACAAAAGCACACAAAATTTCTTTCAAGTCAGTATAATTAGGCACTGCCCTTTATCAGCTTCCTTCTCCCACCCCAACTAAAAAATAAAAGAAAACTAATATGTTGTGGCCACCACAAGACTTTCTTCTATATTTTCCTATACATATTCAATCAGTAACAATATTTAAAAAAAAAAAAAAAAAAAAAAATTCTAAGGGTTTTTTTTTTTTGTTTTTTTTTTTTTGTTTTTTGTTAAAAGTAAAAAAAAAACGATAACTTAAATTATCAATTCGTTTTAAAGGTAAAGGTATTGACGAGATCTTTCGAAAGATACCCATCTTCAAAATTTACCCCCCTCCCCCAGGGAGGGAAGCGATGGCCCCACATGCACAGAATTTTTTTCCTAGTTAACTATTACTATTATCAATAACTCATATTAATTTTACAATCACAAGTTAAAAATAACTCATTATGTATATACGAAATTTTGTCCTATACTGTCATGTTAAAAATTTAGAAAACATGAGATCACAGCGCCACCTGTTGAGCGATTGATCCCCAAATGTAATCAGCATCAGTTGCTGTCAGGGACCAACTAAATTCCAAGTTTGGTTAAAATTCGTTTAAAAAAAAAAAAAAAAAAAAAAAAATTCAGTTTTTTTTCGTTAAAAGTAAAAAAAATCGATAACTTTGTTTTAAATTATCACAGATCTATCGTTCAACCATTCGTTTTAAAGGTATTGACGAGACCTTTCGAAAGATACCCATCTTGAAACTTTGCATCCCAGGGGGGTACTTTCACCCCCCAGTGGGGGGGGAACCGATGCCCCCACATGCACAAACTTTTTTTCCTAGTTAACTATTATCAACGAGACCTTTCGAAAGATACCCATCTTGAAAATTTACTTCCCCGGGGGGGTACTACCCCCCAGTGGGGGGGGGGGGGGAACCGATGCCCCCACATGCACAATTTTTTTTCCTAGTTAACTACTACTATTATCAATAATTCATATTAATTTTACAATCACAAGTTTAAAATAACTCTTGTTAGGCACATTTATACGAAATTTTGTCCTATACTGCCATGTTAAAAGTTTGCATAAAATGCGATCACAGCGCCACCTGTTGAGATATTGATCCCCAAATCTAATCAGCACCAGTTTATGTCAGGGTGCAACTAAATAGCAAGTTTGGTTAAATTTCATTCATTGGTTCATGAGATACAGCGTCCACAAAAAAGTGATACAGACAGACATTTTCTAAAAACTACATATTAATCAGGACTAGAGAAAGAGAGAAAGGGCTGGCTCATCCTAAGAAAAAATGTGAGAGGTTTTCTACCCGCTGCGTGACGTCAGCACGAGTACAGATAAGGAATAGAGCTTTTTCAGTACGGGCAAACAATTTTTTTCTATTCTAATGAATTGAATATTTGCCTCAACTAAAACTTCGTTATTGTTTTTCATTTTTTCTTTTCTATTTATATATATATATATCTATATAGATAGATATAAATATAATTTTCAATGAAAAAAATTCGGAAATATGAGTGATTAAAATAATTTTTTCAATAGTACTTTGCAATACCAATACATTTTTATCAAACTTATCCTTATTTTCAATTAATAGTTTTAAAGTGTTACACTTTACATGTGTTTATTTAATCAAAAAATTAACTTTTTTTTTTTTTTTTTTTTTTGTAAATGATGCGATACATTAATTTTTACATAAATAATTATTCGTTATATAATATTGATAAATGATATTTCACTTAAATAAAGAATAATATTTTTATCTTTAAGTTACTAAAAATAAAAAGGAAATATCAATATCTCATCAAAGAAAACATGCAAAGATAATATTAAGTTAACTGAGAATTTTATTTTTTGTATTTTATTTCTTTCACTTTTGATATGATAGATAACTAAATAACCACTAATTAAAGTTGTTAAAATTAAACATACAATAGTATTATATATTAATAAAAATAATAAATAAATAAAACTTACGAACTTTCAGCAAAATAATCTTGATTAATATTATTATTTTGATTTTATTAAGTTGATTGAATCCATTTCCTTTTTTTTCTGCATGGATTTTCGTTCTGATACCAATTTTGCATTATAATTAAAGCTTCTAATTCTAATGAAAGTTCTAATTCTACTATATAATTTTACAGCTTCAGCTAAAACGTCAGGGATCTGGATTTCGATTTTTTTTCCTTAGTTTCATTACAACATTTTTTATTTTGAGTAAGTCTGTTCATGATAACTCTTGAATATTTTTTCAAAATTTTTAACGTTTTTGATCCATTCGGTGGAAGGAACAGTTAAACCCCCCATGCGATAGCATTTTTATCCAAACAGCTGTGTTTATGTTTGATGCTCTATTCGAAATTTCCGCTAGAGAGAGATCTCTATTTTTTAAACGGCATGCTATATATCCAGCAACGTAATTAAGAGCTTGTTGTTCTGTTTCATAGAGGGAATCTGAATTGTCTTGCAAGAAATTACTCCATTCTTCGGGATATGGCTCTTCACAAATTTTTAAAAGAGCTTCTAGCTCTTTTTGATCATCAGATTTGGGCCGATTCCTCTTATGGCCGATTCCTCTTATTTGACATTTTAAAATCCATTCATTTCTAACTGGATTCAATTTCTAACTGGAAAAACATGGTAAATAATTCCACGACTTTTTGGTTTTACATGCGTGTTACGACAAATCGCAACAGCGCAGGATGAAAGCATTTTTTTTTTTTTTTTTTTTTCTTTAAACACGCTTTTATTAGCTTCACCTGTATGTATGTTTGTAACCGCTCTGGGAGCAAACAAAAAATCTATATTGTAAAAAAAAAGACTTTCCCTACATGAACTCTGTGGCTGTGAGGTAAAGTAGGGGTCTGCACGGGCCGGATTCGGGCTGAAATTTTCAATTTGCTCTCGGGCCGGGTCAATTAAAAATTTTTTGTAGGCTCGGGCCGGGCCAGGCTCGTGCTCAATATTCTTGTGTGCACTCGGGCTGGGCCGGGCCTGGAGAAAATTTTAAGCCCGAGCCCGGCCCGAATCTTTTTCTGGATTCCTCGTTAATCAACAAAAAAGGAAAATGATAAAATACTTTTTCAGTCATTTATTTTACATAATTTTACAGTCTGGTATGTCACATAAAATTTTATTTTGTTAAAAGATGTCTGTAACTTCAATTTAATTGTCTATCATCTTGTCTGTTCGTAATCTGATTTTCCCCAAATATTTTAAACATGTCTCGAAATTAATATACTTTATTTAAAGTAATATTAGATGGTTTCCATTTCAAAATAATATGCATGTTATTACCAGTTTGCGTACATGTAACAAATAAAGGAAATTAGATACGTTATTGTATATAAGGCTTTATTTTCTATGGTCTGTAGTGTTTAGGTGGTATGAAGGCTATAAAAATCCTTCCGCTGTAACTTTTCCTTTAACACTTCTTTTTCTTTCCTCCGGGGTACTGGATGAAAGTAGCATCATTTTTAGCATGTGCAAAAGCATCTTTTCTATTGAATATGGTTGAATTACCATTAGAGTTTTCTTTTTATCGGATCACATGAAAGATTTGGATACATTACGGTATACAACAGGAAGTGATTGAAAGTGTATTTTTAGTACTATTAACCATTTTAAATATCTTCCTATATTGTTTGAGAATCCTAATATTTTCGATTTGACTTTCTGTCTGTCTTTGTGCCTTCTGTACGTCTGTAATAATGAAATACTGTTTATATATACATATCTTGTAAACATTCAGCAGTTTTGTTAAAGAACTTTCTATTGCTTAGCTATATAAAACCTCTGCAAAACACATGCTAAAAATCTTTTTCGTAGAAAGGCTTTTTTTTTTTTTTTTTTTTTTTTTTTTTTAATTTTACATATTTTTTAATCGGGCCGGGCATGATTTTATCGCTTTTTGTCCGGGCCGTACACTAGTAAAAAAGAAACGGGCCGGGCCTGGGCCGAATTTTTCGATTTCATATCGGGCCGGGCCGGGTAAGCAAACCATTCCAACGGGCCGGGGCCTGAAAATTTCGGCCCGTGCAGACCTCTAAGGTAAAGCTCCGGGCTACGAACCTAAAGTTCTAACGTTCGAGCCCAGTCACGGAAGATTTTTTAAAAATGGTTTTTGTTTAATTCTAAATTATTAGTTTACATTTCAATAAAAGCATGTTCTTTAATTTTTTAAAAGTATAATATTATTTTTTTAGAAAAAGAAACTATAAACACTCAAGAAATATTCGATACAGAAGTAAAAATGTTTCTTTCCTAACATCCAGCGGACAATGGTCATTCTTCACCCCTGTACTCGTAGTGACGTCACAGCGCGAGTGCAGACGGAAAGGCGGTCTGCTTCCCTTCGCAAAGAGATGAGCCAGCCCTTATCTCTTTCTCTAGTCCTGATATTAATTCGTGTTCTGGACATCCCAAAACGTGTAAATCCATCAAAAAAACGGAGGTCGAAAATTTTCACGAATCCAATACTTTCTCTATATAGAAGAAAGTAAAAGTATGTATTTGCGTTGCTGCCGTGATATGTCTCAGGCCAACAAATTTATATTAATAAAATCAGACTTTTGTCTGTAAATTTGTCAGAAGCAAAAAATTTTGCGATATCGTCACGTTTCCCACACCATGAAAGTCGAAAATGACTTCAGAAAATTTTGCCCCTGTGTGTGTGTGTGTGTGTCATGGTGTCCGCATGTCTGTCCGCTATTTTTGTCCGGGCATCACTTGAGAACGGCTGGACGGAATTCAACGGCGCTTGGCAGGAATTTAGAATTATATCCAACTTAAAATTATATCTATAACTTTTTTTGAAATTCATCCCCGTTCCTCCCTGGGAAGGCGGGGGTGGGGGGCAAAAGACAAAAACACGTTTGTCAGGGTATCACTTGAGAACGGACAGACGGAATTCCACTGCGCTTGGCAGGAATTTAGGTCCCAACTTAAAATTATACCTATCAACTTTTCGGAAATTCCCCTCGCGTTCCCCCGGGGAGGGGGGGGGGGGGAAACAAAAACACGTTTGTCCGAGTATCACTTGAGAACGGCTGGACAGAATTCAACGGCGCTTCGCAGGAATTTAGGTCTTTACCCAACTTAAAATTATACCTGTCAATTTTTCCGAAATTACTCCGTCTTCCCTCCTGGAGGGGCGAAAGACAAAAACACGTTTGTAAGCATAACTCGGCTCCTAAATATTTCACAGTAAAGAAACTGCACATGAGGGGACTAGACACGAGTACAAATAAAAAGCTATCTGCGATTTAAAAATTTTCAATTTTTAAGGAAGGGTGAAAATTAATATTTTGCGGGAAATATCGAAAATTCCTGATTTTTGAGTAGAATTCCACCAAAAATAGAACGAAGATTTTGAAAAAAGGGTTTGCGACTTCCCTAAAACATTTCCAAAAACACTTTTTTTTTTTTTTTGGGGGGGGGGGTGGTTTGGAGTGTTACGAGGGGGTAGAATTGAGGCCCCTTTTAGCGCTAAATTTGTCCTGGGAAATCTATGGAAGCTGCGGTCACGAATTTTGGTGCTTGGATTGTTTATATGTAAATGACACCTGAACGGGATTTGTCAAAATTACCCACGTTCCCCCCCCCCCCTTGGAGGGGACAGAAGGCAAAAACGCCTTTGTAAGCATAACTCAGCTCCAAATTACTTCACAGTGAAGAAATTGCACAAAGGGAGACTACACATTAGTACAAATAAAACATTATCTGCAATTTAGGAAATTTCGAATTTTAAGGGGAGGGCGAGGGAAAATCCATTTTTGGCGGAAAATTTTGCAAATTCTGGTTTTTTGAGTAAAACCTGCCAAAAATGAAGCAAAGACGTTAAAAACAATCATGCGACTTCTTTAGGATATTTCCTAAACACGTTGCTAACGAAGGCAGTGGGGTGGGGACCCGGATTCCTCACGCTGCGAGCGAGAAAAACTCAACCGAAAAAGCGAGAATTTAGGTTATTAATAATGATATGGGATTTTGACAACTCATTTAAGTATAATGTCCAGCGAAGCGGGCAAAGCCAGCTAGTAATTTATAAAGTTTTCAAAGTAGAATATTCATTGTCAGTTATGTTTATGTCAGTATCTAAATGGTAAATTACTGCTCCAATATTCTTTCGACAAAAATAATTTTAAGATAAAAAGAACTTTTCCTATACCATGTTTTTAAATTTTCTGTTGAATCATATAAATTTGACAAATCTATGTATTAATAAATACTTTTTAAAAATTTTTTGATGAATTATCTCATTAACTTAAAAGGAAATTATCAAATTCGTAATATAGAGACCAAATTATAAGAATTTTTTAAATATTTATCAATGAAATAAAAGTATTAAAAGAATGCATTGTCATCGTGTTCTGAGCTATTCTTAAAGTTAAACGTCTAGCTAGTCGGGAAGTTACAGCTATAGAACTATATTAGCACTTTATCAATGTGTATAAAATTTTTAAAGTGATAATGACGTCAATTTTTGTAAGATGCATAATTTAATTTTTTACAATTTTTTTTTTTTATTGTTCACGTGTACGTAAATGTATTTATTACTAGTATTTTTTAAAAGTATTTATTACAAGTGTACAATTGTTTATTACACAAGTATTACAATCTTAAAACAACTTTCCATACAAAGCAAAATCTATATAATATTTCTCTAACCTGGACCAGTCACGATTATTTTGTAGAAACGGTACGGTAGTGACAATAAAATACGCGAGGATAAGATATAATATTTAAGCAATATTTAGGCACGCGGACTCAGTCCAGTGAACTCATATAATAAAAAAAAAAAAAAAAAAAAAAAAAAAAAACGTTGGTTTTAAAAATAAAATATTAATCCTTTTAGAACAACATATATGTATTAGCATCATGAACTACATTAGCGGTTTATCAATGTGCATAAAACGTTTAAAAGTGATATAGACGTATATTTTTGTATGTTTCCTAATTTAACTTTTTATAATTTTGTAATATTCACGTTTAATTAAATGTATTTATTTTTATGATTTCCACTGGACAAACAAACAGGAAAGAGAGTTAATAAAACATGATAATACTAATTTTCAAAATACACGTTTATGCGGAAATTTTCTCGTAGTTTCCTATGTTAAGAAAAAAAAAAAAAAAAAAATTCAAATTACGTACTAATTTAACTTTTTATAATTTTGTAATATTCACGTTTAATTAAATGTATTTATTTTTATGATTTGCACTGGACAAACAAACAGGAAAGAGAGTTAATAAAACATGATAATACTAATTTTCAAAATACACGTTTATGCGGAAATTTTCTCGTAGTTTCCTATGTTAAGAAAAAAAACATTTCAAATTACGTACTAATTTAACTTAATTTTGTAATATTCACGTTTAATTAAATGTATTTATTTTTATGATTTGCACTGGACAAACAAACAGGAAAGAGTTAATAAAACATGATAATACTAATTTTCAAAATACACGTTTATGCGGAAATTTTCTCTTAGTTTTATATGTTAAGAAAAAAAAAAAATTTCAAATTACGTACTAATTTAACTTTTTATAATTTTGTAATATTCACGTTTAATTAAATGTATGTATTTTTATGATTTGCACTGGACAAACAAACAAGAAAGAGAGTCAATAAAACATGATAATACTAATTTTCAAAATACACGTTTATGCGGAAATTTTCTCGTAGTTTCCTATGTTAAGAAATTTTTTTTTTTTCAAATTACGTACTAATTTAACTTTTTATAATTTTGTAATATTCACGTTTAATTAAATGTATTTATTTTTATGATTTGCACTGGACAAACAAACAGGAAAGAGTTAATAAAACATGATAATACTAATTTTCAAAATACACGTTTATGCGGAAATTTTCTCTTAGTTTTCTATGTTAAGAAAAAAAAAATTTCAAATTACGTACTAATTTAACTTTTTATAATTTTGTAATATTCACGTTTAATTAAATGTATGTATTTTTATGATTTGCACTGGACAAACAAACAAGAAAGAGAGTCAATAAAACATGATAATACTAATTTTCAAAATACACGTTTATGCGGAAATTTTCTCGTAGTTTCCTATGTTAAGAAATTTTTTTTTTTTTCAAATTACGTACTAATTTAACTTTTTATAATTTTGTAATATTCACGTTTAATTAAATGTATTTATTTTTATGATTTGCACTGGACAAACAAACAAGAAAGAGAGTTAATAAAACATGATAATACTAATTTTCAAAATACACGTTTATACGGAAATTTTCTCTTAGTTTCCTATGTTAAGAAAAAAAAAAAAAAAAAAAATTCAAATTACGTACTAATTTAACTTTTATAATTTTGTAATATTCACGTTTAATTAAATGTAATTATTTTTATGATTTGCACTGGACAAACAAACAGGAAAGAGAGTTAATAAAACATGATAATACTAATTTTCAAAATACACGTTTATGCGGAAATTTTCTCGTAGTTTCCTATGTTAAGAAAAAAAAAACATTTCAAATTACGTACTAATTTAATTTTTTATAATTTTGTAATATTCACGTTTAATTAAATGTATTTATTTTTATGATTTGCACTGGACAAACAAACAAGAAAGAAAGTTAATAAAACATGATAATACTAATTTTCAAAATACACGTTTATGCGAAAATTTTCTCGTAGTTTCCTATGTTAAGAAAAAAAAACATTTCAAATTACGTACTAACTTAACTTTTTATAATTTTGTAATATTCACGTTTAATTAAATGTATTTATTTTTATGATTTGCACTGGACAAACAAACAAGAAAGAGAGTTAATAAAACATGATAATACTAATTTTCAAAATACACGTTTATGCGGAAATTTTCTCTTAGTTTCCTATGTTAAGGAAAAAAAAATTCAAATTACGTACTAATTTAACTTTTTATAATTTTGTAATATTCACGTTTAATTAAATGTATTTATTTTTATGATTTGCACTGGACAAACAAACAAGAAAGAGAGTTAATAAAACATGATAATACTAATTTTCAAAATACACGTTTATGCGAAAATTTTCTCGTAGTTTCCTATGTTAAGAAAAAAAAACATTTCAAATTACGTACTAACTTAACTTTTTATAATTTTGTAATATTCACGTTTAATTAAATGTATTTATTTTTATGATTTGCACTGGACAAACAAACAAGAAAGAGAGTTAATAAAACATGATAATACTAATTTTCAAAATACACGTTTATGCGAAAATTTTCTCGTAGTTTCCTATGTTAAGAAAAAAAAACATTTCAAATTACGTACTAACTTAACTTTTTATAATTTTGTAATATTCACGTTTAATTAAATGTATTTATTTTTATGATTTGCACTGGACAAACAAACAAGAAAGAGAGTTAATAAAACATGATAATACTAATTTTCAAAATACACGTTTATGCGAAAATTTTCTCTTAGTTTCCTATGTTAAGGAAAAAAAAAATTCAAATTACGTACTAATTTAACTTTTTATAATTTTGTAATATTCACGTTTAATTAAATGTATTTATTTTTATGATTTGCACTGGACAAACAAACAAGAAAGAGAGTTAATAAAACATGATAATACTAATTTTCAAAATACACGTTTATGCGAAAATTTTCTCGTAGTTTCCTATGTTAAGAAAAAAAAAACATTTCAAATTACGTACTAACTTAACTTTTTATAATTTTGTAATATTCACGTTTAATTAAATGTATTTATTTTTATGATTTGCACTGGACAAACAAACAAGAAAGAGAGTTAATAAAACATGATAATACTAATTTTCAAAATACACGTTTATGCGGAAATTTTCTCTTAGTTTCCTATGTGAAGAAAAAAAATAAATTTCAAATTACGTACGAAGTTTTAAAATCAGTGTTTTGAAAATCATTAGGGTTTTTGCCAGCATGAGTAATAATTTAAAATTGGCCCGACTCCTTTACAATTGTTGTCTTTGAGATCACGTGTACACAGACTAACGAACTAACCCTGAAATGGACACCCCATCCATTTTTGTCATTTTCGGATACCTCGCACCTTAAAATGTGTAGAATTGTCGAAATTTTTCACGAATATTTATGTACCCCATATTAAAAGTATAATAGAGAACTGAAATACCTTTTTTTTTTTTTTTTTTTTTTTTGCGAGTATAAGTTGTATATTTTTAATTTTTGAAAGAGTGATAGACTTATCAGAGAAAAAAGTGTTGAGTTGTTTATCTTTATTTAAAGTCGCCATTTTTTTTTTAGGCGCCACGTAGCGAGGGCATAATTTGAAGTCGACTTGATATCAAATGTAAAATAATGAAGACTGCTAAAATTAATCCCCCCCCCCCTTTTCCATGAAAATATTGAAGTTACACAAAAATATTTCGTTCTTCCCAAATATGTACCCGGACACCTGGATCGATCCTTAGAATGATTTTATTTTTCCTTTGCATCGTTGCCCAGGTATAATCACCCTGTCATCTCTTAATTCTTATAATGTAATAGCCTAGTATTTCAACAGTCGAAGCCTTAGTTTGGCATACATACACCCCGCGACAAAAAGATAGGCACAAAGGGTTTTTTCTTTGATTTTTCATAAAATAACGTTATCTAAATTGTGCTTATCATTCATTATTGTTATAAAATAACACTATTCCTGGACTAATTTTTGTTTTAAGACTCATTTAGAAAAATTTTAAGACTAAATTTTTTCTAATTTAAGACTGCACAACGCGACAAAAAGACAGGAACAAAAGGTTTTTTTTTTTTTTTTTTGAATATGATTATTTTGAATATCAATATTTTGAATATGATTCAAATATTTAATATGTTTTTGATATGATAATATTTTGTTATGATAATAAATGATCAGCACAATTTAGATAATGTTATTTTATGAAAAATTAAAAAAAAAACCCTTTTGTTCCTGTCTTTTTGTCGCGGAGTGTAGTCTTAAATTAGAAAAATTTTAGTCTTAAAACAAAAATTAGTCCGGTAATAGTGTTATTTTATGATAATAAATGATAAGCACAATTTAGATAATGTTATTTTATGAAAAATCAAAGAAAAAACCCTTTGTTCCTATATTTTTGTCGCGAGGTGTATGTCGCAACCTAGAAATTAATGAAGATATGGCACAAACGATCCTTTTACGTGAATTAGAAAGATACGAAAAAGGGTGTTGTTTGACTCTGAGGGGCGTTCGTACTGAAGCAAAACAGGATGTCATCTGTATTGGCGTGCAAAATTTAAGTAATAACCTGTTTCCTCGTTTTCTTTTACGAATAATTTCTAATATGTGAAATATATGAAATTTGGATGGCATGTTCGTTATGAAATCATTAACCAAATTTTGTGTAAATTTAACATAAGTAAAGATTTTTAATTTGATATTAATTTTTCTGAAAGCTTTGAAATAAATGAAAAATTTAAACAGTTTTATAAAATTAAATAATAAACGGTGTTAAAGATGCATTACACATGTAGATGACAGATACACATGTTATGTGAAGATAATTAATTAAACTTCAGTATATGAAAATATCATTAAAATTTGCTAAGTATAGTGGAAAAATCCATATTAGGTAAAAGCAAATGTTGAAAACTATATTAATTTTAAAAAACTTGCAGTTTAACATTTTTAGCAGCCGCGTTGTTTTATAAATTTTGTTTTTAGCTCTGCATGAATGAAATCTTGAATTCATTTGATTTTGAAGAATAAATAAATATTTATTTTATTAATGGGCTCTTCCCACCTGACGTCAGAGGTCGCGTGACATGTGATGAACAAAGCGCAGACAAAGTCTTCTATATCTATATAGCGATTGCTGAAATAAACATTTTCTATTCTTATTTTTGATCAATCGTATTTAATTTGGGTTTTTTTTTTTTTTATATATATATCATTTTTAATCAATTTTATATCATTCATCATCTTTTGTTTGCTGTATACATTTACAACCATCATTTAGTGTATAGTTATTGATGTTTATGGAGATAGTGTTAAATATTACTTACAAAACTTTGAACAAACACCATAAAATGCAATAAACTGGCAACAATTGTTTCGGGTCGAAAAAGCACACAATCCTTCACCAGGCGAAGAAAGTAAGCACGAGTGCTGCAGTCAAAGCGGCAACGCACTGCAGAACTCGTGCTTACTTTGTTCGCCTGATGAAGGGTCGTGTACTTTTTCGACCCGAAACAATTGTTGCGAGTTTTTTGCATTTTATGGTGTTTGTTCAAAGTTTTGTAAGTAATATTTTACAGCGCCAGTTCTGTGGTGCTTTCTTATTAATTAATAATGTTAAATACTCTGATTTTTGGTACTTAAATCATTGACAGTGCAACATCGCACGGTGTAAAGCCATTTAGGCCAGTAACTAAGTTAATTAACTTGTTGCAACACCTTTATACAATTAAATTTAATTGAAAACATTTTAAAATTTCAAATTATAATCCATAAACATTCCACAAGAATAAGCTATTATTTATTGCTAGATCAGTTAATGTAATAGTTACACTACAACATACAAAAATCGATTCTTACAGGTGAAAATAAACAAACCTATAAAGTTTTTTTTAAAAAAAATATTAAATTTACAAATACAATTATTTTACCGTTTACAAATGCACAATAGGGTCAGGTGGGGTAAAATAGGTCAAAAAACAGCATATTTTACGTTTGCACTTAAACAGCAGAAAATGTATTGGTTCCATTTGTTAAAAAATTGCACAAAATATGAAAATGATTATTCCTCATGACATTTCAAGAGAAATATCTCTTGAAAAAAAAAAAAAAAAAAAAAAAAAAATTGCACTAAGAAATAATTTTTAAAATATGCTGTTTGTGACTTATTTTACCCCATGGGTTTGGGGGTTTGAATTTCATTCAAATAAGACAACTACTCAAAAATTTTGTGAAGATTTCTGAACATTCTCTGTAAACAACCAACTTCCGAACAACACACATGCCAAATTTTTTTTTTTACTTTCACAATTCAGTTCGCAAAATATCGTTTAAAATTCGTTAATACCTAATAAGCCAATTTCAATCTTGAAAATTATTTTTATTGTAGGCTGTCACAGCCTAGTTTCGTATGCCTACCTAAGAAATGAAATACGGTTAGATTCTGCGCGGGTCGAGATAAACGAGACCCACGAACGACTACTCGCCTTGACACTGACCCGTTAGCACGCAGTTATAGGTTATCGACCTCGATAGAGCAACTCCTGAGTAATAAAACAGCAGTACACGGAATGACTATTATAACTTCCGTTACATCATTTCCGTGATTTCCAGAAAAATTGTGGATCTCTTCATCCAAAGAGGAAAAAGAAAAAAATGCACGATGCGCCGCAAATTGATATCCGATTACACTTTTCTCTAATACTGACATATTTATTGAATAAAATATTAGTTAAGAAATCTGGTCTAGGTGATTAACTGACTAAACTATCCTTCTTACAGATACATATACAAGATGTTCCAAAAATAACAAGCACCGGGTTGAGGGAACTAAAATAAGCAGACTGATAGCACAGAGATGAGATTAACAAAAGTGCAAAAAATCTTCAACTTTATGCGAAAGACAGATATTAAAACAAAATTAGATTTTAGGAGGCAAAAACATACAGAAAAGATTTTTATCTTTTACTGTTTAAAAAAGAAAAAAAAAACACTGATTATTTTTACTAACCTGATTTGTAAAACCTTATTTAACTAGCAGGCGACGCCCGCTTCGCTGGTCCCTATTTTTAAATGAATTACTATAATTAATGAATTCTCAAAATTTCATTAATTTTTATCACGTGGAAAAAAAAAAAGAGAAACAAAATCTCATTAGTAAAAATGTCGCACCGGATTCTCACTGCCTTCGGAAAAAATTCCCAAAATGCTCTAACTCTTATTTCTATTATTTCCCCCCTTCGCCCCCCCCCCTCCCGTCTATCCTAATAATTTTACAAATTCGAAAATATCCGCAATCGATTTGTAAGTAATAAAAACCTCTATGCACCAGTTTTGAACGATCTGCCTCTATTTTAATTTTTTTCCCCTCCCAATAATTTTAAAAATTCGAAAATATCCGCAATCGATTTGTAGGTATCGAAAATCTATGTACCAATTTTGAATGATCTATTTTTTTTTTTTTTTTTTTTTTTGCCCCTCCCCCCCCCCCTTCCGGCCCTCCTAATAACTTTACGCTTTCGAAAATATCCCCATTCGACTTGCAGGCCTCCAAAACCTATCTGTACCAATTTTGAACGGCCTAACTGTATTTCTATTTGTATTTGCCCATAGTTTGCCCATGTTTTTGCCCCTAATGGTGTAACATTTATGCAGATTAATTAAAAATAAATAAATAAATAAAAGTACATAGCATTTCTATAAAAAAAAAAAAAAAAAAAAAAAAAATAAATAAAAGGGGGGGGGGGGGCTACCAAAAGTATCTGTTTTGAAGCGGTCTAACATGAATTGTTCCTGACAGAAGATGGTCATTATTATTATTAATTAGGGTGATGTAACAGAAATACACATCAGAAAACAAAGTTTGATTTTCAACATGAACTTAAACATGCATTATTATAGGAAGAAAAAAAATTACATAAAAAGGCTCATTTCAAGTGAAATTACTCAATGGCTGTTGCCCTAAATGTCATAGATTCTTGTGAAATTTTTTTATTATAAAAGTACATAATGAAAAAGGCTTAATTTTTTCCAGAATTTTTTGGTCAAAACTACGATTAAGGGGTCATTTTGAAATTTAATTAAATTTAACAAAATGGCGTGAATGGTTAAGGTGGCTTATAAGTTTCAAACCACTTATAACACTTTTATTTATGAACCCAATATGTTCGTTTTGGTGTCATTAGAAAGATAAACGTATAAACTATGAAATAAAATTATGTAAATGCTGAAAATATGTATACAAACGTTTACAAAATTGTTATAAAAGACATTTTTTGGAAGAATTTTTTGGCAAATTTCAAGAATTTTTTTTTACAGTAAAACAGGAGTTGATCCAGGTTTTAAGTTTTCAAGCCTTTTTTTTTTGTGTGTGTGTGTGTGGGGGGGGGGGGGGGGGGGGGGACTACCATTTTATCAGTCATTTCATATTAATGTTTATTAACAAGTTAATAGTGTTTCATTGAACTAAGTTATAGGCAATTATAAAGAATAATTTTGGAAACACAGAAAACTTTTATAAAAGTTTATAAAATAATCTTTTTAAAAGGTTGCTTTTATGAATTTAAAGTTTGTGAGGGGCAACAAAAGAACCCCCTTTTTTGCCTGTATCAAATTTTAGAAGGTCAAAATATTTGTTAGTTATGTTTAATATTTGTTGTTAAATCCTTAAAATTTCAGGCAAATTATTACTTTTTTTTCTTTCTCAATTACACCACGACTTACAAATATTAAAAAAATGACCTTTGATTGTGTTCCTTTATTCGCAACTTTCTTTTTTCAAAGCTGTTTTATTCAAAAGAGAGATTGCGGACTGAAAGGAAAGGAATTTTTCTTACATTGATGTTGAATAAAATTGACATATATATCGCTAATATGATATACTATGTTGTGTAGATAGGGTTATATTATAAAATAATAATATCAAATAAAAAATAATAAATTATTTTTAAAAGATGAAAAATTTTATTACATTTCACAAAACCAATGGGCTTTTTAAGTGGGTAAGTAAAAAGTTTTTAAGTTTTTACTTAAAAAAGTTTTTAAGTAAAGTTTTAAGTTTTTAAGTAAAGAAAAAAAAAAACTTTTTTTTTTTGTGGGGGGGGGGGAAGAAACCCTGATAATTAAATATTTATTGCACATTAGTTCTTTAATTTGTAAAATTATAATTTATCTCTAATTTACACAAAGTATTGCCTGCTCTAACACAGTTTAATAATACAAAGATTTCCTAGCTTAGCTAAAATAAAGAGAAAAAGAACTAGCATGTCGGGGGAAAAAATATTAAATGCACTTGCATCATTTCGGACTAATGTTTTCCCCTTTCCTACAATAACAACATTTATCACATTAATGTCAACAATATCGACATCGGTGTAAGTGTTTTTTAACCTTGGCAGAATGTCTCCGATATTTTGTCACGATCTCCTGGTTAAAAATGCAGATGAGACATAAAGGGAAAGACACCTGTTTTTTCCTGCATAAACGCTTCAAATCGAAAAATAACTGAATATGCTAAAAGCAGGAGTTAAAAAAAAAAAAAAAAAAAAGAGAGATTTCTGATAATATATGCATGTTTAAAAGAATAAGTAGAGAGATATTTTGTAAAAAAAAAAAAAAAAAAAAACTGCAATGAAATATTGGTGTTGGATGTTGATGAATACGAACGTTCTAAGCATGCATAAACTGCAAATAAATGCAATACGTATTCCGACTAGGCGAAATATATACATAGATAAAACAGAAACTAGTATGCTGTGGCCATCACAAAACTTTTTTCTGTATCATTCTACGTAAGAGCGCCATTTGCCGTTTAACATGCACAAAGGTTTAACCACAGCTTCTCACAACAAAAGATTTTTTACATATGCTATTTGGTCAACATAATCAATAGATGCTGAGATTAGCCATGTGGAAAATCGCAAAAGGTGAGTTATATAATAGCAGCGGCATCCGTCGCCTGATATACTCCAAAACGAAGTCAGAATTCGTTTTCATAATGGATATCTTACTTAACAACTTTGATGCATTTTACATGCTATAGAACTTGGAATTTATCCTTCTAGTTCAAAGGGTAGCCACCTGTCGGCCAATATACCCCAAAATTTAATCAGCATAATGTTTCACATTGGTCATCTCATACACCAAGAGTTGTGCAAGTGCCTGCGATAGAATCTGAGAAATAACTTTCCTGTTCATTTAAAAAAAAAAAAAAAAAAAAAAGTGCAGCACCACAGACCACATGTAGACCAGTATATTCCATAATGTTTAGTGAAAGATACATATATAAACAATGGGCTCTTCCCACCTGACGTCAGAGGTCACATGATAGAGGAAAAACAAATAGCAGACGAAGTCTTGTTTATCTAGAACGATTGCTGAAATAACATATTTTCTATTCTTATTTTTGATCAATCGTATTTGATCTGTGTTATTTTTTATACAGCATCATTTTTAATCCATTTTATACCATTATTCATCATCTTTTGTTTGCTGTATACATTTACAATCATCATTTAGTTTATACCTGTTATTGATGTTCATGAAGACCATGTTTAAATACTCTGATTTTTGGTACTTAAATCAGTGACAGTGCAATATCGTACTGCGTAAATGCATTTAGACCAGTAACTAAGTTAATTAACTTGTTGTAACACCTTTATGCAATTAAATTAAATGAAACAATTTTAAAATTTCAATTTATAATCCGTAAACATTCCACAAGAAGCTATTATTTATTGCTAGATCAGTTAATGTTACAGTTACACTACAATATACAAAAATCGATTCTTATAGGTAAAAATAAATAAACACATAAAATGTTTTTTAAAAATTATTAAATTTACAAATACAATTATTCTACTGTTTACAAATGCACAATATTACTTTTATTTTATTTTATATTAAATATTAAATTTTTTGTTCTTAAGAACAATATTTAATTGAATTCGATTCTCAGAATTCGATTATTCGTTTTCCTCTATCACGTGATTGAGCAGACGACAGTGGGAAGAGCCCATTATAATATTCAAAAGCAAAAATTTATTACTGAAGCTTTAATTGAAAAATGTGGATAATTGTACTTCAAATATTGATATTTATAATATTTACACACACATACACAGTATATATAAGCAACGTGAATAAATATATCAAGAGAACAAATTAATATATAATTATTATTATATCTATATAAGATTTACAATAAATCATCTTGAAATAAATATTAAAAATGTGCAGCTACACAAACATATTTTATTGTCATTTTGAATAAATGAGAAAATATATATGTAAAAATATTAAATGATACACACTTTAAAGATTTTTTTTTTTTTTTTTTTTTTTTTTTTTTTTTTTTTTTGGGGGGGGGGGGGGCATATCTGCTGTTTTTGAAAATGCATATACTTTATTGCCTAATTATAACTTTTATATTTTATTTTTGGTATCTTTTAATGTATGTAATTTATGGAAGAACTTTTAAAAATAATTTCTGTAAAATATTGGATAGGTAAGTATTTTGCAATTAAAAATAAAAGACAAATTATTCATTTTGAATATCCTATCATACATTTTTTTATTGTAAAAAAAATTTGAGTCATTAAAATTAATTTTTTTTTATAGCTATTTATAAATTGTAAATTTCCTTTAACTTAAAAAGGTCTAAATTTTCAGTATAAAATACTTTTAATTATTAATTATAATTGCAACTGAGACTGTAGGGAATAGAATTTCTTATAATTTTAGGTTTTGGACACTTTCGGACAGTTTTGTACAATTTTAGACAGTTTAGGACACTTCTGGACTGTAAAAACCACCTGTCCTGTCCAAAACCAGTTTCAGACGTCCTAAACCCCAACCCTGATTTATATATATATGACCTTCATGGAACGCAATAGCATTAGCAAACTTTTTTGGATATCCCTGTACATAAAGCAATCCTGCTAGTTATTTTCAATAGGACACGTGAAATAGGGAACTTGAATAACAGATAACATACATCAATTTGAAGAAACTAACAATATTTACCGACGTTAGAGCGCGTACAGGCAGACAAGTAGGCATATAAACCAAAGTCAAACAATTTTTAGCTCTGTGATAGAATGGAGTAGAAGGCTAATTTTTACCAACTATGTGAAAAATACCAGAGCCGGGAATCGAACCCAGGGCCATCCGCTTAACGCGCGGATGCTCTAACCACTGAGCTACCCTGGCTGATAACCAGCTCGCACTTCTCACAAAATCAGCCAGGGTAGCTCAGTGGTTAGAGCATCCGCGCGTTGAGCGGAAGGCCCGGGGTTAGATTCTCGGCTCTGGCATTTTTCACATAGTTGGTAAAAATCAGCCTTCTACTCCATTCTATCAGAAATTAATTTCCAGGTTGATGAATTAAATTTCTGAAGTATAATTTTTAACTTTGTTGAAAAGTAGGTAAAAAAAGATGTGGGTGCAGTTTTAACCAGCAGCCCCCTGATTCCGAAAAATACGCAGTAAAAAATCTACTTTAGTTCAGTTTTACTACCTTTTTTAGGTTATCAGTGAATATAAACAGTGAATAATCTATTATCAAATTTTTGTTCCTTTTTATTAACGACAGTAATTATAACTAGTATGTTGTGGCCACCACAAGACTTTCTTCTATATTTTTCTATACAAATTCACTCAGTAACAATTTAAAAAATAAAAATAAAAATCCATAACTTTGTTTTAAATTATCACATATTTATAGTTCAACCATTCGTTTTAAAGGTATTGACGAGAACTTTCGAAATATACCCATCTTGAAACTTTACCCCCGTGGGGGGGAACCGATGTCCTCACATGCACAATTTTTTTTCTAGTTAACTACTACTATTATCAATAATTCATATTAATTTTAGAATCACAAGTTTAAAATAACTCTCATTATGCACATTTATACGAAATTTTGTCCTATACTGCCATGTTAAAAGTTTACAAAAAGTACGATCACAGCGCCACATGTTAAGCGATTGATCCCCAAATCTAATCAGCACCAGTTTATGTATGGGTGCAACTAAATACCAAGTTTGGTTAAATTTCATTCATTGGTTCGTAAGCTACAGTGTTCACAAAAATCGTGATACACACACAGACATTTTCTAAAAACTATCAATTCGTGTTCAGGACATCCCAAAAACGTGTAAATCCATCAAAAAACGGAGGTCGAAAATTTTCGCGAATCCAATGCTTTCTCTATATTACATATAGAAGAAAGTAAAAACTATCAATTCGTGTTAAGGATATACCAAAACGTGTAAATCCATCAAAAAAACAGGTCGAAAATTTTCACGAATCCAATACTTTCTCTATATTACATATAGAAGAAAGTAAAAACTATCAATTCGTGTTCAGGACATACCAAAACGTGTAAATCCATCAAAAAACGGAGGTTGAAATTTTTCACGAATCCAATACTTTCTCTAAATAACATATAGAAGAAAGTAAAAAACTAAATGTCCACATATGTGGCCAAGGGCGTCAAATGTTTATTTTAGTAATAAGGAAAAATACATACCGTTGCTAAATGCGAATCCCCCCACCCCCACCCAAAGATCAATGTAAATCGCTACCACTAATTTTTAAATACCCTCGCTAACACTCCTATTTTTCACTGGTTAGTACTTCTCGGCCAAGCGAAACCTTTTATCGAGCCACGAAGCCAGACAACACACACGCGATGCTCTTATTTATTTATTTTTTTTTTTTTTTGCATGTGAGTTTTTCTTTTTTTAAATGTCCGACAGAAATAAAGAAACGACAAATTTCGTTCTGCCACTTCACGTGAATAGAAAGTGTGTCCAGATAGTGTGCGGCCCAGAACAATGAGTTGTCTGCACAGTCGAATAAGTCCGTAAAAGGAAATTATCCCGCAGTTTAAATGCACGATCTAAACAGATCAGCAGTCTGGCACGCTAAATTATTCACGACGGAAATAGGATGTTATATAAACTGGTATTGGACAACAGACTTATTCCGTTCTAATGTGGTGAAAGTCGGGAAACGTTACACAGACGAGTCGGGCACTCGTTAAATCAGACTGCTCGTTAAAAGCAGATTTACCGAAAATAAATGTAATGCATAAAAATGAATAATTAGTTTAAAAAAGAAAAAAAAAAAAAAAAAGAAAGAAAGAAAAGAAAAGAAAAGAAAAACTTACACAGTTTATTATTATTTGACTTCCTTTTTTTTAAAAAAAACTATAGTGAAACCTTCTTGAAAATCCACCACTAATGAAGGACCACTTCTCCCTAACTATTTCATGACTTTTCCAAACTCACTCAAATTCTCTGACTTTTTCCCATGATTCCCTGACTAGTGGCCATCCTCAGGCATGAGAGTGCAGAAAATTAAAAAAGGAGGGAACACGCGTGTTCATAAAATTAATTTTAAAAGAAAAGTAACGTGCGCGGGGAAAATTATACAAATGTACGTTCATAAAATTTATTTCAAATGAAAAATAATGCTCACAGGAAAAAAAACTATACAAAATATTTTAAAAGTGACAAATTAAACTAAAAGAATAATGCACATCAACACAATAAAACATGGGTTAAAAGAAAAAAAAAACGTTAGCTAGCAATCATTGGCTGGTGCTGGAAAATGAGAAAGAAGGGGGGGGGGGGTAAAAAGTAGTTCATGAGAGAAATATTAAACACAATTCTACTTCTTTATAAATTCTAGAATATCATAAAGTAAGTTTAAAATTAATATTGTGGATGGATAAATATTCAAAAATGAAAGGCTTCCCACAGAATCGGCAACGGTTAGGGGGGAAAAGGGGGTGGGGAATTACATGAGTGAGAAATAGTGAATAATTCTGTTCTTTTATATGTTATAGAATCTGATAAAGCATGTTTAAAATGAATATTGACATTCACATTTCGGATGGAAAAAGATTGAGAATCTCAAGTTTTTCGTGGAGCGTTTGTACACTGATTGTTATTGGAGTTTGAATTTAACAAAATAAAAAACCGCGGAATTAACGAAAATCGCGGATCCGCGGAAAATTCTCATGCCTGCAACCTGCATTTTGTGAGAACAGATATTTTCGCCATGACTTAAACTGACCACTCCTGATTTTTCACTGAGCACAATTAGCCTCGTCCTTAAAAGTTTCTTTTTTTTTTTTTTTTTTTTTTTTTTTTAATGTTAAAAATACTACCGTTTTAATAATTTTTCCCAAATCCACTGAAGCTTTTTAAAACAATTTTCAAAACTGCAGTATTGCAAACTTATTATTCTGCAATCTGGATCGCCCTAGTACGAAATCTGAAACACCTCACCATATAGATACCTAAATGTATTGTTGCAACGGGTTACACTTTTTTTCTGCTTCAATCGGGCTGTTGCAGTGTAAGCAGATTTACAGTCAAATTTGAAATAAAGGAGCAGTTTAGTCACTTCCAGTTAAGTCCGCCTTGGCGACAAACTTGGTGACTAAGTTTGGCGAGAAATGATAGTTTAGAATTCTTGAAGTTTCAAAGCTGTATGAGGAATGCAAGTCAATTTCTGAAACTTTCCAATACTTTATTTCATAAATTTGAGCATATGTAAAACAAATCATGAATAGAAAAATCGAATTAAATTCGATGACAGCGGAAAGTGACATGCAAAGTTCATATATTTCTATTTTAAATGGAACGAAAAGTGACGGTCAGAAACTGACCGATTAGGCTTAATGTCAAAGACACGGGGCTCGATCCCTGAACTGTTCATTTCAGGCTTTTATTAAATTAATATTGTGTTTCCATCTATAACATACTCCTTATTAAACAAATTGATCTTCTGTGTTTCTCGCAAACAACTCTAACGACTCTCATTAAAAATTTGGAGTTAAGAGTTTTCTGAGTTGAAAACACGATCTGGCTTAGCCTTATCTTCAGGTAAATTAACGTTCGCTGATAAAATCCGAGCTCCGCCCAGGGAAAAATATAACCCCCCCCCCCCAAAAAAAAAAAAAATCTGGTTTTCTGGGAAACAAATCGAACGATTAATAAAAATGTTAAGGTTGGAGGTCTTTTTAAGATGACAAACCGATCTGAATTTACTCTCATTTTCAAGCAATTTGAGTTCACTGGTAATCAACGCTCTAAAATATGGTAAAAACTTATCTTGGAAACTGCTCGAACACTTTTTGTGAAAAATCACGGTTGACTGGTCTTACTGTTTTTTTTCTGAAATATGAGTACACAATACATACTAACAATTCAATTTAGTGACGAAATTTGTAATGATTTTTTCAATGATTTTCCAGTGAAACTTATCCAGACACAGCTAATTATACTGTCCACTGAAAAAGCTTTTATTTTATGATCTTCCGTTCTTCTCAAAATGAAAATTCTTATATATATATATATATATATATATATACGTAGAATTTTATTGGTTAGAATATGCCATATAACTGTAATTCGTCAACATACGTAAAATCTTGCAATGTAAAGTTGATGTGTCTATAGATTATTTTCGAAAGAATATTCATTGAGAGTTGGTCAGAAGCTAGTATTTAAATTAGAATAAATGAGACTCACCGATTGGTGGTTCTCCATCATCCTGGCAACAGGGCTTAATCCCAACATCCATGGTCCTTCGGCCGGCGATGCCGTTTCAGCCATACATCTCATTCACGACGCCCTAACGTACACCTGGAAAAAAAAAACAAAATCATTAATAATTACACAAGTCTTATTCAGCTTTTTTTACTTTCTCTTACCCATAAGGTAGAGAAAGTATTGTTTTTGGGTCAAATTTTCGAACGCGAGATTTTGTTATATTTACACGTTTTGAGGTCCCCTGAATACGAAAATCATGTTTTTAGCAAATGGTCTGTGTGTCTGTCTGTCTGTTATCAGCATATCTCAAGAACAAAACAAGAAGCAGAAATTCCAAACTTGGTATTCTAAATGTGTATCATATATAGATGCTACAGTAAGCTTTTCGTTAAGATCAAACAAATGGTTCGTGTACAGGGACAATCAAGAGAATTCAAATACATTACGTCTATGGAGGAATTTGCAGGTAAGTAGAGTTTAACGTCTATAGACTGCACTAAACCAATTGAAACGAATATATATTTTTTGAAAAAGAGGTAGTCAACTGGGAAAAAATTTTGTGTATGTAGGAGCCTCGCCACCCCCCTGGCGGGAAGTCCCCACTCGAGGGGAGTAAATTTTCATGATGGGTATCTCTCAAAAGAGCTCGTCAATACCTTTAAAACGAATGGTTGAACTATCGATCTGCGATAATTTAAAACAAAGTTATCGATTTTTTTAACTTTTAACGAAATTTTTTTTTTTTTTTTTTTTTTTTTTTTTATTGAGAATAAAATGGACTTTTTTTGGATATTTAGTGTTATACTACTTCTCTAATATGGAAATCGTCTACATTATCATAAAAGATAAATTTTTTAAACAATAATTTTAATAAATTATTTTTTAATAACTGAATTAAATTTAATATAAATCTAGGTGCATTAATGAAACGGGGGGTTGAGGGGGGCGGTAGCCCCCCCCCCCCTCACACAGAATTAATTATCATATAAAACTCTTCCGAAGCCTAATTTGAATTGTTTAACATAGGTTTACATAACATCGTTATCTTACCTCTTAATCTCCAACCTGTATTTATAGTATTAAATTTCAGGGTAAGAGAAAGTCGTGTGAGTGACACACCAGATTATTTTAAGGTTGATTTCTTTAGAAATCGACCTACTGCAATCACTTCGTTCTTCTATCTATCTATAAATTTTGTCATCATGATAACTCCCGAAATAATACTCCACAGCGAACCAAATTTGGACAGTCAACTGATCTTATAAATATCTTGAATAAGCTCGTTAACCAAGTTGCTCCGACTTTTTGTTTTCAAGTGGCAGCCACTTGAAATTTTCAAACCCAGAAAATATTTAAAGCAAGATTTGCTTGAATTTTGATGTAAATACAGGCCACATAAGGGTCTCAATGAAGTTTATCCGCCATTTTTAATAAAGTGGCAGATATTTTAAGTTAAGCGAAGCTACTTGAAATCAGGCTACCACTTGAAAATTTAAAATCACAATAACTCCCGAAATAATACTCCAAATCGAAACAAATTTGGACAGTGTTTTAGTATCTTAGGTGACGGAAGGGGGGGGGGGGGTTAGTCATGGGAATTTTACCGTTGTGTCCCTGTAAAAGAACTATACGTGCTAGAATCAACAAAATTTATACACTTCGTGCAACAGTTATACTTAGACTGTGTATAATTTTTCCGTTCAATTGAATGAGGCCTTTAGACATTATCGCAGTTTAAAAAATCTGGTGTGACTACACTCGACTTTCCGAATATCAAGTAATTAATGTTTGTATAAATAAATTAAAGTAAGACAAATCGTTAAATAAACAAAGTGGAAATTATAATGGAGTATTTGAATATTTTTTCCATTGTTTAATTTTACGCTATTGCACTTCTAATAATTCAAGCCCATAGATGATAATGATATAGAATTTTTCACTGTGTCCCTGTAAAAAATCTACAAGGGATAAACTCACCAAAATCAGTACAATTTGCGCGACAGTGACCTATAACATGTGTATAAATTTTCAGCTCAATTGAAGAAGGCGTTTAGACGCTATCGCACTTTAAACAATTTCGGCCCATAGGTCATAATGATAAAGAATATTTCTTTGTATCCATGTAAAAAATATGTAAGTGATAGATTCACCAAAATCTATGAAGTTTCTGCGACTTTGAACTGTAATATGTGTATAAATTTTTAACTCAGTCGAATAAGGAGTTTACACGCAATCGTATTTTAAATAATCTGGTGTGTCATTCACACGACTTTCTCTTACCCTGAAATGTAATACTATAAATACAGGTTGCAGATTAAGAGGTAAGATAACGAATATTTTTATGTAAACCTGTGTTAAACAATTCAAATGAGGCTTCGGAAGAGTTTTATATGAAAATTAGCTCTGTGTGAGGGGGGCGGTAGCCCCCCCTCAACCTCCCGTTTCATTAATGCACCTACATTTATGTAGAATTTAATTCGGTTATTAAAAAACAATTCTGTTTTTAAAAAATAATTTATTTATTTAAAAAAATTATCATTTATGATAATGCAGACGATTTTCATATTAGAGAAGTAGTATAATACTAAATATAAAAAAAAAAGTTGAATTTATTCTCAATATTACATTTTAAAAAAAATGTTAAAAATGAAAAAAATTGACAACTTTATTTTAAATTATCGCAGACAGATGGTTCAACCATTAGTTTTAAAGGTATTGGCGAGCTCTTTTGAAAGTACCCATCATGAAAATTTATTCCCCTCGAGGGGGGACTTCCCCCCAGGAGGGGGAGGAGGCGGGGCTCATACATACACAATTTTTTTTTCCCAGTTGACTATCTCTATTACAAAAAATATATATTCGTTTCATTTGGTTTAGTGCAGTCTATAGATGTTAAACTCTACTTACCTGCAATTTCCCCCATAGACGTAATGTATTTGAATACTTTTGAGTGTACCTGTACATGAACCATTTGCTTCATCTCAATGAAAAGCTTACTGTAGCATCCCTATATGATACACATTTTGAATACCGAGTTTCGAATTTCTGCTACTATTTGTTCTTGAGATATGCTGATAACAGACACACAGACATACACACAGACCATTCGCTAAAAACATGATTTTCGTATTCAGGGGACCTCAGAACATGTAAATATAACAAAAACTCACGTTCGAAAATTTGACCCTGAAACAATACTTTCTCGACCCTGTGGGTAAGAGAAAGTAAAAATCTGTAGTGATTCCTCTCGACTTTCCGAACACACGGTAATAAATAGATGGATAAATTAAGAGAAGTCGTTAAATAAGCAAAAAAGAAAATTATAACAGGGTGTTTGAGTATTTCACTCTATATAGTATGTTGTTTATTTTAACGCTATTGCGCTTCAAATAATTTGAACCTATAGATCACAATGATAAAGGAAATTTGTTGCGTCCCTGTAAAGATCTATAAAGGCTAGACTCACCAAAATCTATATAGTTCGTGTGACGGGAACTTAATCATGCATGAACATTTTCAGATTAATCAGATAAGGCATTTAGGCGCTATCGCACTTTAAATAACTTGAACCCAAAAGCCATAATGATTAAAAAAAAAAAAAACTATAAGTTTTAAATTCTCCAATATTCACACAGTTAGTGTGATGGTGATCTATAACATACATATGAACTTTCAGCTCAATCGGCTAAGGCATTTAGACGCTGTCGCCCTTTAAAAAATTTGGGCCATTGACCATAATAAAGAATTGTTCTTGGTGTCCCTGTAAAAAAACTGTACGTCCTAGATTCACCAAAATCAACAGAGTTCGTGCTATGGTGACCTATAACATACATACTAAATTCCAGCTCATTTTAACAAACGTTTAGACGCTATCGTGATCAATCACTCACTCACACACATACATCGTAAAAATGAGCTCAGGGGACCTCAAAACGTATAGAAACATCAAAATCTCAATGTCGGATTTTTGAAGTAATTACAATACTTTCTTTACAATAATTACAATACTTTCCTTTTTACTTTCCTGTTCGGAAAAAGGAAAGTAAAAAAAAATATATAAATAGAAAATAGTGAATAGGTACAGTAATAATAGACAATAATGGCATGTTTTTCCATTTCCATTTATTTTTTATTTATTTATTTATTTATTTATTTATTTATTTATATATTTTTTTTTTTTTTTTTGCTCCCCATCATGCTAAGTATGGACAACTCCGATAATTGTGAAAATCTTCGACCTCGATTTTTTGACACTTTTAGACTCTTTCAAGTGTGAGTGAGGAATCCGAAAATAACAAAATTTACATGATGTACGTCTGTAGGGCTGCTTTTATTGGAGCACTCGTGCCTACTTTGCTCGCCTGACAAGTGTTGGTCGTGTATTTTTTCGATCTGAAAGAATTGTTGCGAGTTTATTGTATTTTATGGTGTTTATTCAAAGTTTTGTACTTATTATCTGTTGGTGTGTTAGTCTGTATACACGAACACGATAGCTCAAGTACAAATTATCGCAGAGATGTCGGACCAGTTTTAAAATGTTACTTACGACACCGGCAAGAACCTTATTAATTTTAAACATTCTAATTAAAAAACTTCTAAATTTACGAATTTTTTAACATGGCAGAAGAGGGCAAATATTTGCTCAAACATACATTTAAAGGAATATTTTTATTATAAAGACGTCAGACAATCTTTGAAATATCAGTTATTATTCGTGTAAGCACAATTAACAATAAAAATTCAATTTTGAAAAATTTCGTAAGTTATTTGAAATTTACGAATTTCTTAATATGGCAAAATAGGATAAAATTTCTAAATATATTTAATCATGTATGAAGAATCGTTATCGGAAATGTCCATTTTGAGGGATATTTTCATCGTGGAGATGTCACACCACTTTTGAAATATCATTTAGGATACAGGCTTGAACAACATTGACTATAAATATTCTAATTTAAAAATTTCGTAAATTATTTGAAATTTAAGAGATTTTCCCAATATAGCAGAATAAGATAATATTTCATATAAATTTACACTAGCAGGCTTCACCCGCTTCGCTGGCCACTATATTTACAGGATTTCTTTTTAATTGAATAATTGAAACGTTTAAATAAATATATTTCGATTGGCGACTATTTTCGTCACAATTTTAGGATGGGATCTCCATGACAATATCAAACATTTTTTGAACATTTATCAAACATTGATCTTCTCGAATCTGTGCAATAAAACTATTATTAAAATCGAAAACAGTCAAATATCAGAAATAACATGGATTTGCATGAAAACTAAACTACAAAACTAATGCTTTAATAAAATAAAATCAACAAGTTAGGATATGGTAAATTTATTGAACTGAATGATGATTAGCGTACTAACAATAAGAAGTGCATTTTAGTCTGTCATCATGTCGAGCGATCTGTCAAATTCATTTCTCTTAACATGAATATAGTATGCCCTGTAAACAGAAATTTATGAGGAGATATATATATATATATATATATATATGTATGAAGGGGAACTGAGGACAGTCACCTATGCCAACTAGTTTTAATTATTTTATTTATTTATTTTTTATTTTTATTTATTTATTTATTTTTTATTTTTATTTATTTTTTATTTATTTTATTTATTTTATTTGGTTATTTATTTTACTACTTTTTTTTTTTTTTTTTTTTTTTTTGGGGGGGGGGGGGGTTGAGTTATCTTTGTTCCTGATATACCTATTTACATACAGCTCTATTAGGTAAAAAAAAAGTGGGGGGGGGGGAATCCAACCAAAACAAAAAATGCTCAGACTCTTCCATCTAATCCAATAATCAATAAATACCGTTTTTTGGCAGGAGAAACTCGAGGGCGTTCACAAGATCGAACGCAAATCAATACGCGGGAAATTAGGAAATACCATCCATCAACGACTGACTAGACATGTATACCAGAGAAAAAGAAGAAAAAAAAGTAGGAGGGGGGGGGATAAAACGAGACAAGTGGGTGACATTCTGCTGCGACCGTTGACAGATGAGAGTCAGTCTCTGTAGAGTCGCTTTCTGAACACGAGGATTATATTCGCCGTGGAACGTGATTTACAGGCGCAAAGCAATGGAGTAAACTCGCGGGAAGTAGAATATTATTTCTCAAGAGAAAATTATAAAATCCTGGAATTTTCTCGCAACATTTCCGAATTTTAAATTTTTATCTGGTAGCGGGATGTAGAAAGAACAGAGAATATCGAAGAGAGCGTCAGGACTAAAAATGAATAGAACCTTTTCCGGTGATTTTAGTTTATAGGATTCAATTATAAGTTTGTAAAGAATCTTTTTTTTCTAGGTGACGCTACAAAATCAAATTGTGATAACAACACTATGGAATATTTATTACTATGTTGGAAAGTATACATAGGGAAAAACTATTTAAGCCATTTTCTTTCTAATAATAAACAGACCGGAAAACGAATAATATTTTACCTGAAGACATTTTGTATATTTAGACAATTTAAGATTTTTCTTTTTTTCCCACTCTTGTATTAAGTGAAAAATATTTAAAATAAAACAGAGAAATCGCGCTAAAGCAATGGAACAGCAGGCACCTCTTGGTGGAATTTACAATTTGGCAACGAAGTAGCTTGGTCGTTTCTCGCCAAGATGTTTACTTACTGTGATACCCATTATAATTCATCGCCGAAATGACAACAAAAATATAAAAACCGCCAAGGAGCTCTTACGCTAAAGCTATACAAAAGTAATTTTAAGAAATGAAAATGATGCTAGGAAATAAAATATAGTTACCGCATGCCTTTATATGGAAGACTAGATTAAAATAAGTCCTGCCGTATTAAATTCGGTTTACAAAGAATGAAGCGGAATTTTTTCTTTTTATTATCATTTCTCCTCCATTAACATATTTGTTTGAATGGATCAATGTAATATGGCATACCGCCAAAGGAAAAAGTTTAAGTCCTAATTAAAGTATTAATTATAGTGAAAGATAGTTTTTTTCTTCTTTTTTCTTTTGGGGCACTGCGCATTTAAGGGTTAAAAAGATTCCACCCCTACCCTCTCCATACACACAGTAATATAGACAAAATATAAATGTAAAACAATTTTCTATTATTTACTTTATATACTTTTAGATTTGTTGAAATAGAGTATATCACATTTTAACCTTTTAACGTTTTCTACATGTCTTGTTTTTGGTAATGTTTTTGGTCTACAGACACATAGCTGATCGTGAATATGCAACAAGAAAAAAAAATATCACCTTTAATTTTCGAGACATTTGTGGTTTAAATCATCTATATGTTAACCCAACCCAGGTCTGTCTAACCCAAAATACTCGGTGGTTCGCACTGCAAATGTATCTTATTCAGACAGACTGCATTGTATATATGTATACATAAATCATGTATATCTAACTTTCTTTTTTTTCCCCGGGGGTGGGGGGAGGTGACTACTTGGAACACAATACATTCATATTACTTTTATTTGTATTTATAAAATAACAATCCGAAAAGTAATATATAACTATACATCAATAATTATAACAAGAATCAATAATCAATTTGATAATGTTTTATTAGCAACAATCACAGCGATATTTGTTTCCCTAACTTAACTACCATAAACAATATTTTCGGAACGAATTTAATTTTTTATGAATTAACCCTTTGAAGTATGGTTCGAAATGAGCAGTGGTTAGGCATATTTTGTACATAGAAATTTAAGTTTGGCAACCATAAAACCACACCCAGGCGTTATTTTTGACGCCTAACTTTTGACCAGATTTTAAAAAATCAATTTTGTCATAGTAATTTTTTTCTTTATGATTTACCAATTGTTCGTTTTTTACCATTATTATTATTATTTTTTTTTTTTTTTACATTATCAGTTTCAACACACATACATAAAGCTCAAAAAAAAAAAATCCCTTTTCGGCAAGCTTAAAGGAAAAGGTAGATTCCTTTACGTTAATGTTACAAAAGGAAAGAAGTATTACATATGCAGGGTTTAATCCAGCTTTTTAAAAATGGTACCCCATTTGTGAATTTATAAAATAATTTGTGAAAAAATCAAGTAAGTTTGTGAAAATAATGCTTCAGAAGAATTAACCAAAATGCGCAAAGACAAAGAGTTTTTTTTAAATTTAAAAATACATTTAAAAAATAAAATGGAACAGTTGTAAAATAAATATATATGTTGGCCAGTTATTTTTTATGCGCAAGATAAGAAGGTTTTTACTTAGATATTTACCATTTTCTTCAGTAAATATTCAAACTGAGGGTATTTTTATATTTTTGATGCAGCGAAGCTTATAAAAATATTGCTGAGAATCAGAATTGACTTTGTGATAGTGCTGCTTTGCTGAAAGTTGATTTTGTGAAGGTGTCTGTGCTGAAAATTGATTTTGTGAAGGTACCTCATTGCCAAAAGTTGACTTTGTGAAGGTGCCTCATTGCCAAAATTTGACTTTGTGAAGGTACCCCATTGCCAAAAGTTGACTTTGTGAAGGTACCCCATTGCCAAAAGTTGACTTTGTGAAAGTGCCTCAATGGGGTACTAAATTTGTTCTGGATTAACCCCTGATATGCATTAACACATACTTAGTCAATGAAGAAAATGTGATCGTGTAATCCATTGAGAGAGCTTTTAAATTATTTCACGCACATGAAACAAGAATTTTTCAGAAGACAGCGATTCAAATTTCACAAATAAAAAGATATCCAGGTTGTCAACTTTTTTTTTTTTTTTTTTTTTTTTTTTTTTACTTTATATTATATTAATCACACAAAATAAATATATTTACATTGATATTTACAACAATTAACTAGAGGCTTCCATTTGAAGCGCATTGAAATAATCAAGAATCAAGAATTTTGGCTTTTAGCCTGCCGTTAGAAACGGCCATTTTTAAGAGAACTTTTCAAGGCTTCATTCTCTCACGAAAAACAAGTTACTTCTGACGAATTTTCAGCTTCCATGTGGTTAACAAAAAATCCATAAAAATAAAATAAGTATACAAGTCATAATTACTTCTCTGGCATCTGGTAGTTATAATTGAGCCAGTTGCCCAAGCAAGAAGTTCCAGGGGGAATTAAATGAGCAGGATGAAATCAATATACTATATTACTCATTATAAATTTCCTAAACAATCATTAAAAATGAAATATTAAAGTATTAGATTGAACTCTTCATGAAAATTGACAGACATGCACAAAACATCATCATTAATTAAGCTGCAGATGAAAGTAATTTCATATAATTGGTAGACTTATTAAATCCTTCATAAAATTTAATTAGACGAATAAAATAATTTATAACAGTCAATGTCTTTGTTCCCACACATTGCACTATTTACGTCGCTATTCTGTTTAAGAAATTTAAATATCAACTACTACTATTCATTCTATTTAAAATTTTAGGCTAGATTCATTGGTAAGTAAATGATTCAATTTTTTAAAATCCAAGTTAATAATCATTCAACAAATAGAAGCCATAAAGATATACAATTTGGTGACAAAACTTGCGACTTAGCTATGAAATTTGTGATTTGGCGGCAAAATTTGATAGTTGGCCATGAAATTTTCGACGGCGACGAAATTCCTGAAATTGAATTATATATCACAGTTGCTTTCAAAAATTTAAAGGTTAATGTAAAATTAGACATGCAAAAACATCTCAAATTTAATTTGTACTTGCCGAACCGAAAAAAAAAAAAAAACACTTCTGACATATAAACACTAAATAAAATATCTATAAGATCAAAAACCTTTTTTCGTGCATATATATTTTATATAAAAAAAGTAAAAATAATAATCTAAAACTATATAAAATCTTATCTCACACAGAGATATCATAAACACACGTGTCACTGTAGAAAAACCACAAACTTTATAAAAAAAAAAAAAAAATTCACTTTATAACACGTATAAAATGATACATTTAATTAAAATAATATTATAGTTTTAAAAAATTAAAGAACACGCTTTCATAGAAATGTGAACTAAAAAACACAAAATATCTATCTTAGTATTAAAATGCAGGGTAAGAGAAAATCGTGTGAGTGACACACCATAATATTTACATACACTTAAATCTTTAATTAAAATAATTTAGAATTAAACAAAAACCATTTTTTAAAAATCTCCCCTGACTGGGATCGAACGCTAGACCTTTAGGTTCAAGCGCGGGGCTATAGCTAGCTCAACGCCACGGTGTTCACGTAGGGAAAGTCTTTTTTTTTACAATATAGATTTTTTGTTTGCTCCCAGAGTGGTTACAAACATACATACATATAGGTGAAGCTAATAAAAGCGTGTTAATTATCAATTAAAATTACAACTTGTCAAGGCCTTTCGCCCTGACCATCAGGGCATTCATCTATGGTTCATCTGTTTTCAACTGTTTCATCTATAATAACTGTAACTGTACTATGAGTCTAAGAATCTTATTGTATATGTACATCAAATGTTACTGTACTCGTAACAAAAAAAATGGCTTTGCCCTGATGGTCAGGGCGAAAGGCCTTGACAAGTTGTAATTTTAATTGATAATTTTAATTAAATGTATCATTTTATACGTGTTGTAAAGTGAACTTTTTTTTATAAAGTTTGTGTTTAAGAGGGGACAATACCTAATCCCGCGGACAGCCGTGGCCAATGTTATTCTATGGGAAAATTTGTTGCGACAATTACACATTACCTAATGTATATTTTTTTAATTCTGTTTTCGCAGTCAGAAAATTCATAACCGTTAAATGAGTACCCATTTTTGAAAAATTCATTTTTTTTTAATTTTTACATTTAAATTTTGAGTTCAAAAATGCGATTTTTCACAAAATGCGTTTCTCATTTTCTAGTCGCAAAATGAAATACTAAAATTTTAAAAAATCAATTTTTGGAAAACAAGAACTAATTTAACGCTTATGAATTTTCTAAATGTGAAAACAGAATTGAAAAATATCCATTAGGTAATGAGTAATTATGTAAACAAATTTTCCCATAGAATAACATGGGCCGAGACTGCCGGCGAGATTTGGTATTGTCCGCTCTTAATCTAAAACTATGTTAAACTTTTTTAAAAATTCCTAAACAGTAACACAGGTGAAACTTAAAAAAAAAAAAAAAAAAATCAAAGGCGATGATCCAACAATTTATTCAAAAGCTGAAATTCGACAAATTACATAATTCGATCGCATGTTCGATTGTTGCTTCCAAAATTTAACGATTAATGTAGCAGCATTTCAAACATAATTCGCACTTTTCAAATATAAATCGACAACATAAAAATATATATATATGACATATAACAGAGAATAAAAATTCCCATGATCGATATTTAATGTTTACAAATATGTCAGAACTCTACTTTGGGTGGCCTTGAAAACATTCTGTGTAGACGTCAAACTTTTGTTTTTCTTGCATTCATTTTTCATCGATACCCTTTTTCTGGTTTCTAGGACACCATGATCGATTCGAATATTTTATTAATGTTAATTCTCTGAAGCTAAATAAATTTGGAAGTGCCTTTTTATTAAAAGACTGCATAATATAAAAATATTTTTCTTGTGTAACTTAAATGGGAATTTTTTAAAAATGCGGAAAACATTTTACTAGAATCTATATAGTTATTGCATATTAACCCTTTGCCGGCCCTAACGCTCTAAGCAGTGTTGCTAAATGTAGAGACTCTTATTCCTAACTATCACCAACAATTTTGAGGAGTGATATTCGATACACATAATGGACGACTAACCTTAGAAGAGATCGTTACAGTTAAAATTTAGTGATGGATATTGAATAAAACACGCTTTAAATTTGACCTTACTAACCGGAAAGTGAAGTTAACCCTACAAGGCACCCACTTCCATATGTCGAACACCGACTTTAATCGTTCCTATAGCTATAAAATAGGGACCCTCGATAGAGAGAGACTGGACATTGACCGAAAGTCGGCCATTTCGGAGCGATCCCCGTAGAACGTAATGCTTTTTTCTTCGCGATTGACACTTTACTATACAACATAAATGAAAGGAAATTGTGCTAAATTTGTGCAGAAAGTAATGAAGAATATAAATATGTAATTTTTTTCGTCTTAGAGAAAAAGAATTTGAAGAAAAACGAATTTTGTTTTAACCTTCTACGTGGTTACTTTTTCAATTCCTATCGGAAAACAGAGGAATCTTTTGTTGTATATTTCTATATTAAGCAAAATACGTTGATTGTGAAAGCAATTCTACCTTAGTGAAAGTAATTCTACCTTATTTTTTCTGAGGACATTTATTTCAATTACGCATTATTAATAATAATGACTTAGTTAAATATTGAAAATAAAAATTTTATTAATAATAATTTGTAAAAATATTAACTAATAACTTTAGAAATTAAAAAATGTTAAGCTATTGTATAGCTTTTATCGCGGGCTTTGAGCGCGGCGACCGAATCAGAAAATTCCGTAACGAAAAAAAAAACCTAACACAGTTCGGCAGACTTCGGTAGACTTCGGCTGTACGAAGCTCGCACGAATCGAGACGAGCTGCTCCGAAATTGGACGAATACGTAAGCAGCTGTTTGTGAGAAAGTATATAGGTGTATAGGTATCTATCATTTATGTGCAACAGTGAATAGCTGTACGCGTACAATTTGTGTATAAAGTGTCTTTAATATGAATAAACAAAGTGCATTTATTTGTGTATAAAGTGTTTTTAATATGAATAAACAAAGTGCATTTATTAATGAAGAAAGTGATGAAAAAATAGTGAAAGAAAATGAGTGAGTACTCTATATACATGCATTTTATTATTATCACAAATGCAGTATTTTTTAACACGCTTATATTAGCTTCACCTGTATGTATGTATGTATGTATGTATGTTTGTTTGTAACTTCTCTGGGAGCAAACAAAAAAATTATATTGTGAAATAAAATCTTTTTGTAAAAAAATAGAACCGACTCCAAAAAGCAACTACTATTAAAAAAAAAATTGTATGAAATGAAACTAAATTGCGCCAAAAAGTATAAAATAATTTCCTTCGCCAAACAACCTATAACACTACAATTAATCATAACTTTTGAAGTCGGCGCAAAATTAAATAAAATTTAATTAGTTTTTAAAGGTTTGTTTTTAGATCGGTAGCAACAAATGCTGTCGTCTCGAATGATCCATTTTCATGTTTCCTTTATTATTGTATTCACTGTATACAATTGGTCCATTGGTAGCATCTACACAGAACAGTGGACATTTTTCACAATGCAGAATTTATGTTTCTACGAAGTTAGAGTTTTCTTTGCAAATTTGGTATAACTTTGATAACTATCATCCTTGGTGGCTTTTGGATTTGGCGTTGAAAACGTATTGCAAAAATATACACGCAAGATGTATATTTTCATAATACATTTTGTACGAAGTATTGTTTCATATTCTTGATTACTCTCTTAATATACCTTATCAAATTAATCATGATATCCCAAAGAAATTAAATATGTTTGCCAGATAATTTTGCGATTTTTCTTTCACCAAGGATGTCAGATACCAGCATCTTCGCCAACTTTTGCTGCTTACAAAATCTTATTTGTTTTCTTGAATCAAAATAGTTTTCGGCTGCGTTTTGCAAGTGACAGTGTGAGATGTGTAGTTTGAATAGGATTCGATTTTTGTATTGAATAAAGGTATCAATTTTTATTTAATTTTGCGCCGACTTCAAAAGTTATGATTAATTGTAGTGTTATAGGTTGTTTGGCGAAGGAAATTATTTTATACTTTTTGGCGCAATTTAGTTTCATTTCATACAATTTTTTGAAGTCGGTTAAAAAAAATACTTCTCCTTCGTGAACGATATGGCGTAGAGGTAAGGCGCCGCGCTACGAACCTAAAGGTCCAGTGTTCGATCCCCGTCAGGGGAAATTTTTTTAAAATGGTTTTTGTTAATTCTAAGTTATTTTAATTAAAGATTTAAATGTATGTAAATATTACGGTGTATCACTCACACGATTTTCTCTTACCCTGAATCTTAATACTAAGATAGACATTTTGTGCTTTTTAGTTCACATTTCTATAAAAGCGTGTTCTTTAATTTTTTAAAACTATAATATATATATATATATATATATTAAGCTATTGCATAGCTTTTATCGCGGGCTTTGAGCGCGGCGACCGAATCAAGAAATTCCGTAACGAAAATAAACCTAACACTCTCTTCCTTGAAGTGGTTCCCATGGTAACGAAAAGTGGCAATGAACACGTAATACAATCTCATCGAAGGAAGGTCGCGTATTCTATTTCAATGGGTTTAAAGCGCGAAATTAAAAAAATTATAACTCATTCAGTTTTTAATAGCATAAGGGATAAAGTATTATTAGAATTAAGATATCTATTATAGACAAAAGCGAATAAATATAAAAGTAATTTAGAATTTCGTTATCTATTTTTATTAGCCATTTAATTTATTGAAAATATAGTAATTAATTATTGCCTTTATTTAAAGCTATAATTAAAACTCATATATGTGAAGGAACGACTCCCCATGCAGTCCCCCCCCCCAAAGCACAACTTTAACATGAGTCCCCTCCCCAAGGCACAACTTTGACATGAGTCCCCCCCAAGGCACAACTTTGACATGAGTCCCCCCCCAGGCACAACTTTGACATGAGTCCCCTCCCCAAGGCACAACTTTGACATGAGTCCCCCCCCCAAGGCACAACTTTGACATGAGTCCCCTCCCCAAGGTACAACTTTGACATGAGTCCCCCCACAAGGCACAACTTTGACATGAGTCACCCCCCCCCAAGGCACAACATTGACATGAGTCCCCCCCAAGTCCAACTTTGACATGAGTCCCCCCCCCCAGGCACAAGCAACAATTTAATGCTATAAAATACTAATACTGTCCGAAAACTTCATGAAAGCGAGGAAGGTTAAGTTAAAAATTTTTAATTATTATTTTTACTGCACAATTATTATTTATACTGCGTAAATAAAATAAATAAATAATTATAATTGCATAAGTTGAAAAAAAAAATGCTATGCAATAGCTTTACCGCGGCAGTCCTCGAGTGCCACACGTATTTTTTTTATTTAATTTATTTACATTTGCTTAATTCATTGATTTTTTTTTTTTTTAATTGTATTATGTAAATAAAAATAATTACTTATTTAAATATTATTTATAAAATTTATTATGGCAATTATTATTTAAAAGAAATTTATATTTCATATGCAATTTTCTTTATTTTTATTAATTTATTTTAAGAAATCTGATACATTTTGCGTACTAGCAAAACATCAAAAAAATTTATTTTTATATAATTATTTTAAATATGTATTTTAAAATATATCAGAAAAATACATTGAGATCTAACATATTAAATATATTGCACAACAGAACTTAAAAACTAATAGCTAGCAAATAAATAATGTAATTAACTCATATGTTAGGAAATAAATACGTAAAACAGCATGCAATAAGAGAATTCAAAGTATTTAAAGCATGATATAAAATAAATAATTATGCATTTTTATCTTTTAAAAGTATTCCAAAATTAAAGCAAATTGTCTCCCAACAAAGTAAAAATGTAATAAATAAGTTCTTTTTCGATTATGACGTAAAATATTCAAAATTTCTTCTCAGCGTAATGATAAGCAATGGAGCAACTGGCACTAAAATGGAGAATTTCGTCAAAAAGCCGGCGCGCCAATGTCCAGCCTCTCTCTATCGAGGGTCCCTACTATAAAACTATCAGTAGCGACATCTCTTGACATCTTGATAGAAGCTACTGACATTTATACGAATCTTTACCTAAAGATGTCGTTCGTGTTTTTGTTACAGTGCACTCAGTGTGAAATTTGAATGAAAGTGATACGTTAGTCGTTTGTCTGAATTCAAAAAGAAAAAAAGAATAGTTATTGAACAGTTTTGACTCGAAAAAAAAAAAAAAAAAAATACTGAGTTATAACGAAGTGTATATTTTGCAGAAGTAAGTTTTTTTTTTATATTACAATAATAAACGTATTAGTAAATCATATTTTTATGTATGTTCCACATACGGTACGTTGAGCTAAAAAGTTGATTTTTTGGTTTTATTTTTATAAGTTTTCCCTATCTTCTGATACTAATTACAACCTATATATTTTTGTCGCGCACTAAAAAAAAATTGAGCCTTGTAGGGTTAAAGGGTTAAATGACATTCAGGACAGTTACGGAATAGACTTACTGGAACGCACAGCTTTTTTTCCCCCCATCATATTTGCTATTTTAAATTGATTCATCAGAGACTAAAGCGGTCATCCACTATGCTGTCACTTTCAACGCATGTGCACGTTTGCCTTATATTTATTTGCTGGGTAATTTTAATGGTGTCAGTTTATTTTAATTTTTCATATAATTACATACTATTTTCCCATACAATAACCCCTGAAAAAGAAGTTATGCGAAATACTGCCTTATTATATCTTATGAAAATCTTTAATTTTAAATAAACTTACGAATATTTTAAAGTAGAAATTATGAATAACGCTCAATATCATAAATGATATTTTAAAACTAGTGAGACTTCTTTTAGGTGAAAATAATCCTCAAAATAGAAGTAGATCAAGATAGAAAATGTTAAAACATTCTATTTTTACTTTCTTCTATATGTAATATAGAGAAAGTATTGGATTCGTGAAAATTTTCAACCTCCGTTTTTTGATGGATTTATACGTTTTGGGATGTCCTGAACACGAATTGATAGTTTTTAGAAAATGTCTGCGTATATCATGTTTTTTGTGGACGCTGTATCTCACGAACCAATGAATGAAATTTAACCAAACTTGGTATTTAGTTGCACCCTGACATAAACTGGTGCTGATTAGATTTGGGGATCAATCGCTCAACAGGTGGCGCTGTGATCGCATTTTTTTGTAAACTTTTAACATGGCAGTATAGGAAAAAATTTCATATAAATGTGCATAATGAGAGTTATTACTTTCTTCTATATGTAATATAGAGAAAGTATTGGATTCGTAAAAATTTTCGACCTCGGGTTTTTGATGAATTTACACGTTTTGAGAGCTGTAGAACACGATTTGACCATTTTTAGAAAATGTCTGTCTGTCTGTCTGTCTGTCTGTCTGTGTGTGTGTGTGTGACAAAATTTTGTGGCAACTGTATCTCAAAACGTACTGCACAGAATTTCATTCAAATTGGTATGTAGTTGCACCTTCACATAAATTAGTGCCTATCAACTTTTGGTAAAAATTGTCTTACAGGTTCCGTTGCCATCCCGCTTTTTCTAAATTTTTAACATGGTGATATAGGACAAAATTTTGTATAAATGTGCATAAAGAGAATTATTTTTTAGTAATCATTATGAAATTTACAAGAATTATTCATAATAGAAATAGTCAACTGGGAAAAAAAATTTGTATGCGTAGGAGCCTCGCCACCCCCCCTGGGGAGGAAGTCCCCCCTCGAGGGGAGTAAATTTTCAAGATGGGTATCTTTCGAAAGGTCTCGTCAATACCTTTAAAACGAATGGTTGAACTATAAATCTGTGATAATTTAAAACAAAGTTATCGATTTTTTTTTACTTTTAACGAAAAAAAAACTTAGAAAAAAAATAGTTTTTTTTTTTTTTTTTTTTACGAAATTTAACCAGACTTGGTATTTAGTTGGCCCCTGACATAAACTGGGGCTGATTAGATTTGAATATCAATCGCTCAACAGGTGGCGCTGTGATCGTATTTTTTCTAAATTTTTAACATGGCAGTATAGGAAAAAATTTCGTATAAGTGTACATAATGAGAGTTATTCTTAACCTGTGATTGTGAAATTAATATGAATCATTGATAATAGTAGTAGTTAATTAGGAAAAAAAATGGGGCATCGCTTCCCCCCCCCCTAGGGGGAAGTACCCCCCCCCCCGGGGAGGGTTAAATTTTCAAGATCGGTATCTTTCGAAAGGTCTCGTCAATACCTTTAAAACGAATGGTTGAACTACGTGGTAATTGAAATATGTGGTAATTTGAAACATTGGTATTGAAATATGTGGTAATTTAAAACAAAGTTATCGATTTTTTTTACTTTTAACGGAAAAAAAAAAAAACCTGAAAAAAAAATCATATTTTTTCTTTTTTTTTTTTTTTTAATATTGTTACCGCGTGAATTCGTATAGGAAAATATAGAAGAAAGTCTTGTGGTGGCCACAACATACTAGTTTTAAACTTGTGATTGTAAAATTAATATGATTTATTGATAATAGTAGTAGTTAACTAGGAAAAAAAATTCTGTCTATGTAGGGACATCGCTTTCCCCCCTAGGGTACCGGGGGGGGGGGGGGGTAAATTTTCAAGATGGGTATATTTCGAAAGGTCTTGTCAATACCTATAATACGAATGGTTGAACTATAAATCTGTGATAATTTAAAACAAAGTTATCGATTTTTTTTTTTTTTTTTTTTTTTAATACTGTTACTGAATGAATTTGTATAGGAAAATATAGAAGAATGTCTTGTGGTGGCCACAACATACTAGTTTGGTTTTGGTTTTACAAGTACATTGATTTACCCCTGTACTTTCTTCTTCGTTGTAAGCCTATACAACGCCTCAATTTTTCTACAAGTCTCAAATTCGCAGTATTTAATTTAAAGTCGTGTAACAGGAAAGCGATAAATAAACCATCTTGCATATACACTAAACTGACTTCATTGTATTACAATGCTGAACACGAACTTCTTTCACAATAGATATCAACCATTGAATTTCTAAGCAACCGTATGCATCTCAGACAAAGACAGTGACGTTAAACAATTGAAAAGAGCGAACAAAACGGAATTTTTTTTAAAACAGAAATCAAATATCGTAACAATTCAAAGTAGAAGGCAAGGGAGTACCATAGATATAGCAATTTATATAGATCTTCCCCATGGTTCCGGTTATCGAGCAAAGATTTTTGATGCCGAATTTTTTTTTTTTTTTTTTTTGCATCAGCCATTAGTAGGTATGAAGTATGAAACTCGGCAATCCGCGATTGTAATGAAATGCTCGCTCTCTGGTGGGCTAAGGTGAAATTACAATTAACATGCTTTAATTCGGCTTTCGTCGAGACGCCATTGCTTGCCGATGTTTAGTTTCACATATATTTATTGAATAAAAATGAATAAATCCGGTAAGAAAGATAACACATACTGTTGTGTGTTACAGTGTAACTCCAAAGGATCAAGAAATCCAGAATTAAGCTTCCATTTATTTCCAAATGACAAATTTAAAATTTCAGTTGCTTTGGCTAATGGAAGTAAAGAATTAATCAGATGATTTGAAACTAATATTTGCTCAGCTTCAGTTAAAAATCTATTTCCGATCGAGCTTTGAATAAATTGAAATATTTTTTTCCAAAAGCAATCAATTTTCCATGAAGTAATGGCAGAGAAATTATAGCACGAATATTAAGTAGTAACACAAATAGAACAATAATAAATACACGTGGATATTATATTTACTAACAACAAAAGCTGAAAAAGCGCCATCTATCGATCATTACAAACGCGGATAGTAACGGAATAGAATATTGATGAATTTTCAAAATGCCGAAATATTGCGTAACCTATTCTGATAATTATATGAAAGGAAATTGATTGTTTTCATCAGTAGGTTATATTTGACTAATTTATGAAAAATATAATTTTATAATCAGTTGCTTTGCTATTATTAGGAAATTAACACTGTTTTCATATTTAATAGTTAATATTTTTAAATATTTTATATATTAGTAAGTAATATGGAACTTTTTAAAATTCGTTTAAATATAGTTAGTAGAGGCGTAAGTAAGGCCCGCTAGTTTTAATATATAAAAAAAATTAACTAAGTTAATGAATAGTAAGTAAAGGAATAAATAGTTAATGGATAAAAAAAAAAAGGGGGGGGAGAAAAAGAAAAATGAATTTAAAACTGTATCTGGAGTTTTTCATTCACCTTTAATACATAAATTATTCATAAATTTTATATGTTAAATAATTCGTGCGTATTCACTCGGGAAAAGAAAGACGGCCATTAGGAGGTAAAATGGCCGTCTTTCCACCAGAGAAAAGAAATCACATTTCTTCCCTGGTTGATGAATCTGTCTTATTACTGTATCTATGGGGAGTATATAAGCATCCATAGTGAAGTAGGTTCCAAACCATACATTCAATTATGTTAACCCTTTCGTTACCAATTTTTTTCATTCACAAAGCAATAAATTTTATATTCAGTCAAATATATTATATATTGAAAATACGCATAATAGAGTACGAATTCATACAGTTAACAAAACAATTAAGAGATGCCTGTTCTTAATATAACCCCTGATGCCATTTAAAATTGCAACTTTTTAATAAATAAAAGTATCAAAATTCTGATAGAAATATATGCTCCAATTAATTAAAATACAATTTATAAACAGTAAAAAATAAAATAAAAAATATTTGAAACAGGTTAATTCGCTTAAATTGCCCCCAAAAAGAAATTGATTCGGATATTATTTATCTGATAAGACTAAAACACTCTTTCATTCATCAACAGGTGTAGTGAAATAAACTAAAATGCAGATTTTTTTATAGGAAAACGTATATAGATGAAAAGCAGTGAAAGTTTTAAATAGTAAAAAGGAAAATCTTGAATGTTAGGATTCCAATTGGAATCATGGGGGAATGAAAAGGTTAAACTGCATAATTTTAATCGATATTAACAGGTTACAAAAGTAATATCACAGTTTTAGCACAATCTAACGATTCTATTCGCACTGTAGCAAATTTTTAAAATGAATTATTAAACAGAGCTAGCAGAAATGTACGTATTAGTTCCCCATCATACTATAGGTATGGGGAACTTGGGTAACCGTGAAAGATTTTGACCTCTGTTTCTTGACTTTTTTATACGTTTTCAGGTGTGAGGAATCCGAAAATGACAAAATTTGTATGGTGTCTGTCTGTTAGTGTGTTAGTCCGTTAGTTTGTTAGTCTGTTTACACGATATCTCACGAACAAATGATCGCAGAGAGGTCAGATCAGTTTTAAAATATTACTTTCGATACTGGGAAGAACCCTATTCAATTGCAACATTCGAATTAAAAAACTTCGTAAGTTATTTGAAATTTACGACTTTCTTAAAATGGGAGAATAGGACAAAAAATTCACTTAGACGTGCATTAAATGGAAACTTTTTACTTTAAAAATGTCAGACCAGTTTTAAAATATCACTTTTGATGCCGGAAAGAACATCAGTAACTATAAATATAAATTTCGCAAGTTGTTGGAAATTTACGAATTTCTTTACATGGCAGAAAAGGCAAAATTTCACATAAACGTCAATTTTGAGAGATATTTTCATCGTAAAGATGCCAAACCACTTTTTAAATATTATTTTGGATACTGACATGAATATCATAGACTATGATTTTTCCAATTTAAAAAATTCGTAAGCTATTTGGAATTTACGATTTACTTAACATGTCAGAATAAGGCAAAATTGAGCATAAACTTCCATTTTGAGGATCCTAAATACATTAGACAACTTCAAAATTACATTTATGATATTTGTTTGAACATGATTGAATACAAATATTGTAATAGGAAAATTTCGTAAATTATTCGTAATTTACGATTTTATCAACATAGCGAAATTGTAAATATTTCATATAAATATGAAATTTTGAGGACTATTGCATTGGAAACAGTAGCATGAAAACTAAACAGCAGAATTGACCCTGATAAAATAAATTAATAGAGTAGTATAACATAATTACATCCAAGTGAACGGTGGATAGCCTATTAGGCGGGGATTTCCTTCTGTCACTGTGTCAAGCGTTTGGTCAAATTCATTTCCTTTAACATGATTATAATATGTCTCGCACTAGAAATTTGATAACATAAATATGATGGGGAACTAAGCAGAGTCATCCTATGCCAACTAGTTCTAAAAATATAAAGTGCAGGTATAGTTTGGATTGTCGTTTCTACGATCCTTTTCGTATATTCTAGGGCTAATTAGACGGGACCTACTTCTTGAAGTGCATTCCGAACTACTACAAATACCCATGCCTAAACCAGGATTAAAAAAATTCAAACTCACAAAAAGCCCATTTCACAAAATTTTTACTAATATATAACATTTTCTTCGACATGAATCGCGTTTTCTGTACTGTGGCCCAATGGCTGCATAGACTTGGTTTAATGAAAACATTAGCTTGATCCTGAATTAAACATAAAATAGAGGGAAAGCTAAAATTAAAATATATATACTTTCACCCCCCCCCCCTCTTTCTTTTATCATAAAAATGAAAAAAAAAAAAAAAAACCACAAAAATAGTCCCTAAAATTTAAGACATGCATCAAACACTGAAAACTATATCAACAAACTATTCAACAAAATTATTCAACAAACACTTCAAAATTACAAAGACCTTTCATTATTTTATCGAATGACCATTCTGGAATCAATTTCAAGATTTCTCACAAAAATCTGCATCTAATTTTTCATTTCATAGAAACAATGAAGAAATAAAAACCAATTAATGCAACTTAAATTTTGTGAGGGACAAATAGAAATAAACTGATTTTTTTTTTTTTTTTTTTTATGTTTGGAGAAAGTAATGATATTTTCCCACCAGACAAGAGTACGCATATCAACATAAAAATCCGCGTTTCACTTCTAGCTTCACAATAATTCTGTACTGATAAGTATAAAGGATTTAAGTCCAAAAATGTCGATTGTGAGCTAAGTGAATAGTCAGACTCAGAAAAACATTCTCTATCTATTGGTATAAAGGATTTAAATACATGTCATTTAGTCTTTAAGAAAATCCATTGGTAAAAAAAGATTCAAGCCAGAAATTTAGCATTAATCTTTGTATAAAATATTTAATTCAATTTTTTTCCTTTATTAAATGAAGGTTGACAATCACTGAACGGTATAAAGGGTATAAATTAACCTAATCCTTTTTTCCTAATCGATTCTTCTGATAAGTTTTTAGTTAGTTTAACTTTATTTTTCGTCTCCTGAAAAATCAAGAATATGGACTTAAATCCTTTATACTTATCAGTACAGAATTCCAGTCTTTAATAAATATCACTATATCAAATCTATAAAAATTGCAATCACCATTCGCGGAATGCGTTAATTATTTTATCGGAAAAACCATCTTAAAAAAACATTCTAAGTAACCTGCATTTCAGTTTTCCTTTTATAGTGACAGTTACTAACATGAAATAAAATCGACAACTGTAGCTTCCATTTTCTGGGAATAAACCACATTTCATTAACGGAAAAACTTGGGTGAAAAAAACAAAGCTATTTTCACACACCAGACGAGAGCCGGCGTATAAAATGAATAAATCAATACAAAGCTCCATTCAGGCAGTGAAGAAAGCAGCAGAGGCGTTGACGTAGAATGATCGAAATCAACGGAGGAACTGAAACGTGAAATCAAAAATGAAGTGGGAATAAAGCGGTTCATTGGGAGACATTTGAGAAGTGTGTTTGCAGTCACAGACTCTGTTGTCTAGCGTTAGCGATGATCATTAAAAAAAGAGGTTCGAGGAGGAGGGGGGGGTGTTATATTGTGCTAAAGATATGGTCTAGTGTCCGGAAACAAGCCATCACAATTTTGATCCTCTGTGGACAGGAAGGCTCCACTAATAAAAGAGAAACTATAACTAAAAGCACTGTTCAATAACAAATCGCGTATGCAATGTTGTGATAGAACTGAGCGTGAAAGGTTGAAATAAAAAAATAAGTTAGAAAATAAAAATTGTCAGAAGTTCACACAGATTAAGTTTGCGATTTTATTTTTATAATTAAAATAAAAAAGAAAAGAAAGAAAGAAAAGAAAATATTGCGAGAATTTAATCTATACATATAATAAAATAAGATGTATGTGTGTGTGTGCTGTTGTGTATGTATGTCCGGAGCATTTTAGGAAAACGGCTGATCGCGGACTACACACATTTTCATGGAGGTTCGTAATGACCTCCCCTGATGCACCTCGAAGCCCGATTTCCGTATTTTTTATTAGTTTTCTTTTAATTAGAAGTTTATTATTATTATTATTATTACTAGCAGGCTTTGCCCGCTTCGCTGGACACAATACTAAAATGAGTTGCCAAAATCCGATATAATTGTTAATTAACCTGAGTTCCCGTTGTATTCGGTAGAGATGTTTCTCGCTCGCAACGTGAGGAGTCCATGTTCACGCTGCCTTCGGCAGCAACTTACCCGATTCTTACTTCCCCTGTGTCTGAGTTCGAAGATTTACGAAATCACACCAAAGTACATAATCCGTACACCTAATCAACATCCACGCACCAAAGTTCGCCAATCTAAGATAATTTAAGGAAATTTGTGACTGCAGCTCCCATAGATTTCTCAGGAAAAATTTAGCCCTAAAAGGGGTGTCTCGATTTTGCCCCCCCCCCCCCCAAAAAAAAAAAAAAAAAAAAAAAAAAAAAACTTTTTGGAAATATCTTAAGGAAGTCGCATAGCCTTTTTTCAATAACTTTGTTCTATTTTTGGTAGAGTTCTACTCAAAAATCAGGAAAATTCGATTTTTTTACCGTAAAACTGGGCCACGTACCTTTTAAAATGACTGAAATGAATTAAAATGAAGTGTTTCCACCTAAATTTAATACTTCAGTTAATTTTAAAAAATCTAATGGTCGTGTCGAAAAAATGTTTACACCCCAAAATTCAGAAAAAACGCCCCTTTCATTAGATACCAAATTGGCAACAATAGGATGGATATTTCTAATTTATTTTGGTGCTACACAAAACTGGTTTACAAAAACTCCAGATTGATACTAATAGTCCTCCATCCTAATAAAGGTATTCTGTATTTTTTTTTTTTTTAACTGCAGCTATATTTTATTTATTGTTACTATCAAGATGTATATTTAATATCAAGCTAACGTAGTTCCATTAAACTTCGTACAAACAGTCTAATTTATATATAACAGAAAACACTGTTGTGGTGATGTAAAATGATGATTTTCATTAAAATAAAAATTTTAACCAGTGTTTTGGGGCGCAATTTTGTGAGAAATTAACTAATTGGGTTAAAAATGAAATATTTTCGTGAAATTTTTACCTTCGTGGGAGAAAATTAACGTAGAAATTTTTTTTATTTTAAAAGTAAGCCCAACAGCAAAAAAGGGTGCAATACTGCTGTTGACGCATGCGCGCCACCCCGTCGCGGATCACCGGGCAGAAGGCTATGAGAAGCCAAGTACAATGGACGTGGGCAAAGAACTTTAAATTTATTGACGCCCACAATTATTATTTTATGTGTTACCTATTATTTCTTCGTTGTATATAGTGTAAATACTTGATGTATGTGATCGTACAAATTAAAAATATTAAAACAACGAAGATGGTCCGTCGAAAATTAATTATTTGTAGTTAAGTTCCTACAAAAAGTGGCTCCGTCGAGAAACCGGAGCTTGTAATAAGCGACTTATGGATAAAAATAATAAATTGAAATCTTCCTTGAAAGGGAAGATAACTAGAATTGAAAACTATGTAGAAGGCACGAATGCCGAAAATTACGATATAGACGTAGTGGAACTAAAAGTGAAATTAAAGAACATAGAACTGCTACAAACAAAAATCGATGAATTACGACAAAAATACTACGAAATTCAAGATTTGAAAGATGCTGAACAAGCGACCATAGATGACGATCTTGACTCATGTGAAGAACGTCTGGAAAAATTAGAGGTAAGAATTAATACTCTTATTAATTCTTATAAGAAATTTGATTCTCATAAAAAAATAAATGCGACTGAAAATGCATCTCAAGATAACTTTGAAATTAAAACTCAAATTCCTCCTTTAGTATTACCTGAATTTTCAGGAAAATATGAGGAATTCAGTTCTTTTAAAGAACAATTTGATGATTTAATAACCAATAATGTTCACATTAATCAGTCGCAGAAATTATATTATCTTAGATCTTGTCTCAAATCTGATGCTAAAAATCTAGTTAGTAATTTTGATACATTTGAATCATTATATAATGCATTAGAAAATCGCTATGATAACGAGCGATTAATTGTTGATATTCATGTACAAAACATTCTGAATTTTGAGAAAATTCAAACAGAAAATCCCAAAGAGATAAGAAATATGATTGATTGTATACAGAAAAATCTGCGTGCCTTGAAAGTTCTGAAATATGAGCAAAATAAATTATCAGATGTTTTCATTGTAAATATTCTCGTAGCAAAGTTAGACAGAGAATCTAGAAAGAATTTTGAGTTATCCCATAAATCAAAAAATGTTCCCACCTTTGAAGAATTTATCAAATTTTTGGAACAACGAGAATCAGTTTTATTATCTATTAATAGAACGAATATGACTAGCGGAAATAAAAATACTAACAAAAACTTTCCGGCTATTAACAAATCTAAAACTCTTTTAATGCATGAAAATAAAAACAAAAATTGTGTTGTTTGTAAAAATACTTATCACCCTATTTATAAATGTGATGCATTTTTGAAATTAAACATTAACGAAAGATTAAGTATAATACGCCTTCACAAGCTTTGTGAGGTTTGTTTTAGGCAAAATCATAAGAAAAATGATTGCTTATCAAAATTCAAATGCACCTGCGGAATGAAGCACAACAGATTATTATGTTTTTCTTCTGGCGCCAAAACCCCGGTTCCAGACTCAGATGAAAACAAAAGGGTTGCGCAATTAAATGCTTCCGTTTTGAGTAATAATAGCAGATATTTAAAAGAAAATAGAAAAAGTATTCTGTTTTCGACAGCTTATATTTATGTTCAATGCGAAAACAAAAAAAGAATAAAAATAAGATGCGTTCTGGATTCGGCTTCAAATGTGTGCGTTTTAACTGAAAAGATGAGTGAATGTTTAGGAATTAAAAGAGAAAAAATAAAAACTCCAGTTTCAGGTTTGAATGGATTGACCCAAAATATTAAGTGGAAATTAGATACCTTTATTTCAAATGAAGATTGTTCCTTTAGTGAACCAGTAGAATTTTTGATTGTGGATAAAATAACTGGGCTTACACCATGCAATAAATTAAACATTTCAGACATAAAAATTCCAGAATTTTTGAAATTGAGTGACGAGACATTTTTTGAACCGAATGAAATAGAAGCGTTAATCAGTGCAGATATATTATTCAAAGTTTTAAAGGATAATACTTATAAAATAAATGACGATTTGTTTTTTAAGGAAACCGAATTTGGATGGCTAGCGTGTGGAAAGGTTGAAGAAACAGAACTGAATAATTCGAAACAGTGTTTCGTTTTGTCAGACGATTCCCTTAGTAGCACTCTTAAACTCTTTTTCGATCTAGAAAGCATTGGAATAAGAGACGATCCAATTCAAAAAGAAAGTGATAAAGCTATAGAAATTTTTAATGAAACGATTCAGTTTAAAAACAAACGCTACGTTGTACACTTGCCTTTTAGAAGACCCTATAATGAACTTTCCGATAATTACACGTTAGCGAAACAACGATTTTTAAGTTTATGGAGACGTTTTAAATATGATAGAGAATTATATGAACAGTATAGAGAGATTATTCGTGATTACGTAAATCAAAAAATAATAGAAATAGTTGAACCCAGTACAGCAGAAAATAATTTAAACAAACCTATTTATTATTTGCCTCATCAGGCAGTAAGAAAGGAAGGTCGCTTAACATCCAAAACAAGAATCGTATTTGATGCAGGGAGTCATCAAAATAATCAGCTGTCACTGAATGATTGCCTATGGCAGGGGATAAATTTAAATCCGAATCTTTTGGATGTTTTAATTAATTTTAGATTAAACAAAATAGCATTTTGTTCTGATATTAAACAAGCCTTTCTACAAATCTGTCTCGCTGATGAACATAAAGACGCTGTTCGTTTTTTCTGGAGTGATGAAGAACCGCATGCACACAAAAAACCCAAATTACAGATTTATCGTTTCAATCGAGTTAATTTTGGGGTGTGTTCAAGTCCATTCTTACTCGCTGCTACTATTAGACATCACATTGAGAAGTATAGAGAAGAATTTCCCGCTACTGTTCGACTTTTAGATAAATGTTTTTACGTAGACGACTTAATTTCTGGAGGTAATGATTTTAACGAAGCACTTGAATTATCACGAAGTGCAAAATATATTATGGAAGCCGCAGGAATGTCCCTTAGAAAATGGATAAGTAACGATACCGAATTAACAGAGCAGTGGAAAAGCGAAAAATTTGATACATACCCTGTAGAATCTACCATCAGCTTAGGTATAAATCAGACAAAGATCTTGGGACTATCTTGGGATACTAATAAAGATAATTTGATTGTAGATATCAAGAGTTTGTTGAACTTTATATCCATAAATAAAATTACAAAACGTACCATTCTTCAAGCCGTAGGGAGAATTTTCGACCCCTTAGGGTTAATTTCTCCATTCACTGTCAGGGCAAAAATTATCATTCAAGATATCTGGACAACTAAAACCAAATGGGATGAATCATTATCACCAAATATCGAAAAAGAGTGGATGAAATGGTGTTCGGAATTACCCTTGTTAAAAGAGCTTGAAGTCCCTAGATTCGTCCTTAATGCCACTTCCCCAGAAGATATAGTTGAATTACATAGTTTTTGCGATGCTAGCAAAAAGGCATATGGCGCTGCCATTTATGTACGAACAAAATCAGAAAATGGTATTTCAGTAAAACTTTTGACTTCCAAGAGCCGTGTAGCTCCCCTCAGCGGTGTTACACTACCTCGCCTTGAATTATTGGGTGCCCTGGTCGCAGCTCGTCTGATCACCAAAGTGAAAAATACTGTAAACCTTAAAAGACCTTCTGTTGAATATCACTGGACTGATTCGCAGATAGTACTTTTCTGGATAAAGGGTACTAAAACCCGATGGAAGCAGTTTGTCGCCAACCGTGTTCAAGAAATTGCCAGCCTGACAAACCCTAACTCTTGGTTCCATTGTGCAAGTAAAGAAAATCCTGCTGACCTGTTGTCTCGAGGGATGACTGCTGAAAGCCTAACAAACAGCGCCACATGGTGGACAGGTGCTGAATTTCTGAAAGATCCTGAATTTCCGAAAAACAAACAATCTTTTATTGACCTTTCAGAACTAAATGAGGAAGACTACACTCCTGAATTAAAATCTGAAAATGCAGTGACTCTAAATTTGAAGAAGGACTTTACTATTTTGAACTATCTGATAAATCGTAGTAATAGATTTTTAAAAATATTACGTATATGTAGTTTTCTTTTCAGGTTTCTTCACAATCTAAGAAATCCTTTAGAAAAGAAGAAAGGACCGCTGATGCCTGAAGAGCTGACAAAGGCAGAAGACTTCCTACTGAAACAGCTGCAGGAGGAGGAATTTCATACTGAAATATCTGCCTTGAAAAGTGGCGGTAATGTATCGCATAAAAGTAAAATTTTTAATTTATCCCCATTTTTGGATGAAAATGGTTTAATAAGGGTAGGGGGGAGACTGCAAAATTCGCAGTTATCTTATTCGATTAAGCATCCTTATGTACTTCCTTCAAAAAATAAATTAACGGAATTAATTGTAAAATATTATCATGAAAAATATTTTCATATTGGTCCCCAACATCTTCTGTTTCAGGTTAGGCAAAAATATTGGCCCATTCATGGGAGAAATCTTTGTAAAAAAATTGTGCACAGATGTTTAGTCTGTTTTAAAGCAAATCCGAAAGTATGTGAACAAAAAATGGGAAACTTGCCAAAACAAAGAATAACGCCAGATAAAACATTTAATTCAACTGGGGTAGATTTGTCTGGACCCTTTTTAATCAAAAATAAATATGGAAGGAAAGGTCCAGAAATCAAAATTTATGTTTGTATTTTCATTTGTCTAGTAACAAAAGCTATACATCTTGAACTTATCAGTGATTTAACTTCACAAGCTCTGATAGCTGCGTTAAAAAGATTTATTTCGAGAAGGGGCAAGTGTCATAAAATATTTTCGGATAATGGGACCAATATGGTAGGCGCCAACAGGGAACTAAATGCCTTGTATAAACTGGTAAGAGATAAGGAAGAATCCTTATTCAAATTTTTTGCAGAGGAAAAAATAGAATGGGTTTTTATTCCTCCAAGGAGTCCAAATTGGGGTGGTCTATGGGAAGCAAATATCAAAGCGTTTAAATACCATTTTAAACGGATAGCGGGTAATTCAAAATTTACATTTGAAGAAATGCTTACACTTGTTACTCAAGTGGAAGCGATCTTGAGCTCGAGACCACTGACTCCGCTAACTTCAAGTATTGAAGATTTAGAGGTTTTAACTCCAGCCCATTTTCTTATTGGAAGGCCAATAACGGCTGTTGTTGAACCCTCTTTAATCAATATTGAGAAAAATCGCCTAAGTGCTTGGCAAAATATTACGAAGTCAGTTCAGGCAATCTGGAAAAGATGGAGTCTTTCTTACTTAAATAACCTACAACAGCGCAGAAAATGGATAATTGATAAAGAAAATTTAAAAATCGGAGACATGGTTTTAGTCAGGGAAGAAAATCTTCCACCATGCAAGTGGTTTTTAGGGCGTGTAATAAAGCTATATCCTGGTCAGGATAATAAAGTTAGATTGGTAGATATAAAAACTACCAAAGGGATTTACAAAAGATCCATCTCCAGATTGTGTGTGCTGCCTATCGAGGAGTAAAAATGAATATGAACATTTATTATATTAATTTACTGTATTATATATATTACTCTAAATTTGTTAGTTAATTATGAAAATTTCTGTTTATTATAATCAGTTAATCTTTTTTCTAATTCTATGTGTTGTGCGAAATATTGATATTATGTTACATTCATTTATTTGTTATTATTTTATCTATTCATGTTATGTGAAATTGTAAATTTGAAGTTTTGCAAAAAAAAAAATATTGTAAGTTCTTGCATGACAACATAGCAAGGCCGGGCGGGATGTTGACGCATGCGCGCCACCCCGTCGCGGATCACCGGGCAGAAGGCTATGAGAAGCCAAGTACAATGGACGTGGGCAAAGAACTTTAAATTTATTGACGCCCACAATTATTATTTTATGTGTTACCTATTATTTCTTCGTTGTATATAGTGTAAATACTTGATGTATGTGATCGTACAAATTAAAAATATTAAAACAACGAAGATGGTCCGTCGAAAATTAATTATTTGTAGTTAAGTTCCTACAACTGCAAAGACTGCAGATTAATTTAATGTCTCAAAAAGAAATGCTAAGTATAAGAAATCAAATACAATTTTACGTTATTGTCTCTAGATTTCTGTATGTACGCTCTTAATTTATTTTCTTTGTAGATGCAATTTTTACCATATTTTACGAACAGTTAATACTAGAGCCCCTAAATAAAATAGGCCGGCGCATCACCGCCATTTTTTTTGCCTCCGAAGAGGACAGCATTCCCGCTTGGCGCCCTTATCGCTTCCCTAATGATTTTAAGAAATCTTGATCTAAAGCTAATCCCGTCAAGATAAGAGCAATAAGCAACAATAATATTCCTAAAAACACATTTTATTCACAGTACATTCTCAGGATGTCATTTTATTCTGAGGATATCCTATGGATGTACTGGAGTAAGATGTGTTGTTAGGGCGGTTTCTGTTTCTTTTACAAAATGTCGCCAAAACTCAAATACACAGTAATAGAAGGTCTGTGAACACTTTATATTCACTTCTTGAATGATTATAGCAGTTTATCGCTAAACAAACTTCCATATCATAGTTTACTTAGCTAAAATTATGAAATATAATAAAACAAGTTTCTCTAAAGTAACGTAAGACGATAAAAAGAAATGTTTATCGTTTATTTATCAGAGAAACGCGCTGGGTACATATGGCAACCCTAAGGCAACAAAATGCCTGATGCGCCAGCTCGTATATATAGGAGCCTTAGTTAATACTTCTTGTGACAAACTTGATCCGACATTCCTGCATCACAGATAAATTTGATATTGCTGCAGATACTAAAAATTCTGTCACTAGAACCAGGGCAGTCGGTCTTCTAATGTTTAATATCACTGCTCTGCATGAAAATCAGCCCCAACACTACTTTTTCAAATTCTTATGTAAAATGACCTCCTGAATCCGAATATGTCAAGGGTGAAACTACCTAACATGCAAAAACCCTGAAAACTGCTACTTGCATGTACACCCTGCGACAAAAAGATAGGAACAAAGGGTTTTTTCTTTGATTTTTCATAAAATAACGTTATCTAAATTGTGCTTATCATTTATTATTATTATAAAATAACACTATTCCCGGACTAATTTTTGTTTTAAGACTAATTTAGAAAAGTTTCAAGACTAAATTTTTTATAATTTAAGACTACACAGCGCGACAAAAAGATAGGAACAAAGTTTTTTTTTTTTTTTTTTTTTTTAATTTTTGAATATGATTATTTTGAATATGATTCAAATATTTAACATGCTTTTGATATGATAATATTTTGTTATGATAATAAATGACCAGCACAATTTAGATAATGTTATTTTATGAAAAATTTAAAAAAAAAAACCCTTTATTCCTATCTTTTTGTCGCGGGGTGTAGATAAGGGAGATTTATTAATGATATGGCTGCCTATAATAAATGATATTAGAAGACTTTTTAGTAAATTATAAAGCAAATTAAACATTCAAGATAAGAAATTCATATAAAAACAAAATAACTTAACATGAAATTCAGAGACAGAAAAATGTTCAAAAACCCTGAATTCAGGGGTAGCCCCGAGAAGTTTCACCTTTGATATGCGCCCAATTTGCCTTATCACTCACAGATTTTTGGGGATGTCCCACTATTTTTATCATTTTTTTGTAATTTTATGTCAGCAAAAATTTGATTTGTAGGGGAGAAAAGGATTATTTTAACTGTTAAATATTTTCTGAGGAGCTACAGAATTAAAACAAACTTTAGCAAAGAGGGAAAAATTTAGTGGGGGATTTGCTACTGAAAATATAAATTACATTTATTATATTTTATTAATCAATTATTATTTATTATACATTATATTTTCTCTGTTTTTAAGTGTTAAAATAATTCTTTTCCAAAATTACCGAAGAGTGATAAAAATTGGGGGAGGGGGTGGCGCCCCGAGAAAACGGTGGGTGACTGGGCAAAATGGGGGTCATATTTGGATTCAGGAGGACATTTTACATAAGAATTAGTAAGCATAGTATCAGGGCTCGATTTTTTTTTTCCCCCAGAGCAGTGTATCAGGTTAATGTCCCATTGTTCCAAGTACAGACAGTCACTTAAAATAATACTCTTCAACCAAAAAAAAAAAAAAAAAAAAAAAAAAAACATGGAAATATTTTATAAAACTTTTTTATAAAATAAAATTTTCTGAAAAGGTGATTTTTTTTTTTTTTTTTTTTTTTTTTTTTAATAAATAAATTTGAATTTTATGAAGGGACCCATTTTATGAATTTGAATTTCGTGAAAAAGCCCATTTCATGGATTTAATTTTTGTGAAAGATCAGCTAAAGTACCCCAATTTTTACTTCCATCAACACCGTATATGAAATATTACGTGAAGGAATTCTTTTTCATGGAGTGGAATATCGTAAATGAGTTCTCTTTTCAAAAAGTACTTTTTTTTTTTTTTTTTTTTTTATGTGGTGGAATTTCGTGAATGAGCTAAACGACGTTTATTTTACCATAGCGAATATTAAATGAAAATAAGGATTACTAGAACAGTCGCCTTTTACAGGAACGATACTAAAAAATAAACTATTCTATCAAATGAAAGTTTAATGATATAAATTAATAAATCATTAAGAGTTCTCCATTTAACCAGCAGAAGCAACATTAGTAGTGGCGTAGAATGATCGAAACCAGCTGAAGGAAAAGTTGGATCGAGATTAAAATCAAATAAGTGGGGATAAAACGTTCCGTTTAAAAAGTATTTGCCAACACAGTAGTAAGATGAAAAATACATACTTCCATTACCTGCGGTAGTCGAATAATGGAAGTAATAATGAAACTGTATTTCATACAAGATTGCCATAGAATAAAACGGGTTCAGATTAAATTAAAAATTGTCAGGAATTGATACAAATGGTCCCTATTTGCTTTTTTTTTTTTTTTTTCAAGGAAAAAAGTTATCATGTAAAACTTAATTTTTGCACAATCAGTATATTTTATTATTAATGCTAAAATGTGTGTTTAAATGTTTCATTCAACAATATATTAGGCAGTCATCTCTTTAGCATAATAATACAAATTGTGTTCAAGTGTACAAGTTTTTTTTTTTTTTTTTTTTTTTTATGAAGTCGCTTTTATGAAGAGGAATTCCGCGTGAAAAGGCCGCTTTTACAAGGGAGAATTTCGCGAAATAACCCCATTTACATATTTTGTATTTTATAAAAGTGACACCCTTCACCTTCACCCCCCCCCCCTTTTTTTTTGGCAAATTTAACTTTTTAGAAAATAATTTGCATTTTTACGAAGCGCCATCATTATAAATTGCCAGGGTCTACCCCCTAATTGTCCATTTTTCCTGGTTTGTGAAGTAAGTGAGAACGGAATACAAATATTCAGATATTTACATTCAATTTTTCTTTTATGATAATTTTCTATTATTATAATGATAAATACTCTTTCAGTGATCACTATATAAAGATATTGAACAACGAACTCACTGACCTAAAATATTTTTATGGTAGTCCAATTTTGGTTCGAATAGATTGAGTACTACCCTGATAAATTTTCCTATTAGATAGATAAACTGATTTCAACCATAGATATAGTAATAAGACATAGATTGATCAGCGAGAGGGAAAAAGTGATGTTTTTTTTTTTTTTTCGGGAAAAGTCACTCTAATGCAGTGGTCGATCCAGGCAAAATTTGGGACCCTTTTGTGGCCCCTTCACAAAATTCAACATAGTAAAAAGGGACCCTTCACAAAATTCAAATTCATAAAAAGGGACCCTTCACAAAATTCAAATCCATACAAAGAGACCCTTCACAAGATTTTGTTTTATAAATATGATCCTTTTACTAAATGTTTTCATATTTTCAGTATTATTTTTAATTCATGCCTTAACGAAACTCTACTAACTTAATATTAAACATTACATAAAGTGATTGCAAAAACTGAAGATTTTACACAATATTTTACTTTTTCACAAAAATATTTTTTATTTCACAAAAATAAATAAAAATTTCACAAAAGTATTTTGTTTTTCACAAAAAAGGGACACAAAAATTAAAACCTGGATCGACCCCTGCTCTAATGGCTGCCTTTTCCCGAGTAAATCACACTCAGGAATACACACGGATAATTTAGTAAATAAAATTTGTGAATTATTAATTCAGTAAAGGTGAATGAAAAACTCCAGGTACAGTTTCAAATTCATTTTTCTCTTTATTCTTTTTTATTCAATACTCTCTGATGGCTGATTTTAGAACTTTTTTTCGGCATCAAAATTTTTTGCTCGATAACATGGGGATGATAGATCTATATATATATATTACTATATCTATGATTTCAACAGGCTACATGTTCACAAGATTAACGTAATTAACACATTCCGAATAAACTGTTCCTTCAAGGAACTATAAATTTGACACTACTAAATATTGTTTCAAGGTAAGAAAATCTGTTTTTTATAGAAAGTATGTCGAAATATGCTCGCACGCGCATCGAAAAAAATTGACAGGCACAGCATTCAATAGTTATTTTCTTCTTTAATTGACTGAAAAGAAAGGAAAATGCAGTAAGATAATGCAAATAATAACCCATCCAATGGCTATAATGCACTTTAATTCTTTAACTGAACAAAAACAAATAACACGATGTGGGTTAAGGTAAAGGTCAAAATGACCACTAGCGGAAACAAACAAGACAATACGTGAATTTCAAACCCTACCACTTTTTTTTTTTTTTTTTTTCAAATTCAAATTGGAACTCTAATAAGATTTTTCACATTTTATACAAAAGATATCATTTCATCTTTTTCAACATTTATTTATAAATATAAGTATCAAATCGAATTTATGGAAAAAATGCCAAATGTATTTTTATAAAGGACAGAACATATATATACCTCACTTTACTCTCACTACATGGCGCTAGTCGACAAATGCAGCCTTTTTTATTCAAGGATTTTTATTTTTTCTTGGAATTTTTCATCACTTTTACATATAATTAATTCCGATTATGCCCTCAAAAATCTACCACCAATCTTAGAAAAATTATGAGGAATATTAAAAAATAAATACTTCTGTAATTTTTTTCTTAAGGTCAGCATATCTTTTTTTGTCTGTATGTACCAATGGTACACTGAACTACCACCTCAATAAATCCTCATTAATTCATATGGTCATTATATAGTCATATATATCTGTACTGAGAGGTATAAAGGATTTAAGTCCAAAAATGTTGATTTTGAGCTGAGTACACAGTCAGACTCTGAAAAAAATTCTCTATCGATTGGTACAAAGGATTTAAATCCATGTCATTTAGTCTTTGAGAAAATCGATCGGTAAAAAGAGATTCAAGTCAGAAATTTAGCATTAATCATTGGTATAAAATGTTTAATTAAATTTTTTCCCTTTATTAAATGAAGGTTGACAATCACTGAACGGTATAAAGGGTACAAATCAACCTAATCCCTTTTTCCTAATCGATTCTTCTGATTAGTTTTTAGTTAGTTAACCTTTATTTTTCGTCTCCTGAAAAATCAAGAATATGGACTTAAATCCTTTATACTTATCAGTACAGATATATGGTCATTAGGTATATGGTCTTAATTAGGTCATATGCATAATTTATCTGTTTCATAATGTAGTAGAAAAGAACTAAAGCTCACTGGTTTAACACAGAACTTTTTTTTTAATGCAACATTTTTTTTTTTTTCTTATTTTAAAATTGACTTTAAGAAAAACTTTTCCCTGTTCTGTAGATAGCAGCACTACTCCGAAATTTAACAAATGATGTTTCAGAGGAAGCCAAATGTAGAAGTCACTTGACAGTTCTTATTGCTGCTTTGACAATGTGTTTACTTAACCCTTTCACTACCAATTTTTTCCTTTCCAAAAATAAGGTAAATTAAGGTTTTAGTAGGTTAAATAAAATAGCAATATTCTGCCAAAATAAAAACAAAAATTTACTGCAGGAGCAATTGTGGAAGTGGGGCATATCTCGGCTCCAAAATTATATTGCCCGACATGCCCGGGGCATGTAAAGATTCAGAATGGGCATGTACTTTTAGTTCCACATCATACTATAGGTATGGGGAACTTCGGTAATCGTGAAAATTTTCGACCTCGGTTTTTTGAGTTTTTTACACGTTTTCAGGTGTGAGGAATCCGAAAATGACAAAATTTGTATGGTGTCTGTCTGTAGGGTGTCTGTTAGTCCGTTAGTTCGTTAGTTTGTTAGTCTGTGTACACGATATCTCAAGAACAAATTGTCGCAGAGAGGTCAGACCAGTTTCAAAATATTACTTTCGACACTGGCAAGAACCCTATTTATGTGCAACATTCGAATTAAAAAACTTCGTAAGTTATTTGAAATTTACGATTTTCTTAACATGGGAGAATAAGGCAAAATTTCACTTAAACTTGCATTAAATGAAAAATTTTTGCTGTAAAAATGTCAAGACCAGTTTTAAAATATCAGTTTTGATGCCGGAATGAACATCAGTTACTATAAACATGCTACTTTAAAAATTTCGCAAGTTATTGAATATTTACGAATTTCTTAACATGGCATTATAGGACAAAATTTCACATAATCGTCAATTTTGAGGGATATTTTCATCGTCAAGATGTCAGACTTCTTTAGAAATATTATTTAGGATATTGGCATGAATATTATTGACTATGAATTTTCCAATATAAAAATTTCGTAAGTTATTAGAATTTTACGAATTTCTTATAACAGAATAGGGCAAAATTTTACACAAACGTCAATCTTGAGGGATATTTTCATCATAAAGATGTCAGACCACTTTTGAAATATTATTTAGGATACTGACATGAATACCATAGAGTATGAATTTTCCAATTTAAAAAATTCGTAAGTTATTTGGAATTTACGATTTACTTTAAAATGGCAGAATAAGGCAAAATCGAGCATAAACGTTCATTTTGAGGATCATAAATATATCAGCAAATTTCAAAATAACATTTATGATACTTGTATGAACATGATTGACTACAAATATTCTAATAGGAAAATTTCGTAAGTTATTCGATAAGATTTTATCAACATAGCAAAATGAGGCGATATTTCATATAAATATGCATTTTTGGGAAAGTTGTATTTTAAATAGTAGCATGAAAATAAACTACGAAATTGATCACAATAAAATAAATTAATAGATTAGAATAAGATATCGAACTGAATGGTGGGTAGCCTATTAGGCGAGGATTTCGTTCTGTCACTGTGTCAAGCATTTGGTCACATTCATTTCTCTTAACATGAATATAATATGTCCTGTACAAGAAATTTATGAGAACATACATATGATGGGAACTGAGCAGAGTCCACCTATACCAACTAGTTTTCTCCTTATATGCCCAGCTGGGCATGCAAATATTTAATCAAAAGTAATTTTAAGATCTAGCATATCTTGTCTAAAACTTTTACATAAATTAAATTGAAATAAAAAATGTCAATATAAGTATGATGTTGTCAAATTCTTTTCACTGAATATGTGAATGTTTTTATTAACCCTTTATCTACTGACGGTACTTTAAAGTACCATTACTTTTAAAAGAGTTTAAAATCAAATTTATAGACGAAATGTCAAAGATATTTATAAGAAAGGAACATATGTACCTCACTTTAGTTTACATATGTACCTCACAAAGCATTAGACGATACATATAGCCATTTTTAATCCATAAAGGATTTTATGGAGCGTACTTGCTGTTTTTGCTTGATATTTTTCACGATCTTCATGTGTGTTATAATTAATTCCTATATTATTTCAAGAATATCCCACTAATCTTAGAAAAAATATGAGGAACATAAAGAGTAAATATTTCTTTACACTTTTTTCATGTCGAAATACTTTTTTCGACCTCTATGTACCAGTGGTACGCTAAAATACCAAATTACAAAATTCTCATTAATTACTTTGATGAGGTGATATGAATGATTTTTAATGCATATATCTTTAAAAAATGCTCTTTAGTAACTAAAAATATATGTTTCAAACACAATTTTTGCCCGTTTCAAAATGCAGTAGATAAAGGGTTTTAATATGTATTTGATTAAAATATTTAGGCGTGTAAAAATTTAATTCGGGCATATATTCTCCAGACTAACATGCCCAATTAGGCATGTAAAAAATTTGAGATTTTTCAAGCCCTGGGGCATATATGTTTCACTGGTCCTTCTAGATGGCACGCATGTGTCCTAGTGGAGTTTGAAGTGACGATATAAAATACAGTGAAAAGTTCAGTTTCCAATTTCTAAATCAATTTCACAATAGTGAACATTAAAGGGTTATAAAACAAAACCTTCAGCTACATCAATGGCCACAGAAGAGTTTAAAGTTATGTAATAAGCTTAAGGGAACTTCGACACCTATGATTTTGCATGACTGAAGGGTTCATATAAAAGCTTATACAGTACCCGCCGGTTATTAAAATCACATTCGTTCTGAGCAAAAGTGATTTTATTAAGCGGATGATTTTTATATCCGGCGAACGTTCCTGTACACAAGAAAAAGGTATTTAGTGCTGCACCGAGCAGCACTTTGGCCGAATAACTGAGTACCGAGTACTCGGCCTTTTACTACTCGGCCGAGTACCTGAGTACCGAATACCGAGTAGTTGTAAGAAAGAATAATTGACGTACATATGAAGAATTTTGCACATCTTGAAATTTAAAAAAGGCTTTTTGTACACAAAATAAAGTTAAATGGCAAACAGCATGTTTTCATGAAACGTTTCAGAACTTTTGTAGTGTATATATACACAATTAGGTTCATTGTTATATTTGATACTTCCAGCTTAGTGGATTATTAAAACCATAACAACTGATAACTTCATTCTTTATTATACAGTCTTTCTCAGATACAAATCATTCTCAGATAATTCTTGGAGAATATAAAAGTTCCTATACACTCAGGCTTAATTTAAGATGCATGAAATTTACATATGAAATGAGAACATTAAAATAAATATTTTATCATTTCAAACATGATAGACTTCATTAATCTTCAAATTCTAGAAGAGTAAAAAAAGATAGGTGGTTTCGGGCCATAATTTGCAAAACAACAAATTTGATTATTAAAATATATTTCTAATAACATTTCAGTGTATTTACCTTTTTCATAATTATTATCTTTTCTTACAGTTTTAAAAGTGTCTCACTTTTATTTGTACAAATATGTAACTAAAGTTTTATCTACTATATTAGTATTACATAACGGTTCTTTTTTTTCTAAATATTTTATTTTTGTCTGTTTTATACATACAATTTTTATGTACTCAGTTTTTATTTAAAAAAAAAAAAAAAAAAAAAAAAATGCATATTACGCACATACTTAATGGTTATATTTACATTCTTGTAACTAAAATGGATAAGCTCATATCATGAATCGTCTCTATACCCAATTAGGTGGCAATCGACTTGCCCGTTTTAACTGCAGAAAGCTATTTGCAGCAAAAGTTTAATGACTGTTATTTTCATATTTTTTTAGTTTAGTTATTAATAAACAACTCTTATGAATGCATTTCTTTCAATAATACATAAAAATAATGAAATTCTTACAACTACTCGCTATTAGCCGAATACTTAGTCCATACTTGGCCGAGTACCGAGTATATACCGAGTACTCGGTACAGCTCTAGTATTATTTACCTGAATTTGGAAATAAATTTCAACAGGCACCAAATAATGGAACAATATTAATTAATTTTTAACAGATAATTATTTGTTTGTTCCTTTAAAATAAGTGAATTAAACACATCCCAAGTTCCGATGCACTCTCCTTTGAGGAAAATCAATACTTTGCCGAAAGTTCACGATTTTCCTTTAAATTTAAAAACTTTCCTTTAAAGCTTCTTGCCTCTTAGTTATTTCAGAATAAATACTAAAAATTGTCTTTTAATTAAACATTATATATATTTTTTAAAAAAATCACTTGCTAATCAAATCAAATTTTTAAATTATTACCGCGCTTTGATGAATACATTTCTTGAAATTATTACCAAGACAAGTAACGGGACGTGTTTAATTGCTGTAAATGTAAGATTTTCGAGAAAGAGAGATAATGGAGAGATTGCTGTATTTTATTTTCTATTTCAAAAATAAAAAATCGCAACGTAACTAAAAAAAAAAAAATCTGGAGTGACTCCACTCGACTTTCCGAACATTGAGTAACTAACAGTTTTGTAGATAAAATAAAGAAAGAGGAATTGCTAAACAAACAAAAGAGAGAAAACCATAATAGAGTGTTTTTTTCTCCATATATCACACGAGGTTTTATTTAACGCTACTGAACTTTGAGCCCTTAGATCATAATGATAAAGAATTTTTCGTTTTGTCCCTGTAAAAATCTATAGATGCTAGATTCACCAAAATGCTTATAGTTAGTGCAACAGTGATTTATAATATTCATACAAATTTTCAGCTCAATTGAATAAGGCGTTTAGATGCTATCGCACTTTTAAAAATTTGGTCTCATAGGCCATAATGATAAAGAATTTTTCTTTGTGTCCCTGTAAAAAAACTGTAGTGCTAGATTCACCAAAATCTATACAGTTGGTGCAAATGCGACCTATAACATGTGTACAATTTTTTTGCTCAGATTAATAAGGCGTTTAGACGCTATCACACTTTTAAAAATTTGGCCCCATTGGCCTTAATGATAAAGAATTTTTCTTTGTGTCCCTGTAAAAAAACTATAAGTGCTAGATTCTCCAAAATCTATACAGATTGAGTATCTGTGACCTATAATATGGGTATAAAATTTTTGCTCAATTGAATAAGGCGTTTAGATGCTATCGCACTTTTAAGATTTTGGTCCCATAGGCCATAATGATAAAGAATTTTTCTTTGTGTCCCTGTAAAAAAACTATAAGTGCTAGATTCACCAAAATCTATAGGGTTCGTACTATGGTGACTTACAATATACGTACCAACTTTCAGGTTAATCGAACAAAGCCTTTAGACGCTAGCGTGTTCACAAACATACACACATACACACACACATACATACATCATCGTAAAAATAGTGAAAACGGACTCAGGGGACCTCAAAACGTATAGAAACATCAAAATCTCGAATTCGGATTTTTGACATGATTACAATACTTTCCTCACTATAGTGTTCGGAAAGTAATAATAATTAGTGTGCATAAATGACATTTTTGCTGCTAAAGAGTTTTTTTTTTTTTTTGAGTTTATTAACCGGTGATGCTGATTTTATAAAATGGCAGTTTAAAATTAATTTGCCTTGATTTGATTCCGATCCTGGCAATTTGATCAGATTAAGCGGCTGATTTTATTAAGCGCCGGTTACTGTATTTCCATTTAATATTCATAAATTGGACTACATTAGTTTTGTTCATTGAAATATGTATTCAGGCAACATTTCTTACGGTTAACAACATTGAATACGGTTCATGTAAACAAATTTTCCCCATAGAATAACATGGGCCACGGATTAGGTATTGTCCTTTCTTTGAAATCTTTAACAGTGGACAATACCTAATCTCACTGACAGTCGTGGCCCATATTATTTCTATAGGAAATTTTGTTTCCAAAATTACTCATTACCAAATGATATTTAACAGTTCCGTTTTCACATTCTGAAAATTCATAATCGTTAAATTAGCACTTATTTTCTAAAAACTGACTTATTAATTTTTTACTATTTCATTTTGCAGCTAAAAAAAGAGAAAAATGCACTTGGTGAAAATTCGCATTTTTGAACTTAATATTAAAATGTAAAAATTTTAATCAATTTTTCGAAAATGAGTACTCATTTAACGATTATGAATTTTCTGAATGTGAAAACAGAACTTTAAAAAAAAAGAAGAAAATTAATGAGTATTCGTAGAAACAAATTTTCCCATAGAATAACATGGGCCACGGAATATTTTTAGATGTTTAATAGAAACTACTTAAAAGAATTAAGACTGGATTTTGCAATATCTTTAAAAGAAAAAAAAATACCCCCCCCCCCCACCCCCAGATTTTTACACATACAAGCACTTTTTTTTTTTTTTTTTTTTTGGGGGGGGGGGGATCAAACTAATAAATAAACTTCAAAATCAGTCTTTAATTCCTCTAAGAGGTTCTATTAAGCATCTAAAAACAATATTAAGCAAGGGTTGATCCAGGTTTTAATTTTTGGGGCCCATTTTTGTGAAAATTTATTTCTTTTTGCGATGAAAAGAATTATTTGACGAAACCTTTCACTTCAGTTGTTACTCTACCTAATGTTTAATATCAAGTTAATAGCATATTATTGAACCAAGCATAGACACTCATTAAAAACTAGTATGTTGTGGCCACCACAAGACTTTCTTCTATATTTTCCTATACAAATTCACTCACTAACAATATTAAAAAAAAAAAAAAAAAAAAAAAATTTAAAGTAAAAAAAAAAATCGATAACTTTGTTTTAAATTATCACATTCGTTCAACCATTCGTTTTAAAGGTATTGACGAGACCTTTCGAAAGATACCCATCTTGAAAATTTACCCCACCCCGGGGGGTACACATGCACAATTTTTTTTTTCCTAATTAACTACTACTATTATCAATAATTCATATTAATTTTACAATCACAGGTTAAGAATAAATCATTATGTGCATTTATACGAAATTTTGTCCTATACTGCCATGTTAAAAATTTAGAAAAAATACGATCACAGAGCCTCCTGTTGTGCGATTGATCCCCAACTCTAATCAGCACCAGTTTATGGCAAGGGCCAACTAAATATCAAGTTTGGTTAAATTTCGTTAAAAAAAAAAAAAAAACACGATTTTTTTCCAAGTTTTTTTTTTTTTTTTCGTAAAAAGTAAAAAAAAAAAAATCGAAAACTTTGTTTTAAATTATCACATTCGTTCAACCATTCGTTTTAAAGGTATTGACGAGACTTTTTGAAAGATACCTATCTTGAAAATTTACTCCACTCGAGGGGGGAGGCGAGGCTCTTACACATACAAAAAAATTTTCCCAGTTGACTATCTCTATTATAAATAATTCTTGTAAATTTCATAATGATTACTAAAAAATAATTCTTTTATGCACATTTATACAAAATTTTGTCCTATATCACCATGTTAAAAATTTAGAAAAAGCGGGATGGCAACGCAACCTGTAAGACAATGTTTACCAAAAGTTGATAGGCACTCATTTATGTCAAGGTGCAACTACATACCAATTTGTATGAAATTCTGTGCAGTTGTTCCTGAGATACAGTTGCCACAAAATTTTATCATACACACACAGACAGACATTTTCTAAAAATGGTCAGATCGTGCTCTACAGCTCTCAAAACGTGTAAATCCATCAAAAACCCGAGGTCGAAAATTTTTACGAATCCAATACTTTCTTCTATTGAATACCGAAGAAAGTAATAATACTGCTGACGTGGAAATTTTTTACAAAATCCTCATTTTTATAAAACTAAATCTTGTGAAAGATTGACCCCCTGTTAAGCCTTTTCTTACACATCCGTAGAAGCTTTAGCATTTTGAAAATTACAAATTCATGAGAAAATGCAATTCAAAAGATTTCAAATCTGTAAAAAATATATCAAAAACCATAAGAATTGTTGCCTGAATATATATTTTATTGAAAAAACGTAATATGAATCAATTTATAAATATTAAATGGAAATATAAGCTTTTATATGAAACATACTTCAGTAGTGACAACTGAGAGGTAACCAAGTCCCCTTAAGGACCCTCTTCACTCACTGCTGCCGGAAACCGAAGCTAATGTTATTCTATGGGAAATTTTTCTTTACAAATAACTGATTAACTAATAGATATTTTTAAATTCTGTTTTCACATTATGAAAATTCTCAACTGTTAAATTGACGGACCTTTTTTTAAAAAAAATTTTTTTTAATTTTTCAGATTTTATTTTGAAGCTGCAAAATACGAATTTTCAATATGTGAAATTTTTTCATTTTGCACTTTCAAAATAAAATATTAAAAATTAAAAAAAAAAAAAAAAAAAAAAAAAAACATTTTTAAAAAAGGTCCGTCAATTTAACTGTTGGGAATTTTCTGAATGTGAAAATTTAAAAATATGTATTAGTTAATAAATTATTTGTAAAGAAATTTTCCCCATAGAATAACATTGGCTCAGGCTTCCGGCGACGGTAAGTGAAGAGGGCCGTTAATGCTTAACAACTCACAACTGATGAGAAATTATTGGTGCATTTTCCATTACATTATTTCTTTGAAAATACGAGTGGTAGTCTCTTCTTCTCCCCCTCCCCCATCCCAAACTTCTCTCCGGCGCGCAGTCTATGCCTTAATGGTAAATCGATCAAAGCTTACTTGAGCTACACTCTCTTTTTAGTTTTCAAGGGTTTTATTTAAACATTTGCTCTATACGGTAGCTCCCCGCCCCCTTCCCCAAATTTATTTCGTTAATCAAATTTATTTCTTTTCAATTCAACAAAACGAAAATTCATAATAAATCAAAATGTATCAGAATTTGTATTTTAACTAAGTTCTACAACGAATAGAATAAAGTATTGATTTAGTAACGAATTTACACGTTTTGTGTGGTCTAGAGAACGCAATTTGACCATTTGTTGAAATTGTGTGTGTGTGTGAAATCGTGTGGCAACTCTAGTTCAAAAACGAATTCTCAGAAATTCACAAGAATTTATATGCAATTGCACCTTGACATCAGTTAGTGCCTATCAACTTTAGTGAAAAATCTCGTAACAGGTGAAAGCTTCCATTGCGTTTTTTCTAATTCTTTTCAAATGGTTTAGATCAAAATTTCTTATATATATATATTTTATTTACTTATTTTATTGTTATTACTTTCTTTTATATTCAATAGAAGAAAGTATTGGATTCGTAAAAATTTTCGACCTGGGGTTTTTGATTGATTTACACGTTTTGAGAGCTCTAGAACACAATTTGGCCATTTTTAGAAAATGTCTGTGTGTGTGTGACAAAATTTTGTGACGACTGGATCTCGGGTACTACTGCACAGAATTTCATACAAATTGGTATGGAGTTGCCCTTGACATAAATTAGTGCCTATCAACTTTTGGTAAAAATTGTCTTACAGGTTGCGTTGCCATCCGGCTTTTTCTAAATTTTTAACATGGTGGTATAGGACAAAATTTTGTATAAATGTGCATAAAGAGAATTATTTTTTAATTAATCATTATGAAATTCACCTTAATTATTTATAGAGATAGTCAAATGTGAAAAATTTTTTGTATGTGTAGGAGCCTCCCCCCCCCCGGGGGGGGGAAGTCCCTCCTCGAGGGGAGTAAATTTTCATGATGGGTATCTTTCAAAAGAGCTCACCAGTACCTTTAAAACGAATCGTTCAACCATAGATCTACGATAATTTAAAATAAAGTTATCAATTTTTTTCATTTTTTACCTGTTTTTTTAATGTAATATTGACAATAAAATTGAATTTTTTTGGATATTTAGTTTTATACTAAATCTCTAATATGGAAATCGTCTGCATTATCATGGAAGATAATTTTTTTAAATAATAAATTTAATAAATTATTTTTACTGAGTGAATTTGTACAGGAAAATATAGAAGAAAGTCATGTGGTGGCCACAACATACTAGTTTATTATTTTATATATTTATGTGTGTGTGCCTTTATAAAAAAAAAAAAAAAAAATCGTTACGAAATTAAAAAGAATTATTTATAATGGTAATAGTCCAATAGGGAAAAAAATGTTCTAATGTAGGAGTATCGCTTTTCCCTGTGGTGCAAATTTTCAACATGGTTATCTTTCAAAAGGAAAAAAAAAACTCGTCAATACCTTTAAAACGAAATGCGAATGGTTGAGTCATACATCTGAGATAATTTAAAACGAATTTATGTTTTTTTTTTTTTTTTTTTCATCTATACATATAATGAAATAAGAAGTTTGTGTGTGTGTCATTGTGTATGTATGTCCGGAGTATTTTAGGAAAAACGGCTGATCAGGGAGCTACACAAATTTGCATGGAGGTTCGTAATGACCTCACCCGATGCACCTCGAAGCCCGATTTTCGAATTTTTGATTAGGTTTCTTTTAATTAGAAGTTTTTTTTATTGTTGAAATTGGATTTTGCCATCGTGTTTCCGTGTCATGCTAAAAAAACAAGGCGTTTCCATTTGAAAGTAAATGTGACGCATTCCTTTGGTTGGTCAATGGCTCAGTCGGTTAAGCGTCAAGTTGTTAATGCGATGGTCGTGAGTTCGATACTCGGTGACGGATGTGTTAATCTTTTTGAAGATAATTAATAGATAGGATGTCAGTTGTAAAAGAAACATTTCATTGTCTACCCATATTCCTAAGAAATTCTGATTAGATTTTTTAAATTTTTTCTTTAATTACTAAAACGTACAAAATAAAAATTTAAGTGAAAGAAAAATAAAATTGTTAACCTGGATCCGATGCCGTGCAGGCGAAAAAAAATCTGCCATTGGCTGCAGGTACCCAAAAGCAAAGTTTAGGGCGATTTCAATGTAGTTTTTTTTTTTTTTAATGATGTGATATAAAAAATAAACAGTAATGCTATTCTATTGAGAAATCATTTATATATAGTGACCAGCGAAACGGGCGTAGCCTGCTAGTTTTTAATAAAAAAAATAAATAACAGCATTTCCTCAGATGTGGGCACAAAATAAACTTTCTTTCGACACTGAGTGTTAAGCTTTTTCAGATGAAAATCGTTTGCATTCTTTATGTGAAAATAATTTAATAAACAATATGTATTTCGTGAATTGGTTGGTTGGTTGGATTTAACGGCGCACTTGTACTGCATAATGGGTTATTAGCGACGATCTGGGACGTACCCCTAAAGATGGTTCTGAGACATGCCATCACAATTTTAATTCTCCACGAAGGGGATGGCTCCCCGTTTCGGTGCCCCCTAGATGTATAATTTGGATGGTAACAAAATATTTGTATAGGAAAATATAGAAAAAAAGTTCTGTGGTGGCCACAACATACTGGTTTTACAGGTGGGTCTTTACTTCCTCTGCTTCTGTTTCATTTCGCAGTGACGTGCAATTAATGCTTTTAAATACAAATCGATGATAACTCACGAAATCTTTTTGGTAATATTTTATTCAAAATTGACTTTGTATATGTTTTCTCTTTTCGGTTTTTATTCAGCTCAGAAAAAAAAAAAACTTGTTTTTGACTCGATTAGGAGGGGGGGGGGGGAGAATCGGCAGTCAGCATAACACACGCAAATAAACGTGTAAAGTATAATTTTCTTATAGCATTGATTAAAAAAAAACATACACACTTAAGTAAAATTTGTGCCCGTATTTGTCAAATCAATATCCAAAAGGTTAGTGCATCACGTTATACAGATTGACAAAAGAGACTATAACGTAAAAACTGTCGTCGACCTCAATCAAAGGACGACAATTGAGGAAGATTATCGAATTTGTTTTCATGTAATAATTACCAACCGAAATATATTATTATAGTGCAGTCTTTACACACAAAATTACTTTTAACATGAACTGTTTCCATAATCCTCGTCAAAATGAAGATTAGTTATATAAAGATTAGTTACTGATAACATGAACAACTTTTTTTTTTTTTTTTTTTTTCTTGATATTCATGTTAACGAGGTTCGACTGTATATTAATTGGTCAGAAAATTGAGTAAAACCTAAAAAAGGTTGAATAATTGTGCTTCATATAGATCGATATGAACCTAATTCAGACAGCATAAGTTTTTACCTCACATATGAATTTCGAGCCCGCATACACAAAAGGTGAAATACTATCTTCTGGTAAACTGGGAAAATTACAGCGTCCCTCTCAGTTTTTCATAATAACTACCTCACAACGTTATACAAATTTGGTGTATATCTATATAAATAAAGCAAAGAGTTTGTCGAGAACACATCCGGGTGAACCACTGATTTAACTACTTTGGTGATGGAATTTGGCCATCTCCTTATATTATTAAAATCTGTGCGCATCTGTCTTTCTGTCTGTCTGTCTGTCTTTCTGTCTGTCTGTCTGTCTGTCTGTGAGAAATGCCTTGTGACCGCTAAAGCACCGGCGCTAATGGTCGCATCGCTTCGAAACCGGTGTCAACAGACGCAGAATTTGTTCATCTCGACATCGCGATAATTCGCTAAGCGATGCGACCCTAATTAGCGGAGATATTAATTAAAACGTCCACCCTTGTCTACCGAAAAATGACCCAGTAAATACTTAAAAAGCGACATTTTTACGGAAAAAGTGGAAAATAAATTAGAAATATCAGTCGTATCGTTACAAATAAGGTATCAAATGAAAGATCCGATTTTTCTGAATCCGACGGTTTAAACAGCTTATCGATAGGGCAATTAGATTTTTTAAAATTAACTAAAGTATGAAAAAAAAGGTGGCAACAAATCACAAGAGTTTTATTAATTTCGCAATAGACGTATTTCGGTTACCATGGCGCCGGGCGAAAGAATAAATAGATTTTACTTCCTGCTTTACTGATTTTGTACTGGAAATAAAAATTGCAAATTTCAAAATGCTTCAATTTTATTCAAAATTATTTCAAACTTGCTACACACTTTTAGCATCACAAGACGAAGTAGCAGTTAAAATTTCACCGGGTTTCCAAAATAAATAAAAAATGTACGATTTAATTGCAAATTAAATTTTATTCTCATACGCGTATTTCAAATTCTAACTATGATTAAATTATTTTTAATACATCTTTCGAAAGATATTTTAAAGTACTTTTATATTATCGAAAGTGGGATTCAAGATTTCGCTTCATTTACACGTTTTGAGGTCTCCTGAATCGGTTTTCTTTTGTATCTCAGCTACTAATTAAAATAATTTCATAAGTAATACATCATTTGATAGCTTTGTTGATTTGGAATCGAACAGTAGATTACAGAAATTTCTACCGCCAGATGGCGCTGTAATATTTTCAAATTTCAATAGTTCAATTTCTAATTATGATTAAATTATTTTTAATACATCATTCGAAAGATATTTTAAAGTTTTTTTATATTATCGAAAGTTTTCACCAGATTTACACGTTTTGAGGTAACCTGATTAGGTTTTCTTTTGCATCTCAGCTAATTCAGTTTGACCGTTCAAAATTGATATATGTAGGTTAATTAGGAAGGGCTGAAAGGGTGGGGAAGATATAGGCGTGCACCGCGCTCACGGGACAGCGCTGCCGAAGGCAGTGGGGACCTGTTCCGACTTTTTAACCGATGAGAAATGATTTTTTTTTCAATTTCTTTTCTTAAGAAAAAAATTTGACTTGAGAAGGAATATGTGCGCGTAGCGCGCGTATACCTTCACACGTGCGCGCGCAGCGCGCATGGGTCTGCGCTGCCGAAGGCAGTGGGGACACGGTGTGAGTTTTTACACGATCAGAAATGATTTTTTTAGGGGGCACGAAGGGTCAGGGAAGGAATACGCGCGCGCAGTGCGTGTATTCCTTAACTTAAACGCGCGCAGCGCGCACGGGACTGCGCTACCGTAGACAGTGAGGACCCAGTCCGACTTTGTACCTGATGAGAAATGATTTTTTAAATTTTCTTTTCTTAAGAATAAAAATTTGATTTGAGAAATCAAATTTTATTTGGACCCGGACCGACTTTTTACCCAATCAGAAATGATTTTTTTTTTTTTTTTTTTTATTTCTTTTCTTAACACTAAAAGTTACTGTTAGTGATTCATTAATTTTAGTGATTCATTTGAAAATACTGACCCGCTAGCGGGCGAAGCTCGCTAGTCTTATATTATTAAAATCTGTGTCTCCTTATATTATTAAAATCTGTACGCATCTGTGCATCTGTCTGTCTGTCCGCAAAGACGCTGTAACGGGTTTGTCTCCTGTTCTAATGGTCGCAGCGGCTCGAAACCGGTGCCATTAGACGCAGAATTTCATCATCTCGACTGATCAACAAATTTCTAAGCGATGCGACCCTAATTACCGGAGATATTAATTAAAACGTCCAACTATGTCTAATCAAAAAACGATTCAAAAAGCCAGGCGACCGTAATTTTCACCCTGAGGCCGATAAGCATTAGACAGACAGGTGGACAGACATTTTCTAAAAATGGCAAAATCGTGTTCTAGACTTCTCAAAACGTATAATTCCGTAGAAAACAGGAAGACGAAAATTTTTACGAATCCAATACTTTCTTCTATTGAATATAGAAGAAAGTAATAAGTAAATAAATAGTTTATAATAAAAACACTTTAAAAACAAGTTAATTAAAATTATATTTAATTAAAAATATTTTAAAAATTATCTACAGATTTGAAGCTTTTCGCTTTCATATACAACGCATCTTCAGGAATTATATTTTTAGGTTTCATATTAGCAGCTTTAAATATATTGCTGTAATTTGGCAGTTAACAGTTAAACAATCTTCAGATACTTGAGGAGATGTTGAACATGAGAACAAATGGATAACTTGCGAAGTATGATTAAAATTCCTTTATGATATTATCCTGTAATAAATAAAAATTAAGTAAATTTTAAATAAATTTTCAGTAATCACTTAAAATAATGCAATATTTTCAGTTTTATATCATATTTTACACTGTCAACCACGGATGGTTGACGCGGCTTTACATCATATTAGAGCCCCTAAATAAAATAGGCCGGCGCATCACCGTCATTTTTTTTTTGCCTCCGAAGAGGACAGCATTCCCGCTTGGCGTCCTTATCGCTTCCCCAATGATTTTAAGAAATCTTGATCTGAAGCTAATTCGGTCAAGATAAGAGCAACAAGCAACAATAATATTCCTAAAAACACATTTTTTTCACAGTACATTCTCAGGATGTCATTTTATTCTGAGGATATCCTATGGATGTACGATGTGTTGTTAGGGCGGTTTCTGTTTCTTTCACAAAATGTCGCCAAAACTCAAATACACAGTAATAGAAGGTCTGTGAACACTTTATATTCACTTCTTGAATGATTATAGCAGTTTATCGCTAAACAATCTTCCATATCATAGTTTACTTAGCTAAAATTATGAAATATAATAAAACAAGTTACCCTAAAATAACGTAAGACTATATTTAAAAAAAAAAAAAAAATGTTTGTCGTTTGTTTATCAGAGAAACGCGCTGCGTACATGTGGCAACCCTAAGGCAACAAAATGCCTGATGCGCCAGCTCGTATATATTAGGAGCCTTATATTATATTTGACACTGTCAGCCACCGATGGCTGGCATAGCGCTCAACGTGTTAAAGATACACTTTACGACTGCAACCTTAGGAGCAGAAAAGAAGTGGATCTTCCAGGGTTACCAAAGTGCTGCATGTAGGAGCTGTAACTACTGTAGAAGTTTACTTGTACTGAAGAATTATACGTCGGTAGAAAAGACGTATGTTGTAGTGTCACCAAAGAGCTGCATGTAGGAGCTGTAAGTAATGTAGGAGTTTATTTGTACTGAAGTTCCATACGAGTCTAGTGTAGGAGTAAAATTTTCAGTGGTTGTATAAGCTATATTGGAGAGCTATAATAACTCAGAAAAACATAAAACATTAATTATCAGATTTTATAGTAGTGTGCCATATTATTGGCAAAATTGCTGCATCTTCAGAATTTATTGCATTTGTACATTTAACTATATTAATGGCTTCTGACGTATAGAGTTCATGAATATTACGTAGTGCTGAAATATTTTTTTTAGCATTGTTAAATATAGAACTAGCATCTGGATTAGTCTACATGAAATCGACAAGAGTAGTGCTTTTTCCTTCTTTAATATTCCGAATATGTTCTTGTATTCGTATGGTTAAAGAAAAAAAAAGTCAATTTTGAATTTATGCCTTTGAAAAATGCTAGGAAGTATCCCAACGTGCACGAAAAGAGTCACATTTCTATCTCGCAATTTATCCATTTGAGAGGCAGTTGTGCCCGTTTTATGTCAAAGCTAGTCAATGGTTTATCGTCAACTAAATAAGTTGATTTTTCTAAAATCTTGTTCTTACTTTCTCTTACCCATACGGTAGAGAAAGTATTGTTTTTGGGTCATTTGTTATATTTACACGTTTTGAGGTCCCCTGAATACGAAAATCATCTTTTTAGCAAATGGTCTGTGTGTGTGTGTGTGTCTGTCTGTTATCAGCATATCTCAAGAACTAACAGTAGCAGACATTCCAAACTTGGTATTCTAAATGTGCATCATATAGGGATGCTACAGTAAGCTTTTCGTTAAGATCAAGCAAATGGTTCGTGTACAGGGACAATCAAGAGAATTCTAATACATTACGTCTATGGGGAAATTGCAGGTAAGTAGAGTTTAACGTCTATAGATTGCACTAAACCAAATGAAACGAATATATATTTTTTGTAATAGATAGTCAACTGGGAAATTTTTTTTTTTTTGTGTATGTAGGAGCCTCGCCTCCCCCTCCTGGGGGGGGGGGACCCACTCGAGGGGAGTAAATTTTCATGATGGATATCTTTGAAAAGAGCTCGCCAATACCTTCTAAAACGAATGGTTGAACCATCGATCTGAGATAATTTAAAACAAAGTTATCGATTTTTTTTTACTTTTAACAAAAAAAAAAAAAAAAAAAAAAACTTAGAATTTTATATATATATATATATTGAGATTAAAATGGACTTTTTTCGGATATTTAGAATACTACTTCTCTAATACGGAAATCGTCTGCATTATTATAAAACAGAATTATTTTTTAATAACCGAATTAAATTCTGTATAAATCCAGGTGCATTAATGAGACGGGGGGTTGAGGGGGCGGTAGCCCCCCTCATACACAACTAATTATCATAAAACTCTTCCGAAGCCTAATTTGAATTGTTTAACAGAGGTTTACATAACATCGTTATCTTACCTCTTAATGTCCAACCTGTATTTATAGTATTAAATTTCAGAGTAAGAGGAAGTCGTGTGAGTGACACACCAGATTATTTCAAATGTGTCACTTTTCTTGTTTATATCTAGGAAAAGGTAATTACTCCCTATAACTTCTTCAAAACTCACCAGCCCTATCTCTCCTTCCGTCTTTTTTTATTTTATGTTATTTTTTTAGGTCTGTTAAACTGCTGTCGGTAGTGATTGTTTCTAATTACTGCTACGACTTGAAACAAAGCCAGGCACACAAAATTACCGACATTCCGGTGGAACGAGTTCATTTCCCTGCTTTACAGGCATTTGTTAAACACAGTGATGCCAGATGGTCGAAAATTATTTCCCCAAACAGGTCTTCAAATTTCCCCAAATCAGGGTTTTTTTTCGAAAAAATCCCCAACTTGATTTCAACTAAAAAGGGAAAATAAAATTTTTTTCAAAAAAAATATCAAGCAGATTTAAGTGGATTTAAGCTCAGATTTTTCCCCAAATGAAGGCAAATTTTGAAAAAAATCCCCAAATAATAAAGCTATTGAAATATGTAGACAATAAGACTTCTTCACACACCATAAATTTTAATCCAGCACAACCGGTTTCGAAAGGACGTAGCCTTCCTTCATCAGGTGCAAAAAACACGTGCTACTGCCTTGGAGGCAAAAGCAAGACTGAAAGCAGGGCAAAATCCAGAGGGGGAGGAGCAACACAAACAACCAATAGGAAGCATCATGCAGGACCAATCAGAGAGGAACACACATGCACACACAAAAACAAAAGGAGGGAGGGAAGGAAAAAACAATTAATTTTGTTTATATATATATATATATTTTTTTTTTTAATTTATTTATTTTATTTATTTATTTATTTTTTTTTAATGATTTATTTATTTATTTATTTTTTAAATTAATATTATACTAATAAGTAAATTTAATAAAATTAATTAATTTATTATTATTATTATTTTATTTATTTATTTAGAATTATTAAGTTATAAACCTAATGGAGGAAATTATTTAATTGAATTAAACAAATTTTTCCAGGCTGTAGACAGCAAAGTGGAATCACATTTTTCATTGACAATTTTATCACGATTAAGATAAATAGCTAAATTTTCCAAAAAATCCAGTTCAGAAATGCGTTTGGCATGAAAGATAATTTTGGCACTCTTAAAATTAAAACTATGATCAAATTCCCAACTGTGCTTCGCAATAGAAGATTTAGAAATTTCTTGATTAACAACATACCGAGAATGTTCACGTAAACGGCATTCAAGATTTCTTTTTGTTTGACCGATATAAGATAAATCGCAATTATTACAAGGGACATTATAGATACCCCACTTATGAAGCTCGGGAACAGGGGATTTAGTTGAAGGGAATTGGAATTTATTGACAGGTTTAAAAATAACGCGAAAATTGAAACGCTTCAAAACTTTGGCTAATTTAAAACATAAGGGGGGATAAAAAGGCAAGACAACAAGATTATCAGGTTTAATTTTATCATCAATGGAAAGAGTAGAATTATAAGTTGGCCTACTGAACTTTTTGATAGCTTTATCAATTATAGAGGGTCTGAAACCCCTTTTAATAGCAACGGACTTTAAATAATTGAGTTCTTCTTTAAGAGAAGAAGTATCAGAACAAATTTTAAGGGCACGATACACGTAAGTGTAAAAGGTGCCAATTTTTTGTTTAGCCAGATGATTAGAGAGAGCATGGGGAGGGTTAGAAACGGAGAAAGGTGCCAATTTTTTCCTTCCCTCCCTCCTTTTGTTTTTGTGTGTGCATGTGTGTTCCTCTCTGATTGGTCCTGCATGATGCTTCCTATTGGTTGTTTGTGTTGCTCCTCCCCCTCTGGATTTTGCCCTGCTTTCAGTCTTGCTTTTGCCTCCAAGGCAGTAGCACGTGTTTTTTTGCACCTGATGAAGGAAGGCTACGTCCTTTCGAAACCGGTTGTGCTGGATTAAAATTTATGGTGTGTGAAGAAGTCTTATTGTCTACATATCTATTGTACACCAGTTTTGCATTTAGTTTTGGAAAGCTATTGAAAATCCCTGGTCGAAGGGATAAATCATTACGTTGCCAACATTGACAGAAAGTTGCAGAACTCCCCAGATTTGTCCCCAAAAATTTTAGAATTCCCCAAAAAATCCCCACAAACATTTGGTGCCCAAAATTGTCCCCAGAAGCCTCAAATATCCCCAAAATGGGGACAAAATCCCCAATCTGGCATCACTGGTTAAACCACACTGTCGGATAACGACTACAACCGAACAAATTAATTGGCCAGTTGCCTGATAGTGCTATAAACCTAACAACTAAATTTCCGTATACGGGTCAAAATAGAAATCCCCCCCCCCCCAACACCTCTTTTATTTAATCCAAGTGTCATTAATTGTTACAAGTTGGTGCTCTTAATTCCCAAAATTAAGTGTCACAAAACAATTTATTACTTTCTTCGCCATAATATATTCAAGCAATCAGGCGCTCATAGAAAATGAGGATTTTTGTTGAGATTACTTTCAAGTTTATTTTATTGCACTGTCAAACCGTGTCAGTAGTTTCACTACCGGTAGCAGTACAGTACAAAGGATCCTATATCGGAAAAACGTGAGCAGTTAAGGAGTTAATCAAAATAAAGTAATTACAGCGTCCACAGTTATGGTTTCTGTTTCTACCATTCAGCATTCAATGTGAAACACCTTGTACGCAATCCGCGATTGTAATGAAATGCTCGCCCTCTGGTGGGCTAAGGTGAAATTACAATTAACATGACTAGCTTTCTACAGTGTACTACTTTTTACAGTGTAACTCCAAAGGATAAGAAATCCAGAATTAAGCTTCCATTTATTTCCAAATGACAAATTTAAAATTTCAGTTACTTCGGCTAATAGAAGTAAAGAATTAATCAGATGATTTGAAATTAATATTTGTTCAGCTTCAGTTAAAAATCTACTTCCGATCGAACTTTGAATAAACTGAAATATTTTTTCCAAAAGCAAACGATTTTCCATGATGTAATAGCGGAGAAATTATAGCTCGAATATTAAGTATAGTAATATCAATAGAACAATAATAAATACACGTGGCTATTATATTTACTAACAACAAAAGCTGAAAAAGCGCCATCTATCAATCATTACAAACGCGGATTATAGAGAAATTTCAGTTTCATAAATTTTCCCCCAAAACATTACTTATTTTACCATGCAAGTTTAAAAAAATAAAAAAGTTTTACTCGTAATACAATACCAGAATTAAGGAATAAAGAAAAACAATGCATTTTTACCTGCGTATGTAACATCAGGCAAAATTAAACTTTACAGTTGCTTTACCGGTTTGTCCAAGGCCACAATGGGAAAGCATCTTTCCATATGCCCGATGCCATTAACCGGTTCGTGTGTTCCGTTTGTCTTTGAGTTTTTTTTTTTTTTTTTTCCCATATTCATTTCAATTTTTATTTCTCCGGAGAAAGTTGGAAGGAATGAGTGGTATGTGGCTAGTAGCACTCAATAAAATTCTTTCGTTTCCATGAAATGACGTTGCCTTATTTCCACTTTTGCGGTTTTGAAAGTGAGGAAACGTGTATCGAATAAGAAATTACCTAATTTCTAAGCGGCATGCTAAAATAATGAATCGTGTAATAAGTTTTACCGAAAGGGAGCGCGCGTGCATAATGTATTAAGATGTATTAGTGTACAAACATAATTATGTATATACACATGTAAATTAAAACTAGTACGTTGTGGCCATCACAAAACTTTCTTCTATATTTTCCTATACAAATTTTGCATTGTGAACATACTTTTATCGTCTCAGTGAGGTATTTACACAGAATGTTCCAATGGAAGTGAATTTTTACCGTGCAGATGACATCCTTCCTGTTTTCGAGGAAATGCTCAGTACAGCAGCGCCACCTATCTACTGATGTGTACCTTAACTGAATCAGCGATTTGTCTCCCAATGGCCTTTTCACACATCGTTTGATCATATACAACAGAACCTGAGACATAGCCTTCCCTTAAACTGAAGAAATCGCTGTATAGCAGCCCACATATTGAGCGATGGGCACCAAAAGTTGGAATGCACTTACTTATGTCAAAGTGAATCTATATATAAATTCATATGCAATTCTGTGCATTAATTCCTGAGATATAGCCTTCACTGAAACTTCAGAAAACACGGTATAGCAGCGCCATCTGTTGAGATATTGGCACCAAAATAATGAGTCACTAATTTATGTCAAGGTGCAACTACGTACAATTTTATATGTGATTCTGAACAATAGTTCCCAAGATACGGTTGAAACAAACATTTTGTCATACACATTCTATTCGATTCTATTGAATAGAGAAGTAAAAAAAAAAAGTACATATAATAAAATCTGTCTGGTTCACACGCACATTTTAATGTCATGTATGCAATGTTGAAGAATTCCATACCTCATCATTTTGAACCAACTGACAGAACAAACTTTTGCAGCACTCGTGCATACTTTGCTCGCCTGACGAACGATCGTGTTTTATTTCGACCCGAAACAATTGTTGCTTTTTTTTCCCATTTCATGCGTTTATTCAAGGTTTTTTTACTTTTTAATGGTGACTGTTGGTAACATTATCACCAGAAATATCTTGCATGGAGGTCTTAGGTAGCTAGTGGAGGGACTGACTTTCTAGTTGGTTAAATCTCGCGTCCATTTCAAGCCCGTCAAAAAGAAAAAAAGCTCTAAAATATCTAAATAAAAATATATATGAATTTAAACATACTAAGCAAAGAAAATCGTTGTTTCAATGTAAAATCGTCGTCTGCTTAGTTAAAATACTTAACCTGCCATTTCTCTAAGCAGTTATAACAAAGACGCTACTGTTTTATTACAAAAAAAAAAAAAACTAGTTGGCAACGCTTGACACAGTGACAGAACGAAATCCTCGCCTAATAGGCTACCCACCATTCAGTTCGATATCTTATTCTAATCTATTAATTTACTTTATTGGGATTAATTTCGTAGTTTATTTTCATGCTACTATTTCCAATGCAACTTTCCCAAAAATGCGTATTTTTATGAAATATCTCCCCATTTTGCTATGTTGATAAAATCTTAAATTTTGAATAACTTACGAAATTTTCCTGAATATTTGTAGTCAATCCTGTTCATACAAGTATCATAAACGTTATTTTGAAATTGTCCGATATATTTATGATCCTTAAAATGGACGTTTATGCTCGATTTTGCCTTATTCTGCCATTTTAAGTAAATCGTAAATTCCAAATAACTTACGAATTTTTCAAATTGGAAAAATCATACTCTATGGTAGTCATGTCAGTATCCTAAATAATATTTCGAAAGTGGTTTGACATCTTTACTAGGAAAATATCCCTCAAGATTGACGTTTATGTGAAATTTTGCTCTATTCTGCCATGTTGAGAAATTCGTAAATTTCCAATAACTTACGAAATTTTTATATTGGAAAATTCATAGTCATTAATACTCATGCCAGTGTTTTAAATAATATTTCAAAAGTAGTCTGACATCTTTACGATGAAAATATCTCTCAAAATTGACGTTTATGTGAAATTTTGCCCTATACTGCCATGTTAAGAAATTCTTAAATTTCCAATAACTTGCGAAAATTTCAAAGTAGCATATTTATAGTTACTGATGTTCATTCCGGCCGGCGTCAAAACTGATATTTTAAAACTGGTCTGATATTTTTACAGTAAAAAGTTTCCATTTAATGCACGTTTAAGTGAATTTTTGTTCTATTCTCCCCTGTTAAGAAAATCGTAAATTTCGAATAACTTACGAAGTTATTAAATTCGAATGTTACAAATGAAGGATTCTTGCCAGTATCGAAAGTAATATTTTAAAACTGATCTGACCTCTCTGCTATAATTTGTTTTTGAGATATCGTGTACACAGACTAACAAACTAACGGACTAATACACTAGCACACTAGCAGACACCCTACAGACAGACACCATAAAAATTTTGTCATTTTCGGATTCCTCACACCAGAAAACGTGTAAAAAAGTCAAAAAACCGTGGTCGAAAATTTTCACGATTACTTAAGTTCCCCATACCTATAGTATGATGGGGAACTAAAACTAGTATGTTGCGGCCACCACATGACATTCTTCTCTATTTTCCTATACAAATTCATTCAGGAAAAATAATTTGTAAAGTTATTATTTTTTTAAATTATCTTCCATGATGAATGGAGACTATATTCATCCTAGAGAAGTACTAGAACACTATAAATATTTAAAGAAATTCAATTTTATTCTCTATACTACTTTTTTTCTTCCCCCCCCCCCCCTTTTTTTTCCCCTCCCCGTTTTGTTAAAAATTGAATAATAAAATAAAATAAAATAAAATAAATAAATAAATCGAAAACTTTGTTTTAAATTATCGCAGATCGATGGATCAACCATTCATTTTAAAGGTATCGACGAGCTCTCTTGAAAGATACCCATGATGAAAATTTGCCTCTCTCGGGGGTGAGGTACATCCCCAGGGAGCGGAATGAGCGGCCTTCTTGTATATACAAACATTTTTTCAAAGTTGACTACCACTACTATAAATATTTCCTTTTAATTTCATAATGATTATTAAAAAATAATTTTCTTTGTGTACATTTATACGAAATTTTGTCCTATCCCGTCATGTTAAAAATTTAGAAAAAGTACAATGGCAATGCAATCTGTTGGACGAATTTCACCAAAAATTGACAGGCACTAATTTGTGTGTCAAGGAGCAACAAGATATAAAATTTTATGAAATTCTGTGCAGTAGTTCCCGAGGTACAGTTGCCACAAAATTTTGTCATGCATACGGACAGACAGACACTTTCTAAAAATGGTCAAATCGTGTTCTAGATCTCTCAAAACATGTAAACCCAACGAAAACCAGAGTCAAAAATTTTATTGAATAGAGAAGAAAGTAAAAATTAGAATTCTGAATCTGTGCAAGAACTATATTTTGGAAGAGTACCTATGTTGCGAGTTTGTGTCTAAAACTTATTTTTTCCCGGAAGAAAGGAGAGGACAAATCAGCTTTCCACTTTCTTCTATAATCAATAGAAGAAAGAACTATGGATTCGTAAAAAATTTCCGACTTCAGGGTTTTGACCGACTTACACGTTTTGAGAGCTCCAGAAGAGATTTGACCATTTTCAGAAAATGTGTGACAAGAATTTTGTGGAAACTGCATCTCAAAAAATACTACGCAGAATTGCACATTAATTTATATGTAGATGCACCTTGACAAAAATTATGCCTGTCAACTTTTGGTGCCAATCGCTCAACAACTGGCGCGATTTCCGCTATTTACAGGAAGGTTATTTTATATATATTTTTTTAAGGTCAAAATATCTTTTTCGGCTACCCAGTGGTACACCCATAATATGCCACCTCGCAAAATTAAGATGATGAGGTGATTAGGCGCGATAATTTTTACTGTACATATCTTTAAAAAATAATCTTTAACTAACTTTAAAAATATTGCTTCAAATACATTTTTTGTCTGTTTTATAATGCGGTAGGTAAAAGACTTATTCCTTATTAATTTATTCTATTTGTTTCATCATTCTAATAAATATTTCTAACCTTAAAAATGTGGCGGAAAAGAGTTCAAGATTTATTAGATATCTTCCGGGGTACCACAGTAAAATAAGGTTGGGAACCCTATCTATGGAAAAAGCATTTTTTTTTTTTTTTTTTTGCCACCTGTGTCGCCGGATAAGCGTAGAATATGTAAAAAAAAAAAAAAAAACTTCGCATCTAATGAAAAGAATAGAGCTTTTACACTGCTGACAATAGGTTTGGGTACCGGCATTAAAACATCTAACTTTTAAAATAAAGCGTAATTGCTGGCAACACGTCCTGATAACAATCCATTCATTCACAGGATTTTTTCCTGGAACCTCGTGACCCAATCAATTTCCACGTGACATTTAACAACAAAGTAGTTACCCGTTTCGCACGGGAGCCGATTCAGCAATCAGAAAATAGAATTTTGGGAAATTCTTTCCATTTTAATTTCATTTGCATAATACAAAAAAAGAAACTTTCGATTTTTCTTTTTTTAATGTTACAGACATTACACCTCGACACAACTCATATTCATGCATGACTGATTTTTGCTTACTTTCTGGCGTGTACTTATAAAAGAAATCGCGCAGTTCACATGGATTATAAATCAATTTTCAAGTATATTTATCCGTTTAATCTTCAATGTTCCTTTCAATGTTATCTGCGTAATGACATCTTAAAACACTTAATTTTTTACTTATAAAGGAAAAAATCGAAAAAAAGTCATGGGGGTACGCATTGATTATCAACACTTTCGAACTGTATATATTCGTCGTATAGTTTAACCTTCAATGTTTTTTCCCTACATTACCACACGACGGACAGACAGACTAACAGAATTCATAATCGCTTACAACCATAGCATTGTTGGAAAATGTTAAAAATGCTCAAGACATACGAAACGGAAATGCAATTCCAGCAATTTCCAATTGTAGCCCTTAATGTATTTGCATATTTTTTTTTACCATGTTAACTTCTATTCTTGTTTGTCCGGTACAAATCTTGCAATCGCCCGATTTTTAACTTCCCTACTAGCTAGACATTTGAAACTTTCAGAATAGCTCGGAACCCGACAACAACACAATACTTCGAAGCCAAGTTAAATTAGGCATATCACAAAAACTGACGCCATTATCATTTTCAAAATTTTCTACACATTGATAAAATGCTAAGGATAGTGCTATAGCTAAGATTGAACAGAAAATTTAAAAACATGGTGTATAAAAAGTTTATCTTATAATTTATTTAATGTAGCCCTATAAATCTGAAGGCATATTCTATACAAAACATATTAACAATAAATGTCAATTTCATTATAAATTTTGCAATAGAAAATTATTTAAATCTCTCACAAAACGCAATCCGTTGGCCTTTTTTGGGGTGTTCCGTCCCTGACCACAAATCAGTTGTACAGGGCCTATATAACTATCATTTTAAATAGTGAACTTTAATAACATTTTTAAGAAATTCTGAAAACACTTACGGACGGATGGACAGTCAAACAGTTACAGTCGAACCTCGTTAACGTGTAACAGTGTAACCTCGTTAACATGAACTGTTTCCACAATTCCTGTGGAGAAAATGCAGATTAGTTATACTGATAGCATGAACAAATTTTTTATCCCCTTGAGATTCACGTTAACGAGGTTCGACTGTACACACTAATTCAAATGATATTCACCCTTAAAAACTGTTAGAAACTTAAAAAAGCTTAACGTAAACGAAAAGGCACATCCAGCAAATTTTCAATAATAACCCGTAGGACAAACAAAATCGGGCGCACCCTGTCTGAGAGGCCAGGTGTAAATGCTTTATTGTTAAAATACTTGTACTACAATCAATAAATTCGTACTTATGCATCAAATTTTCGTTTATTACTTTCTATTCACTCCTAATAAGGTCACCATATGGGTGTTTTTGAATTAAAAATCATGTGTAGGATATTTAGAGAATAAAAACCAGAACGGCCCTCTCAGGCAGGGTGAGCCCGACGGAGGGTTAGTGTAACAACTTGTGTGGTCCTGTAAATCTTAATGCTAATCATACTATATTCTATAGAAAACATTCTTTTGTGTATATGAGTAACATTTCCATTTCATTAAGATTTGTGTAAAGTAAAGATGATATAAACTATGGTTTATATAAAATACCTCTCATAGGGCGCAATGCTTCGGGGTGTCCCTGTACATAAACCAGCCATGGTGTTTACTCAATTTTCAATACGGAACATTTCATAGTGCCAGTAGCAGAAACAGTGGCGAACGCTGCAGATTATTCAAAGCTCTGCAGATCAATTTAACCCTTTGAGTGCTGAATACTCGCGGCCTATGCGGTCCATACGGACGGCGCGCGGTTGGCGCTGACGATTCAAGAGGGTTTTTATCATCGTCTCCTTAAATCAGTAACCAAAGAAACTGTACAAAACGCCATGACGACGGCTAGAAGCAATCTTCGCAAAATGGGACTTAAAGGTGTATATTCTTCAATTTAAAGTATCAAAAGTGATTAAAAATGTTTGTTTGTCAATTTCATGCAAGTAGCATTCATGTAAGTAATATTTTGTTGAAAATAAATGAGAATCAAGTTGTCTCATTCTTATCGCGGACGCGCTTTATGCGAGTGTTGCATAGTACACTGATCATTTTTGCCGGGCACGTACTTGCGTCCATAGTCCATACTGATAACATCTGCTAAGCGCGTATTTGCGTCCATAGTCTATATTAATGACTTTCGCTGGACGCATATGTGCGTCCATAGCACTCAAAGGGTTAACATCTCAGTAGGTTAAAAATACAAATGTAATTTACATGTCTCTAGCTTAGTTTATTTTCTTTGTAGATGGAAACTTTACATATTTATATTTTATATATTAAGATTTAAATTTTGCATACTTCTTGTGATACCAGCTTTGTCCGACATTCCTGGATCACAGACAAATTTTGTTTTGCTGCAGATAAATACAGAGAATTCTGCTACAGGGAACATAGTGAACTTGAATAACATACATCGGATTCAAAAAATTCTATTAATATTTAAGGAAGTTAACACTAACCCTTTTCCTTCATAGTTAAAGAATAAACAGACAATTGCTTTTTTGCAGCCCTATCAACATTCTCTAAAAATTGAGTTGTCAAATCAACACACACACCAAAAAAAAAAAAAAAAAACATTTTTAACCTGACCCCTTCCCCTCCCCCCCCCCTCCTCAGATTTTTATGAAATTGGGCTCATTTATTTGTCCTATTGAGAAATGAATGTATACCAATTAATTAGTCCCTATCTCTTTCAGTTTTTGATATACATGGCTGCAAAAATGGATAAAAAATGCAAATTTCCGAAATTTTTCTACTACATATGTACCCATATTTTCTTCCCTAATTAACTTAGAGATAAAAGATTGGTAACATTAGAAAGCTTATAATACAGGCTTTCAAATGATATATCACACGTATATATATTTTTAAATTTTTCATTTTAAGGTGAAACATTTTGACGTTTAAACTTCAATATCTCAAAAAGTGTAGATTTAATTTTTATTTAAAAATTATATTATTACGTTTATTATCTATAATTATTAATTATCCATAATATAGGATAACACTATCTCTTTATAAATAAAAAGTCAAGTTTTGAAATCTCCACGAAAATTTTCCTCGCACAGTTCTCCAAATACTTTAGAATCTATCCCGGATGAATCATTTATTTATTATTTAAAATAAATATTTTCGTTTAACTAATTAATAACAATTTTAGATGAATTAAAATAGTATGTTGTGGCCACTACGAGGCTTTCTTGTATTTTATACACATTACCGCAGCACAAATTATCAATTAAATTATTTACCATGACAAAATTTTTAACCCAGAAATATCACTAAAAGCCGAAAAGAAAGCCAATTTAGTAACATCAGAGAATATTTTTCTTTTTCTGTTAAAGATGAAAAAAAACGATATCTTTGTTTTGAATTATGACAGATCTCTGGTTCAACCATTCATTTTGAAGATAATGGCGAGTTCTTTTGAAAGACACCCATACTGAAAATTTACATACACCTCCAGAGGGTACTTCTCCCCAGGAGGGGGAGGGGGAACGATGCGCTTACATGCACACAATTTTTTCACGGTTTATTAATACTATGATTAGTAATCCATATTAATTTGAAAATCTTCCGTAAAAAATAACATATAGAGATATATCTGTACTGATAAGTATAAAGGATTTAAGTCCAAAAATGTCGATTTTGAGTTAAGTACATAGTCAGACTCAGAAAAAAATTCTCTATCGATTGGTACAAAAGATTTAAATCCATGTCATTTAGTCTTTGAGAAAATCCATTAGTAAAAAAAAAAGATTCAAGTCAGAAATTTAGCATTAATCTTTGGTATAAAATATTTAATTCAATTTTTTCCCTATATTAAATGAAGGTTGACAATCACTGAATGGTATAAAGGGTATAAATCAATATAATCCCTTTTTCCCAATCGATTCTTCCGATTAGTTTTTAGTTAGATTAGTTCTGATTAGTTTACTAATACTGTGATTAGTAATCCATATTAATTTGAAAATCTTCCGTAAAAAATAACATATAGAGATATATCTGTACTGATAAGTATAAAGGCTTTAAGTCCAAAAATGTCGATTTTGAGTTAAGTACATAATCCGACTCAGAAAAAAATTCTCTATCGATTGGTACAAAAGATTTAAGTCCATGTCATTTAGTCTTTGAGAAAATCTATTAGGAAAAAAGATTCAAATCAGAAATTTAGCATTCATGTTTGTATATATTATATTATATACGTATAATATATTACATACACAAATCTGTTAAAAATAAACAAACTTCAAAATTAAATGTATATTCACAAAATTGTATTATGATAATATCCTGGTTAAAACTGTATTGAACAGAAGTTTTTATACAGAATTTTTTGAACTTTATTTTTCGTCTCCTGAAAAATCAAGAATATGGACTTAATTCCTTTATACTTATCAGTACAGATGTATTGATACGAAATTTTATCGTATGGTGCCATATTAAAAATTATGAAAAAAGTGGCATGACAGCACCACTTCCTGAGCGACTGAACCCAAATATAATCAGCATCAGTACAGATTATGGTCTAAATACCAAGTTTGGTTGAATTTTAATTATTGTCTCGTGAGATACAGCGTCCCCAAAAATTTTTGATACACACAGACATACAGATTGACAGGCAGACATTTTTAAAAAATCAAATCATGTTCAGGAGACCTCAAATCGTGTAAATCCGTCGGTAAACCGGATTTCGAAAACTTTGACGAATTCACTACTTTATTTATATATATATATATATATATATATATATATATATAGAAGAATGTAAGAAAAAATAATTCAAATATATATGCAAATTAAAAAAATCCAATAATAACCCATTTAAAAGATGGAAATAAAACAACTTACAAATAAACTAATACCATTCAAAAATATTAGAATATATCTCTATACTGATAAGTATAAAGGATTTAAGTACAAAAATGTCGATTTTGAGTTAAGTACATAGTCAGACCCAGAAAAAAATTCTCTATCAATTGGTATAAAGGATTTAAATCCATGTCATTGAATCTTTGAGAAAATCCATTGGTAAAAAAAGATTCAAGTCAGAAATTCAGCATTAATCTTTGGTATAAAATATTTAATTCAATTTTTTTCCCTATATTAAATGAAGATTGATAATCAATGAACGGTATAAAGGGTATAAACCAACCTAATCCCTTTTTCCTAATCGATTCTTCTGATTAGTTTTTAGTTAGTTAAACTTTATTTTTCGTCTCCTGAAAAATCAAGAATATGGATTAAATCCTTTATACTTATCAGTACAGATCTGTTATCGTACATTTATGAGGGAGCAATACATCATTTTCAATTATTTTTAGCCTATTCCCTTAAAATCCTATGTATCAAATTGCCTCTGACAGCAGTCAACTAAAGACATATATACACGTGCAAGAAAAAATATATAAACAATCCTTCCTCTTAAATAATGTCAAGGTAAAAAAAAAAATATATAAACAACTGTTAGAGAAACTAACAGCAGCCACGTAGCCTAAGGTAAACAACTGTTCCAAAAATAAAAAAGCGGAATAAACACTCACATTTTCATGCTTCGAATCCTTTCAAAACAAGTCGGAGTCACAAATCCTATAGAAATAAAATTCCGAGAAACGTACACATCCACACTAAACTGTATTCGAGTGTAATTTCACCTAATCAAAACAACATTTGTCACAAAATCTATCAAAATTTATCCACCACACGGGAAAACACTCACAGCTGAGCCGGCAAACATGAAACTGAAACAGATATTTCAGCCACGGGATTCGAAATCCGTTTTGGCGAAATAGGAAAGAAAAGGGCGCCCACGTATCGCCAAGCAGGAACCACTATAAACTGTAAATTCGTCTTCTGGAACTTGTGAATGGTTGTGCATAATAATTGAATCTCGAGTGAGTAACGACAATTGCGTGGGATGGGAATTATTTTGATATTTTCGGAAGGAGGAGATGTTTTTCTTAGATTTTCCTTGGGATTTCTGTAGTTTTTCTTGGCTTTTCAGTAATTTAACGTGTCGTCACACTATCTAGGTAATATCACTCCAATCTGCTTTACGAGGTTTTTTTTTTTTTTTAATTTCTATAAATTTTCTTTAAAGTTTAAAAAAACTTAATGTGTACAAAGTAATTTTCAATCTAAATTTTTTTTACCAAGTGAGATTAATTTCTTACATTATCATAACAAATAGGAAAAATTAAACGTCGATGTGCTTAACGTAACATATTTAAAGAATAATTCATGAATTAAAACAAAATCGGCAAATATTCCCTAGAAATAAATATTATAGTTTTAAAAAATTAAAGAACACGCTTTTATAGAAATGTGAACTAAAAAGCACAAAATATCTATCTTAGTATTAAAATGCAGGGTAAGAGAAAATCGTGTGAGTGACACACCATAATATTTACATACATTTAAATCTTTCATTAAAATAATTTAGAATTAAACAAAAACCATTTTTAAAAAAATTAAAAATTATTTTTAAAAAATCTCTCCTGACTGGGCTCGAACGCTGGACCTTTAGGTTCGTAGCGCGGAGCTTTACCTCACAGCCACAGCGTTCACGTAGGGAAAGTCTTTTTTTACAATATAGATTTTTTGTTTGCTCCCAGAGCGGTTACAAACATGCATTATACATACAAACATACATACAGGTGAAGCTAATAAAAGCGTGTTGAAAAAGAAGACAGTCTGTTATAATTTGTGGATAAAAATGAAAAATATTGGATTCAGGGGGTCGAAACGGGCAAAAACTGGAAACCTTTTGCAGCCCCTTCACACAATTCCACAACACAAAATGCCCCTTTTACAAAAATTCAAATTCATAAAATGATCCCCTTAACAGAATTCAAAATCGTAAAAACAGCTTTTTTACAAGAAACACACACATACACAAATATATTTATTCCCGTTGTTTTAAAATTATCTGTAATGAGTGTCTATTCTAGCTTCAATGAAATATTATTAAACACTAGCAAACCCGTGCAAAATATTCGCATTTTATTTCTTTTCTTATTTACCTTTAAAATTTGAAACTCATAAATGTTATACCAATTTCACCACCTAATTAAAATTTTAATTTGTCAGAAGCCAATTTTTTTTTTTTTTTTTAAACCAAATTAATATTGTGCAATAGTGAAACCAAAATCATTCAAAGAAAGGTTTCCAAATAAAATTCATGGCATTATAGGTTTCATCTAGCATTTATAGGTTTTTACAGGGACACAACGAAAAATTCTTTATCATTATGATCATGGGCTCAAAGTTCAGTAGCGTTAAATAAAACATCGTGTAATAAATATAAGGAGAAAAATACTCAAACACTCTATTACGGTTTTCTCTCTTTTGTTTGTTTAACAACTCCTCTTTTTTTACTTTATCTACAAAACTGTTAATTACTCAATGTTCGGAAAGTCGAGTGGAGTCACTCCAGATTTTTTATATAGTAAGATATTGCTTTAACACCATCATAAACAAAGTTAAGATGTAAATGACAATTTTGAAATAATAAAATATAGAGAAAGGATAATCCAATGATTAAAAGGAAATCTGTATATACTTCTCTGCAAAAATAAAGAAACAAAAATGTTAAACTATAATGTGGATGAATTAACAAAATAACGATTTAGTGAAATACAGTAAAACTAATTTGCTGTTCCATGAAATTTTCTCTACATTTGTTTATTCTCGTAATTTCTGCAGACTAGCAGACATACAACTGTACGATGAAATTTCAATTTCTTTTGGTCCTTTAAACTTTCTAGCATATAAAATGTGCTGTTCCATTATGTTGAAACGTTTTAGATCAATAATGTAGCCGATCACAGCATATTGTAATATTATGTTTGGCGTGAAATTGTTGTCATTTTATAGTTGATCGATTAAATCAAATAAATATAGAAAATAACGTGAAAAAAAAAATGTATTATGTACACCACGTATAGTGTTGTTCATATGTAACTGGGATTTAGATATAAAAGAGCTACTTCAATTTTTTTTATACTGACCGTTTCTAAACTGTCATCTGATGCACCCAAATGGAAACCCACTGGTAAGCTATTGTCACAGGCAATAAAGACAGGCACCCGATAGTGATAAAATGAGTGGGTCGCTGCCGAAGGCAGCGGGGAGAGGAAGCGGACTTTTGAGCAATTTCATGATATTTTTTTTTTTAGTTTATAAAGCGATATAGAAAAGAGTTTCCTTTAAATATTAGTGACCAGCGAAGCAGGCATAGCCTTCGTTGATTCATTACCTCAATTGATTTCACATTTATATCAACACTGCTATGATGAAACCAATATTATCGGTGCCAATTTGCACGTTTTTTTTTTTTTTTTTAACACCGCTGTTTCTTTGTAAAAACATTCATCAAGTTTAATCGCAGAAAACTGCTAAAAAATATTTAAAAAAATTTCGGTAGAAAAAATCGTACAAGTTGGCAGCTATGCGAATTATGTATAATATTTGGACCCCAGCCTATTCGATAATCTATTTCCTGTAGCTTTCAATTTATGTATTTTAATGTAATAAGCTGTAATATATGTGTGTACTATGTATGAAGGAGTCAGAGTCGGACTTTTTTAAATTTTTAGAATTGGTCATTTTTTCTTTCAGATTCCACTCCACACCCTTGTTGAGTTGTATCCCTTTTCTTGTCAGGGTGTGTGATAAATATATATATAATCGATCTTTCGCCGAAAAATTTCTTTAAATGAAGGTTGTTGTACAAATCTGAATAATTCAGAAAATTATGAAGCTAAAACTGTCATAATCATTTGCTAATAACAGATTCAACCCTTAAATACATAAATTAATGGGAAAAACGAAAAAAAAAAAAAAAAAAATCTACATAAGAATTGTTTTTAAAAACAAAAACATATTAATATATTTCTACATCATTACAAAAAAAAAAAAAAAAAAAAAAAAAAAAAAACTTTTATTTTTACTTTCCGAACACTATAGTGAGGAAAGTATTGTAATCATGTCAAAAATCCGAATTCGAGATTTTGATGTTTCTACACGTTTCGAGGTCCAACGAGTCCGTTTTCACTATTTTTACGATGATGTATGTATGTGTGTGTGTATGTATGTGTGTATGTCTGTGAGTGAACACGCTAGCGTCTAAACGCTTTGTTCGAATAAGCTGAAAGTTGGTACGTATGTTGTAAGTCACCATAGTACGAACCCTATAGATTTTGGTGAATCTAGCACTTATAGTTTTTTTACAGGGACACAAAGAAAAATTCTTTATCATTATGGCCAAGGGACCAAAATCTTAAAAGTGCGATAGCATCTAAACGCCTTATTCAATTGAGCAAAAACTTTATACACATATTATAGGTCACAGATACTCAATCTGTATAAATTTTGGTGAATCTAGCACTTACAGTTTTTTTACAGGGAGACAAAGAAAAATTCTTTATCTTTATGGCCTATGAGACCAGCGATAGCATCTAAAAGCCTTATTCAATTGAGCTGAAAATTTGTATGAATATTATAAATCACTGTTGCACTAACTATAAGCATTTTGGTGAATCTAGCATTTATAGATTTTTACAGGGACACAACGAAAAATTCTTTATCCTTATGATCTAAGGGCTCAAAGTTCAGTAGCGTTAAATAAAACCTCGTGTGATATATGGAGAAAAATACTCAAACACTCTGTTATGGTTTTCTCTTTTTTGTTTGTTTAGCAACTCCTCTTTCTTTATTTTATCTACAAAACTGTTAGTTACTCAATGTTCGGAAAGTCGAGTGGAGTCACTCCAGATTTTTTTGTATAAGTTTATCAGGATATGCAAAAAATTTAAATATTATTCGTTACTCTTAACTTGTTTCTATCCGAAAACAATTTTTCCTGTATGTTTTATTACTTCTTATATAAATAATCGTAATTTGTAACATTCCCGCCGAAATGAAATTGTATTTTGATAGCGCGCCAATAATACAAATTGTCACAGATAAAGAAATGAACTATCAGAAATTCTAGTTGCGTTCGGAAACAATAAAATAGGTTTGGTAAAAATAAAATAAAAAATCACTATATTTAAAGGGGACTAATGTCCAAGTTGTACCTGACGGGACTAAAGTGAAAGTTGTACCTCAAGGGACTAATGTGAAAGTTGTACCTCACGGGACTCATGTGCAAGTTGCACCGAACGAACAAACTATTTCTTTCAACGAAAATGCCTACTAACCCTGGACGATAGGTCTAATATATCGTATCCTATTATATATCGTATTTATCGTAATATAATTCAATACTTATTTCGCTTCCTTCTTCGACTCGTTTTAATACGCATTTTTTATATGCATGAGCAGTCCCCGTAAAACAAAAACATTAAATCGTTAAATTCATTTTTTTACTTATTTTTATTTCATATTATTTCACGCGCACTTTTTATTTCCTAATTCAAAATTATTTAAAAAAAAACTTTTTCGATATCGCTTGTAACGATACTGATTATTAATAATTTTCTTTACTTTTTCTTTCAATAATAATAATAATAATAATAAAGATTTTGATGAAATTCTGGCAAAAGCAGAATTTAGTTTAGGACGGAGGACTATTAGTTTTTTTTTTTTCTTTCTTTTTTCAAATTATAACATCGCTTTCAAATTATTCAATTACTAGCAGGCTACGCCCGCTTCGCTGGTCACTATTTTTAAATTAATCACAATAATTAATGAATATCTCAAAATTGCATTAATTTTTATCCTGTGATAAAAAAAGAGAAAAAAAAATCTGATCGGGAAAAACGTCGCACCGGGTCCCCACTGCCTTCGGCAGCGTAGACCCGTGCGCTGCGCGCACGTATTCCTTCACCATACTTATGACTTCTCAAAATTCCATGTTATTACTCATAAACTTTCATTCTCAAGAAAAGGAATTAAAAAATATATCATTTAGCATCGGGTAAAAACTCACACCGGGACGCCACTGCCTTCGGCAGCACAGACCCATGCGCGCTGCGTGCGCACGTTTGAGGATATACGTGCGCTGTACACGCATATTCCTTCTCAACTCAAACGTTTATTATTAAGAAAATAAAATTAAAAAAAATCTTTTATCATCGGGTAAAAACTGGCACCGTGTCCCAAACCCATTCCCGCTGCGCGCCTATTCCTTCCCCACCGTTCCAGCCCCTCCTAATTAACTTGCATGTACCAATTTTGAACGGTCTTACTCAATTAGCTGAGATGCAAAAGAAAACCTGACCAGGACACTTTAAATTGTAAATAAAAGGAAATCTCGAATTCCACTTCCGATAATCTAACAGAACTTTAAAATATCTTTCGAATGATGTATTAGAAATAATTTAATCATAATTAGAATATGAAATATTGAAATTTAAAAATATTACAGCGCCATCTGGCGGTAGAAATTTCTGTAATCTATTGTTCCATTCCATATCAACAAAGCTTTTAAATGATGTATTACTCATGAAATTATTTTAATTAGTAGATGAGATACAAAAGAAAGCCTAATCAGGACACCTCAAAACTTGTAAATCGGGTGAAATCTCGAATTTCATTTTCGATAATGTAAAAGTACTTTAAAATGTGTATGAACTAAAATAAGCTTTCAAATGATGTATTACTTATGAACTTTTTTTAATTAATAACTGAGATACAAAAAAAAAAAAAAAAAAAAACTGATTCAGGAAACCTCAAAACGTGTAAATCTGATGAAAACTTTCGATAATTTAAAAGAACTTTAAAATATCTTTCGAATGATGTATTAAAAATAATTTAATCATAATTAGAAATTGAAATATTGAAATTTAGAAATATTACAGCGCCATCTGGCGGTACAAATTTCTGTATTCCACTGTTCGATTCCAAATCGAAAAAGCTTTCTAATGATGTATTACTTATGAAATTATTTTAATTAGTAGCTGAGATACAAAAGAAAACTAATTCAGGACACCTCAAAACGTGTAAATCTGGTGAAAACTTTCGATAATTTAAAAGAACTTTAAGATATCTTTCGAATGATGTATTAGAAATAATTTAATCATAATTAGAATATGAAATATTGAAATTTAAAAATATTACAGCGCCATCTGGCGGTAGAAATTTCTGTAATCCACTGTTCGATTCGAAATCAACAAAGCTTTTAAATTATGTATTACTCATGAAATTATTTTAATTAGTAGATGAGATACAAAAGAAAACCTAATCAGGACACCTCAAAACTTGTAAATCGGGTGAAATCTCGAATTTCATTTTCGATAATGTAAAAGTACTTTAAAATGTGTATCAACTAAAATAGGCTTTCAAATGATGTATTACTTATGAAATTATTTTAATTAGTAGCTGAGATACAAAAGAAAACTAATTCAGGACACCTCAAAACGTGTAAATCCGGTGAAAACTTTCGATAATATAAAAGAACTTTAAAATATCTTTCGAATGATGTATTAAAAATTATTTAATCCTTATTAGAAATTGAAATAATGAAATTTAAAAATATTACAGCGCCATCTGGCGGTACAAATTTCTGTATTCCACTGTTCGATTCCAAATCAAAAAAGGTTTCTAATGATGTATTACATATGAAATTATTTTAATTAGTAGCTGAGATACAAAAGGAAACTATAATTCAAGACACTTCAAAACGTGTAAATCTTTTGAAAACTTTCGATAATTTAAAAGAACTTTAAATCTTTCGAATGATGTATTAAAAATAATTTAATTGGAATTTGAAATATCGAAATTTTAAACTATCTGGCGGTAGAAGTTTCTGTAATCTACTGTTTAATTCCAAATCAAGAAAGCTTTCAAATAATGTGTTACTTATGAAATTATTTTAATTAGTAGCTGAGATGCAAAAGAAAACTTAATTAGGACATTCTAAAACATGTAAATCACGTGAAATCTCTAATTCCATTATCTACGGTAGTTTTATTAATGGAAGTAAAAAGAAAAATAAATATTTTTTATTTCCCCAAAACCTATATATACCACGGTAGTCGGATAATGGAAGTAAAAAGAAAAAGTATTTTTTAGTTCCTTCAAATGTATTTTGTTGCTATGGAAACTCCTTTCGTCTATTGAAAGATAGATTACTTGTGAGAATAAAATTTAATTTGCAATTAAAATGTAACTGCTTTGTTTATTAATGAAAATTGATGAAATTTTAACTGCAGGTTGGTTTTGTGCTGAATAGGTTGTATATTAAGTGTTGTGTACGAAAAAGAAAATTTGAAGCACTTTGAAATTTGCAATTTTTAACCCCAGTTAAAGATCATGTGACATTTAATGACTTGCACATGTTTTCTTTCCGTTCGAGACATCCGTTAAAATCGTCTGCTGAATGCTGATAGAATGCCTCTTTTTAAGCAATAAGGATTTTTGGTCATTTTTGCGATCGATACGGGTCAACATTTTAATTAATATCTCCGAAACTAATTAAGATTTTTAAATTCTGTTTCGAGGAAAACATCGGAAAGGCTCCACAGCATCCGTATGTCAATTCTTGTACTTCTGCGTTCAATAGGGGCTGAACGTATAAAAGAACAGACAGACAGACAGACAGACAGACAAACCTTTCCATTTATTATTATAGATAGAAGATATTTTCGATAAATTTTAGATTTCGACAAATGTCCAACTATTGAAATCGACAACGCAAAAATTCCAGATTGAGACTAATAGGCCCTCAGTCCTAAAAACTGTGCAAAAAGTTTGCTACATAAAGAGATACGGGGTTTTAAACATACGATGCAAATCTACATCGCTATGCAATTAAGGCTTAAAAAAATTTAAATAATAATCAGATTTTTCAGCAAACCACCAAAATTTTCACGTAAACTACCAGTTATATCTATCGCTGCTTTACACAGCAATCCTCGCGATATAATACATCGGAATAAAATTAATATCAGTAAAAATAAGGTGTCCAATCATTTCACAATTAAACATATTTTTATTTAATATAATAAAGAAAAAGTCGAATTTTTGACCTAATATTTTTCGTAAGATCAAACTTCAGGAATTCAAACGCAATAAAACTTAGCTGCTAGACGACAAGTGGCATAAATTGGCCTTTGATTCAAGACAATGGCAGTATTATTCGAGGAACGAAAAAGGGTTAAATCAGCTTTACATAACCTCCAATTATACAAAATACCCATGAAACAATGACGATTGACGAAATGTCCGGGATGGGACAGTTTGGAAAGGTCATTTCCTAGTATTTGAATTGAGGAGAAATTAGCGGAAGCAAGGAGGTAATTTTACGGAGGTCGTATTTTTTTCTATAACAATGACAAGAAACAACCATGCTAATTTAATTTATGTTGTTACTGGTAAACAATTAAGGACTTGTACTTTGTAAACAAACACATAGCTGTCGACATTTTTAATTTTTAAATCAGATTTACCACCAGAATTTTTAAAAAGAAATCTGTCACATATACACCCCGCTACAAAAAGATAAGTACAAAGGGTTTTTTCTTTGATTTTTCATAAAATAAGATTATCTAAATTGTGCTTATCATTTATTATTATCACAAAATAACACTATTCCCGGACTATTTTTTTTTTTTTAAAGACTAATTTAGACAAGTTTTAAGACTAAATTTTTTCTAATTTAAGACTACACACCGCGACAAAAAGATAGGAACAAAGGCTTTTTTTTTTTTTTTTTTTTTTTTAATTTTTGAATATCATTATTTTGAATATGAATATTTTGAATATAAATCAAATATTTAATATGTTTCTGATATGATAATAAAGGATCAGCACAATTTAGATAATGTTATTTTATGAAAAATTAAAAAAAAAAAAAAAAAAAAAAAAAAAAAAAACCTTTGTCCTTATCTTTTTTCGCGGAGTGTCTTAAACTAGAAAAATTTTAGTCTTAAAACTTTTTTAAATTAGTCTTAAAACAAAAATTAGTCCGGGAATAGTGTTATTTTATGATAATAATAAACGATAAGCACAATTTAGATAATGTTATTTTATGAAAATCAAAGCAAAAACCCTTTGTATCTATCTTTTTGTCGCGGGGTGTAGTTTTGATGAAGAAATAAAATTAAGTAAACTGAAAGCATTAAAAAAAAAAAAAAAAAATCCGGTATGAAGTCTCTGTTGAAAATAAAGGGTTTAGGTTAGGGTTTGGGGGATAAGGCCGATTGACTGCACTAGGGTCCAAGGCCTGACGGGGTCCTAGCGCATATTTACTCAAGTTTCTGAGTAAACCAAGGAAAACTGAACGGCTAGGCTCACGAGCACGACTTGGGATCGAACTCGGCACCTCACGTCTACCAGCTTTGAGCGCAGTAGAAAATAAAGGAGACCTGGCAGCTGTGCACACTATGCACATTAGGCTCCAGAACACACACATACAAAAAAAAGAAGAAAAGAAAAAAGAAAGAAATCGGGTGTAGGAGAGGGATAAACGTGAAAATATCCACTTGCCAGGCGGCGATTAAACAAACAAAAAACAAGGGAGGGGGGGGGGGGAGAATGGCAATTTAATAAAAATTTAATAACTCGCCACTTTTGTCCTTTCATTAACTTCTAATGCTTGAATTCCATTCATCGACCACATGAAAATTGCTTAGTTTGACGATGAAACGTAAGTTAAATGGTTAACGATGAAATCACCCGTTATTTCTAAGATCGACTGCAGAAAGAAATAGAGTGTATTTGGAAAATCCAAACAACAGAAATTTTGTTGATATTGCGGCGAATTAATCACGCGTTCGGGAATCAGCTCTTTGAAAATAGCGTGATTTTTGCCGATTTGCGTTTAAATAATTATCCATTTCATTAATATAGTTGCAGCAAAAAACACATTTTACTTACCAATCGACCACATAAAATCGCGAAATTCATCAAATGACGTTATTAGGATCTATCCTGGAAAAAATGCGATCCAAAAACAGACCCTTTACAAAAACTGATGATCTTAAAACGAACCGCTTCACAAAAATAGGACAAGTTTTAAAAAGTTTCTCCAAAAAAATTATTTCTTTAGGATTTAGGTATCAGCCAAAAAATTTGAAAAAGGTACTGAGCAGTGTTGCCAGATCTGGTAGATTTTTCTATTCAATAAGCACCAATAATTTTGAGAAGTGATATTTGATACACATAATAGACTATCAGTCTTCCGATTGATTAGGCAAAGGTTACAATACAAAATTATTGGTGATTATTGAATAAAAAATCCGCCACATCTGGCAACACTGGTACTGAGTAAGCTTATATAGTCGGCAGCAAAATTATTCGGGCGCTAGCAATAATCCTATATTTAAACTAGCATGTTGTGGCCACCACAAGACTTTCTTCTATATTTTCCTATACAAATGCACTCAGTAACAATATAAAAAAAAAAATATATATATATATATATATATCCGTTTTTTTTTTTTTTTAAGTAAAAAAAAAAAAAATCGATAACTTTGCTTTAAATTATCACAGATTTATAGTTCAACCATTCGCTTTGAAGGTAGTGACGAGACCTTTCGAAAGATACCCATTTTGAAAAGTTACTCCCCTCGAGGGGAGACTTCCCCCCCCCCCCACGGGGAGGGCGGCGAGGCTCCTAAACATACAAAAAAATTTTCCCAGTTGACTATCTTTATTATAAATAATTCTTGTAAATTTCATAATGATTACTAAAAAATAATTCTATTTATGCCCATTTATACAAAATTTTGTCCTATATCACCATGTTAAAAATTTAGAAAAAGCGGGATGGCAACGCAACCTGTAAGACAATTTTTACCAAAAGTTTATAGGCACTAATTTATGTCAAGGTGCAATTACATACCAATTTGTATGAAATTCTTTGCAGTTGTTAGTTCCTGAGATACAGTTGCCACAAAATTTTGTCACACACATACACAGAGACAGACATTTTCTAAAAAAGGTCAAATCGTGTTCAACAGCTCTCAAAACGTGTAAATCCATCAAAAACCCGAGGTCGAAAATTTTTACGAATCCAGTACTTTCTTCTATTGAATATAGAAGAAAGTAAAAAAGTACACTTAATACTGTTCTGTTAAATAAATCCTTGTCGAATTATGTTCTTAGATTGACAAAGAACATGATTCGACAAGGATTTATTTAACAAAGCAGCATTAAGTGTACATTTTTTACACAGGAATTATTGCTAGCGCTCGAATGATTTTGCTGTCGACTATAGCATTTACGAGACGCTGGAGAGTAATGTTCTCAACAGAATTTGAGGATACCAGTATTGAGAATAAAGAGATTCATATACTTCCATGAAACAATGTTTCCTCGTAATATTTAATTATTTAAAATAACTGTATTTTTTCTTCAAAATTACAAAAAAATAAAGACAATTCAGATCAGCCTGCAAAATTTAGTGAGGGCTTCCCCTCTTCCCACACCTACAGCAGTGCTGCCAACTTATGACTTCATTTATGTATTACCACTAATTTTGACGAATGATAGTTGATCTATATGTTTGTCAATTAGACAAACATTACAATTAAAAACTTGTGATGGATATGGAATTATAAAAGAAAAAAGTCCCTATAAGTTGGCAAATTCTAATATACTAGCACTATAGCAACAGAGCAAGATTCAAGTAAGGGCTGACCATAATAGAAAGATATTAAAACTTCTTCACACACCATAAATTTTAAGTCAGCACAACCGGTTTCGAAAGGACGTAGCTTTTCTTCATCAGGTGCAAACACGTGCTACTGCCTTGGAGGCAAAAGCAAGACTGAAAGCAGGGAAAAATCCAGAGGGGGAGGAGCAACACAAACAACCAATAGGAAGCATCATGCAGGGCAGGACCAATCAGAGAGGAACACACGTACACACACGCAAAAAAAAAAGGGAGAGAGGGAAGAAGTAATCAATTAATTTTTTTTTTTTATTATTATTTATTTATATATATATGTACATTTTTTTATTTAATTAATATTATACTAATAAGTAAATTTGATAACATTTATTTATTTATTATTTTTTTTTTCCAAATAGAATTATTTTATTATAAATAAATATGTTATAAACATAATGAAGGAAATTATTTAATTGAATTAAACAAATTTTTCCAGGCTGTAGACAGCAAAGTGGAATCAGAATTTTTATTGACAATTTTATCACGATTAAGGTAAATAGCTAAATTTTCCAAAAAATCCAGTTCAGAAACGCGTTTCCGAACTGGAAAATACTCTTTAAAATGAGGGGTCATAAACTTCTCTATCCCTTATAGAACTTGAGATTGAAAATGCTTACACAAGCTAAAAAATGCTGATTTTTCGAAATTTAAAAAATTATTTAAAAAAAAAATTGAAAGAGATAAAAAAATTCTAAAAATATATTCTCATTTATATCATCAAGGAGAATGATTCCTAGAAGTTTCATAGAAATCTGAGGTGGTCAGGTTGAAAATTGAAATATTTTGGTTGATGTGGCATGGAATGACCCTTTTATTTAATATCTTTTGAACCAGTTATCCAATTGAATAATTGAGCCAAAAAAAATATGGTGTTAGCTGGATTTTGTTCTGATTAATAAGTGCACCAATTTTCATAGCGATTGGTTGAATGGCGTAGCTCTGCATGGCAAACTAAAAATATAGACAGATACAAGACAAACTTTTAGCTTTATATGAGATACAGTATACAGACACTAGCAGGCTTTCTACTCTTCACTAGTCACTGTATTTAAATGAATAACTAAATATAAAAATATATAAACTCTAAAATACAATTCCACTGAAATCGGCCAAAACCTCAGTAAGGGTCCCCTTGCTGCCTTCAGCAGTGTTTTTTCATTTGCAGTGTGCCAGTGACAGAACTCACTACCTGCGACAGCACCTTAACAGAAAGTGCTGCATATGTGCAAGAGAGAGCAAATTCATGAAAGAATTGTGTTAATAAATTAAGGGGGTATTTCAACTAAAAGGGATGGCAGCCTTGTCTCATGTTATTCTATGGAGAAATTTGTTTTACAAAATTACTCATTACCTAATGTACTTAATTCCATTTTCACATTTAGAAAATTCATAATCATTAAATTGAATCCAGTTTTTAAAAAATTAATTTTTTTAAATCTTTAATTAATATTTCATTTTAAAGCACTGAAGTGCAAAAAATTATTTAAGTGCATTTTTTTTTTTTTTTTTTTTTTTAACTTTATAGCCTCAAAATGAAATTTAAAAGAATACAAAATTAATTTTTGAAAAACAAGAATCAATCTAATGATTGTGCATTTTCTAAAGGTGCAAACAGAATTTAAGAAAAAATACATTAGGTACTGAGTAATTTTGAAAAAAAAAAAAAGGGTATTGCAGGTTAAGCATATGAAAACTGCACTAGAGTTGAATGAAGAGTTCTTGCCTGCTCCATATTGTTCTTTATCTGGAACATCTTTTGCACACAATTTTAGACTTCTACCCTCAGCGATTAGGGAGTAATGGGGGTGGCAACCTAAAACGTTAAATTTAATTTAAAGAAAAACTATTCAAGATATCTTAACGAGGTTGAAACTATTTATAAATGTTTATGAAGTTCATAATACATATTTTTTTTTTTTCAGAATTTTCACTCGATTTTAAACGGTAGAAGTAGAAAATGATAAGTATATTTTTGATGGGCGATTTTTTATACTATCCACCAAAGTGACATCTACCAAAAAATACAGTTTATTTGTTTATTAGTTAGCATTAGCAATTACATATCAAATTTACAGAAGTGTCAAATTGGTAGAACATAGTGAAAAAAATAATAATCACTTAATAATAATACCAATGATATTATATTTATTTTTAAAAACTACTTAATATCAATAAATAAACAAAGCAAATATAAAAATGCTCTATTAACATTTGTTATTAAAACGTAACAATTAGCAATAATAATAATAAAAAAATATATTTATTTATTTTATTATCAGGAATCTTACATCTCGCCCTTTTTTCAAGACACTTTTAAGAATGAGAAATTTCCGTAATTTTTGCTACCTTTACTTTTACATAATAGTCTCTATCCTGTTTAATCACGTCACAACACTTCAAAAATACTGATATAAAATTTTCTATATGAAAATAGCATAGTTGCCAAAATTTAATTTATTCCGGAGTATTTTTTAGCCCCGCCTTTTTTCCATACCACTTATTTTTTAAGGATAAAATTGCCTGATTTTATGGAAGTTATATATTTCATAAAAATTTTCTATAAATAAAGGCGGGGCTAAAAGTACCCCGGAATAAATTAAAATGTTGGTATCTATGCTATTTTCATACAGAAATCTTTATATCAGTATTTTCATAGTAATATGTCGTGATTAAACAGGATAGAGACTAGTGTATAAAAAAAAAAAGGTAGCAAAAATTAGAAAAATTTCTCATGCGTAAAAGCGTCTTGAAAAAGAAGTTTAGATGTAAGATCCCTGATAACAATTAAATAGAATATTTTTTTATTGCTAATTGGTACATTTTAATAACAAATGTTAAAAGAGCATTTTTATATTTGCTTGCCTTGTTTATTTATAATTATAAAATAGTTTTAAAAAATAAATATTATATCATTGGTATTATTACAAGGGTGCAACAGTTTCCGTCTCAGCACGAAAAACCTATACTAGCGTATTTTTATCAATAATTTATATCATATTTGTGGTTTAATTTATTGTGATTGATAATAATAGAAGTTATTGATAACGAGTGCTGGTGTCAGTCTTTTATTTTGAGAGTGAAACACTTGCACACAAGTATTATTGTTAAGTGATTATTATTTTTTTCACTACGTTCTACCAATCTGACACTTCTGTAAATTTTATATATAATTGCTAACTAATAAACTGTATTTTTTTGGTAGGTGTCACTTTGGTGGATAGTATAAAAAATCGCCCATCAAAAATATACTTATCATTTTCTACCATTTAAAATCGAGTGAAAATTCTGAAAAATATATATATTATGAACTTCATAAACATTTATAAATAGTTTCAACCTCGTTAAGATATCTTGAATAGTTTTTCTTTAAATTAAATTTAACGTTTTAGGTTGCCACCCCCATTACTCCCTAATCGTTGAGGGTAGAAGTCTAAAATTGTGTAAAAGATGTTCCAGATAAACAACAATAAATAGCAGGCAAGAACTCTTCATTCGACGCTGGTGCAGTTTTCATATGCTTAACCTGCAATACCCTTTCTTCATAGAATAACATGGGACAAGACCGCCATCTACTTTAGGTGAAGTATCCCCCTTAAGGCAATCTTTATCATATAGTGATCTAAATGAACAATGCAAAAATAGTAGATTACACAGGCAAATGAATCAATTAAATCAAGTGGTAAAACTTGATTGTATTACATTTCAGTATAATTAAAAAATTCAGAATATGGCTTGCATCCAGTTGTGATTGTCGAAAGTATGAATAGAGTTTGCACAAATTGCAAAGCATTAAAATTTAAAAATAAAGTGGCAAAACTTAGAATAAGCTCAAATGCTGTATGTGTATATTTGATAATTCAAAGCTAATAATTTGCTATTAGTTTTATCATAATTTTTTGTCCGTTTAAGTTTTCATAAAGTTTCATTATTTATGTGTAACATGAGTGAATTTATATAGTAATAATATTAACTCTTTAAGTTTTTCGGTCGTATTTTTCCATTTTGCACAGTCAAAGTAAATAGCTGGTATGACTAAATTTCAAAATATATATTATTTTTTGTCCAGAGAATAAGATTAATAAATATCATATGTAGAATACAGTATATCAAATTTCATATTTGTACTGTCTATAGTATTAATTTTATGAATTATTTAACAGATATGGTGAAAGACTGCTTATGTTTCAAAAGTTAATAGTGACTACATTATTAAAAGATAGATGGCACCACAGGACATTATTAGGCCCATAATTTTCTTTCTACTTGTCAAATCAGGGATTTCAACAGTTTTTGGACAACATAGATCATTAAAAAAAAAAACATAAATAAATTAGTCTAGTCTATAGCAAACACATACAAATATTGTGTCTTAATATATACCTTGTGACAGAATATTTTTATGCTTTTTGTGACAAGTCGTGTTTGTGCAAACCTTTTCTGCAAGACAATATTGACATATTTTCTAATTTACACATAATATGTACATATAATTATAGATATCAATATCATTAATAGACTGTTGAAGAATTTTTAAATATAAGTCATGGGTTTCCATTTCCTGCTGAAATTTAGTAATATCTTTAATTTTTACAAGCAAATCTGCAAGTGACAATTTCTTTTCTGCGACAATGTCGCTATGTTGCCTAAGTTCTGCCACGGGGAATATTATATATCAAGAATAATTTTTTAATATGAAATCTTACCACGATAACATGAAATAGATAGAAACACACTGTACAGATAAAATTCATACACAAACAAAGATTAGTTTGTTTAAAAGTTATGTATTTAATAATTAAAATGAGCTCAAAGTTTCCAAAAGCATTTGAAAAAGATTCTTTTAGGTATTTGGCAATTCATTTAGAATAAGTGCATAAACTTGTATATTATTTTTTAATATAGTTAATGTTTTTCACTTTAAAATTAAAAAGGATAATATATTATCATGTTTTTATTAACTTTTCTTGTTTGTTTGTCCAGTACAAATCTTGTAATCAATTTTTAACTAACTTCCCGACTAGCTAGAAATTTGAAACTTCTGGAATAGTTCAGAACACTACACTATGACAACGAAATACCTCGAAGCCCGAATTTTTTATTAGTTTTCTTTTAATTAATTAAAATATGAAAATAATAACCTCCTAATGGCTTTAAAATTAGCCATATAAATTTTAGCTATAATTTAATAGCTGCCAAAAAAAAAAAAAAAATACGAGTTTATTTTCTTTTGACCTAAAAATAAATATATTTAATTAAATGTGAACATTAAAAAATTATAAAAAGTTAAATTAGGCATCTCACAAAAATTGTCGTTGTTACAACTTTAAAAAATTTTTACACACTGGTAAAGTGCTAATGCAGTTCATAATGCTAATAAATGTTGTTCTAAAAGGATTAATATTTTATTTTTAAAACCAATGTTATTATTATTATTAGTTCACTGAACTGAGTCTCTGTGCTTAAATATTACTTATTTATTATTTTCTTTCAAGTTGATGGAATAATTCATCAAAAAAATATTTATTAATACATAGAATTATAAAGTTTACATGATTCAACAGAAAATTTAAAAATATGGTAGTATATAAAAAGTTTTTTATCTTATAATTTTTCTTTTTAGCTTCACATAAATAAGAAGAGGCATCAAAAAATTTCAAATTTTTGTAAAAAATCCATACAAAAACTTATGAGTTTTGTAAATAGTATGTAACATGTAAGTTTACAAATTACATGTTACATTACAATTAAATTTGATACAAAGAAAATTTACATTGTGAAAATTTATAATGTACAAACTATTACACTATTTCATTGTACATTGCAAAAGTAGACATAAAATAAGGTATCTTAAAACTTTTCTTTAAAAAATTATGCAAATATATATACTCATATACATGCATAATATACAAGTATTATATAACATATTATTGCATAATATACTAGTAATATACTTATGTTCATAATAATAAATATCTATAACACATATCTAAATCTCCATATGTTGTTAAACATTTCAATGTGACAATCTTTCAACGTTGATTAAAAAGAAAAAAATAGATATTCCAAAATAAATTTAGAAGTGTGTGCCTAAGTTTACCTTTTTTTTTTTTTTTTTTTTTTTTTTTTGAAAGTGCACCACTATTTATCATAATTTTATATTTTATTATTATTATTTATTTTGCTTTAATAATGGAAAGAATAAAACTTTCCTTTTCAGTTGAAAAACACACGAGAGTATTAAATTTGATACAGTATTTAAAAACCCGATGAAAACTTGAAACATTTTAAAGTATCTGAATACTTGATTTGAAAAAATATATTGACATATAACAATTTAAATTTCATTTGTTTTTAATACAACATTTACTTAGCAGCAAAACACACCTACCTCTCTCCTTTATTATGAGAAGTCTTCTTAAATATTTTCAAATAATCACCATTGTCGCATCAAAATATTATCAAAATCTTCAAATATCTTAACTCTTTAAGTTCAAAAATAAAATTATTAAAAAAAGTTCATAAAGCAAAAACAATCTTTTTCTTTATTATTCACCTTATATTTTTAAAAATACAGTTTTAAAACATTATTTGTAAAATAGATTACTCTTTAAAATTCAATGTTTCTGATACACCACACACAAATTGACACTGATTCAAGAGACACAAAATTCCCAAACACAAACACAACAAAACATTAAAATAAATAATACAGTTTTGTTGCCATATTTATACTGATTTCAAGCAATTATAGAAACTTGCTGAGATAGAATAATAAATGGAGCAATGCGATTGCCGGTAAAGCAAATTCCTTCTTTCTTCCCTCATTGTGACAGCGTCCTCCAAGCATACATATAGTAATATATATATCTATGCCTCCAAGCACAGACTAAGGAAATACTAGACCGGGCAAGGCGGTTCTAAAAGTGAAGTCTCAACTGTAACCGAGCCGCCACATTGGTATAAGCAAAACATTAATGCGTTTTTCATACAATCGTATTGGTATTATTCTATATTAATTGTAAAGGAGGCTATAAGTCGTGAAAAATGGCTTGTGCAGCCTATGGTTGCACCAATAGACCATCTAAGAAGGTTACGGGAATTACGTTTCACAGGTAAGTTTCAGTAAATATACTTGATCAACGAAAAATTTCCATATTTATTTTAGCGTAATAAGGTGTGGTAGACATTTGCCAGACAAGCGTTGCAGATTAACCATTACGTTGCTGAATAGAATATTGGATATTTATTTTTTTCATTGAGAAATAAAACAAATGTGAACTAGTATGTTGTGGCCACCACAAGACTTTCTTCTATATTTTCCTATACATATCCAATCAGTAACAATATTTAAAAAAAAAGTACGATTTTTTTTTCTCAGTTTTTTTTTTTTTTTTTTTTTTTTTGTTAAAAGCAATACATATTCAAATAGTAACAAAAAAAAAAAAAAAAAAAAAAAAAAATTTAAAAATACGTTTTTTTTTTTTTTTGGTTAAAAGTAAAAAAAAATCGATAACTTAGCTTTAAATAATCACAGATTTATAGTTCAACATTCATTTTAAAGGTATTGACGAGATCTTTCAAAAGATACCCATCTTCAAAATTTACCCCTCCCCCTGGTGTGTGTGTGTGGGGGGGGGGGGGTACTTTCCCCCCAGGGGGGTAGCGATGTCCCCACATGCACAGAAATTTTTTCCTAGTTAACTATTACTATTATCAATAACTCATATTAATTTTACAATCACAAGTTAAAAATAACTTTCATTATGTACATTTATACGACATTTTGTCCTATACTGCCATGTTAAAAATTTAGAAAAAATGAGATCACAGCGTCACCTGTTGAGCGATTGATCCCCAAATGTAATCAGCACCAGTTTATGTCGGAGACCAACTAAATACCAAGTTTGGTTAAATTTCGTTAAAAAAAAAAAAAAAAAAAAAAAAAACTATTTTTTTTTTTTAAGTTTTTTTTGTTAAAAGTAAAAAAAAAATCGATAACTTTGTTTTAAATTATCACAGATTTATGGTTCAACCATTCGTTTTAAAGGTATTGACGAGACCTTTCGAAAGATACCCATCTTGAAACTTTGCCCCCCGGGGGGGGGGTACTTCCCCCCCAGTGGGGGGGGGGACCAATGCCCGCACATGCACAAAATTTTTTTCCCAGTTAACTATTACTATTATCAACGAGACCTTTCGAAAGATACCCATCTTGAAAATTTGCTTCCCCGGGGGGGTACTTCTCCCCGGCGGGGGGAACCGATGCCCCTACATGCACAAAATTTTTTTCCTAGTTAACTATTACTATTATCAATAACTCATATTAATTTTGCAACTCATATTATTTTTGGTTCGTGAGATACAGCGTCCACAAAAAAATGATACAAACAGACAGACAGACTGACAGACAGACAGACATTTTCTAAAAACTATTAATTCGTGTTCTGGACATCCCAAAACATGTAAATCCATCAAAAAACGGAGGTCGAAAATTTTCACGAATCCAATACTATATTACATATAGAAGAAAGTAAAAAATATGCTTTAATCCCGTTCTTGCTCCCCCTTCTCCCTGAGGGGGGGCGATATTAAAAAAAAAATTATGCCAGAAATCTTCGCGGGAGTGTACTCGACAATTTCACAAAGTTTCATGGCGATCGGATGAATGGTGTTGTAATGGATGAAGGATAAACAGACAGACATGCATTCGTTTTTACATATACAGATTGCAATGTTACTGGTTTCTTGCTTGTACCAATATGGCCGCCGGTCGCTCTAAGCGCCTTACAGTTACTTCACTTTTCCCCATTCAAGAAAGCCGTCTGACCGGGTCTAAGTATTTCCTTAGTCTGTGCCTCCAAGCGAGCATGATACATGCACTGAGCTAGAGAACAACTGGAGGAAATGTTAGACCGGTTTACGCATGCCGTTTTTCGAAGATTCGTCTTCCTCCTATAGTTCCGTTTTCTGAGCGGTGTACGGCAGAAAGCATTTGATACCTTTATATTTCAATATAAAATTGGGTAAAGGAATGCATTCTTATCGGCTTTATATGAAATATATTTATGAATTTTTTGGTGGAACATGAAAGAAAAAGAAATAATTTATTGATTTCTAAAGCTATATTACTTTAAAGATGAATTTTTTTAAGAAAAATTATATCATCTTTTGAGTAGTAAGCAGTCAGAATTCCATATTGCTCATCCTTTTTTTTTTTTTACATCTCTATTTAACGTTATTATTATTATTATTATTATTTTAACTGGTCCTATTTTTAAGACAAAACAGGTTTCATGAAACTGTTTAACAATTCACAATTAGTGCCTAATTAAAAATATTTCCACCGCTAATTAATTAAATATGCCAAACTTTCTGTGATAAATTGATAGAATTAGTAGTTTATTAACTTCCTCCTATATTCAATAGAAAAAAGTATTGGATGCGTACAAATTTTCGTCTTTTGGCATTCGATATATTTCTACATTTTCTGATCTATTTAACCCTTTAAACGCCGCTATATGAATCCCACTGAAAATATTTGAATTTTCGTATGTGTTGTGTTTCAATGTGCATTTCTAATTATTTAACTAATATATTATAGTTTAACTATATATATATATAGTTTAACTAATATATATATATATAGCTAGTTAGAAGATATAATATGGTTCCAAAATAGGAGACTTGGCACCTAATGAGCGTAAAATATATGTTGATAAACTGAAAAACCCTTTTAAATTAGTTATCTTATCCTAGTTTGTTATAAATTAACAAAGGAACTGTTTATATATATATATATATATACATTGTTTTAAACCCTTGCACTCGAATGAGTTATTTTCAGTCATTTTCTCTTCTTCTTCAGTTAAAACAAACATTTTCGTTTGAATAATTAAAAAAAAAACATATCTATATATGTATAAGTGAAAAAAAAAGTGTTTATAATAATAATAGCCTCGTTCCTGTACCCCTTCCCTCACCGCGCCTTACCAATGGCCGAGCAGTTCTACTCTCAAAGTTTGTAGACGGGAAATGCCGGGGTCAAACCCAGGTCTTGTTCTAGACGTATCTGTCCGAAGTTTTCCGTGGATTTCTCTGAAAATCGCGTGTATACGAGATAGGCACCCTTTTAATAGGGTGACCAGATGTCCTCATTTTGTGAGGACAGTCCTCATTTTTCAAGTGCTGTTCTCAGTTGCTTTGAGAAGTTCTCATATCCTCATATGTTCTCATTTTCGGACGTTTGTTCTCATTTGTCCTCATTTTTCAGTAATTTCCATCTTTATTTAAAATTTCAACATTAGAGATGCTGCCGATCTTATTAATTTGCAATACTGATTCTACAACTCAACACAACGTAAAAAAAATCACGATTTCTTGATTCATTACATTTATTTTTAAATCATCTCCAGCACTATTACATCTCTCGTGGGCCCTCCGTCGCCGAGTGGTTATATCACCACATTGCTAATCGCCTTCGAGCGTAGGAGAGCGGCTTCGATTCCCGCACTGGCTCTGGGTGTTTTCCATTTCTTCTTATTGTAATTCTGTCATGTGATATCTGTAATTATCTGACGAAGGTTTACAAGCGGACTATGAGTCAAGCATACAAATCTGATGTATATGTTATCAACAAGCAAACAAATATCTATCAAAATTGTGATGGCATGTCTCCAAACCACCTCTTAGGGTGAATTCTAGACCGTCGCCAATTGCCCATTGCGCAGCACTAGTGCGACGTAAAACCCATCCAATCCAACCCTATTACATGGAATATATTTTTATATTGGGAGGTTTTAGTCTTTGCCACTGAGCTGAAGAACAACTGGAGCAAATGCTTCCAATGCTTTTACACAGTGTTAGTGCGTGCCAGTTTTTCTGCAATCTTTCGCCTGCCTTGCATGGCAAGCAGCATTTGTCGGGTCGTCTATTACTATTATAATCTTTAAAGAATTAAAATTTAAAATTGTAATGTCATGTTTAGCATATGGTTGTTCGAACAGACAACCTTCACACAATTTTACTTTGAAATATAAGTATATCAAATGCTTTTTGCCATGCAACGCTCGGAAGACAAACCTTCAAAAAACGGCACGCGAAAACCGATCTAGCATTTCCTCCAGTTGTTCTTCAGCTCAGTGGTCTTTGCAACATTATGCTTTAAAATATAAAGATTTAAAAAAAAAAAAAAAAAAAAAAAAAGTTGAATTTGCATAAAAGTAAAACAAAAAAAAAGTATTAAAAAATTTAGCATGAAGCTGAAAGTTATTTAATTACTAATTAGATTTTATAACTAACTAAATTTAAATAACATTTTAAATGGAAAAGCATTTTTTAGCAAGATTGAAAACTGACTAATCAGAGATAGGAGCTGAACACAGACTACCTTGTTAACGTCTCATGATTTTTACTCTCAAGTGAGTAAATAGCGCTACTCGAAGGTCATCATAAGAACTCAGTTTATAGACTGGGCCTGATTACAGAAAAGGCTCGGGAAGAACAAGCTTCCATTATAAAAATTAACAGGTGTCCCAAACTGATTGAAAGCAGGGTCCTGAATAGCCAGTTTCAGATTTTTTACACTGATACCTGATATTTTTTTCTGAGAAAGTACATACAATTTTGGGAAAATTCTATTATTTAAACGCAAAATTTGAATGCTCTAAATCAATAAGTTGTGAACCATTTATATGCGATCTTGATGTTATTAGTGGGGGGCCCCAAAATTATACTACTATACTTCCCTTAACTTTAGAGGTTAATCAGTATCTGTTTGTAGATCAAATCTTATTCCTAGCCTAGCCAGATTTTGACATTCTTCCGATTGCCTTTTCCTTTTAAAATGTTATTTATTGGATCACTTCCATTTGAAGTAGTTATGATTTCTTTTATACTAAAAACTTGATCTATACAACAGTATCAATTGTATTAAAACAGTTTATAAAAGTTTTTTAATAGAAGCAGATTGCAGATATAAAATAGTTTGGTACTTTCGTGTCAACCATATATTAGAAATTAATATTAACAGCATAGCATGCCATTATATAACAGAAAGAGAAGTATTATGTGTACGAGTTTACGATAATGTTTATTATAAATTTAATAATGCTTATATAAATATTTTTTTATAATGTTTATCGTGTATAAGTTAATAAGTAGTATAAATTTATCATAGTGATGATTAATGGCTGCAAGTGGGGTTAATATAAGCTAATTTTACGCTATATTTTATTAAATTTTATGTCCTCAGAAATGTCCTCATTTTTAAAGAAGACTGTCCTCATTTTTCTCATGGAAATGAGGACATTGCATAATTTGTCCTCATTTTGCATTAAAAAAATCTGGTCGCCCTACTTATAAAGAACCCTCACGGAGGGCACACTACCTAGGTATAGAACACTTGTTTAATGAAACTGCCTGAACCCTTACATTAACACTAACTCCTGCCCCCCTTTCTCAAAGGAGTAAATTTTTAATATTAATATTATTAAAAATAACTCGTCGATACCTTAAAACGAATGGTTGAACCATCCATCTGAAATGATTTGAATCAAAGGTATGCCCTTTTCTTTAAATTTTTAATAAAAATTAAAATATGCTTTTATGGCTTCTGTTATTTATTTATTTGATGATTTATAGGTTTTTGTGATATCAAAACTGGTAGAACGAAAATGTCGGGTTCGTCGCTCGTCAATCTAATATTTCTGAAAATTCTTTAGTTTTTTCCCGAAATTCACGTATATAGGTCAAATTGATCAACTTAGCAACATTTCTGAGTTAATGAGAGATCGTTTTTAATCCCTCTAAAACTTCCCAATTTTTCTGTAAGTGTCAACACTACTCTCTTTGAAGCTTGTAAATTTATTAGCTGAATACTGGTTATGACACAAAATATTCTCTTTACCAAGCATGAATTCTTAATAATATGCACATTACATACATTAAGACTTTTTTTTTTTTAACTAACACATCCCTAAGAAACAAGTGTAATAATTCTTTGGAGGTCTTTCTAAGGAGTCCTAGCCCGTATTTATGCAAGTTATGGAGAAAACCACAGAAAACTCTGGTCAGCTGGGCCGACGATCATGAACCCGGCTTCACACGTCTATCAGCTTTGAACGCAGAACCGTTCGGCCGCTGGTGGATTGCAACACCTTTGTAACTAACATACAGTGGAGAGCCCAATGGAGAATTGGAGCTCAAGTTCCTTTTTCCGGAAAAGATATTTACCAAACGAACAATGGAAGTTCATATTAGAATGATTAAATAACATTTTCAATTAAGTGGTTTTAAGCAATTATCTGTCATAGTTTAATAAACATCAGCAAAAAAGTATAAAAACCTCTTTGAAAGTCCACCTCTGTTTTAAAAGTGCCACTGCCTTTAAGTTCCAGTTTTTCACACAGTCCCATATTTTTCCAATAGCATTTAATACTCTTAGAATTATTGCACTTGTTTCCTAGGAATGTGTTAGCTAAAAAAAAAAAAAAAAAAAAAAAGTCTTAATGCATGTAAATGTGCATATTATATATGAAATTCAAGCTTGGTAAAGAGAATATTTTGTGTCATAACCAGTATTCAGCTAATAAATTTACAAGCTTCAAAGAGAGTAGTGTTGACACTTATAGAAAAATTGGGAATTTTTTAGAGGGATTAAAAACGATCTCTCACTGACTCAGAAATGTTGCTAAGTTGATCAATTTGACCTATATACGCGAATTTCGGAAAAAAAACCAAAGAAATTTCAGAAAGATTAGGTTTTCGAGCGACGAACCCGACATTTTCGTTCTACCAGCTTTGATCACAAAAAACCTATAAATCATCAAAAAAAGCCATAAAACTATATTTTTATTTTTATTAAAAATTTAAAGAAACAGGGATAACTTTGTTTCAAATCATTTCAGATGGATGGTTCAACCATTTGTTTTAAGGTGTCGACGAGTTATTTTTAATAATATTAATATTAAAAATTTACTCCTTCGAGAAAGGGGGGCAGGGGTTGGTGTTAGTGTAAAGGTTCAGGCAGTTTCATTACACAAGTGTTCTATACCTAGGTAGTGTGCCCTCCGTGAGGGTTCTTTATTAGGGTGCCTATCTCGTATTCACGCGATTTTCAGAGAAATCCACGGAAAACTTCGAACAGATACGTCTAGAACACGACCTGGGTTTGACCCCGGTACTTCCCGTCTACCAACTTTGAGAGTAGAACTGCTCGGCTATTTGTAAGGCGTGGTGAAGGAAGGGGTTCAGGAGAGAGACTATTATTATTCTAAACACTTTTTTTTCGTTTATATATATATATTTTTTCTCATTTGGTGCATTCATACTATATTTTGTTTCATACTATCATACTAAAGATAACGATAAAAATGGGAAGACAGCGGCATTATCTGTTGAGCAATATGCACAAAAAACTGATAGATATAAATTTATTTCAAGTTGCATTTAAATATAACTTTTAATGAAATTTTGTTCGTTGATTCTTGATCGAGAGATGCAACAAAATTTTTGTCACGCACATCCAGACATTTTCTAAAAATGATTAATCTGTTAACCCATTAAGCACCAAAGCTCGTGCTGCGGGAACATTTGATTTTTTTTTCTCTACACGTAATTAAGATAAATATATATACTTTTTTTTTTTTTACTTCCCGAACATACATATGTAAGGAAAGTATTGCAATCATGTCAAAAATCCGAATTCGAGATTTTGGTGTTTCTATACGTTTTGAGTTCCCTGAGTCCGTTTTCACTATTTTTACGATGATGTATGTATGTATGTGCGTATGTACATGTGTGTGTATGTATGTATGTGAGTGAACACACTAGCGTCTAAACGCTTTGTTCGAATGAGCTGTAAGTTGGTACACATGTTGCAAGTCACCATAGCACGAACCCTGTTGATTTTGTGAATCTGGCACTTATAGTTTTTTTTACAGGGACACAAAGAAAAATTCTTTATCATTATGGACTATGGGACCAAAATCTTAAAAGTGCTATAGCATTTAAACACCTGATTCAATTGAGCAAAAAATTTATACATATATTATAGCTCACAGTTACTCAGTCTGTATAGATTTTGGAGAATCTGGCACTTAGTTTTTTTACAGGGACACATAGAAAATTTCTGTATCATTATGGCCTATGGAACCAAATTTTAAAAAGGCTATAGCGTCAAAACGCCTAATTAAACTGAGAAAATAATTTATACACATATTATAGGTAATAGTTGCATGAACTGCATAGAGTTTGATGAATTTAGCACTTATAGTTTTTTTACAAGGACACAAAGAAAAATTCTTTATCATTATGGCCTATGGAACCAAATTTTAAAAAGTGCGTTAGCGTCTAAACGCTCATTCAATTGAACAAAAAAATTATACGCATATTATAGGTCACGGTTTCACGATCTATATAGGTTTTGGTGAATCTAGCACTTCTAGTTTTTTTACAGGGACAAAACAAGTAATTCTGTATCATTATGACCTAATGGGTGAAATTATTTAAAGTGCGATAGCATCTAAATGCCTTATCCGTTTAAGTGGAAAATTTATATACGAGTTATAGATCACACAAACTGTATGGATTTTGGTGACTCTAGCACTTAACGAGTGTTACAGGGACACAATTAAAAATTATTCATCATTAAGACCTATAGGCTAAAATTATTTAAAGTGCGACAGCGACTAAACTCCTTTTTCAAATTAACTGAAAACTTATATATATATGTTATACGTCACCGTCACACGAACTTTATGAACTTTAGAGGATCTAGCACTTATGGGTCTTTTTACAGGGACAAAATGCAAATTTCTTTATAATTGTGGCATTTGGGCTCAAACTTTAAAGTGCGATAGCGTCTAAATGCCTTATCCGATGGAGCTGAAAATTTATATAAATATTATAAGTCACCGTTGCACTAACTGCAGGGACACAATGAATTATTCTTTATCATTATGATCTACGTTTTTGGTAAAATAGCGTTAAATTAAACATCTTGTACTATATAAAGAAAAATACCCAAACACTCTATTATAATTTTCTCTTTTTTTTATTTAACAACTCCTCTTTATTTTATCTACAAAACCGGTAATTACTCAATGTTCGGAAAGTCGAGTGAAGACACTCCAGATTTTTTTTTTTTACATTGAATACTGAAGTGCCCAGCTTTATTGGTAATTTTTTTTTTTTTTTTTTTTTAATTTGTAATGCAAATTGTTTTTTTTTTATTATTATTATTATTATTATTCAAACGAAAATGTCTGTTTTAACTAAAGAAGACAAAATTACTGAAAATAAGTCATTCGAGTGCAAGGGTTTAAAACAATGTATATAAAATAAAACAGTTCTTTTCTTAAATTATAACAAACTGGGATCTAGATAACTAATTTAAAAGGGTTTTTCAGTTTATCAACATCTATTTTACGCTCATTAGGTGCCAAGTCTCCTATTTTGGAACCATATTATATCTTCTAACAAAATAAACATTTTTTTTATTAGTTAAACTACATATAATTAGAAATGCACATTGAAACAAAACACATACGAAAATTCAAATATTTTCAGTAGGATTCATATAGCGGCGTTTAAAGGGTTAAATAGATCAGAAAATGTATAAATATATCGAAAGCCAAAAGACGAAAATTTGTAAGCATCCAATACTTTTTTCTATTGAATATAGGAGGAAGTTAATAAACTGCTAATTCTATCAATTTATCACAGAAATTTTGGCATATTTAATTAATTAGCGGTGGAAATATTTATAATTAGGCGCTAATTGCGAATTGTTAAACAGTTTCATGAAACCTGTTTTGTCTTAAAAATAGGACCAGTTGAAAAAATAAATAAATAAAAATACCCAGCAAAACCTCAGATGACGGCCAGCATGAGGCCAAGTGCTGGTTGCCAGCAGTAGACGCAGTTGGCCCGCCGGTGGCAAAAGTTAACGTTGCCGCAGGGAATATGTTACGCCGGCCGTCAGTAGGCCGTATTCAACCGATCCACTGTTGGCAGCCAGCAGTAAGTTAAAAATAAGTTAGTGGGCCGGTGATTGGATCGTTGCTGGCAGCTAGCAGTATGATGAAAATAGGTAATGGGCCACTGTTGGCAACGAACATTAGGTTTGAAATTGTTAGTGGGCCAGTGTTGGGCCATCTGGTGGCAAATATAGTTTTTCCATGTTGTTGCTGGCAGCCTACACTGGGCCAGCTGTGGCAAACATAAAAAAATATATTACTGCCGGCAGTCTTCATTGGTCCTTTATATTTTCCCATTAAGGGCCCACTTCACTCACCGTCGTCGGAAGCCGAAGCCAATGTTATTCTATGGGAAATTTTCTTTACAAATAACTTATTAACTAATACATATTTTTAAATTCTGTTTTCACATTCTAAAATTCCCAACTGTTAAATTGACGGACTTTTTTTAAAAAATTATTTTTTTATTTTTTATATTTTATTTTGAAGCTGCAAAATACGAATTTTCAATATGTGAAATTTTTCATTTTGCAATTTCAAAATAAAATATTAAAAATTAAAAAAATACATTTTTAAAATGGTCCGACAATTTAACAGTTGGGAATTTTCTGAATGTGAAAACAGAATTTAAAATATGTATTAGTTAATAAGTTATTTGTAAAGAAAGTTTCCCATAGAATAACATTGGCTCGGACTTCCGGAGACGGTAAGTGAAGAGGGCCGTTAACGGGTCAGCAGTGATTTGGTTATAGCTAGTACATTCATTTTATTGGTGATACCTTTAATTTTATTAGTGCTTTTTTTTTTTTTTTTTCTTTTTTTTCTCTCTTTTTTCTGATGAGGTAGCAGCCAGTTTTTTCTATGCAGCCAATATTTAATTTGATTTTGTACATATTCATTTTTAAATACTATTTACAAGTATTTGATTCATACACTATGGTTATAAATTCAGGATTTCTAGTACAACATATAGGAAATATTCAGTTGATCCATTACATTTTTTGGAATGAAGGAGATTATTATTATTTTTTTTAAGTGTTTAAATTTCAATATGTTTAACTTTGTTAAGTTTTTTGATGTAAATAAATGTAACTTTACATGTGAAAATTATAAAATATTGAAACAAAAATTGTTATAAAGAGAGCATTGTAAAAAACAAACACCATAAACTCAAAAAAAAAAAAAAAATGCAGCAATTGTTTCCGATCGAAATAGCACAAAGACCCTTCATCAAGCGAAACAAAGTGGGCATGAGTGCAGCAAAAGTAATTTGCTGCATTCGTGCTTTTTGTTAGACTCTCGAAGGGATGCATTATTATTTCAACCTGAAAGAACTGATGCATTTTTTTTTTCATTGGGGGGGGGCAATGATTATGTTTATTTACAAATTTTTCTATTTATTACTATCAGGCTTTGCCCGCTTTGCTGTCCCTACAATTAAACGAATTAAAAAAAAAAAAAGAAAAAAGAAAGAAAGAAAGAAAGAAAGGAAAGAAAATCAATAGATAAATAAAATATAATTTTCTTTATATTACTTTAAAATTAACAACTAAAGCAAAGTCCACTGAAATCACATAAAGCAAAGTTTTAATTCTCCGCTGCATTTGGCAGCGTCTTCGTCTTTCGTGCAATATTCGAGCCGGGTCCCCACTGCCTTCGATGAGCCTTAAACGACAGGTTCAATTTGTGTGTTTATCGGTAGACAGGTGGTGCTACTATTATTCAGGAACTACAGCTTTACTATAAAACTCAGCATCTATTAGACATCTTAGTTTTGGTACTATATATCATAGAATTTAGTTACATGAAATAGTTTTCCTAACCTTCTTTCTATTATATTAAATTTATATTTAGAATAAATTTATTATATTATAAATTTATAATATAAATAAAATATATAATAATATTAATATAATTATTCTATATTTATGTATTCATTTGACAAAAATTCTGTCAGCAATTTCACGCCGAAGATAGTATTAAGATATGCCATTAGCACTATTTCAATCCCATGAGGCAATTATGTTTTTGAAATGTTTAAATATCACTTCCAATTTTTAATATTTCATTTTGAGTTTATTTTAATAATAGTTAGTGATATTTCCAAATGTATGAAAGAGCAGTACTTCGCTGTTTATAACTACTTCACTCGTGCCTACTTTATTCACCTAATGAATGGTCATGGAATCATTTCGACCTGAAACTTTTATTATTATTATTATTAATGTTTTTTACAATTTTGTAAATTAAATTTACAAAGTTCTTTACTTACTTTTTTCAACACCAGTTCTTCATTAAATTTTTTGCTGTAATAAGTATATGTTTTAAAATCTGTCTCTCTCTTGTTTGTTTTAAATACATTTTCTTTTTTTCAATTTATTAAAATAAATTATGCTAGAAAGGTTTTTGAGAACATTTAGTAAAATGACAGGAAAATTATTGTTGAAGAAGGAAAAAAGTAAGTAAACTTTATAAATTATGAAACAACACACCAGCCGTTTCCACTCAAAATAATTAAGCTCGACCCATCATCAGGAAAAGATAAATTGACTACGAGTTCAGCATAATATCATCGACGAAATGTAGTAGCTTAAAAACAGCATGTCTTCAAAATCTTGAGGTCGATAACCGAGTTTAAAATTATACTTACCATAAAGCGAAGATTAGAGATCAAACAATCCGACCCACATTAAAATAATAATAATAATCTGCAGTAATTTTATCGGTTATTACTACACATATTTTACTCCTTTTATATTTAATTATTATTGTTGTTGTTGTTGCTGTTGTTGTTGTTGTTTTTAAATGAAGTGGTCAGAAAACATAAAAATGGTTTGTCAATTTACACATCTAATAATTTTCCTGTTAAAGCAAACTGATACATGCGTCATAATATAACAAAGAGAGTTTACATAGCGAATTAACAACAACAAAAAAAGTTAGAGTAGTTTTGGAAGCACTCATTTCCAAGATTTCCAGTTGCTTCCACCTAATAAGGACTCTTGTCAATTTTCCTGTATTAAGCAAGTATTACATGCTAAAAAGGGGTTTATGTAGCAAATTTGAAGAAAGTTAAAGTCGTTTTTTGAGATATCGGTTTCTGTCCCACTGATAATTTCACCAAAACTTAGTAAACTGATCTGTTCATCATAAACTAACAATTGCGTACGAAATGATATCTAAAAAGGAATTAATATAGCGATTTTGAAGAAAATCCATAAAGCTGTTTTTAAAAGAAAGCACTTGTGAGACTTAAAATTGTTGTGTATTTTTATAGGACGTTTATCAATTTCCCTGAAATAACAAATACAAAAGACATCCAAAATAAAGTTTATATAACTTTGAAGACAATCGCCAGTTTTTGATTTCAGATTTCCAGTTTTCAAGAAAAGTTGGAAAAATCATCTGTACACTATACCTGTCTTAATTCAAAAGTTCGTCTTTCTTTATTAGTGATGATACTCAGATATGATCTCAGATATGATATGATTAGATATGATACTCAGAAAATTTCCAGAAACATATACACATATATGCAATACAGATACACAAACACACAGACTAATTGCCAAAAAACACTTTTCTGACTCACGAGACCTTAAAATATGTAAATCAGGTGAAAACTCGAAATCAAAATTTTTGACCGAATACAATGCTTCCATTATCTACGGTATTCGGATTATGGAAATGAATAATAATAAATAATTAGTTGACACAAATCCTAGCATAATTTCAGATAGAAATCATTATTTTATTGAAGAATTTGTTTAATAGCGTACTTCAAATAGTTTTAATCTATTAGCTGTTAATAAACAAATATATTTCTTTATAGAGCTGTAAAAAATAGAAGCACTCATTTAAAAATAATTGATGAATTGACTAATTTTTCTTCTACTTTTTTCGTTTATTTTCTGAACACAGTTCTTCGTTATCAGGATAAACAAATGTCCTCCCTGCGCAACCCAATGCTGACGCAGCAGTTATCAGTTACATCTTGTTGTTTTATGAAAGAAGTGCAGCTGTTTTCTGTTCTGATTTAATGTGTTGTTAGGTGATATAAGTATATGTGTGTAGGATTTCTCATGCATGCAAAAATTCAAGAAAATCAATTTCACTTGTTAATATAATTTATAATTTTACTTTATATTTAGAGTGTGCTTATTAATTACATTTTTTTTTAAATATTTTTAGAATTCCACAAAACTCATATATGTTATACAGGTTTTGCAGACTTATTGTAGGATGCTTGTCATAAAAAGATGTACAGGTAACACAAATGGTTTCAGTATAAAAATCCATAAAATAATTTGGATACATTACAGTTTACGAGAAACTTCTTATCAGCGCACGTAAAAATCTTTATACAGCGTTAAAAATACAGATCAACATAAATTTTATAGATGCAATAAAAAATGTTTTTAATCAAAAATGATAAAATAAATATTTGTAGTTCATTTAATAGTGATGCACAAACATATTCTTATAAGCTACCGCAAATTGGGGGGGGGGGGACTATTTCAGTTTCGTAAAAGTGAAATTATTTTTCTTCCTTGCATTTAAAAAATAATAATTAACAAATAAATAAAATAAAACTGTTAGGGCTACCACTTTTTTTTTTTTTCCTATAATAGTTTATAGAAATTACGTATGAAAATTATTATTTATGAAAATTATTTTCTATGATGTAGGTAGGCGATTTTCATTTAAAACAAGTACAATATACTAAATTTCGAAAGAAAATCAATTTTATAGTAATATATATATATATATATATATATATATATATATATATATATATATATATGAAGACAATTTTTGACATTCGGTTTTCGACGTATTTGCATGTTTTGAGATTCCTGAACACGATTTGATCATTTTTAGAAAGTTCCCCTCTGTAAATGTGTATAAAAAATGTGTGGAAGCTGTATCCCACGAACCAATGGACGAAATTTAACCAAATTTGATATTTAATTAAAATAATTTGATATTTGATTAAAATCGTTCCCGATTACATTCGTGTATCATTCACTCAACACATGGCTCCATACTTCTACTTCTACGTAACTTTCAATATGACATAGTAGAGGAGGAAATTTCATATAAATGATTTCAAATAAATGATAATTATTATTTTTTTAAATTTTTATTATGAATTAAAAAATAAGTATTTAAATAACTAACAACTAACCAGGATTTTTTTTTTTTTTTTTTTTTTTTTTATAAGTTGAGGAATCGCTCGCCCTTTTCCATGAGGGGATAAATTTTCAATGGTGGTATTTTTCAAAAGAAACTCATCAATAACTTTCACATAAATGACTGATTTAATTTTGTGGTAAATGAAAACAAAGTTATAAATTATTTTTAAAAAAAAGAAGAAGAAGAAGAAGAAGAAGAAAGCATTTTATTAGAAGTTGGCACAAAATTGATTTTTTTTTTATTTTTTTTTTATTGACAAGCACTGTTCTAAAATGAAAATCGTTTCCATGCATTCAGGAAAATGATTTTAACAAATTATTATTTGCACTACGCGAATTTGCATAATAAAAAATATAGAAGAAAGTTTTGTGGTGCCACGACAACATACTAGTTTTTGTCAAAACTAATAAAATCAATAAACTTGCTTTAAAATATCACAGATATATAATATAATCGTTCGTTTAAAGATATTGACGAATTCTTTTGTTTGTACATAAAAAAAAAAAAAAAAAAAAAGCGGAAGAAGTAAACTTTCTAGACTACTATCACTTTCATAAATATTTGAGCACACACAAAGAGACAGACAATTTTTCAAATTATGTTCATCAGAACAACTCAAAACGTGCAAAATCTATCGAAAAAAGGATGTCGAAAATTTACCCGAATCTATTGCTTTCTTCTTAACAACACTGAAGGAAGAAAAAAAAAAATGAAACATAAACTATAAATAGTTATAAGTGTTCTAATAACTTTCTCCCGTCCATATAACATAACTATTTAAATTAAGATCCATAATTTTTATTTTATTAAATCAATTAAAATAATAATAACAATGATAAAATACTAAAAAGTTAGCGACTATCATAATTTACTAAAACGGATCAACTGGATAATTGTTATATATTTCTAGAAATCCTTTTGTTATAACAATGGTTTTAGAATCAAACATAAAAAAAAATAGTATTTAAAAAATAATACAAAAACAAATTAATAATTGAATTACTTACTCATATTCTTTTTACGAGATTTTCAATCTCGAAGACACATCCGCAGACTACACTAACGAACAAAAACTTCCTATGAAATGGCGGACAGCGAGGGAATTTCAAATCAACAGAAAAAGAATCACAGCGCCCTCTATGCATACAAATTGGTTATGGCTTAATAATTTGTGGCCACAACATGAAAAACATGATGTTGGCCTTGTGGTGATAGCTTGCATAAGGCCAACTGTGTTTATGCCACCTCTGGGCCACCGACCATTTTTCTTTAGGCTTCCATCACTGCTGGCAGCCATCAATGGCCCGCTGCTGGTGTTATATGGGGCAACCGGCAACTGATGGCAAGTGCAGGATGCCAGCAGTAGGCCATAACGAGCCCGCCACTACAAGTTTTGCTGGGTAACGTTAAATAGAGAAGTAAAAAATAAGGATCAGCAATATGGAATTCTGACTGCTTACTACTCAAAAGATGATATAATTTTTCTTAATAAAATTCATCTTTAAAGTAATGATAAACGAATGCAGAGAGCGATTGATTTAAGGTTTAGAACGTCTAAAGAAATATGATTTACATGTCAATACATCAAAATGTCAGTTCTTCAAAAAATCCATTCCTTATTAGGGATATATAATTGAAAAAAAACAAAATTTCAAAATGTCCAAAAAAAGTTGAGGCAATAATTCATGCTCCTGGACCTCAAAATACTGAAGTTGTAAGACGTTTCTTAGGTATGGTTACATATTATTCCAGATTTATACCGGATATCTCAACTCTGACATATCCTAAGATGATTACTTAGAAAAAACATCCAAATTTAACTGGTCATATTCTTGTGAATCAGCATTTGTGAAATTAAAACAAGAAATAGCTAATGATAGGGTGTTAACTCCCTATGACACATCATTACCAGTAACTGTTGCATGTGATGCCAGTCCAACAGGCATTTCAGGAGTCCTATCACATATAGTCAATGGTATTGAAAAACCAGTAGCTTTTGCATCCCGCTCTTAACAGTAGCAGAGCAGAATTATAGTCAATTGGATAGGGAAGCTTTGGCAATCAAATTCGCAGTTCAAAAATTTCATACCTATATCTATGGTAAAGAGGTATATAACTCTTATATAGAGGTATATAACCCTTATAACAGGTAATAAACCTTTATACCGAATTTTTCATCATGATGCCAAAATTCTCACATTTACGTCATCTCGATTACTCAGATATGCTACAGTTTTGAATGAATATAATTATAAAGTTCAACACCGAAGAAATGAAGATCATATAAATGCTGATTATCTACCAAGAGCTTCCATTAAATTAAGCGATCCAAAAATTCTACAAGATGATGACATCATAAATTTACAAGCTGTGAATCAAATTTCTAATGTGATCCTCCCCAGCAAAACTTATACTGACGGGCTCGTTATGGCCTACTGCTGGCATCCTGCACTTGCCATCAGTTGCCGGTTGCCCCATATAACTCCAGCAGCGTGCCTTTTAGGGCTGCCAGCAGTGATGGAAGCCTAAAGCAAAATGGTCGGTGGCCCAGAGGTGGCATAGACACAGATGGCCTTATGCAGGCTATCACCACACGGCCAACCTCATGTTTTTCATGTTGTGGCCACAAATTATTATGCCATAACCAATTTGTATGCATAGAGGGCGCTGTGATTCTTTTTCTGTTGATGTGAAATTCCCTCGCTGTCCGCCATTACATACGAAGTTTTTGTTCGTTATTGTAGTCTGCGGGTGCCTCTTCTAGGTTGAAAATCTTGTAAAAAGAATATATGAGTAAGTAATTCCATTATTAATTTGTTTTTGTATTATTTTTTAAATACTATTTTTTTTTAAATGTTTGACTCTAAAGCCAATGTTATAACAAACGGATTTCTAGAAATATATAACAATTATCCAGTTGATCCGTTTTAGTAAATTATGATAGTCGCTAACCTTCTAGTATTTTATCACTGTTATTATTATTTTAATTGATTTAATAAAATAAAAAGTATTGATCTTAATTTATATATTTATATTATATGGACGTGAGAAAGTTATTAGAACAATTATAACTATTTATAGTTTATGTTTTATTTATTTTTTCTTTCTTCAGTATAGTTAAGAAGAAAGCATTAGATTCGGGAAATTTTTCGACATCCGGTTTTCGATAGATTTTGCACGTTTTAAGTTGTTATCATGAACATAATTTGAGAAATTGTCTGTCTGTCTCTTTGTGTGCGCTCAAAAATTTATGAAAGTGATAGTAGTCTAAAAAGTTTACTTCTTCCGCTTTTTTTTTTTTTCTTTAATGTACAAACATCGCTTCCTCCACCCCTGAGGGAGAAGTATACCAGATAGAGTAAATTTCCAATATGAGGGCTTGGGGACAAAATCTCTCGGGACAAAATATCGTCGACGTAAATGAATACAAAGTAAAATGAGTTGGTAATTACTATTAATGATAAATAAAATTGCATGACAACACATATCTTAGTCAGAGCACTGACATTCTGACAAACCTACAATAAAATTTTTTATTTATACATAAAAAAGTTTAAAAACTATATTTATTTATTTTTTGTCAGAATTAGTCATAATGAATTCAATCGTGCTTATTAATTTTAAAACTTTTAATTCAAGTTTGTGAACGGTGTTCAGCTTTAATGTTAGCAATGATGTACACGATTTTTAAAATGTATTTTGTATAGTGAAAAGCAAAAGATAAAATAACTTAAAAATAAACATAGATAAAATAATGAAATTCAACCCTATGATTTATTTAATTATTTAATTATTTATTTTAATTAGTTAATTAATATTTATAAAGCCCTGTGGCCCCCTCCAGAGATCACACGTGACACAAAATCAAATTTTCAAATAGATCCTACTATTTTTTTGACGCGAGATTTTGTCCGGCGAGATTTTGTCCGGCGAGATTTTGTCCCGCGATATTATGTCCGGATCGCAATATGAGTATTTTTGAAAAACATTCGTCAATATCTTTAAACGAACGATTATATTATACATCTGTGATATTTTAAAGCAAATTTATTGATTTTATTATTTTTAACAAAAACTAGTATGTTGTGGCACCACAAAACATTCTTTTATATTTTTTATTATGTAAATTCGCGTAGTGCAAATAATTTGTTAAAATCATTTTCCTGAATGCATGGAAACGATTTTCATTTTAGAACAGAACAGTGTTTGTCAATAATAGTAATAATAATAATAATAATAAATCAATTTTGTGCCAACTTCTGAAGAATTGCTTTCTTCTTCTTCTTTTTTTTTTTTTTTTTTCTTCCTTCTTTTTTTTTTTTTTTTTTTTTTTTTAAATAATTTATAACTTTGTTTTTTTTATTTACTACAAATTTAATTCAGTCATTTACTTGAAATTTATTGATGAGTTTCTTTTGAAAAATACCACCACTGAAAATTTATCCCCTCATGGGGAAGGGCGAGCGATTCCTCAACTTATACAAAAAAAGTTTCCTGGTTAGTTGTTAACAAGTGAAATTGTTTTTCTTGAATTTTTGCATGCGTGAGAAATCCTACACACTAAATCAGAACAGAAAACCACTGTACTTCTTTCATAAAACAACAACAAAATGTAACTGATAATTGCTGCGTCAGCATTTGGGTTGGGCTTTATTTATTTATTCAGATAACGAAGAACTGTGTTCAGGAAATAAAAGAAAAAAAGAAGAAAAATTAGTCAATTCATCAATTATTTTTAAATGAAAATTATTATAAGTATACAACTAAAAGTTTGTAGGTGTAATATATGTCACTATCGCATGAAAGGTATAAAGATTCATGGAGTCCTTCTATTTTTTACGGGCCTATAAATAAGTATATTTATTTATTAACAGCTTATAGATTCAAACTATTTGAAGTACGCTATTAAACAAATTCTTCAATAACATAATGATTTCTATCTGAACTTATGCTAGGATATGTGTCAACTAATTATTAATATTATTATTCATTTCCATAATCCGAATACCGTAGATAATGAAAGCATTGTATTCGGTCAAAAATTTTGATATCGAGTTTTCACCTGATTTACATATTTTAAGGTCCCGTGAGTCAGAAAAGTGTTTTTTGGCAATTGGTCTGTGTGTTTGTGTATCTGTATTGTATATATGTGTATATGTTTCTGGAAATTTTCTGATTATCATATCTACAAAACTAATAAAGAACGAAGAACTTCTGATTAAGACAGGTATAGTGTACAGATGATTTTTCCAACTTTTGTTGAAAACTGGAAATCTCAAAAACTGGCGATTTTCTTCAAAGTTATATAAACTTTGTTTTGGATGTCCTTTTGTACTTGTTAGTTAAGGGAAATTGATAAACGACCTATAAAAATACACAACTACTTTAAGTCTCACAAGTGCTGTCTCTTAAAAACAGCTTAATGGATTTTCTTCAAAATCGCTATATTAATTCCTTTTTAGATATCATTTCGTATGCAATTGTTAGTTTATGGTGAACAGATCAGTTTACTAAGTTTTGGTGAAAATTATCAGTGGGACAGTGAGCCAATATCTCAAAAACGACTTTAACTTTCTTCAAATTTGCTACATAAACCCCTTTTTACTCGCTCTTTAACATGTAATACTTGCTTAATACAGGAAAATTGACAAAAGTCCTTATTAGGTGGAAGCAATTGCAAATCTAGGAAATGAGTGTTTCAAAAAACTGATCTAACGATTTTTTTTTTTTTTTTTTTTTTGTTAATTCGCTATGTAAACTCTTTTAGTTATATCTTCATGACGCATGTACCAGTTTGCTTTAACAGGAAAATTATTAGATGTGTAAATTGATAAATCATTTTTATGTTTTCTGACCACTTTATTTAAAAATAACAACAACAATAATAATAATAAAATATAAAAGGAGTAAAATATGTGTAGTAATAACTGATAAAATTCATGCAGATTACTATTATTATTATTATTATTTTAATGTGGGTCGGATTGTCTGAACTTATTTTACTGTTGTCAGAACTATTCAAATTTTATTATCTAATAATTTTCTTGATAATCGCGAAACCCCACTATTGGAAAGAAATTTTGTAGCCTAAAATATTCTTATACATCCATTTATTCAACTTTTTATGTATTAAAAAATATATGAACATAGGAATTTTGATATTAACAAAATGACAGAAAAAACGACACTTTTAAAAATTGAAATTTTTGCATTTCAAACACACGTCTATCTCTAATCTTCGCTTTATGGTAAACGTAGTTTTTAACTCGGTTATCGACCTCAAGGTTTTGAAGACAAACTGTTTTTAAGCTACTACATTTCGTCGATGACATTATGCTGAACTTGTAGTCAATTTATCTTTTCCTGATGATGGGTCAAGCTTAATTATTTTGAGTGGAAACGACTGGTGTGTTGTTTCATAATCTATAACTTTTTTCCTTCTTCAGCACTAATTTTCCTGTCATTTTACTAAATATTCTCTAAAACCTTTCTAGCATAATTTATTTTAATAAATTGAAAAAAAAAAAAAAAACTTATCTAAAACAAACAAGAGAGAGACAGATTTTAAAACATATACTTATTGCAGCAAAAAATGTAATGAAGAACTGGTGTTGAAAAAAGTAAATGAAGAACTTTGTAAATTTAATTTACAAAGTTGTAAAAAACATTAATAATAATTAAAAAAAAAGTTTCAGGTCGAAATGATTCCACGTCATTATGTGAATAAAATAGGCACGAGTGAAGTAGTTATAAATGGCGAAGTATTGCTCTTTCATACATTTTGAAATATGACTAACTATTATTAAAATAAACAAACCAAAATGAAATATTAAAAAATGGAAGTGATATTTAAACTTTTCAAAAACATAATTGCCTCATGGGATTGAAATAGTGCTAATGGCATATCTTAATACTATCTTCGGCGTGAAATTGCTGACAGAATTTTTGAGAAATGAATACATAAATATAGAATAATTATATTAATATTATTATATATTTTAATTATATTAATCATATTATAAATTTATAATATAATAAATTTATTCTAAATATAAATTTAATATAATAGAGCAAAGGATAGGAAAACTATTTTATGTAACTAAATTCTCTGATACATGGTACCAAAACTAAGATGTTTAATAGATGCTGAGTTATAGTAAAACTGTAGTTCTTGAATAATAATAGCACCGCCTGACTACCGATAAACACACAAATTGAACCTGTCGGATAAGGCTATATCAAAGGCAGTGGAGACCCGGGTCGAACATTGCGCGAAAGACGAAGACGCTGCCAAAGCAGCGGAGAATCAAAACTTGGTTTTATGTGATTTCAGTGGACTTTGCTTTAGTTGTTAATTTTAAAGTAATATAAAATATATATATTTATTTATCTATTGATTTTCTTTCCTTTCTTTCTTTCTTTTTCTTTTTTTTATTCGTTTAAGTGTAGGGACAAGAAAGCGAAGAAATCCTGATAGTAATAAATAGAAACATTTGTAAATAAACATAATCATTGCCCCCTCCCCCCCCCCACCCCAATGAAAAAAAAAATGTATCAGTTCTTTCAGGTTGAAATAATAAAACATCCCTTCGTGAGTCTAACAAAAAGTGTGAATGCAGCAAATTATTTTTACTGCACTCATGCCCACATTGTTTCGCCTGATGAAGAGCCTTTGGGCTATTTCGACCAGAAACAATTGCTGAATTTCTTTTTTTTTTTTTTTTTTTTTTCTTGAGTTTATGGTGTTTAGTTTTTTACAGTGCTCTTTTTATAACAATTTTTGTTTCAATATTTTATAATTTTCACATGTAAAGTTACATTTATTTATATCAAATAACATAACAAAATTAAACATATTAAAATTTGAACACTTAAAAAAAAGAAAAAAAAAGACATAATCTACTTCATTCAAAAAAAAGTAATGGATCAACTGAATATTTCTTATATGCTGTACTAGAAATCCTGAAATGTATAACCATGGTGTATGAATCAAATACTTGTAAATAGTATTTAAAAATGAATATGTACAAAATCAAATTAAATATTGGATGCATAGAAAAAACTGGTTGCTACCTCATCAGAAAAAAGAGAGAAAAAAACAAAAAAAGAATGAAAGAAAAAGAAAAAAAAGCACTAATAAAATTAAAGGTATCACCAATAAAATAATATACTAGGTATAAAAAAGAAAAAAAAAACACTAATAAAATTAAAGGCATCACCAATAAAATAATATACTAGTTATAACCAAATCACTGCTGGCCTATTAACGGCCTTCTTCACTTACCGTCTCCGGAAGTCCGAGTCAATGTTATTCTATGGGAAACTTTCTTTACAAATAACTTATTAATCAATACATATTTTAAATTCTGTTTTCACATTCAGAAAATTCCCAACTTTTAAATTGTTGGACCTTCTTTAAAGATGTATTTTTTTAATTATTAATATTTTATTTTGAAATTGCAAAATGAAAAATTTCACATATTAAAAATTCGTATTTTGCAGCTTCAAAATGAAATATAAAAAATAAAAATAATATTTTTTTTTTAAAAATCCGTCAATTTAACAGTTGGGAATTTTCCGAATGTGAAAACAGAATTTAAAAATATGTATTAGTTAATAAGTTATTTGTAAAGAAAATTTCCCATAGAATAACGTTGGCTTCGGCTTCCGGTGACGGTGAGTGAAGCGGGCCCTTAATAGGAAAATATAAAGGACCAATGAAGACTGCCGGCAGTAATATAATTTTTTATGTTTGCCACAGCTGGCCCACTGTAGGCTGCCAGCAACAACATGGAAAAGCTATATTTGCCACCATATGGCCCAACACTGGCCCACTAACAATTTCCAACCTAATGTTCGTTACCAACAGTGGCCCATTACATATTTTCATCATACTGCTAGCTGCCAGCAATGACCCATTCACCGGCCCACTAACTTATTTTTAACTTACTGCTGGCTGCCAACAATGGATCGGTTGAATACGGCCAACTGATGGCCGGCGTAACATATTCCCTGCGGCAACGTTAACTTTTGCCACCGGCGGCCCAATTGCAGCTACTGCTGGCAACCAGCACTTGGCCTCATGCTGGCCGTCATTTGAGGTTTTGCTGGGTCACGTCTGAAACTATTGCTAAAGAAACAGAAAAAGATCCAAAATTATCAACCTTGAAAAAGGAACTTTTGTTAGGCGATAATTATAATACTGACTACTCGTTACAAAATGGAATCATTTTTAAAGGTCATAGAATCTACATTCCAGAGGCATTCCGGCAAACAGTATTAAAAGAATTACATGCTACTCACATCGGCATAACAAAAATGAAGCAGCTGGCTAGACGATATGTTTACTGGGAAAAAATTGATCAAGACATTGAAAATCTAGTGAAAAGCTGTAAAGAATGTGCTAATTGCGCAATAATCCACGAAAAGTTACTGTACACCCGTGGGATAACCCTAAAGATAATTGGGAACGAATACACATAGATTATGCCGGTCCCTTCCAAAATCATTATTTTTTTATATGTGTCGATGAAAAGTCAAAGTGGGTAGAATACACATGTCAAATTCAGCTCCAAATACCAGCTCAACAATCAATCACTTAAAAAACATTTTCTCAACTCACGGATTTCCTTCAATACTTGTATCAGATAATGCGTCCATATCCACAAGCGAAGAATTTCGAACGTACTGCACCACTTGTGGAATAGTCCAAAGGTTTATAGCCCCAGGGCATCCTGCCACAAATGGCTTGGCAGAACGAAATGTACAAACCTTTAAACGACGTCTGAAGTCAATGACAAATGAAGCTGGTACCCTTAAGGAAAAAGTTCAGAAAATATTGCTCCGTTATTATGCTACTCCTCTAAGCTGCGGTAAATCTCCAGCAGAACTCTATCTTCATCGTAAAATTCGTATAGAATTGGATGCACTTCTGCCAAAATCAACTCGTCAATCAAATTTTATCAGTGAGCCAGTACGAGCTTTATCCATGGGAGAGAGAATTCAGGCCCGTGTGTACCAAGGCAATTTGGGAATATGGCAGTTTGGTGTTGTTATTCGTAAACTGGGAACTCGTCATTACCTAGGGAACCTGGACTCAGGGCGTACCCTGAAACGACACATAAATCAATTAGTTTCAGCTCGAGTGCCTCTGGCAAACAAATATCAATCAAAGGAAACAAATAGTTCCACATCATCAAAACACGTCACCTTCACTACAAGTACACAAATGTGCGATAATTCACCAACTTCAAGGGGTGATGATATGCTAACAGAGTTGCGTATCCAGAGAAATGATAAAGGACTCGTGAGCAAACCTTCAACATCCAGAGATCACTCAACAACATCAACACCTTGTAATAATTCAACTCCAAACACCCATACTGTGTCTCGAAGATCTGGGAGGACTAGAGGCCCTCCACAATATCTTGCGGACTACGTAACTGTAACATGACTTTTACAAAAACTTATTATCAATATATGTATATTCTTTCCTTCACAGTTTATATCCTTCAATTTTATGGGTTTACAAATTTAGTGTGGGAGATTGTAGTATCTTGTAGTATCCATCAGACGGCGCTGTAAGTTGTACATCTATGTATATATTTTCTATGTTTTGTCCATATTCTGCAAGAATAAATACGTTAAAGGTATCGTCTGCGTTCTCTATGTTCAATATCAAATCATATAAAAAAGATATGAAAATAATTTAACTTTTTATAATTTTTTAACGTTCACGTTTAATTAAATGTATTTATTTTTATGTCGAAAGAAAATGAACTCTTTTTTTTTTTTTTTGGCAACAATTAAATTATAGCTAATATTTTAATGGCTATTTTAACGCTATTAGGAGCTTATTATTTTCATATTTTAATTAATTATAAGAAAACTAATCAAAAATTCGAAAATCGGACTTCGAAGTATTGTGTTGTCACCGGGTTCTGAGCTACTGTGAAAGTTTCAAATGTATAGCTAGTAGGGAAGTTAGTTAAAATTCGATTGCGAGATTTGTACCAGACAAACAAACAAACAAGAATAGAAGTTAATAAAAACATGGTAACAAATGCCTCTCACATGGATAAATTGGGAGACAAAGGTGTTATGCTTTGTATGCATGTTGGAGCACTTCATACACATTTTTAAAAAACACGAAAAAAAGGCAGGGTTAAACAATAAAAATAAATAAAAATAAATGTAAAATAAAAATTTGAAATGAAAGACACAAAAAATGTGAAAAAAAAAAGAGGGGGGTTTACAAATAAAACATTAAAAGAAAACAAACATTCACAAAATTACTTAGTGCAAGACGCCCAAGAAGCAACAAAGATTATAAAAAAGCACCATAGAACTGGTGTAAAAAAAAAAAAGAAAAAAGTATGAAACTTTGAATAAACACCATAAAATACAAGAACTCCCAAAAATTCTTTTGGGTCGAAAGAAAACACGACCCTTTCTCAGGCGAAGGTTGTGTTTACTTTCAGTCTGAAACATTTGTTTCAAGTTCTTGCATTTTATGGTGTTTATTAATTTTATACTTATTACTTTTAAACGTCAGTTCTGTGGTGTTTTTTTATCTTTCATATAAAATGTTCATTAAATTAACCAAAAATTCGAAATTTATAAAATTTTATTGAAATATTCAGTTAAAATTTAAGCACAAAATTAGACTCATTTATTTTGACTAAGCTTTACTATAAGGCATCCACTGGTGATTCGTGACACGGGGCTATGTTCGATAAAAGTGTATTTGTTACCGCTAAAGCGCAGAAATCAGGTAATCTGCAAATTAGCAAGGTAATCTGCACATTAACTAGGGTGATCTGTTAAAGTGCGGAAAATTGTTTCATTTCTCAAACTACCTAGGTAATCTGCGAATTACCTAGATAATCTGCACATTACTTACAAGGCACTCGTTAAAGTAAAAATAAGTTCTTTGGCGAAACAACAGCAACGCTTCTGTACGCTTAAATTAAATGTTGTTTATTTATTTTTTGATATTTAAAGAATCAAGATAATACAATCGAACAATTAACACATTAGTTGATAGAATCAATCATCAATCAATTGAAAAACTACGATACAAAGAATCAAACAGTTTAAAATATTATTGCAATTAAGGAAATTGACATGTTATTTATTTATTTTTCGATATCTAAAGAATCACGTTAATACGTACAATCCGCGATTGTAATGAAATGCTCGCCCTCTGGTGGGCTAAGGTGAAATTACAATTAACATGCTTTAATTTGGCTTCCATCAAGCCGCCATTGCTTGCCGATGTTTAGTTGCACATATATTTATTGAATAAAAATGAATAAATCCGGTAAAAAAGATAACACTTACTGTTGTGTGCTACAGTGTAACTCCAAAGGATCAAGAAATCCAGAATTAAGCTTCCATTTATTTCCAAATGACAAATTTAAAATTTTAGTTGCTTCGGCTAATGGAAGTAAAGAATTAATCAGATGATTTGAAACTAATATTTGTTCAACTTCAGTTAAAAATCTACTTCCGATCGAACTTTGAATAAACTGAAATATTTTTTTCCAAAAGCAATCAATTTTCCATGATGTAATGGCGGAGAAATTATAGTACGAATATTAAGTAGAATAACAAAAAGAACGATAATAATTACACGTGGCTATTATATTTACTAACAACAAAAGCTGAAAAAGCGCCATCTATCGATCATTACAAACGCGGATCAAGCAAACGGCAAATTAGTTGATAGAATCGATCATCAATCAGTTGAAAAACTATAATTCAAAGAAACAAAAATGGTTTAACAAATTATTACAATTAAGGAAATGAATTTGCGAATTATATGATAAAATTATACTTACTTACTAGTGCAATCTAAAGATTGGTGACATTTTGAATCACGTAGCAATTAAATTCCGTACGGGAGATTTAGAGAAAACCGCGGGAAACTCAAAACATCTTTATTCCAATATCTCAAATTCTAATTATGATTAAATTACTTACAATAATATATCATTCGAAATATATTTTAATGCGATTTTTTTGCGAACTTTTAATCTGATGTAAGCCGTTAAATTCAGTACGGGAGTTTCAGAGAAAACCCTGGAAAAGTCATACAAATATCTTTTTATAACAATTTTTATATCACTTTTGTATCTCAGCTTCTAATTAACATTATTTTAATAAGTAATATAACATTTAAAAAATTATTGGAATTGAAAAGTACATGTCTGTCATAAGATGGCGCTTTTAGTTTTGCTACAGTTAAAATTTTCAAAGCTAGTTGCACTATGAGCAAGCAAGCTACTGTAAGTTTTAAAATGAAAATTAGGCACCGCAGGCACCGCAGGCACCACAAAACGAGACTTTGCTACAGAATTTCCAAAGTTTATAACACGGGGAGCAAACAGGCTGTTTCAGATACTGAACCAGGAAGTGAGTGCTGCAGGCGCTACCGAACGAGAATTTACTACAGTTAAAATTTTCAATAAAACTATTTGCATTATAAGTAAATAAGCTGTTGCAGGTCCTGAAACGACATCACAGAGGCCACTGAGTTGGAGTTTCATACGGTCGGATTTTTCAAGGATCCCAAACCAGCTGATCGCCGAAGGCGGCTATGGAGAAAGAAAATTAACCGACGACATCAAACTAAAAAGTGGAGGGAGGAGGAGTAAGGAACGGAAATGAGAGAAATAAATTTTTGAACTTTAGCGATACGAAAGCCGCTAATGTGCAGATTACCTAGTTAAAATGTGGAAAAGATTTGATTTCACTTTAACGGATCATTCCAGTTAATCTGCAGATTAGCTAGGTAATCTTAACTTGTATTCTTGTTTGTTTGTTTGTCTAGTACAAATCTTGCAATTGATTTTTAACTAACTTACCAACTAGCTAGACATTTGAAACTTTTAGAATAGCTCATAATACGATGACAATGCATTTTTTAAATACTTTTAGTTAATTATTTCAGGTCTCCGTTGCCTTCGGTAACGTTTATGTGATTCAACAATCATATAACTTCCCGACTAGCTAGACATTTGAAACTTTTAGAATAGCTCAGAACACGATGGTGTCGCATTCTTTTAATAGTTTTAGACAATTGTTTCGGGTCCCGCTGCCTTCGGTAGTGTTTATATGATTCAACAGGAAATTTAAAAACATGGTATATACAAAGTTCTTTTTATCTTGTAAATATTCATTTTAAATTATAATGCTCGTGAAGTGAGCATACATCTGCTTATTTAACCACTGCAGCAGTGGTGTATCCAGGCAGGAGGGGGAGGGGGCTGAAATTTTGACTTAACTTAGCCCTCCCTAAAATAAAATAATGGATAAGCCACTGCAGTGCAGGTTTCTAATTTAAATCTTCAGTACAGATTTTCATGCATTTTCTGATTCATGCTCTACAAATTAGAGGTATGCCGTGATTTTTTTTTTTTTTTTTTTATGCTTGTGAAGCGACCATTATTAAAAATTGAATAGATGTAGCTTCTGAATTCATTAATTTGGAAGAACTCTTAAAGATCAATTAGAGTGATTATAAAAAAAAAAAAAAAAAAAAAAAAAAAAAAAATCTTTGTATAATGGATATGGGACATTTTTGGATGATGGGATATTTTTGCGCACAGTGCTTTTTTCATAATAGTATGCACTGGATTGTCCTTCTGTGCAAATATTGAAGTTGCATTCAAGGCCGTAGCCAGGATTTTTTTTCGGGAGGGGCCCGTCACATTTCTAATACAAGGTCATCGAATATGATATAATAATACGCATACCCCACGGAAAAAGCATACGCACATGCAATCAAGGGCCTGATTAACAGAGGGACACATGGTGCCCTGGGCCCTGAGTAGCAAAGAGCCCTAAAGCTGGCCCTGAAAATGCCTTTTTACCTCTGAAAATGACAAAAGTGGTATCATAAAATGTAAAATTTTGTTATTTTAGTTTCATATACAGGTAAAATAAAAGGAAAACTTAGATTCAAATTATCATACATTAATAGTTCAACTGTTAGTCTTAAAAATACTGACGAGTTCTTTTAAAAGATACCCATATCGAATAACTGTCCACCTCCGGGGGGGGGACTTCACCCCCAGGGAGAAGTGTTGCTCCTATGTGTCCAAATTTTTTGCCTACTTGATTATTACTATGATAAATAATTCTTATTGTGTACATTTATAAGAAAATTTGTACTATACCGCCAAGTTAAAAACTGAGAAAAATTCAGACGGCAACGCCACCTGTTGGACGATTTTCACCAAAAAGTGTTAGGCACTAATTTATGTCATGGTGCAGCTCCACATAAATGTATATGTAATTCTGTGCAGTGCAGTAGTTCCTGAGATACAATTGGAACAAAATATTTGTCACACACAGACAGACATTTTCTAAAAATGGTCAAATCGTGTTCTGGACCTTTCAAAACATGTAAATCCATCAAAAACCAGAAATCAAAATTTTTTTGCCAATCCAATACTTTCTTCTATTGAATACAGAAGAAAGTAAAAAGATTGAATTCATGACGTAGGACACTCCATTATAGCTTTGACAAGAAGGTGGATGAAATTAAGTGAATAAATATAGCGAGATTAAGGTTGAATGCGTTTTACAGCGCTCTAGAGCTTAAATATAGAAAAGAAAGAACGTAATGGGAAATTTAATTAAATTAATAGGTTTTATTAAATTATTTTTAAATACTTTTTTTTTTTACAAGACAGCAATGTTTGCCTGATACATACTACACGAAATCAGTTTTTCATCATTTATTTCGGGGGGGGGGGCTTGGGCCCGTCGGGCCCCCCCCCCCCTTGCCTACGGCATTGGTTGCATAAATAATGAATATGATTTTTATAATTTTCATTATAAGCATTGAAAAATATATATTGAATGTTATAAATTAATGAATAATAATTTTAATCAAACTTACCTGATGGACTGTAAGATGAACTTCTTCTAGAGTAATTCTCTAAACAGCTATAGCCCATGTGTTTATTTAACAATGAAATTTAGAAAATTCAGGACTAAGTAAAATTTAAATTAGACTATATTTATTTTCCTTGGTAATATTTATATAGAAGGATAAACTAATACATGGTCTTACGACAAAAAAGGACAGTGCACAAGATTATCCCACCAGTATTAAAAAATAGTTTTTAGAAAAAAAAATTATATCCAATCCTTTTGAATAATCAGGGGAAAAATATAAAAATTTTGAATAAAAAGTTGTATCATGGCCCGTTAGTAGTGTATCAAAATATTTCTGAAATTTAAATTTATTAATCGTGCTATTTATACACTATTATCCACACTTAAAGTTTGTTAAGTTAAGTTAAATCTAAGTTATACATAGATATAGCGATCCTCAAACCTCAAAAGTCACAAACAAACAAGAATAAAAACCCATTGAATTATTCGAAAGATAGTATGACTATTTGCAAACCACTTGCAAAATTTATGTCATCGAAGTTGCAAGCGGTTCATTTGCAAGCGTTTCTTTTGTATGTAACCCTAAAGGAGGGAGTTAAAACGTAGGCCCGTAATCCGTATTCTATTTGTATCAGTACTCAATGGGCCACCCATTGAGTACTGATACACCCATAGAAAAATTAACTAATCAACTAAGGCAACCAAATTTTTGAAACCCAATTTGGGGACAAATCATCACAGCGTCCTCAAATTGAAGGGCCATTCGAAGACCAAGTCTGTCCTCATGATTCGAGGACGTTTGATCACCTTATAATCAACTGGACTCGATCAAAATCGATGAGGATCCGTAAAAGATCATCGATTCGATTGTAAATTCCAAATTTTATATCTAGGTGGTGGCAATAGTGAACAGTTCTTTTTTCGTGCCAAGTTGTTTTTCTGCGGTGTGCGGTATTCGTTTATTTTCATCATCATGGCTGATTCCAGGGAACCTCCTCCCTTCGAAGATTTAACCGAAAATGAAAGTGACGATATATTTAAATCTGCTTTAGAAGTAAGTTATTATATCACAGTAACTCTCTTAATAATTTTAGAATTATTTAAAGAATTAAAATTTCCTGACTATCACGTAATTTTTTTTTCAGTTGCAGACTCCCCTTTTACTAATTTTGCTAATATTGACTGAATAAGAATATTATTTTCTTTTCATTTTATGATTTGCAGACTGTCATTTTTCTCTAGGATTTCGCAATTATTTTAAAATTTTAATAGTACTTGCTTTTGTTACCATAATTGTACATAAATTAAATATTGGTTGCATTTATTTTCAACTTGCCAGGTTGTAATTGATTTAAAAGTACTTGGCGGACAGTAATATTTCCCTATGGCTATAGCATAAAATAGGATCTTATAATTGTATAATATTACCTTAAAAGATTGTTCTTTAAATTTTAAAATGTTTGTAAATTTTAGCTCGAAAATTAAAAACAGTAAAGACAATGACCAGTGTGATAATAAAAAACACAATTTTAAAATAGTTAATTTTAGTTATCTCATCTTTAGAGTTTCTTATATCAATTTTTAATTCAATTTTTTACTTATACACATAACTGCAATGTGAAGTATGATCTTTATTAAAGCTTGATCATTGCTTGATATGTTTTAATTTATTATAAAATTGAATATTAATCTATCTTTTCAGTACAACTTGTCTCAGTTATTTAATTCTGGAAATAAAAATAGTTGTAGAGTAAGACATATACACAATCACCTTCTATAAATTTTTCAACTGTTATAATTCAAACATTTTTTTTTTTTAACCCGATCAAGTTATCGTGGGTCGTTGGAGACCCGAGCCATTTTTCTTTTGTCTCAAACCTAAGAATCCATATATAGAAGAAATACCTATCCATCGTGTCCATGATTTTTTCCGTAAAAATACCATTTTTAAATTTTATTATGCAATCTGAATTTTTCAAATATCTCAATTTGTTCAAAAGTTATGAATAGATGACCCATGATAAACTGAGAAGGTGCCGAAAAAAGCGATAACCTGATCGGGTTAAGAATTAAGGTGAAGGAAGTCGTCGACATTGCGAAACTGATTAATCTGTTAAATTTAACTTGTCAGTGGTGACCTGGTGATCATACTTGTTAGGGTCTGTAATTTGCTCATTAATATTAATTTTGAGCAAAGTTCAACATGTGTTAAATATACCAGGGGTCTGTCCAGACTTTTCAGACAGGATCCTGTTTTTGTGAAAATGTGAAAATTTTTACACATATTTTTGTGAATCTAAATTTAGTGTGAAAATAAAGTCCTTCCGAACTTTTCCGCTAGGGTCCTCTTTTTGTGAAATATGTAATTTTGCAAAATAAAATTACAATTAAGGTTTTATTTTAGACAATGGCAGTTCACTTTTATAGAACTAAACTCACATATATGCATAGAAGCACTTTATAAATTAGAAATTGAAGGTTTCCCTGCAGAAGCGGGTACCAGACACCAGACAGACGAACGATTTTGCGTCAAATCTGGTAAACCTACCTTATTTTAGCTTTCGGATGCTCCTTATGGCAACCCTTCACTATAATTTCGTTTTGCTTTAATCTCATTAGCTTAGGATACAAGAGATCAATGAATTTCAAATTTAATTGGCTTTTAATTTAACCGGTTAATTTAAAGAGTTTTTTTTAGTGGACATAATCATCTTTTTACGTTGGGTGCTCCTTTTAGAGATATTTCTCATTGCTTCCATTTTAGATTTCGTAAAAATGGCATCTGTTAGTAAGATTAATTCCAAATTTTTTCATCAATTGGAATTCTCAGGTAAGAAAACAGTTAATTGGTGTATGAAAGAGGGTTTCATTGCGTCTTATTATGTATGTCCTGTGTGTAAGATACCTATGAATTAGGTTGAACGTAATGATCGGCCAGATTCGGACGGTTAAATGTGGCAATGTCGTGTTAGAGGTGCGAATCCCCACTTTCATAAAAGGTCTATAAGGAAGGGTATGTCGTTTGAGAGAAGTAAAATGAGTTTGACTGATATTTTGTATTTTACTTATCTGTGGGTGTATAAGACTAATGCAAGTTTTATTATGAATGAGTTAAAAATGAAGGATGGACATATGGTGGCGGATTGGAAGAACTTTTGTAGAGAGGTCTGCATGAATGTTATGAAAGAGGATGGAGTGATTGTAGGTCTCGGTAACGTTGTAGAGATTGATGAGAGTAAGTTTGATAAAAGGGGGTACAATAAGGGAAAATATGTGGAGGGCGAATGGGTGTTTGAAGGAATTGAAAGAGGAAGCGGCAAATGTTTTTTTGAGGTGCTGGAAAATCGCACGAGTGAAAGTTTGGTGAATATCATAAAGAGGAAGATCTTACCTGGATCCAGGATCATGTCCGATTGCTGGAAAGCTTTGCCTTTCAGAGCATTATTACGTGCATTTGAAGGTGAATCATTCAGTGACATTTAAAGATCCAGACACAGGTGCACTCATCGAAACCTTTGGACAACCCCTGCCTGCCTGGACGAGCCAAGCTTAACGGTTTGGATGCTGGACACAGGTGCACTCATGAGTACGATTGAAGGAACATGGAGCGTAATCAAGAGGAATTTCAGAAAATGGAGCCACCATAGGTCTGACGACCTATTTGAATCCTATTTCAGCGAGTTCATGTGGCGACGTAGGTTTGAAGATGCTCCTGTAGGCCCCTTTAACGCCTTTTTGTCCTGTGTCAAATCCCGATATCCACCTCAAACAGAGGATAGGCCACAAAAACCACCCTCCTCCGTCACTGGGCCATCGTCATCTTTCGCGGCCATGGGGAGCTCATCTTCAAACGCCATGGGGAATTCAGTGTCTTTCACCACCACTGTGAGTTCTGACTCTGAATCTTCAGATATGGATGAATAGGGTAAGCATCAATTGACTTTTTAAATGATTTTTTTAAATTAAGGTTTATACTTCTTACTGCTATGATTAAGGAGGAGGGGGGGTGCTCCCCCGTCCCATGACAAAAAAATATTTTAATTAAGTTATGGCAACTTTTGCTAGTGTGATCCCTGCTAAATCGATCACTTGATCTAAGTGTAAATATGGTGTTTGTTGATGATTGTAAATAATTTATTGCTTATACTAGATTTTTTTTTTAGAAAAATGCATTTGCGATCGTCAACAGCCGCCATCTTTACTTTTAGATCACATGAACGACTTGACGTGGATCGCACTAGCAAAAGTTGCCAAAACACCGCCAAGCGGAACCCGGTTCCTGCAGTTTTATCGAAATTGAATATCAGCTTTTCGGGGAAATACAGCAAAACGCATCCAATTATTCAGGCAGCCTGTTCATTCAATAGAAGCCTGTTTATTCAATTAGTTTTGAAAATGAAACAGATTTATCAAATGTCGGTTTTTAAAGGGAAGAGTTTTGTGAAGGGCCCTTTTTTATGATAAAAAGTTTTGTGAAGGGTCCTTTTTTAAGGTATAAAATTTTGTCAAGGGTCCCTTAATGCAGGGGTGCAGAATATGTCCGAACGCGCGAACGATGTTCGTGGGAAATTCTGGCTGTCTGGGGAAATTTTGAATATTTATTATCTTAGGAAAAAAAAAAAAAAAAAACGGAAGTAAGAAAAAATTACTGAAAAAACAAACTTTCTAATATTAAACTACAAATTAACAGCTGTATTCTTCTGTTACAAGTGTATTCCCTTTAAATACCCATTACCCCCCCCCCCCCCCAAAAAAAAAAAAAAAAAAAAAAAAAGTACTAAGTATTTGAAATTTGATGATAAATATTTGGTGATTCATTTAAGCTAGAGAAAATATCAAATATAACTTTTTTTTTCCTATATAGTCTTGCTAAAATGCTACAAACAAGAATAACTACCCAGTCCACATAAATAAACACTTTAATGACAGGACGCTGGGAGAAATGATGTGTTTGTTTACTTTAGCTGATAAAACAGGGAGGGAAGAAGGGGAAAGGGAAGTAGGAAAGACTTTTTTTTTTTTTTTTTTTCATGATTTTGAGTCTCATTTACAGAAGTTAAGTTATGAGTTTCAATTGTGCATTCAGCAATTGCCTCCCCTCCTCCCCCTCCCCCTCCCAATCGGACCACACACACAGACACAAAAAAAAAGAAAGAAAAAGTATTTGAGCAATTAGCCAGTGATTAAACGTAAGTTTTTGAATGAGTTGGTTCTTTTGTGTCTTAAAGTTTAGTTTCCACATAACAATATTAATTTTAGCAATTAATTAAAACTTCTGTTGTTCTTTTATGGATATTTATAGAAGCCTAATCATTTCATATTAATTGTTAATAATCTAAAATTATGCTTAAGATTCTTTGTATTATTTTCTCAATTTAAAATTACTTTGCATTAAAGTAACATACATACTATTCTTCAGTTTCTTCTTTTTTTATTATTCAATAGAAGAAAGTATTTGATTCATAAAAAAATTTTGAGTTACGGTTTTTGATGGATTTGCATGTTTTGAGAGTACCAGAACACAATTTGACAATTTTTGAAAATATCTGTCCATTTATGTGTGTGTGACAAAAATTTTGTAGCGACTGTATCTTGGGAACTACTGCACATAATTTCATGTAAATTAATATACACACACACCTTGACATTAATTACTGTCTATCAACTTTTGGTGCCAATCGCTCATTAAGAGGCACTGCTGTACAGCAATTTCCGCAATTTCAGAAAAGGCTCTATCGTAGGAACTTTTGCATGAAATTGCATATTAATTTATATGCAGATGCACCTTGACATAAGTTAGCGCCTATCAACTTTTGGTGCCAATTGCACAACAGGTGGCGCTGTTATGCATAGATTTCCGCAATTTCAGGGAAGGCTATATCTCAGGAAATACAGCATAGAATTGCATCTAAAAACTGTATGTAGATGCACCTTAACATAAATTAGTTTATGCCATCTTTTGGTGCCAATCGCTTAACAGGTGACGCTGTTATACAGCGATTTTCACAATTTATGAGAAATCTATATCTCAAGGTTTATTGTGCATAATTGAACAAAACTTAATATATGGAAAAGCCATTATGAGACATTATTTTTTTTTAAATTGGGTATATATATGCGAAAGGTGATGCTGCTATACTGCAATTTTCCTTGAAAATGGGAAACATATCTGCACGGTAAAAATTCACTTCCGTTGGACATTTCGACTAGTAATACATCTCTGAAATGAAAATCGTCTCTATTAATAAAGGATTAAAAAAAAAAAAAATTCTATTGCAGGAATTTGTATAGGAAAATATAGAAGAAAGTTAGTTTTGTGATATCTTCAACATAAGTTTTTTTTTTCCTCCCCGGGGGAAAAAAAAGGCAGGGTTTAAAACTCATATATATATGTATTAATACATATCAACAAATGTCTTAATTAGCTGTTGATTCTGTCATTCTTTGAGCACTATTTTCTCGGGCTATATGACTCATATGCTCAAAGTTAAAATTTGCCCATTTTGTATCTCTATACCAATTTGTCTCCTATTTATAGCATATAACTTTTTTTTCTGTTTGTACAGATTTTGTTCTGTTTCATGCATATCAGTTAAGGGTAATTCCATTTTAAATCAACAAATTTTCAAAAAAGTTGTTGCATGACAATTTTTGATTTTGATGACAATTTGCATGTGCTTTCCCCATACCTTTTTGACCACAAAAATATATTTTTTTTATTTAAAAAAAAATTACCCTTTGATATGAAGGCTATTTTTGTCGTTGCCAACAGCAAAAATTAGATATTTTGATGCTTTGCTTTATGAACTATAACTTTTTTCCTATCAAAGCTATCAAACTCAACTATAGCTCATTGGAAAGCTAAAAAAAAGATCTTTTTCCATATGGTATCAATAAATTTGAGATTTAAAAACAAAGGTTATTTTTTCAAGGTCAAAGTTTGCGATGCAAAATTAATTTTTTGCCACTTTTGAAAATTAAAAATCCTATGAAGGGCTTGGAATAACAAGCCCTCTTTTTTTTCTTATATACATATATAAGGTTGCTTATTGTATTAAAAAGTTTGGCTTGTTACTCTGCCCCCTTCACAAGATACGACCCCCCAAAGTTGCAAATTTTCTAAAAAATCCAATTTTCAATGCTAAAAAAATGCATGTGGGGGGCAAGGTAAATTTTTTTTTACTTATGTGATTTTAAGTACTTCATACCATCTTTCAAACAAAAAAAAAATTACTTTGTTATTCAAAGGCGTTTGGCAGCTATAAGGGTCTGAATTTTCAAATAATCACACTAAAACCATCCAATTTTTTCATGTACTTTTTTTTGGAAACATGTCATTTATTATTATTTTTTTTATTTGATGGACTTAGATTGACCTCACAAATAAGAATATATCATATTCCTACTTTTCCTCATTTATAGTAATCTATTTGCCAGTTAAAAGCAAGAATAGACAGATTTCAACTTGTCCAGCCTTGCTCCCACATGTATAGAACAGTTCCCTTTAGGCAAACAGTACCTACCTGTGGTAGGAACTGTGCCAATGACAAGGCTGCTTGAATATTATTGGATACAATTTGACCAATAATATATCCTGATTTGAAAGTAGGGTTATCTAAATTTGCCGATCTTAAGACCAAAATTTTGTGTGTTAGCTGGAGCATCTGGTACACATTCAGTGTGCGTTTGTTTGTACCATCAAAATGTAAAACTTATGCTATCAGCGATTAAAAGTGATCATAGCTATACAAAGATCTGCTGCAGATTATGGTCTGTGATACTGAAAATGAGAATTGTATGTTTTCGGAATGTACTGCATGTCCAGGTGTGGATGCCATTTTATCACTGATTTCTCCAAGTAACAGCACCCAAATTGACTTGGAAAATGATGAATTTGAGGATTTGCAAGTTTCATATAAGCAGTGGATGTCCACAGACAGATGTGAACTGACATCATGTGTGCTACCTTTACAAGAATTCTTGGTTAAGTGTTGTGAAAAACTTGAGCATCTAAAGAGCCACCATTTCATTGCCAGTAAACAAGCAGCATTTCTAAAATCAAAGAAAGAAGATCTGGATAAGGGGGAATTTTTGATACTTGGAGATTTTTCAGAGAATTTCTCTTGTGTTGTTCAAGACGAGGTGCAGACCTATCACTGGTCAGGTGTGCAATGTACGCTTCATCCTTTTGTTGTCTACTGGGAAAAAGATGGAGAAATTCAAACTCAAAGTTTTTGCTTTGTAAGTGACTGCCTTGACCACAACACAACTACATTCTACGCCTTTCAAATGATCCTTGTTAAAAAACTGAAAGCAGATCATGCTTTAATTTCAAAATTATTCTATTTTTCAGATGGATCTGCCGCACAGTACAAAAACAGGAAAAACTTCATTAACTTGAGCCATCATGAACAAGACTTTGGGATAAAAGCAGAGTGGCATTTTTTTGCTACATCCCACGGGAAAGGCCCTTGCGATGGGATTGGAGGAACAGTGAAGAGGCTAGTGCGAAAGGCTAGTTTGCAACGACCGGTCAGTAATCAAATCTTGAATCCATTAGATGTCTTTGAATACTGCACTGAACATATTAATAGTGTAACGTTTTTCTATGTTTCCTGTGATGATGTTAATGCAGTAGGAAAAGTTCTTGAGGAAAGATATAAAACAGCACTATCATTACCCCAAACTCGGTCTTTCCACAGCTACATTCCACTCAACAGAAATATCATTCATGCCAGACGTACATCATTTTCTTTAGATTTTACAACCTTTCATGTCATCAAAGACGAACTTATCAACCTTAGATTATCCACACCAACAACCCGACCAAAGTTGTCCGATTATGTTTGTTGCGTATATGATGGTGACTGGTGGCTAGGAGAAGTGGTGGAAATAAACGTATTTGATGTCGAAGAAGAATACAGGATCCACTTTTTTCATCCTAAAGGACCTGGAACATCGTTTAAAAAATCAAGTCATGATAACCAAACTTGGGTTCGGTTTCAAGATATTTTGAAAATCCTGACTGCGTCAGAACTATGGTCAGCACAGGGAAGAGGTCATAATATCACACCTGTGATGAGTGAACATTTGTCAACTCTTCTCTATGAGACAATAAACCACTGAACAAAAAAGTTTTGCATGTTTTGAGAGGTAAGTTAAATTCTATATACCAAGATGTTAGAAACCTTAAATTAGCTTATCAAAGTTTAAATGTGTTCTTTGACAACTCTTCTTAGTCTTTTTAGTTGTTTTCACCATTTAAAACTAACAATTAAGTAAAAAATAACTTTTCACTAACACCTAAGATTAAGAAGTATGAAAATAATTGCGTTGTTTCAGTATAATTATTTGAAAATTTAGACCCTTATAGCTGCCAAACGCCTTTGAATAACAAAGTAACTTTTTTTTTGTTTGAAAGATGGTAAGAAGTACTTAAAATCACACAAGTAAAAAAAAATCTACCTTGCCCCCCACATGCATTTTTTTAGCATTGAAAATTGGATTTTTTAGAAAATTTGCAACTTTGGGGGGTCGTATCTTGTGAAGGGGGCAGAGTAACAAGCCAAACTTTTTAATACAATAAGCAACCTTATATATGTATATAAGAAAAAAAAGAGGGCTTGTTATTCCAAGCCCTTCATAGGTTTTTTAATTTTCAAAAGTGGCAAAAAATTAATTTTGCATCACAAACTTTGACCTTGAAAAAATAACCTTTGTTTTTAAATCTCAAATTTATTGATACCATATGGAAAAAGATCTTTTTTTTAGCTTTCCAATGAGCTATAGTTGAGCTTGATAGCTTTTATAGAAAAAAAGTTATAGTTCATAACGCAAAGCATCAAAATATCCAATTTTCGCTGTTGGCAACGACAAAAATAGCCTACATATCGAAGGGTAAATTTTTTTAAAATAAAAAAAATATATTTTTGTGGTCTAAAAGGTATGGGGAAAGCATGTGCAAATTGTCATCAAAATCAAAAATGGTGTTGCACACCCCATTTGTTGATTTAAAATGGAATGACTCTTAAGTCATATTGCTTACTTTTCTTATACCGTGTCCCACAATAATTCATCTTGTAAGCAGAAAATTACAGAATTTTTATTGAATGATTATAGTTCATACATGTTTGTCTTATTCTTGTTTTCGTAATTCTGTAATAAAAAGGTATTTTAAATTTTCATAGTCAGCAAAGTGCAATAAAACAAAGCAAAATTAACTTATGTATAATTATGTACTATTATTAAGAATTATAGCCTTAAAAATTGTTAGTTAATAAATCCAATTACCTTAAACTTTTTAATTTTTCATCTGGTGGACATTAATAGCAACATTAAATTTAGATGTAGTTAAGAAAAAAAATGTAATATAGTAGCATAAAAAATCTCCCTCAGTATTTGGACTAAAGAAAGATTTCCCCTTCCTCCTCTACCCCCCCCCCCCCCCCCCACCAACAAGAACAAAAAAAAAACTTTCAGATAATAGGTTGGTGCGTTATTTTTGGGGAAATTTAGAATGTGTTCTGGGGAAATTTCAGAGGTCTGAACATTTTCTGCACCCCTGCCTTAATGGACCCAGGTTTGCCTCAAAAGAGATCCCTGTATACAGTGCAGAATATGTATTCATGTATTGCTGAAAGTAAATATCTTGGTGTTGTGATCATGTGCCAACTAATTACTAAAGAAAGTAGTTATGTATCTGGTCTTGATAATAAAAATTGTACTTTTTTTTCCCTAGCTGTCATAATTAACCAATGTAGTTAAAAAAAAAAAAAAGTATTTTTTATATATTTTTTCATTCTCTACAACATTCCCTTTTAAAATTTATCTTTTGAAAATAGTAAAGTGAAAGAGCAACGTTACTCAAAACTTTCTTCAAGGTTACTATTGAAAACATTCACTAAAATGCTGACTGGCATAAATTTTTATTATAGGGTATTCCACAGTGTTTGATATATAACTCAGGCCTACAAAAATGAAGTTGACGAAATTTGATTTGATGATTTTAGCTGATCTTTATGTTTTTCATGTGCTGAAACCGAAAATGCAACCCATTTTTCTCTTATCACGTATAAATTTTTGTCAATACAGGGTGTTTACCGGCACAATTTCTTACATCGTAACATAAATTTGGTTGGATGGTTGGTATGGTTTTGCATCACACTAATGCTGTGCAATTAGAACAATAGTTATCCATGATTAATTAATCATGGAAACATATTATAAAACTTACCATATAATTATATTGGTGGAAGAATATTGAAAGAAATTATATAGGCAGGCACCCTATATTGGCAAAAATCTATATGTGACAGAGACAATTGGCTGCATTTTCGGTTTCTGCATACCAAAAAACATAAAGATCAGTCAAAATTATAAAATCAAATTTTATATGTTGACCTGTGTAATTTGTATGCAAAAATGGGAAATTTGTATTTATATAAGTAAATGCTTGTGTGAAAATTAATGAATCTACAAATATTAATAAAAATCTGTGTTTATTTCAGTCACCTCCTAATGAAGATTATGCAAAAAATGGGATCAATGACCTCATGAGTGGTAAGTTTTTATTATTATTAATGAAGGGCTAAAATGAGAAATTTCATTAGCGCAGGGGTTAAACATTTCAGGGTGTACACCTAAATTCAGTTTAAAAAAAATTTTTTCCTGTATCTGAATTTTTTTTTAATTACAGTCGAACCTTGTTTACGTGAATCTTAAGGGGATAAAAAAAATTGTTTGTGCTATCAGTAACTAATCTTCATTTTGACGGGTATTGTGAAACAGTTCATGTTAACGAGGTTCAGCTGTATTTTGTTTTTATAGAAATCTCATTTTTAATGAAATACTGCCCCCATCTGTTTTTCAAACTGTCCCACCTAGTGAAGCAGGTTGGGACATTGTAAAGCGGGGTTGTCAAGTTTCTTCCAAGGTAGGAAAAACCATGGAAAAAAACGGCTGGACTAGAAGAATCTTTTTCATGGAAGAAACTGTTTTTCTTAAAAAATTATCCTTTAAATTGCAGATTTGTAAGATGCAATGGATGCATTTATCTTATAAACAACTTTAAATAACTTTAATTATACCTATAAAATTTTAATTTAATATTTAATTAATTATGAGATTTTTACCAAAGTGATCTTCCGTAAAAATCTTCAAAGTGGTCTTTGGTGTCTGAGGATTACACTCCAAAATACATAAAAAGAATAAAAAATCCAACATAAAGTTTTGATTTTTAAAAATAAATTTTACTGAATGTTCTACAACATTGATTTATTTCTTTGATAGTTTGGAAAGTGACAAATTAGTTTTTATTAGTAGTATACTGTATATGTTGTGTGTATTAATCCATAAACATTATTTTCTTCGTTTTTTTTTACTTTAACCTGCATTTGAATTCTGAAAATATCATTGCATATATAATTTTATTTATTCATTCATGTTTATATTTTTCTCAAAACAGATTTATGAAGACATTCATTCACGTTTCTGTTTTTTTCTTTTAATTAGGATGTGTTGAAGAAGTTAATTTAGATGATGATGTTCCTCCACAACCTCAGTCAAAGCTAGAATTTCGCACACCAGATGAGGAATTTAGTAAACCAAGTGCAGTTCCTGCCTCTCCTCCTGCAGAATTAAAGCCTTCTGAACCACCCAAACCTCAAGCTAGAACATCAAAAAGTGCCGAAAAAACAGCCGAAGAAGTAATATTGCTTCTCATGTTAGCTAGTTAGATTAATTAAGATTAAAAACTATTAAAAGTTAAGTTAGAAAACATTTCACGTGTATATATAATATTTAAAAGGTAACAAACCACTTTAAAACATGTAGATAAAATATTTTTATTAGAAAAACAACACAAAGCTTTTCGCCATTATAACAATAGCATCATCAGGTGTAATTGCGTTACATATAACCAGCAATATATAAACAAGAGAAGTTCAAACGGTTATGGCACGTATTGTGCTCATAGAGGAAAAAAAAAAATACTGAAAATGATATTGAAATGAAAAAAATTTTATTGTAACCGTAACTTTAAAAAAAATATATATATATGTATATTGTGTAACCGTAACTTTAAACCATTTGAACTTCTCTTGTTTATATATTGCTGGTTCTATGTAACGCAATTACACCTGATGATGCTATTGTTATAATGGCGAAAAGCTTTGTGTCGTTTCTCTAATAAAAATATTTTATCTACGTGTTTTAAAGTGGTTTGTTACCTTTTATATAGCTAGATTAAGATTTTTTGATAAATTGGTTGAATTAATTTTTATAAAAATTTAAAAAGTAAATTTTGCCATGTTAATCTTTGGCTTGTTAACTCTGTTAGAATTCTGAGTTAGTCACTTTCATGTTTATTAAAATTAATTCAGCTAATTCTGTTTAGTCTGTGTATTTTATTTTGTAATTCTTTCCTTTGAAATTAAAAAGTGTTTGCTTTGCCTGTCTATGTTCTAAAGTTCAATTTGAAAAACTTCTGTAGATATTTGTTATTTAAAAAATATTTTAATGAATCTTTTGAGATTTTCTAGTTCAAAATTGTAATGTTTTTACTGTATTTTCTTCACAGCCTAATCAACAGTTATTTTAGCTTAAAATTAAGAATATGATTATGCATTTAAGGGGACTTGACGTCTTTTGCTTGGCATTAAAGGTTTTATATATAAGTTTATATTTTGATTGAATGCTTATAAATTGAACTATATTAGGTTTGTTCAATACAATATATGTTTAGGTAACAGTTCTTATGGTTTCTGATATGCTTTTTTTTTTTTTTTTTTTTTTTTTTTTTTTTTTACACAGATTTGAAATCTTTAAATTGTGTTTACTCAGTTTGCATTTTCTCATGAATTCATGATCGTCAAAATGCTAAAACTTCTAGACATTTTAGGAAAGACTGCATAGTTTTAATTTTATGTTTAATAGGATATCTGCTTAAAAGAATTATGGCTAGATTTTGAAATTTAGTAGATTTTGGGGAAACAAAAACAAAAAAAAAAAAAACCCCAGGTGTATATGTAAAAATTTACAAAAAATAAAGAATATACAGTAAATCACCGTTTATACGTCTCTCATTTATGTCTTTTACATTTATATGTCCTTCCAGTGAAGTCCCGATTCATTCTTATTCATTTTAATGCAAAAATTCTACGTTTATACGCCGCTAATATAGGTTTATAAGTCTTTTCCATTTTACTGAAATTCCCAAAATTTCTCAACCTGTCAATATTTTACATTCTAAATAAGACAGATTTTTCCTAGAAAGCATCTTAAATGGAGGAACACAGGAAAGGTCAAAGAATCAATTGAATTCACAGTAGATTTTTTAATGCTCACAGGCAAGCAGCAAATCAGTCGAATACTAAAGGTTTGTAATGTTATTAAATAACTATCTGTATGGACATAAATTGTATGCTTATTATTAAAGATATACAATATATATAATTAATATTCAAAATGTGTTCATATAGTTCTCAAGAAATATAATACTAAATGAATGATATATGTAATTAGTATGCAGTCATGCATTAATAGTATAATTTTTTTCATTTTTTATAGTAAATCTTTTTTTTTTTTTTTACTAATTGTCTTTAAAAGAAGTGCAATATACATTTAGTCATTTAAGAAACTTTATTAATTAGTATATACATACACTCCTTCTCATATTTATAAGGACACTTTATATTTTGAAATAACTAATGTAAAAATAATTGTGAACAAGATTATACTAAATGCACTTAATATATCTAGTATTGTAAAAACCAAAACTGCTATAATTTTTTTAATATGAAACAAAATTAATAAAAAATAATACAAAATATTATTTTCTTCACGTTTTTCGATGTTCATAATTATAGGGACAATCAAGATTTTTTCATTTTACTTAACTTACAAGTGGATAAATTACAGTTGACACACGAATTCGTTAACTACTGGGCTAGAATTATTCATATATAAGCCTTCAATTTTTCTTGGGCGGACATTACTAATAATTCCTCGAAAAAAAGAACGTTCATGTAGTGAAGTGTGATAAATGTGTTTTTTAAGTGGAATGATAATTTCAATCCACCGAATTTCTAATGAAATTCGAAGATCGAAAATTGCTGAAGGAAATATGATCAAACGTTGAACTGCTGGTTCGATAGGAGAGAGATCTGATGCAAAATCAGAGATGTTTTACAGAGATCGAAGACTCATAATTCCTCTCACTGTTCTACTAATAATGATTGCTGCTGAATTTGCTCGTAATTTTTAACGAAAGGTTGGTGTCTACATTTATGCATGTTTAAAATAATATGTTACAATGAACAAAAAACCGGTAATAATCAATAAGCATTTAATGGGGGAAAGAACGTCTGTGTTAAAGTTGAATAAAGACAATATTAAATGGTAAAATGTCGCATTTTCAGATGAAAAACATTTTATTCTTGATTAATCAAATGGTTTTAACAGTTACTGGCACGATCTGAAGATAGTGAAAGACAGAGCAGATTTTTTAAAGGCAGGTATGAATCGGGCATTTTAAAGGTAGATCTATGGTGCTCTGGGAAGCTGTTTATACTGAAGACAAAATGAATTTAATAATTTTTTCTATTATTATGAACATCACGAAAATATCTTCAAATTTTAAACTTGGAATTCTCAGATTTTTGTTAGATTTTGTTAGTTTTCTTTTAATTAAAATGTGAAAATAATAACCTTCTAATTTCTGATAAATTAGCCATTTTAATTTTATCCATAATTTAATTGTTGCCAACTTTTTTGACAGAAAAAAAAGTACATTTACGTAATATGAGGAAAATAAATTAGAAATATCAGTTGTATCCATAGATATGTTAATATATATAGATCTACCATCCCCATGTTTTCGTGCAAAGATTTTTGATGCCGAAAAAAAAGCTTTGGAATCAGTCATTAAGTGGCATTGAAAAGAAAAAGAAAAATGAATTTGAAACTGTATTTGTTGTTTTTCATTCACCTTTACTAAATAAATTATTCATAAATTTTATTTGATAAAATATTCACGTGTCTTCCCATGTGTATTCACTCGGGAAAAGACGACCATATTTTGGTAAAATCGCAGTCTTTTCCCAAGTGAAAAGAAATCACTTTTCTTTCCCAATGATTTTTTTTTTCAATCTATATATTATTACTATATCTATGGTCTTATCGTTACAAATAAGGTACCAAATGAAAAGGAGCAATTTTTGTAAATCCGACTGATTAAACAGCGTACCGATCGGACAGTTAGATTTTTTAAGTTAACTAAAGTATGAATTTTAGGTGGCAACAGCAGAAGATTGTATAGATACAGTGTTTTTATTAAGGGTCCTAGCCCGTATTTGTGCAAGTTTTGTAGAAAACCACAAAAAACTCTGAATGGCTAGGCTGACGAGTGCGCCCTGGGATCAAACCCAGCACCTCATGTCTACCTGCTTTGAGTGTATAACTGCTTTTCTGTTGGTGGGCCCTACACCTTAGAATAATAAAAATTTTTTAAATCTGTACAAGTAAATATTAAATTTATTACAATTTATACATGTCCAGAAAGCATTCATATTTTTCTTGTCTCACAGTAATTATAAGAATTTCAGACACAATTCAAGCTTGTTTAACATTCAGAATTATTGCTTTTTCTTAAAAACTTCAATATCAACAGTCATTAAGAGAGAGAGAGAAAAAAAAAGTTTTTTCTGTAAAATATTTAAATACAAGATATTAGGATATGCATTTTTATTTTACTGGTTAAATGCACATTACTAAAAAAATTAAAACATACAATGTGGTATTGCAAATAAAATGATTTATCAATCAAAATGATCTATCAATTATTCATAAATCATGAATTCTTAGAAGCCTAAAGTTTTGTTTTTATATTAATCAAAATGTTATGTTTCTCCAAAAACATTAATAGGTTTACCTTTTAAAACATACTTAAAAGTAATACCTTATTGAAAACAACTATATTTTTAAGTATCACATAATTAAGTTTAACATATACTATATTAAGCATAGTTATAAATAAATTTCATAGTAACATATTTTGAATGAACATAGAAATAATTCATAATAAAATTTTAAAAGCCTAAAGTTTTTATATTAATTAAAATGTTACAACAATGTGTTTTTCAAAGAACTTGAATCTATTTACTTAATCTATTATTTTATTATATATACAATCTATTTAAAAAAAATCTTTATAAACTATATTTCGTTAAACTAAGTTTTTATATGACAAATTATAAATATAGGTTTTTGACATGACTGTTTTAACCATGGTTTAAACCGTCGAAAACCTGCCAACCCTGAATTCTATCAATTCATTCAATAGTTATGAATTCTCTACAGAGTTACAGGACACCCTATATATGCCTGGGGAAGTTGGGGGTTAAAAGATTTTTAGTATAATCTAATTTTTATTGAAAAATATGTTTCAGCTTTTGTAATAAAATCAGGCATGAGAATTTTCTGCGGATTCACGATTTTCTGCTTTTTTGAGATTCTCGTTAATTCCGCCTTTTTAATTTTGTTAAAATTAAACTCTAATAACGATCAGTGTTCAAACGCTCCATGAAAAACTTTAGACTCTCAATCTTTTTCCATCCAAAATATAAATGTCAATATTAATTTTAAACATGCTTTATTAGATTCTATAACATATAAAAGAACAGAATTATTGAATATTTCTCACTCATGTATTTTTTTTTTTTGTCCTCCCCCTCCCCCCTTTTTCATCCAATCAAACATTCTGCGGGAAGCGTTTTATTTTTGAATATTTATTCATCCACAACGTTAATTTTAAACTTACTTTATGATATTCTAGAATCTATAAAGAAGTAGAATTGTGTTTAATATTTCTCTCATGAACTACTTTTTACCCCCCTTTGCCCATTTTACACCACCAGCCGATGATTAAATGTTGATTGCTAGCTAACGTTTTTTTTTTTTTTTTTTTTTTTTAACACGTTTTATTGTGTTGATGTGCATTATTCTTTTAGTCTAATTTGTCACTTTTAAAATATTTTGTATAGTTTTTTCCTGTGAGCATTATTTTTCATTTGAAATAAATTTTATGAACGTACATTTGTATAGATTTCCCCATGGGCATTATTTTTCTTTTAAAATTAATTTTATGAACATGCATGTTTCCTCTTTTTTTAATTTTCTGCACTCTCATGCCTGTAAAATTAATCATAAATAGATATAATTGACATTCTTGTACAAAGTTATTATTCTGTTATGCGAAAAGAGCTTTGTTGTTGTATTCAAATCTAATATTTCCCTGTAAGTTACTATTGTATTTTAATGATGATCATTTTTATAAAAAAAATCAAAGTAAAATTAATTAGTATAATTCTGTTTCAGCAAGAGGAAAATGATACAGTATTAGAAATCTCAGTTTCAGACCCACAGAAAATAGGTGAAGGCATGGGTGCTTATGTTGTATATAAAGTCTCCACTAGAACAAACCTGCCCTATTATAAAAAGAAAGGATTTTCAGTCTCTAGAAGGTTTAGTGATTTCCTTGGTCTTCATGATAAATTGGTGGAGAAGCATCTTCATTTAGGAAGAATAGTCCCCCCTGCTCCTCAAAAAAATATGATTGGTAAGATTGTTTCTTCAGTTTTGTCATATTACATTGTACTTCATTATACAGGATGAATAATTTCAAAGAAACTTTGTATTACCCACATCGCTAATGTATGCAGCAAGACTTTGAGTTGAATGCCACAATTTATGTCTGTATTTGATGTGCCAGAATTGCTTGCTTTAATTTTCTAAGCGATAGAACTAATTTTTTAAACTTAAATTCATGTGTACAACATAAATTTTAACATGATTTTGTTTATATTATGAGTATTTAATAAAAATAATAAATTGAAATCTAGAAGAAAAATAAAATGATAGTTATCATTAAATAGAGACATAGTAAATAAGTTATGGCATTAAGTTATGATACATATATTAAAGATTAGGGTATACAAAAGATGAACAAGTACTCTTTTAAATTACTCTTTGTGCAAGTCTCATGGCGCAAGTGAAAGTCAACACATGCCATTTATTTGTGTCCATGATTTCATTCTTCAAATACTTTTTAAAGAGGTTTACTTTAAATTTTTTCTTGAGAAAAATATTAAATATTGGAAAGAGCATGAGATTTTTATACAATATTGGAGTAAAAACTTTACTTGAGTTATAATGTTAAAAGCCTAATTATTTACTCCTTGGCCCATTCGACCAAGCGCCCGGTCATCCTCAGGGAACATCTGTCGTGATCTGCTTCTGTCTTCCTTAAGGGCCCTCTTCACTCACCGCCACCGGAAGTCGAAGCTAATGTTATTCTATGGGAAATTTTTCTTTACAAATAACTTATTAACTAATACATATTTTTAAATTCTGTTCTCACATTCAGAAAATTCCCAACTGTTAAACCTTTTTTAAAAATGTGTATTTTTTTAATTTTTAATATTTTATTTTGAAGCTGCAATATATGATTTTTCAATGTGTGAAATTTTATCATTTTGCAATTTCAAAATAAAATATTAAAAGTTAAAAAAATACATTTTTAAAAAAGGTCCGTGAATTTAACAGTTGGGAATTTTCTGAATGTGAAAACAGAATTTAAAAATATGTATTAATAAGTTATTTGTAAACAAAATTTCCCCATAGAACAACATTGGCTCGGGCTTCCGGTGACGGTAAGTGAAGAGGGCCGTTAAGCATGGCATACCATCTATCATCCAAATGCTTCTTGGCTTGTCGATCATTACAAGTATGCTTGTTGGCCATAATTTCTATTGTTTTGTGCATTATAGCATATTTATAGTTATTATAATTTGCTAGTTTTTAAACATTCTGAAAATCTAAGTTTATATTTTGGTCATGATTCGTTTTAGTTAATACTCATTTAGATAGTAATCGTTTTGTTAATAATTGTTTTACTATAATCTAGCATACTTGTAATAATCGACAAGCCAATGAGCATTTGGATGATAGATGGCTCGCTATGCTCAAGGAAAAAGGAAGACAGGTGCGGATCTTGACTGATGTTCCCTGATGATGACCGGGTGCTCAGTTAAATAGACCAATTAGTAAATAAGTAGGCTTTTAAAATTATAACTTGAAGTAGAAATTGGGATTTTTCAGCTTTTATGTACAGGGTGTCCTATAAGTCTGTAGACATTTTAAAAATTCATAACTATTGAATGAATTGATAGAATTGAACACGGTTTGCAAAATATTATTTTCGTGAAGGAGGATTTTTTTAGTAGTTAAACAGTCAAATAGTTAAATTTTTTGCACAGATGTGAAAGAAAAATATAGAAAGGAAAGTCCTATAAATTGCACTATTTTGCGATTAGAACAGTTAATTTCTTATTTTGCCTTCTATTTGTGTGTATGTGAAGTTTTAATTGAGATGCTGACTTGGTGGATAAAGCGTTAGTGGTTAAGATGCTTTCCCTCAGGTAAGAACTGCCGAATGAAGCTGCAGTTAGCAGTGTTATAACTCATTTGCAGACTGTAATTTGTGGTGACGACGGTCATATAGAATAGGATTTATATGCCTATAAACATTTTCATGCGGATAAGTACAGTTTTTCCTGAAAATGTGTGGTCTGGTCATGCACAGCGTTCTCTATCGACAAATGGCTTAATTATTTTTTCTTTACCAAAAAAAATCCCCCTTCACGAGAATGTTTTTTTTTTAGCAAACCACGTTCAATTCTGTCAACTCATTCAATAGTTATGAAGTTTTTTAAATGTCTACAGACTTAATAGACACCCTGTAAAACTATTTTTATTTCTGCAGTAATGTACCCTTAACAAAGCTTTTGCTCTGTAAATAAATTTGTATTTTCTAATATATATTTTAGTTGCATCATCTAATTAAGGTTTTTTTTTTTATTGATAAGAGTGGAAATAGTCATTCTTTTTTATAAGTGAAAGATAAAGCAATTATGTGATTGTAGCATGTGTTTGCCATCTAAATTCTGTTTTGGTTTGATGTCCATTTTTCATGCAAAGTTTCAGGCAGTGGCCTCTGTAGAAAATTTTTCAGGAGGGGGCAAACTTAAAATTGCAAAGTTACAGAATATATATATATTCTGTATATATCTAATTTAAATTTAATTAGATTCAAATAATTTGGTGGTTGGTTGAGATGATCAAGCAAAACTGTGTATAAGCATTTACTACAACAAATTTTTATTCATGTAATTTGAGCTAAAACATTTTATTTAAAAAATTATATAGTTTTTTCTAAACCAACACTAATTCGAAAAACTTACTATGAAGTGGATTTAAATTCTATTCACAGGGAAAGGTTAGTGATAACCTATAAATGGAAGTTAGGTCAGTTTGACTCTAAATGGCACTGTGCCATAAATTTTATTTCAAATTTAATGACATTATTTTAAAGCTTTATATGTAATTTGTAAAAATAATTTTTTACTTAATCTAATTTTTCAGGAGGGGGCAAGTGCCCTCCTTTGCTCCTATGTACCGACATCCATGCAGGTTACCCTTTTATGAATATGATCCCTGTATATGTAAAAAGTGACTAGAGCAGCAATCTGAATCTAAACAACAAAATGTAAAAACACAAAAACTTGAATCTAAAAAAAAAAAAAAAAAAAAAAAAAAAAAAACCCTACATTGAAAATGCTCTAAACTTTGCTTTGGGAACCCACTGCCTATGGTAGCTTCTTTTCTACCCTCACTGCATCAGGTCCAGGTTTCCATTGCCTGCAGAAAGGTATTTTCAGGGCATTTTAATTTGGGCATTTATCGACGACAGGTGGATCTGCTATTATTTAAGAACTTAGATTTTAAAGATGACTGTATTTCATAATCTATTGAATGTTTTAGTTTTGAACAATGTATTTTATAGCCCTGGCTTTTTACACTATATTATATCATTCCAAGATATATAATAAATGAAATAAAAAGTTAATTTTCTTTTAAAAGAACTAAAAAATTTTAATCAGCTTAATTCTTTCTATTATATACTATCATTCTTTTTCCAATAAATATTATTATAAATAATAATTAAAAAAAAAAAAAAAGGATTTTTATTTCAAAGGAATTAGTAGGAAAAAATGAAAAATAAAAAGTTATTGTATAAAAATTTTATGCAAAGATAACTATTTCTATTGCATTACCATTTGATATTTAATAAATGAAAAAAAAAAAAAAAAAATTCACCTTCAAATGAATGAAAGACACGCAGACGATTAAAAAAAAAAAAAAGAATAAATTTCAGAAATATCAAACATTGAAGCCAATATTTAAAATTGAAATAAATAAGTTTGAATTTGAAAAAATCTTGGTTGGGGGTACACACCTATGGGATTCCAGGTACCCATCTGCAAAATTTTGTAGCTCTGCAATTAGTAGTGCGAGCACCGGTGCACAGACATTTCTCTTTATTTATATAGATAACTTTATGTAACATACTCATTTTATATCTTTTACACTCACTTTATATAACATACTAGATTAAGATTATTCATTAAGTAGGTGAAAATTTATTACAATTATCTAGTGATAAAATATTGCAGAACATATTTTTTAAGTATTACAACGTAAAAAAAAAAAAAATCCTCAAAAGCTTCATTACTATTCCTTACAGCTAGATAGCATTGCAGCAGTGGCATCGCCAGAAAAAATTTCAAGGGAGAGGCACAACCTGAAAAAGAAAAAAAAAAATTAAATAAAATTCCAATAGCATAGTTTTGAAGTTAAAGAAAAAAATGCTTATTAGAATTTTCCAAGGGGGGGTGGCAAGTGCCCCCCCTTGCCCCATTCTGCTGACGTCCATGCATTGCAGGCAATTCATTTGGTAGCAATTCAGTAATTACCCCCACCTTCTTAAGAAAAAAAAGAAAGTATTTTAAATATTGCATTTTAAAGGTGCATAAATTTGGGTAAAAAAGATTGTAGTTGTGCCATCTGTTAAACAGTTTGACACTCCTCTGTACATAGTGATGCTGGAAGATATGTTTATATATTAGTTTAGTTGACTTTCTTCTTTATTTTCGTGTACAAATTCACTCAGTAAAAATTATTTATTAAATCTGTTATTTATTAAAATTGTGTACCATGATGAATGCAGACAATTTCCATTCAGAGAAGTAGTATGACCCTAAATATCCCAAGAAAGTCAATTTTATTCTCTATAAAAAAATTTTAAAAATACATTTTTATAGTGGTTATCTCGCATATCAAGTTTCGTACAGTTACATGCATTAGAAGTTGAGATATAGCCTTCCTGTTTTCCGACACACATAGGCAGATAAGTCATTTTCTAAAAATGGTCAATTTGTGTTGCGGATTTCTAAAAACATGTAAATCTGTAGAAAACCAGGAGTCTAAAATTTGTACGAACGAATCCAACACTTTTCTTCTGTTGAAATTAGAAGAAAGTAAAAATGTCACTAGATGGTGCTTTGTATGAAGGGGGAAAAAAAAAAACCTTAGCAGTTTTTTTTTTTTTTTTCTGTACAATGAATTTAAGTTGTACATGCTGTAAGTTGTTTTGTTTTTATTTGAAAGTTCTATTTTAAAAACTATTTGTCAACTTATAGTAAAATATTGGGTAGTAGTGCTGACTCTAGAATAAAAGGGCTGCCGGGGGGAATTCTATAAAAAGGGCAATGTGTTTTGAAAAAGCATTTGCATACTTTGTGGTCTTCTATGCAATAATTTTTGTACGTGACAAAAGTAAATTATTAATTTTACGTGTGTGTGTGTATATATATATATATATATATATAGGCTATATGCATCTGTTCTTCCAGGATTGTTATAAAACTATTGCTAGAAGGTTACATGTCAGGAAGAAAAGTATCTAAAGGCTTTTGAACATTTAAAACTTTAGAAAAGGCCATTTGGTACTGAAATGTTTTTAAAGGGCCGCCGGGTGGAGCACCCTGCCAAATTAGCTTAGAGTCAGCACTAGGTAATAAAAGTTGAATTTGCTAGAATTATGAAGTATCAGGAGCAAAGAGAAATAATTTTCAAAATTCTTTTTTTTTTTTTTTGAGTTGAAAGAAAGAGGTATAGAGGTATGTTTATTTTGGTTAAGATTTTGTCTTTGAAGGCGAAAGGAATGAAATAGAAAAATGTGAAAAATCTTGGAAATTAATAATGTCTGATGTTGAGTTAGTCGCTTTATGAGCAAAAATATTTTAATTGTTGAACGTTTGCCCATTCTGGTCCCTTCTAGCTATGGCCCTGAATCAGTTATATCATTAATAACTAAATTATGACAAATATCACATTTTTTCTAATAATTATTACTAACATGTCAATAAACTGTAAAGTAATTCAGGTATTTATTAATGTATGTCAGGAGTCTATCCAGGTTTAAAGTCTTAGGTCACATTTTCGTGAAAAACAAGATATTTTTGTGAAAAAATAAAATATTGTGAAAAAATTTCCATTTTTTACAGTTATTGTTTATAACATTTAACATAAAGTTAGAGTTTTGTTGATTAAAGCATTAATTAAAAATAATACTGAAAATATCTTATAAAGTGATCTTTTTTGTAAAACAAAATCTTGTGAAGGGGAGTTGAAAATTTTCTACTGTTTATATTGACCATGGTTCACTCTTTTTACTCAAAGATCTGCTGAACTGTGACTCCATAGTCTTGGTCTAAACTTTACATTTGGTTAAGATATAAATTCGTAGTCATGTCATGTGATAAATTTTTCATCATAAGAATCATACAGATTTACAGGTGTGTAATGCTTTTTTTTTTTAAGTGAAAACTTCTTTAGGTGCGTTGAGCACTTTTGGGTGAACAAAAATCATGAAACTTGCATCATCGTCAGTGAAGGCTTTCCATGAGAAGAAACATATTTTTTACCAATTTATATTATCGAAAGTGGAATTCGAGATTTCAGCTGATTTACACGTTTTGAGGTATCCTGAATGGGTTTTCTTTTGTATCTCAGCTATTAATTAAAATAATTTCATAAGTAATACATCATTTGAAAGCTTTGTTGAGTTGGAATCGAACCTTAGCTTACAGAAATTTCTACCACTAGATGGCGCTGTAATATTTTAAAATTTCAATATTTCAAATTCTAATTATGATGAAATTATTTTCAATACATCATTCGAAAGATATTTTAAAGTTCTTTTATATTATTGAAAGTGGAATTCGAGATTTCCCCTGATTTATACGTTTTGAGGTGTCCTGAATCGGTTTTCTTTTGTATCTCAGCTACTAATTAAAATAATTTCATAAGTAATCAATATTTGTACCTAATGTAAGTCTTAGTTCATTTAATTTGGGTAGCTACAAATAGTGTGCCAAATCATATAATACAGATCATAAGCACTTCTTTACAAACCAAAAACAATTCGGAAATAATAATCTAATAGCTCGACGATACAATTCACAAGTTACTTAGTTTTCACTTCTATCGGCAGTCCCCAAAGACTGCTTTGATATTTTTTTTAATACTAGGATACAAAGTAGAATTTTAATACATTGCTGTCTAATCTATGGGGTCAAACTATTTAAAGTTTGCTTTAATGTTCAGTTGTTTAAAAAAAAATTTTGATAGTGTGAGCTTATTGTTTATAGTTCTTTAACAGGGTTCTTTTATAGTTCTTTTACATAAAAGAATTTGGCTATATTATGATCCATTAAAGGACATACAACTCAGACACCCTATTAGGATTTTCCCTTTTATTTAATTACTCATCTCTTTAAATTTATTTAAACAACTGTTAATAACTAAGTGTTCATAAAGTCAAATAGAGTAACTCTGGATTTTTATTTCTTTTTTTTTAATTATGATTATTTGAAACTATATTGAATTCAATGCTCTTATAAAGAAAATGAATTATCTTCAGAAATGTTAGCTCTCAGTTTGAGAGTTCAGAAAATGCTCAATCCAAAATAAATTTCAGAAGAGAAAGAGGAAGTTGGATCTTTTCAAATAAGGTCAAAGTTCATTTTCAGATAAATTTGAAAATATATACTTATCTTGTGCATTGCATTACGCCTTTTTCTATCAAGAGTATGATTTTTAGCTTTAAAAGTTTTGCAAGTCTGTTATTTTTCCTTTTTTCAAATTATGATAAAGTTTGCTAAACTAATGAAATTGTAATGCAAACTTTAATTTAATAAAGCGTTTTTTCTTCTGAAGGCATGACAAAGATAAAGATGTCAAAAGACGAAACAGTTACTTCAGCAGAATTTGTAGAAAAAAGGAGAGTTGCACTTGAAAGATATTTGAATCGCACTGCAAACCACCCTGTCCTGAGAATGGATCCAGATTTCCGTGAATTTTTAGAAATGGATGTAGATTTGCCCCGAGCTAAAAGTACTTCAGCTCTGAGTGGTGCTGGTGTCTTGCGTCTGTTTAATAGAGTTGGCGATTCAGTCAATAAGATGACTTTCAAAATGGATGAATCTGATCCTGTAAGTATTTATTTCTAATTTTTTTTAACTTTTGTATCAGTGTTTTGTTTGTGGAACACTTGTAATTATTTCACTATTTTGTAAACTTGAACAATGAGTTAATACTTACAGTCATGGCCAAAAGTATTTGTACACTTTACGCATTAACACTTTTTCTCTTTTATTCTATCATTTATTTGATAAATAACAAAAGTATTCAACAACAATTGAAATTAAATGTCAATAGCTGTCACTTATTAACAGTTTAGTCATTTAATACTTTGTATGTCGACCCTTGGCTCGTAGGACGGCCTTAATCCGGAAGGGCATAGATTTTGCAAGTTTTTCGCAATACTCCTGAGTTATCTCTTGTACCCAAACCTTCTTGATAATTTCAGCCAGATTCTTCTCTGTGGTCGGATTTGCCTGGCTAACCTTTAGTTTCATTACTGTCCACATGTTTTCAATCGGGTTGAGGTCAGGACTAGATCCAGGCCATGGCCCTAGGACTTCGATGTCCTCGTCGGCTACACTAAGGCCCATAATTTTATAGCAAATATGTATGCCTTAGAGAATATAAACAGTTTAGGACCAGTAGTAAAATCAGAATTTATTTTTTCCACTTGTAAAAAAAATATTTAGGAAAAAAAAAAGTGTACAAATACTTTTGGCCATGACTGTATATACCATATTTTTCTGTGTACAGTCTGCGACGGTGTATAATCTGCATGGAGCTATTTTTAGCCCTGACAAAAAATTTTCATCAGATAATCTGTACTACTGTACAGTCCATCTAAAAAATCATAATCAACATTAAAAATATTGATAAGCCGCTATGTCCTTTATTCAGCATAGTTGTTTATTTAAAAACTAACTATAATGTAACTATAAAAGTAATTATTAAAAAAAAAAAAATTGTTATTTTTCAGTTAACCTCCATGAAAAGGGAGACAATCTGTGGCATAAGGTAGTCCACACTTAGAAAATTTGAGTTTTTTTTTAAACAGATAATCTGTAGATTATATACAGGAAAATACTGTATGGTGTGTGTATATATATATCAATCATATATAAAGCATATTCTTGACAAAAATAACTAGGTACTTAATTTTTTATAACTGAAAATAAAGGTTATGCTTTGGAATACTTTCGGGTGTCTCTGTATAGTATACAAACAAGCAGAGGTATTCACTCCATTTTTAATAAGGAACATCCAATTCTCAACACAAATAACATATATCAGTTTCAGAAAATTCCATGAATATTCACGGGAGTTAGAGCACAAACAGACAGATGGACAGACAGACAAACCCATGTCATTAACACTTTTCAACCTTGTTGGAATGGAATTGTTAAAGAGCCAAAGTCATTAAAATTTTTCCAAAAGATATAAAGTTAAAAAAAATTTCACACTGTTTTGCTAGTCTTTTAATTTTCTTCCTGTCTTAACGTGTTTTAATTTGTAGGTGAACCCCCTAAGAAATTTAACTAGTAATTTTTTTAACAATATGGAATAATATAAATTTGCATTAAGTTGTTAAACCTGTTGATTTCATGTGTTTGATTTTGTTTGCTATTTTAAAATGAGGGATCTTTTTTAAAATTTTCTCATCTCATGGATAACCCCCTAAAGTGAGCTCTTTGGCATTGAAAAATAGATGCCAAAATTGAAAATAAAGTGGCATAAGTCTTCATTTTCAAATTGCAATAACTCAGTGAGATTTTGACTTGGAGAGAAACTATTTTTTTTTTCTTAGAGCGAGCAGAATATTTTTCTAAATATGTCGTGTGATATAAGGGACTGTATAAAAATTAAATTTCATATTTTAATATGTATACTGCCCTTTGTCCAAAAAAAATTCTATATTTGTAATCTGCTCTTAATTTGCACTAATTTTTTTATTGGAGTGTGTTTCTATCTTTCTTAGTTTATGAGATAATCGCTGTAACATCTATCTTGAATCACCTGGTATATATATATATATATATATAATTTGAATAATTTAATATCTTTGTAACATTCAGCGAACAAAAGATAGATGAAAATACCAACATATAATTAAATTTTATAAGATTTATTTCCAGTAAAATTATTGTCACGGTATTAAATTAATTTGAGTACCAATGATTAGTAAAAACAAGTTAAAGCACTTACTCAGAAGAGAAATGACACAAACATAACACATAAGCCTAACGATGAGATAATAGTTTGCAAAAACCATTAAAGTAATAGAAACAGTAGACATTTTATAGAAAAGAGAAAAGGATAAAATTTCCAAAGAGATCCGATAAAAAGGAAAAAAAAAGAGAATTCATGAATTGAAAATTGTAATTTTAAATGCTGAAAAATGACATAGACAGAAAAAGTCTATCTTATAATTAAGTTTTATTATTATGCAGCTAACACACAGTAGAAACTTTAATTAATTTCAAGGGCTTCAATTATAACAACTCAACCAGTGTCTTAAACTATATGACTCATGAAATACAAAAGTTTTAAACAATAACAAATTTTATTTAGTAAAACATATAGAAAATTATCAAAAACATTCTCAAAATATAACAAATTTAACAGTTACCTCATTTTATAGTTGATGAACAAGCCATAATTAAACCTCTGGCACAATACACTTGAATTACAACAGAGCCTCCGCGATCGCCACGTTGATCAGCGGGAAAGAGGGTGAAAAACTGCACTTCCACTGAACATTAAGCTGATCACAAAAGCAAGAACACGTAACTGAAGATTTGCATATTATAACTTGAACATTGAAATTACCATTATATTTGATGAACTCTACAACTTAATTGAATTTATTATTGGATATCAGCAGACTTATTTCAGATAACGATTTTAACTCAAACACTACAAACTTGAACAATTGCAGCTTAAAAAGCTGCTAAACAATTTACAACATTGGCGAAACAACAAACTTAACAATATCGATTCAAAAGACGATTATCACTTCTAGATTTTTATTTCGAACAAAACGTCGAAAAATTTCATGAGATTGACTCATATTTCAAATGTGTATTAAAGTCTAAATACAATTTCTAATAACTATTTCTACAAAGTGGCAACAGTCATAAATGAAAGAATTAAGCAGATTCAAAGTGGCAACGGCAAAGATGTAAACAAAATATCTATGTTAACGTGTAGTGCATGACAAACTGCAACTTAGATTAAAAAAAAAAATAAATAGATATTGAAAAAAAACTTAAAAGAAAGGTAAGTTAAAAGTTCTTTTTCAGAAAATAAACATTTATATATGAGAACTAACAATGTTTTTATGTGTGAGGACATTTGACAGCTATCAAAAAACAGAAATGTTCACACATCAGGAAACTTGCATTTCTATCAGCAGAGTGTAAGATTTCGGAGAACTGTACAGCTAATTCAAGCCAAGATACAGCTCAAGTCTCTATCTTGTAACAAAACAAAATAAAAAAAGGAAAATAGATTAAACAATAACACAAACCAAAATTGATACAAGGAATAAGTATTTTTAAGAAATCCACATGTTAAACGATACATATGGAGATAGTAGAAATAAACAGGTTGCCAAGCGAACATTAGTAAAAAGAAAAGATTAAAGGTAAAGAAACGATTAATCGATTTAGGTGCTACTGAAATGCAATAATTGAATGCATTAAGGGATAGTTATTAATCTTTAAAAACATAACTATATTAAAAGGTGAATTTTTAAAAGGGTTATTTAATTTTAACGTTAAGCATTTTAAAATTTCAGTTTATATTTAACTTTCAACGTAACATGAGCAAGCGCCATCTTACGTGAAAAAGAGATTTAAGTAAATACAGAAAATGATATATATATTGCGGTTCTCACATTCTCTTTTGAAATCTCATTTTGTTTCTGAGTGAAAATCTTCCCTATTTTACCATGTTTTTATTAACTTCTATTCTTGTTTGTTTGTATGTTTGGTACAAATCTTGCAATCGAAATTTAACTAACTTCCCTACTAGCTAGACATTTGAAACTTTCACAGTAGCTCAGAACCCGTTGACAACACAGTACTTCGAAGTCCGATTTTCGAAGTTTTGACTAGTTTTCTTATAATTAAAATATAAAAATAATAACATCCTAATAGCGTTAAAATAGCCATTAAAATATTAGCTGTAATTTAATTGTTGAAAAAAAAAAAAAAAAAATTACGAGTTCATTTTATTTTGACATAAAAATAAATACATTTAATTAAACGTGAACGTTAAAAAAATTATAAAAAGTTAAATTATGCATCTCACAAAATTGACGTCATTATCACTTTAAAAATTTTATGCACATTGATAAGAGTTCTGATTCATCAGAAAATTTAAAACATGGTATATAATTTTTTTTAAAAATCTTATAATTATTTTTTCTTTTAGAACTCTATTTAAATCTCAAATTGTGGTGTGGTATTGGTTAAACAACATTATTTAACAATTTTTTTTTTTTTTTTTTTTTTTGTGGTTGATAAATATGCGACCTTAACTAATTTCTGGGTGCTGAATTCAGTAGGATTTATACAATCACATTACAATTTCAGCATATTTAATCTTGTGTTTTGTTTCACTTGAATGTGATATTAAGTTACTTGTAGTTTTAATAAGTAAAAATTTGTTGTGTGGTCTTTCACTTGGGCTTCAAACCATTACAACAGCAAATGGCACACTTTTGACTTCAGCATAGTACAGACACATAAAAATTTCTCTGCAGTTTATTTCTTTTTGTAAGTATATCTTCATATGGTAGTAATTAATATAAATTTTCTCAAATGTTTAATTAAAGAAATTAAGATTAAAACTTCTAGTTATTAATTTCATCATTATTTTGACATGGGTGAAAAAAAAAAAAAAAAAAATTAGAAGGGGTGGGGGGACTATAAAAAATACATGTTCGAAATTTGTTACTAAGTATATTAATCTTATGCAACATGACATTTTTAAAAACTGATTTAGATTCTACATGAAACAATGCACAAGAAATTATTTATTTTAAACCAAATGCAAAATGGCAGTGAAATTTAGCCACTTCAGGAAATTTCAGAATTTTTTAGACTTTAAAATTTTTTTTATCAAATTTTCAGGCATTTTATCACTAAAGTGCATACTGTAGTTTCACTGCCCATTTTATTTTATTCTCCATAAATTTGTTGATGCCTGTTGTCTGGACTTTTTACTTACATATTCTAATAAAGACATCTTGTACAACTGTTAATATTTTATCTATGTGTGATATTCTGTATGGTTTTTTACCCATTAGTCACCCATTTGTTTATTAAAGTTTATTTTACACTGAGTTTAACTCTTGATTAAGGTTCATTAATAATTTATTTATATTAATGGAAGACTTGGCATGAAATTATAAAAACAAGGCAAACAACGTCTAGCTAGAATACTAAATAGAAATAATAGGAAAGCAGATAGCTGTTTTGGTAGCATTTAGCATACCATCTTCAGTGCATGAGACAGTTTGCACTGAAGACTGTACACTAAATGCTACCGAAACAGCTGTCTGTTTTCCTATTGTTACTATTTGGTGTTTTAGACATTGTTTGCCTTGTTTTCATTAACAATTTCTTCATAAAATTTTAAATATGAAATTTCTAAAAAAAAAATTGGCCTAGTGTTAAGTAAAAATTCTTAAATCAACAGTGATTGAAATCTGCAGTTGTATTTTGTATCTATAGTTGAATCTGCTTATTGTAAAATTAAAGGTTTTATAAATTGGTTTAATGTGATAAGTTTTTGCTTCCCCCTCCAAATTAATCTAATTTTTTTTTTTTTTTTTTGATATTAGTATTTTAAGAGCTCTGATTAGAAAAATATTTGCCCTGTGTTATAAATATATCATTTAAAACATGTAAAATATAACTAATATATTAATATATCTATATATATAATAAAAAAATTAAACACTGGGCTGAAAAAATTTGCAAATCTACAGTATTATGCTAAATGTGTTAAAAAAAAAAAAAAAAAAAAAACCTTTTTAAGATTTGAATTTGTATGGAATTTTTAAAGTGTTTTCAATCTTGTTATAACAGAAGCATACTTTTAAATTATGAGTGGTTTTTAATGTAATAAAGATAATTCAGAGACCCTAGACACAAACTTCGATGGGACTCTATAATTTCAATGAAATGTTGAAATGTAAATCTTGACTCTCTTTGAAGATTTGTCATAAATACAAGAACCTTTTCTTTCTATTGGATCAAATATAACCTTTTCTATGGGAGAATACCTTAAACTTTGTGTGCCAGTTTTATTTCTGTTCTGACTTTAAGGGGTTATATGGGTTTCAGAGTCTTAGGGGGGAGAAAAAAAATTATTTAACAGAATATTTATTTTTATGTATAACAAAATTAAAAGCAAATGATCAGCATTTCCTACTAGCAGTTTTGGCGGCATAAAATGTTAATAAAATATAACTTTCTACCTCCCCCCCCCCCAAAAAAATAAAATAAAATAAATAAATAAATAAATAAAAAAAATAAAAATAATTGGTACTGTCCATTTCGATACTGATTATTATATAAAAACTATTTTTATTAAATTCTGGCAAATGCAGGATTTAATTTAGTATGGAGGACTATTAGTTTTTTTTTTTTTTTTCCCCACAAATTATAACATTACTTTTAAATTATTCAATTATATTTTCGATAACTTTTCAATTTCAATAAATGTCCAACTATCGTAAAACTGGTATCGTAAAAATCCATAGGTTGAGACTAATAGTCCTCCGTACTAAAAGAAAAAAAAAAAATTCTCTTTTAATATGTATATATTTTTTTTTTATTGAAAAATTTTGAATGCGTAAAAAAGCAACACTTTGTAAAATTTTCATTAAAGGATTTGCAAAATTCAGTCAGTGGGTCCTGGTTTCAAGAGACCCTTCAGAAAAGCAATGTACATGATTTCTCAAATACCAGTACACCAATCTTACTAAAATTTTGCACATTTCTTCAAAGTAAAGTAGTGCTTAAATGAAGCTTTTTTCCTTTTCAGGAGGACTATATTAGTTTCAATCTAGAGTTTTTGTAGACTAGTTTTGTGTGACACCAAAATATTAGGTGTAAGGGTCTGTCATTTTTGAACACGTGCAGTATTATGCATTGTTCAGTATCGATTGAAACCAGTTTAAACAGTTAGGTTTGAGTATGATTGATGATTTACACACATTTTTTTGTATTTTAGTCAGTTTTTTTAAACTTCTAGAACTGTCACCATGGGTGAAGAAAAAGTGCACTTAACGGCCCTCTTCACTTTCCGTTGTCGGAAGCCGAAGCCAATGTTATTCTATGGGAAAATTTTCTTTACAAATAACTTATTAACTAATACATATTTTTAAATTCTGTTTTCACATTCAGAAAATTCCCAGCTGTTCAATTGACGGAACCTTTTTTTAAAATGTATTTTTTTAATATTTTATTTTGAAATTGCAAAATGAAAAAATTTCACATATTGAAATTTCGTATTTTGCAGCTTCAAAATAGAATATAAAAAATTTAAAAAATATTTTTTTAAAAAAGGTCCTTCAATTTAACAGCTGGAAATTTTCTGAATGTGAAAACAGAATTTAAAAATATGTATTACTTAATAAATTATTTGTAAAGAAAAATTTCCCATAGAATAACATTAGCTTCGGCTTCCAGGGGCGGTGAGTGAAGAGGGCCCTTAAGACATTGTATGTTGTATGAGTTCCAAAAAGTGAATAATGTGATTGAGGCAACAAAAAACTTGTATGACGTGTTTAGAGAGATGCAGTAACAGCTCGAAAATGCCAAAGATGGTTTGTGAAATTTTTCTTTGAAAGATGAACCCAGATTAGGAAGACCATCAGGTGTCATTGACGAAGTGCTACAGTATGATCAGGACAAATCCCACTTTAACTTCCACAGAAGTGGGCTTCAAGCTTGGAATTCATCAGACTACTGCTTTGGATCACATTAAAAGGCTTGGTTTTGTGTCCAACTCTCTGAGTGCCACACAACGACAGAACTTTCCCTTACACGTAATAAATTAGTAATATCAGTCCTATTGTTGCAAATTCGGTACGAAATGAAAGGAGTGAATCCAGGGGTGCAAACAGTGTTTCAATATGACAATTTGGTTTTTTAAACATGAACTAAAGTATTAAATTTTGGTGGCAACACTTCATTTTAATTCATTTCGGTCATTTTAAAAAGTATGTGGCTCATTACAAATTTAGTACCAAATGAAAGGGGCGATTTTTCTGAATCCAGGGGTGCAAATAGTTTTTCGACACAACAATTAGATTTTTTAAATATTAAAGTATGAAATTAAGGTGGCAACACTTCTTTTTTATTCATTTCAGTCATTTTTAAAAGTATGTGGCCCAGTTTTATGGTAAAAAAATGAGATAAAAAAAAATATATAATTTTAAAAATAAAAATTTTACAGATTGAAATTAAGCCCTCTGTACTAAACTAAATTCTGTTTATGACAGTCTTTTTTTTTTTTTTTTTTTAATTATTATTATTACTAATTTTACAAAGCTATCTGTGGGATAAAATGTATTGAAAATTATACAATTTTTGCATACAACTTTGCCAAAAAATAATTTTTTTTTTTAAATTTAAGTACTGGTCAATTCTATTTTGAAGAAGTGTGCAAAATTTCCTTAAGATGGGAGCATCAGTTTTTGAGAAATGGTGTCCACTGCTTTTCTGAAGTAACTCCAGAAACCAGGACCTATGGTTTAATTCCTCAATTTTTTTAAAAGAAAAGTTTTATAAAGTATTGTTTAAATGTAACTCTTATATATGATAAATATATTTAAGAAAAGGGGGAGGGGAGAAAGAATATTCTGTCCTTAAGCCTTAAGTCCCTTAAGAAATTAAGAAATATTTACAAAATAAATGTTATTGAAAATAAAGTGCATTTTGTTCCAGTTTTATTGAAAAAGTATAAGTTTGTTTTATTTTATTTAAAATGTCAGAATGTAGAAAAGTCTGTATTTGGAATGAAATTTACAGTAGAGCCTCGCTTATCCGAGGTAAAGTGGACCGAGAGTACCTCGGATAATTGAAAACTCAGATAAGACTTTGTATGGTAAAGTTGAAAATGGATGAAAGTGTAGTCAATGAAGTAAAATAATTCATATACAGTAGATCTTCTTTATAACACAAAGCTAAAAACACAAGGTTGTGCGTTATATAGAATTCTGCATTATATGGATCATATTTAACACATTATTAAATTCATCTTATAAACATGGCCAAATATGTCTGGAACATACCAAAGAATAGGGTAGTTTTAAGTTGCATTCCTTAGAACAGAATTTGAATGAATCATACCGTCCATTGTTAAACTTAATTTATAAACTTAGTCCACGTATGTTAGTACCAAATCATTCATTATATTACTCATTTAAAAAAAAAAAAGTCCTTCCGGCTTATTCGGAAGGGTAGGTTGATTTCTTTTTCCTTATCAAGTAACCGTCATTTTGTTTCAAAATGGCTGCTAGAAATTATTAATGGACTTAGTAGAAATATTGATGTAGGCTATCTACATATGGAGTTTTAAGCAAATTGGTTCATAAATACCTTTTTATGTGAATTTAAAATTTTCAAGTGGCCAGCGCTTGGAAACAAGATGGTGGGCCAAGTTATATATACAAATATATCAAATGCATTTGTGAGATAAGACTACTGTACAGATATAGTTGGAATTAATTCAGAATCTCAAAAGTCATCAAGTTGAAAAATTAAGTGGCTGCCACTTGGATCAGAATGGCAGAGAAAGTTGCTCAGTGAACTAATTAATCTAAAATATTGTAGAAAATTTGAAAATAATTCACTTTTTTTTTTTTTTTTTTTTTGTAGAAATTCTTTTAATGAGGTTTAGTAAATTAATAATGTTATTTTTCTGCATTTCTAGTTTGTTTTCATGTTAAAATAACCTAATTTTCCCTTAAAAACACATTAAAAAGCTCCAATAAGGCAGGTAATGGATTTGCCCCCAAATTTGGCAACTTTTTCCTCTTGGCGACTTTTTTGGTGACTTTTGGCGAGAAAATCATTATTGATATACCAAAGATGGACGCTGTAACGTGATTGATTTACCAGTTACGTGAAATTTGTAGATTTTTCTGGTTTCGATAAAGGGGTATAAAAGGTGGCCGAACGCACAAAGTCTGTCAGTCGCAGTTGAGTTTCGCCAATCGCTTGCATTGCTATTGAAGGAGTTCTGAGCCTCTTTGAATGAGCCTTGCTTTATGTTAATGCTTTGATACAGTTCGCACTGTGAATTTGTTGTTGACAGCTGTTATTTAAGCTGTGTTTAGTGGTGAAACTGAAGTTGATACCTGGTTTATAGACCTGTATTCTTCTGGAATTTTCTGTAAATAAACTACTGAACTTTTGCAATTTTCGCCTTTCATTCTCGGAAAACTTACGAACCCGCAAGTAGGCAACAATATTTGTAAAATGAGTCCACTGTCCAACTTTGGTTCGAATAAACTCAGTATTTCATAAGAAATTTTCAAGTGGCATCATTTGGGAAAAAAAGTCGGAGTGACATCACCAGCGAACTTATCTGAGATATTTGAATGATAAATCCATTGCCCAAATTTGATGCGTATTGATTCAGTATTACCAAAGTTACCATATTGACAAATTTTCAAGTGACCGCCACTTGGAAATAAAATTGCGGATCAAGTCACCAAGTGAACTTATCCAAGATATTTGTACCATAAGTTCATTATCCAACTTTTATTCGAATCAGTTCAGTACTTTAAAAGTTATCGTGATGGCATATTTTCAAGTGGCAGTGTGATTTCAAGTGACTGCAACTTGGAAACAGGATGTTGAAACAAATTGTCCAGTGAAATTATCCTAGTTAATTATGACATCACTATTCATCTTTGGTTTGAATTGAATTAGAATTTAAAAAGATATCATGTTTATAAATTTTCAAGTGGTAGCTTAATTTCAAGTTGTCTCACTTAGTTTATAACAACCACACTTTGTTAAAAATGGCAGATAAAGTTTATTAATAAAGTTGATCGAGACACTTATGTGGTCTATGTATGCATCAAAATTAAAATGAGTTCGGAATACACTTTTTACAATTTGAATTTGAAATTTTTCAAGTGGCCTCCACTTGAAAATAAAATGGTGGAGCAACTTGGTTAAGAAACTCATCAAGATATTCATAAGTTAAAACACTGTCCAAATTTGGTTCATTTTGGAGTATTCTTTCAGAAGTTATTGTGATTAAAATTTTCAAGTTGTAGCCCAATTTCAAGTGGCCCCACTTAACTTACGATATCTGCCACTTTATTAAAAATGGTGGAAAAAGTTCATTAATAAACTTCATTGAGACCCTTATTGTGTCTATATTTACATAAAAATTCAAGCAAATCTTGCTTTAAATAAACTTTTTACAATGTGGTTTTGAAATATTCAAGTGGCTGCCACTTGAAAACAAAGTTAGAGCAACTTGGTTTACGAACTCATCCAAAATATTTATAAGATCTGTTTACTGTCCAAATTTGGTTCAATTTCAAGTATTATTTCAGGAGTTATTGTGATGACAAAATTTTCATTATGGATAGATATAATATAGATAAACGAAGTGATTGCAATAGGTCGATTTCTAAAGAAATCAACGTAATAATAATGATAGCAATTTTTTTTTTATTAAAGAGCTTCAAATTAAGGAGATAAGGAAAAACAAATGTATCATACTTTCTGTACAGAGTAACAGTCGAATAACTAAAACATAGTCGGATAGATAAAACAAAATATTTCTAACTGCAAAATTTTTGTTTATGTCTGAGAAGTTGTGCATTGTATAGAGAATTGCGTTATAAAGATTGTTTACTGTATTACATTTAAATGTAGTCAGTTAAAAATTTAATACAATACATACATATATAAATTATAAAATACAGTGATTGTAGTAAAATTTGTCAAAGTTATCTATGTCATTTGTCAAAAGCCACACCTTCCCTGGGGCCATGACCTTTTCAGAACTACCTCTGTTAACTCAAAACTTTGTTAATTGGGGCTCGAATAACCTTAACTCTACTGTATTTATAAAGGAAAACCAAGTGAGTGATTATTACTAATAAGGAGAAAGTCTTCTTAAAGAACTCATTGAGAAATATATTTTAAAGGAAAAGAATGAATGAATGATACTATTTACATAAATATTAGTCAAATTTGTCAGATGAATCCTGGTGATAGTTTGTAAAATAAACATTTTTGAGTATTTGACGGGAAAAGACATATATAACATTTGGTTTGGTGAATAAGATTTTTCCTTGCAAAATGAAGCAATTTTTTTAGATTTAAATTTTGCTCTTAATTATTATTCTGCTAACATACAAAATATTCTGATAACATTGTGTTTGCTGTTAAATCATAAGTAAACTGATATTCCTTTAAATTTATTATTTAATATTAAAAAAAAGAAAAAAAATAATAATAATTTAAGCTATAAAATGCAGAGCTCTAATTAAACTTAAGCATAGTTTAGATGTTTTGGGTTAAATTAAAAGTTGTATAACACAATTGTTAATATCTAATTTTTTAAATATGCATAACATAATTGTAGTTGACAGCATTTACTCATATGTTTTATTAAAACTTACTTTATAACTAGCTTAGTATAAAGAGTCAGGGGTTGATCCAGGTAAAAATTGGGTCCCTTTTGCTGCCCTTTCAGAAAATTCCATATCATAAAAAGAAACCTTCCACGAAATTCCACATCATTAAATGGGGCTCTTACAAAATTCAGATTCATAAAAAGAACCCTTCACAAAATTCAAATTTATATTTTGAGCCCCTTCACAAGATTTTATTTTATAAAAGTTATCCTTTCACAAAATGTTTCCAAGTTTTCAGTGTTATTTTTAATTGATTCAACGAAATTCTATAAAGTTAATGTTAAACACTACACTGTATAGTGACTTTTAAAATGGAAGGTAAGATTTTTTTTTTTTTTTTTCCTAAAATAGTATTGTTCAGGAAATTGCTTGAAATTGCATTGTAACCTATCGATGGTAAATAGCTAACAAAAGGCCATTTGTAAGTATAAATGATCAAATAAAAAAAAAATTAGCTGCAATGAAATGTAATTTTTTTTTTTTTTTTTTTTTTTTTTTTGAGAAGCATATATAATGTGTTGTCAATTTCCTACAAAAGAGTGGAAGTATTTAATAAATTTTTAATCACTATTATTAGAATGATTTTATTTTTGAAGAAAAAATTATAATAAGCAGGTTCAAATGAACTGAATGAAATGTGATTATTTCTGATGCATAGAAGTTCTTAGAAATTAGTTTGAGAATAGTCTGTAATTCAGTTTTATTGGATTTTTTTTTCTTCCATTCTATCCTTAAAATATTTTATTTTATTTTTATTTTTTTACTCCTTTCCTCCTTCCTATCAAAGTATAAATAACATTCTTAGTAATTTTTAACTGTAGTCAAAGGCTTCCCCTTTGTATTTTTCTGAAAAATATATTTTGTTAGATTAAAATTATCAGATAAATGTGTACATGTATTTTTCTTTAAATTTTAAATTGATAGGTTTTACAGGAGTCAAGTTTCAAGGAATATAATAGGAAAATTGATGTGAGAAACTTTATTATTTTTTAAGTTTTGAAAAAAACTTAGACAATTTCCTTAATTTAATAGATTAGTTTTAATGATTTCTCCTGTTATGATAATTGATGTATGCTTTTTAATATCTAACTTTGGATTATTTTACTTAAGTTTTGTGTCTGTGTAAAAGTATTAAACTGTATGAAAGTAGGTATAACACTTAGTGCAAAATTTAGATAAAATAAGTTAAATATTATCAGTATCCAAAAGCATTTGAGAGTAACACCTACTGCAGTTTCAGTAGTAATTTGTGCAGCATCCTTCGTACATAAGTGTTATAATTTAATAAAATTTGATTGGAGTGTAAAATTTGACTTAAAACTATTGTTAGAAATTTTTTAAAGAACCAGAAATAGAAAATTACTTTTAAACATTCTAAGGGGAGGAACTTGACAATAGAACAGTAGAATTGTAAGAAACTTTTAGAGGCACCAATAGGGGAGAAAAAAAAAAAAAAAAAAAAAAAAAAAAGTGGAATTTAAGAAAAAATAGATTTTATGGAAGACTTCCCACAGTCTGACAGATAAATATTGCAAAGTCACCAGTTAACCATATTTTTTATGGTTTTTATAAAAATCATAGAAATTACATTTTACAGGGTTGCTCTTGCTACAGTACATGGAATTCAAGGAAAACCTGGAAAATTCATGGAATTTGTAAAACTACTAAAAAAAAAAAAAAAACACGGGAATTCTAAAGTAATTGCCAAAACAGCAAAATTTTAGGGAAATTAAAAATTTTTTTTGGAAAAACATTGACCAATTTTTTCATAATCAATTCTTTCTTTAATTTTAGTTCTTTATAATAAAAAATGAATTTTTTTTTTTTTTTTTTTTTTTCAAATATAGTTAATAAAATTAATATATCCTAGATGTGTTTAATTAACCTGTAAACAAAGTTAGATTGTATTCTAAAGCTGCACGATTGTGTCATCTATTTTACCTTTAAAAGAGACAGGAGAAATTCAGGGAATTTTTTCTCCTGATTTGTGTGGCAACCCTGTTTTATTATTCATCTATTCTATCCTTATTATTCATTCCATTTTTAAAGAAATGTCTGATTTTGGTCAAAATTGAAAAGTATTGATATATTTCACATTTAGTTTTAATGCCTAATCTGTAACTTAACAATTGATGTTAATTTCTGAGATCATGCTAAAAACATTTTTTTTTTTTTTTTTCAGTCATTGAAATTCACTGATTTTAGATTCACTGCATATTAGATTGATTTCTTTAGAAATCCACTTATTGCAATCACTCTATTTATCTGTAATACTAAATCAATTCCAACCAAAAAGTGAACTTATCTCTGAAATATCTTTGAGTTTGTATGGCAACTTGATCTGCCATTTTGTTTCAAAGTGATGGGCTCTTGAAAATTTTAAACTCTCATTAAGAATGTATTTATGAATAGATTTGCTTAAAATTCTGTCTGTGCAGGTCATGTTAAATTCCCAGACTAAGTTTACTAATCAATTTGATTCACCATCTTGTTTCAAAATGGCATCCACTTCAAAATTTTAAATTCAGGCAAAAATTGTATCTAGAATTCATGACAACATTTTAACAAATGTTCTAAAAAATTATGAATATGAACAACAGATTTGTCCAAATTACTTTATAATTTATTGAATAAAGAGAACTCAAATTTAGACATTATAAAATTTTAGTTAAAAAAAAAAAATCTGGTGTGTAACAATTACATGATTTATATATTTATCTATTCTATTATCTTTTTAGAGGTAATGTGGTCGGAGGACATGAAATTAGCTTAGCAAATCAGACACGTAACAGGTTTCCAGTAAGAGCAAACTGAGTTTATATAGCGAATTAAAAAAATTCAGTCAAATCCAGTCAAGTTGTTTTTTAAAACAAATTTCAGAGATCTGTATAACTGACCTTGTTAATTTTTCTGTAATAACCATGTAAATATGCAAAAGGATGTGTAAAAAGGGGGTTTATGATGTTTATGTAGCCAATTTGAATAAAATCATTATAGATATTTTTAAAATACTGATTTTCGGCCCCAGGCTTCAGATTTTTACCAAAATTTAGTAAACTCATCTGTTCATCGGAAACCAACAATTACATAAGAAAGAATAAAAGGAAGTTAATAGGAGAATTTTAAAAAATCAGTACAGAGCCTATTTTGAAATAATGCAAAACCTGAAATCGAACTACTTATACAGGAGGCTTACCAATTTTTGTGAACTACCAATATGTATGAAAAGATATCTAAAAACATGTTTGTATATTGACTTTGAAAGAAAATTGTTAGTTCTCTTTAGATACGGACTTATGTACCCACTTCTGTTTTTCTAATTTTCACTGAAAGTTTTAAAAAAAAGTCTGTGCACTGGATCTGTCTTAATTTTGAAATTTTATCCTCTTTTTATTCATTTTGGAGATATGATAGGAGATTCACCACATATGCACATACAAATAGTGAAAAGCTACTTTTTTTTAGATTCAGGAGACCTTGAAACATGTAAATCAGGTGAAAGCTGCACTTTTTGACCAAATACGATACTGTTGTCACCTACGTCACTCGAGTAATGGAAGTACAGACATGCCAAGTCTCCTACTTTTGGCAGGAGTCTCCTGATTTTTTATTGTTTTCCCATTCTCAGGATTTTTCACTCATTTCTCCTGCTTTTCTGATGCAATTTTTATCTATCCCTCTTAGCATAATTTATGCTTAAAATTTGTGGGATTGGGGAAATAATTTGAAAGAAAATTGAAGTTTATCTTGCCCTGCAATTTATCAAGTTCAGTTTGAATGTGAATTACTATACAGTGCTATGAAACTAATTTTTGCTAAGAATAAATTTTTAGCTTTCATTTTTGCATAATGAAAAATGTCTTATTATTAAAAGATTTTTTTTTTTTTTTTTTTTTGGAAATACTATAACTATTGAAAGCTTAAAGAATTCAAATTTCATTAGAATATAGCTGATATTTTCATTTCTTTATTACCTTTTCTTTTACAAAGATAATTAAGATCTTTATTGTTTTATATTAGGAGCAGAATGATCAAATCTGTCTATTTTGACTTAAATTTTAAACAACTATGTCTGCGTTTTTTTTTTTTTTTTTTTTTTGATTGTTTTACTGCAAGAAATATATTATTCATTGGATTTTAATACTGATGCTTTGTAACCTCCTAAGCTTATAAAAGCTTTACTTAAAATTTAATTTGCATTATTTTACTCATTTTTCTTACAAACCTTGTTGGAAAGTCTCCTGATTTCTGTTAAAAAAAAAAAAAAAAAATTGCTTTTTTGTCATAAGTTGGCATCTCTGGAAGTAAAAATATATATATATATATATATATATATATATATATTGATTTATTTGAAACAAACTTGTATTGTTTATTTCCACTGTTAGCTTTAAATCGAGGGTGATTGTGTTCAGGTGATTTAGTTGAATTTAGGTGTTTCATTAATTTACTTTATCAAAATTGCAATTTTTCTGATAGTTAAATTAATAAGACTAAAATATCAGTTTTATATGATTGCTAAACCCAATTAAAATTATTTTTCATAATAACAGGATTGATCTTTCCTGCAATAAATTATATGTTCTCTCCCCATAAAAAAAATTCCTTTTGTAAAATTTCAGATATTTTTTTGTGAATTCCCTGATAAAATTGACTTCAATGTTTTCCTGCGTATAAGGTATTGGGCTAACATTTTGTTGCAAAATTGCTTTGTAACTTTCGCAGTGCACTTATCAAGTACCAACTACCATAGGTAATGAAAGTATAGTTTTTTGTAAAAAGAATTCATTAATAAGGTTTTTTTCCTTTAATTAATGAATTACTATGCTTAATTGTATTGGCCTAAAACAATTATCCCAAGTTTTTGCATATTGTAACTCTTACTTTCTTAATCTTTCAATGCTGTTTACTAAAATTCAACTATTCTAACTTATTGTGAATTATCAATAAACACAAAAACAGAATTTATCATTTTGCACTACTGTTGCATAAAATCATCTATATATGCAGTAAAAATGTGTATAAAATATGTACTCTTCTATATTTTTGGATCACTAAATATGACCTAGGTGGTCATTTTGCACTGAATTTTCATTACTGGCATGTATCATATATTGAACTCCTAACTCTTTTTTACCATTAAATTTTTCATTCTTTATTATTATTTTAAATAAACAAAATAAGAAATCCTATTGGCTCCAGTGGCAGAAACGCTGCGACATAGTCGTGGACACAGAAAAACGGCTTGCAGACAGTTTTTGACTGCACTAATAAAAAAAAAAAATAACAATAATTTAAAAAAAATGTCCGCAACTTTCAGACACTTTGTCTGCACTAATAAAAAAAAAGTTGCCTGCAACTTTCGGACAGTCTTTGTCTGCAGTCATAAAAAATTGTCTGCAATTTACAGACATTTTTCACGCGCGACAATGCACTACCGATGTATGACATCTTAGACACTCTTTGGTAGGAACTTTAGAACCTTCCTATAGGTACCTTGGTAGGAACACACAAAAGAGTGCTTAACAACAGTGACCTAGGGAGCCTAGATATCCCTTGATAGAGAGCGTTATGCATGTATTCTCTTCTCCTGTCACCTGTATAACTGTTTATACTATATTGTTCTGTAGTAAAATTGTATTCATGTATTATTGCACGAGATCACACTGTTGTTAAGTCCCCCCCCCCAAACCAAGATTGCTGCTATCAGCTTTCAGGCTTTTTGAGCATAAACCATTTTCACTCCTGATTACATGCAAATTTCGCAGATAAATTCTGAAATTTTAAAAGCCTGTTGCAGACAGCTACAAAACTTTCTGCCGCTGGGCTATTAGCTATTCTTTTAAATTTCCTACAATTGTATTTGTCCAAGTTTCCAAAATATATATATGACATTAACTTATGCTTCACTGAGAACAGTATAGGCTTAATGCCTCTGAAATAGCAGTTTGTATTTGTTGCTGACATTTTTGGTGATAAATTATGGTTGAAATGGATTTATTTTTAATTATTATTATTATTATTATTTTAAACCATCTACTTGATTTTATATATATTACATTCTTTTGACTGAAAATTTAAATCTTAATATTTGAAAAATATACTTTTGAATTTCAAATCTTGTTGCTGGAATTTTCTTATAAAAAATAAATTTTCCAGTTAAGGAAAGTATTTAAATAATCAATCTTGATATCTTACCTGTTCAGCAGTGGAAAGAAAGACATTTTACAACTTTACTACTTTTATTGACTTTTAAAACCTATTTTTGTATACTTTAAGTACAAATATAAAGCTAGCTTTATAAAAAAAATATCACAACTGTGATTGTAATTTTTTCTGTAAAATTTTAACATTGAGACTTCATCAAGATTTTTATTTTTTATTTTTTTTTATTTAAAGTTCTTTTAAGCCATTGATTTTTCTGTTACATGTTCTTAAATTTATTCTTTCAGTTAAGTCCTCTGCATCCCTCAGCAATAGTCACTGTACTATTTATTTTTTATTTATTTTAAAAGTGTTACTTAAACAATAAAAAAAATCATTTAAGCATAGCCAGCAAAAAAAGCAAAGCTGCTGGTAATAACATATTAATGCACGGTTTCAAATGTTCAACCTCCCTGCCATTCAAATACGCACACACATATATACAACATGGCCCAGCAGAATAAAATTTCCACAGTAGCCCACGGCTTTTTGGGTTGGGTAAGCCTGGTATAAATGATGAATGTTTTAATATAAGATTTATTGATATAATGAAGAGTACATTTTTAATGTGTAATGAATAAGTATATAAGTTTTTATAAAATCTCTTTTTCATGCTCTCTATCTTCTTGTGGATAGGTTTTAATTACAAACCCACAATTTGCTATTCAGGTAGGCTTTAAAGATTTCATGTTATGAAAATTATATACTAACAAAACTTATTTTTCTAAAATGCTATTCATTGTTGCAGTGGTTTGAAGAAAAACAGCAGCAGATTGAAAATCTTGATCAACAGTTACGAAAATTACATTCTAGTGTTGAGTCTCTTGTTTTGCATAGAAAAGGTAAGCACATTTATCACATCTAAGTAATCTTGGGGTTTGAATCCAAATTTTTAACTTTTAGACCTCTGTTTTTATATTAATAATAGTCATTAGCAGTTATTCTTTTTATATGTATTAAATATCGAAATGTATTATCTAATTTTTCATTAAAAGTACACAGTGGCAGTCATTAGATATAATACTGAAATGAGAGTGTAGGTAGAGGTCTGCACAGGCCAAAATTTTGAGGCCCGGGCCCAGCCCGGCCCATATGAAAGGTTTGCTTGCCTGGAACGGTATGAAATCGAAAAATTCGGCCTGGCCTGTTTATTTTTTACTTGATGGTGATGAAAACCTTTAACATGAGGTCAATCTTTTAAAACTTTTTTATTAAGCAGAGTATCATGCAATAAAATCTTTAAATTTTGATAGTTAAAATTAAAAACTACTGAAAGTTTAAAATTTGTAATGACTTCACATATAAACATATTAAAGTATAAAATCACTTTTAAAACACATGTATAAAATTTTTTTATTAAAATCAAACACAAAGCTTTTCGCTATTATTAAAATAGCATCTTCAGGTGTTGTTAATTAACAGCAGAGTAGACAGCATTATAGACTGGAGAAGTTCAATACAGTTACAGTTAAAAAATAAGTCTTGTAAAAATCACGAGTCATTTAAGATCACTTGGTGTCACACTAGGGTTACACAGCAAGTCCCGTAGAAAACATTGACACATAAAAAGTTTTCAGCACATCGGAACTATCTTGTAGTGTAGCAACGTACTTTTAGAAAAAAGGTCCAGTTCACAAAAAGTCGCACCAGAACTACATGGCAAAGAAACACTTGTAGAAGCGCACACAAATTCCCGAGCAGGAAGATTAGAAGTCTCGATAACAGCCGTCAACGAAGTTAAAAAGACAAATGCAGCCATGAGGCAAGGTTAAGGTCCAGAAAGGTCACATTGGCTTTACATATTGATATTACCCGAAGAAACCAAAACTTAAAGGCATACAATAGAAACTCTAAAAATGGATTTCAACAAAAACTTCAGTAATCTCATAAGCACAACGTGTGTCATATTTTATGTTGAGATGAAGCATCCTTAAAGTTAATAATTCTATTGTATTTAATAATATTTATTACTTCTGTCAGTAGAAGGTTTTGAAAGTCACGAGGGGCCGAATTTACTTCGGCCTGGGACCACAGAGGAATAGTTTTAGGATTATCGTAAAGAAATTCAACTAGTATAGAGCTTTTTTTCTCTTTAACATTTCGAATGTGTTCATTTATTCTAGCTTTAAGCGTGCGTCTTGTTTGCCCAATGTAGTAGTAAAGTTCATCATTATATTTAAAAAGGATTTTATAATTTTGTAGGTTTGTTGATATCATGGTCATTAACAACTAAATTTTCTATAGTACAGGGGACGGAGAAAGGTATTAGTAGATTAAATTTACATAGAATAAAGTAGAATGTAATAAATTTACATAGAATAAAGTGCTTAAAATTTTGAAATTCATTACAGAAAGGTAAACTATTGGTATATTTAATTTTATTTATTTGGTTAATAATAGTATTATTATAGATTTTATTTTTGACTTTATTGATAATTTTTAAAATAGTGTTTTTATTATATCCAGCATTAGTACCTAAATGAATAATTTTGTTATTTTCATTATTTTCGTTAAACTGAAAAGAAGTATAGATAATGTTACAAAAATATAAGAGTGAAAAAAAGCCATTTTAAATTCATTAGAGTGAGCAGAAGAAACAGAATGGGGAAGGAATCTTTGTAATAAACATCGAACCATATAGTAGAGTTATCTTCGTTACAGTGAATAGCTAAGTCCAAAAAGGCAAGAGTAGTCTTTTTTTTAATTTTGAGTTAAGAAAATTGATTTGACTAGTAGCTAAAAAGATGACTTCATTAAAGACGAGAAGGATTTAAACTTAACAAAAATTTAATCATAAATAATAACATTAATAAATATTCAACAATAAATAACATGTAGATTTATCAAATATATTAACACAGTATAAGCTAATTAAATATTTACCTTCCACAAAGATTACAGCTTGTCAAATCTGGTCTCAAAACAAATATTTCTTGAAAAACACAAATTTTATAGTTCTTGTGAAAATATTAAAACCCGAATAAACTATTACGTCAGAAACGCCAAAGAAAAATATTGCAAATCCATACAGCTGTTTCGGTAGCCTAAAGCGTACCGTCTTCAGTGCAAAAAAGATTCTGAATCAGGAGAAGTGCTCATATGTATAGGAGAGGGGCCGGATTTAGTTCAACCAATAGGATAACGGGAAAGGTGGGGAGAGTGGCCAATAGGAATTTAGGAAAGTTAGCTGTGTAAACAGTAGAAAAATTAAGAAAATGTGGACTGAATATAAAATTTCCAACAGTCAGACAAATAGGGAACAGCAAAATCACAATTCACAAGGTTTTTAAAATTTTTATAAATATGAAAAGCTTCAAAGAAATTGAGTTCATGAATGGATTTAGGTCTGCAAATTATTTTAGCTGAATTGACGTAATTCATATGTTCTTTTAGACGAAATTTAAGACTGCGTTTAGTTTGGCCAATATATGATAAATCACACTGACAGGAAATACTATAAATGCCCCAAGAATTATGCATATCAATGGGATCTTTTAACTGAGAAAAGGTGAGTTTATGGAAGGCGAAAATATTATTTTAAAATCATATTGTTTGAGAATTTTAGCTATGGTTTGACTGGATTTAGGAAAATAGGGTAAAACAATACTGATCTTAGATGTGACTGATTTAGTAGACAAAATACGAGGGAGTTGTAATTTTTTTTATAGCTTTGTCTATAATGGAAGGGTCATAACCTCTGTCAATTGCAATGGCTTTCAGGTATTTAATTTAAGATTTTAATAAAATAGGATTTGAACAAATATTAAGTGCACGGTTTACAAAAGTATAGAAAGCAGCCGTTTTTTGGTTAGGTGGATGACATGAATGTGCGTGGGGAGGAAGGGAGACAGCAAAATTTTTCTGATAGACGGTGGTTGAAAATCCATTTACAGTGCGAGAGACGAGGGTTTCAAGAAATGGAAGAGAGCCATTATTTTCAATTTTATATGTAAATTGGATATTATTGTCAATTGAATTTAAAGTTTCTAAGACATGGTCAATATTGTGATGAGATGTCGATTAGCGTGAAGGTGTCATCAACGTAACGGGTCCAAAAAGAAAAAGATATTTTCTTAAAAAGCTTGCTTTTGAAAAGCAGATAATGTTCTATGAAATAATGTTCTTACCAGATTATCTTAAACTATATTATGTGCAAAAAGTTTATTCTGGGCATACAGTGCCTATATTAACATATAGATCAATGGCACTCAACTTAGTCTCTACTGTCCACTAATGGGCATTCCAGCTTTTGTGGTCGTCAGTTTCTCTTTTTTTTCTTTTTTAAATCGACTTTTTCAAAACAATGCAATGGAAAAGTACTTTATTATTGTATGCTTTAAGTTTCTATAACTCGGTTTTATACATTTTATAAAGTAAATTATTTTCTTACTTTATAAATCAGTTTTTATGGAACCAATGTGTGGTTAGAAAATGTTATTTGCAACAGACATACAAAAGTGGACGGTAGGTATAAAATGACTACCACCTCTGATATAGATTTAAAAATTTTTTTGAGTAATGAGCAAGTTAGCCAGCCTCAATAAACTAGTGGTATTCCTGTTAGCAATACCATAATCCATTATTACCAAATCAAAAGCATTTTAAAAAAATTTGAAAGAGAAATAATCATCAAAATATTTACCATATGATTAAATTGTTTCTAACTTTTTATGCAGTTAAGTTTTCAGAATTCTTTTATTAATTCATAGTACTTTTTTGTGAACACTTTTGAAATCATGAATTTTTAATTAAAAAATTATTGTGATTAACGGAAATTTAATAAAATGCCAATGTTATAATTAGTATTATAATTCATCTCTTTTGAATATGTAATATGTTCTTTTTCTTAAAAAAGAATTAGCATCCAATACTGGTGCTTTTGCCAAAAGTGCTGCCATGTTGGGCAATTGTGAAGAGCACACTGCCTTATCTCGTGCATTGTCCCAGCTTGCAGAAGTAGAAGAGAAAGTTGAACAGCTGCATAGTAACCAGGCTGGTCAAGATTTCTTCCTCTTGTCTGAATTACTCAAAGACTACATATCTTTAATAGGTGCAGTTAAGGTTAGTTTTCTGTAAAAAACTATTTTTTGTCATTTAAAATTAAATAAAAGGTAAAGTTTAAAATAGTTAAAAACATTTAAAAACCTTTAAAATTACTGTTCCACAAGCGCTTTCAACTGCTCATTCCGCAGCCTTCTTCAGGTGTGCTTTGGCGAACACGATCGTCGAGCGTGCCCGACGATCTTTTATGAAAAGAACTTTTATACACCTTTATTATCTTTTATGAAAAGAACTTTTATACACCATGTTTTTAAATTTTCTGTTGAATCATATAAACGCTACTGAAGGCAGCGAGAACCCGGAGAAATTGGATAAAAGTATTAAAAAAATTCCTTGCTATCGTGTTTTAAGCTATTATAAAATTTTCAAATGGCTATCTAGCCGGGAAATTAGTTAAAAGTTGATTGCAAGCTTTGTACTGGTAACGCTGCCGAAGGCAGCAGGGTCCCGAAGCAGTCGGTTAAAAATATTTTTGAAATACATTTTCACCGTATTCTGAACTATTCTGAAAGTTTCAAATGTCTAGCTACTCGGGAAGTTAGTTAAATAAATTTTCTGTTGAATCGTATAAACGCTTCCGAATACAATAGGGACCTGAAACAGTTGACTAAAAGTATTAAAAAAAATGTATTGTCACCGTGTTCTGAGCTATCCTGAAAGTTTCAAATATCTAGATAATCGGAAATTTCGTAAAAAATCGATTGCAAGCTTTGAACTGGTAACGCCGCCGAAGGCAGCAGGAACCCGAAACAGTTGGTTAAAAATATTTTAAAAATGCATTTTCGCTGTGTTCTGAACTATTCTGAAAGTTTCAAATAGCTAGGTAGTCGGGAAGTTAGTTAAATAAATTTGCTGTCGAATCATATAAACGCTGCCAAAGGCAGTAGGGACCTGAAGCAGTTGACTAAAAGTATTTAAAAAATGTATTGTCATAGTGTTCTGAGCTAGCCTGAAAGTTTCAAATGTCTAGCTAGTCGGGAAGTTAGTGAAAACTCGATTGCAAGCTTTGTACTGGTAACGCTGTCGAAGGCAGCAGGAACCTGAAGCAGTTGGTTAAGAATACTTAAAAATTGCATTTTTGCCGTGTTCTAAACTATTCTGAAAGTTTCAAATGTCTAGCTAATCGGGAAGTTAGTTAAATAAATTTTCTGTTGAATCATATAAACGCTGCCGAAGGCAGTAGGGACCCTGAAACAGTTGACTAAAAGTATTAAAAAAATGTATTGTCGCCGTGTTCTGAGCTAGCCTGAAAGTTTCAAATGTCTAGCTAGTCGGGAAGTTAGTGAAAAATCGATTGCAAGCTTTGTACTGATAACGCTGCCAAAGGCAGCAGGAACCCGAAGCAGTTGGCTAAAGGTATTAAAAAAATGTATTTTCACCGTGTTCTGAACTATTCTGAAAGTTTCAAATGTCTAGCTAGTCAGGAAGTTAGTTAAATAAATTTTCTGTCTAATCATGTAAGCGCTGCCGAAGGCAGCGAGACCTGAAATAGTTGACTAAAATTATTAGAAAAATGTATTGTCACCGTGTTGTGAACTGTCCTGAAAATTTCAAATATCTAGCTAGTCGGGAAGTTAGTTAAAAATCGATTGCAAGATTTGTCCCAAACAAACAAACAAGAATCAAAGTTAATAAAAACATGGTAAAATGAACATGATTGCTTCTAAACCTTGCATGAAGAAACTAAAAATTGGTGTGTATGTTATAGGTCACTATTGCACAAACTGTATAGATTTTAATGAGTTTATAACTTAAAAAATTTTCACAGTAGGCTGTTTATATCCAGTTAGGTTCATACCAGTATCATAAATATTTTAAAACTGAATAGATTTCTTTATGATCATATTTACTCTTGATTGTGTGAACAATCTTAAAAACTTAATAACATATTGAAGGACAAGACACTGTGTCAGTTTTGTGATTTGCAGATGTTTTGTACCTCATTTCATCTCAAAACATCAAAAACAGAGATTGGATATTTTTATGAATACCAAAATCCCCCATATTTAAAGTTTAATGGAGAAGCAATAATTAAAATCTGCATTTGATTAAATTCATGCATCAAGAAGTAATTCATTTTTTAAAAACAAAAATTTTAAGCAATTTATCCTTTTCTTTAGTCATTATTTTCAAGTAATTAGAGTATTTATAATTTCAGGATGTTTTCCATCAAAGAGTAAAAGTCTATCAAACATGGCAGCATGCTCAACAAGTCTTGAATAAGAAAAGAGAACAGAAAGCAAAATTAGAATTGGCAGGAAAAACTGATAAAATTCCTCAAGCTAAGGAAGAAGTCATTGAAGTAGGTTGGTTTTATAAAAATAAACCATAAGGATAAGGAAAATAAGGTTTTAGGTAAAAAAGCAGTAGAATGCCGAAAATATAAGAAAATATAAATAGCTATTTGGTAATAATGAGCATACTGTTTTCAGTGTACAAAAGACAACATGGACATGTGCTGCTCTATGTATGAAAGGAATCTGATTTTACAGACTGTTTATCAACCAACTGTTTCCGTCACGTATATAGAAGCACATAACATTTGTCTTTTATGCACTTATGATGGTATGCTCATTGCTACCAAAATAGCTGTCTGTATTTTTATTTATCTTGACATTCTATGTTAAGTCTTCTCCTTGTGTAATATCTAATATGTAAACCTTCTATGTATCATAGTCAATAACATCACAAACAAAATGAAAAGAAAAAAAAAATTTCAAAATAATAAAAGAAAATTTCTCTATTTTTTTTATGAACTTCAATTGATATTTGATTCTACTCGTTTATTCATTTTAAGAATTTAAATACATCCTTCTATAATTGAACTAAAAATTTTAACACACACGCTAAAACACTATTTAAAAAAAAAAAAAAAAAAAAAAAAAAATTCAAAACATATAAATATAGATATTATATCCAAGAATCCCTGTTTCTATTATTATCTTATTAAAAAATTTAAATCTCAATTTTATACTAAATAACAAAAACCCTTAATGTAAAAATATATAATTTCAATAAAATCTGTATATTATATATTTTAATAAAACAAAAACAAAAATCTCCATTCAAATATCTAAAATTCAAGATGTAAATTTAGACTTACCACGTCTTGAAAATGACGTAGCTTGAGGGGGGGGGGGGGAAATATATATATAATCAAATTATTTTTATTAAATCTCTTAAATTGTATGTTTCGTAAAAGTTATCAAATGCTTATTTTTGCATATTTTTCATTCAATTTTTCTTTTTTTTATGAGTTCGCTTCCACTAAAAAAAGTTTCATAATAGTCGTATTTCACAGTACAATTACCTACAACGATCAGTTATAAATGAATACTACACATTATTCACTTGAAGAGTCAAAAAAAAAAAAAAAATACAACAATATTATTCTTTGGGAAAAATATATCTTGATTATGCAAACCAAATTATTGTTCCAGACGTCAAAATTAAACAAAACAATCTGTGGTGCTGGTCTCGAACCAGCGAATTAAAAAATTTCTTCGTAAAAAACTGAAAACACCCTTGGATGTCAGCAATCAATATAAAATACCATGTGAAGCGACAGCTGACTCTATTTTACGAAAATCCGCACATTGAAAAAAAACACATAATTGAAAAATCAGTACTCGTTACTGCATATGCAATTTTCGCTGGCACGTTGAAAAATGCATTTCACTCAATCTAAGAATCAGTAGCCTTTAATGTACATTAAAGTTTTGCTGGTGCGTTTGAAAAATGCATTTCATGCAATCTAAGAATTAGTAGCCTTTAATGTACACAAAATTTTTTTGCTGTCACAAGATCAACAAGTGAGTTAAGGAAGCCTTATTTGAAGATACATATACCAAGATGATGGCCATAACAGGACACATTGAATCTATGACTCTTCACGGAATGAAAAATTCTCCAGATAAATGATGAAGAGGTGACACACACTCGTAAAAAATTTTATCTTTCGGTTTACTACTTTTTTTCACGGCAAATATCTGCAACTGCGAACAGTGATTAATTGTGAACATCACATATTACAGTGACATCCATTAAGTATCAGGAGTATAGCACAAATTCACGTTGATGATGATATTTTTAATAAATGCAGCATTTACCGTCAATGACACTTTAAAAAAAAAGTTCTTTTTGTCAATGACATTTTAAAGCAGCAGTCTCTTTTGTAAATGACATTTTAATAAAAAAAGCAGTCTTTTCTGTTCTCCCGTCCTCCCCACGTCACCAAAATTCTGAGGGAGCTGAAAGGCACCAAATTTTTATGAAGATAATACATACCCAGATCATCTTTAATAATGGCCATGAAGAGCTTGCTGAAGAGTATAGAGATGAATGAAAATATTTCAGTTAGTATTAAACAATCCATTAGATACAGTTCTTTTATTCAGGAGGAAGATACATCATTTTCTTACAGTTGACAAATATTGCCATTGCATAGTAACAATATTTTGTTAATAGCAGTTAATATAAGGAATATAATTCCACACAGCAAATGGAACATAGGGAGAGGATGGAATTGACAAAATTAACTTCTTTTTACCAGCGAAGCAGTCAGCGAGGTCTCAAGAAAATCTGCCAGTCTGAGTCAAAAAGTGCCAACCGAATAAGTTGGCATCGTTCAAATTCAGCCAAAAAGAATGCCAAGCTATTTCTTTGTCTTTAGTACATTTTTAATACAAAATGTTTTAATATAATTTGTCGTTACCAAAACTCAAACCAAATTTGGCATAAAAAAAGTACGCCACATGTCAATCAAAGCAACAAAGTTGGTTCGAATCTGTGTGCAGGCAAACAGGACTGGTGAGATGTTGATTAGGGTAGAACATTGACACATTACGCGAAAGACCCACTTGAAATCATATTTGATCACCCTTTACTATTTTTTTTAATTAAAACTTTTTATACAAACTATGTTTTTATTTAATGCAGTTTTACCAAGACTTCATTGTTTGAAAATTGCTTTATAAATTTATTTTATTGAATTCAATAGTAATGATTTAGATTTTGTGTGTGCAATTGTTAGGCATTATCAGATTTTTTTTTCTTTTTTAGTGGGAAGCAAAAGCGGAACGTGGCCAAGAAGAATTTGAGAATATTTCCAAAATGATTAGAAAAGAAGTGGAACGATTTGAAAAGAGTAGGATTCATGATTTTAAAGTTTCTATAATTAAGTATATGGAGTCTCTTCTAGAAACACAACAGCAGGTAAGTTTTTTTTTTTCCTGTCTTTATTAGAAAGTATCATTTAGACATCCATATAACAAAGACAACAGTTCGGTTCAGATTAAACTATTGTAAGCTTTTGTTTACAGAAACAGATTGCTTAATTTCGAAGCCATTCTATTATTTTCTTAAGCATTTTGTATTTTAAATATTTTATATATCGATTTCTACTTAATTTAGATGTTAATTGTTTTTGTACTATTGATCATGGAAAAGCTTTAAGTAAGCACAGTTAATTGTAAAAAAAAAAAAAATCTAGTCAATTTTATCATAAATGCACATGACCCAGCATCCTGTAAAAACAAATTTGTGTAGGGGAGAGTGGGGTTGAATGGGACGCAGGATGAATGGGACAATAGCAAAATTTTTGTTTTGCAAGCACCGGAAACTTGACAATTTTTCTGATAAACGGCAGCACTGAGGTCATTCATGAAGTGTAGTTTCAGAATTGTGTTATTCATAGAAGGGCAGAAAATATTTAAAGTGCCTTTTTCAGCTGCCAAAGTAAATTTTTACTGACTCCGTTAGGCAGTAGTTAAGAAATTAACTATTTGCTTAAAGGTAATATTATTCTTATATGATGAAAAGGCATAATCTTTTATTTTGTTTATGATATTCAAGAATATTAACATTTGTTCATTAAGCCTATTTCCTGTTTTATATGATCATGTGATGGTTAGGATGAATGGGACAGTTTAAATTGGGATGAATGGGACATTCCCCACTATGTACTAATTTGAAATTTTACTCAAGAGTTTTATTTAAATGTAAATTAGCCATATTGATTATCAAGATTCTTAATTTTGTGGACTTATAAACAAAAATCAGAACTTTTTTTTTTTTTTTTTTTAAGTTAAAATATTCAGTGCAAATTAAATTAGTAATTAAAATAAATAAACTAATAATAATTTGATTAAAATCACAATTTCAATCAGGCTAATTAAATAAATTCTGGTGATTATTTATGTAATACATAATAGAATGTTGATTTTCCCAATTAGTCGGAAACAAAAATTTATCCAGATAATTTGTACTCTATTATAATGATTTATCTCTTTCTAGTGTCTTATTTATTTATTTTTAGATTAGGTCTTATTAGATTAAATTACCAAAGCACTTTTGTCTTTTGATGTTAATTTGAGTCAGTACATCAGTTTATGGTAATTTCAGTGAATTCATAGTGTGTAATAAAATCACATAAAACAATTTATATTAAAAATTTATTTACTTTCCATTTTGTTTTTATTTCTTTGTTAACTCCAGTCCTGTCTCATTCATCCCCATATGTGGGGATGAATGGGACAATGCACATGCATGTAAAACAAAATTATTAATTAAAAATGATAACTTTTTATTAAAGTTAGTATGTTTATATGTAACTGGTTACTGAACTGTACTTATGAGCAATGTTGCAAAATTCTGAATTACATATGGCCGATGTTGTCAATAAAAACATGAAAAATTTGCCATTCATCCCCACTCTCCCCTATATTGAAAGTTAAACGCAACAACCTCAAAGTTTCATTTTTTTAGTCTATAAAATATTTTTAAACAGTAGCTGACCAAACAGGGGATAGCAATAAATAATGTAATCTTCCCCCCCCCCCCCCCCCGAAAAAAAAAAAAAAAAAAAGTTTTTATAAAAATTTACTTTAAGAAACATTAATTGTAAAAATCTGAATAGAAGAAAATTCTTTCTTATGCTTAAATTTTTCTTGTTTATCTCAATTCAAATTATTCACATATTCTGATTTCTACTGTAATCAGCAACAAATTATATGCAAAGAAATAGTAATAATGAAACTCATTGTAAATTATTTGAAAGGGAATAAAGGATAAGAAGTTAATATCAGGCTAAATCAATACACTGTGAGAGCAGCAGATATCATCAGCCTGCTTATGTGGTTACATATAAAACATTGTTAATATTCTCTTTAAAATGGTCAGGTAAACTCAGGGCATTTAGTGTGGTCCCTAAAGTCCCTAAAAGTCCCTTAACTTATTTTAGGTCCCTAAAAGTCCCTTTTTTTGGCAAAATGGTCCCTAAGTCCCTTTTTTTTTCTTTGCCTATCAAAAATCTTAAGATTTTTTTATGTATGCTGGGGAAAAAAAAACATTCAAATGCGATGAAATTGCTTAGGCACATACTTTGTATTATCTACAGAATACTGAAATGACTAACTTTCGGCAGCCAGTTATCTAATGTGTAACAGGGACACTAATATTCATAAATAATTCAGCAAATGGGCCATGGGGGGAGGAAAGGCTGAGATTATAAAGAGGTCATTGTGCTAACTGTCCTCTCGCTATTGCATAGCGTGATACCACAGTTAGTTGTACTGCATGCATTAGGTCAGAAGCTCGATTATTTTCAGTTCAGCAATGAGTCCAGTTACAAATTCAACTCTGATGACTAGCAAATATATGTATATCTTTAGGTTAAAAAAAAGAAAATGTTGCAGTACCCAGGGATTGATCCAAGCAAAAATTGGGACCCTTTTGCTGCCCCTTTTCAAATTTCTAAAACGAGTCCCTTCACAAAATTTATAAAAAAAAATCCCTTTCATAAGATTTTGTTTTGTAAAAATGATAATTTTGTAAAAATTTTTCCATGTTTCCAGTATTAATTTTAATGAGTATCTATACTTGGTTCAGTGAAATGCTATTAACTTGATATTAAACATCAGATAGAGTAACTGCTAAAATGAAAGGCTTCATACAGTAATAATTGTTTTCGCAAAAATAATCAAAATTTCACAAAAATTATTTGTTTTTCACAAAAATGGTCCCCAAAAATTAAAATCTGTGTCGACTCCTGGTACCGTAACATTACTACTTTGCTTTGGCCTGGTAATAAATAGTTTAGATTTAAGTCTGGATGGAAATCTGGTACCTTTAACACAATTAAGGGAGCACGTATCAAAATTTGGTACAATGAAATACTTCTTAATACTAAATGAACATATCCAAAAATTATCTCAGTTCCCAATTGTTTTGCAGTCATCAAGGCCCATAAAGTGTTAATGGCATATGATTTCCACTACAGTTGCATTTTCCACAAAATGCATAACATGTATACAGAATGTGAAAATTAAACAAGAAATTTTTGCTTTTTTTGCTGAAGCATTTTATTAAACTGTTATTAAGAAAAATTTTTTTTTTGAATGTTAAATTTTTAACACAGAATAAAAAGAAACAAGAACAAGAAATCATGTGGTATGCATTGATTATTAGCATTTTCCAATTGTACATACTTGTTGTGTCATTATAACCTTCAGTATTCTTTATCTACGTTATCACACAATGAAAAGGCAGATAGGTAAACTATGTCACTCTTAAACATTGTTAGAAAGTGTTAAAAATGCTTAATACAAATGGAAATGTAGTCATTAATTTCTAATTGCAGCTCTGAACGTATCTAAATATTTTAGTGTAGGCCTGTAAATCTGAAGATTAAACATATTATTCTATACAAAACATTATTTTATCATATTTACATAAATGTTAACTTCTTTATGATTTTTGCAGTAGATAGTTATTAAAATGTGATTTATATAAATGACTATCCTAAAAAGCAATGCATTGGCCTTTTTTTTGGGGAGATGTCCCTGTATACAAACCAAGTTGTACAGGACTCATTAATGGTATTTTAAAATATTGACGAACAGTGGAGTCGAGCAGATAGACATAGACAGACAGCTGGGCAGACAAATACATTATTTCAAATCTTACTTATACTTAAAAAAATTTAGAAAGTGTTAAAAATGCTTGCAGTAAACAAAAATGTAATTGCAGCAAATTTTCAAAAATAGTCCTTAATGTAACTGAATATTTTTATAGTCCCTTTAAATTTTATTGCTATTCGTACTACATTCTGTAGAAAACATTCTTTTGTACTTATAACATATTTCAATTTCATTAAGATTTGTGCCAAGTGGTAGTGTGTGCCTGTATGGTTTATAGAAATACTTCTCATAGAATGAATGCTTTGGCATATTTTCAAGTGTTCTTGTACACAAATCATTGGTGGTATTTACTCTATTTTCAATGGGAAACATCTGATAGTGAACATGAATAACGTATTTTAATTTCATTAAGATTTGTGTAAAGTATATTAAAATCAGGTTTATTGTAATACCTTTCATAGAATGCAATGCTTTGGAATACTTTTGAGTGTTCCTGTACACAAACCAGTAGTGGTATTTATTCCATTTTTAATAGGGAATATGGAATAGTGAACTTGTATGACACATATCAGTTTCAAGAAATTCCATGAATATTTACGGGAAATAGAATACGAACAGACAGAAAAACTGAAGTCATTAATGCTTTTCAATCTTATTGGAAAGTGTTAAAAAACACTGATATACATTACATTGTTTTACTAATGTATGATCATTGTATGAAATGATGGGCATATTATACATAGTTCTTTTATCGAGAAGTATAAAAGATTTTATTTATATCACATCCTATGGGGACTAATTTTCTTAAAACAAATTATTTAAAAGTATGAAGTGAAACTAATATATATTTTAGAATATTCCTGCAGAATTACCGAAATTGCATGTTTACTATTTATTTTCTTTTACAGGGATGCCTAAAAATTTCAGATATATTACTTGTATGTTCATTGACGGATATATGAATTTGGGAATAAAAACATACTGACATCATGTTCACTTTTATTTATTTACTGAAATATTCAGCGGTTCAAATTTGTTTAAACACCCAGTAACTATACTAAATGTTCAAAATGTCCATAGAAGCCACTTCAGATTTTTTTTAAGATGTCATTATAAAATTTAAAACTCAGTTTGGAAAAGAAAAATATAACATAAAGAGACATCTATAATAGCATACGCAAAGGTATCATAAGCCTAATAGTATTGTAGCATTTTGCTTAAGACGTTTTTTTGATTTTAGCTTTTTCAGTAAAAAAAAATTTTGAACTCAGGTTAAACCCTGTAGTGGCAACCGATGTTGGTAATGATTCTTATTTTCACTTGTAGCTTTGAATTGCATTATTTATTTGGCTAATATTCACCTTTGTTAGCAACACAGAATGATGTGATGATTATTATTATTATTAATCTCATGATATGATTATTATTATTATTATTATTTTTTTTTTTTTTTTGTCACATCATGAAATGCATTACATGTTTTGTCTGCTGTTCAAACTTTTATAGACGTATACTTTTTTCTGTTATTTCCAGTATTTCATGACAGTTACATATAGCATAGTTACTGCAAAACTCAGACTGCACCTGCAGCATATTGTGCAATTATTTCTTTGCACATCTTAGTTCAATTTGCCCTATTGTGCAAAAAAATGACCTTAGAGCTAAATTCTTTTAATAGTTAGTATGGTTTTGCTTAGGTTGTTTACAAAAAAGATTTTTGAAGCAACAAACCACACCTGTGGCTGAAAGGTTCTCTTCTGAAACCTAGCTGATAAAAAGTGCCAGATTTTGGTTACACTTGTGGGCCTTGCCTAGCTATTACAGGCAAAAATCCCTTAAACGGATCCCGTGGAGGGCAAAACACTTTAGGCACCTTGAGTAGGTAATAGACGGTTCCTCTTGTTGACCTTAGGACAATAAATTTTGAAGACAAAAAATTGATGGGAAAATATGTATATTCTATTTGCCAAGATAGCTTTAAATGTAAAATCTGAAACTTTTCATTTTGCATCATAAAGAGCAGTAAAAGTGAGCGCTCATCATAGAAATTATTGGAGGACCAAGAGTGTCATGGCTCATATAACTCAATGCCTGTATCTTAAGGTATTCAACAAAACCAAAGAGTAACAAAGAGTATTCAACAAAACCAAATAAAATTCAACAAAGAGCATGAATTCTTTTGACACTGGCTGTGTATATTTTAAAATTAATTGATTTTGGGCATTACACTTGGCTTATATATGGTAGGGGATCATAAAAGAACACATTTTTATGTATATTACTGATATTTAAGCATAAAATAAATAGGTCCCTAAAGTCCCTTTTTTTTCAATTTTGGTCCCTAAAGTCCCTTTATTTTTGAGGGAGTTGTGCTAAATGCCCTGTAAACTCAAGTTTATACAATATATTAAAATCACACAATCAACCGATTGGGAAGAAAATCATAATTATGGAAATTTTTATTTTTCCGACTGAGTGAAAATAATGCCTGGACCGGGAGTCGAACCCCAGAACTTTGACTTACAAGGTCAAGGCTCTACCATTTGAGCTGTCCAGGCCGACAACCGGTGGACATTACTCACTCAGACAACCTTTTTTTTTTTTTTTTTTTTTTTTTTATGGTTAACCTTATGATATTTTTTCCAATCAGTTGATTGTGTGATTTTAATATATTGTATTATTTCTTTCTCCCATTGTTTAATGGTGTTTACCTGTGGCTTATTTCTGTTGAGCTATCTACATGATAGACCAGATGTTTCTGCCTAAAGGTTGTCTGAGTGAGTAATGTCCACCGGTTGTCGGCCTGGATAGCTCAGTTGGTAGAGCCTTGATCTTGTAAGTCAAAGTTCTGGGGTTCGACTCCTGGTCCAGGCATTATTTTCACTCAGTCGGGAAAAATAAAAATTTCTATAAACTCAAGTTTATTTTATTATGACTATCAGTCTCCTTTTTTTAATAAAGCATCTATAAAAATTATTGTGGTAATTATTCAGATTGTATTATATAACCATAATATAATTATTTGAAAAAATAAAATTAAAAAAAGGACTGTCGATTAGCAAAAGAAAACCATTTTCTGCGTCTGGGGACTTATTTGGGAGACATATTTTTCATATGTAAAAGCAACTGTTTTTGGAGTCTTGAATAAGTAGCAGTCCTGATATAAATGCACCAAACTTGATATGGGAAATGACCATTATAAAAATGAATGCTTACTTAATACTCACCACCTGTGATCTGCACATAACATTTTTAGCATCTTTTGGTTAAAATTGCACCAAACTGCATATGTAGGATCTTTATTGTGAGAAACTATGATTAATTTTTTGTGCATGTCAGCAAGTAGATGATACTGTTCTATAAAATAAATTTTAACCGCATTTCTTCCTTATATACCCATTGAGATGTACTTATTGTTACGAAATCATCAACAATTTTGTGTTGGTAACTGATTTATAAATGAACAGGCAGGTTCTAGTCCAGGAACATTCCAAGAAACTACTACTCAAATCACAAAAGTCATGAAAATAGAATTATATACATCAGAGACTGGATATTGTTTGCTCAGGAATATTTCATGGCTTATTACAGAACTTCTCATTGGCAAATGTGCAGCTTGAGTTACATTTCACTCAAGTATAACTGACTACTCTTGGGCAAAAATTAGTTGCGAAAAATGAAACATAACAAAAATCTTAAGTTAAAATTGAAAGACTTACTGATTCTTCCGATCCTAAACTGTTGTTTTCTACCAAATTTGATTGTGAATGTCGCCAAGTTTATTTCCAACACAGATTTTGGCTTTCATCTAAAAATATACATGTTAAACTATGCTGTTACATAATTTCTTGACGCAGCGATGATCGTTGTATAGCGGAGATATCTGCAAGGAAATGTAACTTAGCAATAAATTCAAGCCGAAGTCCAATTGCTGTCATCAAGATGCTTTTATTGAATAAATCTTCCAAAAATTCAAGTATTAATATTCCACACAAGTTGGTACAGAGCGTTGTAAATTGTTTTATAATGAAATACAAAATTCCAGGGTTAAATGTTGAGATTGTCGCATGAGATGGGGGAGAGAGCGAAAATAATTACGTGTTTATTATACTATGATCTGGAGCAGTTCTCAGATCCTTACACTAGAACAGATCTGAGATGTCTGAAGAAAAACAGCCAAATTTTAGAAAAAACAGCCAAATTATAGTGCCAAATTCTTTCATTGTTTCTCGGATAAAATGATATAAATATTTTGAATTCGAAAGTTCGTTATTAAAAGTTATAGCCAATTATTTCGCCAATGAAATAAATCAGTCAAATTAAAATCCGTTACATCTTACAGATTGGACAATAACTGTAATTTAGAAACTAAATTATTTTTTAATGATTTAACTGATAGAGATTTCTAAATTTGTCTATGATGAAATAACTTGTGCAATATTGTTTGACATTAATTATTATAAATGAGTAATTTATTTAATAAATTATACTTTGAACCGTCAGTTTTGTTGAATTTAGATGGGTAAATAAAGAGTTATTTATTAAGCAGAAAGGATTTAAATTGCATCAGTTATTGCATATTTAATAAACAAAGCAATAAATCTATTCTTAATTATTTGAGCATTCAGGAGCATTTTGTAACGGAAAGCACATAAACTGTGATCTTTCAATAAGTCATTCTATCATATTAAAAGAAAATTTGTATTATTTCTTTAAATGACTTGAAAGAACAGATATAAATAAAAGTGAGCTTTTCAGATAATTTTGAATACTTTAAGTAACTTAATTGCGAATTAGATTTAAATTAAATTTATTTATTTAATTATGTAATTGATAATTTGATACTTAATAAATTTTGAATAAATTTTGATTTATTTGAATAATATGTGAGTAACTTCCTCACATATTTATCCAAAACTATGCAAAACTTGCATGTTAAAACTAAATAATAACTATAATCTAAATAACCATGGAATGTTCCATTATCTTGTATTACTTTGTACATTTTTTACTTGTGAAAGAGTACTAATTGTAAAATTCATTATTTTCCAGTTAATCAAGCATTGGGAGTCCTTTTTACCTGAAGCCAAAGCCATTGCTTGAGCCACCAAAGAAAACTACTCATTTTTTTATTAATGAATCACTAGCTGGTACCAGTGATTTAAAAGGAATTGTAAATTTTGATTAAGCAACCTATATCTGATTGAAAGAACTTTTCAATGTATAAGAATTGCTGCTCACATTCCCTGTATTTTTCATGTCTTTTTAATGTTATCATATCCATATTTTGATTTGTTTTCATTATAGGTTATTATTGATGCATAAATTTATTGATCTAATCTAGTTTTGAGAAAATGTACAGTACCTGCAAGATGTATATGTTCTGGTTTTGTGATTAAAGACTATATTTAATTGTTATGTTTATTTTTTGCTTCTGTTCTTTTTGACAGTTTGAAATTCTTGAGTAATATTTTTATTTAAAATGGGACATTGATGGACAATTTTCATAATAAAAATATTTTGAATATTGTGAAAAAAAAAAAAAAAAAAATTGTACTGCACGTTGAATAAAGCAAAAATTGGGGCTATTCAGTTACTACCTCACAAAATTCTGCTTCATAGAAGAATTCCTCTTCTCACAGTACCTGGAATTCTGGGAAAAACCTAGAAATCTCAGGTAATTTGAAAAATCTATTAAGAAATAATTATAAGATAAAAAAAAAAAAAAAACCTTTTTATATACCATGTTACGTGTATAATTCATGGAGTTTCAAAATTTATTGCAAAAATTTAGGGAAATAAACTTTAAAAACATACAAAATTTTTGTTTTGTAGTTTAACACGTTCATGCCGGCGCGGGCCACCGGTGGTTCACGGCAAAATTATCCGAACACTAGCAATAATCCTTGTCCAAAAAAAGTACACTTAATACTGCTTTGTTAAATAAATCCTTGTCGAATAATGATCTTACTCAGTCTAAGAACATGATTCGACAAGGATTTATTTAACAAAAGTCTTAAGTATACTTTTTTGATATCGGAATTATTGGCTAGTGCTCCGATACTTTTGAGAAGAATGCGCCAGCGTGAACGTGTTAAATTTTTGTCAATACAGGGTGTTTACCGACATAATTTCTTACATATACCATCATAACAATAGGTTGGTTGATTGGTATGGTTTTACTTCACACTAGTGCTGCACAATTATAACAATAGGTATCTGTGATTAATTAATCATGGAAACATACTATAAAACTTACCATATAAATACATTGGTGGAAGAGTCATGGAAGAAATTGAGGCAGGCATCCTGTATCGACAAAAATCTCTACGTGATAGTGAAAAACTAGCTTCATTTTCGGTTTCAGTACACCAAAAAATGTCAAAATTATAAAATCAAAATTTTACATGTTGACCTGTGTTATGATTAATGTTACACTTTACTTCTCCATAACATTCCATTTTAAAAATCAAAATAGCCAAAATATTGTTACTTAAATTAAAATGACCAAAAACATTGTTTAAACAAAAAACACGAATTAACTTAATAAAATTACTTTTCAGGGTAGCTACAACAGTTAGCATAAAGCTCCGATCATCTAAAAAGTAAAGGATACAATTTAACGAAAAAGAAACACGTGTTACTTTTAACCATTTTGCTTTATTTTTCTCCCAGTTAATTATGGTAATAAAATTTTATTGGTAAGTATTTCAGAGATTTCGTTGTTACGGGGTGATTCTACATGTTAAAAGCTTTAAAATGGTACCACCCACGTTAAAATCTGTCAAAAATTAAGGTTTTTATCTTCGAATTTTTATTGCAGCAAATTTGGCAGATTTAAATATGCACACCAGTATTTTTCGTCTATTTTCTAAGTCAGCCAAATATCTCGCTTGCACTACGAAGCAGAAGGAGGTGCAGCGTGGAGAATCCCCTCAAATTGTTCTTGAAGTTTTGGCGGAAGTAAAGAGGCACTCGTCTTCCAGTAGACTTGATTAGCGTGTGCAGACTCTGATTGACTGAAGACGGCACGTCCTTTCAAAATTCGAGAGCGAAAAGAGTCTGATCAGTTCCAGAGAGCAACCTGGAAGAAGTAGGCGTGGTTTTGTGGTGCCCGGCACTCGCTGCCAGGGTTGCCGAGGCTGCAACATTGTTTGCCATTTCTTTTCTCTTGATTTTGCCATTTTGCTGAAATCAGCTACAGAGACACTAATATTGATTCCAAGATAATGGTGGCTTTGATACTGCTTTTGTTTATTCAACATCTTATCCCTGTCCTGGATTAGGGGATGAGATGACTAAATATTTAATTAATGCAATTTATCGAAAGTATTTTTGGATCAAGCAAAATGAGATCTGCAACATCGCCATTTTACCCAGATGTTTGACTTGCATTACTATAGTTTACTTGTGTTTACAGAATCAGTTGTTAAGATCTGTAATGGAACATCAAGAATCTACAAATTTGATTACCAATAATGCATCAACGAAATTGCGATTGGTGAATCGGCAATTATCAGCGAAATAATGTACTTCAGGAAAATGCTTATTAATGTTGTTGATTTTGATATCAAATTTTCGTTTACTTGTGTTTACAGTATCAATTGTTAAGATCTGTAACGGAACATCAAGAATCCACGTATTTGATTACTAATAGTCCATCAATGAAAATGAGATTGGTGAATCGGCAATTATCAGCGAAATAATGTACTTCAGGAAAATGCTTATTAATGTTGTTGATTTTGATATCAAATTTTCGTTTACTTGTGTTTACAGTATCAATTGTTAAGATCTGTAACGGAACATCAAGAATCCACGTATTTGATTACTAATAGTCCATCAATGAAAATGAGATTGGTGAATCGGCAATTATCAGCGAAATAACATACTTCAAGAAAATGCTTATAAATATTGTTGAATTTGGTATCAAACTTTATAAGTAATAAAATGACTGTAAAACTTTAAAATAAGAGGACTGATATAATTTCGTCGAGATAATATTAGCATCTATATTACCATTTACTTGTAGAAATTAATCATTTATTCTATTCATGAATAGCCAGCCCTGACCAGTCTCAATATTTTGTGTCTTGTAATCATGCCAAATCATGCATGTTGGTGAAATAAAATCTTGTTTGTTCTAAATCCAGCGATCGTTATTACAGCTAATTGATGAGTTGTTTTTTTTTCTTCTTCTTTTTTTCTTCTCTTTCTTTTTCTTCCTTTAATTAGATTTTTTTTAGCTCAAGTTGCTTAATTGGATTATACTCAGAGGATAAAGTACTAACCACTAATTAATAAAATATTATGATGTAATGAATCAGGTTTGGATTTCTGAAATCTTATTGTTTATTTCACATTGTTTAATTATTTTAAATTCTTCAAATAAAGAAAATTTTTTATTAACATTCTCACGAAATTTTACGACCAAAGATTAAATTAAATCCACCAACTTTAATTTTGAATTCTCTTTTAAAATAGACTTAGAATTTTTATTAATAAATTTTAGCACTGAATAAAGAATAATTTTTATTCTTACAATTAAATTTTGTCAAAATAATAAGATAGTGACATAAAATATGAGAGGACAAAAAAAGAAATTATATATGGGCAATGTTTAACCGTTAGAGTCCCAGGCAGTATTGAAAAAACACTGTCAAAGAATCCCAAACAGCACAACTGCGTTTTCTCTAAATGAGTACGAAAAGACCCAAGCAGCATGATAGCGCTTGTTTTATTTTATGTTGAGAAATACCGAGTGGTGCAATAGCTCTTTGTTTATTTTACATCGATGAATCCTAATCGGAGCAATAGCGCTTCTTGTATTTGTTAGGTAACGCGATTCTCATAAAATGTACTATTTACATTAAAGGGAGCTGTGTGATGTACTTGCTCCAGTAAATCTGAGTGTGTGACTTCAACAATCAGTAATCCATCGTCAGTTGAATCTGGATGGGTGAACCCATCCAGAAGCTGCTTTTTATTCTTTTACCTTTCTGTGTGGTGCAGCATGTCCAAATATGGACCTTGCGCCAATAAAAGTTATTTAACCAACCAACCATCATCAGTTGTCCTCAATGTTCCAAATGTACTGGGTTTTTTTGATATAAAATCTCAACAGCGCGATCGTGCTGCTTGGGACTCAAACGGTTAAGCATATGGACTTGGTTCAATGATCTAAAATGACAACATTTCTCTGAGATCATTTTATAGAAAAATGATATCAAATGACAATGCTGTTGTATACTTTAGATCTAAACTATTTGCTAAAGGAACAAGTTATGTTACATTACAGATTTGTAATATTAAGCAGAGTCTCTTCACTAGATGGACTAGAAGTAGTGGAGCTTGATTGCTCAAAACTGACTGCCAAGACCAAAGCTTTACAAAGTAAGCGTATTCATTACAATGGAGCTATGGGTAGTGTACTATGTCATGGTTGCGTCATGATTACGTAATAGTTACGTCACTGATCGATGACAAAGCCATCTCATGTTGGAGGTACCTGAACTACTCAGGCTCAAACTGTGCATGCTCGAATAGAATTTGTTTACTCGCGCGATGCTCCATATTTAAAATAGAACTGTGAACGGATGCACATCTGAACGAAAAAAATTCATGTATTTTTAGAATATTCATATTTTGCATGTTTTCCCATATTTTAAGATAAGTAATATATTTTAAATCAATTCTTAAAAATTATTTTTTTAATACTTCTTACAATTTATAAAATTACTGAAATCTTAACCACTTGAATTTTCATTCATTACGGATCAAGAGATAATCTATGGAATTTTGAATTTGGTTGTTTGATTTGTTATGAGGTTAGAAAAAGTTAGTTTTTATTATATTTGTTCATTCCTAAATGTTATTTTATCATTCCTAAATGTTATTTTAGTTATAGATTTGGTTATAAAGCGATTACAAATATATTTTGTTTAGAAGATAAAATTTTTGCGAATGGTTTCGTCTGCATCTGATTGATTTTATGGAACATGACATAATTCTTTTTTTAATAAAAGAGATAATGATAGTCATCTTTTATAAGCGATTTCTTTTCCAAAATTTAATTTTTTTTTACCAACATTTTAATTTTGAAAATTGCACACGTTAACATTTTCTTCGTAAATTACTAATACATGAATTTTTTCATATTTACAATACAATTTACAAAATTAGAAGATCGATTTAAAAAACTACATTTTACGCTAATTAATTCTAGCTCTAAGTGAACACTATAGATGTGATTAATTACTTGAAGTTATTAACGTACATTTGACTTTAAATACAAAATATGTTAGATGTTAACTGATACTAATGTGAATGTTTATTAGCTAACATCTAACATATTTTGTATTTAAAGTCAAATGTTCGCTAATGATTACATCTATAATGTTCATTTAGGGCTAGAATTAATTCTTGTTTATATTAAAACCATAAGAGAACATTTTTAAAGAAAGCACAATAGGGGCGGGTTTTTCACAGCTTTTATTTGGGTACCGCAGCCACTGCACGAGGAGAAGCGCTAAAGTTGTGTTTACTTTGCGACATTTTTTAACATTATGTGAACGAACTTAATCTGTAAAGCTTTGGCCAAGACACTGCAATGAAGAAAATGAAAAGAATGAAACAACCAAGACCTAAAAAAAAAGGTGGATCTGGCATTAATTTGCTTTAATATTGAAATAAATATCATATTGATTTTTATTGCTTCTTTATTTTAATTTTCAGGAAAATAACAAATTATCATATTATTGCTAGATAGGTAAAACAATTTTCTATTTCAGATAGATCAGGTGAAGACAAACTGAAATAAAACTGGAATTTGCCATGTAGTTATCTTTGTCATAATCTCATCAAGATGTTTAAAATTGATTGCAAAATTTCACACACAGAAGACTCCAAAAAGAAAATAATTATTTAAATGAAAAGCATTTTTTAAGATACCACATTTTAAAACTGAACTGAAGAGTTAAAAATAATTTCTCCTAGGTATATTTATCCATAGATACGTAAAACCTATACAGAATCCCCTGAAAATTTGGGATTGTGAATTTTTAATACAGTCCTGCTCAAAAGTTTATCAGGGTTTGCAAACGATCTGTTTTTTTTTTTTTTTTCCCCAGTTTAAAAAACTTATCTCTCAATGAAATATTTTCAAACATTGGATATTTAAAGAACTGGGTCTTCCACATGTTTTTTAGTGAAGACTGGTTTAAGACAATATTTAGGAGGCGGTAACAAATTCAAACAAAATCAACATTTGGGATCACCCTGTATTGTTTCATGGACTAAATGATCTGTAACATTAGGATATGCTAATATACACTCAGTACAATTTGTGTGACGATATCTTATAAGGTGGTATAAACATTTATTTTAACTCCAAAAAAAAAATCGGCATGTTTTTTATTTGTTATATACAGTTTTAAACGAAAACTAGTCCTTCTTTCGGATAAATTGAAAAAATACTATTGAAACAATATACCGCAATAGGAGTACAAATATCTCATGAAATATGAGCATTTTTTTTTTTACAAAACATTTTCACTGTGTATGTGTGAAAGATAGAAAAAAATTTATTACATAGGTTGAAAGCTAGATATATTGGGCAACTTTTATCAAAAGTTCATTTGAATAGAGTAAAAATTAAGCAAATTGCCAGCAAAAGAACGAGTTAGATTTTAGGTATTTTCCAAGAGTTGACATTTCATAAGAGGTTTTTTACATGCCGTGTAATTAATATAAAGATCCAGTTATTTGAACTACTTTGCTAAAGTTCTTTTTTGTGAAAAACCCATTATGATCTCTCGAATCTTAATAAATAAACAAAAATATGTTAGAGTTACAAGTTTATAAGGGATTTTTCGCAAAAAAATATTTTTGGAGTGTGATTGAAATAATTGGATCTTCCATGAGAATATTTATTGAAATTTATTTTTCCGACTGAGTGAAAATAATGCCTGAACCGGGAGTCGAACCCCAGATCATTGACTTACAAGGTCAAGGCACTACCAATTGAGCTATCCAGGCCGACAACCAGTGGACATTACTCACTCAGACAACCTTTAGGCAGAAACATCTGGTCTATCATGTAGACAGCTCAACAGAAATAAGCCGCAGGTAAAGGAAAACACCATTAAACAATGGGAGAAAGAAATACAATATATTAAAATCGCACAATCAACTGATTGGGAAGAAAATCATATTTATTGAAATTTATTTTTCCGACTGAGTGAAAATAAAAGGCCTAAAGGTTGTCTGAGTGAGTAATGTCCACCGGTTGTCGGCCTGGATAGCTCAAATGGTAGAGCCTTGACCTTGTAAGTCAAAGTTCTGGGGTTCGACTCCCGGTCCAGGCATTATTTTCACTCAGTTGGAAAAATAAATTTCAATAAATATGATTTTCTTCCCAATCGGTTGATTGTGTGATTTTAATATATTGTATTTCAGTGAGAATGTTTTCTAATTGCATCTAGAGAAGTTTTTAAATTGAAAAAAAAACTGATTGTTTGGAAATCTTGCTAAACTCTTGAGCAGGACTGATGCTATGAAAATATTTAAGATTAAAACCGAAAAATGTGGGGAGCATTCAACAGATAATTAATGCTTAAATAATTCATGTAAGTCGTCCGCAATTTTATTGTATTGCAAATAATATGAAGTGTCGTGTGAATTTTCTCTCTTCACTCTTTACTAGGGGTGGGAATCGATTAAGAGTTTTAACTGGGTTAATCGTAGTTCATTAATCGATTAATCGGATTTTTAATCGGTTTTCATTTTTCTTCATATAATTTTATTTGAATGATGAATAAAACTCTCATATTGTGTATGTATATATATATATATATATATATATATATATTATTCATAAGTTTGACTGAGAAAAAAAAAAATTTTTTTTCAAACATTTTTCTCTAATCAATTATGTCTGTTTCATAACTGAAATTTAAATCAATTTTCAGAGTAATAATTGGTGACTTTAAGTGTTAATTTTTTATAAATATTTTCACTTATTTATTTATTTATTTTTTTTTTTTATATAAATTATTTTTTCAATTCATCTTGAAAGAAATATTAAATGAATTTACACATATTTTAGTTATATATTTGCAGGCCTTGTCCATCTCGCGTGTCACTATTTTTAAATGAATTCTCAAAATTCCATATCATTATCTTAAAAATCTCAAATTCTTATATTTTAGTACTTCTTTGTCACTTCGGACAAGAACACAGAATGTTATTTTCTGTTTCTACTGCAATGGTTACTATCAGCAATTCTGAACAGACAATAAACGCTTGAAGATATTGTGAAATTCTGTTGACATTTCCCGCATCAGAGGGATAGTGGAGATCTCAATTCCTTCTTTTCTTTTTCTTTTTTTTTTTCTTTTTATCATTTCTATTTTTTGAAAGCTTCTTGTTTCTGAGAATACTATTACCCTAACCAACACTTTCTGTAAAAGGCTACAGACAGGTGGAGTTGCTCCAGCATGCACATGGAGCGGCATTTTGTTTAATAACTGTCCTTTCCCTTTTCTCTGTCAACAAAAGTGCAACAACATCTTTTGAGAGGTTTTATTTATTTATTTTTTATTTCTTAATTTTTTTTTCTTTTTCATTATTTGATGGATGTTTCTTAGAATGTTTGTTAGCAAAATATGCGAAAAAAAATATTTTGTAGGCAGAACAGTATTTTTACCTTAGTTCGTAGTTTGAAAATTTTAATCGGATTTTGAAAATTTTTAATCGAATTAATCGATACGATTAACTCGATTAAAGAAATTGATCGGGTCTAAGCATTGATCGATTAACCGAACCGATTAATCGATTAATCGGCACAGCCCTACTCTTTACTATTATGTGCCCCATATATTTAGTTTTTAAATCTTATAAATATTTTCATAGCTATTAAAACTTCACAGTCACAAATTTTCAGGAAAATCTGTGTGGAAGTTACATATCTGTATGTGGCTAGGAAAAAATATTTTCTACTTTTTAGTCAGTTTCAAAAACATGGTATCTTAAATGTTTTTTATTTAAATATATATATATGCAAGCATGAAATTTGTTTTCAAGTTTCTATTATTATTTTTTTTTTTTAAACGAAATATTAACAAATGTATTCTTAGACATTTTTTTCTATCACTTATTCATAGATCATAGTGAAAGTATTGTTTTGAGGTCAAATTTTCAAAATAGTTTTTGCTGTATGTACATGCCTTGAGGCATACTGTATCCGAAAAACAGATTTTTTGTGGTTGGTCTGTGTGTACGAGAGTTATTAGCATATCCTAAAACTGTCAACTAAAAAATTCACAAAAGGTAAAAAGTTTTTTTTTTTTTTTTTCCCTTCTCCCCCCCCCCTTCCCCAAGTTTCATCAGTGGAATAAGCATGCTCAGTGCCATATATGCTCGTCGGACACTTCAACCAGGTGAAGTCCAGAAGAACATGAGTAAACAATTGGTTGAAAAAGAAAGGGGTTAATGAATATAGGATCCTCGTTTATTGATTTTATGATAGTATTTGTTGTCAGTGGTTTTTAAAAATACAATAATTTGTTCTAAAATGGCCATAGGCACATTCATGCTGCTAAGTCAGAGAAATGAAGTGAGTCTCCTGACATTCTGCCAATTCTCTGCCTCAGTGGGTCCTCATCCAGTGGATTGCAGTGAGATAGAATAGCAAAAATAATAATATAATAATCTCATAAAAAAAAACAATAATATTGTAAAAGTCATCCCATATAGTACCTTTTTTAGGCCGCCAACAGTAGTATCTTGTGAATGACATTTTGGGTATGCTCCACTTGAGTAGTTAGAAACAGTACATTAAAATGGATATTTAATCATCTTATTGGTTAATTAGTTTATTTTGAGAAGAAACATACATATGACGACATTTCAACAGTCAATCAGAAGAATGAGCTTTTCATAATAACGAGCTGTTTCTAACCATTCATATGGAGCATACCTAAAACGTTCACAATATGCCACTGGCAAGAAAAAAAAAAGATTGATGTCAGAATTCTTTGTTGCTCTCGTCAGCAAAATTACTGAAGCACACGTCCACATTTTTCATATACACCCCGTGACAAAAAGATAGGTACAAAGGGTTTTTTCTTTGATTTTTCATAACATTATCTAAATTGTGCTTATCATTTATTATTATCATAAAATAACACTATTCCTGGACTAATTTTTGTTTTAAGATTAATTTAGAAAAGTTTTAAGACTAAAATTTTTCTTATTTAAGACGACAGACAAAAAGATAGGAACAAAGGGCTTTTTTTTTAATTTTTGAATATGATTCAAATATTTAATACGTTATTGATATGATAATATTTTGTTATGATAATAAATGATCAGCACAATTTAGATAATGTTATTTTATGAAAAATTTTAAAAAGCCCTTTGTTCCTATCTTTTTGTCGTGGAGTGTCATCTTAAATAAGAAAAATTATAAACAGCATAAGACTAAGATCATGATTCAGTATTAGGTGCATGCCTTTTAAATACGAATTATTGCTAGTGCTTCAATAATTTTACTGCTGACTATATTTTCTGGGAACTTCAAGCCTTGCCAATAACTCTGCATGTACCTACCTAATAAATCCTTGTAGCTTTCAACATCTCTTGTTAACTATGTCATTTTTTCGGCATTATAAATTTATAATTTAAATTATGTGGTGTGTGCAAATAATATGTTATTGTTCACTAGCAAATTTTTTATCATACGGGACACTTCCCACTGTAAAAATACTTCAAATTACAGCTTTATAATGTAGCCAAAAATCTAACGCTCTGAATAAGGGATGTTGAAAGCGATAAAAATTTAATCGAAAAGTATATTCAGAATTATTGGCATATCTTCATTAAGCAAGGCATAGAGTTACCAGGAATTAATAGCAGTGCAGAATTCTAATATCAATCCTCTTTTTGGCTGCCCAGGAAAGATAAGACTCTTTGCTGGCTAGGGTGACTTTACAATAGTATTATTTTTTTATGTGATATAAATTCTCATTTGCAGGTTATGCATGGGTGTTTATAAATATAACATGCATAATGGATATTTATGTAATCTAATACATATATAAAATTTATATGTGTTATGCATATATATAATGAATTCATATTACTGTCTTGCAATTGTGGACTCCACAAGGAAACAGGCTAGCTTTCTGGAACATTTCTTTATTTAATATCCATATCCAAGTTTGGGGGCTGGTAATGCAATGAATAGCAATGAGGTGTCAGGTGCAGCCCTGACTGCATATAGCAGACTTTGCGATGACCTTGCATGTTAACTTTCGGATCCGATGGCCTAGCTTTTTTAGACTATTACTGACTGAGGATACTATGGAAGATTGTTAATTTTGGTGAGTTTCATCTTTTATAATCCTTATTTTGGTGTATTTTTGGCGTAGTTCTAGTTTCCTCCCTTATTTCTTTATTGGTTACATTGTTTATTGACATATTACTTTGTGTCTTATTAGCCATGATTTTGTGCTTCCCAGACAGTATGGTACCTTAAATTGCCAAGTCATAAACAACATTATTTATAGCTTTGTATCGGACATAAGTAATCAAACCTTAATTTTTACCCATTTACAGTCATAAATCTTAAATTGCATCTCTGAACATCATTGAACTTAAATATGGAATATTTCAGGCATCAAAATGCTCATTCAATTTAGATTATTAACTTGTTTATTCATTTTCGAATGATCGTGATTATGAATTTCCGTTTTTATTTTCTGTACATTTAAAATAACTTACTGCCTAATATGAGATTTCCTTTAATTCCTTTTGCAATATTAATTTAAAATATAAAAATAATAATTTAAAATATAAAAATACTAATTTAATTCTTACCTCTTTTTTATTCTATTATATATCCCTCCCCCCCTTCCCGTTCAAACGAAGTTCCCCAAATTGCCTGCAAGGCTGTGGGAGCTCACACAGAGGTGAACAAAATTTTCTGGGTGCTACTGATTCGATTACGAAAAAGAAAAAAATTTCGCTAATTATCGAGGATATGCACTCTATTGCCTTGGACGTATACAAGTCGTTACAGGTTTCATTATCATATTGGTGATCAATATAAAAAACATTATGCATATTTACATTACTTTCTAGATTAAATACTTAAAACACAATATAGTTACTATATGTAATTAATCAAGTATAACATAAGATAATATAACACACAATAATATGAAGGATAGATCTAAAAAATATACAGAGCTTTGACCGGTCTTTGCTAAGATGTGTTTGACTGTCTGTGGAGCACCATTCACTGTCCTTGATTAAATATTATCATAGTTTACTACGTTGAGACCTCTAAAAGTCTATTTGAGATCTAGACAAATGATATAGTCATTTCTTGTAAGCACTTTAAATAATAAATTAATTATAAAACATAACTTTTTTTTTCCCCACAACATTTATCATATTAAAATAATAAAAATGTATGATATAGAATATTATACTACAGGAAAATAAAACAGTTATATAATGCAATACACGTATACAATATAAGAAAAACAACTATATTAACATTACAGTTATAACTAATAAAATTTCCTATCTATACATTAAATTGAAATCAATGTCACTTTTTATTAGTACTGTAATGTTTCGAACAAACAGAGTAGACTGAAAGTCTACGATTTTGACATTATTTAACAAAAGGATAGCCACCCTGTAACGCCTTGACATGTGTTGCATTTCCCTGAGAAATGTTGAAAGAGGGACTCTATGGGACGGACTTCACCACCTTGGCGCCTACAACTTAACAAATGAGATATCAACAGATCTCCACCTTCTAAAAGACCATTGGAGATTTAAGGGACAATTTCACCCCCTCCAAAAACCGAGTCTTCTTGTGAAGGAAGAGAAGACAGAGAAGGAATTAAGTTTCGGTGTACGAGCCGAGGCTCGAATTTGCTCTTCTTCTTCCTCGAATTTGCTCTTCTTAATAGATCAATGGGCTATTCTAAAAGAACCCGAAGAAGTTGCGAGTAAATTAGATGAGTATGAAGCGGTAAGGAGTGTAAAAATAAAACAAAATTCCAATGATTCCGAAAAGCGAAATTTCGACAGGCAGCAAAATAACGAACGGGAGAAAAGGGATAGCAAAATAATAGGAAATAAGAAGGCTGATAAAAATTGGAGGGACAAGAATGTTGATGAGGAATGGGAAAGGTAAAAAATATTTGAGAAAAGAAAAGAGCCAGCCTGTTATGAGTGTGGATCAAAATCGCACCTAAGACCGATGTGTCCCACTTTAAATAAAGGAGACCGTGTATGTCATTTAAATACAGTGGAAAAATTTGCCCCTTCCTTTTTACCTTACCTGAGTAAGGCACGTGTGAACGGTGAACAAATGATGATTCTTCGTGACACGGGTACAAGTGTCGATATAATTTCAACAAAATACGTTAAAAATGAAAATTTAAATGGAGAAACAATTTGGTTAAAGACTGCACTAGAAAATGAGTCTCGATGTTTACCATTAGCGACAGTAGAACTAGAATTCGCAGAGACGGGCCGATTTTTGTCAAAGGCAGCCGTAGTGAATTTAAGCATAAATATGTCTCATTATCTCTTAGGCAATAATACAGCCGAAATTATTCAAGAAATGAAGTTGCGTCATTATCGAATAAATTAGATCGTTATTCCGAGCCCAACTGAACAAAGGGAGGAAGCGAATATTCAAAGTGAAATTTGCACAAAGCAGCCAGGTGAGGCCAGTGGGGTTGAAAGTGAAAGGATTAGCGTGGAGTTAGGAAGTGAGGAAAAGACAAACTTAGCTAAGACAAATACCGTTAGTTTTCGAACAGCACAGTCGCAAGATAAGAGTTTTAGTAAATTGTATCCTAAAGAGGAACAAGAAAGGAACTCTTAACATTTCGTGAAGAATGAATTATTAGTTAGGAAATCTGCAGATTGCAAAGGTACGGATAACAGACAATTAATCATGCCTAAAGAAGTTAGACTTAAAATTTTTTCTAGATTAAATATTGATGTAGTAGATCCCCAACCTGTTTTGGATAAGAGAAATAAAAATACTTTTACGGCTATGAGTTTAGTTTTAAATTGTCCGGAAGTAATCCGCATCGCAGATAATAAATCAGAGCCGATCGCAGAGACTTTATAATATAATTTTAGTACAGTTGGATTTCCGAAGGAAATAAAAAGCGATTTAGGGATATGTTTTATGAGCAATCTTATATCTACATTTTTTGAGAGATTGGGAATTAAAGTGATCGAATGTTTTCATGATTCTGTTAAAGAGCTATTGAAGTTCTTATGCATAGAGCAAGGCCAGAATTGGTAAAAACAACTACCAGCGGCAATATTTAGTTCGTTAGGAACAATAACTTATGAACTGAACGGTTTCAATTTTGCGGAATTAATTTTTGGAAAAATGCTTAGGACTGCCGAGATTTTGTTTTTCGAAAAATGGGTAAAATCGAAAAATAAGGACGTTCTAATGACAGAATATTTTTCCGAGGAAATCAATAGATTACAGCGGTGTCAGGAATTAGTCAAGGAGAAAGGGTACGCAATGCGAGACCAACGGGAAAAATGGTACGCTCAGAATGCTATTCATAAGAAGTGCAAATCAGAGAACCAGATTTTAAAATTAGCGACTTCAAAGCCAAACAAACTGCCCGTTACTTGGATCGAACCGAAAAAAATAGAATGCGAAAAATTCCGAGCCAGATCCTAGTATTAACTTGCCGGAAAAAAGAGAAAAATCTCAGATCTTCCATTTTTATCTTCTAAAACCCTAATAAATTAGAGGAAAACAAAAAAATTCATTAAATGAAAGGTACAGTCACGATATAAAGGAATCAGATTTAAATATTCCTTATCCGGTGTCTGAACTCGGTGTGTTCAATTTTAAGGAAATAGTGCAGGAAGGCGAATTAACGAAAAAATTTTCTCCCGAACAATTTGAAACGCAATGAAAAAAATTCATGAAATATTGGAAAATATTTTCGAACGAACCAGGTCGTACGGATATGATAGGACAGAATATAGAATCAGTTAGTTCGAAACTTTATCGCACTTTCCCGCACCAATTTATGATTTTAATTAATGACGATAAAAGGATGCGGGACCTTAAAAGTACAGAAATCGGGAAAAGCGATTTTATGTATCTTCGTTTATAGTGGTGAAAGGAAAGATTCGGAAGAAAAAACACCGGATTACTCAAGAAAATTCATTTTAAAGACAAACGCCGTAGATAAGGGAATAGAGAAAAAGGAAGAACATACTACTTTGTGTAGGAAATTTTTGAAAACCGGAAAGAAATTTTGTACTACAGAAAAAGGATGTGCGGGAATAATTTTCGCGATTAAAATGCTGAAACTTCACTCAGATGGTCAGCACCTTAAAACAGGGACTGATCATAATCCTTTTTCCGGTTGCATTCGAACCCAAGGGAATACCAACGTCGCATGAGATTGTCGTTAATCCTTTAACTTTTTAAAGGAAAGGAGATAAAACATGTAGACTGTCTCAATCGGGTTTAAAGAAAAGCTTAAGAGTTTTATTTATTTATTTTTTCTTATTTTATTTATTCATTTATTTATTTTTCTCGTGTATAAAAATTTTTTAATCATGTTAAAACTTATTTAGTGTAAAATTAATTGTAAAATTTCTTTGATTTATCAGTGTAGTAATTGTATTTAGTTATTACTGTAAATTTATTATTTTTGAATGGACTGAAGAATTAAGGTTCTTAAAATTAACATTAATCAAATGGGTAATAGAGGAAGTTATTTTGTTGCCTCTGGACCCAAAGTGAATATTGTGGGAGTAACCTTGTATGATTCCATACAAATTTCGATTCTCTGCAAAATTTTGCATATAATCGTCTTAAAGGGGACGAGCTGTAATGTTTCAAGCTGTGATGTTTCGAACAAACAGAGTAGACTGAAAGTCTATGATTTTGACATTATTTAACAAAAGGATAACCGCCCTGTAACGCCTTGACATGTGTTGCATTTCCCTGAGAAATGTTGAAAGAGGGATTCCATGGGACGGACTTCACCACCTTGGCGCCTACAACTTAACAAATGAGATATCAACGGATCTCCACCTTCTAAAAGCAGGGCCCGACTTAGACTACCTCGAACCCCGGGGCAAGGTTATTCTGGGAGGCCCCCTTGCAGTGGCATAAGAGGTCTTTAGGTTGCAAAATTTCAGCTTATGCCTGTTGGGGTTCCCTTCCAGAAGGGGGCCCAGGGCAACTGCCCCGCATGCCCTGGCATTAATCAGGGCCTGTCTAAAAGACCATTGGAGATTTAAGGGACAATTTCACCCCCTCCAAAAACCGAGTCTTCTTGAGAAGACAGAGAAGGAATTAAGTTTCGGTGTACGAGCCGAGGCTCGAATTTGCTCTTCTTTGGAAGTCAGAATTTTTCCTGGTAACGGCAGATGACATTTATATTTTACTTAATAGCAGATACTTAGCCTTGTGAAGGCAGACTCCCAAAGACTATATTTTACTTGGTATCTAACTAGTTCATGTAAAGCTTATCACCGACTTCACTGTTTGAACCTACATTATCCTAGATTACGATAAATTGTATTTAAAAATAAAGAATTAAATTTGAGGCTGTGATATACTCCTTTTGACGCTACCTCATCTGACCGGATACCTATAATTTCGTATACTCTCTAATGGTATACACACAAACAAACCAAAAAGAAAAAAAATTCTTTTTTTAAGAATTTATATGGATGGGTGCAGTGACTCTTGAAACCCTGTAAGAGTTTGCCAACCAAACAAAATTCTAAGGGCAAAAGGTGGATTTTCGGCAAATATCATCAGGTCAGTTCAGAGGAACATGAGTAAACTGTTGGCTAAAAAGTAAAGGGGATTTAAGGAGTGGAGGACCCACCCATGTTTCGAGATTTACTTTCATTGTCTGACTAAGCACATGATTCAACAAGGATTTATTTAACAAAAGAATTTTAAGTGTACTTTTTTTGATATTGGAATTATTGGCTAGTGCTCGGATACTTTTGCTGCCGACTGTATGCTCTGTTCGGTATAAAAAACAATCATTGCTATTAAGCCCATAAAAATCAAGTCAAAATATCAATTTACAATGAGAAAAATAAAAAAAAAAGCTTTAGTATAGAACTTCTTTGGCGAAATTTGAAAATTGGCACCTAAGTAACTCGGATGTTTCTCGCAAAGGTCTTTACTAGCGCAATTATGATATCCACATTTTTAATTTATTAAAAACAAATTATAACAAAAAAGTTACTATATCAATGGCATCCTTAAATTACCAACTCAAATTCAAACTTAATTATCTTGTTTCTCTTTTTTATTTCATTTTGCACACGCGCTTTTTATTTCCTAATTCAAAATTATTTTTAAAAAAGCTTTTTCGATAGTGTTTGTTTCGATACTGGTTATTATTAATTTTCTTTTCTTTTTCTTAAAAAAAAAAAAAAAAAAAAAAAAGATTTTGATGAAATTCTAACAAAAGCCGAAGTTAGTTTAGGATGGCGAACTACTAGTTTTTTTTTTTTTTTTTTTTTTCAAATTATCACTGTTTTCAAATTATTCAATTATATTTTTGATAAATTTTAGATTTCGATAAATGTCGAACTATTGTAAAACTGGTATCATAAAAATCTGTAGATTGAGACTAATAGTCCTCAGTCCTTAAAAAAAAAAAAAAAAATTTGGAGCAGAACCAACCCAGTGACTTAATTTAAACTTTTGTGGATTATTATGAAGTCTTAGCATAGATGAATGAACAATTCCGGATTGTTTCTTGAAATGAGGATTTGGTCTATCGATTTCAAAATTTACCTCTGACAACTGCTGTAAGATTTTGTAAGGTCCTGAATATGGGGATGTTAATTTACATGTATTAGGGTAATGAAATTCTTCATATAATACATCATCACCAACCTTAAATTTTACAGGGAGAAACCAAACATCATTCAACTTTATTTCTTTTATGGTGTTTTAAATTTTAAAATTAATCACACTAACACATTTCTCGTGGACTGTATCACTCGACTCATATCAATTTATTTTCACATTGTTTTCACAACTCGAATCGACGCTCTCTTACGTCGACACAAAAATCTCACACTACTCAACTCAGATGGCGCTGCTGCAACAGCGCTTTTCATTGGGTACGGAACATTCCGCCCCACGTTGCAATGTTTACATTCAACCAGTAAATTATACAGTTATATCAAATGAAAATAGAAAATAAACACAATACAATAATAACATTAAATGATTCATTAAAAAAAAAATATAGACACTAATATATAAAGTTACATATTTTTAGGTAGAATGCAAATTTGGGAAATAGGTCTTTTGTAAATACCCGATTGGGTTTTCACCCTTACCCGTTTATCTTCGCCAAAATACAGTTCAATTATTCTCCCTAATGCCCATTTTTGTGGCGGTAGGTTTTCATCTTTAAGAAGCACTAACTCATTGACTTTCACATTATTTTTTTCTACCATCCTCTTGGACCTCTGTTGTAAATTATTTAGATACTGTATATGCCATTTTTTCCAAAAAATGTGAATTATTTTTGTCAGCTTTTTCCAATTAGACAATCTATTGTCTTTAACCTCAACTAAATTAGGCTCTATAACAGCATTTAAGGGTCTGCCAATTAAGAAATGGGCAGAAGTTAACACATCAGAATCGGATGACAGAGGTACAAGCGGTCTTGAATTTAGAATTCCTTCTATCTGTGAAACGACTGTTAGGAATTCTTCATAACTCAATCTGGAATTGCCTAAAACTCTTTTAAAATAATATTTAAAAGCTTTAACTCCGCTTTCCCAGAGGCCACCAAAATTAGGTGCTCTCGGGGGAAGAAAATTCCAATCGATTCCATCAGCTGACATGTAACCAGCAAGGGCATCGTCTGGTTTTATGACTAAATTTTGCAACCTAGAAAGCTCTTTGTTTCCTCCAATAAAATTTGTGGCATTATCAGAAAATAATTTTGAACATAAACCTCTATGAGCCACAAATCTTTTTAAACATGCTATGAAAGCATCGGACGTCAAATCAGTGACAATTTCGAGGTGAATAGCTTTTGTGACTAAACATACAAAAATGCACACATATATTTTATGATAAATTCCCTTCCTTTGATGTTTATATTTAACAAGGAAGGGGCCACAAAAGTCGGCACCTGAGCAATTAAATGGAAAGTCAGGAGTCACGCGCTCTCTCGGTAATTCACTCATTAATTGTTCCACTCCTACAGGTTTAACTCTAAAACACTTAATACAATCGTGTACGACTTTTCTACACGTTGCTTTACCCTGAACGGGCCAAAATTTTTGACGAACATAGTATAGCAAGGCAGTAGGACCTAAATGAAAGTATCACTTATGATAAGATTCTATAATAAGTTTGGTCATTTTATGACCCTTCGGCAGAATAATTGGAAATTTACTGTTAAAACTTACATTAGCATGCTCAAGTCTGCCATTTACTCTAAGCAATCCCTCTCTGTCTATAAAGGGATTTAAAGATTTTATCTTACTTTTATCAGGAACATTTTTTTCTTGCTTTAACCGTTTTAGTTCCTTGTTTTTTTAATCTCTTTTACAATAAAAATTTCAGCTTTGCGGATCTCCTGTGTTGTTAACGGTCCCACTCTTCTTTCCCTTGGATTCTTTAGGTTGTAGACAAATCTGAAAAGATAACTAACAACATGCAATATTTTAATATAATTATTACTAATATTAAATAAGTCTCCAATAAAGGAGTTATAAGTCACAGTAAGTACAGGTAATTCATTTTGTTCTGAATTTATCAGTTCACACGTGAAATCGTTTTTTATGACGGATTTAGGAATTTCACGATTGGAATACTCTCGTTCTGACAGAAAAGCAGGTCCTTCAAACCACATTTTATTTTTTACCAGTTTTTCAGGATCCACCCCTCTTGAGATAAGATCTACGGGATTGTTCTCAGAAGATACGTGACGCCACTGTTGAACTTTTGTCAGAGCTTGTATAGTTGCTATGCGGTTTGCCACAAAAGTTTTTAGAAGATACGGCTCTTTTTGTATCCAGGAAAGGACTATCATCGAATCGCTCTATAAGTAGATGTCAGCTGTTTTAAACTGTAAGGCACTCTTGACTTTTGTGAGCAATTTTGCCAATAAGACGGCAGCGCAGAGCTCCAACCTCGGTATTGTCGTATGCTTAAGAGGTGATACACGTGATTTGCTACAAACGAAGTTCACTTCGAAGGCTCCATCCACTGACGTTGATTTGCAATAAATCACACAGCCGTAAGCAGACTCGGAAGCGTCAGCAAATCCATGAAGTTCAATATGCATTGGATTGTTCATTAATATGCATCTCTGAACACTAACACTATTTATTGCTGGCAATGACTCGATGAAGTTTGCCCACTGTTGCGCCTCCGTCCCAGGAAGCGGATCGCTCCAATCTAACCTCAAGCACCACAGTTTTTGTAAAAAGATTTTTGCCCTTGTTATGACGGGACCCAAGAGTCCAAAAGGGTCAAAAATCCGAGCTATGGTGGAAAGTACTGATCTTTTTGTAGGCGGAACCACGTTTTCTATATGAATTTGAAAGGTAAATATATCAGTGGTAGGTTTCCACGTGACACCTAGCGCTTTTGTCTCATCTTGAAAGTTATAACTACTGTCAGGTCCTGTTTATAATTCTGGGCTATTGCTATACCATTTATGCAATATCATGCCTGCATTATTGAGAGTCTCTGTTAACTGAGATTGCAGTTCTTTTGCTCCACTTAGGATGTCTGCACCGCTCAAGACATCATCCATATAAAAATCCCTTTCTAAAATTGGGGACATTAAAGGATAGTTCTGGCTCTCATTTCTTGATAACTGAAGTAGGACTCTAGTAGCGAGATAAGGTGCACTTACTGTACCATAAGTCACAGTTTTGAGATCATAAGTCTTAATTGGTTCATTCACTCCCTCCCTCCAAAGAATTCTCAAAAGTTTAGTTTGGCTCGGGTCTATTAAAATCATCCTGTAAATCTGTTTAATATCAGCCACGAACGCCTAAATATGTTTACGAAATCTCGTCATTATATTAAATAAGTTTTCCTGAATAACCCCACCGTTATATTGTAAGGAGTTAAGAGAATTCCCTAACGTTGTTTGTGAGGAGGCATTGAAAACCACTCTGAACTTTGTAGTAGCTTTATCAGGGCGATAGACTCCTGAATGTGGTATATAGTATGTTCCCTCTTCTTCCTCATACTCCGAAATTTCTGTCATGTGACCCAAATTTTCGTATTCTCGTAAAAATTATTTATATAATGCTAAATACTCAGGCTCCTTTAAAAAACGATTCCATAGCGAATTTAATTTTTTAAGGGCAATATCTTTAGATTTCCCTAAACACGTTGGATCATCCTTTAACGGCATTTTAACAATATAACTCCCTGTACTATCTCTTTTAACGTTCTTCTGAAAGTGTTCCTTGCAAATTATTGCTTCTTTATTTTTGGGTACCTCAATCTGCACTAGCATTATTCTCAATGAAGCCGCAATGTACCCTTTCCTGAGTTTCAACGGGAACGCTTCCACTAGCCACATATCCAAAAACAGTATTTTGGAAAATCATGTTATTATTATTAGCAGGACAAATCTGACCTGGCCGCAACAATTCATAAAAAATTTCGGTATGTGACTATTTTGTTGAAAAATCAACAAAATTACTGCTTTAATGTTTTTATTTTTATTTTGCTGCAAATTTTTGAAATAACATGATTATTTTGTTGTTAAATGTGACAAAATTTTGTACTATTTTCAAAGTTAATTCCAGAAATAAAAGATTATTTTAGTGTAATATTATATATTTGCTTTTTTGGTAGCAAATTTCTGAAATGTGCAATATTTTTGCAGTTGATTAGGGAATTATGGGTTTATTTCACTACTGTTAAAAAGAAAAAAGAAATTACATTTATTTACCTATTGGATTGTTTGAATTTCACTATCTAAATTTTGGTCTCTGTAACGCAGCACAGACCTTCCAACGCTTTATGAATGAAGTCTTAGGTGATCTTAAATTTTGTTATAAATATCTAGACGATATTTTAATGTTTAGTGAATCTGAAGCTGAGCACGATATTCATATCCGCACTGTTTTTGAGCGATTGCAACCTTACGGCCTCACAATTAATGTCTCAAAGTGTATTTTTGGTGTACCAGAAATTTCATTTTTGGGTCATTCGATTTCGAAGAATGGTACTAAACCATTACAATCTAAAGTTGAGCCCATTCTTAATTACCCTCGTCCCAAAACTATTAAGGAGCTTAGACGTTTTCTCGGACTTTTGAATTTTTTTCGTCGTTTTCTTCGAAACTTGGTGCACTCACAGACGGTGCTAAATGAATATCTGAAGGGTACAAAAAAAATGACAACCGCGAAATTTTGTGGACAGAGCATGTTGAAACTGAATTTATAAATTGTAAAACACCGTTGTCGACTGCAACACTTTTGGCTCACCCTAAACCAGATGCGCAGTTAGTTCTCCAAGTTGATGCGTCCGATTTTGCTCTCGGCGGGGCCTTATTCCAGTTAAACAATAAGAAACTGGAACCTCTAGCATTTTATTCACGTAAACTTTCGGCTGCAGAGCGTAACTATAGTGCCTATGATAGAGAGTTACTCGCAGCTTACGCATCAATTAAGCAATTCCGATATATGCTAGAAGCACGTAATTTCACGTTATTCACCGATCATAAACCATTAACATTTGCTTTTCGACAGAAACCCGACAAATTTTCCCCTCGACAGATTAGGCAATTGGATTTCATTTCACAGTTTACTACGGATATCAGACACATTACAGGTTCTCAAAGCATTACTGCAGATGTACTTTCTCGTATAGTATCAATAACAATGCCAAATCCTATAGATTATAATGACATTGCCAATATGCAAGAATCTGATACCGAATTATTGTCCTTACTTGAAACACCTCAAAGTTTACAGCTAAAGAAAATTATCCTCCCAAATTCCACAGTTTCTTTATACTGCGATATTTCTACTGGCAATGCTCGCCCTTATATTCCGAAAAGCTATCGACGACAAGTTTTCGAGACGATGCATAATAATTCTCATCCAGGTATTAAAGCTACCACTAAACTAATAAGTTCGCGTTTTATCTGGCCTTCAATAAATAAAGATTGCAACTATTGAGCAAAACATTGCATCCCATGCCAAAAAGCAAAAGTCGTTCGGCATATTAAAACTCCAGTTGGCAAATTTCCTGACCAGACATTAAGGTTTGATCACATCCACCTAGACCTAATTGGGCCGCTTCCTCTATCACGTGGTAAACAATACTGCCTCACTATGATTGATCGTTATACCAGGTGGCCAGAGGCCATTCCAATAGCAGACATTTCAGCTGACACAGTAGCCCGAGCTTTTTACGATGGTTGGATTTCCAGGTTCGGTGTGCCATCCCGAATCACGACGGACCAAGGACGGCAGTTTGCGAGTTCTATATTTAAATCTCTTTCCTCACTTTTGGGAATTAAACGTGTTCACAGCTCTCCATACCACCCTCAGGCTAATGGACTTATCGAGGAGTTCCACCGTTCTTTAAAAGCAGCTATAAAGGCTCACGACACTGAACGGTGGTCCGAAATACTTTCTACTGTACTCTTGGGTCTACGCTCTGCATACAAGCCAGACATCCAAGCTTCCACTGCTGAACTGGTGTTTGGTAGTCCCCTTCGTCTTCCTGGAGAATTTTTTAATCCTCCACCTCCTGAGAAATCCCCAAAGCAGCTAGTTGAAGAGTTAAAAGAACATTTTTCCTCTATTCGTCCTGCATTAACCTCCAGCCATATGGACAGCGGTCCATCTTCGTACACCCTCATTTAAAGGACTGCACCCACGTGTTTGTGCGGAACGACATGGTTCGAAAACCATTACAACCGCCGTATGATGGACCGTTCTTAATCCTTAAACGTGGTAAAAAAAACTTTCGATATATTAATGCAGCGACAAAAGTCCACGATTTCCCTTGACAGGCTAAAACCTGCTTTTATAGAGCAAAACTCAGATTCCTGTATGGATCCTCCAGGTGGATATACTGTTCTTCCAGAACTCTCTTCCAGTCAAGAGAAACAAACTGTCACACGATCGGGAAGGACTGTACGTTTCCCGGCCTATTTAAAATTATATGAATGACATTGCGGGGGGAGTGTGCAGTGCATCGCCATTTAGGTGCTAAAGATGTGTCTAGCAAACCCACTTGGCGAGATGCGAGCGCACCCTCTCCTGCCAGCAATCCTTTTCTCTCTTCCCGGCTTCAAGAAAACTTTACCACTCTCCCTCTGTTGCCTTAGCCCAGTTTACCGTCGTTTGCAGTGCTCTATGCGCACCGCACTATGTTTTACTTTCACATGTGGCACTGGGGCCTACTGACACTTATTATTACAAAAATTAACTGTTTGATTATGTTTAAAATGTGCTATAATTAATGTGTAAAATTTAAGTTGCATTAAAGTGACTTTATACATATACACTGAAATACGATAATATTATTTATATAATTCTTTTTTGAAAATTATTTAAATAAAAAATAATAACAATAAAATTTTAATTTTAGAAAATTTTCCAGCAAAAAAAATTTTTTTTTAATTATTTCCCTCAATTATACATTCTTGCACTTTAATGATATACTGTAAACAATTTTAAGTTTTGTTTTGTGGATTTATTATCAAGCTAATTTTTGTTAAATATTTTTAAGTTGGAATGCTGAAATTTAAAACAAATATTTAGCATTGAAATATTCGATGTAAATAAGAAGTAGGTTCAAGTTTTATAATGATCTAAGGTAAGAAATGTAAAACTATTACACATTGCAAAAATTTATTAAATTTAAATTTAAATCAATGATTAAAAAAAAAAAAAAAGATTTTTATAATAGTTTTTTAAATTATCATTTATTTGATTCAAATCTTCATTAAATTGGTTTGTTAAATTCAATTATTTCTGATTTCAATCAATAATATTTTAAATGTTTAATATATTTATGATTTTTTATTAATATTATTATTATTTAAATACAAATTAAATGTTGATTTAAAAATATTGTTAATTATTTTTATGTTTGAATGCTGAAATTTAATGCAAATATTTAGTATTCAAACATAAAAATGTTTCATAAAAATTAACTGATCGATAAATTCCCAAAGTAGTTCACAAACAAATTTAAAATATTTTGTTGAACTCAAAATTTAAAAAAATGTTAGAAGGGAGCATTTTAAAATTTTATTTTATTAAGTTTAAATAATATTTGATGAATTTTAATTTGCATTATTGTATATTTCAATCACAATTGCATGCATATATTTATAATTCTAAAACAATTATACAGTTATTTACCAAAAAAAAAAAAAATGCTTGTATGCATATTCGCGTTTGTAAGGACCGATAGATGGCGTAACCAGAGCAATAACCTATGTCCAATCATAGCAACGGATTTGTAAATGGATCAAATGACTCGGAAAAATTTCTTGGGCGATTTGCCCCCACATTCAGATGTCCGCTGTTAAGGATCCTTAACTAAAGATCTTTAACACAAAGTTAAAGATTTTTCCTTAAAAAGCAATTCAGACCGGCCAAGAATAAGGATCCTTAACGCCTACGTCACGATTTCGGACTATTTCGGCTTTCTTTACTTCCGATTTTATCTTCGGTAATCTTCGGGCTCTAATATCAATTATATGACTGATAAGCCAATCAGAATACAGAATCGCATTAAAATATCGAATAATACGAATAAATCTCAAATTCGAATAATAGTTTGTTGTTATTTTGTACTCACCGTAATTATAGACGAAAATTGTAGAAAAGAAAAGTTTTCATCATACTTCTATTATAATTACATTTTTATCTGTAATATACAATTAATAATTAATTCAGATGCACTTAATTTAAAATAAAACCTTATACTTTAATAAATAGTTATTAAAATAATAATAATAATAATAATCTAGTGTGTTGTTGAAATTGAAAGGTTGAAGTTTTAATAAGTATTCAGAAATGATTTTATTTAAATTTTAAAATAGCTTTATATTCTGTAAATGGAAGAAGGAATACATGGATTGCATATTAAATGCTGTGAACAAATATTTTAACTGAATAATGCTGGATATTTATTTTATTCAGTTGTCTGTTATGTGTTTTAATTTACTAATTTGCATATTAAACTTATTTTTGCCAAAATTCTAAATTTGTAATGATTTTCATTTATTTGCTTATTATCGTATTTATTTTTAAATAAAATTACAGTCGTAGCGTTGGTTTACAATTTTCTTTGCAATGAAAACAAAAGATATTGCAACTTAATGTAAAGTTTTGCAGAAAGAAAAAAAAGTTATCAATTTTTCCAAGCTCATTTATTAAATTAACAAAGTATGATAGTGTCGAAATGTCCACCTTTTTAAAATTTAACTTTTAGGTATTTGATTAATAAGCATAAAATTTAAATATAGCATTCACTTCAACAACCTACACTATTGCTCATGTTATATTTCACATAGCTGTTTCAATGGGCAAATGAAAAAGCTGAATTTGCAACTTAAGTTAAAATTTTATCTTTTTTAATGATTCAAATAAGACATGTTATATAAATATATATGAACAAATTTCTGCATGGTAGGAATAAATATTATGCATACATAAATTCTATGTCTGCATGAAAACAAAACAAAACTGAATACTATCACCTTGCTATGCATAATTTAGTATCTGTAAATAAGATTAATTCTAGATTTTAGTGTTTTAAATGTTTTTTTCAGGTTTAAAACTAATTTTTTTCAGTGTATTTTATGTGTTTTAATTATTTTAGAAAGAAATAACAAGGGGGGGGGGGGGGAAGGGAGGCATGATAGTCATTGCTACAGTATAGATTTTTCATGCATTTTCTGCACTTCATATTATATGTAAGATTTTTTTAATCATGAACCATGATTTAGGTGCATTCAGTGATTATTGTTATTACTAGCGAGCTTCGCCCGCTATCGGGTCAGTTTTTTAAAATAAAATACTACGTTGCACGCGCGTATTCCTTCACCTTCCTTATTTCTCAAAATTCCATGTTATTATTCATAAACTTTCATTCTTAAAAAAAGGAATTAAAAAAGAAATCATTTAGAATCGGGTGAAAACACACCGGGCCCCTACTGCCTTCGGCAGCGCATACCCATGTGCGCTGTACGCACATGTGTGAAGATATGTGTGCACTGCATGCACATATTCCTTCTTAAGTCAAACTTTTATTCTTAAGAAAAGAAAATTTAAAAATCCTTTATCATCGGGTAAAAAGTTGGACCAGGTCCCCACTGCCTTCGACAGCACAGTCCTGTGTGTGCTGCACGTGCACAGGTTAGTGGATATGTGCGCTGTGCTTGCCTATTCCTTCCCCACCCTTCCAGCCCCTCCTAATTAACCTACATATACCAATTTTGAACGGTCTAACTCAATTAGCTGAGATACAAAAGAAAACCTAATCAGGAAACCTCAAACATGTAAATGGGGTGAAATCTCGAATTCTACTTTCGATAATATAAAAGTACTTTAAAATATCTTTCGAATGATGTATTAAAAAAAAAAAATAATCATAATTTGAATCTGAAATATTGAAATTTTAAAATACTACAGCGCCATCTGGCGGTAGAATTTTCTGTAATTTACTATTCGATTCCAAATAAACAAAGCTTTCAAATGATGTATTACTTATGAAATTATTTTAAGTAGTAGTAGAGATACAAAACGAAACCTAATCAGGAGACCTCAAAACGTGTAAGTCTGGTGAAATCTCAAATTCCACATTTTATAATATAAAAGTACTTTAAAATATCTTTTGAATGATGTAGCAAAAAAAAAAAAAAAAAAAAAAAAAAAAAAATTAATCATAATTAGAATCTGAAATATTGAAATTTTTAAATATTACAACGTGATCTGGCAGTATAAATTTCTGTGATCTACTGTTCAATTCAAAATCAACAAAGCTTTCAAATGATGTATTATGAAATTATTTTAATAAGTAGCTGAGATACAAAAGAAAACCTAATCAGGACACCGTAAATCATGTGAAATCTCAAATTCCATTGCATATGGTAGTCGATTAATTTAAGGCGACAGATTTGTGGCGTCTACTCATGAAATTCAATTCAAATAAGTTTTAAAATGACATATTACTTTTGAAATTATGCGAATTAGAAGCTGAGATAAAAAAATGATAAAACGATTTATGTCTGACTTTTTCATGGTTTTCTCCAAAACTTACGTAATTCTGGGCTAAATACTGTTAAAAATCCATAGTATGAAATGTGAACGGAGTGTCAGAATTCGAAATTCTGCAAAATATAAAAGAATAAAAGTATTCTGGATTTTTCGTCATTTTCTCTGAAACAACCGTTCCTTTTATACATTTTTGCCCCCCCCCCCTTTCCGTCCCTTCTAATAATTTTACACTTGAAAATATCCGCAATCGATTTATCTTGCCTTAAAACGTAATAATACCAATTTCAAACGCTGTAACTCATTTTTATTTTTTGCCCCTTCGCCTCCTCAAGCCCTTCCTTATAATTCTACATTTTCAAAAATATTCACAATTGAATTACCAGGCATTAAAACCAAATATTACGAAATTTCAACGGCATATCTCAATTTAAAATACTGCAAAATCTAAAACAAAACTTAATCTTACATTGTGTTTTGGTCACCTGAGACGTGATAAATATAATTCCCAATAAAAATGTAATTTTTTTGTTTATTCACATATTTTCAAGAAAATTGAACAGTAGCTTTATAATATGCTGTCTAGGCCGAATATTAATTCAAATGTAATGTGAATAAAAATTTGAAAATTGCAATTTTCTCTCCCTTCACTATAAAACACATGACATCTTAATCGGTTATAATCATTTTCTTTTTCATTTCAGACAGTAGTCTGGCATTTGAAATGATGTTGCCACAAAAAATTCATACTTTAGTTAATTTTAAAAAATCTGATTGTTGTACTGATAAGCCTCTTGCACTCTTAGATTCAGAAAAATTGCCCCTTTCATTTGATACTAAATTCGTAACGATCAGACTAATATTTCTAATTTATTTCTCACGTTTTCTTTTGATTAGACATGAGTCGACATTTTAATTAATATCACCACAACTAATTAAAATTTTTAAATTCTGTTTTCAGGAGGACCTTGGAAAGGCTCCAGAGCATCCGTATGTCAATTCTTGTACTTATGCGTTCAATAGGGGCTGAACGTATAGAAGAACAGACAGACAGACAAACCTTCCCTTTTATTATTATAGATTATCGCAGATCGATGGTTCAACCATTTGTTTTAAAGGTATTGGTGAACTCTTTTGAAAGATACCCATCATGAAAATTTACTCCCCTCAAGGGGGGACTTCTCCCCCAAGGGGGGGGGGAGAGGCGAGGTTCCTACATACACAAATTTTTTTCCCCAGTTGAATATCTCAATAACAAAAAATATATATTCGTTTCATTTGGTTTAGTGCAGTCTATAGATGTTAAACTCTACTTACCTGCAATTTCCCCATAGACGTAATGTATTGAATACTTTTGAGTGTCCCTGTACACAAACCATTTGCTTCATCTCAACGAAAAGCTTACTGTAGCATCCCTATATGCTACACATTTAGAATACCAAGTTTGGAATTTCTGCTACTATTTGTTCTTGAGATATGCTGATAACAGACACACAGACCATTCGCTAAAAACATGATTTTCGTAATCAGGGCACCTCAGAACATGTAAATATAACAAAAACTTATTTCGAAAATTTGACCCTAAAACAATACTTTCTCCCTATGGGTAAGACAAAGTAAAAATATGTTAAAATACTCACTTTTAACCTTTTTATGAAAAATAGCTTTAGAAATAATAATGTAGTACATACATATGCGTATATATATATTTTCTTTATCAAAGGTTTTACCGAATATTTTAAAACCTTTATCTGTTATTTAGTATTTTTGTTTGGATGTAGCATTAGGTTTGTACCGAGAAGAAATTCTGTACAATCGACAACAAAACAAAATCAAGAATAAATAAATAAATATATATATATATATATTTTCCTTTTACAATTATATTCTTTTGTAATTGCAATACATGACACACCTGTTAAATATATATAGTATATATACACACATGAATTTTAAATTGAAATAACTAATACACAGAGTAAGTTATATTTTAAATATGCAAAGCAAAAATAAAAAGAATAATTAAGAACATGTGAGCCAACTTTTATAATTACATAATTTTATAAAAATGCAGAATACATATCTTTATTTATTTACTTTGATTTTAATCAACACTGAATTATAAACAAACATTCTTCTTTTAAATGCCAGCAAGTAGTCATCTTGGATGACATGGTAGTAAAACATTACATGCCTTCCAAAATTATACTAGCTAGCATGAATGTCCAAGTTGAATAATGCTTCCTCCATGTATGAAAGTTATTCAGATATTCATACATACAGTAATTACAAAATTAAAAATAGAAAGTATACTAGGTAATAAAGAGACTTTAAGTATGCAAACAGATCCCTAAATAAATCTATGAATACTAAAAATAAAAAGCACAACTCAGAATATGTGAGCAAATTTATATAATTAATTACACATTTTAAAAATACCGAATGGAATACATACCTTAATTAGCTCTTGATTACCATCTGTTTTAAGGCCAGCACATTCTTCATTTTAAAGCCAGCAAGTAGTCATCTTGCAAGGCATAAAGTAATAAAATTTAATACCTTGCAAAATTCTACCAGCTAGCGTGACTGATGATATTCTCAACAACTTCCTCTGGCTCAGGTAGCATCTTCTATTCTAATCAGTTTCTTTTCCATACCGCCATATGTGATTTAATGAATATTATTTTAAAAAATTCTATTTATTTCTTCTGAGAATGTCTTAAATAAGTGTTAGTATAAACTTTTATTATTAACTATACAAATTAAATTATGCTTAATAATTTTTACAGTCATGAAATTCATAGCATAATAAAAATATTTATCATAGATAACTACATAAAAATAAATTCACGTATCTCTTACAAACTTATGATAAATCTAATTAATAAGTGTTTTCATAAGATATCAAATTTTCGTATCTGTAATTTAATAACCCTCACTTCACTTATTTTGGAATTAGAAACATATTAAACAAATGAAAATTGCATTTATTTACATTCTTGTTCAATATGAACATAACAAAATTTTGAATATTTGTATATATATATAAATTCAAAAATTTTAAGTGAAAATCTACATAGTGTGGGAAAGTATACTTCTTTTAACAAATATAAACTTACCACCATTATCATGATAATTAAAAAGTGATATGTTTTCAGGTCTTTTTATCTTTTCTCAAAAAAAACCTGTTCAAGTGGTTATTCACTGCAGAAATATCACTCAATAAAATCAGTCACACATTAAATTTATACATTACAAAAGATGGAAGATTAAACGTAAACAATAATATTATTGCATCATAGGATCTTAACTGAAGCAATACCTTATAATAATGATCATGTTATGAAACTGACTATTTAAATAACCATGCTCTTTAATAATAATAAGTAAACAGTAGCTACAGTCAAATGGATACTTTCTATATTTTATACTTCCATGAAACAGATTAAACGTAAACAATGATAATCTTTTTGCATCATAGGACCTTAACTGAAGCAATATCTTATAATAATGAGCATGATATTATGAAAATGACTATTTCAATAACCATGCTCCTCAATAATAAGTAAACGATACCTACAGTCAAATGAATGTTTTCTATATTTCATACTTTCATGAAACCGATTAAACGTAAACAATGTTATTGCCTGAAGCAATATCTTATAATAATGAGCATGTTATTACGAAATTGACTATTTAAATAACCATGCGGTTTCATCCTATTATATGGTACCGGTAGCCCATCGAAAAAATTAAAAATGAAATTGTTTTTGAACGGAATGACAAGTATTTAAACTACAGATGAACCTTTTAACTATAGATAACCGCCCAATTCACCGTCAACCTCCACCGCTGGTTTATCAGTAAACCACAGGTTCAGAAGGAAATTCTATTCACCGTTAACTCGCCTCTGTGGTAGCGCCGCTTAAAACGTAACCCAGGTGCATAAACTCAACCTACCTCAAACGGCAGGTTAGACGTAAGACTACTATATAATGTTATATAGTAGTCTTAGTTAGACGTAGGTAGAGATGCGAGTTTCAGCTTCGAATACTATCTGACCAATCACAGTGCGTGAATGGTCGAAAGTGAATACGCTCAGATATTGTCCGCCATTTTTTAATAAAAACTGGTAATTTAAAAAATAAAAATGATGCGTATAAGTTATACTTTTTTGAAAAGAACTTTCAAAATTATAAATTTTTTGTGTGAACACTATATACGTTTAATAAATTGTTTTAAAGATATTTGATTAGGAAGTTTACCAGTGACGATTGGTCTGTTGCTTTTACCTTAAAATAATAAAACAAAAATAACTCTAAAATTAAAGACTAAAGAATAACTTTCTGAAAATAATCGATTTTGACGTCCTCAGAGCTATAAATTCTTAGTTAAATCATGTGAATTCATCATTCATAATAAAATAATTGTAAAAATGCTCATTTAAGGACTCTGTTATAAATAACATAAGGACACTGCTATTCGTCTCCTAGTGGCTTGGACGCAGAGCATTTCATTTCAGATCAACAGTACCCGGGTTCAAACCCCGTTACGTCCTATTTAGTTTTTTTTTTTTTTTTTTTTTTCATTTATAAGTCTGGTGTTGTATTGTTAATTGATATCTGATGATGAATAGTTGCAGTTCACGAAATATTAGTGATGATTTTGGCACTTCATATTGAGCTGAAAAAAATGTTAAGTTTAATTAATTACAGATGAAAACCGGACACCCAGGAACGCATCCAAGAGGCAGTATATTGATTAAAGTACATTTATTTAATATTCCACAACATCTAATTTTGAGCGTGACCATAGATGGAATATCAGTACAAATTTTTAAAAACATGGAGTGGGAAAACACTACGGAGAATCAGGCCGGGCCCTCGGCCCGAATCGCTCTTGAGTCCTTTACATCTTACATAGTCAGTAAACAGTAAGAAAAAGTTTTCTCCTAAACTGAAGCAAAACGAATGACAATTCCTTTGGCGTTGAATTATACGCCAAGTTCAAAGTTTGAAAAAAGAGAATGGTTGCTTTACTTTATGAACATTCATATGTATATTTTTAAAAAGTGACGAGTAACTTATTGACCGTTGATAGAGAATGTTGGCATGATTTCGCCAAGATTTAGACCCATGGGAAAATAACTACTAAGCACATATTTCTTTGATCGTTGATGTAAAATTGGGCGACGAGAGGCTGTTTCAATGTAAGATTAGAAGACACCGAATTAATTATTTTCCGATTTCACAAAGCAACAGGATAGAAATAAGACAAAACATTATCATCTACAGCGCGAAAAGAATTTTCAGTACGTTAAGCTTGTTAAGTGAATACTGGGAACAGATCAAAGATTTTTGTTTCAGTTACATAGAAAAAGACATGAAAGGGAAGATATAAAAATTAGAAAATGCATATTGTAAATTTTATTATTTATAGGATAAAAACAGTTATTCCATTATACTTTAAATAATTGATTTAGATTAAAGAATTTAATTTATAATTTTATATATTTAGAGAATTTACCTATCCTTTAATGAGAAAAATATAATTTTTTTAATATGTGATAATCTATATCACATATTTTCTCCCCCTTGCCACAAAAATTGCAACCATGCTCTTTCTAAATTAACAAATGTATAGGAATGTAATTAACACAAATAAACAATGAAGTATAGTAAAATAACACACTAATATAATAAAATATAACACACTAAAATAATGAAATAAGCATATATGTAATTATATAATAAATGAGTAAAATGGATCTATGGTCACGCAAACAAATACAATTCAATAAGAAGCAAGCAATGATTATAAAAAGCTATACTTAAAATGACATGTCAATAACAGTTATTATTATTATTATTTTTATATATAAAATCCATTGCTTTTTGGCCAAGTAGATATATTTTGTAAGATATCTTTCATCAATATTCATATATTCATATATAAGTGCACTCTTCAATATAAGTCATGACAAAAATGTTTTAAAAGACGTCTTGATGAGCCATAAGGTTGCTAAAAATGAATAAAAACCATAGCTTTATTTCAGCTAGGTATATTTTTGCTCATCACCATTTATTTATTTATTTATTTTTAAACTGCAGTATCAAATTTCATGTAATACAAAACATTACATTAGCAACCAATATATTTTTCATATGTATCTTAAGCAACAAATTCTAAAACTTTATTTAGAATATTTGCAAGCAGTAGTAAAAGACATATCCGTGTTAAATGTGGAGAAAAATCTTTACTCCATTTCTCTGACACAATGAGGATGTACATTATCAATGATAGCAATTCAAAGTGCAAACAGAATAGAAAATTAAATAAACATACAGTGAATTTAATTGCATTTAATTGATGATTATTAAATTTATGTATTAATGTGTATTTTTGGGAAGTATACAACTTCGTTTTTTTTTTTTTTTTTTTTTTTTGAAGCAACATTTATTTATTTATTTGTAAAGACAGAAAAGAATGTGTATGTTTGTTTATAATACCATAAAATTGAAATAAGTATACAAGTAAACTTCTGTGTGCATAAATATAAATAAGAAATGTGGTGTAATTCTATTTGCAGATACAAGATTTATCCCTCGATTTATTTGTTAATTCAGAACATATCTGATTTTTTTTATTTATTTATTTATTTATTTTTATGCATTACTAATATTAAATCACATTGTGTATTCTGGAAATTAGTGTGAAAAGTAAATTCATGCACTAAATGCCATACCTGCTACCACCCCACAAAAGAAAAATTGGCCAGATATTCAAATGCAAGGATAACAACATGCATGACAAAATTACCACATATGCATTGGAGCTCTACAATACACATGTAGGGCAGAAATTTACATTAAAATGAAAAAAAAAATGACAAATTAAATTTATTTTTATTATTATAATTTTATTTATTTATTTATTTATTTTTATTGAATATTAAATTCTGTTAAGATGTAAAATTATCTTTTACATATTTGACAAAATATGAATGTGAATGTATGTGAATGTGTTGTTGGAATTAAAATATCATTTAGATATATAATTCAGACGAATATAAAGTAATGTGTATGTAATAGAAAATATGTAGATATAGAATATTTGTAGCATTATTGAAAACAATGTTGCTAAGTGCATAAAATATCACTAAATATCTTCATTTAATTATTCAATTAAAAATGTTTATAATATTTATTATATTCAATTTCAGTATGATCAATGTTTATTATAATCAGCTTCAAAATCAAAATTATTTTATGTATGATGTATGTATATGAAAGTGTGTCTGTATGTTTAAGAAAAACAAAGATTATCTCATATGCAAAAGTCAGAAGTAAATATTTTTTACAGTTACTGAGCAAGGCAAATCAATCATGTAAATTTCTGATTGATTTGCCTAACCTTACATAATTGTTAGGTTTTTTTTTTTTTTTTTTTTTTTTTTTTTTGTACAATGTGTGAGAAAATATTTGTAAAGTTGTCTGTATATAAATGTGTGTAGAGTGGAGAAGTCCAGCCCAAAGTAACTTATAAATATTACAATACTAAACAATGCTTCGAGAAATCCTAAGGTTTTTTTTTTTTTTTTTTTTTTTTTTAGTATTAAAATATAAGAAACATATGTGTGAAAGGTATAAAATATTATAATGAGTTGTAGAGGACAATGTGAAAAGTATCATGTTTGTTATAGTAGAAATGCAAGTGTAAAAAGTCTCAGCAAATCATTAAAATACCATGTAGTAGCAAACATACATTGATAAATACCAGTAAATATGATAAAATAACGTGAAGTATCACATATATGTAAACACTGTAAATATGTTGATATGTAAATGTGCAGAAAAAATTTCTCTTTTTTTTTTTCTTTTTTTAATTCTAATTATTATATAAATAATTGTGTTTGTAAGAATAATACCTGTAAAAACATGTCTGAAAAAAGTCATTGTAAAAATGAAATATATTTGAAATTTTGAAATATATAAATATAGATACTACATTTCAGTGATGCTATTCATGTGTGAAATATGCAGCAATGTGTCATGAATTTAAAGAAATGCAAAACAAAATAATGATTAAAATATAACAATGAGTAATGTGTAAATAACTAAATATTTAAAAATATTTATGGTTTCAATAAAAATGAAAACTGAAGTAATTCTCAAATGAGTGAAGTCAATACATATATGTGTGTGTGCGTGTGTGTCATTGGAATTTGCAAAAATTCTCTCATTTTCAAGAAAATAGAGATAAGTAAACACTGTATATAAAGACTAACAGTTGATACTGCACAAAAATTGCTATCGAACTAGAATGTGATCAAATATTACACATCTAAAATAATTGTGTACGTATATTTTTCAGAGTAAACTGAGAAAAATCATTATTAAATATTCCTGCATGCTCAAAAACATAATTTTAATTATTTAAACATTTTAAATGTCATTATAAAAGTATATAAAGTTTAGAAGTTAGCAAAAATATGAATCGAATAGGTCAATGAAACTAAATTGTTTTAATTGCATAAAGTAAAATTTCAAAAAAACTTATTAACAAAAATAGCATTGGTCATTAGTACAAATATAAAAAGCATTTTCTTTCACAAATAAATGAAAACTTTATATTAATTCAATTCCATTTATGTATTTTTATCAATTCTATTTGTATATCAATAATTTATTATATATGAAAGAAAAGTAAGCCATGTGAATCCTATACAAAAATATACTTGAAATTTGTTTATTTTAAATAATTAATCATTGATTATTATTATTGCTATTACCTGGAAGGCTTTAAAACATGTGATAAGTATCTTGCCACAATCATGATGTTATACATGTTCTGCTAAATTTCAAGTCAGATAAGAAAAATGTGTAAACTCAGTTACATACTATGCCAGATTAATAGGTCGTGAATCTATTATCATAACATAGATTACTGAGAAAAATGTGCGAATGTGTATGTGTAGGAGAAAAAGAAAACTATTGGAAAATTTGTTATTTAACTGCGTCCCAAAAACAGTTAAAAAAACATGAAGGTCTGACTGAAAATAAAAGCGTATACGTAAAAACATACATGTGCTGCAAAACACTCATCCAAGCAAGAACAGATAGGTGTAAATTATTTATCTTAATAAAGAACTTCTGTAAGAAAATTATAGATATACATATTAAACAAATTATGACCTTCCACCTAATAATTTAATCTGTGAACCAACTGTAAAAAGAAAAGTGAAATCAAGATGTGTATATAAAAATAAATAAATGTGTAGATAATTTAAAATGTATCAATTTTGAAGGAAGGATTATGTGTCTCATAAAAGAATGCAAGAATGAGTAAAACTATGACATCTATGACGGCAAATATCTTTGACAAGAGTGATTAATAACTATGACAATTCAAACATTCCCAAAAGACACATACACCTTCAGATTATTTAAAATATTTATTTATCTATTTTTAAACTATGGCTTACTGATACTTTTTATTTGAAATATGAAATATCTTGATTTTTTTTTTTTTAACAAAATTACCAAATTACCGGAGAATACATGTTGAGTTTAACAATCTGTAAAAATCATGTGCATGTATAAAAGTGTATAAGTTGTGTATATAAAGCACTAGTGAGACATCCAGATAACAAGAGCAAAGAAAAAATACATATAAAAATTGTGTACGTGTGATACATAAATGAAAGTTTGTAAATAAAAAATTTTGTTTAACCTCTTGATAGAAAACACACATCATCAATGTAATGTTTGAACGTTGACAACAATGAAAATCGAAATAATTTCGATTAATAAACAATGAGAAAAAATCTATGAGAACGTGCAATCCAACAAGAGATAAATAACGTAAAATTGTTCTCATGGCAGTTTATTGCAGATAATCCAAATGTACGTGACCATAGTCAATTAACAGAGCATAATAAGTTTTTAACGAAAACATTCTGGAGTGGGGAAACAGTACCGATGAGAATCAGGCCGGGCCCTCGGCCCGAATCGCTCTTGAGTCCTTTACATCTTACATAGTCAGTAAACAGTAAGAAAAAGTTTTCTCCTAAACTGAAGCAAAACGAATGACAATTCCTTTGGCGTTGAATTATACGCCAAGTTCAAAGTTTGAAAAAAGAGAATGGTTGCTTTACTTTATGAACATTCATATGTATATTTTTAAAAAGTGACGAGTAACTTATTGACCGTTGATAGAGAATGTTGGCATGATTTCGCCAAGATTTAGACCCATGGGAAAATAACTACTAAGCACATATTTCTTTGATCGTTGATGTAAAATTGGGCGACGAGAGGCTGTTTCAATGTAAGATTAGAAGACACCGAATTAATTATTTTCCGATTTCACAAAGCAACAGGATAGAAATAAGACAAAACATTATCATCTACAGCGCGAAAAGAATTTTCAGTACGTTAAGCTTGTTAAGTGAATACTGGGAACAGATCAAAGATTTTTGTTTCAGTTACATAGAAAAAGACATGAAAGGGAAGATATAAAAATTAGAAAATGCATATTGTAAATTTTATTATTTATAGGATAAAAACAGTTATTCCATTATACTTTAAATAATTGATTTAGATTAAAGAATTTAATTTATAATTTTATATATTTAGAGAATTTACCTATCCTTTAATGAGAAAAATATAATTTTTTTAATATGTGATAATCTATATCACATCTGGAAAAAAGAAGTTTAAAATAAACAATTTGCCAGTTGTAAGTTTTAATTCAGCAATTAATTTCTACTTCATTATTAGTTGAATTTAACTTTTATTTCAGTATAAATTCAAGTAAATATTTCAAAAGTAAGCATTTTAGTTTTAAAATTTAATTGCTTTTTTTTTAAATATTTTTTTAATTTAATTAAAACAAAAAAATTAAATTTAATGAATAATGAAGTAGAAAAAAATTAGTAAGTTAAATAATACATATATACACAATAACAAGAGATTAAATTAAGAATAAAGAAATAAATAATAAAGAAAAAATATTTCAGTTTAAAGTTTAATTTCTGTTTAATAACTTTTCAAAAGCAGAAAAATGATCAAACATTTATTTTTAAATTATTTTATTTAAACTAACAGAAAGAAGAGGGGGAAAAAAAAGAGAGAGAGAAGTAGAAGAAAGTTCCATTTTTGTTAAATTAAATTAATAACAATAATAATAATAATAATAAATTATACATTATGAAATTAACTTAAACATTTTTATTTATTTATTTTATTATTAGTGTACGTGCTCTTACTCTAGAGAAATATTTGAAGCGATAATAATAATAACTATAATTAAATTTAAATGTAATATATATATATATATATATATACATATACATATCAAAATATAAACATTTTATTATGATTATGATTATTATTTTATTTCATTCAGAAAAGGGGGGGGGGATTTTTTTTTTCAACATTTAAATTAAATATTCATATTTTCTTTGTTAGTAATAAGAGATATTAGGGAATTGCTAATACATGCAACATTGCGTATAATATATATAATATAACTGTGGTGCTTTTATCACAAAAACCAAGAGCATTAATTAACAAAAAATAGTCTATTAAAGACTGAAGAATAAATTTCTAAAAATAATCACTTTTGTGTTAACAAAAGCCGAGTGCACATACGCAAATTGTTTTATTTCGTTTGCGCTGTGTTTTTGTTATTGTTTTCTGTTTACGATAGAAAGTGATATTGCATGTATTCAGTAATTTGTATGTACTATATATACGTATACAATATAAAAAATATTGAAATTTTTTCAAAAATATTTAAATAAAAAATATTTTTTTAATTTTTAAACAGGTTTTAACACCACTGATCTGGAATAAAATTTATAAAAATAATAATGACATCTTGTTGACACACCCGCCTATCTATCATAGTTTTTGTTTTGATTTAGACTTAAAACCTAATTAAAAATATTTTAAAAACCTGGAACTCTTATGAAATTTCACTATTTAAACATAAAATATTTCTTTTTAATGGATCCATAAAGCAATATCTAAATACGTTTGGGATATATATTTGAACAATAGCGATATAAAATTAAGGAAGCACACATCCACACTTTTTTTTTCTTTCTTTCTTTATTTTTTAAGTTTGATTACTAATTTTTATTATCAACTTACTTTTTTATAAACAGCAAAGGACTAAGATTATGACTCGAGAAATATTTACTTAACAAAACAGATTTAAGTATTAAATTAAATTAAATTAAAACGAAGTACTTTACACATAATTAATTAAAATAAAAACCTTAAATGTACCTCATGTTACGTTAATATTTTCATCTGGGCGCCCAGACCTTCTCAAACGTTCATCTGTGCTGGATCTCTTCATGTTGCAATCTTTTATAGATTCTATTAGTTGATTCCACATCCGGTTTGGTGCCATTGCGTCACTATCGTTACAAACTTCCGGTGTCGTTGCAATTTCTATTGCTTCTCTAAACATCGCGTAATTATGGTTATTGTAGTTAGCAATCTTTCTGGTTTTTTTAAAATTTATTGTAATTTCTTCATTTTCGAAGGTTTTGGCTAAAGCTGTGTTTGTTTTTCCTGTTTTGATGTCATTTTTGTGTTCCTTGAGTCTAGTTTTAATCTTTCTTTTTGTTACGCCGATGTATGAACCTGGTTTATTTTCTTGTTTATTTGTGTATGGTATTTGATAAATCCCGGCAGTTTCCAAGGGGGGGATGGGGCCTTTATCACTGCGTATTAATTGAAAAATATTTGGGTTAGGTTTTATAGGTATATTAACTCCTAATTTAGTTGCTGTATTTTTAATTTTATTTGATGCACCGCGATCGTACGATATGGAAGAGGTGAATTTTAAAGGGGTTTTTTGAAAACTGGGTATGTGATTACTGGCTTTTAATCTGGTTTTAATTAGTTTTGTGATAGTTTTACCGGGGTAGCCTGCTTTTTTAGTTAAATCTTTAATTAAATCAAATTCATTGTTTAGATCGGTAGGGTCATTACATATTAATATTGCACGATTTATATATGAAGTAACGGCGTTGATTTTATAACGGAAAGGGGTTTTAGATTTATAATGTATAATTTCATTGCTATTGGTTTCTTTACGGTACACGGTGGTTTTAATTAGTTTTTCGGTTCTATTACTTTTAACATCTAAAAAGTTTATTTGTTGTTCTTTTTCTTCTTCATAGGTGAATTTTATGTTGTTATCTAGGCTATTAATTTCATTTAATATATCTTTGACATCGTAATTTTTATTGGTAACGGCAAAAACGTCGTCTACATATCTTAACCAAAAAAATATTTTATCATTACATTTATTTAAAATTTCTTTTTCTAGTGCTCTTAATTTGAATTCTACAATAAAGCCCGATATAGGGGACCCCATCGGGACTCCTTTCTTTTGTTGATAAATGTTATCATTAAACTTGAAATAATTTTCATGAAGTAAGAAATTTGTAGTTGCAATTAAGGTTTGTGCTATTTTAGGGTCTGTGTATTTTTCTTTGATAACATTATTGACAATCTGACTAGTTTCTTCAATGTCTATGGATGGATAAAGATTAATGACGTCAAAACTGACGAAATGGTATTCTTTTTTATTTTCAATATTTCTAAGTTTTTTAATAAAGTCTTCGGTGGATTCCAATGCATGTTGAGAGGGGGGAATAATTTTACGATATATATCGGCCATATATTTCTCGAGAGAATAGGTTGGGGCTTCATTTTTATTTACGACTGGTCTGAATTTTTTTTTTTGGGGGGGGGGGGTTGTGATCCTTAAATCTGCCAAACATACGAGGGGTATTAGGTGCGTGGTTTATGAATTTAGGAGGGTTATTATCCGGCCATTTTCCATCTTTAATGATGTTTTTTTGTTTTCTCAATTAATTTATTATTAGGGTCTTTATCAATTTTATTAACGCCGATCTCTTTTACTGTTGTTTCCATTTTTTCCACATATTGGTTCCTGTCAAAAATAGCTATTCTATGGGTTTTGTCTGTAAGTGTGCAGGTTATGTCGTTATTTCTTTTTAGTTTATTCAGTTTCCGAATGTCCTCCCTATTAATGTTTCTATTTTGAGCTGATTTTGTGATTTCGGTAACAGCCGTGCTTCTGATTTTATCTTTATTATTTTCCGGGATTTTATTAATAGCAGATTCGATTTTTGCGATACTTTCTTTAATATTTATCGGTTGATCTAAAATGTATCTGGGTCCTAATTTTAAAAGTTCATCTTGATGGCTGTTTATATGGGTCGTAGATAGATTAATATATGGATATTCAGTTTTTTCATTAAGCTGATAGTTGTTTTTCTTAACCCAAAATTTTAGTTTTTTATTGTTCTTGTTCATTATAGAAAATTTTTCTGTTTCATAATATTGATTGATTTTATCCCTATATAATTTCAATTCTTCTTGATCAACAGTTTTCTCAAAATTTTTAGCGGTTTCATTCCATATCTCTATTTTTAAAGACTTCAGCTTTCCTTTTACGTATAACTTTATTTAATATTTTTTGTTCGAATTTACGAACTTCATTTTTAAACTCCTGGGTTATGAATTTGTTACTAATTCTCAAAAATTTTGGTGTTAATTTAAAGTGTTTACAATCGTTTAAGAAATTAAGTTTTTGTTCGGATTTAATTAGTTTTTTATTAATGGATTTCCATTTACTAAAAAGGTAATTATTCATAATTTAAAAAAAAAGAGGGGGTGTTAAGCGTCAAAATATGATTATAATAGCGGGAATTCTAAACATTATATAAAATAAAACTCTCAAAAACCGTAAACCGGTAAAAAGAAAAATTTTAGAAAACACAAGTAGGTTATATATTATTTACTTAAAAAGACGATTTAATAAAATAAAATAAAAAAAAAACATACTGATTTAACGTGCGTAAGAAGAGATAGTGTAGACGCAAATGGCATTGAAGAGTCCTTGATCCACAGGCATGGTACCAAATAAGTCCAGGTTTTCGACAATTAAACATTAAATTAAATTAAAACGAAGTACTTTACACATAATTAATTAAAATAAAAACCTTAAATGTACCTCATGTTACCATACACACCTCAAATACCATACACAAATAAACAAGAAAATAAACCAGGTTCATACATCGGCGTAACAAAAAAAAAGATTAAAACTAGACTCAAGGAACACAAAAATGACATCAAAACAGGAAAAACAAACACAGCTTTAGCCAAAACCTTCGAAAATGAAGAAATTACAATAAATTTTGAAAAAACCAGAAAGATTGCTAACTACAATAACCATAATTACGCGATGTTTAGAGAAGCAATAGAAATTGCAACGACACCGGAAGTTTGTAACGATAGTGACGCAATGGCACCAAACCGGATGTGGAATCAACTAATAGAATCTATAAAAGACTGCAACATGAAGAGATCCAGCACAGATGAACGTTTGAGAAGGTCTGGGCGCCCAGATGAAAATATTAACGTAACATGAGGTACATTTAAGGTTTTTATTTTAATTAATTATGTGTAAAGTACTTCGTTTTAATTTAATTTAATTTAATGTTTAATTGTCGAAAACCTGGACTTATTTGGTACCATGCCTGTGGATCAAGGACTCTTCAATGCCATTTGCGTCTACACTATCTCTTCTTACGCACGTTAAATCAGTATGTTTTTTTTTTTTTTTTTCATTATTATTAAATCGTCATTTTAAGTAAATAATATATAACCTACTTGTGTTTTCTAAAATTTTTCTTTTTACCGGTTTACGGTTTTTGAGAGTTTTATTTTATATAATGTTTAAAATTCCCGCTATTATAATCATATTTTGATGCTCAAAACCCCCTCTTTTTTAAATTATGAATAATTACCTTTATAGTAAATGGAAATCCATTAATAAAAAACTAATTAAATCCGAACAAAAACTTAATTTCTTAAACGATTGTAAACACTTTAAATTAACACCAAAATTTTTGAGAATTAGTAACAAATTCATAACCCAGGAGTTTAAAAATGAAGTTCGTAAATTCGAACAAAAAATATTAAATAAAGTTATACGTAAAAGGAAAGCTGAAGTCTTTAAAAATAAAGAGATATGGAATGAAACCGCTAAAAATTTTGAGAAAACTGTTGATCAAGAAGAATTGAAATTATATAGGGATAAAATCAATCAATATTATGAAACAGAAAAATTTTCTATAATGAACAAGAACAATAAAAAACTAAAATTTTGGGTTAAGAAAAACAACTATCAGCTTAATGAAAAAACTGAATATCCATATATTAATCTATCTACAACCCATATAAACAGCCATCAAGATGAACTTTTAAAATTAGGACCCAAATACATTTTAGATCAACCGATAAATATTAAAAAAAGTATCGCAAAAATCGAATCTGCTATTAATAAAATCCCGGAAAATAATAAAGATAAAATCAGAAGCACGGCTGTTACCGAAATCACAAAATCAGCTCAAAATAGAAACATTAATAGGGAGGACATTCGGGAACTGAAAAAACTAAAAAGAAATAACGACATAACCTGCACACTTACAGACCAAACCCATAGAACAGCTATTTTTGACAGGAACCAATATGTGGAAAAAATGGATTGCTAACTACAATAACCATAATTACGCGATGTTTAGAGAAGCAATAGAAATTGCAACGACACCGGAAGTTTGTAACGATAGTGACGCAATGGCACCAAACCAGATGTGGAATCAACTAATAGAATCTATAAAAGACTGCAACATGAAGAGATCCAGCACAGATGAACGTTTGAGAAGGTCTGGGCGCCCAGATGAAAATATTAACGTAACATGAGGTACATTTAAGGTTTTTATTTTAATTAATTATACAGATTTAGGTATTTATCTTTTAATTACGAATTATTGTTAACGCTTCGATGATTTTGATGCCGATTGTAACTACTCTAGGTTCCTAAGCCAGCAGGTGGAGTGTCTTTCGTAGGAATCTTTCTAAGGGGTCCTGGCCTGTATTCATACTAGTTTCGGAGAAAACCACGGAAATTTTAGAATAACGAGGTCGACGAGCAGGACCTGGGATCGAACCTGGCACTTCCCATCTACCAGCTCTGAATGCAGAACCACTCGGTTACTACTGGGGCTTTAATTTAAAATTAAAGGGAATTTTTTTTAACTGAGCAAGGCATTGAACGATTACACACACACACATATATATATATAAGTTTTACTTTCTAATTTAAATAGTTTTGAAGAAGATACAATTAACACTTATATTTTTATAGATATGTATGCAAATTTTCTTAATTTGACAACTGTAATAATAATAATAATAATAAAAAGCTTCGTAACGTCCCCCTTCCCTTTAAAAAATTAAACATGCTAGCTAAACGCGAATATTTCAATAATTTGAATGTATGTATCTTTTTATCGTTTATAATATGAATAGAAAATAGAAAATCTACAATATATATATTTTTTAAATGCAATTCTAATATTAAAAAAAAAAAAAAAAAATATTTTAAATTTAAAACATCATGATGGGAGAATAAAAAATTCCCATTAAATATGTAAGATTCACATTTTTTTTTTTTTTTTTTTTAGAAAAATAAATTATTTCTCACAACCCATTAAATTATAAGATATTGTCTAATGTTTGTTCAATTAACAGTTTATATCCTTTGTCATTTAAACATTAAAAGATAAACTTATTTATTGACAAGACATTTTTCTGTGTTTTCCAATATAATTTTATTCCGTGCAATTTGTTTTTATTAAAATTGTAATCAGTAAAATTATTTTCCATGGTGAGTACACATGATTTCATATCTTGTAACTTAATTTTGAAGAAAAAGAAAATCGCTAAAATGGTTCCTACAGACATCCTAAAAACGCATTTGATCTGAATTATTTATTTATTTTTTTATTAAAAAAAAAAAAAAAATCGATAGCATTGTTTTAAATATATCAAAATATACGTTTCAAAAATTCGTTTAAAATATTTTTATGATTTCTTTTAAAAAATACTCATTAATTTCCCACTTATTCACAAGAAAAGCAATGTTCTTAAATATACAAAATTTTCATTTTGGTTCACCATTACTATTACAAATTGTTTTATTTCTTATGAAATAATAAATAGTTTTTTTTTTTTTTTTTTTTTTTTTTTTTTTTACAATATCTATATATAAACGTTTCGGATCCACGAAATAAAGAAAAACAAATCTTAAACATGCGCGAAGTGTCTTCTTATGGGTATTAAATCACGTGCTTTCATTCGACCAATCAAATTTCAGCAGTTCAATCTACGCTGAAAACCTTCAGGTTCAGTAACCCGCTTTGCAAGTTAACAGTGAATAACAAATATTCAACCCAGGTTTTGAGTCGCAAGCCTAGAGTTTTTGCACCTGGGGTTGAACTAGTAGTTAAAGGTTATCGGTGAATTAGCCGGTTAAGCCTTGTTCGCGTTCACAGTGCATACGAAAAAATCAAAATTATTTTATTAAGGCAGTACAAATGCATGTATAATATCTCATACAGAAGGACAGTATAAGTAAGGACTTGAGAAAAATACTTTATTACTTACTTTATTCGAAAAAAAAAAGCAATGATAAAAATAATGCAAAATCACCACACACAGAAAAACAAGATGGCTGCCGATCTTTAAGTTTAAGGAGAGGTGTAGAGCTATCCTTAAGAATTTAAGGATCGTTAAAGTTAAAGATCTTTAAACGGACATCTGAATTTCTATTTTAAGGAAAGTCGGAAATAAAGATTGTTTACATTTCCATTGACCAATGAAAATGCATCTTTTTAAAGATCTTTAGTTAAGGATCCTTAACAGCGGACATCTGAATGTGGTTGTTGATCCACGACCGGTTCAATGAACACATTACACTGGACGACTTTGTTCCAGAACGGGCGGGTGAGACTGGACGCATTGTTTCACGACCGATTGGATCGGTCGAGAGCCTGAACCCGCCCACTAATTTCCGATGACGAGTTGGCAATACTGCTGCTTCCTTGTTTTGGTGGGTCGGCGTTAGTTCACATCCATCGGCAGTCGTGACGTCGTCACTGCTTGTCACATGATCAAAATAGTAGATTGCGTCATCGGTTGCTGCTAGCAGTTTACCTTCATGATTATTTTCTATCGTACGTTTCAGCGAGTACCGACGGCACAGTGGATAGCACATCCATCTATAATCTCTGAGTGCATCGGTTCGATCCTGGAGTTGGAATTTTGTGTCATTTTGTAACTTTGTGTTTTAAGTTCATTTTTCATATATTTTAAGTATTTTAATGTTACTTTTTGATTTAAATACTGAAAAATAAATAAATAATAATAATAAATGCATTTCCTAAGAACTTTCACTCTACATAAATATGCAGAATATATAGAGTGAAATATATATTTCTCTCTCTCTTTTTTTTTTTTTTTTTATTTAATTTATATATATATATATATATATATATATACATACACATATAAGAGTTATAATTTTTAGCTTTAAATTTTTGCAATTTTCAACTTATCTTAATTTAAAATTTTCCCTTTATAGGCACCTCTCTTCACTTCCCTAAATCAAAGAAAAGAAAATTTTGAAATATGTAATCTTAATAATTAAGTCCTGGGAAGTTTTCTAAAAGTATTATAAGTAGTTTAAAATTAATAGTAAATAATAATAATTGAGTTAAGTAATAATACTCTAATTATTACTAGTATGCTATTGATTAAAAAATATGGGGTGACACACACACTTCCTTCTCTTAACTTTCTAGTTATAGAAGCACTTTAATGTGGCATATATTTCCGGGTGTAAAGGGGGGGGATGGGAGGATCTATCATCACCTTCACTCCTTATTTGAATGTTTAACAAACATTCATGAAATATTCATGGTTTTTATAAAACTAAAATATACATTTAAAATTATTCGCAGAACTTTACTCACCTCACTATTGGAAACTTATAGATCTTAAATCAAAAATTTCAAGTGGCATTCCCATACAATCTTTCAAATACCAAATTTGTACTTCTATAATTTTCATGTTTTTAACTTATAATGATAGCAGACTCTAAGCTAAAAGTCTGATATATGTATTCAGAAAACCTCAAAACGTGCAATTGTAGCAAAATTCTAAGTCAAAAATGGCCCAACCAGTTACCAAGTAGCTCTGAGCTCAAAGCTGGTTGACGGGAAGTGCTGGGTTCGATCCCAGATTGCGTACATTGACTTAACCATTTGAAATTTTCCATGGTTTTCTCTGAAACTTGCATAAACATGGGCTAGAACCTCTTAGAAAGACCTCCATGGAGGGCACACCACCTTTGACCTAGCACTCATGTGTTGCCAGTCGGCCTTGCACACAAACACACCTAAATCAAAAATTGGACTCCAAAAACAAAATATTGTCTGCCGTATAAGTACGAGAAAGTAATTATAATTTCTGGAGCCCTGTATAAAAATATATTATGCAGTGTATTTGACCTTAATTATTACTCAACACATTTTCTTAGTTTTGCTGATAATGGTTACCTTTTAGTTTCGAAAATGGTACATTTTACAATTCTTATAATGTAAGATTTCAAAAATTTCAGCTTTTGATTGACATAGTTTCTATAATGAAATGATTCGTTTAAATATTAAAGATGCGTAAATATTAAACTTTGTGTGTATGGTAACAGAGGGCTAAGGCAAAAAAAAAAAGCATTAGCATAAGACTGAATTTCTAGTTTGTTTGAATAGTCAAAAATTAAATTTATTTAATTTTGAAGGAACTTGGGGGGGGGGGGGGGGGCAACCACCCACTTAAAATAAAGTAACAAGTAAAGCAGGAAAAAAGAAATTTCTAAATTAATATTCCTTTGTAATGACTCTTCATTAAATCATTGGTATATTTTGTTTTTACTGATACTGGGCAAACTAATTAGCAATATTTTGGATTTTTTAATAAATTGGTATTATCAGAAAGATATTAGTATTATTTTCCCTTTTGTAATAATTTTCCCTTGAGAAAAATGTTGTCAAATGAATATTTTTTCATAATAATTCGTCTATTGTTTTAATTTCATAGGATTAATCTTCATTTATTATACTATTTCTAATTTATTTGTTTGAATTTTTCCTTTATCACAAAAAATGATCTGTTCTTATACATATAAATATTTCTTGTATATTGTTTGAAAAGGTTTTTATAATATAATAATAATATTTCATAATTATGATGATCAAATACCAGGAAGAAAGACTTGAATAAATCAATAAACAATTACTTCAAAGCAAAATATATAGAAAAGTTAATAAATACTGAAAAATAATTTTGAAATTTACAAAATTACTATATCTTTATCAAGGACTATAGCAGTAGGTTAATAGAAAATGAGTTGGTTTTAGCACAGTAATATACCAGATTGTGTAGTATCATTGTCATTGCCCAACGACTCAAAGATTTCAACAATGAATTAAGATATTTAAAAAATGAAAATAATAATAATAATAATAAAATAAAAAATATCAAACCTTTCTCTCTCTCTTTTTTTTTAAATAAAAAAACCTATCAAGTAATACAGCACATTGCATATATTTAAAAAATATAGATCATTATTTATTTTTTATTAAGCAGAAAATAATTCCAATTTTTTTATACATGTAATGTCTGTCACACAATTATTATTATTTATTTATTTATTTAATGAGACAAAAGCCCTGTGTGTGTAAATTAAAATCTCTGGACTCCGGATGTATTTCAGTTTAGAGCAAATGAGTGACAAAGATTAATTACTGAAAACATGCTTTGTTGTCATGTTTGTCACGCTATATCTTTACCTTAGTAAATGTAATTATTTTTTCTTAGATAAAAAAAAAAAAAAATGTATCATTTATAAGAAAAACATATAGATACATCGGAATACCAAAATTCATTAAGATAAATTTAAATTTAGTATTTTAAATTGAACAAGAAAGCTGTGTGATATGTCTGTCACAAATGAAATTAACCATTACACATCACAAGCAGATTGTCAATAAAGCATTAAAAACATTTTTTTTTTTTTTTTTTTCTGAATGTTTAGAAAAGAATCACTAATGGATCAGAATTTTACGATTGTACTATATTTTACTTCAATGAAAACCTTGTCGCTTTTGAAGCAAACAAATTTAGATAATTTTTAATTTCGTGTTATATTGTTCTTGCAAAACAATTATAAATTCCTCAAACGAAATCTCATTATTATTTCTGCATATATATTTCATTATTCTGGCATAAACAGAACATGCAAAACTACCTTTCTAAGCTTTGAGCTTTGGCTTTGACAACGACAAAATAAAATCCATGCAAAATTGCCGGATTCCTTTTAACTCTTTAGACACACCCCCTTCTGACGTCACGACTGCCGATGGATGTGAACTAACGCCGACCGTTTTGGTGAAAGGGGATGGTGGGGTTACTGAATTTCTAGTATATAATGTTTTAATGCATTATAATTAATGTTCATTGACTAATTAGTCAATAATTATTATTTGTACCTTTTTTCTTGAATTTACTCTTCGATAATTTGGTCTTAAATTAATGAAATTTCGTTTAATCGTTCTTTGCCACAAATGTTCCTGAACATCATTTGTTTGGATAAGAACAGAAGAAATTATGTAATTTTTACCTCCAATATTAAATAATGTAGGTTAATTAATCGATGTTACTTTACATCTTTACCTACCTATGTATAGATTATACACTGGATACTATTCTATTAAATTTCGTTTTTTTTTTTATTTATTTCGTTACAGATTAAGAAAATGGCGAAATGTACACATGTTATATATGTAGTAGCGACGAGTTTTCGTTTTTAATTCTATTAACTTTTAATAAATATTCTTTACTTTCGTTTTCCCCATTAGCGATCAGTTACCTTTCCTCCCCTTCTTTTTTCTCCCGACTGTTTTCGCAAAAGACAGACCATAATCAGATTTTTTTTAAGATGGTCGGTTGAAACATTTACTACGCATTGCTAAATGTTAAAAATGAAATATAATTCTAAACTTTTGACATCTGTAAAATTTCGGAGGAGGAAGTGTTTGAACCCCCCTTGACTACATCCTAGGCAAGGAATATTTATATAATCAGCGTTGTTAAATTGTGAAATATTTTGAAATAAATGATTCTGGTCTAGGGTCAGATCGTGCAAAACTGGTTGTAAATCAGCCTGTTCTTTGGTATTTCACTAAAACTTGAATAGAAAAATGAGCAGTTTAATTTTGTTTTTCTTTTTAGGCAGGATGTTTTGGGAATTGAAAAAAAATCATACAGAATTAAGTTTATTGAGAATATTTTGTGATCATATATGTTTATAGTACTTTGATTTTATTTCATGTGTTTAAAATGTGTATAGTGTGAGGATAAAGTGAAAGTACACCATGACTTGAAAAATTTATTACATGCCCTTATCCTTATACATTGATATTTAGTTATATTTTATCAGGTGCAAAACTTTTCAGAGACTATCCCTGAATCCAGTTTTTTTTGAAAATTTTGTGGTTAAATTATTTTGTTTTGTAGAAATTTTGAATGTTGGATTTGCCTTATAATGTGCAAAAAATTCTCCTAATGTCATCGTTTTTATTAATGTAGCCATCCGAATAGCCATATATCTTTAATAACCCCTCCCCTCCTTTGCAGCTGATTTCAGAGTTTTTCAAAATTTTTCTTCCTCGGATTTCTATGATGAATCGCTTTTATAAAAAATTTTCATCTTGAATGTTTCATTTGCTTTATAGTGTATTAACGGCCTTCTTCACTCAGCCGTTAGAATAACATTGGCTCAGGCTTCCAGCGATGGTGAGTGAAGAGGCCGTTGCTATTTAGACCATCAGTGCGATTAGTGTGGAGGCTATTCGTACCGCTTCCTTGTTGTGCTGGTCATAACAATGATTTTGCTTGTTTGATGTTGAATTTTCTCTGCAATATTCTAATTATTTTGCTTGTTTCAACTGCAAATTCCAACTTTTAACATTTTGAAAGTGTATAATGCGATTGATCTACAATCCATATGTTTATTTCAACATTGCTGTTAGAAAACATTACAAAATAAGTACAAAAGTCATTTTCAGAAAAATCATACATGTATTTGTATTGAAAATTGGGTTTGGTTTGCATCGAATTATAATGGAAAGGTTTAATTGTTTAAAAAAAAGGAAAGAATGAAAATAAAAAAAATCTATGTAGTTGAATATGCAGATTGTTTTTGTAGATGTTTTTGTTGATATGTAGTTTTCTTGCTATTTTTCAGTTTTAAAGTGATACTGTAAGTCCAACTGATACAGCTATAACATATCAATGTACAAAAGAGAAAATTAATAAACATGTGCAAAATATAATTCAAAAAACATTTTTATTTATTAGGTACATATAAATTTAGAAATATTTCAAATTGGAACAGATGCTGTATAATCCACCGCAAAATGGTGCCAGAATCACGCCAAAAAGCCGTTTTCCAAAATCAACGCCATTTTTTATCACCCGCGATTCCCGAAGTGTATTTTTTTAATCACAACATAAATTTCAACCAAAAATAATGGTTTAAAAATGCAATTGTAATACAAAATATGTGAACTTAAGTTTTTTTCTTTTCCCCCATGAAATATATATATCTATCTAAAACTGATATTTGCATAGACATCATAAAATTCTTTAAAAAAAAAAAAAAGAGTAATTTTAATTTAAAAAAAACTGTACACAATATAATAAAGATTTAATAAGAATTAAATAAAAAATTTACAAGCAAAAACCTAACAAAATTATGAAAATTATTTTAGTTTTTCAGGGGGGAGACACCCCCCCCCCAACCCTGTTATAAAAATTGATAATATCTTCACATGTCAGTTTAAAACATTAAAATAAAAAAAAATAATAAGGAATATAAAAAAAAAAAAAATATCGCATCTATGAAAATTAATGAATTTTAAGCAAAAATTTAAGCCAATTTTTTTTTTTTTTTAATTAAGGATCAGATAGCTTGTTACATGCACCTTTAGGAATCAATATATGCAAATAACTTTACAGTGCTGCCAACTCTCCCGTTTTTCACGGGAGACTCCCGTTTTTTAACCCTATCTCCCGTTTTTACGTTTTAATGTGTATTTCTCCCGTTTTTCTAATATTTTCGAAAAATCGAGCTAAAAACGCTAATTTGACAATTCGTAGGTGCCATCTTTTCAGATTTACGAAGGCCTTCCAATTCACAATCTTTTTGCATCCACAACATAAATATCGATATTCATTTAAAACTTACTTTATGAGATTATATAAATAAATATTAAACAAAATACCTTATTGAGATTTTAGAATCTCTAGAGAAACAGAATCCTTCAATATTTCTCGCTTACGTAATTATTTTTTAACTCCCCCCTCCCCCCCATATTTTCTTATCTCCAACTAGTGATCGGTGATCAAATGCTCTTTTGAACCCTTTTGTTTCTTATTCTTTCTCCATCTACAAGCCACAACAAAAATGTCAATATTCATTTTAAACTTGCTTTATTAGATTCTAGAGCCTATAAAGAAGTAGAAAGTTTAACAGTTTACACTCATGTAATTATCGTTTGACTTCCCCCCCCCCCCCCCCAGGAAAAAAAAATCCCTTTCTCCAATTAGCTTTCTCATTCTACAACAAAAGAATCAAACATTTTCCCCCTGGTTTTAAAAAAATTTAGGGTACTGTTAGATTAAAAAAAAAAAAAAAAATGCAATTTTTAGGTTCTTGAGGGTGATTTGAATTTTTAAGGACACATTTGACATTTAAAATCCAAACACTTAATTTAAAAATTTAGTTATAAATATGCATACAAAAAGAAAAAAGTCTGTTTTTACACTTTTCTGTACTTTTATTTGTTGTTAATGTGCTGATTGTCACACACAATAGTTTTATTTATATTTACAGCATTTAGGTTATTTTCTACAAATGCAGTAATGGGGGGTGGGGGGGGGATAGATTGGGGCAAAGTGTTTCTTTTTTTTTTTTTCCAAACAAAGATCAGGCAAGGTGCAGCACCCTCCTTAAATTATCTGGGGAAAACTCTGGATCAATGTTCATAAAAACATTGATCCAGTTGTTTTATTAGATTTTAGAACCAACTGAAGCGATATAGGGGTTAAAAATTCTTTACATATGTAGTTATTTTTAGACTTTGTTAATGAACTTGTTAACTATTTGTTTTTCCCCAATAAGTTTAAAATATAAATCACCAAACAAAAGTTATATTAGGTCTTTTTAGTTAAAAAAGTATCATGTATTGAATAAAATAATTTTGTTTTGTTTTTCTCCACGAAACCGTAAAATCTCCCTTTTTCTCCCTTGAAATTGTGTAAAATCTCCTGTTTTTTTTCCCACCAAGGTTGGCAGCTCTGACTTTATCATCATATCCAAAATTTTTCATTTTTCCTCCAAAAGTTTTCGCCTTTTTCTATGGCTTTCTCTTCACCATTTACTATAAATTAATCACATTGCAAATGAAATTTTGTACGAATATATAATTACATCATAACCAAAATTTTTCATTTTTCCTCCAAAATTTTTCGCCTTTTTCTATGGCTTTCTCTTCACCATTTACTATAAATTAATCGCATAATGCAAATGAAATTTTGTACAAATATATCCGAAAGTTTTTTATACATTTTTAATTTTAAACTTTTTTTTTCACATTTTTATATAATTTTATATATATATATATATTTTACATTTTTTTTTTTTTCTTTCTAAAAGAACAAAATTGAAATCAAATGGCGACCTAAAAATAAAAACGAAAATCACTCTTTAACTGTGATTTTATAATTTTCCCAATTAATTTCCCTGACAATTTCTAAGAATTTATTGAAATAACTTTCCTTCTTAATATGGCAAATCTGCCTAAACATGTGTACTGCCAAATAAAATTCAAAGTCAGCTTGCCAATAGTAACTCGGCAAGGAAGCTTTCACATGCCGCCACGTGCTTTCAATTTTGTTCGTGTGGCATCCTGTTTCAGGATCCACAAAATTTAAGGAATGATTGACTTTTAAGTGATTAAATCCCTCCTCCTCTAATCTATCGTAAGCTTTCCAACAATCAGAATAAACAGTCGTTCCCTCATAAACCCATTGTTTTAAAACCCCAACCAAAATTCCCGCCGTTCTATCATGCACCGCTACCAAAAAAACCCTCCCAAAATCCCTCTCAACCCCACCAAAAACCCACTGTCCCTCAACACGATGGCCCCTGTTATATTTCCGTTTCCCAAATTTTGATTTGTCAATTTCTACAATTTTACCAACCCCCCCCAATTTTTTCAGATTTAGATTCAACAAATTCTAGAATAGTTTCATGAACAAACTGCCTCCAATTACATACCGTATGACTAGAAAAAAAAAATTGATTCATAATATCAGTAGTCTTAGTTCCTAAACAAATCTCATACGTCAAAAGAAAATTTCCCCCAAATTTAACCTACTAGTGGAAAACCACGATCCATACTGAAAAGACTTCTGATGATTACAATTAGTTTCGCGTCTACGGCAAGAATAAATGTAACCATCAGACAAAGCAGTTTTTACTGAGAGTTTCATGGGATTATTACAATTAACGCAAACAGGTTCTTTTAGTAATTTACTCTCTTTCAAAAAAATCCAAAAATAAGTCGTGGTTTTCCACTAGCTTAAAAAAAAATACCTATTTCCCACCCCTTCTTTCCCATATGTAGACCTACCAGATGAAAACTTAAACCCCGGCAAAGCACTAAACGGTGCAGCACAAAGAGCTGACGGAACGGTAACCCTATTGGGAGAAACACAGGGGTTGCCACAATTAAAAACGCGCCACATTTGGCGAAAAAACGCTTCGCTTGGTGGTGAAAAACGAACTTGGCGACGGTGGATTATACAGCATCTGTGCCGCTGTTTGCCTGTCAATATCATCATTTTGTTGTTTGACGCTGTCCATCACTTCATTCAATACATTTTCCTCACGTTTTCTTTTAAAAGCTAAAATGAGAAGAAAAATACCTATAATTTTAAAACAATAAACACCTTTCATTTGCCCATGTAAAAAATCTGTCACATCCAAGAACTGCACAAAACTCTTAATACTCTTAATAATAAAGAATTTTTTAAAAATATGTTCTGAGGAGAAAAAGAAAAACTCTTTATGTTGCAATATTTCTAATATTGTGATGATTAAATTAAATCTGTACCCCAGTGGCAGAGAGTTTTGAAGCTGTCTGCGACAGGCTTTTAAAGTTTCGTAATCTGTCTGCAAAATTTGCATGTAATCAGGGTTGAAAATGGCTTACACTCAAAATGCCTGAATGCTGATGGGGGGTGGGGGTGGGGGGGCTTAACATCAGTGGTAATTTCGTACAACAATACACAAATATAATTTTACTACGAAACAATATAGTATAAACAATTGTATTCATTCAATTCATCTCATTCAATTAAATATTTTATGGCAATGTTTGACACAACACAATATAAATAATAAAAGTATTAGTTTTAGTTTCAATACAGAAATTTTTAAAAGTGAATTGTTATCAGAAAGTTACGGACAGATTTTTTTCTCAGTGCAGACAAAAACTGTCTGCAAGCCGTTTTTCTGGTGTCCGCGACTATGTCGCTGCCACTGGGATCTGTACAGAGTACTCTGTATGTATTAGGTACTTGGTGTTCGGACATCTGTGCATGTCAAATGGGCTCTGCCATTTTTATGATCATGTGAACAAGATTTTAGAAGTAGTTTGGTTTTCGGCTGCAATGGCAGTCAATTCTGCATAGTGGCTGTATCCCCATACTGTATCAGCAGGTTTTGTCCACAAGAATTGTAATTCGCGGGTTATCCCAATAATGTAACAGAGGGCTTTGCCCCCTTTTATCTTAGTGTTAAATTATGTTCAGTATGTGTTCTGTTTTTGTACCATGACATCAATAACAAAAATAAAAAAAGGATAAGAAATTATCTCTCAAACACACACCTCTCTATTATATTTGACTTATTCAGCCTATTTGCTGAGTACTCTGTACCATGCGCGTAGCCAGGGGGGGTGCCCTGGGTGCCCGGGCACCCCCCCGTTCATGCACACCCAGGTGTGGGGAATTCTACCAATTTACTTGTCACTGGTAAGTAAAATTTTAAGCAAGAGAAAAATATACCAAAAACTTCAATGTATATTCATAAAAACAGACTTTTGTTTGTAAGTTTCTTAGAATCAAAATATTTTGCGATATCTTCCCGTTTTAGACATCCTGAAAGCGGAAAATGACTTTCTATGTGTGTGTTTATGAGAGGGGGGCATTGTGTGTCAGTGCATCTGTTAACTATTTTTGTCCAGGTTTCACGTGAGAATGGCTGGACGCAATTCAGCGGCATTTGGCAAGAATTTAGGTCTGTACCAGCTTAAAAGTAAACCTATCAAATTTTCCAAAATTCCCTCTCTGTTCCTCCCCTGAGGGCCGAAAGTCAAAAACTCGTTAGTAAGCATAACTCGGCTCCAAATTACTTTACGATGAAGAAGTTGCACGTGAAGAGACTAGACTTGTATACGAAAATAAAATTTTCTGCGATTTTGTATTTTTGTATTTTTAAGGGGGAGGAGGGAGAAAAATTGATTTTCAGAGGGAAATTTCTGAAATTCCGGATTTTTGAGTAGATACCAAAAGTGGTCTAAAGTTATTAAAAACAGTCATGCGTCTTCTTCAGTAAAGTTGCAACTTTCAATATTTTTTTTCGTATATGTGTGTGTGTGTGGGGGGGGGGGGGGGCGTTATAAGGAGGCAAATTCGAGATTCCCTTTTAGGGTTAAATTTGTCCTGGGAAATCAATGGAAGCTGCAGTCACAAATTTTAGTGCATAAATTCTTTATGAACATAACTAGGTTTTATGAAAATCCCCTCCTTTACCTCCTAGGGGTGGGTGGAGGGGAGTAAACACATTTTTAAATTATCTCAGATTAATTTTTATGTGTGGTTTAATTATGCGTACCGAACAAATACAACAAATGGATTTTCTGAAATTTTCCCTTCCCCCCACCGCTTCTTAAAGGCGGGGGGGACGCTTTTTCAAGGGTAACTCTGTTCCAAATTATCTCAGATAAACGATACTTTGACGTGTCGATTAGTTATACGTTCCCAATACACACACCACAAAGGGATTTTTCGAAATGACTTTCTAACATCCCATAGATGGGTGGGGGACAAAAAACACGCTTTTAAGCTTAAATATGCTCCAAATTATCTTAGAATGGCGAATTTTGGTGAACGGTTGTTGTTTAAGTGTACGCAATTTGGTGGAATTTCGTGAAACTTCTAACGTACCCGTGCGAGAGAGAGAAAGTGAATTGCGGGTAAATTACTGCCGATGGCAATGGAAACCCGAATCCTCATGTTGCGAGCAGAAAAATCCCTACCTAACGCAGTGGGAATTTCAGCTGAGGTTTCATTTAATTTCAGTGTTTTTTTTTTTTTTTTTTTTTTTTTTAATTTTTGAGATTCTATTAATAATGATATGGAAATTTGAGAATTCACTTAAATGTAGCGACCAGCGAAGCGGCAAAGTCTGCTAGTATATTCACTGTATTTCTTGCTGTTCCTAAATACCAAATGCAGCAATGCTCTCAGAGCTGATACATCAGAGGTGCCAAGTTTGAACAGAGCGTTTTAGCAACCTAGCTGTTTAAAGCTTTTCGCGCACCCCCTCCCACCTCCCCCCCCCCCAAAAAAAAAAAAAAAAAAAACTTGCATGAATATAAGCTAGGAACCTTGATAGTCCCCTCTCCGTGAGGTACACTTCACCCAAGCCTAGACACTAATGCAGTCGCAAAGAACTCACAATCGTATTTAATCCCATTATCATGGAACTATGATACTGAATAGTATTTCTCACTGAGATTGGACAAATGGGACCTGTTTATAAGGATATGCAAAAGAAAATTCAAATATTTTATTGTTTGTTGATGGAACTTTTCATTGGTTAATTTAATTTATTTTTTTTAAGTTTTCTGAATGTATATTATAAACGGAGGGAACTTGAAATGATAATTGAAGTCGGTAAAATGTTTTTAGTTTAATTACAGCCTAAAACTTTCTAAGAATATAGTTATATTCATTAAATGAAGAGTTTTTCTGGGTGCAGTAAAACATCACACTTCCGAAAAATATATGCACTCCCCCCCCCCCCAAAAAAAAAAAAAAAAAAAAAAAATCCACCCAAAAAACGTTGTAATGAAGCGCATCTTCCTTACTTTTAAGTGAATGTAAATTGCGTTTTTTTTAAACTTATCGAAAATTGTCACTTAGGGCGAAAACTACTCTCAACAGCTACACTGATGGGCTTGATCTGAATTCGAACCCGGCACCACCCGTCTACCAGCTTCGAAAGCAGAACCCCTCATTCACTTATAGTGCCTGGCAAATGTGTTACCTTATGTGGATTTTCTGCGTAATTTGATTTTAAGGAGTTTCTTTTGTTTTTTCCTTGCTATTTTACGCCATTTTTCATGCACTTATGATGTATGATGGTCATTTGGCATTCTGCTCAACTGTCATTCGACACCTTTTTCCTGCATCGATACATTAACTTTACTTTGTGTTTATTTTCTGTGGGATTTTGTTGGTGTGAGTTCCTTTCGTTGCTTCCCTCCAATTTTATGCAATGTTTATGAAATATGTGCTATCGTCATTTGCCAATCTGTTCAGCTGATGATCAGAGACCAATCGGAGACAGAAATGCTCTATCTGCATTCATACCATTCCCTGCCTTTGATAATACCACCTTATGAGATTATTTATTGCGATTTTCTTAAAGTTTTCATATTATAGTCTAGTCACCACAGTTTAGAGTTTACCACAATATAATTATATTCTAGTAAGATTCACATATAAACAACTGAAACACGGGTAGGATCTGGCTCATACTAATCCCCCATTATGTAAAGAAGCCTAGATTTCTATTTGCAAATCAGATGAAAATTTCCATCTGATGATTGGTTAGTATTGGTCGTATATCAACCGTATAGCTCAGTTTGTCAAGCACTAACGGGTTATATCAAAAGTCTCAAGTTCCATTTCTGACCTCGTCCCTTCCATTTTGTTAAATTAAATTCTGCTTTTCTATCAAAACTGTGTGCAAAACTCTTTATTTTTCAACTTATTTTTGACATTATATCTGTACTGATAAGTATAAAAGATTTAAGTCCAAAAATTTCGATTTTGAGTTAAGTACATAGTCAGACTCAGGAAAAAATTCTCTATCGATTGGTATAAAGGATTTAAATCCATGTCATTTAGTCTTTAAGAATATTCATCGGTAAAAAAAAGATTCATGTCAGAAATTTAGCATTAATCTTCGATATACAATATTTAATTCAATTTTTTCCCTTTATTAATTGAAGATTGACAATCACTGAATGGTATAAAGCGTATAAAACAACATAATCCATTTTTTCCTAATCGATTCTGCTCATTAGTTTTTAGTTAGTTTAACTTTATTTTTCGTCTCCTGAAAAATCAAGAACATGGACTTAAATCCTTTTATACTTATCAGTACAGATATATACGTTTAAATCTATATCTGTTTATGAATCAGTTTTGATTTCTTAGTTTTCGATGCAGAACTACACTGTTCGTTCAACCTATCACTATTGAAAATTGTACACTAATTAATCAAGACAAAATCTAGCTAATACTATATTTTTTGCTTCAACAGGGTTAATTTAAACAATATTAATTAAAAAAAAACTTATGTTATCTTTAACATTCTAAACAAATACGGAGCTGATTTAAAAAAAAAAAAAAATACATGTCCTTTATTTATTATAATAATAATAATAATTATCATTATGGTACAAAAAATGAATATTTTTTTTACGCGTGAAAAATAAAATGAAAATAAAATAAAATTGATGTCATTATAGCTTCACAATATTAAACATTCGATTTTTAACATCGGCTTTGTATTTTTATTTAATAATTTTAGGTTTTGAATTCATTACTTACATTAAAATCAAAATTTTTAATTTTGATTGATTGTTTGGGATTCACATTCGATTCAAATGGCTCTAATATGAATTTTATTAAGATAGTTTAATTATTATTATTATTTTTTTTTTTTCTAAATAACATTTTATTCTAAAACTCAACAGTCATATAATTAGTTAAAACTTACGTTTAGTACCTATTAAAAAAAAAAAAAAAAAAAAAGGAATCTGTTATACATCCAAAAAAAGTTTTTTCTACGGAAAGACTTCTACTGTAAAGAGAGCGAATATGACAGAGGAAGAAGCAGCAAGAAATTATTCAACAGCTACATCTTATATAAATTCAAGAAATATTTCAAGAATAACTAGGTAAAAGGAAAGCTGTAAGAGACTAGAAAGTACTACTGTATTTCGACTAGACAGGTATCGTGCAGATGCTCAACAGACAGAGGTGAAAAAACAAAAAGAAACTGAAGAGCAACGGCATATTTGAATTCAAGCTGATGCGAAAACGTCATAAATGATACAATTTATCAAGTATTGGATGCTGCTAATTAGTTTTTAGTGTACATTTAACTATGATTCTACTTTTGATTATGCGTCTCGAAGTATTGTCAGTGTCAGCGCAGAAAAATTGGTAAATGTTTGTGGAAATTGTAGTGCTAAAAATTCTCTCAGAGCCTCACCTGCAAAGTTTTGTTACAATGGAAAATTTCATTTACCTCAAACTTCTGAACAATCAGAATCTTTGTAAATTTCTCTTAGATTCTTTAAACACTACTTCAATCCAAGATTCGTCAGGTAGTTCTGCTAGTTGAATTATGTCATTATTCTTTATATATATATATATATATATATATATATATATTATATGTCTGTGCACGCAATAACATAATTCATTTATTATGTACATTTACCGACATACATATGAATACACGTATATTAAAATACTCATACGCACGCTTACGTATATACATATGTGTACTATGTATGTATATCTATGCTGAAAATTTCAAATTAAAATTTGGGCACCCCCCCGCATGAAAAGCTGGCTACGCCTATGTGTACTTAGCCAATTTTAGGCTAAGTCAGTGATTCTCAACCTTTTTTTTGGTCGCACACACTTTTAACAATTTCAAAATTTGGTGGCACACCTTTCATTTAAGGGAAATATTTTACTTTATGAAACGTCACAGTTATCGAAGATAAAAACAGTTAAAAATATGGTATATTTAAGTGTAAAAACAAGTTTTTTTTTTACAGTGTACTTTCCTTTAATTTAAACAAACTTTACTCGTAATACAAAAAAAAAAAAAGCATTATAATTTTTACTATATACATTTCTAAAATTTGGCAGCACACAAAAGAGCCACGGCACAGTGGTTGAAAATCACTGGGTTAAGTATTCAGCCAATACTGAGTAGTAATCTCACTATTTTTTATGCATTATCAAGATATTAATTTATAACTAAACCAGGGCATGAAATTTCCGCTTGCCAGCGGCGAGTTAAATTTTTACTGTGATGAGTAAAAATTTGGTCTAGTTATAGATAGAATTCTTACACCATACGGTGACAGAAAACATTATTTATAGATTTAAATATGGCAAAATCTTGCCATCTTATAACCTCATATTTAATCACAGCCTGAGAAAAGAAAAATGCTTAGTGCATGCATAAAAGTTTTAACCTCTCCGGCAGTTTCGTTTCTCCCATTGTGATTTCTCCAAGCAGAGTGAGAATAGACGATCAGTGAACCTCTTTGCCAGTCGCCCACTATCTGAGAAATGTGAAAGTTTGCCTATGCGATACTGACGCATGAAAATGAACCCGAGTCGTTTTAAAGATACTGCCTATGTTTATTTTGTTGAATAATGATAAAAAAACAGTGCACATTTTCCAGTTTCTTACTGAAACCCCAATTATTTGCGTTTGTAATGATGGCATGTAAGCAATGATTTTAACGGAAAAATTATTCTGAAATGGCTATTTCAAATGACAAGAATGAACAAGTTATACACATCAACATTCCATCTGATTACAAAAATAAAATGGACGAAAAAGACATTTCTGATGTAAAAAGTTAAATAAATAGGTAGATAAATAAGGAAGCTAATCTTTCACAATAAAAAGATTTTCACGGGATATTGTTTAACAAAGAGTTTTCTTTTTCTTTAATGACTCTCTGCATTTATGTTATTAGGCATTTTAATGTTTTTCAAATCTCAAATACAATACATTATAAGGATTTTTAATTATAGATGATTATGAGACATGATGATAAACGACACACTTTTAATATATATAATTTTAAGCATATTTGTAAAAGCATTTCAAATAGTTAGGAAAAAGAAAAAAAGCCAAAATGCAAAAAGAAAAAAAATGACAACTCTATTTTGTGGCGAGTAAAACATTTTTTTCGGCGAGTGTAATCTGAGATGAAATTTCAGGCCCTGACTAAACTATAAAAAACATAAAATATAAGTACAGAATCACTATAATTATATTCTTTACTACAATAACTTTCGACAGTTAAAATGGGCTGCCACCAAATTTAGTACAGAGATGATTCATGATACGAGTTTGTCCATTTTAGCTATAGGAATTTCATTATAACTTATTTTTTATATTTATAACTAGCCACCTTTAGTGACCAGTTGTTTCGAGATCCTTGAAAAATCCTACTTCACGAAACTCCTGCTTGGTGGCGCTGTTTTTCCCATTACAGGTTCTACAATAGATTATTAACATTTTGTGAAAATAACTTTACTGAAAATGTTAATTGCAGTAAAATCCCCCTCGGTAGTGCTTGCAACGCCCTCTTAAACAGCCTGTTTGCTTTCACTGTTACAATCTTTCACCCACATGTCAAATTTTGTACTTCTACATTACGTAGGGACTGAACGTATAGATGCACAGACAGACATCTTATTATTACAGGTATGCAATATTTCATAAAAACTTAGTACATAAAATTATATCTATAAATCAGACAAAATTTAAAAACTTTTATGTAATTGTAATAACTTAATTTTAGTTATATACAGGGGTTAATACAGGTCGAGTTTACTACCTTTTATGGGTACCTTCACAAAAATTAACCTGGCAAAAAAGGTACCTTCACAAAAATCAATCTGGCAAAAAAGGTACCTTCACAAAAGTCAATCTGGCAAAAAAGGTACCTTCACAAAAGTCAATCTGGCAAAAAAGGTACCTTCACAAAAGTCAATCTGGCAAAAAAAGGTACCTTCACAAAAATCAATCTGGCAAAATAGGTACCTTCAGAAAAATCATTCAGCTAAAATCGGTACCTTCACAAAAATCTTAATCATCCCAGCAAAATCTGGCTCCTTAAATGAGCACATTTTCAAAGAAGAGTAACTTATTTGTGCATTTCTGTTGATGCGATTCACAAAGCAAGAATGATACACAATGTTGGTTTTAATATACACACAAGTGTTTTCTACGGGCGAGAAGCATACGGGAAGCTACGGGGTGTAGCATAAGTAAACAAAATGATCCTCGCATGTATTTGTACAGGCACGCTTTGGAGTTGTGGCCATAGTGTACTGTTTGCTGATTCGTCAGGTGGTTTGACGCTTTGATGACTGTATGGTGATGTATCTATCCTCCCTTGTACAATTCATGTGTAGTGCAGTGATAATAGCACAAATAAAAACAACTACTTACACTCTCTCTACTGAACTGTTTACTTCAGAGAAAAATGATTTTTGATTTCTGTTCTGCTATAAGCCTCACACCAACTGTTAAGCGTTATTTTTATTATTTTACTTAGTTTGAACTTCTACTTTACTTGTTTACTTACTACTTTGTTGTACAGAAAAAGAGTGCGCTGCAATTTTTCACAAAAATAAAATATAGTTAAGATTTTTCACAAAAATAGGTATTAATTTCGAAATCTTGGATTGGCCCCTGATATATTTGTGTAAAAATTAATAACAATATTATTTGTAATATTTTATAATGACATACACACACACAAATAATAGTTTTAAAAAAAGATTGCTTACTGGGGGTTGTCAAATTTCTGTTACCAGAACTAGCACTAGGCTGCATATTTGTGGGACATTCAGCAGTTCCTTCAGCTGCAGGCTGTATTACTTAAGTTGCAGGCTGAATTACTTCAGCTGGTGACACAATTTCAATTGTGCTGTCATTTGTCTAGAAAGGAGAAAAATAAATAAGTAAATAAAATTATTGAAATGCTAAAATTATAAATAATTCATTTAGAAAAAAAAAAAAAGGAAAAACTTTTTTTTTTTTTTTTTTAATTCTCCCTATCTGAAGCGTTAAGTGGAAGGCCTGGGTTCGATTTCCGGCTCTGGTATTTTTCATTACAAATATATCATGGGTTCACAACATTTTTTTTTTTTTTTTATTCTCCTTCATTTGGAGACGCACATGATTATATCAGAAACTAAAAAATTCTTTGGAATAAAAATTTTAGGAAATTTTAAGATTTTTAATATAACAATAACAATAATTTAAATTAATTCTATGAATTTTTAATTTAGCAGCAGGAAAAAAAAAAATATTTCATTAATTAAAGAAACGTGGTTAAAAAGAAAAGAAAATTGTCTTTTTTTTTTTTTAAAGTTCATGTGAAGCTTTCTCAAATGCACTAAAGTTTCATAATAACATAGCCCAATGCCAACCTCTTCTCTAAGTAACTGAGGAGCTTTAAACCACATTTCACTTCTTCGAAAATAAATACTGTCTCCTCGGCTGATGAGATCTGTAGGGTTAAGAGACCCGGGAAAATAAGCCAAACACTAGTATCACACAGACTTTGAATTTCTTCCACTCTGTTGACTATGAAAGGCTTTCAATGCTTACTCGTTCCTTTTATCTAATATAGGGTAAGTTTAGAATCTATCCAAATAAAGAACACTTTTGAAGGCCTTTTTATGATCGATTATTGCCTTCACTTTTTTCACGAGTTGTAGCCTTCCACTCAAAATTATCTAGCGAGATTTAAGGTTGATGAATAAAGAATTTCTAAATTATTATTTTATATTTAATTAAAATGATATTTAGAGATCAGTATACTATGTATGTCAAATTAAAAACATTTAAAAATAAATGAAAATAAAATAATTTAAACAGGAAATTTTGAGATAGCAAAGTTTACAAATGAATTCAGAGGTAGCGCCTCAAAAACATTTTTTATGACACTTGACTTTATGAACATTATTATATCAAAGAATTACCAACCAGTATTATGTAATCGTGAAAAATTTAAAGCTTATATATGAAGGAATCTATCTAGTCATCTCACAGTTAAGTAATTTGCAAATCAACTGCAATTTATTTACCTGCAAATTATATAAATTGCAAAAGTCTTGGCTGCCCCTATAAGTATGACAAGGCACACAATTTCATTTTTCATTTGACAAGCTGTTTCTGTGATTGATCTTCACATTTATAATCTTAGATATTTCAATCTTTTTGAAATTTCAAATGCAATTCATTAAAATGATTTTTAATTGCAGATGATTATGATATAGAGACCTGTATCTTACACAAAATTTTATTTATATTTGTTTAAAACATTTCAAGTAATTTGGAAAAAAAAAAATTCAAAAAATACAAAAAATATAGAATGTCAATAGTACTTTGTAGTGAGTTAAAGGCTTGTTTCACTCACTGTCGCCAGAAGCCGAAGCTAATGTTATTCTATGGGAACTTTTCTTTACAAATAACTTGTTAACTAATACATATTTTTTAATTCTGTTTTCACATTCTGAAAATTCCCAACTGTTCAATTGATGGACCTTTTTTAAAAAAGTATTTTTTATATTTTATTTTGAAGCTGCAAAATACGAATTTTCAATGTGTGAAATTTTTCATTTTGCAATTTCAAAATAAAATATAAAAAAAAAAAATACATTTTTAAAAAAGGTGTGTCAATTTAACAGTTAAAAATTTTCTGAATGTGAAAACAGAATTTAAAAATATAAATTAGTAAATAAATTATTTATAAAGAAAATTTGGCAAATCTGGATCTATAGGTTCACTGGCATTTGTTTACATTTTGGCGATATTTCCTCTATGCCAACGAACCAAGGAAATAAATTTATTTTATGGTAACCTTAGAAGACATTTATTTATGTTCGAAATGAAACATATATTATTGCAGACTTTTATTTAACATAATTAAACGGAATTATCGATAAAATTTCATTAGATGACGATGGTTAAATAACTTTTTAACTGCAATATTTTAATGAATTAGCAAATACTTTACAAAATACACATTTTGTCATCAAAGTAACTCGGTTCCGCGACAATCACTATCCCTCATGTTAAAACCAAAAAAAAAAAAAAAAAATACTGGACACCCCTAACTCGCTATGCACGAATCCGAAAACGCACACAACTCTGTTTCACAGCAATCACTATCGTGCATGTTAAAAATTTATCACTGGACACTCCTACCTCGATGTGCATGAATCTGAAAACGCACATAATTCGATTCTGCGACAATCACTATCACACATGTAAAAAAAAAAAAAAAAATCAATGGCGCCCCTAACTTGCTGTGCACGAATCTGAAAATGCACGTAACTTGGTTCCATGACAATCACTATCCCGCATGTTAAAAAAATAAAAAATCACTGGACACCCCTACCTCAAATCAATGAAAATTAAATAAACCATTCTAATATCGCATAATTCCTCATAACATAGCTCTAGATCAACGTAAAATACACTTGAAATCAAATAAACCAATGAAATCTCACGTAACTCCTCATAACGTAGCTCTGCTTCAACGTAAAATGCACTGAAATCAATGAAAATCAAATAAACCAATGAAATCTCTCGTATTTCCTTTTAACGTAGCTCTAGATCAACGTCAAAGAGGATTATAAAAGTAATTTGAAAATATATATCAGCTAAAAATATTACAAATAATTAAAAGAAAAAAAAAAGAAGCTACTACATCATTAAAAAAACCAATATGAAAAATTATTAGCCAAAACCTATGCAATATGTTAAAATTTTAGTAATCATGGCACTTACTGTGAATCCAGCTTCTGGAACATCATCACTCCCAACCACTGAATTCCGGCCAATTAAACTTAATACTCTCTTTTCTAATGACGATAACTCTTCTGTGCTCTGGGGTCCTCCCCCAGTTCTCCTTCTTGCAGCATCAGTTCTGGCTGCTTTACAACGAATATTAAATTTTTGATCAGTCCAACACTAAAAAAAAAATTAGAAATAAATAAATTTAACAATAGCCTTTTAAGACTAATTGCTGATACTTTCAAGGATATTAACAGATTACACATCAGATTAAACATTCAAAATAAGAAATTTTTACAAAATAAAGTAATTTAACATGAAATTAAGCATAAAAAATTTTCAAAAAACGTTAATTCATGAGTAACCTGTTAAGATTTTCACCCCGAATTGCCTAAATAAATATGAAAAATACATATTTCCAGCAAAAACATAAAATAATGTTACATTTATTCATTAAATTTTATAACCAGACAAAATTTAAAATTCAATGCAGTTTTTGCTGAAACTTGCATCCACTAGAAATACCAACTTTGAAATATGCATTACAAATATATTCAGGATCTTAAAAATAAATAAATAAATGCCACATAGGACCTTTATTTTTCTTTCTTTAGTGAAAACAAAAATCCTTTACATAACAATATTTTCAGGGGTGAAACTACCTAGCTTGAAAAAACCCTGAAAACTGTTCCTTACATGCAGATAGATTTATTAATGATATATCATACGGTTACCTATATTAAGTGACAATTGCAGACTTTGTAATAGATTATAAAACAAACATTCAAAATGAGAAATTTCTGTAAAAAAACAAAGTAGTTTAACATGAAATTAAAAGACTGCAGAATTTTTCAAAAACCCTGAATTCAGGGGTAGCCCCTGAAAAGTTTCACCCCTGTATTTTAGAAAAATGATATGGCATAATATGCAAAGAAAGTGGGCCAAGTATCTATTAATATTTAGTTAAAAATAATTACATGAATAAGATATATCAAACAATTATAATTCTTAATAGATTTTAGAATCTAATAATGCCAGTTTAGATTAAACATTAGCATTTATGCTTTAGATGGAAAAAGATTAAAAAATTGCCTAAATTTTACGAGGCCTTTAATCGCGGTTCCTTATACCATTTTAAGAGTTAAAAAGATTAAAAACTCTGACTACTTTCAGGTAAAACAAGATTTTTAGAACAAAACTATGAACATAAGAAAATCCGAACACTTTACAGCTATGGAATGAATGCAATAATTTATTTAAATACTAGAATTTTGATGACAATATCTCTTATATTAGGGTAAAAGATATTCATTTTAATCTTCACTATATAAAAAACAACAAATGCACATCAGAAACATACAAAAACCTGAAATTTCTTAACACTGTACATAAGAGTTATAAAATTTCAATTTTAGACATAGCAAGCAAAACATAACCAACCTTTTGCCACTTCTCAGTTGGCCTAATAGCCCCGCTTCCTAACAAATTTATTAATCTGGTTAATGTGTCCCATAACTCCTGCCTTTTCTCTCTTGTAAACGATGGTGACAATTTGTTGGCAATTAGTTCGGGGTGATTTTCAAGATGTTCTACCATTTTCTCCAACTGTTCTGAACTCACTCTTTCTCGTTTCTTGTCAGACATCACAATAAATAAAATGCTTCTACCACTACTACCATACCTCGTGCTTCTACTGCGTGCATTTGTTTACGAACAATAACAAATTTCAACTGAACTCGATTACAGTTAACTGATCAGATAGATCTCCAAAAAAATATTCTTGAATTTTCATTGGATAGATTAAAAGAAGTCAAAATAAGTTCCGCCTTCTCTCTGACGTCATGTCTGCTTGGGAGGAACTTATTCCTTTTTGATGTCGAACTCTCTTTTCGATCGATGCCTTTAGAGTACCGGTTTTCAATTTATCGAAAACATCCTGTCGTAACGGCCTATCTCCTCTCACCCCCTGGGGGAAGAACAAATTTGGTTGTGATGATACGGATCTGATTATACCCACTGGAACCGGTCAATTCATTTACAGTTTTCAAGTTGCTTAGTTGTTTTGGTTAAAAAAAAAAAGGTGATTTTCTCTTCGGCACACCAAATCTTTTAGGTTTAACAAATCTGCCTTATCTATCTGCCTAATCTTGCCTATTAAAGAAGCAAAAAATACTTAAACACAAATTTCTTCAGATAGTGTTTAAAAACTGACTGAGATGATTAGCATTTTTTTAATTTAGTTAATAAAAAGATAATATAGGAAATATTATTTTTTAAAATGTGTTTTAAAACATTACATTACTTATATGATTAACCTTTATAAGTCTGATTAAAAAAAAAAAGTATTTCTAGTTATTGCTGAAATTAGAAATATTGACATTACACAAATTTGTTTGAGTCGATTATAGATCTATTCATCCATTCTAGCTATAAGAATACCTAGAGATATGAAAAACAAGTTCTGTACAAAAACTGAGAATGGAACTACTGTCACAATAATGTTGTAAGGGGATCCCTGCAAAAAAGGGCACTTTTCCAATTCGCAAATTGCAAAATAAAGAAAGAATGGTTTTCAGAGTATATCTTTAGAAATTTCAATTGATTTCGTACAACATTCATTTAGTGTATACCTGGAGGAAGGGGGGGGGGACTAGGAGCAGATCGAAGCAAAACAATTGTTTTTACCTCACATTCCTACTGATTTTAATGAAACGTTGTATAATCACATACAATTTGTGAAGTGTCAGACATACTTGGGGGGGGGAGGGGTTAAAGAGAGGGGATAGAGGAAAATAAAATTATATTTTACACTGAGTGACAAAAGTCATGGGATACCTCTTAATATCGTGTCGGTCCTCCTTTCGCCCGGCGAATTGCAGCAACTCGACGTGGCATGGACTCAACAAGTCGTTGGAAGTCTTCTGCAGGAATATTGAGCCATGCTGTCTCTATAGACGTCCATAATTGTGAAAGTGTTGATGGTGCAGGATTTTGGGCACGAACACACCTCTCGATGATGTCCCATAAATGCTCGATGGGATTCATGTCGGGCGATCTAGGTGGCCAGATCATTCGCTGGAATTGTCCAGAATGTTCTTCAAACCAATCGCGAACAGTTGTGGCCCGGTGACATGGTGCATTGTCATCCATAAAAATCCCATCGTTGTTTGGGTACATGAAGTCCATGAATGGCTGCAAGTGATCTCCAAGTAGCTGAACATAACCATTTCCAGTCAATGTTCGGTTCAGTCGCACCAGAGGACCAAGTCCATGCCATGTAAAAACAGCCCACACCATTATGCTGCCACCACCAGCTTGAACAGTGCCTTGTTGACAATTTGGGTCCATGGCTTCGTCGGGTCTGCGCCACACTCGAACCCTACCATCAGCTCTTACCAACTGAAATCGTGACTCATCGGACCAGGCCACGGTTTTCCATTCATCTAGGTACCAACCGATATGCTCACGTGCCCACGAGAGTCGCTGAAAGCGATGTCGTGCTGTCAGTAAAGGCACTCGAGTCGGTCTTCTGCTGGCATAGCCCAAGGAAGACAAATTTCGCCGCACAGTCCTACCAGACACATCCCTCGTACGTCCCACATTGATTTCTGCGGTTATTTGACGCAGTGTTGTTTGTCTGTTAGCATTTACAACTCTTCGCAGACGTCGCCGGTCTCGGTCGTTAAGTGCAGGCGGTCGACCACTGCGCTGTCCATGGTGGGATGTTATGCCTGAAATTCGATACTCTCGGCACACTCTTGACACAGTGGACCTGGGAATGCTGAATTCCCTAACGATATCCGAAATGGCATGACCCATGCGTCTAGCTCCAACTAACATTCCGCGTTCAAAGTCTGTTAATTCCCGTCGTGCGGTCATAATCACGTCAAAACCTCTTCACATGAATAACTTGAACACAAATGAAAGCCCTGCGAAAGCACTGCGCATTTATACCTGTTCTACGCAATGCTACTGCCATCTGTATATTTGCATATTGCTATCCCATGACTTTTGTCACTTCAGTGTATATCACGATTTTAATGATATACTAGCGAGCTTCGCCCGCTAGCGGGTCAGTATTTTCAAATTAATCACTAAAATTAATGAATGACTAACAGTAACTTTTAGTGTTAAGAAAAAAGTTTAAAAAAAAAAAATCATTTCTGATTGGGAAAAAGTCAGCCCGGGTCCCCAATGCCTTCGGCAGCACTGTCCCGTGCGCACAACTTCAGGGATATACGTGCTTAGCACGCGTATTCCTTCCCTGACCCTTCATGCCCCCTAAAAAAAAAAATTATTTCTGATCAGGTAAAAACTCAAGTCGAGTCCCCACTGCCTTCGGCAGCGCAGACCCCTGTGAAAATATTGTTAGCTGGTGTGAAGTAGATCTAAGGCTAAGTGAATTAGCAAAGGAGCTACTCTAAACATAAACACCAGCTAAACAGCATTTAAAGCTAATTAAATGTACTAGAAAAGTGAAAGCTAGAATAAGTAAATATGCTGAAAGATAAACATGTAAAAGTGTATAAATGATGACCATAGAAGTTTTAATTTGTATTTTATTTGAAACAATAAATTCAACATAAGTTTTAATATAAATTGATAACAATAAGATAGTTTAAGTAGACAAATATTTTTTATGAATATATAGGAAATTAACATACCAAATAAAGCAGATGCTGGATGACAAAAAGAATGGATATATATAGGATAAATTTGATTGATTAAATTTAAAACAATGGTATCATAAAAGTTGACTGCAGAAAAAAATGACTAATAAGCTTCCTTGAAAAGTTGATGTGGCTTGAGAGAAGACATGACATTTTTGACTGTCATTGTTGCAACATCAATACAAATTTACTCTCTATTAAACTTTTAAATCATATTTAATTTCCGCATCGAACTCATAAAAGATTAATATGAACTATAACTAACGATAAAAAGAAAAGATTTTATTTGAAAAAAAAAAAAACGTCACTCATTATGCCGATATCTCATGTATATGTATGTATTTAATTTATTTCTGTATTATTCATTGAAGTATATTTCAACAAAGTAAATTTAAGCTTATGACCCTGAAATCTGCAAAATCCTAAAGTCCGCACAAGCATCCGGTCCCAAGCAGTGCGGATTTTAGGTCATCTACTGTACTACTTTTTTATTCCAATTTAATAAATTATCAACATCTGTGAAAAAATGGGCTGAGTTTTCAGTGACAGCATCATTTAATCGCAAAATGGAAAATCTGTTTTCTTCATGGTAGTGGATTAGTACGAAAATATTTCTGAAGAGTTTTGCCAGTTTTTTATCCATGTTGCTATACTTTAAAACAGTACTGCGCAATAAATAAAACCACGCCATGCCACGGCAACTACAACTGTTAGTTGGTGTGAAGTACATCCAAGGCTAAATGAATTAGCAGAGGAGCCACTCTAGACATAGAATAAGTAAATATGCTGAAAGATAAATATGTATAAATGATGACCATAGAAGTTTTAATTTAATTTGTACTTTATTTGAAACAATAAATTCAACATAAGTTTTAATATAAATAGATAACAATAAGGTAATTTAAGTAGACAAGCATTTTTATGAATATATAGGAAATTAACATAACAAACATACCAAATAAAGAAGGTGCTGGATGACAAAAAAAATGGATATACATAAGACTGAAGCTTGGTTATATTTGATGATAGAAAACGGTCTCATAAGTTGATTGCAAAAAAAAAAAAAAAAAAAATGATGAGCTTCCTTGGAAAAATTGATGTGGCTTGAGAGGAGAAATGACATTTTGACATTCAATATTGTAACATCAGCAAACGTATACTCTATATTAAACTTTTTAAATCATATTTAATTTCTGAATTGAACTCATAAAAGATTAATATGAACTATAACTAACGATAAAAGAAATTTTATTTGAATATAAAAAAAATAAACGCCACTTATTACGGCGATATATCATGAAGCCGAAAAGTCGGCGAAAATGAACAACAGAGGCAAAGGCACACCTACTACTATCGCCGTCTGCTATTTATAACTCAGCAGGAGAAACGAAGTGATTTTCCCGGCGTACGTCAAGGCACATGCCGATGTCGCGCGTGCGTAGTTTTCGGCTATCATTCTTCTTAGATGTTTTATGCAAATTTTTTAATCGCGGCTCAGTCGAATTGCCAGTAGGTTTGATATTGTTTATGTTTGCGTTTGAAAAATTAAGATGGATGGTTTAAATTAAAAAGCTATTTAATATAAATTTTTATTGAACGATTTATTTATTTCCTGGTATGTAGAATATGTATTAAACGAAAAAAATTAGGATTTTATAAAAGGGTTTATTTTTATTTTATTTTTTAACCAGCTTTTTTTTTTTCCCCCTTAAACTTTATTTTAAGACTTATTAAAGTTTAATATATTTAATTAGCATGGCGATAAGAAAAACGGCAAACTTCAGGTTTACTATTAACACGGTCCCCCCTCTTATTGTTGACTCTTTTATGCTTAAAAAGTTAATTAAAAAGAACATCCAGCAAAACTTTACACAAATTATATAATCATATGAATGTAACTACCTTAACAGTTCATTCAAAACTTAAAAAAAAATAATAATAATTAGGTATGATCTTTAGCTGCACAGCAACAGAAATCAACATCTTGAGAGAGGTGATCTACAAAAAATTTGTTTTGAAAAACAATTTAACATTAACATATACCTTGTTTCATTAAACCTCTTCAACCTCCATTTTTGATTTTGAAAATTTTTGACATGCTTTTAAAAATAACTGTAGAAAAATTCATAAAATGGATTATTTGTATAATTAATTTAACAACAAAATATAACAAGAGTATAATCACATTCAATGCCATAAATATATGTATAAGCACTATTTTTCTTACAATATATAAGTATAAATTACATGCAAATATATTAAAAAAAAAAAAAAAAAAAAAAAAAACAGAATGGATTATTTTGGGAATGGAGAGGAGAGACAGATTAACCAAAAATTGCTGTGAGCAATTGAATAATAATAATAAAAAAAAATTGACTTACTTGACTGTCAGAAGAGTATGAGAATTGAAATTCTCAAGAAAAAAAAAAAAAAAAAAACTTCCAGCCTAAACCTGGAAAGATTTTGCTTAACTTGCAAAATTTGAAATTTTTTTTTTTTTTTTTTCTTGAATTCAAGAAAACATTTGAACTCATAGAAAAAGTTTAAATTTTTAAATTCTTAAAAAATTTTTTTAGAAAATTTACATTTTTAAATTTTTATATTTAAAGATTTTTATATTTTATAAAAAAAAAAAAAAAAAAAAACTTTATAAATTCATAGAAAAATTTGAAGTTGAGAATTTAAGATTCACTTTTGAAACATTGTCAAAGAAAAGATTTTTCACAAATTTTTGTAATTCGAATTTAGTTTGTGGCTTAGTAAATACGTCAGCCAAATTTAATTTGTTACGAATGAAAGCCAATTCAAAAACATTTTTGATAACAAGATCCCTAATAAAATATAGTTTGACTTCTATATGTTTACTTCTATTATTTTCTATGGGTGATTTAATAAAGTTTATAGCAGCCATATTGTCAATTAGTAATTTTGAGATTTTCTTATTTTTTATAATCTTCATGGTTTGGCATTCTTCTAGAATTCGATCTAACCAAACAATTTCTTTTGCTGCTTCTGTAGCGGCAATGAATTCCGATTCCATCGTGGACAAACTAACAGCCTTCTCTTTAAAGGTCCTCCAACTGATGGGGCTACTGTCTAGAAATACTATTTGTCCATCTGTGGATGTCCGATCATCATGATTTGAAGCAAAGTTGGCGTAGGTTACGATCTGTGAATCAGCACATGAAAGTTTCAATTTTAATTGGCGTGTTTTCTTTACATATCCCAGTAGTTTGATCAATCCATTCCAGTAATGAATTCCTGGATTCGATTGGAATTGGCTATAGATATTGACGGCATATGCTATATTAGTCCAGTCAAAATAGGATAAATAGAAAAAAAAAATCGTGTAGATTTGAAATTTTGCCTACTTGTAGCCTAGAGAGTCCTGAACAACATACGAAAAGTCCCCGCCCGTGGTGGGTGAGTGGGGGCAGGGGGGGGAATTTAAGGGGTGCACTTTTCAGTTTTTATTAAATATCTCTAAAACTATCGCATTTAGAGAAAAAATGTCAATTACAAAATTGATCTACGTAAAATTTCCTACAAAAATTTTTATTACATTTTGTTTGTATGATCAATAGTTTAGAAGATATTGGGGGATGAAATAACACATTTTCTTCAAAAATTCTTTTTTGCAATAGAAAAATCAACTAAAGTGTGCAATTAAAAGGGTTCTAGTCAAATATTTTCTAATGTACAAAACAAATATATGCATAGGGAATATGCAAAGATAATACACCATGTTTTGTAAGTTTTAAGTAATTTTAAGGCTAGTAGGCGCAAGTGGCGGTTTGAGTAAAAATCCAGATAACGAAGACCCAAAACCGATCAACATATAAAAAAATTGTGTAGTTTTGAAATTTTGCATACTCATAGCCAAGAGGGTCCTGAACAACATACTAAAAGTCCCCGCCCGTGGTGGGTGAGTGGGGGGCATTTAAGGGGGGCGCTTTTCAGTTTTTATTAAATATCTTTAAAACTAGTGCATTTAGAGAAAAAATGTCAGTTACAAAATTAATCTACGTAAAATCCAGAATCACCGCAATCCCGACAATTCTGGATTATTGGCTTTGTACTGTACTGGCCCAGATCAAATTTGAGAAAGTTTAAGAGAAAATAACTTTTAAATTTTTACTTGTCCACAGACATGACACTGAATTCGTGAAATAGATTTAACAGTAATGGAATTGAGATATGACTTTTATTAAGATATCAAAACTGTTTTTATGTTATACAATTAATGTATTACCAGAGGTTAATCCAGAACAAATTTAGTGCCGCATTGAGGCACTTTCACAAAGTCAATTTTTAGCAATGAGGTACCTTCACAAATTCAACTTTCAGCAAAGAAATACCTTCACAAATTCAATTTTCAGCAAAGAAGTAACTTCACAAAGTCAATTCTCAGCAATATAACTGCACACTAAAATATTTTATAAGCTTCACTGCATTGAACACAGAAAAATATCCTCACTTTGAATATTTACTGGAGACAATGAATCACCTACTTACCTTACATATAAGAAACAACTTAACTCGCCCATATATATATTTATTTTTACAACTGTTCCATTTTTTTTTTTTAAATGTATTTTAAAATAAAAAAAAACTGCTTTACATATTTTAGTTAATTGTTCTGAAGTATCATTAATTTTCACAAACTTAATTGATGTTTTCACAAATTATTTTATAAATTCACAAATGGGATACCATTTTTAAAAAGCTGGATTACTATTTCAATTAAAAAAAAAAAAAAAAAAAGCATAAAAATGAATATTTACAATGAATTCTTAAGATATCCAAATCAATTAATTCATTAATTGACTTAAAGTAAAAGTATACCTTTATTAATACAGAAATTACAGATTTCCTTTCAAACTGCTAGTTAACTAAGAATCAAAAATTTTATATGTGGTTTTTATGAGAGTATAACACTAAATGTATATTGTCCTCTATTGTTTTAAGGGGTGGCTTTAGAATAGCCACCCTATAACATTATATAAGCCATTATATAACCCTATATAAGCATTAACTATATTTTTTGCTTCTACAACAAAGATACAATCTTCAACATCTGGAATAATAAATTTGTTGCTGCCTGATAGTCTTAGGTACTTGGACTGTTGGACATTGTATTCGTCCAAACCAGAATATGAAATTATTACAGTAGTATAATGCTTGATTTTCCTTTTGCCTACTATTTTCACCACAACGTAGTCATTTGCTTTAAAGTGTTTTTCTCTTGATGAAAGTTCCGGATTCACATAAATTATCATCTATCGATAAAATTGATTCATCATCAGTAATCAGAGTACATTTCCTTTTAAGGAAGTTTACTCTTAGATGGTGCCACTAAAATGTAATTGAGTTTTCCAATTCCATAATGTGGACATTGAATCCCAGCTGTAGATTCCTTGAAACTTAATCTTCTTACTTGGAGTGTTTAGGTTTTTCATAAGACCAGTTTATCTCATGTGCCTTGAATGCAGCTACATTGTTTGGAAGGTGGATATCAAGTGAATTCATGTCTGTCATTAATCTTATAAATAGTGATACCCTTTCAGTTTCTATTCAGCTCTCGAATTAGTGCATTTATATCTGGTACATCCTTTCCTTGACCAACTAAGCTGTCTGCAATTCTTTTCACACACTCACCAATGCCAATTGGTGCTCCTTTTCCATGGCTCTTTTCAGAATAATGCCAGTGTATGTAACAGTGTTATACACTGTTTTCTTTTCTTTTTGATAGAATCAAGGGCCCCTACCATTGGAAAATCATATGCTTCCGTCATAGTGAACAAAAAAACTTATCGGACTATAGCGACACAAACTGACATTCTCCCTAAAACTAGCTCTCCAGTTGAAACTACGATAGTCAATCCCCCAAAATTACAATCCAACCCAAATCGGGCTTCAAATTCCTCACAAGCTTCTACCTCTAAACCAGGAAATTTTAATAAACCTCAACAAACTCTTAAAAGTAAGTTGCCTGACAGAGTTCATAGCTCTGCCTCCAAAAGACATTCCAACTTGCCCTCCCATCTCAACATCATAAAGAAAAAGAAAATTACAAAAATGCCCACTCCAACATTAAATAAAAGTAATAAAACAAGCAGTACAAAGCAAGATGATTTAATCAGCCTTCATCCTTCTGATGGAGAGGATGGTATGTCTACTGCTTCAGAGGATGATGATGTGAATGTTTTAATATAAAAATTAAATAATGACCAATCTCATTTCATGGAATTGCCGAGGTTTTATAAATAAACGTGATGAAATACGAGAAATAATGTCTGATCATTGACCTATATGCTTTGCCTTCCAAGAAACATATTTAAGACAACACAATGTTAAAATTCACGGCTATCAGTGTTTTAGAAAAGATTTTACACATTCTGACAGAGCGACAGGTGGCGTAGCCCTTTTAATTTCTAATAATATTCCACATTCTAGTATCACTTTAAATACCGAAATCCAGGCTATTGCATTTCAGATCCATAAACACATACTTATCACCATCTGCACTGTTTATTTACTGCCAAATATGACTGTTCGCCAATGGGATCTCAATAGGCTTATTTCACAACTGCCGACCCCTTTTTTAATTCTTGGTGATTTTAACGGGCACAATTTACTTTGGGGTAGTCCTGATATTAATCCTCGTGGACAAATCATTGAAGACTTAATCACTGATAATAATTTATGTATTTTAAATAATGGTGACAATACTTATTTTCATGAACCTACCAGAACTTTTCATGCAATAGACCTGCCCATTTGCTCTCCTTCTTTATATGTTTATTTCAATTTCTTTGTGAGTAACAATCTACACAATAGTGACCATTTTCCTTTATTTTTATCTTTTTATAATTTTAATAATCATAATCCTACAAATCCTCATTATATTTATGACAAGGCCAATTGGATTACTTTCACTATAAATGCAACTATCACATATGAAATGGTCGAGGGTGATATCAACAGAGCAATTACTGATGTCACAAACTGTATTGTAAATGCAGCTGATATTAGTATTCCAAAATCCTCTGGACGTCTAAACATTCAAAGCCATGGTGGAATACTGCAAAAAGACATGATGAATGCAATACTGCAAAAAGACAACAACAAAAAGCTTGGGGAATTTTTAGAAGGTACCCAACTACTGCTCATTATATCGCATTCAAAAAAGCAAGGGCAACCGCATGAAGAATCTGCAGAATCTCCCCAAAAAATTCCTGGATTAAATATGTGTCCAGCATTACCTCTAATGTAAGCAGTAACAGCTTTGGCATCGTGTCAAGAAAGCAATGGGAATATATTCTAATCAAAGTATTTCATTTTTAAAATATAATGGCCAAACTGTAACCTCTACTAAAAATATTGCAAACACCATTGGTAAAACTTTATCACCTCACATCTCCAGTTCTATTTCATATTCCGAACCTTTTTCGTCTCATAAACATAATTCTGAACGATCTTCAATCAATTTTCACTCCCGCTCTTCACCAGACTACCCTCCAGGGGGATACCTTCTTTAGGTATTCAGGGGGTGTCACGTACCCCGGGCCCGAGTGATCTTTTCTTTTTCCTCTCTCTTTTTTTTTCCCCAAGGGGAATACCTCCTTTAGGTATTCAGGGGTGTCACAACCCCGGGCCTGAGTGATCTTTTCTTTTCCCCTTCCTTTATTTTTATTTATTTTTTATTTTATTTATTTATATTTTATTTTTATTTATTTTTTATTTTATTTTATTTTATTTATTTATTTTTTCTGCATAAGATATTGGTCTTTTGATTTTACGTTTTTTTGTTGCTAAAGTTGTTGTTGAAACTCTTTTATGTTTTGTTGTTCTCAAAAAATATAAAAAATTAAAAATTAAAAAATTAAAAATCTTTGAAAAATACAAAAAAATGATACCACTCACCTTGTTCTACTTACATTTTTTTTTTTTCCCCTCTTTTCTGACTCACTTCGTTTTTTCTGTGTTGGCTGTTACATAAAAAAAAAAAAAAACTGTAAAATAAAAAAAAAAAAAAAAAATCATAAAATTATAAAAAGCTACAAAAAAATCAATAAACTAACCATTAACCTATTAACCAAGTAAAGTCCGGTGTTGTTGTGGCGCTGGCTATTGGGGCAATGATTTTGGTGAGGGTACCACGGCAGTCTAGCCTTGGGATCACACTGGGAGACTGGTGCCCTTGGTGAAGGTGAGACAACGGTGACTACTCGAACGAGAAACACCGGACTAACACGACTGCCACATGTGGTTCCTAAACTGGGTCGGCGACCTGGTAGCTGGTGAGTGATTATGGGTGTCCCAGAGAGGATTCTTAAAAACCCTTTGCGTTTGTGTGTTGGAAGAAACACTCACCCCTTTTTCCCTCTTATCTCTTATTATGGCTACAAATTTAGGAAATTCGATTAATGCGTCTGGCTCGGGCCAAGCTAATCAAATGTTAAACGCTAATTCATGGGCAGATAGGATGGAGGAGTTTTCTTCATCCTTGAATGAGAAAAACATTTTTGATAGCGGTGAGGCACGTTTTTTTGTAATAAAACGGAATGAGGGAGATTTTTCTAAGACCTCCCCATTTCTCATACAGAAGGCTGTACAAGGCATTATAGGCGAACCAAAATCAATTAAAAAATTGAGATCAGGAGAATTATTAATTGAACTGGAAAACAGTAATCAGGCAAGAAATTTAAAAAAGAGTACCATGTTTGCTAATATCCCTGTCACTATCAGTGCGCATCGAACTTTAAATACAAGCCGCGGAGTTATATCTGAACCTGACTTACAGTATATCCCTGAAGGTGAAATTTTGGAAAATCTCAAAGATCAGAAGGTAATTGCAGTTCGAAGAATATCAATCACTCGTGAGAGCAAAAAAATACCCACCAAGCACATTATTATTACTATAGATTCACCTACACTCCCACGCTCCATTAAAGCTGGATACTTAGAATGCCCAATACGACCATATATTCCAAACCCACTACGCTGCTTTAATTGCCAGAGATTTGGACACTCAAAACAAGCTTGCCGTGGAAATCTGACATGTGCCCGCTGCAGTGCAGTGGGCCATGATGATCAGAATTGTAAAGCTCCTGTTTCATGCATAAATTGTAAAAAAGATCATCCGGCATTTGCCAAGACTTGTGAAAAATTCAAATATGAAAAAGAGATTCAGACTATCCGTACTAAACAAAACATTTCTTACTTTGAAGCTAAAAAACTAGTCGATTCCAGAACTCCAACAATAGGAAAGTCTTTTGCAGCCGCTGCTTCAACCAAACCTCAAAAAACTTATCAATCAATCGCGACTCAGACGGATCTCAAAAGCAACACATCTGATGAAAATATTAAAGATATCTCTGCTAAAGTTCAAAATACATCTAATCAGACTTCTTCTGCTTCCCAGTCCCCTTCCTCTAAACCTGCCTATTTGGAAAAATCCTCACAAAATATAAATGTACAGCCAGGGAAAAAATTTAAATCCACCATGCAAAAGCACACAAACTCGCCATCGAACCGTACCTTACCTAAAATGAAAAAAATTGTGAAGTCTACTATTAAAAAAACAGCCAAACCAAACTCCATTAAACCGGATGACTGTCTTGCTATCCATCCCTCAGATGTAGAAGATAATATGTCGACTGCTTCTGAAGAAAATAACGTGGATACTTTTATCTAAAATAATAATAATTTTATGACCAATTTCATTTGCTGGAATTGCCGTGGTTTAAACCATAAACGTGACGACATCAAAGACATTATATTTAATCATAAGCCCGTTTGTTTTGCTTTCCAGGAAACTTACCTTAAACAAAACGATAATATTAAAATTCGTGGCTATCAATGTTATAGGAAAGACTTTACTCAAACTGACAGGGCTACAGGTGGTGTCGCTGTTTTAATTTCCAATAGTGTTCCACATACTAATATCCCATTAAATACCAACATCCAAGCAGTTGCAATCCAACTGCATATCCATATTTTAATCACAGTTTGCTCTGTCTATTTACCACCCAGTATGCCTGTTAACCAGCATGATCTCAATAGCCTCATTTTACAACTCCCTACTCCGTTTTTAATCCTTGGCGATTTTAATGGGCATAATCCACTGTGGGGAAGCCCTGATGCCAACTCTCGTGGAACTATTATCGAAAACTTTATAACAGATAATTCATTATGTCTTTTAAATAACGGCAACAATACTTACTTCCATGAACCAACCAGGACTTTTCACGCAATAGATCTTGCTATTTGCTCTCCTACTCTCTATCCATTTTTTAGTTTTTTTATTGGTGACGATCTTTATAATAGTGATCATTTTCCATTATTTTTATCATTTTATAAATATGACCAGGCTCATCCCAAGAGATCCCATTTTTTATTTGACAGGGCTGATTGGGGTACTTTTACCTTAAATTCATCCATCACTTCCAATATGATTCAGGGTGATATCAATAATGCTGTAACTCAAGTCAGCCAGTGTATTATTGGGGCTGCTAACAAATCCATTCCGAAATCTTCTGGGCATTCAATTAAATATCCAAAACCTTGGTGGAATAATGATTGTACATTAGCGAAAAGGAAGCAACAGAAAGCATGGGGAATTTTCCGCAGATATCCAACGACTAGTAATTACATATTATTCAAACAAGCAAAAGCAAATGCACGGAAAATACGCAGAAAAGCTCAAAAAGATTCATGGATGAATTATGTCTCCAGCATTACAGCAAATACAAGCAGCAAAGAACTCTGGCATCGTGTCAAAAGAGCTATGGGTATTTATACTAATCACAATATCTCTTTCCTAAACGACAATGGCCAAACTATTACTTCCACTAAAAACATTGCTAATACCATAGGTAAAACTCTGTCTTATATTTCAAGTTCTAACTCCTACGACGAACCTTTTTTGTCTTATAAACATAGGTGTGAACGCTCAAAGATCAATTTTAGTTCCCGCTCTTCTCAAGATTACAAAAGTCCTTTTACGTTAAACGAATTAAAAAATAGTTTAAAGCAGTGTCAAAACTCTTCTCCTGGACCTGATGGTATTACTTACCTTATGATTAAACACTTATCAAAACATTCTCTTAATAACCTGCTTCAACTTTACAATAGAATCTGGACTGAACATAATTTCCCTATTGCTTGGCACGATGCTATTGTTATTCCTTTTCCAAAACCTGGTAAAGATACTAGTAACCCAAAAAATTACAGGCCTATTGCTCTCACGAGTTGCCTTTGTAAACTACTCGAAAAAATGGTCAACTCCAGGCTGGTTTTCATTCTGGAAAAAATAGTTTAATATCTTCCTGGCAAAGTGGTTTTCGGCGTGGTCGTTCTACAATTGACAATATTCTTATGTTGGAGACTAATATACGAAAAGCTTTTATTAGACGTAACCACTTGGTATCAATATTCTTTGACATTGAAAAAGCTTATGATAAGACATGGCGGTATGGCATTCTTAGAGACCTTTTTAATTTGGACTTGCGTGGTAACCTTCCCATTTTTATTAAGAATTTCTTAAGTATTAGACGCTTTCAAGTACGCATTGGAACAGTTTACTCAGATTTTTATTTTCAAGAGGAAGGTGTTCCTCAGGGTAGTGTTCTGAGTGTCACGCTTTTCTCTATTAAAATCAATGGTATACTGGGACAACTGCCACCTAATGTTCATGGCAGTCTTTATGTTGACGACCTGCATATATCTTGCCAAGGAAACGACATGCGTTTTATTGAACGTCAGTTACAACTTGCCATCAAGAATATTACTAAATGGACTAATGAAAATGGTTTTAATTTTTCTGCTGAGAAGACACAATGTGTGCACTTTTGTCGTAAACGTGGGCTTCATCCTGATCCCGATATTTTAATTAATAACAGACCAATTTCAGTTGTAGACACTGCCCGTTTCTTGGGTGTTATTTTTGACAAGAAACTTACATTCATTCCACATATTCTTAGTTTAAAGACAAACTGTTTTAAAAAATTAAATATTCTCAAAGTTCTTTCAAATACAGTCAACTCCCAAAAATCCGCAACCCTAAAATCCACAATTCTCTAAAATCCGCATATCATTTGCAATGTAAACAAACATTGTCACAACTAATTTGTTGATTAGTGGATTGCAAAACTTCAACTGTATTAAAAGATAAATCAATTATTAACTGGTGCTGATGAATCACCAATCACTCAGCATATTGCAGAGAAGAAAACGATAAGTGTAATTATGTATAATTATAAAAGAAAATAAATGATATTAATTTAGAGGAAGAAGGAGAAAGTTTCATGAAAGATTTTCTCACATAAGATAAATATTCAAACTTTCTCATAGCTCAAACTTATGTGATTGACCAAGAATTGCTGACTTTTTTGCAGGTTATAGGAAAATAAATATGTATGAATATTCTTACTTAAACTACTATTGATCAGACTTTTCAAAAATCTAGATAATTTGTAACTATAATATGATGTATTAAAATTTAATGAAATATTTGTACTTTTATTAGGCACACTTTTTTTCAGCATTGTATGTATAACAAATAAATTGTTTCTTAAAGATTTTCTACTTAAATGAGGTTCTTAGATGTAAATAAAAGAAATTACTCTAAAATCTGCAAAATTCAGAAATCCGCAAAACACTTCGTTTTTAGCTGTGCGGATTTTTGAGAGTGTACTGTACTTCTTGGGGTGCTGATCGCATTTCTCTCCTTAAAATCTATCGTGCAGTTATCCGTTCTAAAATGGACTATGCTTGTCAGATCTATGGCTCAACCAGTATTTCTTACCTCAAAAAGCTAGACACAGTGCACCATTCTGCCCTCAGAATTTGCTCTGGAGCCTTTCGCACGTCACCTGTTTTAAGTTTATATGCTGACTGTGTAGAACCCTCTCTCACTGTAATTAGACAACAACTGTCATTAGAGTTGTATTTCCGCATTCTCTCTCATCCACATCATCCACTTCATCCTCATTTTGACAATAAGGATTTTAATTTATTTCAGAATCGTCCCAGGTCCATTCCACACTTTAGCTTGAGAATAAAAAATATACTTGCTGACATGCCTAATCTCGACATTCAAGTTCGACCTCGGACACTTTTAAATATGACCCCTTGGAATTACAAGGTTATTTCATGTCTTCATCCCTTTATTGGTTTTGACAAATCCAATACAGATGCTTCTGTTTTTAGGACCCTCTTTGCTTCTCATTATTGTGCTTATAAGGACTATATTAAAATTTTTACAGATGGTTCCAAATGTAGTGATAAAGTTGGCTGCGGGGTTATTACTGATAACACCACCCTTAGCTATAGTCTCCCAGGTTCTTTTTCCATCTTCTCTGCTGAGTTTTTAGCCATTGAGCTTGCACTTAATTTAATTTCTTCACTTCCTAACCGAAAATTTATCATCTATACAGACTCCAAAAGTGTTCTTGATTCACTCTCATCCAGTTCTTGTGCAACCTCTTTCATTTCAGTGTTAAAAACCTATAACGACCTTTTAAAAAAGGGATTTGATATAAAATTTTGTTGGGTTCCAGGGCATGTAGGCATCAAGGGCAATGAGGCTGCTGATAGAGCAGCCAAGGAAGCTTTAAATCCTCTTAATTGTTCTGTTCCATACGAAGATCTTAAACATTCACTAAAATATTATCTAAGAGGCAATTGGCAGAGAGAGTGGGATTTCCAAACTAGTAACAAATTATGGGAAATTAAACCATATATTTCACTTTGGCCAACACTTGCTCCACGCAAACTCGATGTTATACTTACTAGACTTAGAATTGGGCACTCTAGGATTACACACAAGCATCTTCTCCTTGGGGAACAGGAACCATTATGTACAAAATGTCATTTCAGCACACTTACCATTCGCCATATTTTGACTGACTGTCCCTGCTTACGTCATTTATATAGATTTTATTTCAATTCATCTTCACCAAATCTAACGAACCTTTTGGGCGAAAATCCTCATTCTAGACTCATTAGTTTTTTAATTGAAGCAGGTTTTTACCACGAAATTTGATTACGTTTTGTGATTTTATTTTTTTTACACTGTTCATCTTTTTTACATGTTTTTATTTTTTATACTCTGTTAATCATATTTTACTTCTGGTTTTATTGTATACACTGCTCATTACTTTTACATCATTTCATCTTATACACTGTTTTCTTTTGTTGTTTTAACTTTACGTTTGTTTTTTAGTGACCATCTGGATGGGTAAACCCATCCAGAAGCTACACTTTAGTTGTACACATTTGTTTGGCGCAGTATGTCCCATTCTGGACCTTGCGCCAGTAAAAGGCTATAAACCAACCAACCAACCTTCACCAGACTACAATAGATCTTTTACAGAAAATTAATTAAAAAATAGTTTGAAACATTGCCATAACTCTGCTCCCGGACCCGATGATGTTACCTACATTATAGTTAAACATTTATCAAAACAGTCTCTTAAAAATCTCCTTCTTTACAATAGGATTTGGACTGAAAACATTTTCCCTGTTGCTTGGCATGATGCTATTGTTATTCCTTTTCCTAAGCCAGGTAAAGATGCTACTGACCCCAAAAATTATAGACCCATTGCCCTCACAAGCTGTCTATGTAAGCTGCTAGAAAAAATGGTAAATACTAGGCTAGTTTACATTTTAGAAAAAGATAATTTGATTTCTCCATGGCAAAGTGGTTTTCGACGGGGCCGTTCAGCGGTTGACAATATTGTATTACTGGAGACTAATATTTGAATAGCTAATGTGAGACATAACGATTTAGTGTCAGTTTTTTTTTGACATGGAAAAAGCGTATGACAAGACTTGGCGCTATGGCAGAGATTTATATAATTTGGACTTTCGAGGAAATCTCCCTATTTTTATTGAAAACTTTTTAAAGACCAGACGCTTTCAAATTTGCATTGGATCAGTTTATTCAGATTTTTATTTCCAAGAGGAAGGTGTGCCTTAAGGCGCAGTGTCTTGAGTGTTACTCTTTTTTCTTTGAAAATTAACGATATTCTAAAACAACTGCCTCAAAGTGTCTATGGAACTATATATGTTGACGACCTGCAAATTTCTTGCCAGGGAAATGACATGCGCTTCATAGAACGCCAACTGCAACTTGCTATAAAAAGTATCACTAAATGGACAAATAAAAATGGTTTTAAATTTTCCACTGACGAAACACAATGTGTGCATTTTTGTCGTATACGAGATCTTCATCCTGATCCCAAGATTTTGATGAATAACAGACAAATTTCCGTTGTTGTCACTGCTATCTTTCTGGGTGTTATTTTTTACAGAAAATTGACTTTTATTCCTCATATTTCATATTTAAGAATTAAATGTGATAAAGCACTAAACATTTTAAAAGCCCTATCTAACACTTCTTGGGGAGCAGACCATCCATCATTACTCAAAATATATCGGGCTACTGTTTGCTCGAAACTTGATTATGCTTGCCAGGCTTATGGATCAGCAGCTCATTCTTACCTTAAAAAACTTGACTCACCACACCACAGTGCACTTAGAATTTGCTCAGGAGCGTTCCGCACTAGTCTTGTTTTTAGTTTATATGCTGACTGTGTGGAGCCTTCTCTCACTGACATCAGACAAAGATTTTCATGTGAAATGTACTTTCGTATCCTCTCACATCCTAATCATCCACTTCATTCACATTAAAAAGCAACGATCATAACCTTTATGTGAATCGATCATCTTGCACCCCTCATTTTGCTCTTAGAGTTAAAAACTTTCTTGCTGGCACCTCTCATATTCATACCAAAGTTCGGTCCCGGTCTCTTTTAAACATGACACCTGTATCCGTTTAGTAGTTTTGACAAATCTAACACAGATGCTTCCATTTTTCAAGTGCTTTTCTCATTTCATTGCTCTGAATATAAGGATTATGTTAAGATTTTTACTGACGGCTCCAAGACTAGTGATAAAGTTGGCTGTGGTGTTGTCATAGGTGATAACATTTATAACTATCAACTCCCAAGTTCTTTTTCCATTTTTTCTGCCGAGTTTTTTGCAGTTGAAGTAGCTCTAAATGTTATTTCATCTCACTGCAGCAAAAAATTCATTATCTATACAGACTCAAAGAGTGTTCTTTACTCTCTTTCTCCTAGCTCTTGCACTCTTTCTTTTATCTCTGTTTTAAAAACATATAATGACCTTCTGAAGAAGGGATTTCATATCTTATTTTGTTGGGTTCCAGGCCATCTTGTCATCAAAGGCAATGAAGCAGCAGACAAAGCCACGAGGCAGGCTTCTATTCTTTTAGACTGTCCTATACCTTATGATGACATTAAGCATACACTAAAAAGCATTTTCAGAAATAATTGGCAAATGGAGTGGAATAATCTACAAAATAATAAGTTACTTGAAATAAAACCTCAAATTGCAGTCTGGCCTACACTTAGTCCTAGGAAACATGATGTCATAATTACTCGTTTAAGAATTGGGCATTGAAGGACGCATAAATACTTACTACTTGGACAACAGGAACCTGACTGTCCGAAATGTCATTTCTGTGTGCTTACCATTTGCCATTTGCTCATTGACTGTCCTTGTCTTCGTCATCTATATAGACATTATTTTAATTCATCTTCACCCAATCTGACAAGTCTTTAGGTGCAAATCCTCATCATCACTTGACAAATTTTTTAAAGGAGGCTGGTTTTTACTTCGACTTCTGATTTTATTGTTTACAATGTTCATCCTATTTTACATCTGTTTTTTACTGTATACTGTTTTTATTTATTTTTGATTTTATCTTGTATGTAGTTTTACTTCTTTTTTCTGTGTTTTTTTAATGACTTTCTGGATGGGTAAACCCATCCAGCGGCTCGTTTTACTTTTACCTATTTGTTTGGCACAGCATGTCCTACTTTGGACTTTGCGCCAAAAAAAGCCATTCTGTTATATGTATGTGGCATCACTGGTTGTCAGTTAGCCAACGGCTAGCAGCAATGTAAGTTTTAATAAACAACGTGTTTATAATGTATTATTTGTAATATTAATAATAATCTAAAGAGATTATAATGAATCGAACATGGCGTAGTCGGTAAGATTTAAATCCTCCTGTCTGTCTGTGCTTCATTGATCCTTTTTGCACGCTGTCCACATTTGGTTCTCTTAATGTCTGTGCTCGTATTTTACTTAATTCAGCTGCTCTGCCAAGCTCGATCGCTCTGGTCGAACTTAAATCATTTTCTCGCAGCATTCTTTCTTGCAAATTAACATCAGACACACCCAGAACGATACGATCTTTAATGACAGAGTCTGTTTGATCTCCAAATTCAGAAGATTTTACAAGTTTCTTTAAATCCGTCACGAAAGCATCAAATAATTCCGCTTCTTCTTGTTTTCGTCAAACAAGAATCGCTCCACCACAACATTCTTTTTAGGAGTCGTGAATGCTTCAAATCTTTCAATCACTTTGTCATAATCACCCTGGTCTTCGATCGAGAGATTGAATGTACTGTACACTTACAGCTTCTTCACCTGCTGCATTTAAAAATATTGCCACTTTTACATCTTTATCCTTTGAAGCATTTCCCGAAGCCTTCATGTAGATTTCAAACAACTGTTTAAAACGTCGCCAATTTCCGGCAACATTGCCTTCAAAACTTAAGCCTTGCAGTGGACGAACAAATTCCATCTTAATTATCTATTTTGTGACTCAAACTAACTGATTTCCGGCATAGTAATTACCATAATAATCTAAAGAGATTATAATGAATCAAACACATTCTGAACATTTCTGTGGTTTTCTCAAAAACTTGCATAAATATAGGCTAATAATCCTTTAAGAAGATCCCCCATGGATGACAACACACTCTAGGCTCCTTGAGTTGATAGTTGACTTGGTTGGCATGAAGTTGAAGGGGCGTGCCATACTTTGACACCCATTGCTGCACTAGAACCTCTGTGACTGTGCATGCCTCTTGATAGGGAATGGTATATGCCTCAGGCCACTTGGTGAAATACTCTCCAGTGGCCAGAATCGAGAGATCACTAAGAGAATGTACTTATTTCTACTGGAGGTCTGTGGCAGAGGACCCAAGATATTGAGTGCGATCTGTTCAAATGGTGCTCGTACTTCTTTTGCATTTTTTTTTTCTTACATTGGGAAAATTTCATTTTCTTCAAACCCATAAAGATTGATATTTATTTTATTAAGTGTTTCAAAAACGGGAATTTGTGAGAAAGCTAAGGGAAACGTTAGGGTTTTAGTTCTAAAAAACTGTAAATATTTTTTATATACTCCCGGTCGTTTTTGATTCTGTTTGTTTGGATATAATTTCGCAGCAATTGAATAAAGAAAACACAAACCATCTTTGCAATCGATACTTAATAATGCTTTTTTATTTTGCAACTTTTTCGGTAGATTTATCGACTTACATCCACCTCGTAAATTGTGATAACGTCCAATACTCAAATCTATAAACAAAATATGCTTAATTACCCACCCGCTTCCATTTCTGATAAAAGATTCTATCGTTTTGAAACAGTTGTCAATGGCTGTATCGATAACAAAAGATGACAAAATTTTTTCACAATTCGAACAGAAATAACCCCCCAGGGGGGTACCTTCTTCAGGTATTCAGGGGGAGTCACGCACCCCGGGCCCGAGTGATCTTTTTTTCTTCTCTTCTCTTTTTTTTTTTTTTTTTCCTATTTAGTTTTTGGTTTTTTTTTTGTTTCTTGCTTTTTTCGTCCTTGTTTGTTTTTTTGGTTCTTACTGCCAATAAGCTCTTGGTATTTGTTCTTGTTCATTGTTCTTGTAAAAAAATAAAAAATTGAAGAAAAAATAAAAAATATGGAAAAATTTACAAAAAAATGAAACAACTTACCTTGTTTTACTCACCTTTTTGATTTCTACTTACCTTGCTTGTTTCTACTCACCCTTAGTTTTTGTCTCGTTCTTGTTGGTTACACTAAAATTTGTTAATTTCTAAAACATTAACCAAGCTGAGACCGGTGTAGATGTGGCGCTGGTTATTGGGTTGGCGATTTGGTGAGGGTCTCACGGTAGTCTAGCCTTGGGAGCACACTGGGAGACTGGTGCCCTTGGTGAAGGTGAGACAACGGTGACTACTCGAACGAGAAACACCGGACTAACACGACTACCACATGTGATTCCTGAGCTGGGTCACTAATCTGGTAGCTGGTGAGTGGTTATGGGTGTCCCAGGGAGCGATTCTGAAAACCCTTTGCTTTCCGTCTGTTCAAGAAACGGGCTGACTTGTGGGACTAAGGAAACCCTCAACCTTTTTATCTTATCTCAATATGGCTACAAGTAAAGGAAATTCGATTAATGCGTCTGGCTCGGGCCAAGCTACTGAAAATTCAAATGTGAAATCTTGGGCAGAGAGAATGGAAGAATTTTCTTCGTCCCTTAATGAGAAAAATATATTTCTAAATTCTGAGGCAAGATTTTTTGTGATAAAGAGGAATGAAGGAGATTTCTTGCGAACATCTCCATTTTTGATCCAGAAAGCGCTACAGTCTATCATGGGTGATCCAAAATCCGTAAAGAAATTAAGATCAGGTGAGTTATTGGTTGAGGTAGAGAGTCAGAAACAAGCTAATAATCTTAAGAAATGTACCAAATTCGCAGACATACCAGTTACTGTTAGCCCACATAGAACATTAAATATTTGCCGTGGCGTCATATCAGAATCAGATCTTCAATTTATCCCAGAGGCCGAAATTCTAGACAACCTTAAAGACCAAAAAGTAATTGCAGTGAAACGTATTTCCATTTTTCGTGACAATAAGCCCATCCCTACAAAACACATAATTCTAACAATAGACTCCCCTAATCTACCACGCTCCATAAAGGCTGGTTACCTTGAATGCCCAATCAGACAATATATTCCAAATCCTCTACGCTGCTTCAATTGCCAACGGTTTGGCCATTCTAAGACCTCATGCCGTGGAAAGCAAACATGTGCCCGTTGTAGTGCCATTGGTCATGACAGTGAAAATTGTGAAGCCCCAATCTGTTGTGTTAATTGCAAAAAGGATCACCCATCCTATTCAAAATCGTGTGAAAAATGGAAAATGGAAAAGGAGATACAAACAACTAAAACAAAACAAAACATATCGTATCCCGAAGCAAGAAAAATTGTGGAATCAAGGACACCCACTGTTGGAAAATCATATGCTGCTGCCATAGTTACCAAAAAAACATATCAGTCTATCGCAATCCAAACTGACACTGTTCATAACACTAGCTCTCCCGTTGTAACAGCATTAAAGAATTCCCCAAACTTACAATCGAATCCAAATCAGACTTCTAACTCTTCACAGTCATCTTCATCCAAATCAAGAAACTTAAAGAAAATGCCACAAACTACTAAAACATTATTGTCTGAAAAAAGTCTTAACTCTCCCTCTCTAAAACATTCTAATTCACCCTCTCATCTCAATATCAAGAAAAAGAAACTAACAAAAGTGCCCATTCCCACTACCAATAAAAATAATAAAGTAAACATTCCAAAACAAGATGATACTATCAGCCTCTATCCTTCTGATGGGGAGGACGGAATGTCTACTGCATCAGAGGAGAATGACGTGGATGTTATAATCTAAAAAATAAAAATAAAAATGACAAATTTCATTTCATGGAATTGCCGAGGTTTTATTAATAAACGTGATGAAATCAGAGATATAATCTCTGATCATCAACCTGTCTGCTTCGCTTTCCAAGAAACATACTTAAGACAACACGATAAAGTCAAAATTCGTGGCTATACATGTTTCAGGAAAGATTTTACACAGTCTGACCGAGCTACAGGTGGGGTTGCCCTTCTGATTTCTAATAATGTACCACACTCCAATATACCATTAAATACGAACATTCAAGCTGTTGCCATTCAAGTACACTCTCATCTTTTAATGACCATTTGCACTCTCTATCTTCCACCAAATGCATCCATAAACCAGCATGACCTCAATAGCCTTATTTCTCAGCTTCCTACTCCCTTCCTAATGTTTGGAGATTTCAATGGACATAATTTGCTGTGGGGAAGCCCTAATAATAACCCCCGTGGTCAAATCATTGAAAATGTTATTTCTGACAACTCCTTGTGTATCTTAAATAATGGGGACAATACTTACTTTCACGAACCTTCTAGGACTTTCCATGCTATTGACCTTGCCATCTGCTCTCCCAATCTATATCCATATTTTAATTTTTTTGTGAGTAACGATCTACATAGTAGTGACCATTTTCCTTTATTTTTATCATTTTATAATTTTAATGAACATCATCCACGTAATCCACATTATATATATGACAAGGCCAACTGGACTGCTTTCACTATCAATGCAACTATTACCCATGATATGATTGAAGGTGATATCAACAAAGCAATCACTGATGTCACTAATTGTATAATAAATGCAGCTAATCTGATGATTCCAAAATCATCTGGGCGTCTCCATAAACATTCAAAGCCATGGTGGAATGATGAATGCAATATTGCAAAAAGACAGCAGCAAAAAGCCTGGGGAATTTTTAGGAGGTACCCTACTACTGCTAATTATATCGCATTCAAAAAAGCAAGGGCAGCCGCACGCAGAATTCGCAGAAAATCCCAAAAGGATTCCTGGATTAAATATGTGTCCAGCATTACCTCCAATTTAAGCAGCAAACAGCTTTGGCATCGCGTTAAAAAAGCAATGGGAATTTACTCTAATCATAGTATTTCTTTTTTGAAGGATAATGGCCAAACGATTACTTCAATGAAAAATATTGCAGATACCATTGGTAGAACTTTATCTAATATATCTAGCTCAAACTCCTACTGTGAACCTTTTCTATCTTATAAGTATAATTCTGAACGTTCAACAATAAATTTTAGGTCCTGCTTTTCACAAGATTACAATAGCCCATTTACTGAAAATGAATTAAACAATAGTTTGAAACATAGTCATAACTCTGCCCCTGGTCCTGATGGCATTTCTTACCTCATGATCAAACACTTATCAATACAGTCTCTTAAAAATCTCCTTCATCTTTATAATAGAATCTGGACCGAAAATACTTTTCCTATTGCTTGGCATGATGCCATTATCATTCCGTTTCCTAAGCCCGGCAAAGATGCAACCGATCCAAAAAACTACAGGCCAATTGCTTTGACTAGCTGCTTATGTAAACTGCTCGAGAAAATGGTAAATACTAGGCTGGTTTATATTCTTGAAAAGAAAAGGTTAATCTCCCCATGGCAAAGTGGTTTCAGGCGTGGCCGCTCTGCTATTGACAATGTTTTACTTCTAGAGACTAATATTCGGAAAGCTAATGTTAGACGTAACCATTTGGTGTCAATCTTTTTTGATATGGAAAAGGCATATGACAGGACATGGCGCCATGGCATTTTGAAGGATCTATTTAATTTGGACTTCCGTGGTAACCTTCCCATTTTTATTAAAAATTTTTTGAGAGTCAGACGCTTCCAAGTTCGGGTTGGTTCAGTTTATTCAGACTTTTACTTTCAGGACGAAGGTGTACCTCAAGGCAGTGTCTTGAGTGTTACACTCTTCTCTTTAAAAATCAATGATATAATAAAACAACTTCCACAAACCATTCACGGCTGTTTATATGTTGACGACCTGCAGATTTCTTGCCAGGGAAATGATATGCGCTTCATTGAACGACAGTTGCAACTTGCTGTTAAAAACATCCTTAAATGGACTAATAAAAATGGTTTTATTTTTTCCAGTGACAAAACACAGTGTGTGCATTTTTGCCGCAAACGTGGTCTTCATCCTGATCCACAAATTTTTATTAATGACATACCTATTTCGGTAATTGACTCTGCCCGTTTTTTGGGTGTAATTTTTGACAAAAAACTCAATTTTAAAGACCATATTTCTTATTTAAGAACGAAATGTGAAAAAAATTTAAATATTTTAAAAGTCCTTGCGAACACATCTTGGGGTGCTGATCGCATTTCTCTACTAAAAATCTACCGCTCCTTAATCCGTTCAAAATTAGACTATGCCTGTGAAATTTATGGGTCTGCTCCTAATTCTTACCTTAAAAAACTTGACACAGTTCATCACAGTGCACTCAGGATCTGCTCAGGGGCCTTTCGAACTTCTCCAGTCGTCAGTTTATATGCTGACTGTGTAGAGCCTTCCCTTACTAATATTAGACAGCAGTTATCTTTACAACTGTACCATAGGATACTTTCTCATCCTAATCATCCAATTCATCCTCATATCAATAACAGTAATGACAATCTCTTTTTGAACCGTCCATCTTGCATCCCACATTTTGGCCTCAGAATCAAGAATATTCTTGCCGGCATTCCTCATCTTCATACCAAAATTCGTACTAGGGGTTTTTTAAATATGACTCCGTGGAACTTCCAGGGTATTTCATGTCTTCATCCTTTCAAAGGTTTTGACAAAGGTAACACTGATGCCTCTATCTTTCAGACCCTCTACAAAGCTCATCGAAGCAATTATAAAGAATATACCGAAATTTTTACTGATGGTTCTAAAACAAGCAATAAGGTTGGTTGTGCGATTATCTCTGACAATACTACTCTAAGCTATGAACTTCCTAACGCTTTTTCTATTTTCTCTGCAGAGTTTTTAGCTATTGAAGTTGCCCTTAATTTTATTTCATCTCATCCAAATCGTAAATTCATTATATATACAGACTCAAAGAGTGTTCTTGATTCTCTTTCATCTACCTCTTGTAACCCATCTTTCACCTCAATTTTAAAAACTTACCACGACCTTCTGAAAAAGGGATTTGACATCTTGTTTTGCTGGGTTCCTGGTCATGTTGGCATCAAAGGCAATGAAGCAGCAGACAAAGCCGCAAGGCAGGCTTCTATTATTTTAAACTGTCCTATACCTTATGACGACATTAAGCACACACTAAAAACCACTTTTAGAAGTAATTGGCAAATGGAGTGGAATAGTCAACAAAATAATAAATTATTTGAAATAAAACCTCAAATTGCAGTCTGGCCTACACTTAGTCCTAGAAAACATGATGTCATAATTACTCGTTTAAGAATTGGGCATTCAAGGATCATGCATAAATATTTACTTCTTGGACAACAGGAACCTGACTGTCCGAAATGTCATTTCTGTGTGCTTACCATTCGCCATTTGCTCACTGACTGTCCTTGTCTTCGTCATCTGTATAGACATTATTTCAACTCATCTTCACCCAATCTGACAAGCCTTTTAGGTGCAAATCCTCATCATCACTTGACAAATTTTTTGAAGGAGGCTGGCTTTTATTTCGATATTTGATTTTATTCTTTACAATGTTCATCCCATTTTACATCTGTTTTTTATTGTATACACTGTTTTTTATTACCTTTGATTTTATGTTGTATGTAGTTTTACTTGTTTTTTCTACTGTGTATTTTAATGATGTTCTGGATGGGTAAACCCATCCAGAAACTTGTTTTTCTTTTACTTGTTTGTTTGGCGCAGCATGTCCTACATTGGACCTTGCGCCAGAAAAAACCATTCAACCAACCAACCAACCAAATCGTAAATTCATTATATATACAGACTCAAAGAGTGTTCTTGATTCTCTTTCATCTACCTCTTGTAATCCATCCTTCACTTCAATTTTAAAAACTTACAACGACCTTCTGAAAAAGGGATTTAACATCTTCTTTTGCTGGGTTCCTGGTCATGTTGGCATCAAAGGCAATGAAGCAGCAGACAAAGCCGCAAGGCAGGCTTCTATTATTTTAAACTGTCCTATACCTTATGATGACATTAAGCACACACTAAAAAGCACTTTCAGAAGTAATTGGCAAATGGAGTGGAATAATCAACAAAATAATAAATTACTTGAAATAAAACCTCAAATTGCAGTCTGGCCTACACTGAGTCCTAGAAAACATGATGTCATAATTACTCGTTTAAGAATTGGGCATTCAAGGATCACGCATAAATACTTACTACTTGGACTACAGGAACCTGACTGTCCGAAATGTCATTTCTGTGTGCTTACCATCTGCCATCTGCTCACTGACTGTCCTTGTCTTCGTCATCTGTATAGGCATTAGTTTAATTCATCTTCACCCAATCTGACAAGCCTTCTAGGTGCAAATCCTCATCATCAGTTGACAAATTTTTTAAAGGAGGCTGGGTTTTACTTCGACATCTGATTTTATTGTTTACAATGTTCATCCCATTTTACATCTGTTTTTTATTGTATACTGTTTTTATTATTTTTGATTTTATCTTGTATGTAGTTTTACTTCCTTTTCTACTGTGTTTTCTTAATGACTTTCTGGATGGGTAAACCCATCCAGAGGCTCCTTTTTTCTTTTACCTTTTTGTTTGGCGCATCATGTCCTACTTTGGACCTTGCGCCAGGAAAAGTCATTCAACCAACCAACCAACCCAAAGAAATTCCTGGATAAAATATGTGTCCAGTATTACCTCCAATGTAAGCAGTAAACAGCTTTGGCATCGTGTCAAGAAAGCAATGGGAATATATTCTAATCAAAGTATTTCATTTTTAAAAGATAATGGCCAAACTATAACTTCTACTAAAAATATTGCAAACACCATTGGTAAAACTTTATCTCATATCTCCAGCTCTAATTCATATTCCGAACCTTTTTTGTCTCATAAACGTAATTCTGAAAGATCATCAATCAGTTTTCACTCCCGCTCTTCACCAGACTACAATAGGCCTTTTACAGAAAATGAATTAAAAAATAGTTTGAAACATTGCCATAACTCTGCTCCCGGACCCGATGGTGTTACCTACATTATGATTAAACATTTATCTAAACAGTCTCTTAAAAATCTCCTTCATCTTTACAATAGAATCTGGACTGAAAATATATTCCCTGTTGCTTGGCACGATGCTATTGTTATTCCTTTCCCTAAGCCAGGCAAAGATGCTACTGACCCAAAAAATTACAGGCCCATTGCTCTTACAAGCTGTCTATGTAAACTACTTGAAAAAATGGTAAATACTAGATTAGTTTTTATTCTCGAAAGAAATAATTTGATTTCTCCATGGCAAAGTGGTTTTCGATGGGGCCGTTCTACGGTTGACAATATTTTATTATTAGAGACAAATATTCGCAAAGTTAATGTGAGACGTAACCATTTGGTGTCAATTTTTTTCGATATAGAAAAAGCTTACGACAAAACATGGCGCTTTGGTGTTTTAAAAGATCTTTTTAATCTGGACTTTCGAGGAAATCTCCCCATTTTCATTCAAAACTTCTTAAGAGTCAGACGCTTTAGGGTTCGAATAGGATCAGTTTATTCAGATTTCTATTTCCAGGAGGAGGGTGTGCCTCAAGGCAGTGTTCTGAGCGTCACACTTTTTTCTTTGAAAATAAATGATATACTAAAACAATTACCACAATCTGTAAATGGAAGTTTATATGTGGACGACCTGCAAATTTCTTGCCAGGGGAATGACATGCGTTTCATTGAACGCCAATTGCAACTTGCCATCAAGAATATCATTAACTGGACAAACAAAAACGGTTTTACATTTTCTACTGACAAAACACAGTGTGTGCATTTTTGCCGCAAACGAGGGCTTCATCCTGACCCAGAAATTTTTATGAACAACAGGCCAATTTCAGTTGTTGACACTGCTCGCTTTTTGGGTGTTATTTTTGACAGTAAATTGAATTTTAAACCACATATTTTACACTTAAGAATTAAATGTGACAAAGCTCTTAATATTCTAAAAGTCCTTTCTAATACTTCTTGGGGTGCCGATCGTCCATCTCTTCTGAAAATATATAGAGCTGCTATTCGGTCTAAAATTGATTATGCCTGCCATGTTTATGGATCAGCACCAGACTCTTACCTGAAGAGACTTGACACAACGCATCATAGTGCACTAAGAATTTGTTCAGGAGCCTTCCGTACTACTCCCGTCTTTAGTTTATATGCTGACTGTGTGGAGCCTTCTCTCACTGACATCAGACAAAGACTTTCATGTGAATTGTACTTTCGCATCCTCTCACATCCTAATCATCCACTTCATTCACTTTTAAATAGTAACGATCATAATCTTTATGTGAATCGCCCATCTTGCATCCCACATTTCACTCTTAGAATTAAGAACTTTCTTGCGGGTACCTCTCATATTCATACAAAAGTTCGTCCTCGGTCTTTTTTAAACATGACACCTTGGAATTTCCAGGTTATTTCTTGTCTTCATCCATTCAATGGGTTTGACAAATCTAACACAGATGCTTCTATTTTTCAGTCCCTTTACTTATCTCATCGCTCCCATTATAAGGACTACGTCGATATTTTTACTGACGGATCAAAAACCACTAATAAGGTCGGCTGTGGTGTTGTCATTGGTAACACCACTTTTAGCTATCAACTGCCTAACTCCTTTTCCATTTTCTCTGCAGAGTTTTTAGCTATTGAGGTTGCCCTTAATTTTATTTCATCTCATCCAAATCGTAAATTCATTATTTATACAGACTCAAAGAGTGTTCTTGATTCTCTTTCATCTACCTCTTGTAATCCATCCTTCACTTCAATTTTAAAAACTTACAACGACCTTCTGAAAAAGGGATTTAACATCTTGTTTTGCTGGGTTCCTGGTCATGTTGGCATCAAAGGCAATGAAGCAGCAGACAAAGCCGCAAGGCAGGCTTCTATTCTTTTAAACTGTCCTGTTCCATACGATGACATGAAGCACACACTTAAAACCTATTTTAAAAATATTTGGCACAGGGAGTGGAATAACCAAACAAATAACAAATTGCAAGAAATAAAACCTGAAATTTTAATCTGGCCTACACTCACCCCCAGAAAATGTGATGTCATTATTACTAGACTAAGAATCGGGCATTCAAGACTAACACATAAATATTTATTGCTTGGGGAACAACAACCTGATTGTCCGAAATGTCATTATAGTGCACTAACCATTCGCCATATTCTCACCGATTGCCCTTGCCTTCGTCATCTCTATCGACATCAATTTAATTCATCTTCACCCAATCTGACAAGCCTTTTAGGTGCAAATCCTCATTATCACTTGACAAATTTTTTGAAGGAGGCTGGTTTTTACTTTGACATCTGATTTTATTGTTTACAATGTTCATCCTATTTTACATCTGTTTGTTATTGTATACACTGTTTTTATTATTTTTGATTTTATCTTGTATGTATTTTTGTTTCTTTTTTTTTTACTGTGTTTGTTAATGACAATCTGGATGGGTGAACCCATCCAGAAGCTGCTTTTTATCTTTTTACATTTTTGTGTGGCGCAGCATGTCCAAATATGGACCTTGCGCCAATAAAAGTTAATCAACCAACCAACCAACCAATCGAACAGAAATAAAATGGGCTGTATATTTCTGGATCGTCAATACGTTTTACAAAAATAACACTAAGACATATTAAATTCTTAATCGTAGCGCTGTTCTTGTATTTAATATTCCAGGCATGAGAATTTTCCGCGGATCCGCGATTTTCCGCTATTTGGTGATTTTCGTTAATTTCGTGATTTTTCATTTTGTTAAAATCGAATTCTAATAACGATCAGTGCTCAAATGCTCCACAAAAAACTTTAGATTCTCAATCTTTTTCCATCCAAAATATAAATGTCAATCTTCATTTTAAACGTGCTTTATCATAATCTATAACATATAAAAGAACAGAATTATTCAATATTTTTCACTAGTAATTTTTTTTGTCTGCCCCCCCCCCCCCCCTCTTTTCATCTCTAACCATCGCCAAACAAACATTCTGCGAGAAGCCTTTTATTTTTGAATATTTATCCATCCATAACGAAAATGTCAATATTAATTTTAAACTTACTTTATGATGTTCTAGAATCCATAAAGAAGAAGAATTGTGTTTAATATTTCTCACTCATGAACTACATTTTAACCCCTCCCCCCCGCCACCACTTAATGTTATTAAATGTTGATTGCTAAGCTAATGCTTTTTTTTTTTTTTTTTTTTAAACACATGTTCTATTGTGCTGATGTGTTATTCTTTTAGTTTAATTTTTCACATTTAAAATATTTTGTATAATTTTTTCGTGTGAGCATTATTTTTTCATTTGAAATAAATTTTATGAACACATTTGTATAGTTTTCCCCCACACGCGTTATTTTTCTTTTGAAATTAATTTTATGAACACGCGTGTTTCCTCTTTTTTTAATTTTCTGCACTCTCATGCCTGATATTCCTTTGATCGGGTGTTTAGATTCTTCGTAAACTTGGAGGGTCTATAAAATTTTCACCTAATTCCGCGCGATAACTCTCTATGTACCCGTTATGAGCAAAGCGTCGTCTTTTAAAATTAATCATTAGTGCTCTTTTAAAAAATACTCATCAATCTTATAAATAACAAAATGAAAAAAGCCCTCCTTTTTAGACTATTAAAAAAACACACGTAATTTTTAATATTAATTTAAAATAATAATGTAAATAGTAATAACAACACTACTACTACTTCTACTAATAATAATAATAATAAGAAAAAAAAAAAAGAAGTTCACATAAACACACAGTGTACCAAATACGACAATAATAATAATTATAAAAATAATACAGTAGAGAGTCAAAAATCCGCACAGCTCGGGACCAGAGGTGCGGATTTTAGGATTTGGTGAATTTCAGGGCCCTTAAAAAATGATTATCACTTTTAATAATAAAAGCAGAATATTATTCAAACTAAACACACACTAGTGAATAATAACACAATTTTACTTAAATATTAAATTATTAGGTATATAGGAGTAATACTGAAAATTAAAAGAATGTACATAACGGAAATAATAAATTAAAATGAAATTTATTTGTCAAATTTTGATAAAATCTGTTCTTATGTAGTTTGTTTTCAAAACTGCACTAGTACATGTATACATACATCTTTGAGATTTTTTTTTCTGTATATTGTAAATAGTCATCTATTCTTATTTTGTGACGTGACACAAATATATTGTTTTAAGAATTTAAGTTAGTGCTTTCCTATGGTTGTCTTCATAAGATAACATTTTAAAAAATTATTTTGTTATTGTATACCTCATTGATGAATTTAATATAGTCAATAATTTCATTATTAGTAACTTGGTTCTGATAGTCTTTTGTTATATATATATTTTTACTTTCCGAACACTATAGTGAGGAAAGTATTGTAATCATGTCAAAAATCCGAATTCGAGATTTTGATGTTTCTATACGTTTTGAGGTCCCCTGAGTCCGTTTTCACTATTTTTACGATGATATATGTATGTGTGTGTGTATGTGTGTATGTTTGTGAACACGCTAGCGTCTAAAGGCTTTGTTCGATTAACCTGAAAGTTGGTACGTATATTGTAAGTCACCATAGTACGAACCCTATAGATTTTGGTGAATCTAGCACTTATACTTTTTTTTACAGGGACACAAAGAAAAATTCTTTATCATTATGGCCTATGGGACCAAAATCTTAAAAGTGCGATAGCATCTAAACGCCTTATTCAATTGAGCAAAAATTTTATACCCATATTATAGGTCACAGATACTCAATCTGTATAGATTTTGGAGAATCTAGCACTTATAGTTTTTTTACAGGGACACAAAGAAAAATTCTTTATCATTAAGGCCAATGGGGCCAAATTTTTAAAAGTGTGATAGCGTCTAAACGCCTTATTAATCTGAGCAAAAAAATTGTACACATGTTATAGGTCGCATTTGCACCAACTGTATAGATTTTGGTGAATCTAGCACTACAGTTTTTTTACAGGGACACAAAGAAAAATTCTTTATCATTATGGCCTATGAGACCAAATTTTTAAAAGTGCGATAGCATCTAAACGCCTTATTCAATTGAGCTGAAAATTTGTATGAATATTATAAATCACTGTTGCACTAACTATAAGCATTTTGGTGAATCTAGCATCTATAGATTTTTACAGGGACAAAACGAAAAATTCTTTATCATTATGATCTAAGGGCTCAAAGTTCAGTAGCGTTAAATAAAACCTCGTGTGATATATGGAGAAAAAAACACTCTATTATGGTTTTCTCTCTTTTGCCCCCAGGGGGGTACCTTCTTCAGGTATTCACGGGGAGTCACGCACCCCGGGCCCGAGTGATCTTTTTTTCTTCTCTTTTTTTTTTTTTTTTTTTTACATTTTGGTTTTTTTCTTGCTTTTTCGTCCTTGTTTGTTTTTTTTTGTTTTTTTCTTGCTTTTTCGTTATTGTTTGTTTTTTTTGTTTTTACTGCCAATAAGCTCTTGGTACTTGTTTTTGTTTGTTGTTCTTGTGAAAAAAGAAAAATTGAAGAAAAAAAAATGAAAAATCAACAAAAAAATGAAACAGTTTACCGTGTTTTACTCACCTTTTTGGTTTCTACTTACCTTGTTTGTTTTTACTCACCTTTATTTTTTGGTCTTGTTCTTGTTGGTAATAATAAAATTAGTTAATTTCTAAAACATTAACCAAGCTCAGATCGGTGTAGATGTGGCGCTGGTTATTGGGTTGGCGATTTGGTGAGGGTCTCACGGTAGTCTAGCCTTGGGAGCACACTGGGAGACTGGTGCCCTTGGTGAAGGTGAGACAACGGTGACTACTCGAACGAGAAACACCGGACTAACACGACTACCACATGTGATTCCTGAGCTGGGTCACTAATCTGGTAGCTGGTGAGTGGTTATGGGTGTCCCAGGGAGCGAGTCTGAAAACCCTTTGCTTTTACGTCTGTTCAAGAAACGGGCTGACTTGTGGGACTAAGGAAACCCTCGACCTTTTCTCTTTTATTCTGATTATGGCGACAAATTTAGGAATTACGGATAATGCGACTGGCTCGGGCCAAGCTAATAATACACAAGCGAAATCTTGGGGCGACAGATGTGATGAATTCTCTTCAACGCTGAATGAAAATAATGTTTTTGTAAATTGTGAAGCCAGATTCTTTGTAGTAAAACGAAATGAAGGAGATTTTTCAAAAACTTCTCCATTTTTAATTCAAAAGGCTGTACAGTCCATCGTAGGCGAACCTAAATCTGTAAAAAAACTTAAAACAGGGGAATTACTGATCGAACTTGAGAACAATAAGCAAGCAAAAAATTTAAAGAAATGTACTTTATTCGGAAATATGCCTGTTACTGTTACTGTTCATAGAAGCCTAAACACTAGCCGCGGAGTTATTTCAGAATCAGATCTTCAATATATCCCAGAAAGTGAAATACTAGAAAATTTAAAATCACAAAATGTCATTGCTGTTCGTCGCATTAATATCTATAGAGACAATAAACAAGTACCTACTAAACATATTATTCTTACAATAGACTCACCTAAACTCCCACGTTCAATCAAAGCTGGCTACCTTGACTGCCCTATAAGACCTTACATCCCAAATCCACTGCGTTGCTATAACTGTCAACGATTTGGCCATTCAAAACAATCTTGCAGAGGGAACCTTACTTGTGCACGTTGCAGTGCCATGGGCCATGATGATAAAAACTGTGAAGCACCTGTCTCCTGTATAAACTGTAAAAAAGATCACCCTGCCTATTCTAAAGCCTGTGAAAAGTTTAAATATGAAAAAGAAATTCAAACGATCCGTACAAAACAAAATATTCCTTATCCTGAAGCAAAAAAAATGGTCGATTCTAGAACCCCAACTATAGGTAAATCTTATGCAGCTGCCACTGCAAGCAAAACTCAGAAATCATATCAAACAATAGGCACCCAAACTGAAAATCCTACCTGTTACGCATCTGATAAAACTGTTAAAGATAACTCTCAAAAAGTTCCAGTTCACCCTAATCAGGCTTCTTCCTCTTCACAATCATCTTCCACTAACACTACTATTAAGAACTCTTTTCAAAATGCAACTTCTGTACAACCTGATAAGAAACTACACCCTATCTCAAAAAAGCTTACCACTGCTAATTTAATGAAAAAGAAAAAAATTGTAACAAAGCCTACGCCAAATTTAAAAAAACCAAAGAAATCTGATTCTGCAAAACAAGAGGACACTCTTAAAATCTATCCTTCAGATGAGGATAATATGTCGACCGCTTCTGAAGATAATAACGTAGATACTTTTATCTAAAAAGAATTAAAATGACTAATTTCATTTCTTGGAATTGTAGAGGTTTTAATAACAAACGGGATGAAATAAAAGATATTGTCTTTGATCATCGACCTATCTGCATCGCTTTTCAAGAGACATACTTAAAACAAAGTGATATTGTGAAGATTCGCGGCTACAACTGCTTCAGGAAGGATTTCCACCAGAATAACAGGGCTACTGGTGGTGTTGCTTTACTTATCTCTAATAGTGTTCCACACTCCAATATTTCATTAAACACTAATATCCAAGCCGTTGCTGTCCAAATTCATATTCACTTCTTGGTAACTTTTTGCACAATCTATTTACCACCAAACATGCCTCTTCGACACCATGAACTCAATAGCCTTATTCTGCAACTGCCAACCCCGTTTATCATTCTTGGAGATTTTAATGGTCATAATCCACTTTGGGGTAGTCCTGACATAAATTCACGTGGCCAAATAATTGAAGACTTTGTTACTGACAATAATTTATGTATTTTAAACAATGGTGACAATACTTATTTCCATGAACCTTCCAGGACATTCCATGCAATTGACCTTGCCATCTGCTCACCTATTCTTTACCCATATCTTAATTTCTTTATCAGCAATGACTTACACAATAGTGACCACTTCCCATTGTTCTTAACTTTTTATGATTTTAATCACTCTCTTACTCATAATCCTCATTTTATTTATGACAAAGCTGATTGGGCTGCTTTTTCTTTAAATGCAACTATTACAAATGACATGATTCAGGGAGACATAAATAGGGCAGTTACTGAGGTTAACAATACTATAATTAATTCTGCAAATACATCTATTCCTAAGTCTACTGGCCATCTCATTAAGCACTCAAAACCATGGTGGAACGAGGACTGCAAATTAGCTAAAAAACTTAAACAAAAAGCATGGGGAATTTTTCGCAGATATCCTACCACTTCCAATTACATAGCATATAAGCGTGCAAGGGCAAATGCACGTAAAGTCCAGAGGAAATCCCAAAGAGAGTCTTGGATCAGCTATGTATCCAGTATAACATCAAACATTAGCAGTAAACAACTATGGCAGCGTGTCAGAAAAACAATGGGAATTCAAACTAATCACAGTATTTCATTCCTTAAACTTAATGGTCAGACTATTACCTCTATAAAAAATATTGCAAATACCATTGGCAGTTGTTTCTCTAGTACATCAAACTCAAATTCCTATTCTGAACCATTTCTTTCATATAAAAATAGAACTGAACGCTCTATTATCAACTTTAATTCTAACTCTTTTGAAGATTACAATAAGCCTTTTACTGAAAATGAATTAACCAATAGTCTGAAGAATACTCACTCCTCTGCTCCTGGGCCTGACGGCATAACATACACTATGATTAAACACTTATCCAGATATTCCCTTAAAAATCTGCTTAAACTTTATAATAGAATCTGGTCGGAGCATGTTTTTCCCATTGCCTGGCGCGATGCTATCGTTATACCATTTCCCAAACCTGGTAAAGATGCATCTGATCCAAAGAACTATCGCCCAATTGCCTTAACTAGCTGCCTGTGTAAACTTTTAGAGAAAATGATCAACAACCGGCTTGTTTTTATGTTAGAGAAGAATAATTTAATTTCACCATGGCAAAGTGGATTTCGTAAAGGTCGTTCGACAATCGACAATATTCTTTTATTAGAGACGAATATTCGTAATTCTATTGTTAGACGTAGCCATCTGGTGTCAGTTTTCTTTGATATCGAAAAAGCATATGACAAAACCTGGCGTTACGGTATTTTAAGAGATCTTTTTAATTTAGATTTTAGAGGAAACCTTCCTATTTTTATTCAAAACTTTCTAAATGTCAGACGTTTCCGTGTTCACATTGGTTCAACTTACTCAGATTTTTATTTTCAGGAAGAAGGTGTACCTCAAGGCAGTGTCTTGAGTGTCACACTTTTCTCATTAAAAATTAATGATATTCTAAAACAGTTGCCACCTAATGTACAGGGCAGTCTTTATGTTGATGACCTACAAATTTCTTGTAAGGGAAATGACATGCGTTTTATCGAACGTCAATTACAACTTGCTATAAATCGCATTACAAAATGGACAAAAGAAAATGGCTTTACGATTTCTAATGACAAAACACAGTGTGTGCATTTTTGTCGTAAACGTGGTCTTCATCCTGACCCAGAGATTTTTATGAATGGTAACAAAATTTCTGTTGTTGACACAGCTCGTTTTTTGGGTGTTCTTTTTGATAAAAAACTTACTTTTATTCCACATATTTTATATTTACGGACAAAATGTGATAAATCATTAAATATTTTAAAAGTTCTTTCAAACACTTCCTGGGGTGCTGATCGTACTTCTCTCCTGAAAGTTTACCGTGCTCTTATACGCTCCAAGTTAGATTATGCATGCCAAGTTTATGGCTCTACTTGTGTTTCTTATCTGAAAAAACTTGACACGATGCACCATTCTGCTCTCAGAATTTGTTCCGGTGCTTTCCGTACATCTCCCGTTCAGAGTTTATATGTTGACTGTGTGGAACCTTCCCTCACTAACATCAGACAAAAGCTCTCCTTGGAGTTGTATTATCGCATACTTTCTCATTCTCATCACCCACTTCAACCTCATATTGGCAGCATAGATCATTCTCTTTTTCAAAATCGCCCTTCTTGCATCCCTCCATTTGGTCTGAGAATAAAAAACATTCTTTCCGGTACATCACTCAGTGACATTAATGTTCGCCCTCGCTCCTTTTCATATATGACTCCTTGGCATTCCAAGACTGTGACTCTCATTCACCTGTTCAATGGTTTCGACAAATCCAGTACTGATGCAACCGTTTTTCAGACACTTTTCGCATATCATCGCCAGACATACAATGACTACATTGATATTTATACAGATGGGTCAAAAATGAGTGGACTTGTTGGCTGTGGTGTCGTTCTGGATAACACTATTATTAGCTATCGCCTCCCGAGTACATTTTCCATTTTTTCTGCAGAGTTCATTGCTGTTGATGTTGCTCTCAAACTCATTTCATCCCATAGTCATAGAAAATTCATCATCTATACTGACTCAAAGAGTGTCTTGGATTCCTTGACTTCTAGCTCTTGCTCTTCCTCTTTTACTTCAGTTTTAAAAATTCATAACGAACTTCTTAGAAAGGGATACAAAATTTTATTTTGCTGGGTTCCTTCTCACGTTGGCATTAAAGGTAATGAAGCTGCAGATAGAGCTGCAAAGCAGGGATCGACTCCTCTTGAATGTCCAATTCCATATGAAGATATAAAACTTGCATTAAGAAGTTCTTTAAGAAATATCTGGCAACGAGAGTGGGAATGGGAAATTAATAATAAATTACAGGGGATTAAATCAAACATTGAAATATGGCCTACATTAACTCCACGAAAACATGATGTTATTATTACTAGACTTAGAATTGGGCATTCAAGATTTACACACCGACATTTACTCCTAGGGGAAAGTGAACCTTCTTGTCCCAAATGTCACTTTAGTCAACTTACCATTCGCCATATCCTGACAGACTGTCCTTGTCTCCGTCATCTTTATCGGCAGTTTTTTAAATCATCCTCACCAAATTTGACAAGCCTTCTGGGTAGCAATCCTCATTCAGAACTGATAAATTTTTTAAAACATTCGGGTATTTATTGTGAAATTTGATTTTACTCTATCTTTTATCTTGTGCTGTTTGGTTTTAATTGTTATGTAACTGCATTAATTTTTTAAAGTATCTTTTTCCTTGACTTTGTGGATGGGGGTAATCCCCCCATCCATGTGCTTACCTTTGGATATTTTTTTTTAGCATCTCTGTTTGGCGCAGTATGTCCTTCCTGGGACGTTGCGCCATAAAAAGACACCAACCAACCAACCAACCTTTCTCTCTTTTGTTTGTTTAGCAATTCCTCTTTCTTTATTTTATCTACAAAACTGTTAGTTACTCAATGTTCGGAAAGTCGAGTGGAGTCACTCCAGATTTTTTTTTTTTTATAATCATAAAATGCAAGTAAAAAATCTACATTCAAGATTATAAAAAAAAAAAAAATCGTATTTGCAGTTTGTAATTTATTAATAGTAAAATTTATTGTTTATATCTGACAAGCTGTGCGGATTTCGGACTTCGTCGGATTTTAGGTTGGTGGATTTCTGGCTCTCTACTGTACACACATATATTAAATGTTTTGATACTTCTTATATTTATGCATGCAACTTTTTCATGCAGTATATGAATTTTGGATTTTTTTTTTTTTTTTTTCAATATCAGTACTTTCTGAAAAACAAACACTTTAATTTATTTTGTCGCTAGTTGGAAGATTAGTAAGATGTTTATTCAATTTTTTAAAATTCACATACACATGTGCACACTGTGTACACAAAGACAATTACAATAATAATAATTATTTTAAAAATAATATGCACATATATTCAAAATGTTTTGGTAATTCTTATATTTTATGAATTTTTTTAACCATCCAACCGTTTTCAGCAACAAATGCATGTGACTACTTTTTGGATGTTGTATATGAATTTTAGGAAATATATATATATTTTATATATCAATGTTCTCTAAAAAAAAAAAAAAATTATTTGTTTTGTCCCTAGTTGGAGGGTTAGTAACATGTTCAATTATTTAAGTTTTTGGCACTTTCAATATGTTGTTTTACAGCATTATTCCCCTCACATAATACATCCATTTGATTGTTATTTAGATTAAATCTGTTTTTGATGGTGGCATTATTAGATTCTCGTTTCGAAAATGCCAAATAATGACAATTTTTAAATTCCTTAATGTTGAGGAAGACCCCTTGCCCCAAATAAACACTCAGCAGGGGAATTTCCAACGTATTGTGACGTTCCTGAGGGGCTAAATTAATGGAGGTCGGCTCGGAGATTTTTACTTTTTTTTTATTAGAGGTTGATGGGAACGCTTCTGTGGTGCCACCGATGATCTCGCAATCTTCCTCATCATCGCGCTCCAAAAGATTAATGGAGTGTTTTATGGTACACTTTCTATCTGGATTAAAAAAAAAAAAAAAAATTATAATAATAAAAAATCAAAAAACAAAAAGATTGGTTTTTAATTATTTCGTGAATAATTTCTTGAATTTTTTTAGTAATGTAATATCAGATGCATACAACTATTTGCATATACCGAATTAAAAGTAGAAGCTGAGTTTTGTTTTACCCCAATGTTTTATTAATTTCTTCTTGTAGATAATAATGACTTCTGTTAAATTTACTAATTGCTATACAGAAATTAAATTACACTTTAACTTTTTGTTTGGAATATTTACAAATATAAACAAAATTTTCACCAATTCAATTAAATAAAAATCTTTTGAATTTAGAAAAATAAGTATTTTTATGAAATAGAAGGTTTGTTATTCTCCGATACTCATCCTCCTCTTTTACTTTTTATTTTCTACTTCAATCCAAGTTTAAATTTAAAAAATGATACTTAATAAGAACTAACTAACTAAACAACTCACCCTTTTCTGTTATCGTTATGAGAAGAAATGTTACTAGAAGTAATCCTTTTGTAATAAAAACACCAATAATATAACTAACTGCAACAGATTCACTAAAAATGTTTAAGTGAATGAGGGTGGCTTTTCGAATCAACACTCATATATATACTACAAAATACAAATAATCCTTTATTCTATTAGATTTTTTATAAAGTAAATTATCAGATTCGTGTGTTCACTGGTATTCTATTACAAGACGCCTCCATGCAATTGAATGAGCACATTGTTTACAATCTTAAGATGCTTCTTTTCGTATTCTTAAAAAATAATAATAAAATAAAATAAAAAATATATATTAATGATAAAGCATACACTGCGTGCTCTTATTTAAAAAAGTGGCGGGCATAAGTTTTTCTCCAATATTTTACATCACTATTAAATATAAAAAAACTTTATTTTTTCATTCCCAAACTGAAAGCTCTTTTTGTGCATAAAAACTATTTAACCTCTCATAACCTTAACCTGATCAGGTTATCGTGGGTCATTGGGGATCCAAGCCATTTTTCTTTTGTCGTGAACCTTAGAATCCATATATAGAAGAAATACCTATACATTGTGTCCATGGTTTTTTCCGTAAAAGTGCCATTTTTAACCCGATCAAGTTATCGTGGGTCGTTGGAGACCCGAGCCATTTTTCCTTTGTCTCAAACCTAAGAATCCATATACAAAAGAAATACCTATTCATCGTGTCCATGATTTTTTCCGTAAAAATAAGATTTTTAAATTTTATTATGCAATCTGAATTTTTCAAATATCTCAATTTGTTCAAAAGTTATGAATAGAAGACCCATGATAAACTGACAAGGTGCCGAAAAAAGCGATAACCTGATCGGGTTAAATTTTATTATGCAATTTGAATTTTTCAAATATCTCAATTTGTTCAAAAGTTATGAATTTTTTAGTAAATATCTGCATTTTATGGAAATGGATGTACTTCTGATGAAAAATAAAATATTTGTATATACATATTTTTTTTTAAATATTCATTGTTTGCCCTTGAAGTAGAAGTATTCAAGAGTGTCCAATAATTTTATCAGATTTGTTTTAATAAAAATTTTCTAACATTGCTCGGGTCTTCAGCGACCCGATGGGGGGATCCTGATTTAAACCTGATCGGGTTAAAATATATTTCAACGAAAGATGTGTAGATAATCGAGGATGTAACATATCTTATTCCTTGAGAAAATATTAAACTTAAAAAAAAAATCACATTTTGATATTTAATTTCCACTTTTACCGTCTTTATTTCTCCCTTTCTCATTCTCTATCTGTTTATAAAAGATAAGAAAATCGAAATGTAACATATTTTATTTCTTGAGAAAATAAAGAACTAATTCACAAGTGTACACTTCTATTTTTTCTATTTTTTTATTAAAAAAATTAAATAAATAAAAATAAATCATTGTCAATGTTTGCATTCATGAAATACAAAAAAGACATTCTTCATTCTCAGAAATGCCCTTCATCTCCCACTGTTCTTCATAACTGAAATAACAGATCATTATGAAGTTACACATTGAATATAATCATGTACATTAACAGAAAAAAAAAAAAAAAACCCTCTAGAACAAAGAAGAATGTGTGATACTAGAGCTTGCCCGCTGACAAGAGAAAAGACCGATGACACCAAAGCTGTCCCACTGACTTCAGAAATGACGAGTGACACTAAAGCTAGCCACTGACAATAGAGCTGCTCATAGAGCTTTTTCAGATGACATCAAAGCCTCAAGTGTCGTCTGCTCAAATCGTAACTGTGGGGCACACAATAGTACGTGTAGATACTTTTCTTTTATATCTATACCAAAAACTTCTTTCAATCAACCGAACTGGAATTGGTTGTACGCTTGTAAACTTTTATATGCATTGAAATCACTACTAGTGTAAGCAGATGTCGTATAGACAAAATATTTTCCAACAGATCACAAATTAACTGCAGGAAACAGTTGATCACTGTTAACAGTTAATGAATATGGATCTACATTATCAATTAGTTTATTTTCTGAGTATATCTGTTTTTGTTTAATCATTAAGAGTTTCGATATATTTCGCCGTATTAAAAGACTGATGTTTGCCCTTTGATAGCATTACTAAGGCCGTTGCCAAGTGTTTGGTCACGTGACTGAAAATACTCTATTGACATCAAAGCTGTCCCACTGACATCAGAAACGATGAGTGACACTAGAGCGGCTCATTGGTATACTACCGTAATTTTCGGTAGATAGGCCGCACCACCGTATAGGCCGCACCAACGAAAAACACTAAAATTAAATTAACTTTCATCAGATAGGTCGCGGCCTGTACCAAGATAAATCTATAGCTTAAACAAATCTTTACACATACCTCGATTTCGTTATCGATTTTTTTTTTTTTTTCTTTAAGCATTTATTTATTTATTTTTTTTCTTTTATTACTAATACATTAGCATTAAATCGTCGGAAACTCGCCGATTTCAAATTACGAAAATTTCCGAAATATACCTAGATCTTTCAGAAATTGGACGCATTTACCTAAGTAAAATATATGATACAATATGAATGTTGGTTTTAAAAAAATAATAATAAATAAATAAAGATATAAAAATAATAAATTATTGATTTATTTATTCATTCATCTATTTTATCTCTTCTTTTCTTTTTGTCAAATAATATATTTTATAGATGTTCCTCCATTTAAACGCTTTTTCAATATTTCTATTTTATGAGATATACTGAGAAATGCATGTTCTTCTGTTTTTTAATCCCGTAAATCGCTGTTTTACTCTATCTAATTATAAGAAAAAAAAAAAAGGAATGAATAATTCTAGCTCTTAGCAAAGCAATAAATATACCCACTTGAGTTTTGTTTATTTCTGCTACAGCTGCATTTTCCTTTCTCATTCACTTGACTGCACTTGCCCTTTGACCTTTATCAGCACATAGCCCAAGTGATGGCTTTTTTTTTCCCTGTTTGTTTTACTGAATGAACGTTGGACAACACGATTAAAAAAAAAAAAAAAAAAGAAAGATAGATAATGAGATCAGAAAGTTTTTTTTCTTCTGTGGGATAGGATTATTGTGGAAGTGGGAGAAAGTTTGTTCAGGAAAGTTTGGATTTTTATGCAGAATTTGATGGATTTAAGTATTTTGTTCTTTTCTTTATTATTATTATTTACATACGCATATGCAATTATGTAAGGATACATATTCAATATAACAGTAATGTTCTCATATCACCAATATAAGATTTTATTATATGCTAATTATGTAGAAATAATTTCAATATCATCAAATTATAAAAGTTATTAATACTGATTTTGGAATATTTCGATCAGTGGTGATGGCATACGTTGAGAGTTTTGATAATGTTATTTATTTCAGGTCAATCACTTTTTAGTAAACAGAGCTCTAATTTTATTGCAAGATTTTTGTCTGGTGCTGCCATCTACTGACAAAATACATAATCAAATTCAAAATATTTAGTTTTTACGCATTCTGTGCTTTTGAAATTAAATGACTAAAAATTTTTGAGATCTGAGAAAAAAAATTTCTCAATAGATAGGCCGCACCATTAGATAGGCCGCAGTTGCCGATTTTGAACTTTTAAATACGTATAAGCCGCGGCTTATTTCCCGAAAATTACGGTACTTAACTTCCATTATTATGTTGCTAAGTCTGAGATCTCTTAAAGTGATATCTAAGGCGTCAAATGCATCTTTATAAGACATGGTACACTTATCCCAGATAATAAGCTTGCATTGCTGAAGGATTTTCGCTTTATATATTGCAAGTGGGTGTCTCTGAAACTGCTAGATTCAGCGGTAACTTACAGCAGAATGAGCTGTTGTATCTCCTGTCAAGAGCATAGCTGCAATACCGGATGGAGCAACAGCCAAAGCAATTTCATTTCTGCAATGTACATTAGCCAAGAGTAGGTTAATGAGAAATGTTTTTCTCGTACCACCAAGAGCATCCAAGAAAAATATACCGCCATTCTGTGTACAAACTGCTGTCATAATTTTTTCATGTGTTTCTTTTTGATCCAGAACCAGTTTTGATTCATTTGTTCTAAATATTGTGCAAGCTGTTCTCTGTCGTACTTTGATTCTCCGTGCAGTTCATTATGTAATCCTGAGAATTGGTTTTGTGTAGGTTCTGACAAGCCATAAGTTTCTAAACTATATCCACTTAAAGATATCATCTTGTCCTCAATCATGATTAGGATTTTATTGAAGGCAGAGTCAGTATAATTAAGATTTGTATTGTTGAAGTTGAGTTTCATGAAGTGCATCTTCAGACATACTTTCTTTATGGTTATTCCATAATTGTAGAGGATTAGATATTAGATATTAAGCATGTTAACAACATAATAGTAAAAAGGTTATGGGACATTTTTGGTGATAGAGTTAAAGCTGCTTCTTGTAGAGTTATATTCCAGTGGTCATCATTTTGAAGAAGTCCTGTAAGTTGGCAAGCTTCTTTGTAGTATGCCCAAACCGTGTCACCAACCATTTTCAGATTTTGAAAAGAAGTTGGTCCCTGAACTTCATGCAATAACAGTCGCAGGTGGAAACACTCAGAGTTGTTCGGGTGAATAGTGTACACTCGTCCGAGAACATCACTGGAATGAATTCCTGGATGACCTTCCACTGTTTGCTCTATTCTACAACAATTCCATTTTTTGTTTGTACTATTGCATGTAAAATATCTTGGCACTTGATAGTACAGTAGTGTTTGTGCAAACTCGTCTTCTGAACAAAATTTGAAAAAAGCTGTTAGTGTTGTTTGTGGAGGTATTCTTGCACGTTTAGCTGCATTTTCTGCATTAAAAAAGACTCTGTCAGTTTTAGAGATGGACACATAAGCACATAATTGTTGGTTGGTGTTTGTGTATTGGAAAATCAAGTATTCTCCAAACAGCCTCATTACTTCTTATATTCCCTATTTCATATTGACAAACCTCATCTCCGTTATTGTCCAGAGTTAGAAAAAAACCCGTTTAAAAAAATAAAATAAAATAAAAAAAGTTTTTTTTGTTTAAACCAGGTTTTTTTGGTTTAAATAGCATTTGTAGGAAAAACAATTTGACTTTTGGAAAATCATGAAGATTTTAGATCATTAATTGTGAATAAATGTTATTAGTAATTAATTTCTTGATAATTAATTAAATAACTAAGTATAAAACCTTGAATTTTAATTACCTTATAAATATAGTTTTTATTTTTCCAGAAACTTAACTATTAACATATTATAATACTATACTTATACAGACCTTTTAGCAAATTATTAAAGAAATAATTATTATGCGGGTTGAGTTTTAACAAAAGCATATTTTACTAAATCAATAAAAAAAACAGCAAAAATGAAAAATATACGAGGGGCAGTACTTAAGTTTTTAGAAAGTAATACAAAAAATAATTTATTACCAAAAGTTTATGATTTATTGCTTTTCAAAGTATTCTCCTGAAGCATCGATATTGATTTGAACTTTCTAGCTTTTCCACCATTCATATGAGGTGATTTTTACTATATATTCCTCAAAAAAATGTTGTTCGAAAGATGAAGTTTTGGTATTAAATTTTATTATCAATGTAGTCATTGAGTTACGTGGATATTTTTGTTTTGCAAAATTTAATGCAACATTTTTTTTTTTTGCTCTGACAGTTCACCTTCACCCTGAGCCTGACTGTATCAAGCATATATGCTAAAAAGTGTGCAGGTGTAAGAGCCATTTAGTACCTAGAATCTAAATGCTGTGTAGCACTTCTTTACTTACTTTTTTTGCTTTCAATGTTTTTTTTTTAACATCTTTCCAAATATAAACAGCATCAGCAATGTAACAATTATTACTTTGAATGCTATCAAGGGCGACTGCAATAGGCTTTAATTGTTGTTACATATGTTCAGCATTTCTTTTTATATTAAAATTAGACACAAGCTTCTGAACGTTTTTATCAATTATATTTCTATTTTCTTCACAAATTTTCAGTAAAGTGGGCCAACTTTTAAGGAAAATGCCTTTTGCATCTGATAAGGAATTCCATCTAGTACTAGAAGGAAGAACGAATTTTACAGCATTTGTATTTGTTGTATGTGATCTGTAACATGCATTTGCAAATTGGTTTACGAAAATATTTTATTATTTCTAATATCTGTTCTTTTACTCCAGAAATTGAAATTGCAATACCATTTGCCAGTAAATTCAACACATGTGCTGAACAGTCATATGTTATTAAATCAAATTCGTCATTTTTTTTTTTTTCAACAAGTCCCGCAAATTGTTGACTGCATTATCAGTTAAAACTGACCGGATAGAACATTGCACGTCAGATTGACATTTTTTATGCAAGATATTGCCATTTCTCCCAAATTCTCTGCAGTGTGAGCTTTTCCACTTGTATCAATTGTATCTATTAAATATACATTGCCTGTCTTGGTGGTCACAGTTACATATATAACTGGCTCATTGTGTATGTTTGACCAACCATCAAATCCAAGACAGACAATTTCATTCCTCAGGGCTGCAGCACACTTCTTTTTTTCCTCATTATATATACCGTAATTTTCGGGAGATAAGCCGTACCAACGAAAAATTGGCAAAATTAACTTTTATCATATAAGCAGCATAGCTGAATAAGCCGCAGCCTATACCATGAGTAATCTACTACTAAAACAATTCTTTGTACATACATCGATATCGTAAATATCGATGTGTTTTCTTTGAGCATTTAATTTTTCTTTTCTTTTCTTAATATTAATGCATTAGTAATGAAATGTTAAAATCTTATACAGTACAAAGTAAAAAAAAAAAAAAAAAAAAAAAAACAGACATTTTCGATCGCATTAATTTTCCCCAACAACATTTTTTTTTTCTTATTATTTTCAACTATTTTTTATTAGGTTAATTAAGTTAATTATTAGATAAAACTTGTCAAAAATAAGATTTATCTAACATTCCAACTACATTTTAAGTATTCAATTGCTGTATTTCATGGTTTATCAACTCAGTTTCAAAATGACAGCATAGAATTTTTTTACTAGGAATTGGCAGCTAGTATAAGGCAGTCTCTGGCATGCACTACCAAAAAAAGAAGTTAAGCATTTCTCTCTTCAAGCAGTTTTTGATGTTCCTCACCGTTTAAGTTCAATTTATTTAAAAACACTTCTTTTTTTTCCCTGATAAACTCTTTGCCGGAAATGTCGTCAGGTTTCTCAAACAAACTTCAGTTTTTTTTTTTTATAAATATTTAGTGGGGGGGGGGGGGGGGGAATGCACTTTAAACAAATTTTGTTTACATTTTTTTTTTTTCATACTAAATTCTCTCCCATTTCATAGTGCTTTGATGCATTTTGAAGGACTATTAAAGTATACGCATTTATGTAAATTGAAAATTGGAGACTTGCTATTAAAAGATACACATTAATATAATACATAAAATAGTATAAAATGACATTTTGTAGCAATTCAAAGTATTTTTATAAGAAAATTTCAAAAATATATTAATATTGCATGAATTTAACGCGTTCACTCCGGCCACCGCCGAGCACTAGCAATAATCCCTTTCCAAAAATAGTACACTTAACACTGCTTTGTTAAATAAATCCTTGTCAAGTCATGTTCTTAGTCAGTCTAAGAACATGATTCGACAAGGATTTATTGAACAAAACAGTTTTAAGTGTACTTTTTTTGGACAGGGATTATTGGTAGTGCTCAGCGGTGGCCCACGCCGGAGTGAACATGTTACATTGTATATAGTATGAATGCGTACGATTGACTCACAAACCACACATTGCCAAGCTTTAAATTTCTTTGCACCACTGTTTTAAACTTTAAAAAGAAAATGTCGTAAATACCTGGATAGCATTTTTAGACTGCCTAACATTATGATTATGAATGTTATTCTGATAATTAGCACCATTTTCTTGTATGAGTCTCAATTAGTTTTAGCCTAAAATCCACATGATTCACTTTTCCATCTTACTTTTGGTGCACAACAAATGAATTCCATTCCAAATAATCAAAGTAAACCTTACTTCTACTCCTCGTGTGTTACGCCTGAGTACTTGCGGGAGGGCTTCCCTCCCCCACCCCCCCTTTGTCAGATGCAGCTTCGCTGCGGCTTATTTGCTCTGTGATGGTCTTCCTTCGTGTGGTTCTCAAAGTCCGATACCAGTTACGGTTAAGATCTTGTGCCGGGTCGTTGCCATTGCAGGTAAAAGGGTTTGACAAAATTTCACGATTTGCGGCATAAGTTGTGTTGTTATAGTCGGCAAGTTTACGAGTTTTGCTGAATTTGATGTTAATTGGTTCTTTCGCATTTATTCCATTCCGCCTGATTAATTAGATGGCGAAATACTTTTTTTGATGATTTCTTGTTACAGGGTAGTACGATAGGCACTGGTCAGATTTATCAACACCTTCCATGGTTTTGTTATATTCAAGAACTGATGTTAGTTATTTACTCAATTTATTTTGTGCACTGTGTTTAACATCAATACAGGCTACTTATCTTTTCATTTCAAAGCATATATTTCCCTTTTTAATACACAATTAAATTGGTATTTTTTATTTTTTATTTTTCAGTTTTTATTTTGAGGTGTAGACCCTTTTGGTTTGCCCTCAAAATTCAACAAATATGTTTTGCTTTTAACAAAAGCTTTGCTAATTCAGATGACATATGAAAATTGGCAACAGTTAATAAATAGCCATGATTTTTTAACCCCTTCCCAGCTTATTCAGAGCTCAGCTTGGGCAGGCGAACAAACAAAAGTGCAAGATTTTTTTTCGTCTGAAGATGGAACATTGAAGTATTCTTTATCAATAATTTCTATCATATATGTGCAGTAATTTATTGTGATAAAAATTATAAATAAAGAAAACTGGTGTCAGTGCTCTTTTTTGAGATGGAAACTCTTGGTACCTAAGAGATTAAGTTGTGCATAAAAGTCGTAACACTCTTAGTGGAAAGTTCATATTTTTCCATGAAAGCAGTCCCTTTTCTAGTATAGAACAGACTTCCAAATATAGCCAGATTCGGAATCTCATAACTGAAACAATTTTATTCCGAAGCAAACACACTTGCTTGGAAATTTTTTTCCACCCTAAAAACTCTTTATGGGCTATTAATGATTCATCAATCAATATATTCTCAACAGGAATATATACTTCTTTAAATTTCTTAACTAGTATAGATTGTAGTTGATAATATTTTTTCAATTTTGAATTGCAGTGGTTTTCAGCATTGAACTCTTCTGAATTTCATCAATAAAGTATACACTTGTTCTTCCAAAAAAAGGTGTGTTAAGGATTAGGCAAGTTGACCAAAATTGTCTCTTTAGGTTTACTAATTACTCTTTGGAGTAATATTAGCCTTAAGAAGCATGTTTCATTTCTTTGTCAGTTTCTTTCCTATTCAGTATTTGAGAGTTCTGTGTCAAATGATTGTTACTTAGGTAATTCTCTGCATACCTATTAGTTTCTTTCACAATAAAGGAAATGATTTCTTTGTTAAAAAAGAGTTCAAGAAACTCTAATATATCATCTGGAAAGATCGACACTTACACCAGAGTTTTCTATGAATGGAAATCGTAGAGGCATTTAATTTTGTTGTTACATGAATAGGCATTCAAATTCTCATAGAAATTATCTTCAGATTCAAAATCACTTTCTGATGAACTGAATTCATCTACCAAAGAGTTCAATAAGCTCTCGTCTGAATCGTTTTTTTTTTTTTTAATTATAAAGTATTTTACACAGATGAAGATTATCTATTTTGAAAATAAGAAAAGTATTTCTATCCTTGTAAAATTTCTGGTTTATAGTAATTCCAGGTTTTACTAAAATATTTTTCTTTTAAGATCCTCAAATACTGTTTTTTCACGAAGCCTTCAATACTTTATTGGACTCAGTTTCAAAATTACTGTATAGATTTTTTTTTTTTTTTTTTATCAGGTTATGGCAGCTAGTATAAATCAGTCTCTTGCACATACAACCAAAAACATAAGTTGTTAAGCATTTCCTTCTTTCTTCTAACCACGAAGGAGTTAGATTCTCTCTGCACACAGTTTCTGGCATTCCTTATCATTTAAGTTCAGTTCATTTTTTTCAATTTTCAAATTTTTTTTGAAAAAAAAAAAAAAAAGGGATACACGTGTGCAGCATGCACGGGACTGTGCTGCCGAAGGCAGTGGGGACCCGGTACGACTTTTTACCCAATCAGAAATGATATATATATATATATTTTAAATTTCTATTCTTACTGTCAATGATTCATTAATTATAGTGATTCGTTTAAGAATACTGACTCGCTAGCAGGCGAAGCTCGCTAGTAGGGTTTATACAAATTGAAAATTGGAGACTTGCTATTAAAAGATACATCCGTAGCATTGTACATTGAAGATTTCTCCTGACAATAATTCATTGATTTCCAGAGGCGTAGCTATTTAAAATTCATGGAAGGGGCTCAAAGATGACTCAAAATTGTTCTGAAGAAAATCAATAGTTAAATTTTAATTAATAAATTAACTAATTGTTAGTATTACAAAATATCACAAATTATGAAGATTTATAAGACTTTAATTTTGGTTTTAAGTGGACGATTCTTTCATTCGTCATTAACAAATATTTTGTAATAACCAATAAAGGAGACTTGAGCCTTCTGAGCCCCTCCCTTTCAAAATATCTTTTATATATGTCAAGCAATCTGACAGATTGAAATAAGATTGATTCGTTTTCATACTTCAGCTGGGAAATTAATAGTGTTCAATTTCATTTTTGGCCATCCAGTCATATAGTTTTTCCAAGATTCGTTTGGCAAACAATAAATGTCAGGACAGAAAAAAAGACTTGTCATCTTTTACAATTCTCAACTTTTCTATGTAATCTTTTTTTTGTGATAGAATCAAGATTCTGGACATATTGAATAAAATCAAATTTAATAACTTTCTGTATTTTAGTAAAATCAAATTTGCTTTTGTATAAATGTGATCTGACAATGACTTTTTTGTATAATAGTTAGTATATATTACACAGTTTCACGTTCATACGATGTGTGTTTACTATTTAGTTTTGAAATATTCAAACTTTTTGCCTACATACATGAAAGTTGCACAGAAAATTAAAATAGGGTCACTTATTTACAAACATGCACCTGCTCTATTGAAACGATTTTCATCAGTCCATTTTGTAACGTACTTGATGGCGAGTTGTATTTGGCTTTCAATGAATCATATGTCATTTCCCTGGCAAGAGATATCTAGGTCATCAACATAAAGACTACCATGGTTGGTTGGTTGAAGCTGTCCAGCACCTTCTTATCAAGGCCTTCCAATCATGGCCGAGCGTTTCTGTGCTCAAAGCTGGTTCCACCAGTCAAGAGGATTAATAAAATCATAAAGTTCAGCTATTTCTTTATATAATTTGAATTCATTTTCATACGAGGGCAAAGTTTGAGGAGTTTCTATATACATTTCACTGCACGTTGAGTAAAAAAACATAATTTTCTTCGTTTGCTTTTGTATCGTTTTGTACATTTTGAAGCTCAGTAGTATTTTCAAATACTTTCATCTAATCTTCTGTGAAACATTTTCCCAAACACATTTCTTCGTTCCAAAGACATACAATTAAGAGACTTAAACCACGGATCGAGAGCTGTAGAAATTTCATAATTTTCAAGATGAGGCTGCATGAGAACAAGGACAGATCTCACCCTCTTTAAATACTAGGCAAACCTTAAAACCTAAACTTCACTTCCAAAACGAAAGAAATACAAAGATCACACATACTTTCACTTCAGACTAGAAAATAGACTGTTGTTTCTGTTTGTACTTCAATAATTATCAGCAATTCTGAACGGACAATAAATGCTCAAAGGTATTGCGAAAACCTGTTGACAGCTTCCAGATTCCTTTTTTTTCCTCTGCATTCCTTGTCCTTTACAAACACACACTTCCTATTTCTGAGAATCCTATTCACCCATCAAAGAGATATAACAGCATTTTGTTTAAGAACTGTCTTTCCTCTATCAACAAAAATGTAGCAACTTCTATTGAGTTTTTTTTTTCATCATTTGAGGAAAGATTTTTAGAAAGTATTTTAGCAACATATGTAAAAAAAAATATTTTGTAGACAAAACAGCATTTTAAATTTTTACTTGAATCGAGTTGCTCGTAGTTAGAAAATTTTAATTGGATTTTCAAAATTTTTAATCAAATTAATTGGGTCGATTGATTAAAAAAGTTGATTGGGACAAAAGCATTGATAGATTAATCGAACCAAATAATTGGCACAGCCCCTAATAATCACTAATTCCAACATAAAAAAAAAAAGAAAAATATCACAAAAATTGAAAATATAGGTGTATAAGCACTATGCAATTACATTGTGTATAATTATATTTGCAAAAACATTTAAAACTATTCAAACAGTGTATAATTATGTGCCAACAATGAACTCTGAAAACTTAATTTATCTTTAATACCCAATAGACAAGAAAAACTTTACTTTTCTTAATATGTTTTAAAAATATTACTGAAACCTTATATATATACTGGGAGTAACACTAATTTTAACCAATGCTATATAAAACTTAATAAGTTGTCACAAAAATTTTATCACAAAATTGTTTAAGGGCATTTTTGGTCTGTGGCTTTGTGAAAGGGTCTGCAAGATTCAATTTACTTTTAATATATTCTATATTGAAAACATCTTTATTGATTAAATCCCTAACAAAAAAAAGTTTTACATCTATGCCCTTTGTCCTATGGTTCTCAATTGGTGATTTTACAAAATTAATACAAGCCATATTATCAACATATATTACTGTTTTTACCTTCAAGCAAAATTCCCCTCTTATGACATTCTGGAAAGAGATACACACTGTTCTTTAAATGACCTCCAAGCTATTGGTGCATTGTCTACAAAAATTATTTGACCCCCCCCCCCTCCTAGATGTTCTATCATCTTTATTAGTTGCAAAGTCTGCATCAGTTACAGAAAAGATTTGTGGTATATTACATTTTTAGTTTTATATTTATGTGTATATTGTACATACCCTAACAACCTTAATAACCCTTTCAAGTGTGCTTTACCTGGATTACTGATATTGACTGTCAAATTGATGGCATAACTTATGGTCTTGTTTGACTGGCTAGAAAAGACAGACAACGCACTAAACTGCAATATGTATAAGTTGACATTTCATGAATTTCTTCCTCTGTCTGAGGACACTGGGCTTTAGAATAAACAGTTCCCTTACTGATAGGGAAAGAAGAAATGGAAAAATGACACCCATAATGATAGATTTTAATTTAATTTTTCTCTCACTTGCAAGTATCTGTTGAATAGAAGCATGATAGTTGTTTCCAGACATTTGTCCATTGAGAAAATCTTCGCTCAAGTGCATCAGTTTGAAATTTTATGTAAAAATAAGTCTAGAGCCATTTTACAGAATGTTTTGGATGACATCAATGATAGCAGAAGTTGTCTGGGATAGTGCAAAAAATGTCTCTCCACACCGAGACTTCTGATTCATATTTTTCCACTGCTGAAGCCAAACACTGAAATTTTGCTGTTGTGATTAATAAGTTGGAGATGGTGGTGTTTCATGATCTTGCATTCACTTAGATTTGTAATTCAATTTTGAAAGTTCTTATTTTTTAGTACATTGCCGCAATATAAAAACAATCCAGAAATTTTTCTAAAAGGTCTAAATGGGGGCCGAAGCCACTTGAAGAGATGCCTCCTCTCTGTTGCAACACACATAAAATAAATATATAATAAATAGCCATGTTAACCCCTGGCAGTAACCAAAATTTTGTACGTAAGGCCAATTAACTTTTACTTTCCAAAATAAATCAACCACAGAAACTGCCACAAGTTAAAAAAAAAAAAAAAATAGATACTTAACCAATATACTTAAAACGAATAAATAAAAATAATAAATGAAAGGTAGTTACCTCCCCCCCCCCCCCCAAAAAAAAAAAAAAAAAAAAAAAAAAAAATACCCTAATTGAATAATATAATGAGACCAGCAGTGACTTTGAGTTATCCAATCTCAGAGAAAAAAGATTCCTTTTTACTTTTACTATTTTATATATCAAGTTTTTTTTTTTTAAACCCTCGTATTTATACACAACATAAACCAAAATTAATCACTGTCACTGCTGCTCTCTAAGCTACCCCTTCTGAACACATATCAAAGTAAAAACATGAAATACTCAAACTAGAATAAACTGCTTAAATAAAAAAAAAAGAAATCAAGAGCCATTTCCGACCTGTCTAAAAAATAAATAAATAACTAGCTAAATAAATAAATTTAAAAATCAAAATTTTCACACATATGCCCTGCTGGAAGTTGAAGGATTTTAATAAACATTTAAATTTTGCACAACCCCCTTTCCTTTTTTTTTTTTTTTAATTATTCAAATTATGCTCTTCCCCAGTTTGATTACACATTGATAACCACTTAACATCTGACACCTTCCAGAAGAACACTAAATGGCTCTCAAAATATCAACATCAGAGAAATTCATTTAAAATTTGCATATTAATCATAACCCACAATAGAAATGAAAAAAAAAAAAACTATTTAAAAAAAAAAACACACTTAAGACTCTTTTTAATGAAACCAAAAAATTTTAATTATCAGTTAAAACTAGGGTGACCAAATTTTGAAAGGCTCAATTGGGGACAAAACAGCGCGGTGTCCCCGATTTCAGAATAAGAAATGGGGACATTTTGAATCGCAAAAAAAAAAAAAAAAAAAAAAAAACCAGCATTAGTATAATCATTAAATAACCCAAAAGTATATGCACCAATGAATCACTTTTGCTGAAAATTATATACTGTACTAGTGCCTACATACTATCCGCATGCCAACAATAAATCGCTGGCATGTAGCCCCCAGGGGGGTACCTTCTTCAGGTATTCAGGGGGAGTCACGCACCCCGGGCCCGAGTGATCTTTTTTTCTTCTCTTCTCTTTTTTTTTTTTTTTTTTTTTTTTTTTCCTATTTAGTTTTTGGTTTTTTTTTGTTTCTTGCTTTTTTCGTCCTTGTTTGTTTTTTTGGTTCTTACTGCCAATAAGCTCTTGGTATTTGTTCTTGTTCATTGTTCTTGTAAAAAAATAAAAAATTGAAGAAAAAATAAAAAATATGGAAAAATTTACAAAAAAATGAAACAACTCACCTTTTTGATTTCTACTTACCTTGTTTGTTTCTACTCACCCTTAGTTTTTGTCTCGTTCTTGTTGGTTACACTAAAATTTGTTAATTTCTAAAACATTAACCAAGCTGAGATTGGTGTAGATGTGGCGCTGGTTATTGGGTTGGCGATTTGGTGAGGGTCTCACGGTAGTCTAGCCTTGGGAGCACACTGGGAGACTGGTGCCCTTGGTGAAGGTGAGACAACGGTGACTACTCGAACGAGAAACACCGGACTAACACGACTACCACATGTGATTCCCAATCTGGGTCGACGGTCTGGTAGCTGGTGAGTGGTTATGGGTGTCCCAGGGAGCGATTCTGAAAACCCTTTGCTTTCCGTCCATTCAAGAAATGGGCTGACTTGTGGGACTAAGGAAACCCTCGACCCTTTTTTATTTAATTTAATTATGGCGACAAACAAAGGAAATACGAATAATGCGTCTGGCTCGGGCCAAGCTGTTAAAAATCCTAATGAGAAATCTTGGGCGGAGAGAATGGAAGAATTTTCTTCCACCCTTAGTGCTAACAACGTTTTCTTAGATAGCGAGGCAAGATTTTTTGTACTGAAGAGGAAAGAAGGAGATTTCTTAAGAACATCTCCATTTTTGATACATAAAGCGCTGCAATCAATCATGGGTGATCCAAAATCAGTGAAGAAGCTAAAATCCGGTGAATTATTAGTTGAGGTAGAAAATCCAAAACAAGCAAATAACCTTAAAAAATGTACACAATTCGCAAATATACCAGTTACCGTTAGTCCACATAGAACTTTAAATATCTCTCGTGGCGTCATCTCAGAATCGGATCTTCAGTTTATCCCTGAGGCCGAAATTCTAGACAACCTTAAAGACCAAAGAGTAATTGCAGTAAAACGTATTTCTATTTTTCGTGACAATAAACCCATTCCAACAAAGCACATTATTCTAACAATAGACTCTCCTAATCTACCACGCTCGATAAAGGCTGGTTACCTTGAATGCCCAATCAGACAATACATTCCAAATCCGCTACGCTGCTTCAATTGCCAACGGTTTGGCCATTCTAAGACTTCATGCCGTGGAAAACAAACATGTGCTCGTTGTAGTGCCATTGGCCATGACAGTGAAAATTGCGAAGCCCCAACCTGTTGTGTTAATTGTAAAAAAGATCACCCATCTTACTCAAAGTCCTGTGAAAAATGGAGAACTGAGAAGGAGATTCAAACTATTAAAACTAAGCAAAACATATCATATCCTGAAGCAAGAAAAATTGTAGAATCAAGAACACCCATTGTTGGAAAATCATATGCTGCTGCCATAGTTAACAAAAAAACATATCAGTCTATAGCAATCCAAACTGACACTGTTCCCAACACCAACTCTCCAGTTGTAACTGCATTAAACAATTCCCCAACCTTACAATCCAATCAAAATCAGGCTTCTAACTCTTCACAGCCATCTTCATCCAAATCAAGAAACTTAAAGAAAACGCCACAAAGTGCTAAAACTTTATTGTCTGGGAAAAGTCTTAACTCTACCTCTCTAAAACATTCTAATTCACCCTCTCGTCTCAATATCATCAAGAAAAAGAAATTATCAAAATTGCCCACTCCCACTACAAATACAAATAAAGTAAACGTTCCAAAAAAAGATGATATGATCAGCCTCCATCCTTCTGATGGGGAGGACGGAATGCCTACTGCATCAGAGGACAATGACGTGGACGTAATAATCTAAAAAAAAAAAAAAAAATATGACCAATTTCATTTCATGGAATTGCCGAGGTTTTATTAATAAACGAGATGAAATCAGAGATATTATCTCTGATCATCGACCTATCTGCTTTGCCTTCCAAGAAACATACTTAAGACAACACGACAACGTTAAAATCCGTGGCTACCAGTGTTTCAGAAAAGATTTTACACATTCTAACAGAGCTACAGGTGGTGTAGCTCTTTTAATCTCTAATAATGTTCCACACTCTAATATCATTTTAAATACAGACATCCAGGCTATTGCTGTTCAGATCCATATACACATACTTATAACCATCTGTACTGTTTACTTACCGCCAAATATGACTGTTCGACAATGTGACCTCAATAGGCTTATTTTGCAGTTACCGACTCCTTTTTTAATTCTTGGTGATTTTAATGGACACAACCAACTTTGGGGTAGTCCTGATGTTAATCCTCGGGGACAAATCATTGAAGACCTAATTACTGACCATAATTTATGTATTTTAAATAATGGTGAAAATACATATTTTCATGAACCTTCTAGAACTTTTCATGCAATAGACCTGGCCATTTGCTCTCCTATTCTTTATCCATATTTTAATTTCTTTGTTAGTAACGACCTTCATAATAGTGACCATTTTCCTTTATTTTTATCTTTTTATAATTTTAATGATCATCATCCTACAAATGCACATTATATTTATGACAAGGCCAACTGGGCTACTTTCACTATAAATGCAACTATCACATACGAAATGACTGAGGGTGATATCAACAGAGCAATCACTGATGTCACAAACAGTATTATAAATGCAGCTGATATTACTATTCCAAAATCCTCTGGGCGTCTCAGTAAACATTCAAAGCCATGGTGGAATGATAAATGCAATAATGCAAAAAGACAGCAACAAAAAGCTTGGGGAATTTTTAGGAGGTACCCAACTACTGCGAATTATATCGCATTCAAAAAAGCAAGGGCAGCCGCACGAAGAATCCGCAGAATCTCCCAAAGAAATTCCTGGATAAAATATGTGTCCAGTATTACCTCCAATGTAAGCAGTAAACAGCTTTGGCATCGTGTCAAGAAAGCAATGGGAATATATTCTAATCAAAGTATTTCATTTTTAAAAGATAATGGCCAAACTATAACTTCTACTAAAAATATTGCAAACACCATTGGTAAAACTTTATCTCATATCTCCAGCTCTAATTCATATTCCGAACCTTTTTTGTCTCATAAACGTAATTCTGAAAGATCATCAATCAGTTTTCACTCCCGCTCTTCACCAGACTACAATAGGCCTTTTACAGAAAATGAATTAAAAAATAGTTTGAAACATTGCCATAACTCTGCTCCCGGACCCGATGGTGTTACCTACATTATGATTAAACATTTATCTAAACAGTCTCTTAAAAATCTCTTTCATCTTTACAATAGAATCTGGACTGAAAATATATTCCCTGTTGCTTGGCACGATGCTATTGTTATTCCTTTTCCTAAGCCAGGCAAAGATGCTACTGACCCAAAAAATTACAGGCCCATTGCTCTTACAAGCTGTCTATGTAAACTACTTGAAAAAATGGTAAATACTAGATTAGTTTTTATTCTCGAAAGAAATAATTTGATTTCTCCATGGCAAAGTGGTTTTCGACGGGGCCGTTCTACGGTTGACAATATTTTATTATTAGAGACAAATATTCGCAAAGCTAATGTGAGACGTAACCATTTGGTGTCAATTTTTTTCGATATAGAAAAAGCTTACGACAAAACATGGCGCTTTGGTGTTTTAAAAGATCTTTTTAATCTGGACTTTCGAGGAAATCTCCCCATTTTCATTCAAAACTTCTTAAGAGTCAGACGCTTTAGGGTTCGAATAGGATCAGTTTATTCAGATTTCTATTTCCAGGAGGAGGGTGTGCCTCAAGGCAGTGTTCTGAGCGTCACACTTTTTTCTTTGAAAATAAATGATATACTAAAACAATTACCACAATCTGTAAATGGAAGTTTATATGTTGACGACCTGCAAATTTCTTGCCAGGGGAATGACATGCGTTTCATTGAACGCCAATTGCAACTTGCCATCAAGAATATCATCAACTGGACAAACAAAAACGGTTTTACATTTTCTACTGACAAAACACAGTGTGTGCATTTTTGCCGCAAACGAGGGCTTCATCCTGACCCAGAAATTTTTATGAACAACAGGCCAATTTCAGTTGTTGACACTGCTCGCTTTTTGGGTGTTATTTTTGACAGTAAATTGAATTTTAAACCACATATTTTACACTTAAGAATTAAATGTGACAAAGCTCTTAATATACTAAAAGTCCTTTCTAATACTTCTTGGGGTGCCGATCGTCCATCTCTTCTGAAAATATATAGAGCTGCTATTCGGTCTAAAATTGATTATGCCTGCCATGTTTATGGATCAGCACCCGATTCTTACCTGAAGAGACTTGATACAACGCATCATAGTGCACTAAGAATTTGTTCAGGAGCCTTCCGTACTACTCCCGTCTTTAGTTTATATGCTGACTGTGTGGAGCCTTCTCTCACTGACATCAGACAAAGACTTTCATGTGAATTGTACTTTCGCATCCTCTCACATCCTAATCATCCACTTCATTCACTTTTAAATAGTAACGATCATAATCTTTATGTGAATCGGCCATCTTGCATCCCACATTTCACTCTTAGAATTAAGAACTTTCTTGCGGGTACCTCTCATATTCATACAAAAGTTCGTCCTCGGTCTTTTTTAAACATGACACCTTGGAATTTCCAGGTTATTTCTTGTCTTCATCCATTCAATGGGTTTGACAAATCTAACACAGATGCTTCTATTTTTCAGTCCCTTTACTTATCTCATCGCTCCCATTATAAGGACTACGTCGATATTTTTACTGACGGATCAAAGACCACTAATAAAGTCGGCTGTGGTGTTGTCATTGGTAACACCACTTTTAGCTATCAACTGCCTAACTCCTTTTCCATTTTCTCTGCAGAGTTTTTAGCTATTGAGGTTGCCCTTAATTTTATTTCATCTCATCCAAATCGTAAATTCATTATTTATACAGACTCAAAGAGTGTTCTTGATTCTCTTTCATCTACCTCTTGTAATCCATCCTTCACTTCAATTTTAAAAACTTACAACGACCTTCTGAAAAAGGGATTTAACATCTTGTTTTGCTGGGTTCCTGGTCATGTTGGCATCAAAGGCAATGAAGCAGCAGACAAAGCCGTAAGGCAGGCTTCTATTCTTTTAAACTGTCCTGTTCCATACGATGACATGAAGCACACACTTAAAACCTATTTTAAAAATATTTGGCAAAGGGAGTGGAATAACCAAACAAATAACAAATTGCAAGAAATAAAACCCGAAATTTTAATCTGGCCTACACTCACCCCCAGAAAATGTGATGTCATTATTACTAGACTAAGAATCGGGCATTCAAGACTAACACATAAATATTTATTGCTTGGGGAACAACAACCTGATTGTCCGAAATGTCATTATAGTGCACTAACCATTCGCCATATTCTCACCGACTGCCCTTGCCTTCGTCATCTCTATCGACATCAATTTAATTCATCTTCACCCAATCTGACAGGCCTTTTAGGTGCAAATCCTCATTATCACTTGACAAATTTTTTGAAGGAGGCTGGTTTTTACTTTGACATCTGATTTTATTGTTTACAATGTTCATCCTATTTTACATCTGTTTGTTATTGTATACACTGTTTTTATTATTTTTGATTTTATCTTGTATGTATTTTTGTTTCTTTTTTTTTTACTGTGTTTGTTAATGACAATCTGGATGGGTGAACCCATCCAGAAGCTGCTTTTTATCTTTTTACATTTTTGTGTGGCGCAGCATGTCCAAATATGGACCTTGCGCCAATAAAAGTTAATCAACCAACCAACCAACCGCTGGCATGTAGTTAATACAAAACAACAAAATGTATACATTATATGCATTTTATGATTTATATGTATATATATATGCGGAGGTTGATCCAGAACAAATTTAGTGCCGCATTCAGGCATTTTCACAAAGTCGACTTTTGGCAAAAACGCTCTTTCACAATACCAACTTTAAGCAGAGACACTTTCGCAAAGTCAATTCTTAGCATCATTATAGCTCCAAACTAAAAATTTCTTTAAGTTTTGCTGCATTGAACACATAATAATTCCCTCAATTTGGTTATTTACTGTAATCTATGGTAAATATGTAACTGTAACAAGGAAACATTCAAAAAGGTGTTGTCTTCAAAAAATATTGAAAAAAAAAAAAATGTCATTCTGCTTTTCATAAAACACCAGAAAGTGAAAAAGTTATCGGCTGAAATGAATTACAGCGACCACAAAAAAAAATTATCAGAATTAAGCATTTTTGTTGATAAGTTCGCTAGCCCCGAGATTGGCATGTACGATCAGAACCGTGTGTTTTGCTTCTCCGTTAAGTACTCAAAATCAATCGCCTAACAGTGTGAAATCGCCAAATATGCTTAATTTTGATATTTTTTTGTAGCCGCTGTAATTCATTACAGCTGATAGTTTTTTTTCAGTTTCTGGTGTTTTATGAAGAGCAGAATCACATATTTTAGACGACATCTTTTGAATGTTTCCTTGTAAGTAGTATGAAGTGGCTAATCGGACCGTTGGTGCGATTAGTGTACAGGCTATTCGGACCATCTTTTCCAAGGAGAATAAGTTATCGCTGATAAAAGAGTAAAATTTAGAAATAATATAATGTGTCTCGTCCCCGTGCATGAAAAATTATCTTTTTTTTTGAGTGTGGGAGTGGGGTAGAGATTAATTATTTTCACAGAAATTTTGTACTCTAAATGGTGCTAAAATTCTTCATAAAAGGGCAATAACTCAAAATAATTTTTATCAAGCAAAAATGAAAATAATAAAGATTTCGAAAATTGAATAGTAAAAATAAAAAATTCAACATGAAAACAGATCTTAGTAAATGAGTATTTTTAATGTTTAAAAAAATCTTCGCAATATGTTTGTTTATGAATATGCATAAATATGAATAAATGTATAACATATGAATAAATCTGCAGATTCAACTACATAGATGTCATTTGGTTTTTTATTTCTTTTCCTTTCCTTAAAAAAAAAAAAAAAAAAAAAAAAAAAAACCATTCCAATATAATTCGATACAAACCAAACCCAATTTTCTATACAAATATATGTATGATTTTTCTGAAAATGGCTTTTGTACTTATTTTGTAATGTTTTCTAACAGCAATGTTGAAATAAACATGAACTGCAGATCAATCGCATTATACACTTTAAAAATGCTAAAAGTTTGAATTTGTAGAAACAAGCAAAATCATTAGTATATTACAGAAAAAATTCAAGATCAAACAAGCAAAATCATTATTATGACCAGCGCAACAAGGTAGCCTCCACACTAATCGCCCCGATGGTCCGAATAGCAACGGCCGTAAGTAGAAATTACTATATTGTATTTTTAAATTAAATAAACTGCTTTGTGCATTTTGGTTAATTGTTTAAAAGCATAATTAATTTTCCCAAACTTACTTATTTCATAAATTATTTTATAAATTCACAGATAGGGTACCATTTTAAAAAATCTCGATTAAACCCTGATATGAACATTGTAGAAGTGATCCAATGTATGTAATATGTTGTATTATCCTATATGTATATTAATACAGTGACAGTAAAACCTCGTTAACGTGAAAAATCTGAAATACACCAATTTAGAATTTTAAAGAAAAAAAATTCTACTATGCACACAATTTAGGATCACAAACCTTTCACCATTTGTGCTATAAATTTTTATACATACAGTCAGTCACAAAAATCTACATACACTGATCAAAATAAAGGTTTTTCAAAAAGCAATTAAACTTCAATTTTAAAAATCATATCACTCCTTCAGTTTTCTCTAAAAAATTTGTTTTCCATAATAAAAATATTCAGAAATAATAATTTCTAGGTAATTTTGTGATTTGTATACTAATTATCAAGTCGCAAAAGTCTGCATACACCTGATTGACAGACGGAAAAAAATCTGCATACGAAGTTATTTTGGAAGATTGTCTTAGTTTGATGTTACACGTTTCGTTATCTATTCTAATCTTCATTTCCCGAGATTTTTTGACATTGTAACTTCAACAAAATGAGTCAGGGAAAGGAAACATCTTTAGAACTTCGAAATATTATAGTAAGAATGAAATGTGAAAAGAAATCTTATGCAGAAATTGCAAAAATTGTAAGAAAAAGTCGGTCAACTGTTCAAACAATATACAGAAATGATGTTATGCGTGTAAATGTGCTCAACAAATATCGATGTGGTTGTCCAAGGAAGCTTAATGATCGTGATGCAAGAACCATAGTAAGAAAAGTGAAGAAAAATCCGAAAATTAGTGCTCCAAAATTAGCGAATCAAATTGCAACAGGTAGTGGAAAGAAAGTGCATCCATAAACTGTTCGTAGAATTCTTCGATCAGCCGGCTACAATGGTAGAGTTTCTAGACGAAAGCCGTTCATTTCATCTACTAGCAAACAAAAGAGACTTGACTTTGCTTCTGCACATATTGACCAAGATTTTAATTTTTGGAAAACAGTTGTTTTTACAGACGAGAGTAAGTTCAACGTATTCGGGAGTGATGGCCGCGGAAAAATCTGGAGGAAAAAAAACACAGAAATGAATCCCGAGAATTTGATTCCAACTGTGAAACACGGTGGAGGCAGTGTTATGGTTTGGGGAGCAATGGCGGCCGCTGGAGTGGGCAATTTAGTGTTAATCGATGGCATAATGAATCGATTTGAATACCTGAAGATTTTGCAAGACAATCTATTTCCATCGGTTCGAAAATTGGGACTTGGGAACAACTTTGTCTTCCAGCAAGACAACGACCCAAAACATACAGCGAAGATTGTTAAGGAATGGCTACTCTATAAAACGCCTAAACAGCTCCATTTGCCGCCACAGTCCCCAGACCTTAATCCCATCGAGCACCTTTGGGAGGAAGTTGATGGGAGAGTTCGGGAGCAATCGGTAACAAGCAAGGAAACCCTAAAGAAGGCAATAGAGCTTGCATGGTCTCAAATTACACCTGAGACGACAAAAAATCTGGTTATGTCGATGCCAAACCGAATTCAGGCAGTTGTTACTTCAAAGGGAGGTCCTACAAAGTATTAATGTTACATTTTTCGGCATTTAATTCTGAAAGTATGTATTGTTCTGTCTCTGTATGTAGACTTTTGTGACTATGTAATTTAATATGTTGTTAATTTTTGTTATATTTTAAAGAATTTGTTCATAATTTTTTTTGTTAGATATGAGTTATTATCCAAGATGTTAACGAAAATAAAGTTGTATATTCAAAAATATGAGTAAAGGGCTAGATCTGCGAAAATTAGCGGGTGTATGTAGACTTTTGTGACTGACTGTATAAACTATTGGCTTAATTTTATGAGTGGTAAAAATATTTTATCATGTGCTACTGATATGAGAGAAGATTATTCTCAGATAATGAAAAATTCTTCTAAAATGTTAAATTTTAATTAAGATTATTTTTTTGCTTTAAAAACAAAGTGAATGAATCTTGCAATTACGCCCTGTGATGTTTATTTTTCACAGGATTACTTTTATTTAAAAGGCAAACAAAATGATTAACTTAAAAATATATATAAATTAAGCATACACTTTTAAGTAAATTGATAGCTTAATTCATGTTTTATAAACTAACAACCTTCAGCCCAGTAGCAGAAATTTCTTTATTTATCCATACAAAACAAAATTTATCTGTGATTCAGAAATGCCTTATGAAATCAGATATCATAAAAGCAGTATAGCAATTAATAAATTATGTAAAATTTATATAAAAAAAGAAAAATAAGAATATGCAACAAGTACAGTAATCAAAAAAAATAATGCAAATTGTATTTAAGTATTTTTTAAACTTAGCGTTTCTTTCTGAACTTTTAACTTAATTTGTAAAGCTTTAAATAATCTGCACCACTCACTACAATGCTGCACCGTTTCTGCTACTAGCACCTTAAGTAAAAAACCAATTATATAAATATCAAGCATATGTATAAATACAGTAGATGTTTCATGATAAAACTATATTTTAATTAGTATACTGCAGTTAACATATATGATTACATATAAACATATTAAATGACTTTATACATTAAGCAAATTGTTTTGCATACAAAAATCGTATATCTTATCAATAAATAAAAAAACTTACATTATAAGTCATCAATTCTTTCACCAACATGACTATATTTATTTGACTTTTGAATTTTAAGTAGAATTTCCTTATTATTTTGAAGTTTCTTATAAAATTCTACACAATTGAAATTAAAGTTAGTTTTCACAACTAACATGGCTTTCAATGTTGAAATTTTTATTTTACTTTTTTCAGAAGTCCACATTTTGTTCATTACTGAAAACACTCTTTCAACCGGAGCGTTTGTTCCGGGTAAACACATGATAAACTCAACTAATTTCATAATACTCTCACACACAATAGAATTTGTTTTAAAATGGGAAAATATTTGTAGCCATCTTTCTTCCATACATACATTACTTTCATTCCACTCATTGATTTTATTAGGTTCAATGAGAGATTTAATGTGCACATATTCATCATATAATTTTGAATCGTCAATGTTGAGCTGTGGCATGTCATTCAAGTACTGTAAGCTAACATTTATGTCTTTCCACTCTGGTACAGTTTTTAAAGCTACCCAAGAAAAAGATTCAAACATCTTGAAAGGTACGATCCACTTTTCTAAATACTGATTACAATTCGAGTAAAATTCTAAAACACAGTTTTCTTCCTCTTTATCTTTAAAATGTTTAACGTCATTAGGTAAAAATTTGTCGTTCAGCCTATTTTCATACTTTTTCTGCAAATCATTCAGTATTCTGAATGCTTGAAAGGCAGTGACATGTTGCCCTTCTGCTTGCTTTACAGCATCATTAAATATAATTGCTTGCATATGGACAAAACGGAGCCAATATAGTGCGTTGTCATCACTAAAAAAAGTTTTTAAAATTACAGGGCACATCTTTTGGGATAAAAAATAGGTTTTTAAAGGTACAAACATGGCAATCAATCTATCTAGAGCAGGAAGTAATGATAACCATCTGGTTTTACAGTACCCCAGTACTTCTTGATACTGAACAGAAACATAATTACAAAAGTCCTTAAGCTCTTCAACACGAACAGTGTAAATGTGAAAATGTGAATAAATTTTCACAAGAATAGTTTCAACGTCTACAGGAAGACAATCAACAGCCGACTGTAATGTGTTGTTGATTATGTGGGCTGCACATCCAATTCCTAAAATATTTTGTCCTAAATTCAATTTTAATTTTGTAAAAACATTATTTGTTCCATTTCTAGAACATCCGCCGAAGTTCATATTTGTGTTATCTGCACAATAAGCAATTAATTTACCTTCCAATTTCTCAGTTTTCAAAATATCTAATATGTAAGACGAAACCAAGTCTGATGTTTCCCCACCAAGGCTTTTCAATTGTAAAAGCTTCACACGTACACCTTCCTCAGAATTGTAGTATCTTACCATGATTGGAAACACTTTAATATTTCCATGATTAGATGCATCAGAAAATATTGAAATAAATGATGCTTTTTGCAGTTCTGACCTTAGTTCCTGCAACACCCAAGGCTCAAAAACATTTTCTACAATGGCTTCACATTTCGTTCTGGCACAGGAATAGCTTGGATCAAGAACATTTTTTAAGATTTTGGACATGCAGTCCATATCTCTGAATGACTGTGAATGTTTTACATTATGATAGGCAAAAACGCCCTCAGCCAGTGCAATTTTCAAATTGGCATTATTGCCTGAGAGAAACATTTTCATTGAATTCTGTGCTGATGTAGATAACGATGCTTTTTTATGTTTTTCTGTATTCATGTGAGTAGTAATGTGGTTTTTACCACCACTGGCAATAGAAAATGATGATGTACATATCTTACAAAATACAACAGTCTCTGAACGTTTTTCCAAACATGGGTACAGTTTTTGCAAAGTGTCATTAAACGAGCATTTTCGCTTAGTCGCCATAACGACAAACATCAAATTACTAAGTACCACAATTAAAATTAAAAAACTAAACTCACCACTAAAATAAAGCAATGAAATGAAAAAAGATATCAGAATCACGATCTAGAATACAACGTGCTAGCTATCGATGTTTACAGATTTGATCATTACTCAGTCCACACCACGGATTCTTCCGTGGTCTACACTCATGTTGTTGTTGTTGGGGTTTTTATTGAGACCTATAGCTGCTGGGGCTGTTGTCTCAACTGTTACAAAGATTCCCGGAAATTGCAGAGTAGCAGAGGAGTAAACTAAACATCTACGATCTATATATAACACAGATTTTCAAGTCTTGCTACCGAGGGCTAATTCGTTTTCGAGATTCAAATCAAATATGACTATAATGTTGGTTGGCTGGTTGTATTCAAAATGGAATTTGATATCGAACTTTCATAATCGAACTAATAAAAATGCAAAGCATCAAAATTTAAGAACACCGATTTTTTGTTCATAAAAATGGGGACAATTGGGGACAGACGAAGGAAAATGTGGTCCCCAGTCACTGCTTTTATTTTTGGGGACAGATGGTCGAAAATGGGGACAGTCCCCGGAAAATGGGGACGTTTGGTCAGCCTAGTTAAAACACAAAAAATTAAAACTTCATGTTCATACAAGCAAGTATTCTAATACGGCAGAGATTAATTATTGTCTGTCCTTAACACTCCTTCCGTTGAAATAGCTTGCATCACATTGGACAATTCAGGATTTAAAAAAAAATGAAACTTAGTATGATACACTATAACTCAATTTTTAAGATGTGTCTATAGTTTGCTCAATAATATAAAGAGTTTCTTAACACCAAATTTTTATTACCGCAGTACACAGTATTATGAATTTTATCAAAGTTTAAATTGAGCTAAAGGGTACTTTATATGTAGCAAAATAACTAAAAATTATACTTATTTATACAGCATTTCTTCCTTCAAGAAGTAACGGAGGCTCTCTACTTTTCTGAGGGACTTGTCTTTGTGAAGCTCTTTTCGGATTTACATCACAGTCGAATCCAGGGATAGCACAAAATTTACAGAACTCCGTTTACTGATCATGTCATTGCTTTCCTCGCTAGGTCAAGATACGACTAACATCCTTCAAGGCTCCATAACGACTGTACAGAGCTATCCATCGACTCGGGGCTCAAGTGGAGAATTCCTTTCATCATAAACTATTCCACTCCAGTGGGTTATCAATTCCAACAAGAAATTCCCCTTCATAACAGCAAATTCGGGACTGCGCTTCAAATAAGCCATCGTGTAAAAGAAGCAGTGACTCCAGACTTTAAGCATTCATGAAGATTATTGATAGATTCCATATGACACTAAGATCATTGTCAAACGTAAAGTGAAGAAAGTCGTCTGACAAAGGTAATACATCAAATGATGAGCAGCCTAAAGGTAAGAATGCAAAAGGGCTTCTATAATAAGACCCCCATTGAGGGCATAAGCCCCAATCCCCCTTTTTTTTAGAGAGAGCGTTATCGACGATGCAGGATGGATATCCTGCATAGTCGATACCACCGCCTCAATTAACTATTCTCCCGCCTTATTTTGACCAAACCGACGAATGTTGAAATTCAAGAAAGGGAAAAAACTGCGACGCAAAACACAAGCCAATCAGCGACTACAACGCCTTTGCCGATCGAGTCACTGTACATGACAAGGCAGACTGATAACTTTATTGTGAAAATTAGAACAGAATAAAAGAGATGAAAAAGGCTAATAAAGACGACAAATCTCATTAAATTAAAAAAAAAAAAAAAAAAAAAAAAACAATTAAAATTTAATGTAAAAATTGAACAATTTTTGAATTACACTTTTTTTTTTTTTTTTTTTAAAGGGAAAAAAAAAAAAAAAGATTTAATCATAACATATGCAAAAATGAGAACTTATCATCATCCAGTTTTGAAAATGGTTCGCTGTCATTACACCATAAAAATTTACCTTTATTATAATATAACTCACATTCATGATATTCTACCATTTTTTAATGATTTTTTAAAAAAAATTCTGCGTTGTTTCAATTTTCACTTGAATTAGCTTCTTTTAATAACTTAAGTGCTGCATCATTCGTTTCATGGAATATATTAACAGCGTACTGAACATTTTGTCGATCCAAATTTGATAGGTATAAACATTGGTAGGACAGTTTGTGGCCCATTTTAACAATTGCTGTTTTAGTTCCCAATCATACTCTAGGTATGGGGAAAATATTATGAACAGTGTATATAGTAAAAACAGAAGGAAAAAGAGATGAACAGTTTAATAATAAAATCAGATGTTGTAGTAAACCCTCTTTTAAAAAGTTTGTCAAATAATAATGACGATTAATACCTAAAAGGCTTGTCAGATTTGGTGAGGATGAAGTAAAATAATGTCTATAGAGATGACGAAGGCAAGGACAATCAGTGAGAGAATGGCGAATGGTAAGTGTCCTAAAATCTTTTTCATATCATTCTTCAAAGTTAAAAATACTTTTATTGCCTATTAATTATGAGGGAATTTATTTTTAAATGAATAGAATAGCATTTAGTGCTATGTAGAATTTAAAGTTAACTTATAAGTTAAAATATAAACAATACAATATAGTGTCTTAATCTAATGTGTAAAGATAATAAAATAACTTTATTCAAAGATATAATTTACCTTTATTTTCAAATATTTTTGAAGCTATATATTTTCATCTAATCTATGAAAAAAAATTCATAACTTTTGTTTACATTTTTTAACGTATCTCTCGTGGCAGTTGATGTCCAATATGGCGGTATTTACTGTAGCGACCCATAGATGGTGTGCGTGATTAGCATCGTCTGTTGTCATGGTAACGGATTACGTACAATGGGTTTGCCGATCAAATTGCATAAAGGAAAAACGTGTAGCCTTTTGAATGGCTGTTTCAGAATCCTGCTGTGGTTGTATATAAGGAGGTACTGAATTATTTCTCTCTCACTTATATTTTTTTCGTTAATCATGTTGCTTTAAGCATTAGATTTATTTTCAAGTTATTTTCAGTTTACCTCAAAGTTTGAGCGTAATGTTTTATTTAAGTTCAAGTTGCAGTAATTGCTGAAGTTGTAGTAATTGCTGAAGTTGTTTTATGGCCAGCATCCTTATTGAATCTCTTGTTAAGTTTTATACTGCTAAATAAATATTGTTATTGTTACTAAAACTCTGTTTTACTTAAAAAGCTGCACACTGGATTTTATATTAAGATGAGCTAAATGAAGCTTCCACAGCTCTGCTAAATTTTTATAAAAAATGTTAGACAATAAGTTTAGTCTACATTAGTAATGTGAATTAGAGTGACATTTCGGACACAAAGGTTCCTGTTCTCCGAGAAGCAGGTTCCTGTGTGTAAGCCTCAAATGTCCAATTCTAAGACGGATAACAATAACATGTTTTCTAGTATTAAGAACAGGCCAAATCGCAATCTGTGGTTTTATCTCATGTAATTTGTTATTTGTCCGGTAATGCCACTCTCTTTGCCAGATGTTTTTTGTAGAATTTTTAATAGCATGCTTAATATCATATGGAACTGGATAGTCCAACAAAATAAAATGTCAAATCCCTTTTTGACAAGGTCATTATAAGTATTTAACACAGAGATAAAAGTAGGGTTACAAGAGGTAGAGGAAAGTGAATTGATGGCACTCTTTGAGTCTGTATAAATTATGATTTTTTTATGATTGAGATGAAATGAAATTAAGAGCAGTTTCAATTGCTAAAAACTCTGCAAAGTAAATGGAAAATGAGTTATGCAATTGATAACTAAGAATGATTTTATCAGAAATGACACCACAACCAACTTTGTCACTGGTTTTAGAACCAACTTCCAAACAGTCCTGATAATCATTCCGATGAGTAGTGTAAAGGGTCAGAAAAATAGAGGTGTCTGTATTAGACTTGTCGAAGGTATAAAAACGGTGAAGGGAAGAAATAACCTGGAAATTCCAAGGAGTCAGGTTTAAAAGAGACCTAGGATGAACTTTGGTGGGAAGATGAGAATTGCCAGCTAGATAGTTCTTAATGCTAAACCCAAAATGTGGGATGCATGAGGGACAATTTTGAAAAAAATTATGATTACTATTATTTATATGAGGATGAAGTGGATGATTAGAATGTGATAATGTAATTGCACAGAGAGTTGTTGTCTGATATCAGTAAGAGATGGTTCCACACAATCGGCATACAAACTAAGAGCTGGGGAAGTACGAAATGCACCTGAGCAGATTCAAAGGGGGCTGTGTGGTGTACGGTATCCAGTTTTTTAAGGTAAAAGTTAAAAGCTGAACCATATACTTCACAAGCATAATCCATTTTTGAGCGGATTACTGCACAGTAGATTTTAAGCATCGAAGGAAGATCTGCACCCAAAGAAGTATTTAAAAACTTTTAAAAGATTTAAAGTTTTGTCACATTTAGTCCTTAAATATGAAATATGTGGGATAAAATTGGGTCTTTTTTGTCAAAGATAACACCCAAAAAACGAGCTGTGTCAACAACAGAAATAGGTCTGTCATTAATAAAAATCTCTGGATCAAGATGAAGATCTCGTTTGCGACTGTGTTTTGCCAATTGAGAAATTAAAACCATTTTCCTTTGTCCATCTAGCAATTTTATTGATGTTATGCATTCAATAAAACGCATGTCCTTTCCCTGGCAAGAAATTTGCAGATCATCTACATAGAAAGTACATCAACATTTTGTGGCAATTGGCTAAGAATATCATTTATTTTTATGGAGAAAAGTGTAATGCTTAAAACACTTTCTTGAGGAACACCCTCTTCCTGGAAATAAAAATCAGACTAAACTGAACCAATGCGAACTTCAAAGCTTCTGAGTTAAAAGAAAATTTGAATAACGATTGGTAGATTTCCCGGGAGTCCAAAATAAAAAGGTCCCTTGAAATGCCATGTTGTCAAGTTTTATCATATGCTTTTTCAATATTAAAGAAAACGGATACCAGATGGTTACGCCTAACATACACAGTTTGAATATTTGTTTCAAGTAACAAGAGATTATCAGTGGGAGAGAGAACTGAAACCACTCTGCCATTTAGAGATTAAATAATTTTTTTCAAGAAAAAAACACAAGCCTAGTTTTTCACCATTTTTTCCAGTATTTTACAAAGACAGCTGGTAAGAGCAATAGGCCTATATTTATTTGGACAACTTGCATATTTACCAGGCTTTGGAAACCCAGGCCAAGCAACTGGGAATATTTGTTCTGTTCCAATCCTATTATAAAGTTGAAGTAGAATTTTGAGAGATGGTTTAGATAAATGTTTGTTCATTAGGTATGTAATACCATCTAGTCCAGGTTCAGTTTTATGACTATGTTATTATTAATCAAAAAATATACTTACCAGAATCAGTATGATATTTATTTTGCTTTTCATTCACTTAATTTGTTTAAATTGATGTCAATATTTGTGTTGGCACATTGCAGTTGATGTTGCAGATTTTTGTCACTGATGCCCGTGATTTTTGTTTTGTGTATTTCATTTTTCAAAAAAGAAAAAAAAAAAAAGATTCACAAACATATGTCAATCCAAAAGCACTTAAAACATTTTGTGCTAGGTTTCTCAGATTAAAGAATTTTTCTTTTGTTATTTACTTATTATAAAAATCAGTTTTTGATTCTGTTGTTGTTGTAGGGGATATGCATTGAGACCTATAGCTACTTGGGCTGTTGTCTCAACTGTTCCATAGTCATAGGTCTCCAGAAAATAACAGAGTGGTTAAACCACTACAGTCAACTTTTATTCACAGATTTTTCAAAAGCAGTTGATGGAATGCAGAAACTCGAGGGTGGAGTGACGAAAGTTACTTGATAAACAAAATTTTTGCATGAAGACTGGGAAAGAACTAAAGTTATCACCATTTAGCAAAGCACCGAAATGATAGATGCGATTCTGCCGATAGCGATCACAAGATAAGATAATGTGTTCAATGGAATCAAACACACAACAGCGATCACACATGCCAGTGTCAGTAAGATGAAAACGATGTAACAGGGCTGGGGTTATAATCATCTTACAAAGAAATCGGGAGATCAGCACATCATCCCGTCTATTGGTAGACCAGGAACTAGTAGTTTTGAATGGGGGAATTTCTCCATGTGAAAGCACATATTTACTCTGATGAAAATTATGAGGGATAGACTCTTTGAAACATTTTGTAGAATAGTTGATAAGATCCTCGGGAGAGATCCAGTCCATAAGAACTTCCGAGGGGCCAGTGTCTTTTGCAATTCTATCAGCTTTTTCGTTGAGGGGGATGCCCCTGTGACCAGGGACCCACACCAACCGAATACTAGTAGCAAAGCATGAGGCACCATAAATTTTATTGTGAAGCCAAAGTATGATTCGAGGAGATTTGATGGAAACAGATTGAAGAGCTGTTAGGACAGACAGGCTATCCGTAAGAATTATAAAGGAAGAGCTTGAGGAAGCAAGTTCATCAAACACAGCTCCGATGGCCAGAGCTTCAGCAGTGAAGATGGAATTTATGTGAGAAATCCTGTATTTAAAATGAGAGACAGAGGAGCAGCCAGCAATAGCTGTTAGGGTGGGAGATTTAGTCGCATCAGTTGCAAAAATGTCGTGGCTGGACGAAAATCCAGAGATAAAGGCTGAGAAAAAAAACTGGATGATAATATCATTCAAAGTCGTGTTCTGGAAGGGGAGGTCGGAAAGGTGAAAATACATTCCCGTGAGCAATGGGCTGTGGAAACTGGAAAATCACCAAACTCTCTAAGCAGGAGCTGATCTCATCTAGCCCATCAATGCCATGCAGAGAGAAGTCGATCTGAAGGTTTTTGTGAGAATCGTTGGCTTCATTCAGAAAGCTCCAAAGAGGGGACCAGGTACGAGGCCAAGATGGCGGATCCAGAATCTTAGCGAATGCAACTGGATTTTATTGCTTATAGACAGAACATCAGCATGTTTGTGAAGGAGAGCTATGGGAACCCAAAGGGGAAGACCCAGAGCCGTCCGAAGACCACAGTTATGAAAAGCTTCAAGTCTCTAAATTAGAGAGGCACTCACCATGGAAAGAGTAGCAGCACTATAATCTACCAGGCGCCCGATAAAGCATAACTAGGTGATGTGACCTAGCACCATAACTTCTCTGAGAGAGGGCCTTGAGGAAGTTAATTCTTTTAAAGGTTTTCAACCGCAGGTATTCAACATGCTTCTTAAAACCACCCTGATGAGAGAAGATAAAACCAGGAAATTTCACATCATCTGACCAATTGATGAGACCGCCGTTAAAATGAAAATCACAGTCGCCCTTTCTGCGAGAAAAGTTAATAGCGTGGCATTTATCCGGCCGAATGGAAAGCTTCCAGTAAGTGCACCAACGGGAAACAATCTGTAGGGCAGCCTGTAGCTTCCTGTGACAATAACTTAAAGAATCTCCCAAGCAATAAATAAAAATATCATCGGCGTAGACTAAACACCTAGTATTATGATCCAAAACTTAAAAAAAATCAGATAAAAAAAATTGTAAACAAAATAGGGCTGAGGACCGCGCCTTGCGGAACCCCGTGCCAAGAAGAGTGAGGAGACGAAACCACGCCCCTCCAAACAACTTTGATAGAACGGTCAGACAAAAAATTATGGATCCAACGGAGCAAATTGCCCGTGATACCAATTTGAGCGATTTACAGCTGAAAGCGCTGCCGCTGAATGTTGCACTCTGAAGATGCCGGGGGCCTCCGGCGAAAGCGACTGAGATGAAGCCTTGAAAGTAAGGTTTTTGCCATTTATTCAATAACATTTTTTTCTTAAATGCTTTGACCTGATTAAAAGCATCAATAATTAAATTATCTTTCCCTTGTAAGGATACATTTAATTGATTAGGTGTTTCCACAATTTCAACTAAAAAGCATAAATCCAATAGCCACTTACTATTACTTAATTCTGGGACTGGCTTGTGCTTCTCACTCATAAATAAATCAATTTCTTGACGTAACTCAAAACATTGTCGCAGACATTTTCCACAACTACCTGACATGGCTGAAATATAATTACGTCCCCATATTCAGCGTCTAATTCTGTTAGAAATTCTTTGAACTGTCGATGCGAAAGTGCATGTGATTGAATATAATTTTACTGTTTTTATAACAACTTGCATAACATGACTCATCGATAATACTTGTGCGCATAAATGCTCTTGGTGAATCAAACAATGAATAATAATTAGATCTTAAGTTTTAATGTTGTTTGATTCTAATTTATTATTTAGTAGTTTTATAGCTCCTTTCTCTTTATCAATCATAGCTGCTGCGCCATCAGTTGATACCCCAGAAAAAGTTTTCAAATTCAAATTGTTTTTATGTAAACTACTTTCGACAGCCAGGAAAATATCTTCTCCTTTTGTTGTGCCCTTCAAACTAATCATATTTAGCATTTCTTCAGTTATTTGAAAAGATTCATTTATTCCATGAACGAATATTACAAGTTGAGTAGTGTCTGAAATGTCTGTGCTTTCATCAAATGCCAATGAGAAATATTTAAAATTTTGAATTAAATCACACACATTTGCAACAATTTCATTTGAAATGTCGTCAATTTGACGACATACTGTTTGCCGAGATAAACTGATATTAGAAAACAATCTTATATATTAAAACACAAAGGTATTTCTTTAAGACCAAAATCACACAATTTGGGTATGCACGAAAAATTATGAACCAATTTGGAACGGGAATATTCCTTTCCCTTTATGCAGTACAATATGAACATCGATGATAGAGATCAAGCAGACGACATTGATATTTCACATGTCTATAGCAGACGCCAGATTAAAGGTCAATAACAAAAACAATTCACATGATTAATTCATTTATTTATACTTTCCAAGGAAGTATATTAAAAACAAAGCTATTCGCGAATACTTATCAGCTACCGTCGTACACAGGATAATATTTCAAGAGTTTCTGTGGTGCCATCTGTTACCATAAAAACATACCATACCATACTTCTAATATTTTTTTCAATTTCTTAAAAGAAAAAAAAAATCCTTTAACAAATTGTCAGAGTTTATTGTTCTTTAAAAGTTAACTTCTATCAGTTGAAAACTTTGTTTAGAAAAAATGAAGATGTTTAAAATCAAAAGAGGTATTAATATTATTATATTTTTTTATTTTTTAATCTAATTTTAAATTAATCTCTGATATTTCATTTCAGTACTATATTACAGGAAAAATAATTTTAAAAGAATAACCTTAAAAATATTGATATTTTATATGAGTAAAAATTTGCATAGTATAATTTATTATTAAAAATTTAATGAGCAAATTAACTTGCTAAAGTGTTAAATTCATTCTAATTTATTTCTTTTTAGCGTTAAACTTTTGTTGAAATATACTATTTTGATACTAAAAAAATAAATAAGTTGTAAATGTATTCAAAATTCTGTGAATTTTATGAGATAAATTTAAAATTTCTCTCATGCTAGAATTTCAGTGTATATTTATGTAAATGAAAACAGAAGATTAAAAAAAAAATGATTTAGTAGAAAATTATCTAATTAAAAATAATCAGTGTGTTGCAGACATGACAGAATGTTTACCTCTTGGTTTTCTGCTTATAATAACTTCTAAGTCAGGGATATTGCATTAAAACATCAAATTTGACTTATAGGCAGTTTAAATATTAAATAAATTATCACTGTTGACTCATTTTAATATATTTTTTCATTTTAAACTTATTTTTTTAAAAAAAGTAGATGTTCATCTACAGTAGAGCGCCGATTATCCGAATCAGTCGGGACCGAGGACGATCCGGTTAACAGTAAATCCGGATAATTGGACAACTTATAAAACGGCCAAATCAACATTTTTAGATAACTTCCAGGCTTAGTTCTGGTAATTGTAGTAGTGCCTATTTAGCATATTACAAATGGAGTGGAATTACAAATGGAATTTAACATTTTTCTTACCTGATTGGCTTGAGATGTTCTCTAGAGTTCCTTCTGTGAAAAAAATGCTTCAAGCTTGCACTATTAATAAAAAAATATAGATTTTCTGCAGTTAATAAGCATGTTTTTTTCACACTATCATCTTTAGAATGTAAACTGTTCTTCTTGTGTTGCCATTTTCATAAACATACTTTTTTGAAATTGGAAAATGTTATTAAAAACTTGAAAAATATTGTTACAAAAATTGGTTTAAAAAATTCTAGTCTAATTATATTTACTTAGCATTATTTATAAAGTGACCCCTTTTACCCAACGACCCCTTTTACCTAGAATGTTGTTATCTTGTACTAAATTAGTGCTGTTATTATCTTGCACTGTATTTTATCTTGTACTAAAGTGTTTGGCACAGCATCTCTTATTGTGGACCTTGTGTCATTAAGAATCAACCAACCAACCAACCTTTTTTCAGCAGCCATATCCCTTAATCTTTTTAAATGTAGTAATTGAAAAAGGAGTGATTTCGACCGTCTTCAGATAATCTAAAGATAAAAACTGATTTTCGTTGGATTTTTTTTATGGTGGTGGTGGTGGGGGAGACTGGGGGGAAAAATGCACCTTGATCGATCCGGTTAATCGGCACTCTACTGTGTTTTAAAAATAAACACAAGTAACACATATACTATATTATAATTTATTAATTATATTATTTATCATTAAAGCAATTCCTACATCATAGGAAAAAAAATGTGCCGAATTATCAGGTGATGGATCACATGGCAAAGTGGATAAATATGAATCTACTGAGATCGTTTCAAAGTGTGGCTTCTCTAACTATTTGAACTTATTTTCAGCAACAAGTTAGAAATGATGCTTAAGTTTTATGTTTTTCTCATTCATTGATATTACCTGACCAGGCCACCAGTGGTCGTCAAAATAGTGCTATCCATTGGCCTTCTTCAAAAGCCTTTTCAGAAGTTGATGTCGGATGAAGTGATGTAGCAGCATGCTTTGGTGTTATTTTGGGAAATACTGTGGCCTGATGCATGATTTGGAGACTTGAAAATGGAGAATTCTACTGAGTTGAATGTTTTTGGATGAATAAAATGAAGTGTCCTTGTATTTGGTATAGATTTGCACAAACTAAAACATTCTTTGAACTTTAGTGTGTCTCGCTCAATAGTATTTTAGAAAATATGTACATTAAAATAAGTATTTATTGTATTAAATAAAACTTTCTTGATTAACAATCACAATGATCTGCTGAATAACTGCAGTTAGGAAGCAAATGTATAGATAATTAATATTTTTTTACCTAAAACTGTTTATTGTCCCAATTACCTGCAGATTATCTACAGTTTCGTGCAGTTTTGAATCTTTTCTGTAGTTTTTCTGCAGATTTTTTTTAGCTGGAGAACAATTTTAATAACAGTAAATTTCCTGCTCATGAAAATGGAAACAAAATATATACCATAAAATCACTATTATAAGCCATCCTCCCCCCCCTAAAAAAATAAGCCCCCTCCCCACTTTTAGGCAATTTTAGATTTTTTGCATAATCCTAAAAATAAGCCCCCCTCTCCATTTTTTTAATTTTGAGCAAAAAATTATTTTCTGAAATCATATTTAATGATTTTAAATAAATGTATTCTTTTAAAATATTTTTAACCGCAAAATTTATTAACTCCTTTCTTCTCCTTCTGTTTTAACAAAATAACAATGAGGTGGGAATGAGAACTATGAAATAAGTATAGATATATATTGAAATTGTAAACCTATTTTCCGATAAATGGCAGCACCAGTCTTAATTCCAGAAAATGTTCTTACAGGCTTCCTCAATATTCATTAATAATAATAATTGAATTTATAAGTAAACCTTTCTTTATTTACCTTTCATATACTAAAGAATAAATAGAGTTCTTTTATTTACTTAATAAAGATTACATTTAAAAAAAATATATTAGCTTTTCTTTTAATTTAATTATTTTAATTAAAAAGATTGATGTCATATTTTTGTAAAATGTTATGTTTAACAATAATATATAAAATGAGTTTTATGCATTTAATATTCACCTAAATATATACTCTTATTAATTTATAAACACTAAATTAATGTTTGATAACCTTTCAAGATTTACCTTGCCTTTAGTTTATCAAAATCAGTATATATTTTTTTAATTAGTCTTTCATATTAACCATATGAAAAAATTAATTTAAATTATCAATTTAAATTAATTGGTGGTAGATGGTGCCACCACAACTTTTTAAAAAAGAAATTTTTAATAATCCTGATTATAAGCCCCTCTACTTTTTACTGGTTTTGTATTTGAAAAACGGGGGGGGGGGGGGCTATAATCGGGATTTTACGGTATATATTTATTTAAGGAGTAATTCTTTAAATAAATAATCCTGTAAACATGGGATTTTTTTGCCGGTGACAGAAAATTTGGAATTAAAGAAAAAGAGAAAATAAAAGAGTTTAAATCAATCCAGCACCATAAGTATATATTTTTTTTTTTTTTTTTTTATTTATTGAGAAAACTTTAATGTATGAGCTACTGTTTTCAAAAAATCTTCAATTGATTTTTGATCAGCATCTTATTGAACGCAGTTTTTTAAAGTAATTTGTAACTTCTTGTATTTATTATGTTTGCATTTTACATGAGATAATCCTGATGCTGCCTGTTGAATTTTTGTAGCATCAACTGCAACTTCTTGGTTTTTTTTTTTTTTTTTTTTGAAGTTCATAAGTTTTTAAATCTGTGATTCCACCATTCTGTATCATTATTTGTACGTTCTAAATCATTTACAGTAGCTTCATGAACATTCCATATTTCAAGTGGGAACTCAGGAGGAGGAATCCTTCTCAGCTGGCAAGAATTATTTAATGGATTAGGCAACATTTTATATGTCCCTGTGACATAATAACTATCAAAATAATCAAGAAATGATTTTTCATCTTCTTCGGAAGCTATTTCTTTCAAATATCTTATTCCATTGGGAACATCGGTCAGTGAGAGAAAAGCAAGGAAAACCATCATTCCACAAAATTTGCTGAAACTTTCATCTTCCATGTATTTACATTTCACACCAAGTGATTGTAATTTTCTGTGCAAAGATTGGGCTAAATGATAGAAACATCCTCTAATTTTAACGTGGTTACCTAAGACATTCTTTTTTGCATTGATTGCCGCTTTTTCAAAATCCAGATGTACAATTTTAGGATCCACATAAATATCCCTATATGCACATTCTTCTATTAATATTTGTAGTGGATTTTCATAAGTGCATTGGGTCTTTCTCTGCAATACACAAAATGCAGCTCTCATGGAAAAATTATTTTTCTTGACTCCTATTATGTATAATTATGTAAAAAATTTTGTTGTAAGTCAAAATTCCCATCCATAAATCACTTATGAAGAAATTAAAATTATTTCATCCAAATGAGGAGCTCTGTTAATATTTTTTCATCACTTTGATTGTCTGTCATGGTCCGGATACCTGTAAAACAAACAAAAATTAGACAATAATTATATTACTCAAATAATATATTAATATTTAGGATAAACTTTTCTTAATCACAAAATGGGGTCCAAAGAGTAAAATTTTGAATTTGAGCCCTAATAAATTACGTATGCTCTAGGAAACTACAATACATAGTGCTAGGAAACTACAATGCCCACTAGCATACACAGTAATCAAGTGGTGTCGTCACTTTTGCGACCAATTGGTTTGATGATAGCTTTTGCAACCGCTACTATTTGAAAGAAAGTGTAGCACAGGAAATGTGTGTGTGTATAAGAGTTTAAATTTATTTATTGTTTAAATTCATTAAAATGAGTTAACAAAACTGCATTTATTTACTAAATAGAGACCCCAAACACAATTAATAAAGTTAATAAATTTGATTTATAAAGATCTTTTCTTCCATTTTATTTAATGAAAGATTTTAAGTATAGCAATAATTGTGTTTTTTAATTTGTAAATAGGTTTAATTTTTACAAAATAACTTTTTTGATTAGAAAGTAAATAAATAAATAAATAAATATAAAGAATAAAATAAGACCACACTTAAATTTTTTATATTAGTAACAATTATCTTGTAATTCAGGTGAGATAAGGGGGCAATTTTAAAGTAACATTGTGTCACACAGGAAAAAAGAGAGAGTTTAGACTTCTTTTTTTGAGTAACGCTGGTAAGCCCTTAAAGAAATCAGTAAAACTGTCATAGAACTGAATTTTTACTTAAACAAACAGACAGAATATCTTACATTTCATTAAATTTATATAGAAATCTACTTATTTTTTCTTCATATAGGAGAGAACTGTTTTTACATATCTTCATAACTGTATTTAAACAATACTCAAAACCACACACTAACAAACGTTTTTAACATATTTCGTAAAAATTGAACACATGTATTTACAGACAGCTAATTTTTAGATATGTATGACCTAAATTACTGTGAAACAAATATTACTAATATAAATTTCTTGTCTGTTATGAAATTTCTAACGTTTATCAGATGGGGAAAATCTGATATGAACCACAGCCTTCGCTCTGGATCACTTACATGAGCACAACTGACATTATTTTCAGATATGCCAAATTCTGACCACATTTTTCTGTTCCATGTAGCACCATCGGTAGTTATCACATCGACAAAAACCCTGAATTGTCTAACAGTAAAACTGCATCTAGTACAATATGGTGTAGTATCGATCCTTAAAAAAAAATAAAAACATTATGTATGAATACGTATGAAAATGAATTATAACACTTAATGTGTCTTTATATATATATGAAATAAAATTGCTTTAAAGTGTTATTTTATAAACTAACAAGGATTACTCAAAGAACATTAGTATAATATAAAAATATTAAAATAACTATTGAATTACCAGAAGCAGCTCCTTTACTAAGGAAACAACCTTTGAATGGTTGATACATCAATACTAGGGCATGGTCACCTTTCTGTGATGTCTGATGCTCAGGCGTATACTCCCCTAGATTGGTGAAGACATTTATTTTAAGGGTTTTCTTGTCGAATGCAAAACTCAGTGAGAGTTGCATCTCATCAATTAGAAGAACTCCTAAAGGATTAGATTCACAAGCATTCATTTAGATGGGTGCAATGAGAAACCAAATGCAGTACAAATAAATAGAAATCTCAGATGAAAGTTACCTCAACGATCACTAGAATCCATGAATGTTGCTTTTTTTTTTTTTAAGCAGTCAAAAATTTGGCTTTGAAAATCAAAGCATCCTTTAACATGCTTCAAATAATTTCCCAAAGTTTTAATAGATGGGACAGCCAGAATTTTATTCTCTCGTAGGTGTTCATATAGACATCTACTTTTAATGCACATCAGAAGGCATTCGTACACCCATCTATTATCATACCACATGCCTTTCATGCTTTTCACTTGGAGGCAGTTAAGCATGCCTCTATATTGAATCTTTGGAAATCTGGCAAATGGGCGATTCTTTGCAAGATAGATTTTCTGTCTTGTAATGAGCATTCTTTTTTCACTAAATCATTATTATTTTTCAATAAAGCAATCTGAAGTGAGATACAGAAATAATAGTTTATTATATGTCATATTTATATTATAATCAACCATATGAGACAGCTATATTTTATTTATAAATAAAACAAGTTTTTCTGTGAGTCTATTTCTGTAACCCAATTTCCTATCTTATATGGAAGACACAATTTTTATATATATTATACAAATATATATATATATCTAATGAGATATATAAAATTATAACATCCCTTCATATGTATTTTATGGTATTAAAATAATTTTTAAATATTAAAATTACACTGAAACACATTTAACATGAAAAATCAACACAAAATGATATAATGGTTTGAACGTATAATATGGAATCTAATACAATATTTTTCTTTTTAGACAAAAAAAAAAATGCTTTCAATCTTTAGAGGCATATTTATATTTGATACAATATATATTTTGTATTAAATATAAATTATATAATATGTGTCAGTCGATGATTATGTGTGTGTACAACATTGATGACAGGCCAAAATATTTTGTAGATCGATAAAATTTTAAAGAATTTCACCTACGTAAATTTCAATAATGAATCTGACAACAGAGAATCAACATTCCTCAAAAAGAATAATTAGATAACGCTAAATGAAGAATCTATAATATTTCGTTTTACATATCTTGCCTTCATTATTTGCAGTCCATAGTTGACTTTCGCCTGAATCAGGTTTATTGTTCAGACAAATACCTTTATTTCCCAACATACTGACCAATCGAGATTGAGAAGTATCCTTTTAACTTTGTCAGCAGATTTATGCTTTACCGTATTGGCATGTTGCATTATTAATTGAATCTTCCCGCTATTATCGATATTAACAGAAGCTTTGCAAAAAGTACAATATGCAGTGAAGTCATTTTGGCCTTTCACACACCAATCATTAATTTTAGTGCCATTACTATCAATTAAATCAAGCCAATCTTCTCTAAATTTAGTCACACCACCCAGCATTTTGATTTATAATTTCAATTCCGTAAACCACGTTCTATCCATCCACCATAAACAAACACAAGCCAAGCCACTTTGGCATTCATCCAAAATTGTGGCTGTTGCCAGTTTCATAAAAGAAAATAACTTTCGCTGAAGAAAAAAGTTCGCATTGGCTAAGTGCAACGTCATAAAATACTATGGCGTGACACACCAATTTAGCCCCTTCTTCTGACGCAGCTGAAAATGATCGCCAATCCCATCCGCAGAGGGAGTGTCAAGGAAGAAAAGCTGTTACTTTCGCTATCAATGTCAGTTTGGAAAGATATGACCATTTTAAAGATGGATGCCTTGTGGGAAAGGAAACAAGAAATCGAAATATAGGAACAAAAAATGAAAATATAAGAAAATATAGGACGTTTTTCGTGATTTAAAAAAATATATAGGAAATATGGGAACACTTTGAGCCCTGGATGAATAAAACAATAGATGAGCTAGAATTATTTTGCGATAAAAAAAAAAAGCATTTCAGTATTTGCTATTCAGCTCAATGGATGAAACCTACTAGTACTAGTTTTAACAGGAAATCAAAATAAAATTTGACAATATTAAAAATATAGGTGAGTTTTGTAATTTTTTACAAAATGTTTAACACGACAAAATATTTCGGTTCCTCCTGTTTTGTGTTATACATTTTCCACTGTAATTTTAAAATATTGAAATTTATAATATATATATATAATAATAATAATAAAATAAAACATCTAAAAAATTTATTCTATTGAATGAAAAATTAAAACATCTGAATTTTGTTATAAAAATACTTAATGTTTTTTAAATGCTTACATAATTTTCACAAGGATAAAATTGGCCAAAAGACGAAAAATCTAAAACTAAACGCAAAGGCAAGAGATTGAAACAAAGAGTTAAAATTTTGACAATAAAATCCCTATACTATATTATTAATAATTATACTTTTTAATCTTCGATCTATAAAATACAAATGATTATGTTTTACTATTAATTTTCCACATGTGAAATTTCATCTGATAGATTAATTGAAAACAAAAATTTTCCAAATCAATGTATCAACAAAAATTCTTTAATTTTCAAATAATTCAAGGTTTACAGACTTTTATTTGAACATAAGAATCAAGACACTCTACCTTGAAAAGAAAAGGCAATAGTAGATTAAAAACAGATTTTTTCTGCTTAACATGATTCTATTAAAAAAAAGTATGGCTATACAATTTGAAAAAACTGAATTTGTGTTAGGTAGTAGACCGACCATAGGAGTTCATTTGTGATATCTCATTTGACACATTATTTGGATACAAAAAACTTTTAAATATTCAGAGAAACTACTTTCAGTTTGAGATAATCCAGGATTTCTATTTTTACCCGATCATAACAGTGAGGACCCAGGGACTATCTACTTTGATAAATGAAAGAAAAAAAATAAAAATTTATGTGATCAGAGAAACTTCTTTTGTTAAGATAATCAGGGGTTTTACACTTTTACTTGATCACAACGATGGGAAGGGGGAAGAAAAAAAAAAAATTTCTGAAATGTTCAGTAGAACTGATTTCTTTTCAAGATACTTTGGTGCATCCAGGCTTTTGTATAATAAAGGACACAATTTTTTTAAGACAAGAATAATACTAATTGTTAGATATAAATTTACCAAAATTAAAATTACTAGTCCTGGTCCCTGAATACCAGAAGAAAATGTTTCAACAGGAAAAAAAAAAAAAGCCATATTGCTTGTGAGAAATTTTGCAAATAAATTCAAGACCACTAATGACCATCACTTAAATAACTATAATAAATAAATATTAATTGCAGATAAATTCAAACATAACTTACTTTTTTATCTTATATGCTCATTTTTCTTATGCAATTCGACTATTTTACAGCAAGATTTTTTTCTGTTTTCGTAACATGTGGTGGCTTCAATATTTGTCTCTTGCATCAAAAGCACCACTTTTGTGGTCGTCCACATGTGCCCCATTCACGCTTAATAAATACACAACAATTTTCATCCCTGAAACAAAAAATAAATAAAAATTACAAGACTGCAAATAATACAAAGAAAATTTTAACATAACTTGATTTGACAAAAAATTTTAGAAATAAAATCACAATACGAAACTTAATCATAATTATTTATTTGCCACATACCCTTTCTTAGCTCCAGAACAGGGTAGATATTGATGAACTTGCAAAATTAATTTTTACAAGCTGTCGACAGAATCTACAACTAAGTCCAGGTCAGCTGAGGTTTCTTTTCCATAATACTTGATCTGCACAAAAATGAAACAAAATAAGGAAAAGGAAATTTACCAAAATTAAAATTATTCCATCTTTAAACTCACCTTAATACCTAAATCCGCATCAATTATAATTTGTCTTTCAGGGGCAAAATCTATATCCCATTGTACACAAATGATAAAATCTTCATGTGATGACACAGACCAAAATTTATTTAGTTTGTGAACATCACACAAATTTTCCACCAAAACATGTATTGGACGGTGGTGAGTTTCATCCACATCAATTCCTGTGGTAATGCCAGCCATCTTTTGTTTTTTTAAAGACGTAAGTCTTTTAACAGGCGATTTTCTCTTCCTGTTTTTCCTGGATAAATAGAGAGGAAGGTCAGAAAATAATGAAGGAATGGCATCCGGTGATAAACTAGGTTTTCCTTTCTCCAGAAAGACCTCACTTCCATCTTTCATTACATGCTGATAGTGTTGAGAAATTTCCTTTGGCAAAAAGTGTAGCTCACAGACAGTATCTTTGTTGCTCAACTCCTTATCAGTACGAGGAATTGCTCGTCTCCATTTCTGAAGCTTTTCCACGTCCTAAAATAAAGTAGAAATTATATAAATAAATATTAATTGCAGATAAATTCAAACATAACTTACTTTTTGTCTTAGATGCTCATTTTTCTTATTGCTAGATGCAGTTCAACTGTATAGTTTTTTATATTTTACAGCAAGATTTTTTTTCTGTTTTCATAACATGTGGTGGCTTCAATATTTGCCTCTTGCATCCAGAGCACCACTTTTGTGGTCTTCCACATGTGCCCCATTCACGCTTAATAAATACTGAACAATTTTCTTCCCTGAAATAAAAAATAAATAAATTACAAGACGGCAAATAATACAAAGAAATATTTTTTAACATTATAACTTGATTTGAGAAAAAATTTTAGAAATAAAATCGCAACACGAAACTAAATCATAATTATTTATTTGCCACATACCCTTTCTTAGCTCCAGAACAGGGTAGATATTGATCAACTTGCAAAATTAATTTTGAAAAAAAAAAACTACGCAAAACAGGAATTTAGAGAGAAAAATAAAAAAAGTGGGCTGGTGTCCAGGCCTACACTACGACGGGTCGGGCGGTATGTCCCAGAATTTCGGGAAACGCCAATGCTCCCTGGCCGTTGGGGCAGCTGGAACACCCAAGGGGGTTGGCCATACTTAACACAGAGAGCCAACCGCCAGGCCTCCAAGACTTGCAAGGTGACAGTAGAATTAATAATAAAAATATCAAAAAATCAACTGCCACCAGTCTAAGAGAAAAAGAAGTTTGTTGCAAATTTATTATATTTTACCAAATTTTTAATGTCTTCAGGCCATTATCTATCTTTTATAAGTTCATTCACTTTTCGCTGCACAGTGGGGGTAGGATCACGTTTGAATTCAGTACAATTCTTTTTTTTAATAGTGTTTTCCATTTTTTCAATGTATTAAATAGTATCCATATAATAGCTAATTTTTTATTTGGCGAAAGATACCCCTGGATGTATGAGCAGCAAAACAACTTTCAGAGCGACATAATCTGTCACAATGCAGACATCAAAGGAAATTTGCTGATATACAATTAGGCCTACGGCAGACAGGGCAGGATTCAGAGCAGTAGTGCTCTTCTACCTTCTCGTATAATTTTTGCACACTTCACAGTAGAAATGCCTTCCATAAAATTCTCTTAAATTTTTAATAACATCAAAGTGTCCTCTGTGCAGCCGAAGGTTTATACATTGGGATTTGTTGCGTCCCTTATATGAGACTGGTAAAATAAGAAAAATAGTATTTTAAATTTGAAAAGTGACATAATATATATATATATATATATATATTTAGGAAAAAGATATATTAGGAATAAATTTAAACTAATTAATATGGTAAAATATATATAATAGTAATCTTATATATTAAAACACAAAGGTATTTCTGTAAAGCGAAAATTGCACAATCTGGGCGTGCGCGAGAAAATTATGATGCAATTCGAACTGGGAATATTTCTTTCCTTTCATGCAGTACAATATGAACATTGGTGATAGAGTTCGAGCAAACGGCATTGATATTTCACATGTCTATGGCAGACACCTGATTAAAGCTCAATAATAAAAACATTCGTAACAATCTTTGGTATTTTATATTGTGGATAATTTGGAAAGACTGTTGGACAAGCATCTTTCTTTAAATATTTGCGTTTTTTACCAAGGACATAATCTTCTGGTTTAAAATGTTTACTACAAACAACTGATTTGTCCTTTACAATAAAGTCCCTTTATATGTTTTCGAACGAGAAACACCTGACTAACACGACTACCACATGTGATTCCCGATCTGGGTCGACGGTCTGGTAGCTGGTGAGTGGTTATGGGTGTCCCAGGGAGCGATTCTGAAAACCCTTTGCTTTTCCGTCTGTTCAAGAAACGGGCTGACTTGTGGGACTAAGGAAACCCTCGACCCTTTTTTCTTATCTCAATATGGCAACAAACAAAGGAAATACGAATAATGCGCTTGGCTCGGGCCTATCCCTCAATGCTAACTCCAATAATACTGCATGGGCAGATAGAATGGAAGAATTCTCTTCTACCTTACCTGAAAAAGTAATTTCCGCATACGACGAGGCAAGATTTTTTGTAATCAAGCGTAATGAAGATGACTTTTTTAAAACGTCACCATTTCTTATTCATAAAGCTATTCAATCAGTTGTGGGTGAACCAAAGTCAATTAAGAAAATCAAATCAGGAGAACTTTTAATCGAAGTAGAAAACATCAAGCAAGCAAGTAACCTCAAAAAATGCACACTTTTTGCTGATATTCCCGTTACTGTTACTACTCACCGAACATTAAATACCAGTCGTGGAGTTATTTCAGAGCCTGACCTTCAATACATACCAGAAGCAGAAATACTTGAGAATTTAAAAGATCAGAAAGTTACAGCAGTAAGGCGCATTTCAATTTTCCGTGAAAATAAACAAATCCCAACTAAGCACATAATACTTACTTTTGATTCTCCGAAACTCCCACGCTCTATAAAAGCTGGATACCTGGAATGCCCTTTAAGACCTTACATCCTAAATCCTCTGCGCTGTTTCAAATGCCAACGTTTTGGTCACTCAAAAATTTCTTGCCGTGGTAATCTCACGTGTGCCCGGTGTGGGGTAGTGGGCCATGATAATGAAAACTGTGAAGCTCCCGTATGTTGTGTAAACTGTAAAAAAGACCACCCATCTTATGCTAAAATATGTGTAAAATGGAAATTCGAAAAAGAGATTCAAACTGTGCGTACCAAAGAAAATATATCATATTTTGAAGCCAGGAAAATTGTTGAAGCCAGAACACCCACAATTGGAAAATCCTTTGCTGCTGCTGTTGCTTCTATTAAAATGCCCAAAAACTACAGGACAATCTCCACACAAACAGATAGTAATACTAAGAGCATCCCCCCTGTAGAAACCAAAAATAATTTGCAAAAAGTTCAAGAAAAGCCTACTCAAACACCTAATTTATCACAACAAACACCTAATTCTTCTAAGCCAACATATCCTAGAAAAAGCTCACAAATTCTGAAAAAACCCATGTCTCATAAAAATCGTAGCTCTGAACCTCTAAAGCATGGAAATTCTCAACACAACTTGGTTAAACCCCCAGGGGGGTACCTTCTTCAGGTATTCAGGGGGAGTCACGCACCCCGGGCCCGAGTGATCTTTTTTTCCTCTCCTTTTGTTTTATTCCCCTTCCCTTTTATTTCTTTCACTTTTGTTTTGGTTTATTTTGCTTTTGTTGCCAATAAGTTTTTGGTAATTCCTTGTTCCTGTCGTTTTGTTCTTATATAAAAAAAAAAAAAATTCTTTAAAAAATTATAAAATTTAAAAAAACAAAAAAAAAAAAAAATGAAACTACTCACCTTGTTCACTCACATTTTTCGTTTCTACTCACCTTGTTTTTACTCACCTTTTGTTGTTCTTGTTCTCATTTGTTAAGCTAAAAACCATAAAATTACTAATCTATTAATTAAGCTAAGTCCGGTGTAGATGTGGCGCTGGCTATTGGGTTGGCGATTTGGTGAGGGTCTCACGGTAGTCTTGCCTTGGGAGCACACTGGGAGACTGGTGCCCTTGGTGAAGGTGAGACAACGGTGACTACTCGAACGAGAAACACCGGACTAACACGACTACCACATGTGATTCCCAATCTGGGTCGACGGTCTGGTAGCTGGTGAGTGGTTATGGGTGTCCCAGGGAGCGATTCTGAAAACCCTTTGCTTTCCGTCCGTTCAAGAAATGGGCTGACTTGTGGGACTAAGGAAACCCTCGAACCTTTTTATTTAATTTAATTATGGCTACAAGTAAAGGAAATACGGATAATGCGTCTGGCTCGGGCCAAGCGAACCAAACACAGTCAAGTTCTTGGGGAGAGAGGATGGATGAATTTTCATCTACTTTGAATAATAAGAATATATTTAATAGTGATGAGGCTCGTTTCTTTGTTATAAAGCGAAATGAGGGAGACTTCTCTAAGACTTCCCCATTCTTAGTTCAAAAATCCCTGCAATCAATGGTAGGTGAGCCAAAAACAATCAAAAAGCTTCGCTCAGGAGAATTGTTGATAGAAGTGGCAAACAGCAAACAAGCTATAAATTTAAGAAAATGCACTAACTTTGGTAATATACCTATAACGGTAACTGCCCACAGAACTTTAAATACTAGCCGTGGAGTAATCTCTGAAACTGATCTGCAATATGTATCTGAAACAGAAATCCTGGAAAATCTTAAAGAACAAAACGTTGTTGCTGTCCGCCGGATCTCTATTTTTCGAGAGGGCAAACAAATTCCCACCAAGCATTTAATTCTTACAATCGACTCACCGCAACTGCCACAATCAATAAAAGCCGGATATCTGAAATGCTCTATTAGACCATACATTCCAAATCCCCTTCGATGTTTTAAATGTCAACGTTTCGGCCATTCAATGACTTCTTGCCGTGGAAATATAACATGTGCTCGCTGCAGTGCAGTAGGCCATGACAGTAAAAATTGCGAAGCTCCTATCTGCTGCATTAACTGCAAAAAAGATCACCCAGCATATTCGAAAGTATGTGGAAAATGGAAATTAGAAAAAGAGATCCAAACTGTCAAAATAAAAGAAAACATCTCATACCCTCAAGCACGGAAAATAGTAGAATCCAGGACGCCTACCATTGGTAAGTCATACGCAGCTGTCACTTCAAACAAAAAGACTTATCGTACAATAGAAACACAGACTGAATGCCTCAACCAAACTAGCCAACCAACAACTACTCTAAATAACACAATACAGTCCAAATCTAATCAAACTCTTCATACTTCACAGTTGCCCTTGATTAAACCTACAGTACCCATGAAAATCACACAGAATTTGAAAAAAGCAGTGTCTGACAAAAGCCATAGCTCTGTGCCTTACAAGTATTCAAACTCACCGTCCAACAAAAGTATGATTAAAAAGAAAAAAACTTCGTTAAAATCCACTACAAATGCTCAGAAGACTGATACCTTTAATAAGGTTTCACAAGATGATTTAATTAATCTCCATCCTTCGGAAGGGGAAGACAATATGTCTACTGCATCAGAAGACAATAACGTAGATGTTCTGATCTAAAAAAAAAAAAAAAAAAAAAAAAAAATATGACTAATTTCATTTGCTGGAATTGCCGGGGTTTTAACCATAAACGAGACAATATAAAAGAAATTATTTTTAATCATAGACCTGTTTGTTTTGCTTTTCAGGAAACTCACCTTAAACAAAACGATAATATTAAAATTCGTGGCTATCAATGTTATAGGAAAGACTCTCTCCAAAGCGACAGGGCTACAGGTGGTGTCGCTCTTTTAATTTCGAATAGCGTTCCACATACTAATATTCCTTTAAATACCAACATACAAGCAGTTGCAATCCAACTACACATCCGTATGTTAATAACTGTTTGCTCCATCTATTTACCACCTAACATATCTATAAACCAGCATGATCTTAACAGTCTCATTGTACAACTTCCTACTCCTTTCATAATTCTTGGTGATTTTAATGGCCATAATCCACTTTGGGGAAGTCCTGATCTGAACTCCCGTGGTAAAATAATAGAAGACCTTATTAATGACCATAACCTATGCTTATTAAATAACGGAGCCAACACCTACTTTCATGAACCATCTAGAACATTTCATACTATTGACCTTGCCATCTGTACTCCTACTCTTTATCCATATTTTAATTTCTTCGTTAGTGACGACTTGCATAACAGCGATCATTTTCCTCTTTTTTTATCCTTTTATAATTTAAGTCATAGTCACCCTCGTAATAATTATTATATTTATGACAAAGCCAACTGGGCGAACTTTACATTACACTCAACTATTACGTCGAACATGGTGGAAGGTGATATTAATGACGCAGTCACACAAGTAAGCAAATGTATTATAAATGCTGCTAACCTCTCAATTCCAAAATCATCTGGTTGTATGAAAAAATATTTAAAGCCATGGTGGAATGAGGAATGCAATCTTGCAAAAAGAAAACAACAAAAAGCGTGGGGAATTTTTCGAAGATACCCATCTACAAATAATTATATACTTTTTAAACAGGCTAAAGCATATGCACGGAGAATCCGTAGGAAAGCACAAAAAGATTCCTGGGTAGACTACGTCTCCAGCATAAATTCAAACACTAGCAGCAAACAGCTATGGCATCGTGTCAAGAAAGCAGTGGGAATTTATACTAATCACAGTATTTCTTTTTTAAATGACAATGGTCATACCATTACTTCACCTAAAAATATAGCTAATACCATCGGCAATGCTTTCTCAGACATCTCTAGTTCCATTTCTTATACTGATCCTTTTCTTTCTTTCAAACAACGGTCTGAACGTTCAATCTTAAACTTTACCTCACAGTCCTCACATAATTACAATAGCCCTTTTACAGAGAAGGAATTAAGTAAGAGTTTGAAAAGTACCCATTCCTCTTCTCCTGGTCCTGATGGCATTTCTTATCTTATGATCAAACATTTATCTATAAATTCTCTAAAAAACCTGCTCAAACTTTACAATAGAATCTGGACAGAACAAATTTTTCCCACTGCTTGGCACGATGCTATTGTTATTCCATTCCCTAAACCTGGAAAAGATGCAACCAACCCAAGAAATTACAGGCCTATTGCGCTTACAAGTTGCCTTTGTAAACTCCTTGAAAAAATGGTAAATACACGGCTAGTTTTTATTCTTGAAAAAAACGGTTTAATTTCTCCGTGGCAAAGTGGTTTTCGGCGTGGTCGATCTACAATTGACAATATTCTTATGTTGGAGACTAATATACGAAAAGCTTTTATTAGACGTAACCACTTGGTTTCAATATTCTTCGACATTGAAAAAGCTTATGATAAGACATGGCGGTATGGCATTCTTAGAGACCTTTTTAATTTGGACCTGCGTGGTAACCTTCCCATTTTTATTAAGAATTTTTTAAGTATTAGACGTTTTCAAGTGCGTATTGGAACAGTTTACTCAGATTTTTATTTTCAAGAGGAAGGTGTTCCTCAGGGTAGTGTTCTAAGTGTCACGCTTTTCTCTATTAAAATCAATGGTATACTGGGACAATTGCCACCTAATGTTCATGGCAGTCTTTATGTTGACGACCTGCATATATCTTGCCAGGGAAACGACATGCGTTTTATTGAACGTCAGTTACAGCTTGCTATCAAGCATATTACTAAATGGACTAATGAAAATAGTTTTACCTTTTCTGCTGATAAGACACAATGTGTGCACTTTTGTCGTAAACGTGGGCTTCATCCTGATCCAGATATTTTAATTAATAACAGACCAATTTCAGTTGTAGACACTGCCCGTTTCTTGGGTGTTATTTTTGACAAGAAACTTACATTCATTCCACATATTCTTAGTTTAAAGACAAACTGTTTTAAAAAATTAAATATTCTCAAAGTCCTTTCAAATACTTCTTGGGGTGCAGATCGCATTTCTCTCCTTAAAATCTACCGTGCAGTTATCCGTTCCAAAATGGACTATGCTTGTCAGATCTATGGCTCAACCTGTATTTCTTACATCAAAAAGCTAGACACAGTGCACCACTCTGCCCTCAGAATTTGCTCTGGAGCCTTTCGCACCTCACCTGTTTTAAGCTTATACGCTGACTGTGTAGAACCCTCTCTCACTGTAATTAGACAACGACTTTCATTAGAATTGTATTTCCGCATTCTAACTCATCCGCGTCACCCACTTCATCCTCATTTTGACAATAAAGATTTTAATTTATTTCAAAATCGTCCCAGGTCCATTCCACACTTTAGCTTGAGAATAAAAAATATACTTGCTGATATGTCTGATCTCGACGTTCAAGTTCGTCCTCGAACACTTTTTAATATGACCCCTTGGAACTACAAGGTTATTTCATGTCTTCATCCCTTCATTGGTTTTGACAAATCCAATACAGATGCTGCTGTTTTTAGGACCCTCTTTGCTTCTCATTATTGTGCTTATAAGGACTACATTAAAAATTTTACAGATGGTTCCAAGTGTAGTGATAAAGTTGGCTGCGGTGTTATTACTGATAACACCACCCTTAGCTATAGTCTCCCAGGCTCCTTTTCCATCTTCTCTGCTGAGTTTTTAGCCATTGAACTTGCACTTAATTTAATTTCTTCACTTCCTAACCGAAAATTTATCATCTATACTGACTCCAAGAGTGTACTTGATTCACTTTCATCTAGTTCTTGTACAACCTCTTTCATTTCAGTGTTAAAAACCTATAACGACCTTTTAAAAAAGGGATTTGATATCAAATTTTGTTGGGTTCCAGGGCATGTTGGCATCAAGGGTAATGAGGCTGCTGATAGAGCAGCCAAGAAAGCTTTAAATCCTCTTAATTGTCCTGTTCCATATGAGGATCTTAAACATTCTCTAAAATATTATCTAAGACGCAATTGGCAGAGAGAGTGGGATTTCCAAACCAGCAATAAATTATGGGAAATTAAACCATATATTTCACTTTGGCCAACACTTGCTCCACGCAAACTTGATGTAACTCTTACTAGACTTAGAATTGGACACTCTAGGATTACACACAAGCATCTTCTCCTTGGGGAACAGGAACCATTATGTACAAAATGTCATTTCAGCACACTTACCATTCGCCATATTTTGACTGATTGTCCCTGCCTACGTCATTTATATAGGTTTTATTTTCATTCATCTTCACCAAATCTGACGAACCTTTTGGGCGAAAAAACTCATTTTGGACTAATTAGTTTTTTAATCGAAGCAGGTTTTTACCATGAAATTTGATTGCGTTTTCTGATTTTATTTTTTTACACTGTTCATCATTTTTTACAAGTGTTTTTATTTTATATACTCTGTTAATCATTTTTTTTTTTTTTTTTTTTTTTTACTTCTAATTTTATTATATACACTGCTCATTAATTTTACATCATTTCATCTCATACACGGTTTTCTTTTCTTTTTGATTATTTGACTGCATTATTTTTTAACCTTTTACCTATTCTTGTTTTAACTTTAGGTTTGTTTTTTAATGACCAAACCCATCCAGAAGATACACTTTATTTTTATACATTAGTTTGGCGCAGTATGTCCCTTTATGGACCTTGCGCCATTAAAAGGCCACCAACCAACCAACCAACTTGGTTAAAAGGAAAAAAATACCTAAGCTAACAGAGTCTATAAAATCAAAAGAAAATAATATAGCTAAACAAGCGGACTCAATAAGCCTTCATCCTTCTGATGGAGAAGGTATGTCTACTGCATCAGAAGATGACGACGTAGATGTGTTAATCTAAAAACCAAATCATAATGACTAATTTCATTTGCTGGAATTGCAGAGGTTTTAACAATAAACGGGATGAAATAAAAGACATTGTCTTTGATCATCGACCAATTTGCTTTGCTTTTCAAGAAACGTATCTAAAGCAAAATCATAATACTAAAATTCGTGGCTACAACTGTCTAAGGAAAGATTACATTCAATCTGACAGAGCTACAGGTGGTGTGGCTCTATTAATCTCCAATAATGTTCCTCACACAAATATACCTTTAAACACAAATATTCAAGCCATAGCTGCCCAAATCCACATCAATATGCTAATAACCATCTGTACTGTCTATTTAACACCTAATATCTCTGTACGAAAACAAGATCTGAATAATTTAATTTTGCAACTCCCTACCCCATTCTTAATTTTCGGTGATTTCAATGGACATAACCCGCTTTGGGGGAGCCCCGATGTTAATTCCCGTGGACAAGTCATTGAAGACTTCATCAATGATAATTCCTTATGTCTCTTAAACAATGGGGACAATACTTATTTCCACGAGCCATCTAGGACTTTTCACGCAATAGACCTCGCAATCTGTTCTCCAATTCTTTACCCATATTTTAATTTTTTTGTTTCTGACAATCTGCATAACAGTGATCATTTTCCTTTATTTCTATCTCTCTATAATTTCAATCAAGTTAATCATAGTAATCCTCATTACATTTATGACAAAGCCAATTGGACTACTTTCTCTTATAATGCCTCCATTACTTCTACCATGATTGAGGGTGATATTAACAGTGCAGTTTCAAATGTCAGCCATTGTATCATTAGTGCAGCTAACATTTCAATTCCCAAATCATCTGGATATTCTTTTAAACACTCTCGACCTTGGTGGAATGAAGACTGTAAAATTGCAAAAAGGCGCCAACAAAAAGCGTGGGGGATTTTTCGGAGATATCCCACTACAGCAAATTATATTGCATATAAACAAGCTAGAGCAAGTGCACGAAGGATTCGAAGAAAATCCCAAAAGGAATCATGGATTAACTATGTATCCAGCATTACCTCGAATACCAGTAGCAAACAATTGTGGCATCGTGTCAAGAAGGCCATGGGTATATATTCTAATGACAGTATCTCTTTTCTTAAAGATAATGGTCAGACAATCACTTCCACCCAAAACATTGCAAACACAATTGGTAAAACTTTATCCCACATTTCTAGCTCAAACTCATACTCGGAGCCCTTTCTATCATACAAAGTACGTTCTGAATGCACTACAATTAACTTCAGATCTCGCTCATTATATGAATACAATAGCCCATTTACAGAAAATGAACTGAACAATAGCCTGAAAAACACTCATAACTCCGCTTCCGGTCCTGATGGTATCAGTTACCTTATGATCAAACATCTTTCCAAAGCTTCCCTCAAAAATCTACTTCATCTCTTCAATAGAATCTGGACCGAAAATATCTTCCCCATTGCTTGGCACGATGCTATTGTTATACCCTTCCCAAAACCTGGTAAAGATACTACTGACCCAAAAAATTATAGACCTATTGCCCTCACTAGCTGCCTTTGTAAATTGCTTGAGAAAATGATAAATACTAGACTTGTTTTCTATCTTGAAAAAAATAATCTAATTTCTCCATGGCAAAGTGGTTTTAGACAAGGCCGTTCTACTATTGACAATATTCTCTTGCTTGAGACTAATATACGGAATGCTATTGTTAGACGTAACCATTTGGTGTCAGTTTTCTTCGACATTGAAAAAGCGTATGACAAAACCTGGCGTTATGGCATTTTAAGGGACATTTTTAATTTGGGTTTAAGGGGCAATCTTCCTATATTCATTGAGAATTTTTTAAAGGTGAGACGCTTTCAAGTTCGAATTAGATCAGTATACTCAGACTTTTACTTCCAGGAAGAGGGTGTTCCTCAAGGTAGTGTCTTAAGTGTAACACTGTTCTCTATAAAAATTAATAATATACTAAAACAACTACCTCAAAATGTTCATGGGAACCTGTATGTTGACGACCTGCAGATTTCTTGCCAGGGAAATGATATGCGTTTTATTGAGCGCCAGCTTCAACTAGCCATCAATAATATTACCAAATGGACAGATAAAAATGGTTTCACTTTCTCAATTGACAAAACACATTGTGTGCATTTTTGCCGCAGACGAGGTCTTCATCCCGATCCAGAGATTTTTATTAACAATAGAATTATATCTGTAGTTGACACTGCCCGCTTTTTAGGCGTTATCTTTGACAAAAAACTGAATTTTATGCCACATATTTTAAATTTAAGGACAAAATGTGATAAAACATTAAATCTTTTAAAGGTACTTTCAAATACCTGTTGGGGAACAGATCGCAGTTCTTTACTGAAAATCTACCGTGCTGTTATCCGTTCTAAATTAGATTATGCCTGTCAAGTTTATGGCTCAGCTCCCATTTCCTATTTTAAGAAATTAGACACAGTACATCATAGTGTGCTTAGATTTTGTTCAGGGGCTTTCCGCACTTCTCCAATCCTTAGTCTTTATGCTGACTGTGTGGAACCTTCTCTTGCCAATATTAGACAACAACTATCGTTGGATCTCTACTATCGCATTCGTTCACATCCTAATCATCCACTTCATCCCCATTTAAATAACAACAATGAAAATCTTTTTCTGATTCGTCCATCTTGCATTCCACATTTTGGTCTTCGGATTAAAATCTTTCTTGCTGGCACCCCTCATCTTCACACAAAAGTTCGTCCTCGTTCCTTTTTAAATGTGACTCCTTGGAACTTCCAGGTTATTTCTCACCTTCATCCTTTTAGTGGTTTTAGAAAATCTGACACAGATGCTTCAATTTTTGGGGCACTTTATGCTGCTCATCGAAGCGTTTATCAGGATTATATTGAGATTTTTACTGATGGCTCTAAGACTTGCAATCAGGTTGGTTGTGGTGTTGTTTCAGGTGAAACCATTTTTAGTTATCGACTTCCTTGCTCATTCTCCATTTTCTCTGCAGAGTTTTTTGCAGTTGAAGTTGCACTTAATTTTATTTCGTCTCATCCCAATAGGAAATTCATCATTTACACTGACTCTAAGAGTGTCCTAGATTCTCTTTCTTCTAGTGCTTGTGTGCTTTCTTTTATGTCAGTTTTAAAAACTTATAATGATCTTTTAAGAAAAGGCTTTGACATATTATTCTGTTGGGTTCCTGGTCACGTTGGCATCAAGGGCAATGAATTAGCAGATAAAGCAGCAAGACAGGCATTGATTGATATTAACTGTCCAGTTCCATATGAGGATGTTAAGTACTCCTTTAAAGTTTTCTTAAAAAATATGTGGCAAAGAGAGTGGAATTGTCAGACAAATAATAAATTACAGGGAATCAAACCACACATTTCAGTCTGGCCGACACATACTCTTAGGAGTTATGATGTGATAATCACTCGTCTCAGGATTGGGCATTCGAGACTTACACACAAACATTTACTTCTTGGAGAACAGGAACCTACCTGCCCCAAATGCCACTTCAGCTTACTAACCATTAGCCATATCCTCACCGATTGCTCTAGCCTTCGTCATCTGTATAGGCACTATTTTAATTCATCATCACCAAATTTGACTAACCTGTTGGGTATTAATCCTCATTATCATCTGACCAACTTTTTAAAAGAGGCAGGTTTTTACTACGATATATGATTTTATTATTTACTTTATCATTCTTCATCGCTGATTTTATCATTTACACTGCCATTTTCTACATCTCATTTTATTATATACATTGGTTATAATCTTTACATATTGTTTTATCTTATACACTGTTTATTCTATTTTTTATTATATTTATCTATTATTATATACATCTTTTCTATTCTTTTTCTTTTTCAGACTATGGATGGGATCCCCCATCCAGAGTATAAAGTTTGGCGCAGCATATCCAATTCTGGATCTTGTGCCACAAAAAACCAACCAACCAACCAACCCTTTATATGTTTTTTATCCATTTTTCTCGTAAGTTTATATTACTGGGAAATTCATGAAAAGAACTTTTATCTTCACCCTGTTGTCTACTAGAAGATTTACAATATGGTACACAACAATAAACCATAACGGGAAAAAAAAAAAAAAAAAGATTAAAAAAATAAATAAATATATAAATAAATAAATAAACGCATTTTAAAATTTTAACAGAAAAATAATTGATGCAAAAACAATAACTAACTCGACAATAAACTATAACGATGAAAAACAAATATAAATAAATAAACGTATTTTAAAGATTTAACAGAAAAAATAACCGATGTAGAAAAAAAAATAACTAACTATGTTTCGGTATTCTCCGAATAGCGCTAAAAAGTGCTGTTTTTTGAATAAATTGTATCAGAAATAAAATAAATAAACAAACTTATTTCGATCATCTGCTTAGTAAATTCGCGGGATTTGAGGAGGTACAGTAGCACCCCCCTTCAGTAAACATCTGCCACAACTATTTCCTTAAAATGTATTGGTATTTTAAGAATTGGTTAGGCCGCTAGACGATGCAGTCTGGCTGTGAGGTAACACAGGCAATATTATAACTTATAAAAACAATATTGAAAAGTTTAAATTCACATAAAAAGGTATTTAGGAACCGATTTGCTTAAAACTCCATAAGTGCATAGCCTACTTCAATATTTCTACCAATTCTATTAATAATTGATAATGAAAAAGAAATCAACCTTCCCTTCCGAATAAGCTGGAAGGATTTGATTTTAATTATTTTTTTCAGTAACTAGACACAAAATCTGCTAAACAGGTACTTTCTAGTGCTGGTGGTGTTCTGGCGCACTTTGTTATGGCATCATCTATAAATATTTTAGTTGAGTCAGAATTCAATTTTCGCAATTCATTTGGACTTGTGTTAATATAAATTGTTTATCAAGTACTTTTTGACAGTGATAAACATAAAATGTAATATGCTGCTTCTTGCACATGCATTAAATTGCTATTCAAAAATACATTAGTAATTTTCTGAAATTTTTCTTTTACCATTTTAATATTACCATTATTCAACTCCGATTCTGCATCACATAAAGGTTTAGAAAGTCCTGCGTCCACTTTTCCTACGTAATTAATGATGTATGATGCTATGCCATATTCTTCTAAAATAAACTACATCTATATTAGCCTCAAATAAATGTAATATAGTTTTGTTATAGCAATTAATACTTCTAAACTGTTATATTTTAAAAATACTTCTGGTCTTTTTAATGAACTCCTTAAGGCTGAAATATATTGCTGTTCTGCCACTTTTAATTTAAATAAAATATTTTCAAACGTAACAAGCTCTTGTTTCTTTGAAAAAATTAAATTGCAAATTTGAGACAAATTCTTTGCAATTTCATTAGTTTTTTCTTCATTACATAATGGTTCTAAAATCATTGTTTTATTCATAACAGGCAATGGAAAATTAAATTGAAATTTTAATTTATTTTTTGTACATTTGTAACACGTATGTTTATGTCAATGATGTTGAACGGCCATAAAAACATCATTTTCATGTTATAAATCTATCTATAAACTGAATGCATTCATCTATACTTCCGCTGTTAAAAGGATCATATTTACGTGCATCATTAATCCAAAGAAAAATGTGTTTATGAGGTGATCCCTATACTTGAAATTTTACTCGTTCATAACAGTCCTCAACTAAATATTCATCAAAAACACTATTTTATTGTTTTAAAAGTAGCAATGTGATCCCAAGGCTACCATCGCACACTCACCAAAATCTTTGCCCTAATAGCCAGTGCCACACCTAGACCGACTTAACTTGGTTAATGTACATTTTTTTTTCTAGTTTTATAAGTTTTAATATTTTTTTACAGTTTTTTTTTTTTTTTTTTTTTTTTAAGGACTGAGGACTGTTAGTCTCAATCTGGGATTTTTGCATTGTCGTTTTCGATAGTTGGACATTTGCAGAAATCATTTTTCGATAGTTGGACATTTATCGAAACCTAAAATTTAGCGAAAATATAATTGAATAATTTGAAAGCAATGTAATAATTTGAAGAAAAAAAAAAAAAACTAATAGTCCTCCGTCCTAAACTAAAATCTTTTTTTTTTTTAAGAAAAAGAAAAGAAAATTAATAATAATCAGTATCGTTAACAACAATATAGAAAGTTTTTTTTTTTTTAATTTTCTTTTAAGAAATATAAAGTGTGCGAGCAATGTGAAATAAAAATAAGTACAACAATGAATTTAATGATTTAATTTTCGTTGAAAGAAATAGTTTGTTCGTTCGGTGCAACTTGTACATTAGTCCTGTGAGGTACAACTTTCACATTAGTCCCGTCAGGTACAACTTGCACATTAGTCCCCTTTAAATATAGTGACCAGCGAAGCTGGCAAAGCATTCGTTGATTCACTACCTTAATTGATTTCACATTCCGTCATTTTTTTTTTTTTTTTTTTTTTTTTTAGATTGAAAATGTAAGATAAAATCTAACACTTACCAAATTTAGAAGTTGTATGATATAAACTCAACAATTTAAGAATCTGCACATGTATGAGAAAATCCTGAATTTGAAACTTTAAGTATTAACAACCTATCTTCTTTGAAAATACTAAACCACAAGTTTCGGCAAATCTATAATCAACTGTTAAAAACATAGATCTTAGAATATTTTTTACCCTAAAAAGTTTAACATAGATGCTACATCCATAAAAATATAGATTGAAAGTGTACAAATTATCTGTGTAGACATGTTGATAAACTAGAATTTTCCACAAGATTCGAGTATTATAGCAAGGTATGAGATACTATTTGGCTACATTTCTACTAATATTGGCGATAGTTATAAAAATTTGGCATAAAATAAGAGAATTTGGTGTTAATTCTTAAGTAAAACTGATGAACAAAGAAAAAATTTGAATTAGTTACAATTTCTTCATGTCCTTGTGTTGTCTTGGTCCTCAACCCATTCCATGCACGAACCTTGGTGTTTGGGTCTATAGACATTATCTCCAAAACGTGCACATAATACATGGAAGTCGTGTGGTTGTTTCACACCAGATTTTTTGCTTATGTATTGATAAACTACGAAATAACAATTGGTAGAAAATTAAAAAAGAAATAATTTGAAATATTATTATTTTAAGTATTTGGGATTTTTTACCTGCTGGTTGTTATTGAGCTTATGTATCTATGTGTTTAAACTGATATAAGAATTTTTTTAAGATAATAAAAAATAAGGATTTTGAAAATTTCAGTAGGCTTCAGAAATCTACTCATCACGACAAATGTAAAAAATGAAATTTATAATAAAGTTCAAAGAAGAAAACCATGATAGAACTTACTTCAACGGTATTATTTTAGAAATGGAGTCTAATGTGATAAGGAAAGTTAATTTTAAGCAAGGTCTAGCCTCGAAGATAAGTACCTAAATTCTTTTAACCCAGTAATATTTGTGCTTAAACACACACACAAAAAAGAAAAAGAAAGAAAAAAGAAAATAATCCATACACTGAAGATATAAATAAAAAAATTGTCTTTACCTATATTTTTAAATTGTAATAAAGATTGCAAATTTATAATACAACTATTCTTATACCAGCAGGCTATGCCCACTTCGCTGGTCACTATATTTAAATGGATTTTCAAAAGAATTGAATCACTATTTATTTTATACATCCTTATAAGTAAAAACTTAAAAAAGAAAGAAAGAATGAAATTGTTCTAGACCTTGCTTCAGGTAACCGCTGCCTATGGTACCTTTATTTGCGCCAATGCTATATCGGGTCCTGGTTTTTCCCGGGTGCTTCAGTTTCAAAATTTATGGATGACTGAATCTGTAATTGTTTTGAAACTGCGAATATACAGATGGCTGTATATTATATTAGTTTTTGAACCATGTATTTGATAGTCCTCGTTCTTTACACTATACTACCACTTGATTCCGACCAATGTAATAAATAAAAAAAAATGTAGATTTTTTTTTTTCATTCAAATAAATAAGAAACAAATACATTTTACTTAAACTTAAATTTTAATAAGTTTAATCATTTCTAATATACGAGGTGTGGCAGAAAAGTAATGAGACTGATTTTTTACTTAACAAAGTTTTTATTTCCTTCAAACATCAATGTTATCCCCTTCAAAGTAGTTCCTTTGGGCAGCTACACACCGATGGAGACGTTTTTCCCACTGTTCGTAACAGCGCTGGAAGTCTTCAACCGTTATGGTCTTCAGCATGTCCGTTACAGTCTTTTGGATGATTTCTAAAGTCCCGAAATGACGGCCTTTGAGGACATTATTCAGTTTAGGAAAAAGGAAGAAGTCACAGGGACTGAGGTCAGGGGAATAAGGGGCATGGGGAACCACAGGAATGCCTTTTGAGGTAAAAAATTCTGTTATGGTGAGGGCAGTGTAACATGGGGCGTTGTCATGATGGAGCAACCATTTCTCTGCAATGTCTGGTCTCACGCGAATGACCCTTTTTCTGAGCCTTTCAAGGACGGCTTTATAAAAAAATTGGTTAACAGTTTGTCCTGGAGGAACGAATTCTCTGTGGACAATTCCCCTTCTGTAAAACGACAAAAAAAAAAAAAAAAAAAAGAAATCAGCATTGATTTGATCTTCGATTTGCTCATTCGAGCTTTCTTTGGTCGAGGAGAGTTTGAAGTGTGCCACTCCTCACTTTGCCTCTTGGTCTCGGGATCGTATTCAAAAATCCATGTTTCATCACCTGTGATCACACGACTAAAGAAATCCTGCTCATTAGCGATTCTGTCCAGAAGATCAAGACACTTGTTTTTTCGCATGTCCTTCTGCTCAATTGAGAGGTTTTTCGGCACCATTTTGGCACAAACTTTTCGCATGTGTAAATCTGTTCAAATTTAATTGTTCACTCAACATTCGTAATGTTAAACGACGGTCTGATCTCACAAGAGTTTTCACACGTTCGATGTTTTCGTCGGTTTTCGAAGTTGAAGGCCTCTCTGAACGTTGTTCATCTTCAACATTTTCTCTGTCTTCCAAAAAATGCTTTGTGCTACAGAAAAAACTTGAGCTCGGGATAAAGAATGCTCCCCATAGGCCTGTTTTAAGTTTTCAAACGCCACACTTGCCGATTCTCCAAGCTTGACACAAAATTTAATGATACAACATTGCTCCAAATTCCTCTGTTCCATTCTGCGTGACGCGCAACTAAAACACAACTTCACTAATCGCAATCTCAAAAATCACGTAGTTAACGGACGGAGTAGAAACTGGAACTGAGCTATGGGAGGGTTCTAATACACGTGCTCTCTCAAGGACAACAGCGCAGGGTTGCCAGATCGCTTGCAGTATCGCCAGTCTCATTACTTTCCTGCCAGACCTCGTATACTACTATTTTTTCTGATAAGTATTATAAATTAAAAAAACAAATAAATTAAAATAAAGATTTCCTTTTCAAAAGAAATTAAAAAAAAAAAAATTATTATTATAAAAAGTTGCTATATTATAAATGTTGCTATACTATAAACTTTATATGTGCATTTTTATTACATTTATACTCTTTGTCTTCATCTATACATTTCATATATCTTATACGCATTGACAATTATTTTCAAAGTATTGTATCAAAATTCTAATTTCAAAATTAAAAAAATAAAAAATAAGAATAAAAAATAAAAATCCACAAAATTTTAAAATTTGCAAGGTTTCTGGTCTCAGGCTGTATGAATTTCTGGGAGTGCACTGTAAAAAGAGTAATAATTTTATGACAATAAATTAGGCGTAAAAAAGTGAATGTGATATTTTGGTCGTGAAACTGAAATTTCTAGGTGTAAAATACATTTTATGACTGCTAATTTAGAACTCTGGCTATACCGATATGCTTACATTATTATTTATAAAAAATATGTTGCAAATAAATATTTGTCTATAGAAAATTTATTTTCCCAAAACAAGAAATATTTACGTAAATGAATAAAAAGGAAGCAACAAAACAATGGTTATTAATCAAATATTTTTTATCATACTAAAATATTGCATCTTTGTTTAATTCAAGCACTTAGTTATTTAAATGAAGTAAATCCTATAGCATCAGCATATAACATTTGTGTTGTGTTGTTTGAAAGGAATTTGCTCATAAAAGCTTTACATTTTTATGCGAAAAGGAAAGTCTGGTGTTGGACTAAATTTCGCTCATTTTGTCTGAAAATAAAAATTGGACACTATTTTTTCACAAATTGTACGTGATTGTACCAAGTTTCATTAAAATCGGTAAGAAGGTGATATGAAAACAATTATTTATTTCGATCTGGTCCTACCCCCCCCCCCCCCTTCCCTCCCAGGGATAAACTAAGTGAATGCCATGCCAAATCAATTGAAATTTCTAAAAATGTAATTTTAAAGAAATTCTTTAAATTCATTATTTGATACTTAGTATTTTGCAATTAGCAAATTCCAAAAATGCCATTTTTTCCGGGATCCACCAATTTAATTGAAATTTCTAAAAATGCAATACAGAAGTTTCTTTAAATTCATATTTGAAAAGTGCTCATTTTTCAGGGTGCCCTTTTTTAAGGATACGCTTTTCTCACCTCATAATGTTCTTAAAATTCCCTTCTGCAACATTGCCTTAAGTTTGTTGTAGTCTAAGGGGATCCATATCTCGGATCACCTTAGACTACACCAGAAAAATGGGCATTTTTCAAATATGAATTTAAAGAATGATTTCTATATTACGTTTTTAGAAAATTCAATTAAATTGGTACAATAAACACAGCATATATCTGGAGAAAGAGGGAGGGAATAGGAACAGATTGAAAGAAAGCAATTGTTTTACATCACCTTCTTACTGATTTTAATGAAACTTTGTATAACAATAACTATTAAAAAAAAAAAAAAAAAAAAAAAAAAAAAAGAAAGAAAGAAATACAGTGTTACATATACTTGAGAGGCTGAAGCAGAGTAAAATAAAATTTATTTATTGATTAATATCCCCTTGTTACAGATTTTTATATTTTCTGTAACTATCTCTTACTTTTTTTTGAAAATAACAATGAGTATGTTATGTATAGTGGGTGAAAAGGGGTAGTGAAGACAGTTTTTTTTTTAACCACTTTATTATCTATTTAAATGAAACAATGTTTAAGAAATAATACTTAATGTTTTAGAAAAATTATAGTGAATGTTTACTTCATGTTAAAATAACAGATAGTTAAAATTTCAAAAACCCTGAAATCATGGGTAACCTTTGTAAAGTTCAACACCAATAGAGAATATTTAATGAAACGTATTTAAATGAGGATAAAAGAAATTTGATTTTCAATAAAACAACATAAAATCTGAAGTGTGTGTGTGTGTTAGGGGGGAGGGGAAGTTACTACAAGGAGAAAAATAAAAAGGAGAATATCTATGATTGTTATTAAATGACAGCACTGTTTCGTAAAGTAAATCCATTGGAAAATGAAAAGAATGTCGCAAATGTTATTAAAAATTCCTATATTTTATCTGGGATTTATATTCTTTTTGAGGCTTAATAATAAAAATTAATCATACATGTTTCTTTTGTCAGGATATCATAAAATCAGAGCATCTGAAAGATATTAATTAATTTTAACTCCAAATTTTCTACCAAGTGAATGTGTTACATCAATAAAGGTATGCCTGAAGTTTCTCATGCAACATGAATAAATAAATTCATTAATCAGAACTTTTTATTGATACTCGCAATTTAATATATTATTAAAATCTTATGGTGTGAGAGACAGATTTTAGGAATTCATCCATTGATTTTTGGCCTGCATTATACTGAATACACAAGTTTCTTAATCCCTCTTGAACTTTCTCATACCTTTTTCTTCTTATTTGTGGCTGGCCTCAGCAAATTGCTGCATTTTGGTTTTGTCAACCACTATTTCTTGTCCAATTTTCACAATTAGTTCAAAAACAGAGGGATGAGAATATCCAACAAGGTTTTTCATCTGGTTGTTCCGACCTTCTGTTTCGTTATTCGTTCTTTCGAGGTCTGCAAGTGTTGCGTCATGCATGCTCCACTGTTCAGGAGGGAACATCGGTGGAATTCTTCTTAACCTCACATTTGAAGAATTGGTTCGGATGGTCTTGTACATACCCAACACATATGTATTATCAAAATAATCTATTGCCTTTTCTTCTTCATCGATTGCACTGTTTTTCATATGTATGACCACGTTATGTACATCGCGTAGAGGAACAAAGGCTATACTGTCTATCATCCCAGAAAGTCGTCTAAATTCGTCATCTGTTTTATATCTTCTGATGAGACCAAGTGACTGTAATTGTCGATGCGTACTTTGGGCTAAGTGGTAAAAGCATCCTTGGATTTTAACGTGAGATCCAAATGTATTTTTAACGGCATTGATTGAGCCTTTCTCGAAATCCATATGTACACATTTAGGGCCTAGAATAACATTTCTGTCGAAACATTCCTCTATTAGAATCTGGAACACTCCTTCATATGTTGATTGTGTTTTTCTTTGCAGTAAGCAAAACACTCCTGTGACACAAAAATTGTTTATTTTCGCTCTTATGACATATAACTGGGTGAAGAGATAAGGGGAAAGATCAAAATTTCCATCCACGAACCACATTTCAGAAGATAAATACTCAAGACTAGTATTTGTTGCAAACATGATGATTCTTTCATTTGCCTGAGCACCATTGTCGTGTAGTAACAATCTCTGATTGTTCTGATTATTTGTCATGGTCCAAATACCTGTTCAAGAAATAAAAAAAATGTAAAATAATTATATTATTTCAATAATTCAAGACATAAAAAAAAAAAAGGAATAAAAACAAACATACTACTATGATGCAAAATTAAGAATTCTAACCTTCTATATAATTGTTATTATGGCAACATAAAGGTCTGGATGTTTTCAGTTCCCCGTCATACTATAAATTCAGGAAACATAACTTTTAATGAAAAGTTTTGAACGTTGATTTTTTTAAAAACATTAAAGTGTCAAAATAGCTTTACAAAATTACGCTTAGTGCATGAATTTTCTTACTTATTTTTCTTCCTCACTTTTTTACGCCTTCGTATATAGATATATATATATGTAACGTATTATTCTTTAGTAGATGATTAATGCCAGACACTCCATATTAAGAGAGTTCACTCAAAATAAATATTCCACAATAGTTTATGCAGTCGTTTTATTGAAGACACTTAATCATTTTACACTTTATTAACAGTCAATCAATCTAAGCACGCTGACATACAGATCTGTAGACGAATCGGGCCGAAATCGTCCTGTTATCGGCGGAACCGCAACCCAATCCGTCTCCTGGGACCGTTAAATTAAACTTTTTATTGACGTGAACTAATTAAGCAAACGCTTCCATGAAAAAAGCGCCGATTTTCGGGTGCTCCCACTTAAATATGGATATTTGGGGGCGAGGTCAAACTAATATGAATTCTTATTGGATAATTAAGTAAGCTAAAATCCAGCCCACATTCTCTTATTTGTTGACCCGGATATCCAGGATTTCGTATTTTGCAACGCCTTTCTGCTTATTTCGACTATTGCATATATTTGATTATGAAACTTATTCTAACTCCGATTCCCGCGCTACGACGTGTTTTGCTGAAAAACTAACTTTACTGGGGCTCTAAAATAGAATTCTCACAAAGTTGTTCTGAAAATTAAGATTTATTCTGAGCTAATACTATTAAGATATCGCTTAATATTAATTTCTAATCCTAATTTTAGAATTTGAATTCTTTCAATCCTTTCATATCCCCTCCCCCTCCAAGCTGACGCTCCCCCATACTTGCCTGCAAGTATGTGGGAAGTCACCCAGAAACAGAAGATATTTCAGGAAGCACTTTTGTCTAGGTTATCATTTTTAAGTAGGAGTTATGGTCTTTCCTTTTATTTATAAAAAAAAAAAATTAATTTTTCTTTTTTAAATTATTTCTTGTATGTTGGACTGGTCAACGTGCTCGCTTGATACATATACTGGTGTTTACAGCACTTGTTTACAAACATACGAAAAGTTTAATATAATGTATGAAAACGTATGACATACTGTACGAGAAAAAAAAATTATAACATGGCATGTTTGCCGGCGTAACATATTTGACAAGATATCTTTCTTTCTTACAAACTAGTTTGTGTTGAGGAAAGTCTTTGAAAACATGAAGTTCCTTTTAGCCATTAAAAGTTTTTGAATGTCTTGAATAGTAACCATTGATCTTTGACAATAAATAATTGTTGATAAAAGTCTGATCTTCTTGGTTATTGAGTCCATATATAATATGTATAACAAAAATTATAACACTGTAACTTTAACAGAACATTGTAAACAAATGGCATTCTTTGTGTATCTTTTTAATAATGCAAAGATCTTTTAATAAAACATAAAGTATATGCAAAACAATTATATCATAGTATATTTTTAACAATTTCTAGAAACTTTATTTACATACCAACACAAATAATTTTTTCATAAATATAACATTTAACAGACACATAAAACTATTTAATAAACACTATAGTGTTTAATCAACTCTAATAATACTACTACTAATATTAAGAATACCAGTACTACTAGGCATTTTCTTTTTACAAACTATTTACACAAAACCAACTTAATCACTTTCTGTTAGTAATTAATTGTTTTAAAATACTACATTGGTATCAACATAGAGTTTGGTTAGCCATTGGCAAGCCAAAAAAAAAAAAAAAATTGTTTTGTGGGTAACTTGACCTTTGAAATTGTGAGAAGTCAAGTCTTTCCAAAAAGGTGAGTTGGGATAAAGGTGGAAACTGGCGAATTTCTACAAAGGGCAAAAACAAATCAGTTTTCCCGTGCTCTCTGATCACTTTACAGTGGTGAAGATCAGGAGATCACGAGAATAATAATAATAATAATAATAATAATAAAAAAATAATTGGGACATGGAGTTGATCCCTAATTAAAATTATTCATGACTTAATTTGAATTTTTGAGGACTATTATAGTATCTTAACTTAGATGAATGAACAAATTCTGACTTTCTTTTAAAATGGGGACTGGGTTTGTCTATTTCAAAATTAACTTCAGATATTTGTTTTAAGATTGTATAAGGGCCTGAATAAGGTGAACTTAACTTACGTGTGTTGGGATATTGGAATTCTTCATAAATGATTTCATCACCAACTTTAAATTTAACAGGGAGAAATCGAGCATCATATCTGATTTTGTTTTTTTTTATGATATTGTATTGTTTTTTCTTTTGCTATTATTCTAGCTTCATCAATTGAAGGATAGTAACTATTGTTTACTAATAATGGATCATATGGTAATTCTCCTAATAATAAATAACTAGGTGGGAATTGAGTTACAGAGTGAGATGTTAAGTTATATTGATTTAAAACTTCACCAATTAATTTAGTCCAGGGAATTTTGTTTGAAGAAGAATTAACCTTACATTTTAGACACGTAACAATAGTCTGATTGAGGCGCTCGATTTTTCCGTTGCATTCGGGATGATGGCTACTTGTTAACAAATGTTTTGTATCATAATTTCGAAGGAATTTTTGAAACGGGATGCCGTGAATGCTGCATTCCTATCTGTTAACAATTTTTTAGGTACTTGAATTTGAAAAAGTTGTTTTAAAAAGTTTGTATAAGCAGAGCCCAGTTTACCCATTTAAGGGCCCGGGGCTGTGATAATAGCGGAGCCCCCCCCCCCCCCCCCTCCCAACACACACACATTTTTTTTTCTTCAATATGAATGTTCATCATTAGATAAAATTTTACAATAGTCATATTAGAATAAGATTCTCATTACCATTTAAATGAGCTCTGAAACTGTTTGCAAAAAATTAATTAAAAAAAAAATATATATATATTAACAACAAAAAAATCTAATTCACCAATCAAAGGAAAAGTTGCTGCATCAAAAACTTTAATGAGTATATTTTACAGAATAAAAAAATTAAATTGGCTTCTTCCTAGCCTTTGCTGCGCTGAAAGTTTCAATTACATCTTTAAAATCCAGGTTACTTGTTAAATCATGCTCTGTACACAGCAAAGCCAAACATTGCAGCTTATACTGCTGCATTTTTGATCTTCGAAGAGATAGAACTCTCTCTAATTTGGAGTTTGCTCTCTCAGCTTCGCAATTTGATGTCCGAAGAGTTAAATAAATACGTAATGCAATAAATATATTTGGAAAAATCTCATTTAACTCGTTTTTAAACATATGATCATAAATATGTATTGGTGATTTTTTTTTTTCTAAGCTACAGCTTAACAAATATTGTGAAAATTGAATGACTTTAGATTTTGTGGCTTCAAAATCTACTTCTCCTTCAAAACTTCAAGAAAATTATTAATTGATTATTCATTTATTTGTTCAAGACCTAATTTAGTAATGAAATTGAAAATGCTGCATACGGAGTTATAATAAGCATCCATTCGTTTTATCACATCTGAATTTAATATATCGACTGTCACAAATAAAGTTTCAACTTTAAGTTTTTCAAATCCTTGAAAAGTTACATGGCTAGTTGTTTCGGATTTGAGAGTACCATCGGTAATTTTTTTTCTTCAGTCTTTTACACTGATCCTTAGGTGAAGTCGCTACATGTGGAGTTAGGAATTGAGATCTTTTTTTTAACTTATCAAATTGATCTCTGAAAGATGCAATATTTGCTTTCAACCCTTTCAACAAGTTAACAGCTGTAAATAAACCAACCTGGTTTTTGAAGATAAATGCTAACTTTATTCATAGCATTTAAAATGTCGTGCCACTAAGTTAGCATAAAGGCTGTTTCGAAAGTCACCATTTTGCTGTGCAAAGACAATGCCTCATTACGTGTATCTGCCTTTTCATTGCTGTCTTCTGAAATTTGAAGCAAAATATTCAAAATTTGCTCATAATTCACTATCACTTACTTGTAAGATTCAGGGTGACGAGACCCTCTTGTTGTGCTTAAACTTTTCAAAACAATAATTTGTTTCAGTAGGAAGAAGATTCGAAAGTAATAAGTTCCACCGGTGTGTTGAAGCTACAAAAAAAAAAAAAAAAAAAAAAGCATATAGTCATTGAATTAAGTTGAAGAGACTCATTGCATCGGAACTGCATTCAACGGCATGTGTTCCTACCAAATTTAAAGAATGTGTAATACACAGACAAAATAGTGCTAAGCAGCTCTTTTTACGAATTTAAGTTTGTAAACCTTGATAATTTCCAGTCATGTTGCTGGCATTATCGTAAGACTGCCCTCTACACAGTTCAATCTCAATATCATGCTTCTGCATAAATGAAAACACTTCTTCGGCCATTGATTTTCCTGCATGGCTACTGATTTGAAGAAAAGTAATAAACCTTTCGTAAACTATACCTTCTAGGCAGTACCTTATTACAAATGAGAATTGAGCTCTATGGGCTTTGTCTGGTGCCAAATCCAAGATAACAGCAAAATATTTTGCTTTAAATGTACATTTTCTTTTGGTTTCGGTTATAAAATCGGGAAGAATTTTTTGCTTCTCACAATGCAAAGTTTTCTTTTTAATATAAAGTACAATTTACCAAATTAAATGTGCAAGGGAAAAAAAAATATGATTTACTAAACAAATACATATAGGAGCTTGTAATACACATTTCAATTTATAATCATCTCAGTTTTGTACATCTATTTTTAGTTTTTAAATACATTCCATCGCTCTCCTAAGTATAAATATTGAGAAAGATATCTCTAGGCTTTACATATAGATATATTTAAAAAAAGAAAAAAAAAATCTTATATACATACTGGTTTCAAAGATAGCATTCTAAGTTATTTATATTTTAGGTAAATTATAAAATATATATATATAATGTTAATTTATTTTTAACTGTATAGTTTTTTAATACATAATATCAAAAGTTTTTCAGATTTTTTTTTTTTTTTTTTTTTTTTTAAATATACATCGCAATATTATATTTCTTGGATGACTTTTGAAATTTTCAAATTTTACTGCATTTTTAAAAAATATTTTTTTTAAAGTTTAAGTACTAAAAGAAATTTTCAAAAATTTGTCTTTTTAAAATATTTTTTTTACATAACAGTATCAAGGATTTAATTTATGACTGTAAAAACAGAAAAAAAAAAAAGACATTTTTTTTTTTCTATTTACTGGGTTTTCTTGGCCCTATTTAGGGCCCCCTTGTTCACTGGGCCTGGGGCTGCAGCCCCCTCAGCACCCCCCTTAACTGGGCTCTGTGTATAAGTTTCAGTGGTAACGCTTTTTGATGGAAATCCCCACACATAACGGGTTGCATGGTCCACGACCAAATGCAAATATTTTTTTGTAGAATTATAGATCGAATTCAATATAACTGCATATGGCACAAAGTGTCTTGGAATTTTGCTGTTGCTGTATATTACTAATCCCATCAAAAACATAAATGTAAAAAAAGAGAGCCAAGTTCAATACAAAAATTATGCTTGGCTGGGGGCTTCGCTGCAAAAAGAATGGAGATCTAAATGAGTGCCAAGTTCTATGCAAAATCGAAATATGTATTTATAGGAACAAAATAACATTATGAACAAGTATTAAACTCTATTTCTTTGCTTTATTGGATACCTATAACAACTGCTTTATTTAAAAATGTGATATCTTAAAGTAGATTAGATTTGACTTGGCCAGTTTTTATCAGAATTAAAATGTTGAATAACTTTATAAAATGACTGATGTAATGAAAACTGGCCAAGTCAAATCTAATCTACTTTAAGATATCACATTTTTAAATAAAGCAGTTGTTATAGGTATCCAATAAAGCAAAGAAATAGAGTTTAATACTTGTTCATAATGTTATTTTGTTCCTATAAATACATATTTCGATTTTGCATAGAACTTGGCACTCATTTAGATCTCCATTCTTTTTGCAGCGAAGCCCCCAGCCAAGCATAATTTTTGTATTGAACTTGGCTCTCTTTTTTTACATTTATGTTTTTGCTGGGATATCATTACTTTTTGTAAAGAAAACTAGGCAGGTATTGAAATCTAATGTTTTTTCTTGCGTTTCCGCTGCGTGGTTTTCTTTTCTATGCTATTGACTACATTCTCTTGAATGTTAGAGATAATAGTGCGCATTGCCCATTCTTTATCTGCTACCTTTTTAATACGCTACCTGTTTATTCATTGAATCTCATATATGTACTTCACTTTTATACTGTTACTGGTTTAGGCATGAAGAACGTTTGTAAAGTTTTTATATACATATGTATACATATACATTAAATACATAAGGTTTTTATCAGAATTAAAATGTTGAATAAGTTTATAAAATGACTGATGTAATGAAAACTGGACAAGTCAAATCTAACCTACTTTAAGATCTCACATTTTTAAATAACAGCAATTGTTATAGATATCCAATAAAGCAAAGAAATAGAGTTTAATAACTTGTTCATAAAGTTATTTTGTTCCTATAAATACATATTTCAATTTTGCATAGAACTTGGCACTCATTTAGATCTCCATTCTTTTTGTGGCGAAGCCCTCAGCCAAGCATAATTTTTGAATTGAACTTGGCTCTCCTTTTTTACATTTATGTTTTTGGTGGGATATCATTACTTGAAAACTTGATGAAACTTGCGTTTCCGCTGCGTGGTTTTCTTTTGTATACTATTGTCTACATTCTCTTGAATGTTAGAGATAATAGTGCGCATTGCCCATTCATTATCTGCTACCTTCTTAATGCGCTTCCTGTTTATGCTTAAATTAGCCAAGTCCGGGCGATATAACGATCTCAGGCGGTTATATTCTACTATAGAACTATCTTGTGCCTTAATTTGACTAGGGTCTAGATTAATAAGGTGTACTCCGTCTAGTGTTTTAACTCTGGAGAGCGCAACGTAGGCAGGCCCGGACTGGCCAGGTCGGCTGGTCGGCGATCGCCGAGGGCCCCCGCTTCAAGGGGGCCCCAGAAAACCCCTAAAAATATATACTATTTTATAATTAGTTACATTAGAGTAATTTGTCTATTTATTTTCCAATAATCCTTGCATTTATAATCAATTTTGACTCATCTCATGTTGTGTAGTTCAAGTTTAAGACAAGTTCCCACACAGTTTACGATAAGTTCGCGATCAAAGAGCTTAAATGCAAGCAAGTATTGAGGCTTTGAGAATCTCTCCTTTTTTGATTGATTTCATCTAAAATGCTCGCCGGTCAAGTCGACAATGTTTCATTTGCTACTTCATGCTTCATCCTCTATCTTTGCTCTCTCCTATCTTAAGCTGTTATCAGATGAAAGAACATATATCCTGAAGTATAATTTATTTCATCTCAAAGCTACCAAACGACTTTCTTGAGCTCAGTCAAGGGTTATTTTTAAGCATAAACGAAATCCACAAATGTAAAGAACGAGCGCAATATTTGGCGATAATTCCTCTCTTAGAGATTTGAAAGGAATGAAGATAGAGGAAACTCTGAAATCTCGATTCTCTGATTGGAAGACTTCATGCTAAAAACTAACCGTACGTGATTCTCAGTGGAAAGTGAGTGAATGAGGAATATACGTGAGGCAAAAGTATTTCACCTGTTTCCCCCATGAGAAATCTGTTTATGAGATAGTATATGTCTTTCATATGGAACTTCGTCTGATAGCGGCTTACGAAATTAGCCAGCCATGAACTTTTAAAGAACTAAATTTTTAAGAATTTTAATTTGTCTCTTCGGAGCTGCAATTCTTGTTCTTATCAGCTGATTAAAATCAGGATTAAAATAGTATTTAAATCCGTGTTCTTATCTAATATAACTAAGTTCTTTGTTTTGGCTCGCTCTCTAATTAGTCTCGTAGTAGGGTTGTTGTTAGTGCAGTCTCAAAAGTGTGTCAACATAAAACGTGTCTATTAAAATAGTGCTTCGAAAAGAAAAGAAAATCTCTAGATGTTGAAAAAATTTCCAAACGTTTAAATACATGATTATTTAGTTTCTGTAAGTCATGAAATCGGCCTTTAAGGGACAATAATCATACATTTAACCCTCTGACTGCCTTTGAAAAGGGCAAAATTGTAATGTTGTTTTTACTGAACAGTTTTTTTAATATACTAAAATAAAGCTTATTTCAACATAAGATTAAAAATGAAAATGTACACACGATTACGATCCTCATAATTATTATGTAAAACATTCAAACTAAAAAACAGAGCTAAAATTTCGTAATTATATTATTTTGAATTATAAGTGTCATGTGAAAAAAAAAACAGCCCAGTAACCAAATATATCCGTCAGCGATGGTCAAACAGATAACTCGAATTACATTATTAGCTTATAAATTCAAGCAAAACAATTCTATTATTTAATTTTATGAAATTAATTTTTTAAATTAGAGGTTCTTAATTTTATATGAACATTTTTGAGACAAGCCTTTGTTTTAGTTTTTTCTGTGTTTTGTTTTTCCCCAAAAATTATAATAAAAGTCCAAATCAAGTGACTGTTATCAACGCTTCGCTTTTCATATGCCTGGAGTCCATTTTTAATCTTTTTTTTTCGAATAAAACTGCATTAAATAGTGGAATTTTGTTTTTGCTATTCTTTTAGAATATAATGTAGGAAGTCAAGGTATTACATTCATTAAGCTTTCATTTATCTACCAGAAAAGAAAAAAAAAAACAGTAGCAAAGTAATTGTATTATTTAATTTTCTAAAATTATTTTTTAAAATTGAGAGGTTCGTAATTTCGGGTGAAATTTAGACATTTCATATAAAAACTAATTGAACCTCGTCAGGCGTTTTGTGATTTTAGTTGGCTTTGCCCGGTTCACTATTAGTTTGTCATTACATTTAAATGACTTTTTAAAATTCTGTATCAGTTATCTAAAAAAAAAAAAAAAAAAAAAAAAAAATCTATCAAAGGACAGAATTTAGTTTAGTACGGAGGACTACTAATGGTCGTGTCGAAAAACTGTTTGCACTCCTGGCTTCAGAAAAATCACCCTTTTCATTTGGTATCGAATTTGTAAAAATAGTACAACACGATTTTTTTAAATCTATTTTCTCATATAAAAGCATACAGGAACTGATTTATTCCTTAGCAATGATTATTATATTCCTTTCTGAAAATTTCTTCCGTACAGTTTTAGTATGAAAACCCCCTTGGCGGCTTTTAAACTTTAGATGTCATTAGATGCAATTGCATACGTAAAGATCTTGACGAGAGTTATTTAGTTCACTATAACTGTATTACAGTCGGCTGCAAAATTATTCAAGCACTAGCCAATAATTCCTATATTTAAAAAGTACACTTAAGACTGTTTTGCTAAGTAAATCCTTGTCGAATCATGTTCTTAGACTGATTAAGAACATGACTCGACAAGGATTTATTTAACAAAGATGCATTAAGTGTACTTTTTTCTGGCAAGGATTATTGCTAGTGCTCGAATAATTTTGCAGCCGACTGTAAGGTATAATAGGTATGTTTTTGTTTTTGTTGTAAATTTTTTTTTACAATTAAATCACAATTAAAAGGGACTTTTTTTCCGATATGCTTAGAATTTTATTAATATTGTGTCCCTTTTTAATATTTATTTAGGTATTAAAGTCGGTTGGTTGGGTTTTACGTCGCACTAGTGCTGCACAATGGGCAGTTGGCGACGGTATTATAGTAGGTTGCTTGGTTGGTTGGAGAATTTAATCAGTGGCGTCGCGTGAGTGACATTTTTGGTCATCTCTATGCGAGTGGCTGGAAACAGTGCATTGTAATGGAATATGTATTTATCTTATTGGTTGATTCGCCTTTTTTAAAGAGCAACGTAGGTATGACGGCATTCCAACAGTCAATCAGATGAATGAACTTTAAATGATAACGGATTGTTTCTAACCACATATATGGAGATGACCGAAACGTCACTGGATTTAATGCCGATTAATTCTGTAAGTGTCCTAGGCCTATAGGGAAATACCCTCCGTAGGGGGGTCTTTCTAAGGGGCCCTAGCACGTATTTACACGAGTTTCTGAGGAAACCACGGAAAACTCCGAAAGGCTAGGTCGATGAGCTCGACCTGGGATCGAACCCGACACCTCCCATGTACCAGCTTTGAGCGCAGAATTGCTCCACCGCTGGTGGGTGGTATTATAGTAGGAATTAGATTATTATGGCTTCAACAGTGTGATTGGTTTGCCTGAATCTAAAAATAACTCACAATCTTATTTTTAAATAATGAATCATTTTTAGTTAATTAGTAAACATATTGTAAACATTAGTAAACATAAACTAACATGGAACTAGTTTATATGTGGTGTAAAAAAATATATATAAATATTTATTGTGAAAGTAAGTAAACCACATCGGAAAAAGCTTACATTTTTACTCAACTATTTTCCATGGTCGGGTTTTACGTCACACTAGTGCTGCACAATGGGCAACTAGCGACGGTCTGCGACTCACCCCAAGAGGTGGTCCGGAAACATGCCATCACAATTTTCATCCTCCACGGAAGGAATATTTTTCAAGTTGGAAAAAAGCTGAATGTGATTTTTAGTCATCTAAGCCTAATTTAAAAAATTACTTATTTTAATATCCTATTCACTCTAAATTTTTTGGTAAGGGGCCCCTTTTAGATTTTTAGCCGAGGGCCTCCAAAGGAGCCAGTCCGGGCCTGAACGTAGGCCTGTCCTCTGCTAAATATCGAAGTGCCTATGTCGAGAAGAGCGCTGTCCAGACTAAGTCCTTGCGATTTGTGGATGGTAATAGCGTAAGCTAAGCAAATAGGGAACTGTTCCCGGTGAATATATACATTATTTAATATCTGAAACTTAGTCTTGACACGTTCTAGTTCATAAGTTAAATTATTAAATTTGATAATAATTTTACGTGCACTATTGTTTTTATCGACATCCCAGTTTATTTTCTGTATGACTCCAATAGAGCCATTCACTAGCCCTTTACTAACATCTATATTCCTACGCAACATAACCCGTGCACCTAATTTGATCGTGATAACGTTTTCTAATCCAGCGGTTAATGATGAATCATCCTCGTTCTTTTTGAGCACTTCCTTTGCTCGCTTGTTTAAATACCTTGGACAGTCTATTTCATCGATTGAATTCAATTTAATTTCCGGTTGTTCCATACTTTCCAACATTGCATTATTAAATTGGTTACACATATTTTTAGTAGGGAATAAACAAACAGTATTATCAGGTAGTAATTTAAAATAGTCAATAATTTCTTTAAGCCGGTCATTTTGATTTCGGGAAGTTAATTTTAGGAGTCTATGAGCTAACGTATGATGATCTGTTGTCGTTACGACACCCATTCTTATACGATTCAATATTTCGCCGAAGAGATGGTCGTGTTTTTGTCTGATGTTAATCATTAATTCGTCGTATGAAAATAGTTGTTTCCATAAATTCGGTGCACTAAGAGAACCTAATAATTTTTGCACATCAGACCACTTCATATCTTCGAATGGCGAAAGTTGTCGCACTGGTGGCAGCTGGAGCAGATCTCCAAATAACACAATATTAATTCTTCCAAACCAGCCGTCTTCCACATCACTAGTGTCATAAATTTCAGTTAACCGTAGATGAATAAACATTAATGTAACGTTGGAAATCATTGAAACTTCATCAATAATCAAAAGAACTACATTGCTTAAATGACTTCTTAAAACTTTTAACACTTGGTCTGATAAAGGAGTGTACTTCGGACTGCTTCCGTGTTCTACTGGCAGCTGGAGTAGCCGGTGTATGGTAAGACCGTTTACATGAAAAGCGGCAATGCCAGTGGGAGCTGCAACGGCTACTAATTTTTCTAAACGTTTTTTAACCCAACTTTTAATAGTGTTAATTAAATAACTTTTCCCAGTGCCGCCTGTACCACTGACAAATAATCTCAAAATGGCGTTTTTGTCTAATAAAGCTCTACAAATTGTATCGAAAATGCGTTTTTGGTCGACATTCAAACCTTTTGTCATTTTTTCGAGCTCATCTTCTGATACCGAATCTTTAGCATTTCTAAAATCTTCCATTGCATTTACAGCTTCAACTGGCAAGAAATCCAACGGATTCTCTATACCGTCATCTTCCTGATCCTCTTCCTGTCGATTTCTTTCGATTTCTCCCACTTTTTCTTCAATCATTTCGAATGCTCTCTCTATGTTATTTAAGAATTCTGTCTGCATTTCTCCATAATCAAGTCCGTCTTTAATTTGATTTTTCAGAAGATTGAAGGCTTCAGTGTAAGTACTTTGACCAGCCTTCAGTACAGTTAAATCTCGCCACGGTAAAAACATTAACAATAGCGAAAAATAATATTTTTCTGGGTGCTTATTAACATCGTAAGTATAATGATTTATTAAATAAGGTCTCTGTCGTTTCTTTAAATATTTATTAGATGATAATTTATATATTTGTACCCCTGGCCCTGAAGAGGGTGGAGTCGAAACTATGTCAAACCACCTAGCGAAATTATATAAATTCATACTATCTAAATCCTTAGGACGTTGAGGATAATAATTATCAACCCAAGATTGAAAGAAAATATCGGTAGAATCTGATTCAAGTTGGTTTATCTCTTTTTTGGTTTTTACTCTTCGATTGCGATACATATTTACGTCAAGCCATCGGATTGTAGTCTGCGGATCGGTGCCATAAAGAGATATTCCTAAGAGTGTATCACTGGCTTCAAGAGCACCACATTCTCTATTATTAAGAGCTCGAAGACCAACATTAAAGAGCCTACTAGCGAGAGATTTGGTAGAGTTTATACTATCGAAAGTGTCCACTGCATGACTTTTTTCGCCCTTAGTTGTATATTTAGTAATATAATAATTTAAAACTGCTGTTTTTTCTCCTACATACTGCAAGTCCATGTTGCCATTCCAAGCAAGAAGTATCGCTGGATTGTAATCGTTAATGTAACGAGATTCTTCTTTCCGAGGTATATTGTAGAGCCGATTAGATGTTAAAGTTTTTCTAGCCGCGATAGACTCAGTTACACTCTTAATCGTTAAAGATTCGCCCACTGGCCGAGGAAATCCAAATCTACAAACAGTAGAAAAACTCGATTTAGTTTTTTTCTTTCGCAAACAATAGGAGTTATGTTTATGCTTTTGATTATTGATAACGCGGTCGTATAATGTTGGCGACACTTTTTTGTCTGGAACAGCACAAGTTACGTATTTATTTATAAACTCTGCCACTTCATCAGTAGTCGACTCTTGTAACACTGGCGCATTTTTTACCCACAGCATTAGATGAAAGTGCTGTAAACCCCTAGACTGGTATTCACGTCGCCAGAAATAATGTTCAATTTCTCCTAAAGGTGCCTCAGGTGATGTTAAAAATTCTAACATTGCCTTAAATTTAATATCTATGAACCGTGACGCTGAAACTGGATCCATCGCCACTAACTCACTAGTGGATTTGTTTCGCACTTCGGGTCCATTGATTTGTTTAATATAATCTCCGAGCTCCGTCCACCTCCACTCAGAAGGACTGATAGTTAAAAACCAAGTGGCCGGTCCGTAGTGACGAGTCATACACACAACATCGCTTCTAGGTTTTTTCCAAAATTGTTCAGTGTTACGTAGTCGACTGAATATTGCCATCAGATCTCCTTCCAGTTCGCCTTTCTCTATCTTATCTAAATATTGTTGAGCTGTCAATTTTTGGTTGAGATTCGTTACGTTTAACTTATAAAATATACCTGCATTTAACTGTCTCCAATTAGCGTCATTCAATAAATAAAACAAATATTGCTGGTTCAGTCTGAATCGTGAATCTTTAGAAGTTAAGCGAGACTTTATGAATTCGGCACTTGTGATTTTAGTTTCGCGATCATAAAACTGACCATATTTGCCCTCATTAAATAAATCTGGAAAGCATAACGTGTCTAAATCCTTATTGCGATTATCGATTGGCGCTGCATTAACTTTAAGCATCTGATAGAGCGTGGAAGCTGTACCATTTTGTTTTTTTTCGTGTAGAGGATATATTGTATACTCTTCATAAATATCTTCTTTATCTTCGGTTACCTGAGTGAGAATTGAGTACTGCTTTTCTACTTCTAGATCATTTTCATGTACTGCAATATCGTGGGTTAGAGTTTGGTCAAGATTGTCCAATAAACTTGTTGAATTCTGTGGCAAGACTATGTTTGCGTAATGAATGTTATTCTCTTTTAAATAATTTAAAGCACTGTATACTTTGTTAATATCTACTATGTCTTGCCACATTATTTTGGTTTTAGTTGGACAGCTTCGCACGAGAATAAAAAGTTCTTGGTTTCGGTTTAAGGGGTCCTCGGGATTTGGTAATTTGTTTAAAGTAGTTTCCGTAGGTAATGGCAAATGGAAAGTTCTCCCTTTAACCTTTTTAATCAATTGTCTATTAGGTAAAATTTTGTTTACCACTGGAACCAAGCTAGTTACTACTTGGAATGCCTTGGCTCTTTGGATTAATATTTTTTCATAATTATTAAGATCACTCAATTGCTCAGGAATATTACTAAAATGCAAACTATTAAGAATGGAATTAGCAGGCAAATCATTAGCTCTAATTTTTTTCAAACATAAATCACAAATAAAATCACTGGGTTCAATATTAAATGTTTCATTAAACTGTTGTAATCTATTCCATATATCTGTTTCAATTGGAATTCTTAATTTAGCAATGGCGGACATGTCTCGTAAACAAAGAAGCCTATGGCAAGATATGCAATAGTGTGTCGGTACATCATTGCATCGTTTTTTTAAGTTATTAAAAGCTCGCTTATATTTTTCTATTATTAAATCTTCGTTTAATTCACTTTCGTTGGTACTTACATCGTAATGGGCATTATTTGCATTAAAAGGCACTCCTAACTCACATAGCTTATTCACATTGACAGAATTCAAATCACAGTCTATTGATTTTATATTTTTGCAATAAAATGTTAACTGATAAAACTCTCTAACTAAAGTTCGTATTTTAGGGAAATGAGTTTTGATGTTGTAAAGTGTTTTCAGTTTACCTAAATATTCTTGATTTTGTGTGGAGATTAAGTAAAAAATATCTATGGCCGATTTTGAAATTAAATATTGAAATACCTGTATCAAACTTTGAAGAACCATTTCATCTAATAAACATATTTTGGGATTGCAACACCAAGATGTATTCTTTTGTTCATTCTGCAATATAAATATGTTAGCTTGACCCTCATCATCTACGGGAACAATTTCTTCCGAACTAATTACTTTATAAGAACTGTCATAAAAGTATGGTTCTTGAGTACTCACGTGTTTAGATCCCCCGGCTAGTATGGTAAATTTATCAAGCAAATCCGTGTCAGATGAAAGACGTCCCATTTTTTCGATACTAATTGCAATTTTATTTTGCACGTGATCTAAGACTTTACAATAGTTATCTAACATATTTTTACGACGCTCAAGAACCCATTTTACAATTTTTTCAGCTTCCAGTCTTTTTCGTTTTCCTAGTTTTTCTGTTAAATTATTTATTACGTCATTTTCTCCCTTATACGACAGTCTTTTCCGTGTATAATACAATTTCTGAGCCTTTTTATTTATATCTGGATTTTTTTCTGCATAACGCAATGCGCTTTCCCGGTGCACCTCTGGATTCTCTTCTGTGTAACGTTTTACGGCCTTTTGGTGAATTTCAGGATTCTTGTGCACATAACGTTTTACAGCATTTTGAACCACTTCAGGGTGTGATTTTCTATAACGCTGATTAGCTTCATGACGTTGATCCTTACGGGATTTCTCAGTGGTTTTAGGTCGACCTTGTTTCCGCTTCGGGGGACGGCCCTTATGGCGCAATGAGTTCTCTTTTAGGTTTAAAGACTCATTCTGTTCGAGTGCATCAGGAGTGTACAACTCATTCAAAATGTCTTGCTCTACAGGAACACAAACGTCATAGTGACCTGAAGAAAGATTGCCTGAAAAGAGCAAGCGCTTTGTAGGACGACCCACTTCACCGAATGAACCACGTAGAACGCCATCCTGATAAACTTCAATTTTAATAGGATATAAAACTCCAGCTGCCATTAATTCAGAAACCGCTCCATAAGTGGTCGATTGAAGCATGCTTGCTTTATACTTTTCCTCCGATCTGAAAGGATCGCCGCTTTCCGAGCAAGTGTAGACGCCTAAATCTCCCCAGTGCAGACATACATATTCGACTATAGTCGCTCGCAACATATTGGCTTGTTGTGTATCAGTCGAATTGAATATAGAAAATCCAATCGAATGGAATAAGCAGCTCCCATCAGAAGGCATTGGAATAATATGGTGTAAGACAAGTGTATCATCCACCATTAACTCTATGGTACAACTCATTGTGCGACAGTTAAAGTACCTATTAAAATACAGAAATACTTATTTAAAAAGAAAAAAATAAATTTAACTGTCAAGAAAACTTAGTAAAATACAGAAATACTTATTTAAAAAGAAAAAAATAAATTTAATTGTCAAGAAAACTTACTATTTATTTTAAAGTTTTTTTTTTTTTTTTTTTTTTTTTTTTTTAAGAAATAAACAGTGGCGATTTAAACTAGTAGCACATTAGGCACGTGCTACGGGTCCCACGCTTTTTAGTAGCCCCTCGCATCTGGAATTTTTCAAGTTAAGAAAAAAAAAACACTTAAATTTGAGGATTTTTTTCGATGTATAAATATGTATTCGTAAATCAATGTAAATAAACTTTAGTGAAAATTTTTAAACAGGTGATACTAAAATTTAAATAATTTTTGGGATGGAAACATCTCGTTTCTATCATTGCAATCGCAGAAAATTTTATGTACAAAATTCTTATCACAAGAAAAAGCTTTAATAGAATTTTTGTGTATATAACTCTTTAAAAAGAAAAATTCTATTTTGCTTTTTTTTTTTTTTTTTGCAATTTTTGATTATTGAATCTTGGTTCGTACCTTTGTAGAAATTACAAAGTTAATACTCGAGCCACTTGATGTGAGGCATTACATTCATTCGGTTTGCATGGAAATAGCTTGATAGAAGATGCTGCTTCCTTTCTTTTTCTTCCCCCCAGGGGGGTACCTTCTTCAGGTATTCAGGGGGAGTCACGCCCCCCGGGCCCGAGTGATCTTTTTTTTTTCTCCTCTTCCTTTTTTTTTTTTTTTTTTTTTAACCGTCTACCTTTTTTTTTTTTTTTTTTTTTTTTTTTTTTATTTTATTTTACTTATTTATTTATTCTTTTTTTTTTTTTTTTTTTGCTGCCATTAAGGTTTTGGTACTTGTTCTTGTTCATTGTTCTTGAAAAAAAAAAAAAAATTGTAAAAAAAAAAAAATAAAAATTTGAAAAACATAAAAAAAAAAATTTTTGAAACTACTTACCTTGTTTTACTCACCCTTTTGTTTTCTACTTACCTTATTTGTTTCCACTCACCCTTTTTTTTTGGTCTTGTTCTTGTTGATTATACTAAAATTACTTAACTGCTAAATTATTAACCAAGCTGAAAACGGTGGAGATGTGGCGCTGGTTATTGGGTTGGCGATTTGGTGAGGGTCTCACGGTAGTCTAGCCTTGGGAGCACACTGGGTGACTGGTGCCCTTGGTGAAGGTGAGACAACGGTGACTACTCGAACGAGAAACACCGGACTAACACGACTACCACATGTGATTCCCAATCTGGGTCGACGGTCTGGTAGCTGGTGAGTGGTTATGGGTGTCCCAGGGAGCGATTCTGAAAACCCTTTGCTTTCCGTCCGTTCAAGAAATGGGCTGACTTGTGGGACTAAGGAAACCCTCGACCCTTTTTATTTAATTTAATTATGGCGACAAACAAAGGAAATTCGAATAATGCGTCTGGCTCGGGCCAAGCTATTAAAAATTCAAATGAGAAATCTTGGGCTGAAAGAATGGAAGAGTTTTCTTCCACTCTTAACGAAAATAATGTATTTGTTAACTGCGAGGCAAGATTTTTTGTAGTAAAGAGAAATGAAGGAGATTTCTTTAAGACCTCTCCATTTCTGATTCAGAAATCATTGCAATCGATAATGGGTGATCCAAAGTCTGTTAAAAAACTTAGATCAGGTGAACTACTAATTGAGGTCGAAAATAACAAGCAAGCTAATAACTTAAAAAAATGTACCCACTTTGCCAATATACCAGTCACTGTAAGTATACATAGAACATTAAATGTCTGTCGTGGTGTGATTTCTGAACCAGATCTACAATATATTCCAGAAAGTGAAATACTCGATAATTTGAAAGACCAAAAAGTTATTGCAGTTAAACGAATTTCAATCTTCCGTGATAATAAGCCTCTTCCCACCAAACACATTATTTTGACAATAGACTCACCTAAACTTCCCCAATCAATCAAAGCTGGTTACCTTGAATGCCCTATAAGGCCATACATCCCTAACCCTCTAAGATGTTTTAATTGCCAACGTTTTGGCCACTCAAAGACCTCTTGCCGTGGTAAGCTAACATGTGCCCGTTGCAGTGCAATTGGCCATGACAGTGAAAATTGTGAAGCCCCTGCGTGTTGTGTTAATTGCAAAAAGGATCACCCATCTTACTCAAAATCATGTGAAAAATGGAAAACTGAAAAGGAGATACAAACCATTAAAACAAAACAAAACATATCATATTCCGAAGCACGGAAAATTGTGGAACCAAGAACACCCATTGTTGGAAAGTCATATGCTGCCGCCATAGTTACCAAAAAAACATATCAGTCTATCGCAATCCAAACTGACACTGTTCATAATACGAGCTCTCCAGTTGTAACTGCATTAAAGAATCCCCCAAGCTTACAATCCAATCCAAAACAGGCTTCTAACTCTTCACAGTCATCTTCATCCAAATCAAGAAACTTAAAGAAAATGCCACAAACTCCTAAAACCTTATTGTCTGAAAAAAGTCTTAACTCTATCTCTCTAAAACATTCAAATTCACCCTCTCGCCTAAATATCAAGAAAAAGAAACTAACAAAATTGCCAACTCCAACTACAAATAAAAATAATAAAGTAAACGTTCCAAAACAAGATGATTTGATCAGCCTCCATCCTTCTGATGGAGAGGACGGAATGTCTACTGCATCAGAGGACAATGACGTAGATGTTATAATCTAAAAAAAAAAAATAATGACCAATTTCATTTCATGGAATTGCCGGGGTTTTATTAATAAACGTGATGAAATCAGAGATATTATCTCTGATCATCGACCTATATGCTTTGCTTTCCAAGAAACATACTTAAGACAACACGATAAAGTCAAAATTCGTGGCTATACCTGTTTCAGGAAAGATTTTACACAGTCTGACCGAGCTACAGGTGGGGTAGCCCTTCTGATTTCTAATAATGTACCACACTCCAATATACCTTTAAATACGAACATTCAAGCTGTTGCCATTCAATTACACTCTCATCTATTAATGACCATTTGCACTCTCTATCTTCCACCAAATGTATCCATAAACCAGCATGACCTCAATAGCCTTATTTCTCAACTTCCAACTCCCTTCTTAATACTAGGAGATTTCAATGGACATAATTCGCTATGGGGAAGCCCTAATAATAACCCCCGTGGTCAAATCATTGAAAATATTATTACTGACAACTCCTTGTGTATCTTAAATAACGGGGACAATACTTACTTTCACGAGCCTTCTAGGACTTTCCATGCAATTGACCTTGCCATCTGCTCTCCCAATCTATATCCATATTTTAATTTTTTTGTGAGTAACGATCTACATAGTAGTGACCACTTTCCTTTATTTTTATCCTTTTATAATTTTAACGACCATCATCCTGGTAATCCACGTTTTATTTATGACAGGGCCGACTGGACCTCCTTTACTATGAAAGCTACTATTACGCAATCAATGATTGAGGGTGATATTGACAAAGCAGTTGCTGATGTCACTAACTGCATCATCAACTCTGCTAACATCTCAATTCCAAAATCGTCTGGTCGTCTTGCTAAATACCCAAAGCCTTGGTGGAATGAAGAATGTAACATTGCAAAGAGAAAGCAACAAAAAGCATGGGGCATTTTTAGGCGTTACCCAACAACTACAAACTATATTGCATTCAAACAAGTGAAGGCCAATGCACGGAGAATACGCAGGAAAGCTCAGAAGGATTCCTGGGTTAACTACGTTTCAAGTATTACCTCCAATATCAGCAGCAAAAAATTGTGGCATCGTGTCAAGAAAGCAATGGGTATTTATACTAATCATAGCATCTCTTTTTTAAAAGAAAATGGCCAAACTATTACCTCAACCAAAAATATTGCAGATACCATTGGTAGAACATTATCTAACATCTCTAGTACTAATTCCTATTTTGAACCCTTTCTGTCTTTCAAACGTAATTCTGAACGCTCAACAATAAACTTCATGTCCCGCTCATCACCAAATTACAATACTTTATTTACAGGAAGAGAACTGAGAGACAGTTTAAAACGTTGTTATAACTCTGCTCCTGGGCCTGATGGAATTACTTACATTATGATCAACCATTTATCCAAAGCGTCTCTTAATAACCTGCTTCTTCTCTATAATAGAATCTGGACTGAGCATATATTTCCTTCTGCTTGGCACGACGCTATTGTTATTCCTTTTCCAAAGCCTGGCAAAGATGCTACCGATCCAAAAAATTATAGACCCATTGCTCTAACTAGCTGCCTTTGTAAATTGCTTGAGAAAATGGTAAATACTAGACTGGTTTATGTTCTTGAAAAGCATAATTTAATTTCTCCTTGGCAAAGTGGTTTTCGACGGGGTCGTTCTACGGTTGACAATATTTTATTATTGGAGACAAATATTCGGAAAGCAATTGCAAGACGTAACCATTTGGTGTCAATTTTTTTTGATATGGAAAAGGCCTATGACAAGACATGGCGCCATGGCATTTTAAAAGACCTTTTTAATTTGAACTTTCGGGGGAATCTTCCTATTTTTATTGAGAATTTTTTGAGAGTCAGACGCTTCCAAGTTCGTATTGGTTCAGTTTTTTCAAATTTTTACTTTCAGGAAGAAGGTGTACCTCAAGGCAGTGTCCTGAGTGTCACACTTTTCTCTTTAAAAATCAATAATATCCTAGAACAACTACCACAAAGTGTCCATGGTAGTCTTTATGTTGACGACCTGCAAATCTCTTGCCAGGGGAATGACATGCGCTTCATTGAACGCCAACTACAACTTGCTGTAAAAAACATAATAAAATGGACTAATAAGAATGGTTTTACTGTTTCTATTGACAAAACACAGTGTGTGCACTTTTGTCGCAAACGGGGTCTCCATCCTGATCCACAGATTTTTATAAATGACAGACCTATTTTGGTTGTTGACTCTGCCCGCTTTTTGGGTGTAATTTTTGACAAAAAACTTAATTTTAAGCCACATATATCATATTTAAGGACGAAATGTGACAAAACTTTAAACATTTTAAAAGTACTCTCGAACACATCTTGGGGTGCAGATCGAAATTCCTTACTTAAAATCTACCGTTCTGTTATTCGCTCAAAGCTAGATTATGCCTGTGAAATTTATGGGTCAGCTCCTTTTTCTTATCTGAAAAAGATTGACACAGTGCATCACAGTGCTCTTAGGATTTGCTCAGGGGCTTTTCGAACTTCTCCAATTCTCAGTTTATATGCAGACTGTGTAGAGCCATCCCTCACTAATATTAGACAACAGCTATCTTTGCAACTATACTATCGAATTCTTTCACATCCTAATCATCCGCTTCATCCTCATATCCGTAGTAATAATGACAACCTCTTTTTAAATCGTCCATCATGCATCCCACATTTTGGTTGGTTGTAGGATTTAAGGCCGATTGACTCCTAATGTGTCCTAGGCCTATGGGGGGAATGCCCTCCGTGGGGGTCTTTCTAAGGGGTCCTAGCCCGTATTTACGCGAGTTTCGGAGGAAACCACGGAAAACTCCGAACGGCTAGGTCGATGAGCGCGACCTGGGATCGAACCCGGCACCTCCCATCTACCAGCTTTGAGCGCAGAACCGCTCGGCCGCTGGTGGGCTCCCACATTTTGGTCTCAGAATAAAAAACTATCTTCCAAGCATTTCCCATCTTCCCACCAAAGTTCGTCCTAGAGATCTTTTAAATATGACGCCTTGGAATTTCCAAGTTATTTCTTGCATTTATCCTTTTAAAGGTTTTGACAAGGCTAACACAGATGCTTCCATCTTTAAGACCCTTTTCACAGCACATCGTAACAACTATATGGATTATACAGAAATTTTTACTGATGGCTCTAAGACTGTTGATAAGGTTGGTTGTGGTGTCGTTTCTGATAACATTACTTTTAGCTATGAACTTCCTAACTCTTATTCTATTTTCTCTGCTGAGTTTTTTGCTATTGAGGTTGCCCTTAACTATATTTCATCTCATTCCAATCGAAAATTCATAATCTATACTGACTCAAAGAGTGTTCTTGATTCTCTTTCATCCAGCTCTTGTAACCTCTCTTTTATCTCAATTTTAAAAACTTATAACGACCTTCTAAGAAAGGGATTTGACATTTTGTTTTGCTGGGTTCCCGGTCATGTTGGCATTAAGGGAAATGAGGCAGCGGACAAAGCCGCAAGGCAGGCTTCTATTCTCCTAAATTGTCCTGTACCATACGATGACATTAAGCACACACTTAGAAGCACTTTTAAAACTATTTGGCAACGGGAGTGGGATAATCAACATAATAATAAATTACGAGAAATAAAACCTCAAATTGCAATCTGGCCTACCCTTATCACTCGAAAATCTGATGTTATAATTACTCGTCTTAGAATGGGGCATTCAAGGATTACACATAAATATTTACTACTTGGGGAAGGGGAGCCTGATTGTCCGAAGTGTCATTTCTCTGTGCTGACTATTCGCCATTTGCTCACCGACTGCCCTTGTCTTCGTCATCTTTACAGACATCACTTTAATTCATCCTCACCAAACCTGACGAGCCTTTTAGGTATTACTCCTCATCATCAATTGACAAATTTTTTAAAAAATGCTGGTTTTTATTATGACATCTAATTTTAGTATTTACACTCTTTTTTACATTTTACATCTGTTTTTATTATCTACCTTTCATTATATTTTACATCTGTTTTTATTATCTACACTTTCATTATATTTTACATCTGCTTTTATTATCTACACTGTATTTTATGTTTTTTGTTTTTCCCTTTTAGCTGTTCTTTAGACAATCTGGATGGGTGAACCCATCCAGAAGCTGCTTCTTGTTTTTTTATGTAATTGTTTGGCGCAGCATATCCCACTGCGGATTTTGCGCCAATAAAAGCCAACCAACCAACCAACCAACCAACCAACCAACCTTTCTTTTTCTTAGTAATTTTTTAAAATTCTGTATTTTGATGACTGAAAATGATGCAATTGCGCTAAACTAACACAATAATTTTATATAGAAGAAAGTTCTGTAACAGTCACAATACATTAGTTTTAACACTTGATAGTAGCACTTTGAAAACTAAACATATTAATTTGATCAAAAGCTCATCCAAAGAGGACATCACGATCTTATGACCCCACCCACTCCCGTAGACTGGAAAATTTACCGTAAGAAAACACATTTTTACTTTTAAAAATGCACTTTGACACGAAAAATATGCTTCATTACATGACATGATCTCCCTAGAGAAATATGGCCCTTTCTGAAATCGAGAGTTGGATCCGCCCTAAATCCTGATATAAATTGCAAAGAATAATTATCTTTTTATTAGCAAATAAAAAATGATCAGAGAAAAACTAATGAAAGTTAATACAAAACCATTGCAAAAATATATGAATTAAAATAAAAAAATTTTTTTTTAACTTAACGTTATATATAATAATAATAGCAAGAAATACTATTTTATGCTAGTTTAATATTCCTGTGTCTTATTTTAATTACATGTGAATCTTACTCCTACGGTCCTACGTAATAAACAAATGACAAATTAACCTAAAAGAGCTATAAACAAATGAGGTTTTGAAAGAAACAACTTACTTTAGTATTAAATAACTCACAAATGCCGTTAAAGTACAATACTAAAAAGGAATAATTTATATCTAGACTATTCCAACTATAACTAAAGTTGCCAACTCATCTTGTGGATTTAGAGCTAAATCAAGCTTGACTCTAAAATAAATCGTGCTAAAAATATCGTGCTAAAACTCTAAAATAAAAAGATAGCTATATCTTTTGACATATTTATAAGAAAAACGTGCCAAAATTTATACGTAATTTTTAATCGAGTTTTTTAATATCACATACTGCTTGTTGTAGGGTCATGTCGTGAAGCATTGGTAAGTGCATTTTTTCATTAACAATGAGCTTCTTTTACAATAAATTTTCACAATCCAGCCTTTGATGAGAAGCATATTTTCCGTGTTTTTTCCACTAAAAGTGTGCTTTTTCTATGGCAAATTTCCTTTCCATAGGAAGGATCATGACACAAATGACTTCTCTCTTGGATCTGCCTTTGAGTACAGAATGAAAAAACGGAATTAAATAATCAAAAATATTGGAATAATTATTTAAACTCCAAGTTAAAACTACGATAATCATAGGGGGGGGGGGGGGAGAAGTCGCAAATTTTCATGACCTTCGTATAATCCATCAGGTTTAAGGTTTTGAACATAGGTATGCTCTTTCACGTCTCTATAGTTATTTTACTTTGTTTAATTCTATTGTTTCAACATAAAATAAAACTTACCCGGCAAAAATTTACTCCAAGAATTTTTTGTGAAATTTATTTTTTGATTTTTTCTTATTTTTTGATTTTTTTCCTACGCTTACACACAGTTACAGAGCTGGATTCCAAATTTCATCCTTCTAGGTCATCTGAAAGTAGGTTAGGTTTAGGTACTATATGTCAGTCAGTCAGTGCTAAAATTTACGATTTTTTAACCTTCATATCTTTGTAACCGTTTCAGCTAGCTGCATGAAATTTGGGCTTCTACATGTCCTTATGGATATAATTAAACACACGTAGTTTTATGTGTTTACGTTAAAGAGGTTTTGGGTTATAGAAGGGTCAAAAGTGGCACCAAGTGGTTCGTGTAATATTACACTCGGCGCAGGCTGGCCAGTTCCTTTGCTTGAACTTGGCTTGACACGCTCCCGCGTGTCATCGGTATTCGTAAGTGGTGCCTATTGTGTTTTTGTGTTGCTCGGGAGCGCTTTTATGTAGATTCATTTCTGTTCTGTATATAATTATGTGGTGTCTGTATATGATTATGTGGTGCTGCGCGCCGCCGCCGACATACCGTTGGCCAGTTGTTTAGCGCGTATTACAAGTTTTTTGTATAGGGACACCACTTATTTTTTGACTTATTTTTTTATTTTTTCCTACGCTTACACACAATTACCGAGTTGGATTTCAAATTTCATCATTCTAGGTCATCTGGAAGTAGGTTAGATTTAGGTACTATATGTCAGTCAGTGCTAAAATTTACGGCTTTTTGACCTTCATATCTTTATAACCGTTTGAGCTAGCTGCATGAAATTTGAGCTTCTACATATCCTTATGGATGTAATTAAACACACGTAGTTTTATGTGTTTACGTTAAAGAGGTTTTGAGTTATAGAAGGGTCAAAAATGGCACCAAGTGGTTCGTGTAATATTACACACGGCGCTGCCTAGCTAGTTACTTTGCTTGAACTTGGCTTGACACGCTGCCGCCAATATTGTCTGCATTTTTAAATTTGTTGAACTACCTAATTGAATTCTGTATATAGTATATTTTATATGAAATATAGTATATACTGCCATATAGTATATTTTATATGAAACTAGGGGGCTCTGCCCCCTACGAGCTGCGCTCGCCAACCCCCGCTTCTTCATGCTGAAAATATGTTTATTAAATTTTTTCATGTATATTTTACATTTATTTTAATATGAATATTTTACATTTATCTCAGAGCCGTTTTTTAACAATATGACATCATGCAGTTAATGTCCATATTTGTAATTTAAAAAAATTATCACTGAATAATATTCATAAAATTCATTTTTTTTTTTTTTTTTTTAATCCAATCGATTTCACTTTCTTAAAGCAAAAACTTTCGAATAAAATTTTATGTTTTATTTAGTTAAGATTTATTCTGAAAAACTACATAGACACAAAACAGATGATTCCGAACGTCATTTTCCAAGACTATGACGTCACTGTCCTAAGACTATGACGTCACTATAATAAAAAATAAATACTGTCCATATTTATTGATTTATTTATTTTTAACGCTATTCCGGGAAATAAATTGAGTTTATTTCAATTGGTTTCATGTTTTGAATATTTGTAAAAAGTTTTTATATAATAAATATTATAAAATCTATTCATAAAAAAAAAAAAAAAAAAAAATCATGGATATTTTTAAGTCACATGCTTCAAGAATTTCAACAACATCTATATTTTTACTATAGCAATGTAATTATTATTAAATAGTCAGATATCAGTTTATTGAATTGTGTTTATCATATTTTTGTTGGCAACATGACATAAATTAAAAAAATAATATTTTTTCTTTAATGAGAATTTTTATATCAGAAATGAAGATAATTTCGAATTAATATAACTCTTGACATAATTAGGCTACCGATAAACGGTTTGTTTCATTGTATTTACTGTACATTTTTGAACTAAACTACTAAATATCAAGTTTTTATACGAAATAGTATTTTTAATAGACGCAATAAAGAGAAAAAAGCATAAAAAGAACGCAGAAAAAAACAAGAAATTTTTTTTTAAAAATCTATAAAAAGTTTAAAAATTGTAAAAATTAAAAACTGATTGCACACTGCACTCCGCAGTATATTGAAGAATCTTCTGCTAAAAAATTATTGAGCTGCTATGAATAGTTTTTGTGTCTATAAAACTTTTATACCAGAAAACTTTTTGCTCACTTCAGCCCTGTATATCTCATAAAATATTCTATTTATAGAAAAACTGTTTTCTTTATTATGTTTATTGATCATTTATGTACAAAACTACAAAATGTCATGTTTTTATATGAAGTAGTTCTTTTAATATAAGCCAAGAAAGATAAAAAGACGCGGCGATTTGAAAGGCGGCAGCGGCAGCGGTAGTTACTTTTTTTCAATATAGAGAGATTTTATGCATACATTTTGTATGAACCGCATAAATTCTATATGTATTTTTCTACTCTCTAAAGAACAGTTCATAAACATAAAACTAATCAGTTACATGAAAATGTTACGTCATGCAATGGCCCTTAATAGAAATAAAAGTCAGTTTTGAAGTAGTCAGTCAGTCAGTGCTAAAATTTATTTTTTGACTTTTTTTGATTTTTTGATTTTTTCCTACGCTTACACACAATTACCGAGCTGGATTCCAAATTTCATCTTTCTAGGTCATCTGGAAGTAGGTTAGGTTTAGGTACTATATGTCAGTCAGTGAGAAAATTTACGACCTTTTGACCTTCATATCTTTATAACCGTTTGAGCTAGCTTCATGAAATTTGGGCTTTTACATGTCCTTATGGATATAATTAAACACACGTAGTTTTATGTGTTTACGTTAAAGAGGTTTTGAGTTATAGAAGGGTCAAAAGTGGCACCAAGTGGTTCGTGTAATATTACACTCGGCGCTACTTAGCCTTTTCCTTTGCTTGAACTTGGCTTGACACGCTGCCGCGTGTCTAGATAATGTGAATAAATGTAAATAAATCCCTAACATAAAGTAAACAATATTTGTACTAAATGAATGTGTATACTGTAGAATGAATGAAATAAAGATATATTTTGCAAAATAGTGGACTTATTTTTTCTGTAGTAAACTTTGATTTAACACACATAAATATACACAAACTAAAATAATAAAAAAAAAATACCTATATACAAATTAGTGCTTTTTGAAAAGTTTTGAAACATTCACTTTAAAGGGTTTTGCAGTATGATCATTCGCATCACGTATTTGATAGTTATTGTTTCGGAACTTTCTTAGAACAACATAGGGACCAGTGAATTTTGGCATAAAGGTAGAGGGTGGGTGTAGGGCTTTCAAATACACGTCATTTAAATTAATTTCAGGGTTTGGAATACCTTTCAAAAATTTCTCATGCTTATCAAAGTAATTCTGTTCATATTGTTTGACTAATTGTTTTGATTCATGAAAATGTTTTTACCTAAGCCAATATTTAGAGGGTGGTTCAACAAGGTTGGGTGGGTGATTTATGTCAATGGGGAGGTTCAATCTTCTACCAAAAAAAAGTTGGGCTGGTGTAAAATTTGTTACAGAGTGCTTCGCATTGTTGTAATGTAGCACAAAAAATTTTAAACGTTCTGACCATTCAATTACTTTATCCGACAAAGAAGCTATAGATTGTTTAAGAGAGCGATGTATCCTTTCAAGAAGACCATTTGACCTCGGAAAATAAATAGAAGATTTTCTGTGTTTAATGTTGAGAGATTTAAAAAAAAAATTCAAATTCATCGGAAATAAAATTTGGAGCATTATCAGAGAGAATTATCTTGGGGATGCCATAACGTGAAAAATAATCATTAAGTGTTTTAATTATAGAATGTGAAGTAATGTTAGGTAATGGAATTGCCTCAAGATACCTGGAATAATGATCGACAATGGTTAATATGAAAAATTTGCCATCATGTGACCTCGGCAGTTTGCCAACTACATCTATTGTAATCATCTCACCAGGGTGGATTTGGGAATACATTTAGGTTTAGTTTCAGTTGGTTTGGATTTATTTTGTAAACATCTATGACATGAGTTACAAAATGATTTGACTTGTTCAAACATTTTTGTCCAAAAATAAATTCTTTTTAAGTTTTCAAAAGTTTTTTCTATGCCAAAATGAGGTTGATGGGCAATTTCAATAGCTTGAGGTTGTAATGAAGTCGGAATTACAATTTTATCTGTAGAATCGTTCTGGCTTTTATCTCTATACATGATTAAGTTAGTTTGCTGGTCGATGAAATAATTAGATTTTGATAATTTGTTTTTATTAATTTTGTTTCTGATATCTGCTAATTTTGGGTCCCCTAATTGATTTTTTAATATGTTTGAAAAAGATAGTAAGTTTTCCTCAGGAGCAAATAAATTGATAGCATTAACATTTAAGTTTTTTGATTCATCACTGTCAAAAACACGTGTAAGAAAATCTGCGGGGTTTGACATGCCTGGGATATGTTCAGTTGTATAGTTAAAACCTTGTAAATACATTAACCATCTAGCAATTATATCTGGTTGTTTGGTTAAATTTAAATGGTAAGTTAATGCCTTTGCATCAGTTAAAATTTTAAATTGCCTACCGTAGAAGTGTTCATGAAAATGTGTAACAGAAGAATAAATAGCAAACAGTTCACGTTTAATGGAAGGATATTTAGATTCTGCTGGAGTTAAAAGTTTGGAAAAAAATTGAACAGGATGGAAAATGTTGTTATGGCTTGGCATTAGAATACCACAGATTGCATGGTGTGAAGCGTCTGTTACCAGGTAAATGTCTTTATCTTCATCAATGTTTTTTATGGTCGGATTGGCCAGTAAGATGTTTTGAATTTTCATGAATGCCTCCTGACAGTCAGCTGTCCAATTAAACTTTACCCTTTTTTTTGTAAGATTGATGATGGGTTTCAAGATTTCTGCAAAATTATATATTAAAGGTCGAAAATAGTTAACCATGCCTAAATAAGATTGTACCTGTTTGACATTGGTAGGGATTGGGAAGTTGTTAATTTTGTTGGCATTATCCGATGAGGGTGAATAGCCATGCTCATGTAAATTAAAACCAAGATAAGTTATGTTAGGTTTACAAAGTTGCATCTTTGCTGGATCCAAAGTGAGGTTAAATTCTTTTAGTTTGTCAAAGACTTTCTGTCATTTCTTCTAAATTATCTGCTGCTATAATTATATCATCCAAAAAAAATTGCACGTTGTTACCTTTAAGATCTGCTAAACATTTGTTGATAAGTGTATGAAAATAGGAAGTGCTGTTTACAAGGCCAAACGGAAGTCTACAAGGTTGAAAATTTCAAAAGTCAGTAGCAAAAGCTAATTTTGATTTGTCGGATTCTTGAAGTTTGATTTGAAAAAAAGCCGCCTTTATTAGATCCAGCACAGAATACAATTTTTTTCCAGAGATGCTTTGAAGAATATCATTAATTTTAGGGAGACTGATTTTAAAGGACTCGGTTATAGAATTAAGCAATCGATAGTCAATTACCATGCGAAATTTTAATTGATCAGGAGGTTGATTAGGTAAGGATTTTTTTTTTGACAAAAATTACAGGAAAACAATAATTTAAGGAGGATGGTTCTATGATACCTGCATCTATTAATTGAGCAATTTCTTTTTTGGCAAAGTCTTTGGCAAATTTACGAATGGGATAGGGTTTAGTTTGAAGTGCAAAATCGTGAAGCAATTTAAATTGTGGAACAACTTTATCTGTAGAACCAAGCGTTTTATAAGAGGTAGAAAAAACTTCATAATTGTCTAAGAGTAATTTTAAAATTCTGGATTTTTCAGGAGGTGAAAGATGATTTAAGTTGAAATTTTGAGGTGATAATTCTTCTTTTCTGAGTTTAAGTATCTCCTGTGAGTTTAAAGCGTTTACTTGAAAAATAGGCTGTTCACTACATTGTTTAATGTCATCCTTCTCTAAAAATTGAATAGTACCCAATTTTGTTCCCTTCCTTAAAAAAATTTTGTGGTCCGAATTGTTCTGCACAAAAATAAAAAAAAAGTTTGTATCATATGGTGAATGTAGACTTTCATCCATTTTAAGAGGTAATTTTGTCACAATTGGGGAAAATAAAATAAACTTAGTGTTGGATTCAATCTTGGGAAATTTAAGAACAATAACTTTTGACTCTCCAGGTTTAAATTTTACAAATTTGAGTGAACGAGCAACTAAATTTTGGGCATTTGGATTTTGATCTAATTGGGAATTTACGAGATTGTTGGAATTGGTTGGTGAAGTTAAGTTGGGGGCTTTGTTTTCAAAAGGAAGAGCCAGATTACCAATAAACATTTTTTGATTTGAAGAATCTAAAACAATCTTATTTCTGTGTAAAAAATCATAACCTAGTATAAAATCATAATTTGAAGCCCAATTATTTGACGTTACAAAAAATACATTAGAGAACCATTTATCTGAAATTTTAAATCTAACATTGAAAAATAAGGAATGCTGTTGTTATCTATTGTCCTAATGTTAACTGAACGTGATAAAAAATTTAATTTCATATCCTCTTTTAATGTTTCTATTGCCTGTGGTTGTGCTAAACTTAGGTTTGCACCTGTGTCGAGGAGTGCCTGAAAATGGTGTTTTCCTATTTTGATAGTAACTATGGGTAGGTGTGCATCGAAATTTGTAACTGAAGAAACTAGTTTGGTTTTGTTGTGATTAAGATTTAAATCCTGGGAGTTAACTTTATTGTGTTGTAGTTGTCATTGACCCTGCCTTTTAACATTCTTGTAATAAGGACTCGATCTGTCCCTGTTAAAACCAGCATTATCCCTAAAACCTCTCCCTCTTCGTTCATAGTTGGAATTTTGATTAGATGTTGAAGGGAAGCTATAGCAATTGGTGGTTAAGTGGCCCTTACCACAAATGTGGCAAGTGACGGCTTGCAGTCTTGCAACTGTCTCAGTGAGCTCATTTATCTTTTTAGAATTCTCAATCTGAAGTTGAATTAAAGTCTGTATGTGCAGTGACATATGCTACAGAGGCTTCATTATTGTTGAGGGCCCTTTCAATATTTTTAGCCATAGTAATGGCTTCTTCAAAGGTGTTGGGTCCCAATTTGGTTAATTCAAACTTGATGTCAGGACGAACCGCTTCCAAAAATTTGGAAAACATCAAACTATGCCTGATGTCCTGAATTTGGGGGGCATTATCAGGATTTAGTATTAAATTTTGGATAGTGACACGGATGTGGTCTGCAAGAGCAGCAACATCTTGTTTAGGAGCTTGTCTGATGGCAGAAAAATTCGATTGGATTTCATGGAGCGTTTGCACTTTTTCAAATTTGTTCCTTAAGTGTTGGCATAGATTATCAAAATTTTCTTCATTCGAAGCTTCTGGATCTGTATTAAGGAAAGTCAAAGCTTTCCCTGAAACTTTTGATCTCAAAATAATCCGCCTTAAATTATTACGCCAATTGGCATGGTTTGCCATTTCTGTAATGGAACGGATGAAATGGTTGACATCCTGCCCTTCCTCCCCAGAAAACTTTTCGAGTGAGCCCACTAAGGAATACATATTTGAACAAATAAACAAACAAAAGGTAAAAGAGAAGCCAAACAAACAAAAAAGGGAAAAAAAAAAAAAAAAATTCATGATTTAGGAGGATATTAAATTAATTCTAGTAAAAGTCACGATCAAGTGCATAAATGAAAAAATTGGGACATCAGGCACAGATGAAGAAAAAAAAATGTAAAATAAACATGCTCACTGAAACAGTTACTAAGGTTTAAAAAAAAAATTATATATAATACCCCAACATTTCTCTTCCAAAATGAGAAAAAGGAAAAAAAAAAAAAATTTAATATTTTATGCTGAAATTGATAAAAAAAAAAAAATACTTAAATGCTAAAAGGAATTTCTATTGATGCTAAATTCATAAATATGCTTAAATTCTCAAAATCAAAAAAATATATATATATATATGCAACTGCACTTAAATGAATAAAAAAAGACACAATAACAGTAAAAAAATAGTCTGAGAGATCTGCCGGAAAAAAAAAAATATTTTAAAGCATTTTATAAAGAATCACTCCAGCTTTAAACCCAAACCTGTGGTTGGAAAGAGAAAAAAGAATAAACTAAGCTTTATGGTCCGTTTTTTGTCACGGCACCATAATGTTAACAAGAGAACACTTGCTTCGGGGAATTTGTAAAATTAATAGTAAAATTTTGAACTTAGGTTTGGAAAAATACAAGTTTTAGAAATCAAGAAAAAGATCTCTGAATAGTTACTAAATCTTAAAAATTCTATATATAAAGCTGAGGTACAAAATGTACTTAAATCCCCTGGCATTAAATTTTAAACAAAATTCGAATAAAAGAGTACCATGATCGTTGGCAATTTTTTTAACTATAGTGGAGTACAATCATTATAACGCTAAAGTGATTCAACCTGAAATTAAAATACATCTTGAATGAAAAAAAAATAAAAAATCATGCACAAATAAGGACAAGAGGAAATGTCTTACCAAATTTCTTTTATTAGAACATCATTTTACAAATTAATCCAAAATTAGCACTGAACTTGTGGTACCACAAACTGAAAGCACTTTCACACACTTAAACAAATACAAAAATAAACACCGAAATTATATTTCTTGAATAATTTTGTAGACACACTATTTGTACACATTTTAGAGATTGGGATGATGTATATGGCCGAATGTTCAAAGGAAATAAAGTTCTATTCGTGATTTTGGCTGATTGTTCAAAAGAAATAAAGTTCTATTCGTGAAATCTCTCACAGTTATTTGAATTTTAGTATTATCATTCTGGGAAGCTTAGAAGAGGAACCATCATGCACACTAGTAGCAGGGTTACACAGCTGCCGACTCGTAGTCTGGATATGTAGCTATGCAATTTCTCCGATCAGCACTGGCTTCTTGATGAGTAAAATGGTTAGAGAGGAATATTATGCGGACATTTGCCGAGATGGACTAACTTTCAGGCATGTCGGTGGACACTCTTCTTCACGATTGTTGTCACTGAAACGCTATCATCCAGATATGTTGTTGTAGTTGCAAACTCTTATGAAGTATATCTCCAGGATGCAGGCAATTGGATTCCATATAATGTGAGCAGTTAGCTTGGCTGAATAGTAACTTTACTTAATTTTAAAAAAAACGATCCCGTTGATGACAGATTTTGCTTGGCCGGACAAGAGTTTTACATCATAAAAAAAAAAAAAAAAAATACTGCTGCACCTGCTCCGTGATAAAGGACATTTAATAAAATAAAGCAGATAAGTAATTCTAAGGGTTGAAGAACTTCATTCTTATCTAGCAGAAGAGCCGAGTTTCAGCTCTGAGCTTCGGCGCGGGAAGAATCCCTGGCCTCAGCTTAAAATACACGACTTGTTCCTTCAAGACCTCCTGTAGTTCTGCCCGAAAGCTATCGGAAATTTGCACTCTCTTCCGAGCCAGCCAATGAGCGCCCGCAAAAGAGACGCCACTGACATCACAGATGACGCTTAGAACTCACCTGAATGTTCTAGAACATCTTCTCCCCCTCTGAAAGCGCAGGAAAGTACGAAAACTTTATGCAAACATGGCTGACTTCCGATTTTGAGAATTTAGTTAATAAAAAAAAGTATTTTTGGACTTACGATTTTTGGAAAGGAAAGTTATTAAATTTTGAGCTTTTTTTATGAGCGATGGCTCAAATTAAAGGAAATTAAATAAGCAATCTAATGAAATTAGTGTTACACATAAATAAAACTTAGAAAAATAATTTTAAATGCAAAATCGGGACACTGACTGCTGACAAGATAATTTAGGGTTTTTCTGATTTTATTCATTTTAATTTTAATTTTGCACTTTTAGTGATTTCTCTACTATTATTTTCTTAGTGATTTTTGCATAGAATATCGATTACGATATCATATTAATACGTAATTACTGGAATTGTTTTTCATTTTAACACGTTCGCTGCCGATCCCGCGCCAGCGCAGGATGTGACGTATCACTTTACAGGTGAAAGTTTACTTTAGGCTGCCGCTTGGTGAAATTTCGAAAATCGCCAAGACGGCGCCATTTCGCATCGTGTTCCGAATAGCAACCTTACACCGGCGGCATACGAAAGCGAGCTTTTCGGCAATCTAACCTAAAAAGAAAACGCGTCTTGAAAAAAAAATCCGAATAATAATAATACATAGGACAAAAGGAAAATTTTCATAAAATAGAATTAAAAGAAAAAAAAATAATTACGAATTTATAACTAATCACAAATACAAAAATAAAACTTAAGATTATACAATCACACCAAATGTCCCTGAAAAGTGTGTTGCTTTAGTAATTGATGATAAGTGTTTAGATGACAGTTTTTTTATTTCCAATAATTTAACAGCTATATGTACAGTCGGTAACAAAAGTGTCCGAACACTAGCAAAAATTCCTATGTAAAAAAGTACACTTCATAAGGTTTTGTTAAATAAATCCTTATCGAATCATGTTCTTACACTGACTAAGAACAGGATTCGACAAGGATTTATTTAACAAAAATGTATGAAGTATACTTTTTTACTTAGGAATTTTAAATTTAAAAGTTTTCAAAAGTTGTATAAAGTAAATTATTTATCATTAACCCATTAAGTACCAGATTTTTTTTTTAATTATTTTTTTAAAATTTTGTTACTTTTTAGCATGTAAACAGACATGGTTAATTAAATTTTATGATACTGGAAATAAATATATGATTTTTATTGATTTAAAACTCGATCCCCATTTGGGGATTACGGTACATTGCATGTAAAATAATCATAACATTTTTATGAATGCCATTTAATAACGCATTCTACATGTAATCCAACATCACACTTTACACATTGTTTCCGAACATTTTTTTTGCAAACTGCACATTTTCTCTGTTTTCCATTTAGTGTTCTTTCTAAATAATGTCCTTCAATACTTTTTCTCACATTCTCTGGTACACGTTTCTCGGCAGCCATGCTATATGATGGCCTTCCACTGTTTTTTGGATCAGAAAGAGAATGTAAATTCAAATAAAATCGTGCAACTTCTCTTCTGAAATTTAATAATGGCATTTTTTCATTACCAATGTTGTACACAGTATGAGCATTAACAAGGGCCATATCCACTGCATTAGTAAAAATGGGAAAGTACCATTTTTTGCCCCTGATTCTTATTCTGTACTTTAATATATTCCAATCAAGCTTGTCAACACCACCCATGTTCTTATTATAGTTTGTTATGGCGTTAGGCTGTGGAATTGATATTTGTTTTTTGTCAGTTCTAGACCATCTTGACACACGTCCTAATGGTAGTATTTCTAAATGATTAGATAACATTCTAACACAACTGTTGTCTTTCCAAACAAGTCCAAATATTCCATTCAATTCATCATATCTATAATCGAAAGACCCTCGAAATTCCTTTTTCATTTCTTTATCTGGTTTTATAGAGCAATTATTCATCCTGTTATATCTCACCGTTCCTGTGGCAGATATATTTCTCTCTTTTAAATTTTTCATCAAATCAAAGCTTGTGAAAAAATTATCAAAATAAAAGCAATGTTCTTCTGGTTTATCAATGATTGCTATTTTATTCAGTATTACAGACATTCCTAATCCATTCGTATTCGTTTCTGAATTGTTACTTATCTTACCTTCATAGACTTCGGCATTATAGCAATATCCTGTCACACCACAACACATTGCCCATTGCTTGAATCCAAAGCGGATGGGTTTGCCTCTAATAAATTGTTTCAAAAAATGATGTCCATAACAACGCACCATTTGCTCATCAATACAAATATTATGCGAAAATACTCCAAACTGCATAAAATTTTTAATTAGCTCATCAATAATTGGTCGTATTTTAAATAATCTGTCTTTAGTTCCATTTATCATTGGTATGTTTGTATTGTCACTAAAATGTAGGTTTCTCTTTATTTCCATATAACGGTTTTTCGGCATGCATTTTCGCACAACTGCTACATTTATGTCTTCTTCTTCTGACCAATACATTTTCTCTTGAGGTAAGGAGTGATATCCAGTTAACAGTAAGATTCCTAAAAAATTTTTCAAACAGTCTTGAGAGAGTGTAAATTCGTGACGATTATTTTGAGCAGCATAAGATATGCTTTCTTTTACGATATGATTTACCAGTTCATTTGTAAAGAACATTTCAAAAATTTCTACTGGTGTTTTACCTTTTACTTTTTCAATCATATTCATTTCACGCTTCTTGCATTCTTCTTCTCCATAACTAGAATTATTGAATGATGCGTGTTTTCTAATCCATTTCAATGCAGGTTTTTCTGTTTTAGATTTCTTTTTTCTTGGAATCGCAACTTCTTCATTACACTTCCCGCCATGTATTTCTAAGGAACCTGGAACATCATTTGGTATGGTATCCTCTAATTCGTTTTCATCTATATCTTCCATATCAGAAACAGCATCCGCTGTATCTGGTGGTAATTCAACTATATCAATAGTACCATCAATATCTTCATCATCTGTCAAATCAAGGTTATTGTCCCAATATTCTTCAAGCTCTCTTAGAGTTGAAAATTTTTTGCAACTCATGATCATCCAAATATAATATAAATAACAAATATTTGTATAAATACAAATGAGAATAGTACAGTTATTATGTATTTATGAAAATCGTACTACGTATTGCAAGGTAATTCAAAGCAGAAAAGACTCTGTAACAACACTGAAAAAAACATGTGTGAAGAGAATTCACACCAACAACTAAGAACATGTATAATTCAGAACACCTGTACAAAAATCCTTTTTCTCCCCCCCCCCCTTTTCTGCTTATCAGTTATTGTTAGTGTCTCCATTTTACTCTTTGATGGGGAAATAGCTTTGAGGATTCACAATGCCAACACCTGCTTATTGTTCCCTCCCCTTCTTCCCCTTCCGGCCCTATCTCTTCCTGTTTCTTTTGTATTATTGTAACTCACACATTTCACATTTTTCAAGGAAACGCCCTTTATGAAATTTCTAGAGACATTTTCCAAATATCTTAAGAAAAAGGTAAGTTCTATTTCAATGTAAATAGGAAATTTTTTTACATCACAATACCCGTGAGCCCCAAATGGGGATCACTGTATTTTCGCTGTGGTCAAATTATAATAAAAACAATTTGAACATTTTTCATGTCATATTATTTAGAACACATGCAGGCATATTCTCTATAAGAAAAAAATGATTATTTCAATATAAAGTATCAGATATTATCTTAGTAAACTGATACATCTAAAAATATGTAATTTACGAACGATTCTTTTAAAGAAAGTTATATATATATAGTTTTTTTTCAGCAACTCATAAAATTTTCGCTATATATATTAAGAGTAGACTTTAGTGTGAATATACAACTTTAAAAATAAGCGAAAAATCTGAAATTAGAGTGAAGAACATTAAAATTATCTATGATCCCCAAATGGGGATCATGGTAAGAAATGGGTTAATATAATATTTATAGTCCTCAATCATTAGGAATGAAAAAATAAATCCGCAACTGGATAATTATAGCAAATTTTAACGATTATCTATTATAATGGTACTCTGATCTGTTCACTATACCCCTATCTCAAAATGCATGAAATTAAAAAGTATACAAAATTTTGTACTGTAACAACCAGTATTGGTATAAAATTCAAAAATATGCCTCTAAAATTCAGGACCGGGGTTGCCCAGTCGGTAGAGCGCCGGGCTCGTAATTGGAAGATTGCGGGTTCGGTACTCGAGCCTGCCAAAAACCATTGTGTATACTAATGGTGGCTGGTGCTCATAAAATCTGTCGTGCCCGCAATGTTTCCCATGTTCCCATATTAATTATACTTCTTGGTGTCTACGAAGCGAGAGAGTCATCCCTTCCGTGGAGGATCAAAATTGTGATGGCATGTCCCTGGACAACTCTAGGGGTGATACCCAGACCATCGCCAATTGTCCATTGTGCAGCACTAGTGTGACGTAAAACACAATCAACAAACCAACCTCTTAAATTCAAAAGTACCTCTTAAATTCCAACTCTATTCAACTAGCCAAACAGTACTAACGCAAACATCACAAATATTCATATTTCAAAATAGATGATTGGTTGGGTTTTACGTCACACTAGTGCTGCGCAATGGGCGATTGGCAACGGTCGGGGACTCAGCCCTAGAAGTGGTCCGGAAACATGCGATCAAAAATTTAATCCTCCATGGAAGGGTATTTCAAAATAGATTACTTTCTAATAAAACACGTATCATCAATATGCAACCGAAGTGATGGCGTCAGCGAGATATTTTATCTGCTCAGTACAAACAAAACTATTTGCTATGGAAATTTAACTTATTACTCATTAACTCCAGAGTTTGCTTGTAACGAGCAGATGAATTTTTACACGTTTGACGTAATACAGCGTATTGACATAACACATGACGCAAACAAGCAAAGGTAAACACAAAGCCTATAGCATCTGGCGATGTAGCGCTCTTGTGCAACACGTCAAACATATTCGGCGGGTTAAAGGAAAAAAACGTCATTTCAAATTTTAGTCACGTGAAACCGGCAGCGAATGTGTTAATTTATTTTTGAAAAAAAAAAAACAGATTTTCAAGTAAAAACGGAAATCTTTCAAATAAATAAATCGCGATTGATTTTGATAGAAATTTTGCAGAGTATGAAATGAATTTTGAAAGAGAAAGCTTTTTAAATAAAGGAAACTGAAAACCTATAATTTTAAATAAAAAATAGTGTTAAATTATTTGAAACTTAAGAATAAAGTAGTGTTATGTTTTTTAAAACATAACACAAGTCACAATGCCATTCATTTTATCTATTAGTTTTTCGTTCTTAAGTAATCTCTTTAATATATTTTTTTTTTTTTCCCATTTGATACACAAGCTAGACAATCTTGAAAATGATTAGGCAAATATTACATTTAATGGTAAATATTGAATAAAAAAGTCCCTAAATTTTGACAACTTTGACTGCGAATAATAAAAGGAAAGTTTAAATATGTAATGTAAAAAAAAAGTTAAAAAAAATGTTCTTTATTGGCTTTTAAAATTTTCTGGAAAATATAGGGGAAATTTTTCCAAAAAAGACAAATACCATCCTATATCACTAACAGTATCTCACAAACCAAAGGATAGAATTCAATATAAGTTTGGTTCACCCAATCTTATTGCATAAAGTAGCTAATTTAGACGACCAGATGATTTGCCCTCCTATGACAATAATTTAAAAGCACTGGCTATCAGAATGCCAGACTTTGCCTGGGAAAAATAAAAAGTATTAGAACCAGATCTCCCTCTGAAGACACACAAAAGAATTTTGTGACATTAGAGCCAATGACATTAGAGTCTAATTTTTATTTTAGCGCACTTTAACATGTGTATGCTGCATTAAACATAATGGAATTAATATACATTAAAGAGATGCTTAAAAGCATGTTTACTCTAAAATAAAGGGTATAGAATAACAGGGATGAGATTAGCAAAACTACAAAAAAGCTGAACCTGTATGCAAAGGCAAAACATTAAAATGAAATACTAGAATTTTGATGACAAAATCTATTAGAGTAATAAATATTTATTTTAATCTTCAATGTAAAAAGAACAAATACATATCTGAAATATAAGAAATGCTGGAAAAACTAAAAACGTAGCTGAATGTACAAAAAAACTGAAATCAGCTGAAAAATCTCATCCCTGAATAAATAATTTATGGAATAACACAAATGAATTATGATGGCATACTGTAATCATCTAAATGCTATCAAATTAATGAGTTATAGCTAATTAGGTGCATTCGTATTATTGGCATATATAATACCTGTGCGGCTCCTTTTCCAGGATACATAAAAGAATTTCTTACTATTACGATCTACAGTTGTTATTTCTTAAAGTATTTTAATATCATAATTAATTATGAATTTGTGGGAAATAATACAAGACTGTCAGATATAAAAGATACATATATATGATATAGTACAGATAGGTATTGAAAGAGAGATACAGCAGGGAGGGGGTCCCCTCAGCTCCCCTCAGAAATGTGTATACTTTATGGGGGATTATGGGGATTTCTACAACACTTTTTGTTTTTGTGTTGTGTTATGCATTATTAATTTTTCTATTCAATGAAAGACAAAAAAGCGATAGACGGGCAGAGCGCATATTCGTGCAATAAAAGTTTGCATGGCTGTTAGCATTACCCGAGAAACACCACGAGGAGGTCGCCATGTGTCGTTTCTCATGGGGAGTTTCTATTATAATGGCAGTTCCCCTTGCCTAATGCCACGAAAGTCTGCTTTATTTCTTATTTAGTGCAAATTGCACATTTTATTTTGCCGGGACATGGCTCACACAGTATTAAAATACGTACAATAACGCTGTTGGATTTCCTTGGCTACATTCGGACTTTTATAGCAATTTTTCTTGAGATTTATAAATCCATTTATTCTGTCCCTCTATTCTCCCAACTGGATCATGCCTGTTTGATTAATTTCTCTGCCCAAACTGCCAGGAGGTAGATAATTTAATGGTACTCTAGTCTGTAATAAATTATGCAAAGCACATGCTGCCAAAGTTATCAATTTCGTTGTAGAAACATTTAGTGGGATACTTGTTTTAAATATCTGAAATCTTGCAGCTAGGATCCCAAAAGCATTTTCGACAACACGCCTAGCCCGTGACACTCTGTAATTATAAATTCGTTGATGCTTCGGCAACGTTTTTCTACCAGTTCCAGAAAATGGCTTCATAAGATTGTTCCCTAATGGAAAAGCATCATTTGCTACAGTTACAAAAGGGACTTTAACATCTGTACCAGGAAGTTCATGAGGAGGTGGAATATCTAAAAGCCCTAAATCAAGAGCTTTCTTTAGGTTGCTTTTAGACCAAACACCTCCATCACTAATCCTGCCATTAGTACCGACATCTACATAAATAAATTTTACGTCGGCATCTACTAAAGCTAATAACAATATGGTAATGTGTCCTTTATAATTGAAATAAGATGAGCCTGACCTAGGAGGAGGTGCAATCTTTATGTGCTCTCCATCCAAAGCACCATTGCAGTTTGGAGAGTTCCACAGATCCTGGAACCAGTGAGCAACTCTTCTCCATCCAGAATTTTCTTCTGGAGTCTTCAAATATTCTTCTTTCAACACTTCATATATTGCTTTGAAGACAGAAGGAATTATTCCAGATATTGTATTTTGTGCAATACGAAACTGGAATGACAAGGATCGCTGAGTTTCACCTGAAAAAAAAAAAGAAAAGAAAAGAAAATGAATAAATAAATAGTGAATAATGCTGCAGAGAAATACTTTAGCATTTTAAATTAAAAAATTTATATTAAGAGAATGTTGACTCTATATTAATACATTATTTTTCATGTTACAGCTATTTTTAACTGGTATACAACACACTTATCAGAATATTAATTAAAAAATGCTATATTAATTGAATTATATAATCATTAACAAAATATACTAACTATGTTGAGATACATTCTCATCATTGATAGAACAATTCTTTCTCTAACTGGCAACTGATGTTTTTTTGATAATTTTATCTCTTTTACTATGACATCTCCTAAATAATTCAAGAGTGATTTAGAGTCAGGGTTGGGTTTTTGACGTCAAAAAGTGTTTTTTGACATGACAACGGTTTAAACCATCAAAAACCTGTCAGAAACCTATATAGTCAAAATCTATATATGAAGTAGAATCTGGCTAGAAATAGAAATTATTAATATTTGTCATATATAGTTGACAACTAAATATTATGCTGTCCATAAATTAACAGATCTTAAAACAATTTTTAGATGATAATTCATACAAATTTAAGTAAATATACTGGTTTCAAACCTAAGAAATATATACAAAACATGTGTAGCCATATTTTGTATGTTTATATTTAGTTATATTAATATTTATGAAACTCTAAAATTCCGAAGTTAAAGGAATTTTAACATCATATAAATTTATAAGTCAAATGTTAAAAACACAGAAGTTCTGGACTTAAAAAAGGAAAAAAAAAAAAAAAAAGGTAAAACATAATATATACAGTAAGTTAATATGAATTTGAAAATAATTTTATTTATAATCAATGCTTATTACATTTTATCAAGATTTTTTTTTTATTTTATTATTATTATAATTTTTGATTGTATAAATATTTATGCCTATTCACAACTTGAACTAATAAATTTAAAAGAAATCTGTATAAGTAAATATTAAATAATTTAGAAATGTCCAGAAAGTAATTATATTTCTTGTTTCATAATAATTATGAGAATTTAAGATGCAATTCAAGTTTCTATAGCATTTAAAATTATTGCTTAAAAAAAAAAAAAATTCAATAGTCATTAAAGAAAAAAAAAGTGTTATATTTTTCTATAAAATATTTAAGTACAAAACATTGGACTATACATTTTTATTTTATTGGTTAAGTACATAGTACTAAAAGTTAAAATATAAAAATCATGTATCACAAATAAAATGATTTATTGATCAAAATTAAAATACCCCCCAGGGGGGTACCTTCTTCAGGTATTCAGGGGGAGTCACGCACCCCGGGCCCGAGTGATCTTTTTTTTTTCCCTCTCCTTCTTTTGTTTTATTCCCCTTCCCTTTTATTTCTTTCACTTTTGGTTCGGTTTATTTTGCTTTTGTTGCCAATAAGTTTTTGGTACTTGCTTGTTCCTGTTGTTTTGTGTTTTTGATAAAAATAAAAATATTAAAAAAAAAAAAAAATTATAAAATTTGAAAAAATCCAAAAAAATTGAAACTACTCACCTTGTTTACTCACCTTTTTGTTTACTACTCACCTTGTTTTTACTTACCTTTTGTTGTTCTTGTTCTCATTTGTTAAACTAAAACCATAAAACTACTAATATCTTAATTAAGCTAAGTCCGGTGTAGGTGTGGCGCTGGCTATTGGGTTGGTGTTTTGGTGAGGGTCTCACGGTAGTCTAGCCTTGGGAGCACACTGGGAGACTGGTGCCCTTGGTGAAGGTGAGACAACGGTGACTACTCGAACGAGAAACACCGGACTAACACGACTACCACATGTGATTCCTGAGCTGGGTCACTAATCTGGTAGCTGGTGAGTGGTTATGGGTGTCCCAGGGAGCGATTCTGAAAACCCTTTGCTTTTCCGTCTGTTCAAGAAACGGGCTGACTTGTGGGACTAAGGAAACCCTCGACCCTTTTCTCTTATCTCAATATGGTGACAAACAAAGGAAATACGAATAATGCGTCTGGCTCGGGCCAAGCTATTAAAAACTCAAATGAGAAATCTTGGGGAGATAGAGTGGAAGAGTTTTCTTCCACCCTTAATGAGACTAATGTATTTGTTAATTGTGAAGTTAGATTTTTTGTTGTAAAGAGGAAAGAAGGAGATTTCTCAAAAACATCTCCTTTCTTAATACAAAAGGCACTGCAATCTATAATGGGTGATCCAAAATCAGTCAAAAAACTTAGATCAGGGGAATTATTAATAGAAGTTGAAAATAACAAGCAAGCTCAGAGTTTAAAAAGATGTTCCTTTTTTGCAGACATACCTATCACTGTTACTCCTCATAGAACTTTGAATATTTGTCGTGGTGTTATCTCCGAATCTGACTTGCAGTTCATACCAGAATCAGAAATCCTTGAGAACCTTAAAGAACAAAAAGTTATAGCAGTTAAACGCATTTCCGTTTTCCGAGATGACAAACAAATACCTACCAAGCATATTATTTTAACGATAGACTCTCCTAAACTTCCACGCTCTATAAAAGCCGGTTATCTTGAATGCCCCATTAGGCCATATATTCCGAATCCACTGCGCTGCTTCAACTGCCAACGCTTTGGACACTCTAAAACTTCATGTAGAGGAAAACTGACGTGTGCCCGTTGCAGTGCCATCGGCCATGACAGTCAAAATTGTGAAGCCCCAGTCTGTTGCATTAACTGTAAAAATGATCACCCATCCTACTCCAAGTCTTGTGAAAAGTGGAAAATAGAAAAAGAGATTCAGACCATTAAAACTAAGGAAAATATATCGTACCCTGAGGCTAGGAAAATAGTTGAATCAAGAACACCCATCATTGGAAAATCATATGCTTCTGCTACTTCCATCAAAAAAACTTCTAGAACAATAGCTACACAAACCGGCTCTCTAAACAATACCAGCTCTCCAGTTGAAACTGCTTTAATTATTCCTCAAAAATTGCAACCTAAGCCTAATCAGGCCTCAAATTCCACACAGTCTTCCAATGGTACTCCTATGGAAAACGTACAAATCAATCCCTCAAATATACAAACCAAACCAAGTCAGACAGCTACCTCCACACAGTCTTCTTTACCTAAACCAACAACTTCTAAAAAATCTCCATTAATACCAAAAAGTGTTTTGTCTGACAGGGGACATTCCTCAGTCTCCCTAAAAAAATCTAATTCACCCTTGCATCCCCATACCATTAAGAAAAAGAGAATTGCAAAATTGCCCACTCCAAATTCAAACAAAACAAAAAAAAATAAATCTTACTAAACAACAGGACTCAATAAGCCTTCATCCTTCTGATGGGGAAGGTATGTCTACCGCATCAGAGGATAATGACGTGGATGTTTTAATCTAAAACAAAAAAATCATAATGACTAATTTCATTTCATGGAATTGCCGAGGTTTTACAAATAAACGAGATGAAATCAGAGAGATCATTTCTGATCATCGACCCATTTTCTTTGCCTTTCAAGAGACCTACTTAAAACAAAATGATAATGTAAAAATTCGTGGCTATAACTGTTTTAGAAAAGACTTTATTCATTCTGACAGGGCTACAGGTGGTGTAGCTCTTCTTATTTCTAATAATGTACCTCACAGTAATATTTCTTTAAATACTAATATCCAAGCTGTAGCAGTCCAGGTCCATATTCACATGCTTGTCACTGTTTGCAATATCTATGTACCTCCAAATATGACTCTCAGCCCTCATGATCTCAATAACCTTGTTTTGCAGTTGCCAACTCCTTTTGTCTTCCTTGGTGACTTTAATGGGCACAATCCACTTTGGGGTAGTCCCGACACTAATCAGCGTGGTCAGGTTATTGAGGATTTTGTCACAGATAATAATTTATGTATTCTAAATAATGGTGACAACACATACTTTCATGAACCTTCCAGAACATTCCATGCAATAGACCTAGCCATTTGCTCACCCACTCTGTATCCATATTTTAATTTCTTCGTAAGTAACGATCTACATAATAGTGATCATTTTCCTATATTTTTATCTTTTTATAAGTTTAATGAACATCCACCTGGAAACCCGCATTATATTTATGACAAGGCCGATTGGGCTGCCTTCACTACTAATGCTGTAATTACACATGACATGATTGGAGGTGATATTAACAAGGCTGTTACTGATGTGACTAATTGTATCATAAACTCTGCTAACATTTCTATTCCAAAATCTTCTGGCTGCCACAATAAACACTCAAAGCCCTGGTGGAATGAAGAATGTAATGCTGCAAAAAGAAAGCAACAAAAAGCGTGGGGGATTTTTAGGCGGTACCCTACCACTGCCAACTACATTGCATTCAAGAAAGAAAGAGCAAATGCTCGAAGAATCCGCAGAAAATCACAAAAAGAGTCCTGGGTTAAATATGTTTCCAGCATTACCTCCAATATAAGCAGCAAACAACTTTGGCATTGTGTCAAGAAAGGAATGGGAATTTATTCTAATCAAAGTATTTCCTTTTTAGATTATAATGGCCAAACTATAACTTCAACTAAAAATATAGCAAACACCATAGGTAGAACATTATCTGACATATCCAGCTCTAATTCCTACTCTGAACCTTTTTTGTCATATAAACATAATTCTGAACGTTCAACAATTAATTTTCACTCCCGTTCTTCACCAGAGTACAATAGACCTTTTACTGAAAATGAGTTAAAAAACAGTTTAAAAAATTGCCGTAACTCTGCTCCTGGATCCGATGGTGTTACCTATATTATGATTAAACATTTATCAAAACTGTCTCTTAAAAATCTCCTCCATCTTTACAATAGGATCTGGACTGAAAATATTTTCCCTGTTGCTTGGCACGATGCTATTGTTATTCCTTTTTCTAAACCAGGTAAAGATGCTACTGACCCAAAGAATTACAGGCCCATTGCTCTTACAAGCTGTCTATGTAAACTGCTAGAAAAAATGGTAAATACTAGATTGGTTTTTATTCTTGAAAAAAATAATTTGATTTCTCCATGGCAAAGTGGTTTCCGACGAGGCCGTTCTACGGTTGACAATATTTTATTATTAGAGACAAATATCCGCAAAGCTAATGTGAGACGTAACCATTTGGTGTCAATTTTTTTCGATATAGAAAAAGCTTATGACAAGACATGGCGATATGGTATTTTAAAAGATCTTTTTAATTTGGACTTAAGAGGAAATCTCCCCATTTTCATTCAAAATTTTTTAAGAGTCAGACGCTTCCAAATTCGTATAGGATCAGTTTATTCAGATTTTTATTTTCAAGAGGAAGGTGTGCCTCAAGGCAGTGTTTTGAGCGTTACACTTTTTTCTTTAAAAATAAACAATATTCTTAAACAATTGCCTCCAAGTGTCCATGGAAGTTTATATGTAGACGATCTGCAAATTTCTTGCCAGGGAAATGACATGCGTTTCATAGAACGTCAATTACAACTTGCTATAAAAAACATAATTAATTGGACAAATAAAAATGGTTTTAAATTTTCTACTGACAAAACACAATGTGTGCATTTTTGTCGTAAACGAGGTTTTCATCCTGATCCAGAGATTTTAATAAACAACAGGCCAATCTCAGTTGTTGACACTGCTCGGTTTCTGGGTGTTATTTTCGACAGAAAACTGAACTTTATGCCACATATTTTGCACTTGAGAACTAAATGTGACAGAGCACTTAATATTTTAAAAGTGCTTGCTAACACTTCTTGGGGAGCAGACCGCCCATCTTTACTCAAAATTTACCGTGCTACTATTCGCTCCAAACTTGATTATGCATGTCAGGTTTATGGTTCAGCCCCTCACTCTTATATTAAAAAACTTGACACAACACATCATAGTGCACTCAGAATTTGCTCAGGTGCTTTCCGCACGACTCCAGTCCTTAGTTTATATGCTGACTGTGTGGAGCCTTCTCTCACTGATATTAGACAAAGACTTTCATGTGAATTGTACTTTCGTATCATTTCACATCCTAATCATCCACTTCAACACTTTTAAATAGTAACGATCATAATCTTTATGTGAATCGCCCATCTTGCATCCCACATTTCGCTCTTAGAATTAAGAGCTTTCTTGCTGGCAACTCTCACATTCATACCAAAATTCGTCCTCGGTCACTTTTAAACATGACGCCTTGGAATTTCCAAGTTATTTCTTTTCTTCATCCATTTAAGGTCAGGGGGAGTCACGCACCCCGGGCCCGAGTGATCTTTTTTTCTCTCCTTTTTTCATTTATTATTTATTATTTTATTTATTTATTTTTTTTTTTAACTTCTACCTTCCTCTTTTATTTATTTTTATTTTCTTTTTTATTTTCTTTTTCTTTTTTTTTATTTTTCCCCCGCTAATAAGTTTTTGGCATTTTTTCTTGCTTTTTTGTCGTTAGTTTTTTTGGTTTTTTACTACCAATCAGGTTTTGGTACTTTTTCTTGTTTATTGTTCTTGTAAAAAAAAAAAATTATAAAAAAAATTAAAAATTTGAAAAATTAAAAAAAAAAAAATGAAACAGTTTTCCTTGTTTTTACTCACCTTTTTGGTTTCTACTTACCTTGTTTGTTTTTACTCACCTTAATTTTTTGGTTCTGTTCTTGTTGGTTCTACTAAAATTAGTTAATTTCTAAAACATTAACCAAGCTGAGACCGGTGTAGATGTGGCGCTGGTTATTGGGTTGGCGATTTGGTGAGGGTCTCACGGTAGTCTAGCCTTGGGAGCACACTGGGAGACTGGTGCCCTTGGTGAAGGTGAGACAACGGTGACTACTCGAACGAGAAACACCGGACTAACACGACTACCACATGTGATTCCTGAGCTGGGTCACTAATCTGGTAGCTGGTGAGTGGTTATGGGTGTCCCAGGGAGCGATTCTGAAAACCCTTTGCTTTCCGTCCGTTCAAGAAATGGGCTGACTTGTGGGACTAAGAAAACCCTCGACTCTTTTTTCTTATCTCAATATGGCGACAACTAAAGGAAATACGAATAATGCGTCTGGCTCGGGCCAAGCTATCAAAAATTCAAATGAGAAATCTTGGGCGGAAAGAATGGAAGAGTTTTCTTCCACTCTTAACGGAAATAATGTGTTCCTGAATTGCGAGGCAAGATTTTTTGTGGTAAAGAGAAATGAAGGAGATTTCTTTAAGACCTCTCCATTTCTGATTCAGAAATCATTGCAATCGATAATGGGTGATCCAAAGTCTGTTAAAAAACTTAGATCAGGTGAACTACTAATTGAGGTCGAAAATAACAAGCAAGCTAATAATTTAAAAAAATGTACCCACTTTGCCAATATACCAGTCACTGTAAGTATACATAGAACATTAAATGTCTGTCGTGGTGTGATTTCTGAACCAGATCTACAATATATTCCAGAAAGTGAAATACTCGATAATTTGAAAGACCAAAAAGTTATTGCCGTTAAACGAATTTCAATCTTCCGTGATAATAAGCCTGTTCCTACCAAACACATTATTTTGACAATAGACTCACCTAAACTTCCCCAATCAATCAAAGCTGGTTACCTTGAATGCCCTATAAGACCATACATCCCTAACCCTTTAAGATGTTTCAATTGCCAACGTTTTGGCCACTCAAAGACCTCTTGCCGTGGTAAACTAACATGCGCCCGTTGCAGTGCAATTGGCCATGACAGTGAAAATTGTGAAGCCCCAGTCTGTTGTGTTAACTGCAAAAAGGATCACCCATCTTATTCGAAATCATGTGAAAAATGGAAAATTGAAAAGGAGATACAAACTACTAAAACAAAACAAAACATATCATATCCCGAAGCACGGAAAATTGTGGAATCAAGGACACCCATTGTTGGAAAATCATATGCTGCTGCCATAGTTACCAAAAAAACATATCAGTCTATCGCAATCCAAACTGACACTGTTCATAATACTAGCTCTCCAGTTGTAACTGCATTAAAGAATTCCCCAAACTTACAATCCAATCCAAATCAGGCTTCTAACTCTTCACAGTCATCTTCATCCAAATCAAGAAACTTAAAGAAAATGCCACAAACTCCTAAAACCTTATTGTCAGAAAAAAGTCTTAACTCTATCTCTCTAAAACATTCAAATTCACCCTCTCGTCTCAATATCAAGAAAAAGAAACTAACAAAATTGCCCACTCCAGCTACAAATAAAAATAATAAAGTAAATGTTCCAAAACAAGATGATTTGATCAGCCTCCATCCTTCTGATGGAGAGGACGGAATGTCTACTGCATCAGAGGACAATGACGTGGATGTTATAATCTAAAAAAAAAAAAATAATAATAATGACCAATTTCATTTCATGGAATTGCCGGGGTTTTATTAATAAACGTGATGAAATCAGAGATATCATCTCTGATCATCGACCTATATGCTTCGCTTTCCAAGAAACATACTTAAGACAACACGATAAAGTCAATATTCGTGGCTATACCTGTTTCAGGAAAGATTTTACACAGTCTGACCGAGCTACAGGTGGGGTAGCCCTTCTGATTTCTAATAATGTACCGCACTCCAATATCCCTTTAAATACGAACATTCAAGCTGTTGCCATTCAGGTACACTCTCATTTATTAATGACCATCTGCACTCTCTATCTTCCACCAAATGCACCCATAAACCAGCATGACCTCAATAGCCTTATTTCTCAACTTCCAACTCCCTTCTTAATTTTTGGAGATTTCAATGGACATAATTTGCTGTGGGGAAGCCCTAATAATAACCCCCGTGGTCAAACCATTGAAAATGTTATTTCTGACAACAACTTGTGTATCTTAAATAATGGGGACAATACTTACTTTCACGAACCTTCTAGGACTTTACATGCAATTGACCTCGCCATCTGTTCTCCCAATCTTTACCCATATTTTAACTTTTTTGTGAGTAACGATCTTCATAGTAGTGATCACTTTCCTTTATTTTTATCTTTTTATAATTTTAATGAACATCATCCGGGTAATCCACATTATATATATGACAAGGCCAACTGGACTGCGTTCACTATCAATGCAACTATAACCCATGATATGACTGAAGGTGATATCAACAAAGCAATCACTGATGTCACTAATTGCATAATAAATGCAGCTAATTTTACTATTCCAAAATCTTCTGGGCGTCTCCAGAAACATTCAAAGCCATGGTGGAATGATGATTGCAATATTGCAAAAAGACAGCAGCAAAAAGCATGGGGAATTTTCAGGAGGTACCCAACAACTACTAATTATATCGCATTCAAAAAAGCAAGGGCAGCCGCACGAAGAATCCGCAGGATCTCCCAAAAAAATTCCTGGATTAAATATGTGTCCAGCATTACCTCCAATGTAACCAGTAAACAACTTTGGCGTCGTGTCAAGAAAGCAATGGGAATATATTCTAATCAAAGTATTTCGTTTTTAAAAGATAATGGCCAAACTATAACTTCTACTAAAAATATTGCAAACACCATTGGTAAAACTTTATCTCATATCTCCAGTTCTAACTCATATTCTGAACCTTTTATGTCTCATAAACGTAATTCTGAACGATCATCAATCAATTTTCACTCCCGCTCTTCACCAGACTACAATAGACCTTTTACAGATAATGAATTAAAAAATAGTTTGAAACATTGCCATAACTCTGCTCCCGGACCCGATGGTATTACCTATATTATGATTAAACATTTATCTAAACAGTCTCTTAAAAATCTCCTTCATCTTTACAATAGGATCTGGACTGAAAATATTTTCCTTGTTGCTTGGCACGATGCTATTGTTATTCCTTTTCCTAAGCCAGGTAAAGATGCTACTGACCCAAAAAATTATAGACCCATTGCCCTCACAAGCTGTCTATGTAAGCTGCTAGAAAAGATGGTAAATACTAGGCTTGTTTACATTTTAGAAAAAAATAATTTGATTTCTCCATGGCAAAGTGGTTTTCGACGGGGCCGCTCAACGGTTGACAATATCTTATTACTGGAGACTAATATTCGAAAAGCTAATGTGAGACAAAACCATTTGGTGTCAGTTTTTTTTGACATGGAGAAAGCTTATGACAAGACTTGGTGCTATGGCATTTTAAATGATTTATATAATTTGGACTTTAGAGGAAATCTCCCTATTTTTATTGAAAACTTTTTAAGAGTCAGACGCTTCCAAATTCGCATTGGATCAGTTTATTCAGATTTTTATTTCCAAGAGGAAGGTGTGCCCCAAGGCAGTGTCTTGAGTGTTACTCTTTTTTCTTTAAAAATTAACGATATTCTAAAACAACTGCCTCAAAGTGTCTATGGAACTTTATATGTTGACGACCTGCAAATTTCTTGCCAGGGAAATGACATGCGCTTCATAGAACGCCAACTGCAACTTGCTATAAAAAATATCACTAAATGGACAAATAAAAATGGCTTTAAATTTTCCACTGACAAAACACAATGTGTGCATTTTTGCCGTAAACGAGGTCTTCATCCTGATCCTGAGATTCTAATTAATAACAGGCCAATTTCCGTTGTTGACACTGCCCGCTTTCTGGGTGTTATCTTTGACAGGAAATTAACTTTTATTCCTCATATTTCATATTTAAGAATTAAATGTGATAAAGCACTAAACATTTTAAAAGTCCTTTCTAACACTTCTTGGGGAGCAGACCGTCAATCGTTACTAAAAATTTATCAGGCTACTGTTCGCTCCAAACTTGATTATGCTTGCCAGGTTTATGGATCAGCACCTCATTCTTACCTTAAAAAACTTGACACACCACACCACAGTGCACTTAGAATTTGCTCAGGAGCATTCCGCACTAGTCCTGTTTCTAGTTTATATGCTGACTGTGTGGAGCCTTCTCTCACTAATATTAGACAAAGACTTTCACTTGAATTGTACTATCGCATTCTTTCACATCCCAATCATCCGCTTCATTCACATTTTAATTGCAACAATCATAATCTTTATGTGAATCGCCCATCTTGCATCCCACATTTCGCTGTTAGAATTAAAAACCTTCTTGCAGGCACCTCTCATATTCATACCAAAGTTCGGCCCCGGTCTCTTTTAAACATGACACCTTGGAATTTCCAAGCTATTTCCTGTCTTCATCCATTTAGTGGTTTTGACAAATCTAACACAGATGCTTTCATTTTTCAAGCGCTTTTCTCATCTCATCGCTCTGAATATAAGGATTATGTTGAGATTTTTACTGACGGCTCCAAGACAAGTAATAAAGTTGGCTGTGGTGTTGTAACTGGTGATACCATTTATAGCTATCAACTCCCTAGTACTTTTTCCATTTTTTCTGCAGAGTTTTTTGCAGTTGAGGTAGCTCTAAATATTATTTCGTCTCACTGCAGCAAAAAATTCATTATCTATACGGACTCAAAGAGTGTTCTTGACTCTCTTTCTTCTAGCTCTTGCACTCTTTCTTTTATCTCTGTTTTAAAAACATAACGACCTTCTGAAGAAGGGATTTCATATCTTGTTCTGTTGGGTTCCAGGCCATGTTGGCATCAAAGGCAATGAAGCAGCAGACAAAGCCGCAAGGCAGGCTTCTATTCTTTTAAACTGTCCTATACCTTATGATGACATTAAGCACACACTAAAAAGCACTTTCAGAAATAATTGGCAAATGGAGTGGAATAATCAACAAAATAATAAATTACTTGAAATAAAACCTCAAATTGCAGTCTGGCCTACACTTAGTCCTAGAAAACATGATGTCATAATTACTCGTTTAAGAATTGGGCATTCAAGGATCACACATAAATACTTACTACTTGGACAACCGGAACCTGACTGTCCGAAATGTCATTTCTGTGTGCTTACCATTCGCCATCTGCTCACTGACTGTCCTTGTCTTCGTCATCTGTATAGGCATTATTTTAACTCATCTTCACCCAATCTGACAAGCCTCTTATGTGCAAATCCTCATCATCAGTTGACAAATTTTTTAAAGGAGGCTGGCTTTTATTTTGACATCTGATTTTATTGTTTACAATGTTCATCCTATTTTACTTCTGTTTTTTATTGTATACTGTTTTTATTATTTTTGATTTTATCTTGTATGTAGTTTTACTTCTTTTTTCTGTGTTTTTTAATGACTTTCTGGATGGGTAAACCCATCCAGAGGCTTCATTTTCCTTTACCTCTTTGTTTGGCGCAGCATATCCTACTTTGGACCTTGCGCCAAAAAAAGCCATTCAACCAACCAACCAACCAACCATCCATTTAAGGGGTTTGAGAAATCTAACACAGATGCTTCCATTTTTCAAGCACTTTTCTCTTCTCATCGTTCTGAGTATAAGGACTATGTCGAGATTTTTACTGACGGCTCCAAGACAACTAATAAAGTCTGTTGTGGTATCATCATTGATAACACTACATTTAGCTATCAACTCCCTAATTCATTTTCCATTTTCTCTGCAGAGTTTTTTGCGGTGGAGGTTGCTCTTAACATTATTTCATCTCATCGGAGGAGGAAATTCATTATCTATACCGACTCGAAGAGTGTTCTTGACTCTCTCTCTTCTAACTCTTGTAACCTGTCCTTCATTTCATTTCTCAAAACTTACAACGACCTTCTTAAAAAGGGATTCAACATTTTGTTTTGCTGGGTTCCTGGCCATGTTGGCATTAAAGGAAATGAAGCAGCAGACAAAGCCGCAAGGCAGGCTTCTCTACTTTTAAATTGTCCTGTACCTTACGATGACATGAAGCACACACTTAAAAGCTATTTTAAAAATATTTGGCAAAGGGAGTGGAATAACCAAAACAATAACAAATTGCAAGAAATAAAACCTGAAATTTCAATCTGGCCAACACTCACCCCTAGAAAATATGATGTCATTATTACTAGACTAAGAACTGGGCATTCAAGACTCACACATAAATACTTATTGCTTGGAGAACAACAACCTGATTGTCCAAAATGTCATTTTAGTGCACTAACCATTCGCCATATTCTCACCGACTGTCCTTGCCTTCGTCAATTGTATCGACATTATTTTAATTCATCTTCACCCAATTTGACAAGCCTTTTAGGTGCAAATTCTCATCATCACGTGACAAATTTTTTGAAAGAGGCTGGTTTTTATTTCGACATTTGATTTTATTCTTTACAATGTTCATCCCATTTTACATCTGTTTTTACTTTGAGATCTGATTTTATTGTTTACAAATTCATCCTATTTTACCATCTGTTTTTTATTGTATACTGTTTTTATTATTTTTGATTTTATCTTGTATGTAGTTTTACTTCTTTTTTCTACTGTGTTTTCTTAATGACTTTCTGGATGGGTAAACCCATCCAGAGGCTCCTTTTTTCTTTTACCTTTTTGTTTGGCGCATCATGTCCTACTTTGGACCTTGCGCCAGAAAAAGTCATTCAACCAACCAACCAAAATTAAAATATCAAATTAGAAACTTACATTAATAGTCCAATTCAATTGTACCTCGCAACATGCGGTAACACAAAACAATTTTTGAACACTTTTCAGTTCCTAATCTATTACTTTTGAGTGTATCAGTCCAAAACTGAAAAATATTCTTTCAATAGAAGCAGAACTAGCAGGGCATGACAAAAGTTGTATTGTTAATGCGACCCTAATCTATTACTTTTGAGTGTATCAGTCCAAAACTGAAAAATATTCTTTCAATAGAAGCAGAACTAGCAGGGCATGACAAAAGTTGTATTGTTAATGCGACAGAATTTGAAGCTGGACTTGACTTGAAAGATTCAAATTTACTCATAGCCTTCCACCATGTTATAGGATCCATACTTTTTACAGTAGGTAAGAAATAAGAAGATGGAAATGAATCTGCTTCACCTTCAAATGATATAATGAAAGGTAAACACCCAGGAACTATTTTTTCAGCCCAAAGGCGAGCACATTCACTCTGTGTGCCCGATAAACCTTCTCCCTTATACATTGGATGCAACATATAAGCTAAAAAGTGGAAAGGTTTTAGTATTTCCTTCATTCTGTTCAGAATTAAAGTAATGTGTGGTTGCAATGAAATTTCTTTCATTAGTGACAGCCATATAGAGCATGCATCAGCAAGTGAGCAAGTATCTTTTTGTGAGACTTCTAGTCCAGTTGCAACTGGCTGAAGCATAGAAAATAAATCTTTGCACTGTTTGAACAGATTGTAATCGTTTACTAATCTACAAATATCTGCATCAATATTTTCTTCATACTTTTCTGCAATCTGTATATAAAATGGCCTATTTTTTAAAAAAGTATTGATACATACAAGCTGACTGCTCTATCTTATATTTCCAGGTAATTGAGGTTTCAAAGATTCAGGGAATTCTTTAAGTAAACCCGCTGGAAAATGACAATTTCTGAAATATTTTTGAATCTTTATTACTACATGTTTCATGACTATATCTGGAGTAAGGGCTTGTCCAATTAAGTTCAACCAATGAGCTGAACATCCATATAACAATAAAGCATTTTCATTGTCTTCCAAAAGTTCTCTTGTTTTTTCCATAACTTTAAGCATTATCTGTAACTATTGCTTTATCTTCACATGAATATTTAGTTTTTGCTTTCTCAATTGCATTTTCAATTAGTTGTTTATGAAAATCTGCATTTTTTATGGTTGGACCGGCTTCAATGGCATCAAGAAAGTAAGCCTTACCTTCACAATGAATACAAGTTGCTATAACTGATTCATTATGAATATTACTCCACCCGTCTTCTACCAGAGTAACTTTTTTCCCCATGAGTTTCTCTTTAGTTGCTTCTTCAATCTCAGTAGAAACTTCATCAAGCAGTGAATCAGACAATGTTTTTCTAGTAGGGGGAGAATATCCAGGTCGTAATGCAGAGATCATATTTTGAATTGTTGGATGCTCTGCAACATTAAAAGGAATATTATTCGCATAGAAAAATTTTGCAACTAGAATATCCAATTTATGTGCAGCATCTTTACTTGTTTTTATAAAAAAAAGGCTAGCTTTCATTTTCTTGCTTGGCATTTCAATTTCATTTTCTTCTTTATCATCTTTACAACTTGAACTAACTGATTCTTTCATGCACTGATCAATATAAGTTTTCATTCTCTCTTTATACTAATAGTAGTTCCATAGCACCTTCCAGCACCTAAAAAACTAGCCAACTAATTGATAAATCTGTCACTCCACAATTTATACCCAAAATTTGACGCAAATTAGATGAGATGACACCATACCATCCCACTAGAACAAATAATAGACATGGTTGCCACAGTAATGCCAACTTGGGAAACAAATTACCAAATCTGGCTTTATTTTTAAAAACAGCAGTAAATAAATTTTTAAGAACAAAAATATTATAATTTCAAAAAAAAAAAAAAAAAAAAAAACCTATTATTTAACATAAAATATTTTTTTTACTATGATAATTAGCATGATATTTTAATTACTGTATACCAGTGACATTTTCAAAAATACAAACACAATGAACAAAAATAGAACTAAACCAAAACAAAAGGTGTTATAAAATGATCAATATTTATGCAGTGAATACATAATTATTATTATTAAATATATTATAACACCTTCATATTGTGTCAAAAAAATTACCATACTTATCATTTTAATATGAAAAATGGATAAGATTATCTACATTTACAATGAACTAATTTCTTACAAGTCAAAACAAAATTGTTCCAAAACCAAAAGTAAAAACAGTTCCATGCAATTTTATATTACATGAATTATAGTGATGTTTACAATATTTTATATATCATTTTTCACAATAAAAAAATAACAATTAGCTGAGCTAAAGTATTAATATACAGGGTAACAATTTTGAGAACAATTTTAACCCTTTGCCCGGAACATGTTTTCATCATGCTTATCGGGAACATCAGTCTCAGAAACCGCTATTTTTAGAAAAAAGGTACTGAATGTATTTAGCGAAATTTCGTGGCGATAAATTATGAATTCTTGCAGCCATAACTTTACTTTCTTAATCATGACGTATTATAGGGACGACAGGGTATCATATGGTTGATTCGATTTAATGCCGCATTAGTACTGCGCAATGGGTAATTGGTGACAGACTGGGACGCACCCCTAAGATGGTTCAGTGACGTGCCATCATAATTTTGATCCTGCCCGATTAGGTGACCCCCAGAGCTATAATTTGGTATATTATATGATTGAATCATCCGGTTTCTGAAATTATTCTTTTTTAATATGATTATAGTGACCAGTAAGGAGTACTTTTTTAAATATGAAACATTAAAATTATATAAAGAATGTAATTACAGCGTTGATTTTTGAATTCTAAATAACCACACTAATAAAAAGTTATAAATAAACAATTTCTTACTATTTTTCGAATTGCAGAAAATGAGTCGTGCGCTCGGATTCAAAAAAATTTTGTTACCCTGTTTCGACTATTGAGTTACCGAATTTCGTGCAGTTTGAGATGCATTCACAAGCGGTACCATCGACAAGATATTAGAGTAGACCCCGGACTAGTAACCTTTTTGCTTTCCAACATCAGATCTCCACCATTCAGTCAAATCATCCACCAAACCAATGTGAAAATTCCACCAAGGTAAGTTTCATCCACCTTTGTTATCGCGGTTTTACATTTCGATTGGGTGTAAATTAAACATATACCAAACCCTACACTAGCTGAAATGGAAAGCAAGTAACCTTATCCTTGTTATTGTTTAAAAGCTGTTCCGTTTGGCTTTTGTTTGGATGGATGGATGGTTGGGTTTGAAGTCGCACTAGTGCTGCGCAGATGTACAATTGGCGACTGTCTGGGACACAACTCTAGAGGTGGTCCGGAGACATGCCATCTCAATTTTGATCCTCCACGGAAGGGATAGCTCTCCCGCTTCCGTGACCCCCAGAGGGACTTTTGTTTGTAGTTTTGGTGGTAAGAGGAACAAACCATTAAAAACATGCAAAATCCCAAGAACCAGTTGCCAAGACAGCGATTATTACCAAAAGAAGGCGCAAGAACCGTAGTGATGTTCCGGGAATTTTTCTCCATAGACAATATAGGAAATCCATACTCTACTAGTATATCTGCTCAATGAGGGGTACCCAGTCATTTTTTTTTCATGTGTGCAAAGAGTACATTCGTGTGTCTGATTGCTGAGCTTTCTTGTACAACTGGCAGCAAAAGTATCCGAACACTAGCCAATAATTCTGATGCCAAAAAATTACACTTATCACTGTTTTGTTAAATAAATCCTTGTCAAATCATGTTGTTAGACTGACTAAGAACATGACTCGACAGGGTTTATTTAACAAAGCAGTATTAAGTATACCTGTTGAGAGGGATTATTGCTAGTGCTCGGATACTTTTGCTGGTATACCCAATAGTAATGATAAGCCTCGTCCTGGACCACTTGTAGGGGTGGATTCTAGACTTCCACAATTTGCTCATTACGTAGCTATCATGTGATATTTAAACTAGGGTGACCAAATGTCCTGAAATTAGGGAGTTAACTAAAGTGACTGAATGTCTCAATTTATTGGGGACAGTCACCACTTTTCGCAGTTTGTCAGTAAGAACAGGTTTCGATAAGGATTTATTTAACAAAACTGTATTAAGCGTACTCTTTATACATAGGAATTTTTGTTAGTGCTCAAATACTTTTGCTGCCGAATGTACAGTCGGTAACAAAATTGTCCGAACACTAGCAAAAATTCCTATGTAAATAAAATACGCTTAATACTGTTTTGCTAAATAAATCCCTGTCGAACCCTGTTCTTAGACTGACTAAGAACACGATTCGACAAGGATTTATTTAGCAAAACAGTATTAAGTGTACTTTTTTTATATAGGAATTTTTGCTAGTGTTCGGGCACTTTTGTTACCGACTGTATTTTTGCCAGCAGTCAAAAGTAATGTTATTCTGTGAGGATATCTGTTTCCACAGTACCCATTAACTAATATTCTTTTTCCAAAAATTGGTTTTTCGCATTTTATTTTCTAGACACCCCCCCCCCCCCCCAAAAAAAAAAAATGCAGCTTATTTTTTTATTATTTTATTTTTTATTCAAAAGTAAAATTTTTAAAAAATAAAAATAATTAAACTTTTTTAGAAAATAAGTGCAAATTTAATGGTTGTGAAATTTTCTAAATGTGAAAATGGAATTTAAATAATCATCAATTGTGGAAGCATATTTCCCCACTGAATAACATCACCTGTCGGGAAAGTTTGGTATTATACAGTCAGCAACAAAAGTCTCCGAACATTAACAAAAATTTCTATATAAAAAAAAGTACACTTAATACAGTTTTGTTAAATGAATCCTGTTTTCAGACTGACTAAGAACAGGATTCGACAGTGATTTATTTAACAAAACTGTATTAAGTGTACTTTTTTTACATAGGAATTTTTGCTAGTGTTCGGAGATTTTTGATACCGACTGTACTAAGAAAAGCAATCAAACTTAAAAAAACAAAACTGTTATAAAGAATTTGCGATTATTGGCAATTCTACCTAATGTGTCTGTTAGCGCTCAAAAATTAAGATTGCTAATATCCTCATTACATTTTACATGTGTTTTTTTTCTTTTTAACATTAAGGGGATTGCCCATTGCGCAGCACTAGTGCGACGTAAAACCCATCCAACCAACCAAACAACCGTCAACACTAAGCGGCTCCGGGCCCTGCTCACTCTTCCAACCCCAAAGGGTAGCTTCCTTGTTTGAACAGATTTTACGTTGTATTAGTGCCACGCTGTGGACAATTGACAACGGTCCGGGACTCATCCCTAGGGTTGTTCTGAGATATGTCATCCTGTACAGGTTGAGTGTATTTTACGTCGGACCAATGCTGCAATTAGATAGATTTGGCGTCTTCCACATTTATCGCCAATCGTGCCGGTATTCTATTCTAGGAATATGCTTCCGCAAGTCCCTACACTAAGTCTAACCTTTAGCGGTCTCATAGACCGATATTCCGGTATAAGGGTTAACTATATATATTGTATGATTTGAGAACATTTTTATTTATAGATACATGCTAAGATACTATGCCCTAAAAAGTATGTTGATGTAGCATAATAATAAAATATGTGAATTCTGAATTACCACACTACAATTTGGTTTTCTGATAACAGGGTCCTCCAGTTTAAAGTTAGGGGACAGAGGGTTCTAGGAATATGAAAGCAGCAGTTGGGGATTAGAACAAAGAATATTGACTGGGATCCTTCTCTTCTCTAGTTTTTTGGTAAGATTGTGAATGACACAAACTTGTTTCAAAAAAATTTCCTCAATAAGTGTTTAATTTTAAATTTGAATTTTTCAACTAATTTTAACATTACATTAAACTTAATTATAAATTAATTTCTGAATAATATAAAAGTATGAAGTATTATAGCATATTTTGATTGAACATGACCAGGGGTGATTGTGCCTGAAGTTTGTTTTTCATATTAATCAATATGTTATAACAATGTGTTTTTCAAAGACTATCAATCTATTTATTTTTCAAAATATCTTTATAAACTATATCTTGTTAAATTTTCATATAACAAATTATAAAAATAGGTTTTTGACAGTTTTTGACATGACGGTTTAAAACATGGTTTAAACTGTCAAAAACTGTCACATGTCAAAAACCTGCCAACCCTGTTTAGAGTGTAAGCCAGTTAGAGAATTCAACTGCCTATCACTCAATTCTTCAACTTTAATTATATGCTGGGTCTTCAAATCCCCACTGCAAACTTGAGTAGCTGTATCTTGATTTTCATGAAAACCTTGAAGACCTGTTAAAGCCAGCACTGCTGAAATTTCATCCCTCGAATAAATATTTCTTTTTAGTGGTTCGCCAGACACTTCTCTTGAGATACCTATATTATTGGCTGATGTGCAACGCATCTCAGTCGAAGCATCTGGTGACTCAGATGAAGTACCTCAGCTGAAGTACTTGCAACTTCACCAAGACTTGAAATTCTTCTTTTTCTGTAAGTGAAATGAGTTCAATTAATTGAAAGGAGAGTTGGGAAAGGGGGGTAGGGGGGGAATTGAATGGGAAGATTAAGCAAAGATCAAATTTGACATTGAAATTACATGTTTTTTAAAAATTATGATTCAGTGTTATTAAATTGTTTTCTGCATGTACAGTGAAACCTCACTTAACCCTTGCATAATGAGCAAAATATATTGTAAAACACATTTTTTTTACAATACCCTCCCTTAGTGAGCAACATTTTGTATAACTAGTTAAGTGGACTACATACAGATGATTTTGTTCTTGAACAATTTATGTATAGGTGATTTTTTAAAAAATAAATGTTACATATAAAAATTTTGGAATACTTTTGACATAGTTTACATTATCATATTTAACCCCTTTGTGGGCACACTGTCCCTGCTGTGAGGACACAATTATTAAGCTACAGCTGCAAAAACTCATCCCAGAAAATTTTTAGCAAAAATTTACGTTTATAACATTGCAGTAAAGGCCATATTTTTTAAACCTAAAATTTCTTTTAATTTAATTTTATTCATGAATTTCGGTGATAATGTACTTTAAGTGATCCAAATTACTCAGTGCTGCAAAGGGTTTAACATCATTTTACATACATATAGGAAAAATTGTTTTGCTTAATGAATGTTTCACATTACAAGTAAGATTCTAAAACGAATTATGCTGTTCATGCGAGGTTCCACTGTATATAGTCAGGGGTTAATACAGGTCGAGTTTACTACCTTTTATGGGTACCTTCACAAAAATCAACCTGGCAAAAAAGGTACCTTCACAAAAATCAATCTGGCAAAAAAGGTACCTTCACAAAAATCTTAGTCATCCCAGCAAAATCTGGCATCTTAAATGAGCACATTTTCAAAGAAGAGTAACTTATTTGTGCATTTCTGTTGATGCGATTCACAAAGCAAGAATCATACACAATGTTGGTTTTAATCTACGCACAAGTGTTTTCTACGGGTGAGAAATGGTGTAGCATAAGCAAACAAAACGATCCTTGCATGTATCTGTACAGACACGCTTTGGAGTTGTGGCCATAATGTACTGTTTGCTGATTTGTCAGGTGGTTTGACGCTTTGATAATTGTATGGTGATGTGTCTATCCTCGCTTGTACAATTCATGTGTATAGTCCATTCAAGTTAAAGTGATACCAGAAGTAAACAAACAGGTTACCAAGGTATTCCACTTTTGTGTCTTTCTCGTGGAAATGGCGACTTTTATTATTCATGAAAAAAATGTGTTAAGATTAATTCCTTAGCCAACCCCCCACCAAACAATAAAGAGCTTGTTAAAAGATAAAAATATCCCATCACCACTTCTGTTTGTGTTTTGACGTTTATGACAAACATTTGTACCTTACAAAACATACAACAATGAAAGACCCATTAAAGTAAGAGAAAATCGTTAAGGTAACAAAAGAAGAGGTGGGAAAATTCTAACAAAAGAAGGGGAGAAATGAGTGACCTTGGCTAACACCAACAGTAACAGTGACATTATCTATGTCGCCAAACAACATGTGGTTTTGTTTAGTTTCGGTATCAGTTTAAGTTGAACAGACTATAGTGCAGTGATAATAGCACAAATAAAAACAACTACTACTTACATTCTCTCTACTGAACTGTTTACTTCAGAGAGAAATGATTTTTGATTTCTGTTCTGCTATAAGCCTCAAACCAACTGTTAAGTGTTATTTTTATTATTTTACTTAGTTTGAACTTCTACTTTACTTAGTTTTTGTTGCACAGAAAAAGAGTGCGCTGCAATTTTTCACAAAAATAAAATACAGTTAAGATTTTTCACAAAAATAGGTATTAATTTTGAAATCCTGGATTGGCCCCTGATAGTATATTTATAAAAAGTTTACAACTGTCTTTTGATTAGGATTTGCTGTTCTTAATTTTTTTTTCTGCTTATGTTTAGTGGTTTAAAAAAGTTTATAATAGTGATTGTTGCGGTATGAAATTTTGTGTATTTGGAAATTCATGCATGGCAAGTTAGGAGTATCAATTTCTTTTTTTTAAGTCTTCATATATGTGAAGTGAGCATACATGTATGACTGATTGCTACAATATGTAATTGTAGTTTGAAACAGAAGAGAAATTGCATCAGCAAGACAGAGTGCAGACCCAGATCATGTGCGTAGAGGAAATATTGCTGCTGTTCCATATGCACAGAGCGTTCAATGTTTTTCTGCCGTTATTGTATCATTGTAGTAATGTAACCCTTTTGTACCTTTCTGCAGAACGAGCAGCGTCTACAAAAACGAAACTTATACTGCAGAACAGTTTTAGCCAAATTATTGCACTGAATTTTTTTTTTCCTAAAAGAAAAACCCTTTCTGCAAGGACTCAACGCGTTCTGCAACAATGTTGCCGTGTTTCTGTAACGAGACAGAAATAATTACCAAAAATGACTTTACTGAAAACTACTACTTTTGGAGGGAAGTGGGGGAACGCAACTTCAGCCCCCTAGCCTCCACCCCCTTTTCTGGATCTGCCTTGCACAAACTAACACTAATCAAGTGTAGTAAATTACATACACTTAAAGGTGTAAATTAATACTTTTTGAATTGATTAATCATTAAACTTATCAAGCCAGATGCTGTTAAGTATAATTTTTTATTAGATTTATTACGGTACTTCTGTCTTTAAAATGTTTGTGATTTGAAAATGTTGAGTTCTTAGAGATGTTGGTTGGTTCCCATTTAATGGCGCAAGGTCCACAATGGGACATACTGCGCCAAACAGAAGTATAGAATAAAGATTAGCTTCTGGATGGGTAAACCCATCCAGATGGTCAGTAAAAAAACAACACATTTAACAAGAATATGTAAAATGTTAAAATATAAAAAAGACAAATGTTTAAAAATAACAGAAAACAGAGTAAACAGTGTATATGAAAAAAAGATGTAAAAAGTTATGAAGAGTGTATATAATAAAAACGGGTGAACAGTGTAAATAATAAAATTAGATGTCGTAATAAAAACCAGCTTCTTTTAAAAAAATTGTCTGTTTATGATGAGGATTCATGCCTAGAAGGCTAGTCAGACTTGGTGAAGATGAATTAAAATGCTGTCGATACAGATGACGAAGACAAGGACAGTCAGTGAGAATATGGCGAATGGTAAGGTCACTAAATTGACATCTGGGACATGTAGGCTTTTGTTGTTCTAATATGAGTTCTTAGAGAATTTTCCTTTAATTACGTACAACAATTATAAGTTTTTAAATACAACAATAAATTTACATTTCAGAACTTTTACAGATACAATATTAAAGCAGTTGTGTGAGTGCATGCATTAATTATTTATATGTATATAACAGTAAAGCACCGTAAAAGAATTCTACATTTTATCACTGTTACATTATCGTTCAAAACTTCTATACACAACATAATAATGCTTAGCAAACATGCAAAAACGGATTTTTATCTAAAAGTAAAAAATACCTCTTAATTTCTTCATAACGAGCCAATCTTTTAGACGATTCCACTTCTTTTAAAATCATCTTTTCCTTGGAATATGTCGATGTTTTTGGAAGGCAAAGGTTTGGCAGTGCAGAGGATTTTAACCTAGCTCTCTGACATTTTTCAGCTGAAAAGGATTATTACACAGATTACTTTATTTATTAATTTATTGTTATAATTAAATAATGTTCTGAATATAATCTACGTAAAGCAGCATTATAAATTAAAATATATCCAATAAAAGAAAAAAAAAAAAAATTACAATCGGATGTGGTAGCGTTTGTTTACATATTTCCCCCAATGTAAACATAGCTATCGTACCGAATACAGAGTTAACCGAAAATAAATAGCAAAATGGAAAAAATGTTACAACAATACATAAATGTTTCCCTTCTATAGAAATATTAATGACTCAATATTTTTAATTAATCAAATTTCATTATTTTACCTCTTTAAGGGAAAAATAAATGAATAAAAATAAAAACTTATTCTATTTATGAAAAGTGCATGTGGGTCTAGGTACAACTTGAAAAAATTATGCAATGAATTTGAAAATTAAAAACAAAATAATTCATTTTTGATTAACTTTTTCGCGGCAGAAAACAGCAGTTTGCAGTAGTTATTATTTTGCAAAAGAAATAAATTAGAAGTATGATAACACTAAAACAATGTTCAAAATATTTTGATCATCATTCATGAATCTTTTAACAAAAAGGCACTTTACTTAAGTGGAAATGTAAAAGCATTATCGTCAAAATGTGTCGAGCATACTGTCATTCTGTTCGAGACCTGTTTTCCGATTTCTAACAGTCGTATCCATTCTTTTCTTCGATTTGCTAAAATATTACAGCCATCAGACGTTTTTCGAATTACACTTTTAATCGCTGGAAATTTATGGAAACTAACATTCTGCGTATTCGATCCTTTACTTTTGCACTGCGGAAAACAACAATACGTGTTGTCTTTTTTACTCATTTCAGATTCCATTCATTTTATAAAAAGTGTAATTCAGCAATGAAAAATATAAACTCTTGCTGTGCCACATGGAAGATAAGCCAGTATTTATCAGTTCTGTGTTTGTTTCAGACTCTGTCCGGCAGAGGGCGTTGATTTTATTACAAACGTGAATACTCAGGCAGTTTAGATTTTGTTATAAAAGAGTCCGGGAAAATAAAAATTTTCATCAATAGTCTGGGAAAATTACATTATGAAATATGGAAAATGAAATATTTTCTTTCACTCAAATTATATTTTTCTTGTTTAACTTGATATCAAAATTTAAATGATTAAGTATTATGAAAATATGCAGGTAAACAATGATATCTACATGAATTTCCCTTATGATCGGCAGTAACAAAACATCATACAGTAGAAGGAGATGTATTTTCTTCTCTCTCTAGAGGAGTAATTCTTTTGTAATATGTCGGTAATATTTTCTTTAAAATTGTCTGGAAAGTTCAGGTATTTTTTTCCCCTTATTTGAGTACGAACACAGTTTTAATAACAATATCCAAACGTAACATTTATTTATTTATTTTAGGATATCGGCAGAAATGAACCTGATGACATCGATTTGGATGAAGACATTTCCCCAATTCCTGACCACTTTTCAGAATCGGAGGATGTTCCTCCCTCTCCCGGAAATTCAGAAAATAAGCTTCCGAGAAAAAGAAAGAGAGAGGAGCCTATTGAGGCTACAGTTATGAATGAAGCTGAGAAATTATTAAAAAATTTAAATTCTAACGATGCAGATGATGCGTATAGACAATTTATTGTTTCTATGCTTAAAGAAGTAAAAGATCCAAAGAAGCGTCATCTTGCAAGGCTCGACATTCAGAAATTATTGCTGGAATATATATATATATATGAAAAATAAAATTTTAATGTACATCTTCTTTAAGTTTTTGCGTTAAATAAGTCATTTTAATTATACATTAATGTTTATTTTTTTTTAAAATTCATTTTCTTAACAAAGTTACATAATTATTTAAATAATGATTTATGAAAATCAGTGTTAACAGTAAATGAGGAATGAAAACTTTATAAATAAATATACACCATTAAATGCAAGTATAAGCTTACAATGGTTGTTTTTTTTATCAAAATAATTCAACATAATCCTTCATCAGACAAAAAATAAAAATAAAAAAAAATAAATACATATAAAAACTATGATAATTTTTAATTGCTCTAAAGCATGTACAGTAGCTGAATAATCTATGTTAAGTTGTCTGTGTGTGTTTTGTAGTTCTCGGAGACTTTATATCATTGCAGACAGCTGAATCCCATTTCTTAGGGAAAATTATAATAAAAATTCAGAATAATTAAATTTGCCTTTTGTTTTTTTCCAAATTGTATTTTTTGTTTTGTTTTTTTCTACTTTTTAGTACTTTGTTTTGAAGTTATAAAAGGAAAAAAAAAAAAGAACAAAATGCTTTTTTACACATAACTTCAAAATGAAATATTAAAAATTTAAAAAATAGTTTTTGATAAACATGAACAAATTTAATGGTTGATAAATTTCTGAATGTAACCACAGAATTAAAAAATTAATAAATAAAATAACATTAGATAATGAGTAATTCTCATAAAAAATTTCTCCGTAGAATAACATGGGATTTGGCTGCCTGTGGCAGAGAAATCATACAAAGTAATTAGCGAGCTATGGCTCGAATCATGTGGCATAACTTTTTGAACATAAAATCATGCATTTTAATAGATGGTAACATTGGTTAATGGATGTAATTTTCTGAAATCAATCCATAAGTTTTAAAAGTTTTTTTTTTTAATATGCTATCCTCTATTTTTGAAGTACTACTCAATTTTACATATGAAGAAATACTAAGTTCTTTCAAGTAGAATTCCAGTTACAAGTCACAATGCCATTCATTTTATCTATTAGTTTTTCATTCTTAAGTAATCTCTTTAATCATTTTTTTTTTTTTTTTTTTTTCATTTGATGCACAAGCTAGACAATCTGCAAAATGATTAGGCAGATATTACATTTAATGGTAAATATTGAATAAAAAAGTCCCAAAATTTGACAACTTTGACTGCGAAATAATAAAAGGAAAGTTTAAATATGTAATGTAAAAAAAAGTACTAAAAAAAGTGCTTTATTGGCTTTTAAAATTTTCTGAAAAAATATAGGGGAAATTTTTCCAAAAAAGACAAATACCGTACCATATCACTAACAGTATCTCACAAACCAAAGGATAGAATTCAATATAAGTTTGGTTCACCCAATCTTATTGCATAAAGTAGCTAATTTAGACGACCAGATGATTTGCCCTTCTATGAAAATAATTTAAAAGCATTGGCTATCAGAATGCCAGATTTTGCCTGGGAAAAATAAATAAATAAAAAGTATTAGAACCAGATCTCCCTCTGAAGACACACAAAAGAATTTTGTGACATTAGAGCCTATGGTTAAATTTTTATTTTAGCGCAGTTTAACATGTGTATGCTGCACTGAACATAATGGAATTAATATACATTAAAGAGATGCTTAAAAGCATGTTTACTCTAAAAAAAAAAAAAAAAGGGTATGGAATAACAGGGATGAGATTAGCAAAACTACAAAAAAGCTGAAACTGTATGCAAAGGCAAAACATTAAAATGAAATACTAGAATTTTGATGACAAAATCTATTAGAGTAATAAATATTTATTTTAATCTTCAATGTATAAAAAAAAGAACAAATACATATCAGAAATATAAGAAATGCTGGAAAAACTAAAAACGTAGCTGAATGTAAAAAAGAAAAACTGAAATCAGCTGAAAAATCTCATCCCTGAATAAATAATTTATGGAATAACACAAATGAATTATGATGGCATACTGTAATCATCCAAATGCTATCAAATTAATGAGTTATAGTTAATTAGGTGCATTCTTATTATTAGCATATATAATACCTGTGCGGCTCCTTTTCCGGGATACATAAAAGAATTTCTTACTTTTACGGTCTACAGTTGTTATTTCTCAAAGTATTTTAATATCATAATTAATTATGAATTTGAGGGAAATAATACAAGACTGTCAGATATAAAAGATACATATATATGATATAGTACAGATAGGTATAGAAAGAGAGATACAGCAGGGGGGGGGGTCGACAGCTCCCCTCAGAAATGTGTATACTTTATGGGGGATTATGGGGATTTCTACAACTGTTTTTGTGTTGTGTTATGCATTATTAATTTTTCTATTCAATGGAAGACAAAAAAGCGATAGACTGGCAGAGCACATATTCGTGCAATAAAAGTTTTCATGGCTGTTAGCATTACCCGAGAAACACCACGAAGAGGTCGCCATGTGTCGTTTCTCATGGGAAGTTTCTATTATAATGGCAGGTCCCCTCGCCTACTGCCACGAAAGTCTGCTTTATTTCTTATTTAGTGGAAATTGCACATTTTATTTTGCCAGGGCACGGCTCCAACAGTATTAAAGTACGTACAATAACGCTGTTGGATTTCCTTGGCTACATTCGGACTTTTATAGCAAATTTTCTTGAGATTTATAAATTCATTTATTCCGTCCCTCTATTCTCCCAACTGGATCATGCCTGTTTGATTAATTTCTCTGTCCAAACTGCCAGGAGGTAGATAATTTAATGGTACTCTAGTCTGTAATAAATTATGCAAAGCACATGCTGCCAAAGTTATCAATTTCATTGTAGAAACATTTACTGTTATACTTGTTTTAAATATCTGAAATCTTGCAGCTAACATCCCAAAAGCATTTTCGACAACACGCCTAGCCCGTGACACTCTGTAATTATAAATTCATTGATGCTTCGGCAATGTTTTTCTACCAGTTCCAGGAAATGGCTTCATAAGATTGTTCCCTAATCAATGGAAAAGCATCATCTGCTACAGTTACAAAAGGGACTTTAACATCTGTACCGGGAAGTTCATGAGGAGGTGCTCTTTAGGTTGCTTTTAGACCAAACACCTCCATCACTAATCCTGCCATTAGTACCGACATCTACATAAATAAATTTTAAGTCGGCATATATTAAAGCTAATAATACTATGCTAAAGTCTTCTTTGTAATAAGATGAGCCTGACCTAGGGGGAGGAGCAATCTTTATGTGCTTTCCATCCAAGGCACCATTGCAGTTTGGAAAGTTCCACAGATCCTGGAACCGGTGAGCAACTCTTCTCTATCCAGAATTTTCTTCTGGAGTCTTCAAATATTCTTCTTTCAACATTTCATATATTGCTTGCAGACAGAAGGAATTATTCCAGATATTGTATTTTGTGCAATACGAAACTGGAATGACAAGGATTGCTGAGTTTCACCTGAGAAAAAAAAAAAAAAAAAAAAAAAGAATAAATAAATAGTGAATAATGCTGCAGAAAAATACTTTAGCATTTTAAATTAAAAAAATTATATTAACAGAATGTTGACTCTATATTAATACATTACTTTTCATATTACAGAAATTTTTAACTGGTATACAACACACTTATCAGAATATTAATTAAGAAATACTATATTAATTGAATTATATAAACACTTTTTTTTTTTTTTATTGCATATAACAGATACAGAGGAATTTTACATGTAAGTCGTACATATGTGTGTATGAGAGGCAACAATTGTGAATATCTCATATTACAATTAATGTATAATTTAATACCATTATTTAACATTTGAGCAGCACTTACCTGTGGCTAAATATCGAAGAGTCAAAGCCAGTCTTTCTCCAGGCAGTATAGCTTCTCGCATAACAGTATTTTTCTTCGCAATCAATGGGGAAACTCGTTCGAGAAGGTATTCAAATGTAGCAGTGTCCATTCCTATCCACTGTTGATAACCTTCTTTATCCTAAAAAAAAAAATTAATTCAGTATAAGTTTAGAATTTTAATTATTATATTTTTAATTAAATTTTTATTCTTTATCTAAAAACTTAAATCCTGTCTTTAGCGCCCCACCAGCGGCCGAGTAGTTCTGCACTCAAAAAATACTATTCACAAGGATCTCCGAATTAAGCCTATTTATGCTGAAATTCGGAAACTTGCGTTGAAGTTCCACAGATCCCTTCCCAATGTTGGAAATACTCTGTTAGACTCCACTCATCGATACAACGCTAGAGTTGGTCGTGGTAAAAAACGGCCTCTGGCTATTTTAGCTAGAGGGGGTGATTTTCTCCCCGTCTCTAAAAAGCGTAGGAGTATAACCTCCTGGAGTTACTTAACTTAGTATTTCCATCCAAAATTCTTTTTTCCCTAGATAGAATGAAATGTTTATCTAGATTTGGCTAACACTAGTATCAGGCTTATCAACTGAATTTTGTCAGTTGTGAGTTTTGAACCTTCTTACTATTGAAATGTTTCTTTCTTGTTCTTAATTTTTTTATCAAAATTTCCTAATTGCTGCATCTTTTTTTTTTTATTATTATTTGGCTTATTTTTATTAATTTTTAATTAGTTTTAGTGTTTTTTCGTAGGGTTCTGATTTCTCCTCTCATTGGCAGATTTCCTGGCCTCTGATTGGCTCTCAGTTTGAGGACAAAATCCTCTCGTTTTTAGCTTTTAACTTTCAGTGAGGATCGTGGGTTTTCTTGTAGGCTTCTGATTGGTCAACGGACTTAGTTCGGAACTTAGGTTCTGGCTAGGCACCAAGATTCTTGAAGATGTTAAATTAACTTCACCATTAATTCTCCTGAATTTCAATTACTTTTTGATAGGAAAAAAAAAATTGTATGCCCCCCCCCTTTTTTTTTAATTAATTGCGGGACTCTGATTATTAGCGATTTCCTGTGCCCCTTTGGGTGCCCTGCTCAACTCTTAATTCCTTTTCGCCGTCCAGACCGTCTCGTCAACACACATAACAGTTTCACTGTTACACTTAGGCTTTTTCAAGGAGTTATTTATTTATTTTATTTATTTTTTTAAACTCCTGGTGCTTCACTCTGATTGGTCCTCTGCTCACGCGGAGATTTATTCAGAGATTAAAATTTTAAATTCATTCTTTTGGCTTTTATTTATTTTACGGAAAATTATTTTTATGCTTTTCCTATTTTTCGTTGGAGGTAAGCATTGGTTGCGACCAAATGCAGGTACTCCGAAGCACATCGTTGACTTGACTTGACTCTGCACTCAAAGCTGGTAGATGGGAGGTGCCGGGTTCGATCCCAGGTCGCACTCATTGACCAAGCCAATTGGTATTTTCCATGTTTTCCTCCGAATCTCGCGTAAATACGGGCTAGGACCCCTTAGAAAGACCCCCATGGAGGGCATTCCCCCTATAGGCCTAGGACACTTATGGAGACAATCGACCTTATATCCTATAACCAACCAACCAACCTGTCTTTAGCAGCATAGTTGAGATCTAGATTTATTTTTTCCATTTTTTTTGTAAATCTTAACGGTCGTGGATTTTTAGATTTAGATATCACCAATAGTTTGCATTTATGAGTGCCTGCAGCATTACTGCAGACCAAAACTGTCACCCTCTCTTTGGCTTCTTTAAATCCGGATGTTTTTTTTTGTTAGCGCATACAAGACTTTCTCTCGGAAGACAGTGCAAAAAAAGTCGAGTTTCGTCTGCGTTGTAGATTTGATCAGGCGTCAAACCTTCTTCCTTAACAAAATCTGAAAAATAATCCCCAAAATTTTCGGCAGCATCGTCATCAGCAGATAATTTTTCACCGCATGTTTTTAAATATCGAATTCTGTGGCGCTGCTTGAAAGAAGTCAGCCACCCAGAAGAATAGTTGCAAGCTTCCTCTATATTTAATTGCCTGTGCAATTCCTTCACTTTCTCTCGTAAAAATGGTCCAGTTATAGGGACCCCCTCGCTCCTTTGTTTGAACCATTCATACAGCACCGCATCCAGATTCTCCGATTTTGCTGTACGAATGCTTCTTCTATCTGAAATCCCGGCATTAGAATCACTTGCGGCGTAATATTTTAATATTTTTTCTTTGTTGGCCTTTATGTCGTACACAGTTCTTTGAGCTATGCCAAATTCTGTTGCCAGGAGCTTTGCCGTGGAACCAGACTCAAGTTTGCGAATAATTTCTACTTTTTGTAGAATCGTAAGCGAAATATGCTGTCTCTTGATCTTTCCATCAAAACTGCGCTTCATTTTAATATTAATTCTATTACAAGAACATACGAAGAGAGATGAAATTCGAGCACTATCACGATTTATTTTATAAACATTCATTCAGTTACAGTTATTACCTAATTTTTTTCACCATCGGCGCCATGGAGTTTGATGCTTAACTTTTATTTTGTCAGGGTTCTACTTTACAACATCTCAAACGTGATGTCATTTGCGAACGCACCAAAATATGACGTCGTTTGCCGTGCCGAGATTGATTTCCGCCAAGTAGAACGTTAAGCCAACCAACCAATATGTCTTTTTACATTTGTTTACATTCGAAAATTAAGCGCGGATGATAAAGATTCGCGGATTATACAGTCGCGGATTAGACAGAGTCGACTGTACATATATATATATTTATAAACAAGATCAATAATCGATAAAAAGTAAATTTGGTTACCGACTTTGATTGTTATAGTTGAGGCTCCAGGAAGTGGTATCGGGTTGGAGATTGGAGACATTTTCACTGATGAATTTCATTAGTTATACCACGGTATTTGGTTTTCACCCACACTAAAAGGCACTAACCTTCAATAGTTATCTAGGCAGCAGGACCAGAGCTTGATGCCAAAACTTTCACAGGGACCATCGGCAACAGACTTCGCACTCAACACCTCATTTATTTAACATGGTAAAATCAAACTTTCCTCCAGACCTAGTACAATCGTGATCCACATCTCTTCATTGGAAACCATAAATGGCATCACGGACCCATCAATCGGTTGTTAAGAGACTGAGAAGGTAGAACTTCAACCGCAAAGCCCTTTCTGATAATCACTATGGAATGAAGCCCTCATTTTTAATGAAGATAGGGAAGATTCCATTTTTTTTTTTTTTTTTTTTGGTGGAAACTTGCAACATCGATAATATGGTGTAACTTCCTCTATGACACGAATTTACCATAACAAGAGAGTTAACATGGGTTCCCACAGGACAAAAGCCCTTTTTTTTTTCTTGCGGATTTTCTTCTTACATTGTTGTACACAATCGATATCCACCGCCTCAATTCAATATTTTCGCGCTTTTCCGAAGGAAGCTAAATTATTGTTGTCACTTACGGCATGAAAACTCACAGGGAAAAACAGCTCAGCCAATCAGCGGCCGCAACTACACCTCCGATGTGGAAGCTGAACTCCGACCGATTATAAATGATTACAAACTGAACACGGTCCAGTGTAATTACGCAGGAAGAGAAACTGACCTTCACGAGTATAGGGGATGCTCTGAAGGTCAAAACAGACCTAAAGACACATACTCAAACTAGAGGTCAAATTCAATAATAGCTAAGGACGTTTTCTCCTTGCCGGAAAAAGGGTTTTACTCTGAAAAGAAATATGATTTTGAAAATACGAAAGAATTTAGGAGGAGAGAAAAAAAGACTGACAAACATTAATAACAATATTCCCCTTTAAAGAAAAAAAAAACAAATAGGAAAATTATGAATTAGCTATTTTATTAGTATAAAACAATAGAAAAAATACAACTGTTAAAATTTCATTTTAACAAGTTATTAAAATATTCTTCGCATCAAAATTCAGTTTTTAATTGTCTTATCTGACTGAATATACACTCACGATGACTATGTTAATATATTTAATTGCAAAAGCATTATTTAAAACCCCAAACATTTAAGATTATTTTGCGATAATTAATATCAACATTGCAGTTTTTACACAGGCATTTAATGAGGCTCATTCCATTAGTATATTTATTCTTAGCATATTTTCCTCCATATATTTTACAGCAAAATTGCCCAATTTTACAATTTTTCTTGTAGATTTTTTAAAAACAGTAGATTTTTAACAAAAAACAGCAGAGTTGGCAAGTATGAGAATTAAAAGAAAAATAATTACCAAATCTAATTTTAAGGTTGCAATTTAATTAAAATTTTTACATATCTTCATTTGTTTCTCAATCTGGTATGAAGCTATCTGCTTCAGTTTTACACAAATTTTGCAAAATACAGCAGGCTTGCACCTAAATTATAACACTTTGCAGACTGGCATCATTTCGTTTTAAAAGACATTGCCATCGACCCTTCAGGGGCCCAAATGCATGTTCCACGCATATCCGCCCTTTGCTTAGTTTTTTATTGCATGATGTCATATCATCATTCAACATTCCCCCATATGGCTTCTTCAACCAAGTTAAAGCAGGATAAGCCTGATCTGCAATGAGAAATGTCTTACTGGCTCATTGTTTATTATAGCTGGTGTGACAGGAAAGTTATTTTTGCCTCACACAGTTAAGTATAATTTTGAGTTTAGTAACAATAGTTATCCAACAGTAACGTTAGTAAAAGAAGTGGAGGAATCAACTACAGCCTGAAGCACAATGATATGGAACTGCTTATGACAAAAGAAATCTTTGGCGTTATCTATTGGAGCTTTAATAGGAATATGTGTTCCATCTAAAGCTCCAGAACAGCCAGCCAGACTGCCTTTGGAAACAAATCCCTCGGCGACTTGTAAGTTATTGTGTGTAGGGAAAACAATGGGAAAAGCTCTGCATAACGCATAGCACACTTCTCGTACAATCATAGAAGTTGTTGACTTTGCAACTCCAAGTTGGTTGGCGACATTCCTCAATTCCCCGCTGGATCACAATTTCATCAATGTGATGGCAATCCTTTTTTCAACAGAAATTGATTTCCGAAAGCCAGACTTCTGCAATTGAGGCCTTAATTTCTTGCAGGTAGAGAGAGAGGAAGGTAGATCTAGAAGACAAAATTAAAACACAAAATGAATGTATGTAATAAATAAATGAAAACAGTAAATCAGTATTGTACAGTTAGTAAAGAAAAAACACTTTTTTAAAGAAAAAACACTGCCGTTTTTAATTGTCACTAAATTAATATTTTTCAGATTAATTAAGAAATAGATTTCATTTAAATAAAAACAATTGTGTTATTTAGTTTCAAGTAACATTAAAGAAAATTATTTACATTAATCATAATAATATCTAACAAAAGTTATCTATATCAATAACAGTATAATGATATATGTTCTAAAGCTGATCCAAATATGGCAAGAAGAAAATGACAAGTCATAAAATAATAGTCTTGAATATGTAACTGTAAAATGCACATGAAGTGCTCAACATGCACAAAAAGCATTATATCTCTGTTTCACAATTTATCCACATGAGAGTGTGAAGCATTTGTGTCAGTTTTAATATATAAGTTAGCCAATACGTTGTTACTTTTAAATTGATTTTTCTCAAATGCTGCATCTCTAGGTTGCATTTTTTTTTTTTTTTTTTAGTGATACAAGATATTGTTATTTAAGAAATTTTATGTGTTTATTAAGAAACCTAACAGTTAATAATTTTCTTTGACTGTGAATTCAGTATTACACCACTACTTATGTATAATAATATTTTTCTGTATTTATGCATTTCTGCACTGCAATCACTGTTTCCGGATAGTAGTTTTTTCATATTATTTTTTAATAATTAAAAATACATATTTATATATATTACTAAATGTAACAATATTACTGAAAAAGTTTGCAAAAGATTGGTGATTGATACTGGAATATAAGAGTAAATCAGCCAGTCAACTATTTGGAATTCAGCCGAATAGTTATTAATCGGTTTGAAGGATATTCGGTATTTGGCTGAATAGTTAGTATTTGGTTGGCCAAGTATTCGGCCAAAACTGCTATTCGGTGCATCCCTAAATTGAAATACTAATAGTATTTGTAATATTAAAACAAAGTTTCTGATGTTTTTACATACTTTTTACCATAAATATTTAATTAGCTAAATTAATCATAACAGATAAAATATACAAATCTTACTCTTATGAATAAATCTTTGTTTATGATGATGTGACGCTCACATTGAAAATTCATGTTTATCAAGATAAAAAATATATTATTTTCAGTCTTACTAAAAATCCAGTTGATAGGAAGACTCACACTGTCAAGATTTTCTATTAAGTCATTAAATATATTGTTTGTGTCTGGGACATCCAACTGTGCATTAGACAGAGTGCAGATAACATTCTGTTTCTTATTATATATCACATCGTGACGAGAAGCTGGCTCCTTACGTTTTGATGACTTAACTGTCAAATAAGATGGGCAATTCGGAAACTTAGTAGGAAAAGAACCTTCTTTTAACAAGGGTCTTTCCCTTGGAATGATTTCAATTTTTCCATTAATTGAATTAGAAAAGTTTCTCTCAATAGTCTTCTTCAAAATGTAATTTGCACACTTTCTGCATGGGCAAAAGAACTTTATCTTTACGATGAATCAGTCTCCTCCATTTCTCCAAAAGTTCATCATCCTACATAAAATAAAATCCAAATTGTTAGACATTAACATTGCAGAGTTCTCATCAGAGAAAAAAAATTGCATGAGAATTTCTCACCTTTCCTCAAGAACAAAGTGAGAGTTCTGAGAATAAAGCAAAATCCCAAATAAATTTTAAATGACAGTAATAGTAATAATATAGGTGTTTTACAGGGACGCAGTTTATTTTATTTTTTTGGGGGGTGGGGGGTGATACCGAGTGCATAACAAAGATAACTAGAGCACAAATTTTACCTCATCTGAGCAGCGTTTTTTTCTAGGATTGATATCAAAATGTGTCTATATAAAAAGTATCAATCAATATTATCCCTACTTATGAAATGTCTGTTATATAAAAGTGACTAGCCACAGAATATTAAAATGGTGCAACATTTTATTATTCACTATTTGTTTTTCTCCACTTAACCACCCATTTCAGAGATTTCAAGTTTTGTCGTGATGTACCTATAGGTAGTATATCCATGAGTACCTTACATTAATTCGATTTTATTAATTGCAGAACTATAAAACTCCATTTTTTGAATTGTTATGAATCATCTAGCTGTACATCTTTCTTTTAACCACTTATAACATACTATTCTAAATGATACTGAGAATAGTAATGTCAATTATCATTGACACAATCAAACATATATTAATGTAGATATGATGTCTCGTGGTCGTCATTTTGAACAACGAGGAAAAGGGAAAACGTAAACTCTACATCCCACGGTCGCTGCGTTCACCAGCGAGAAAAAAAAATCAATTGAAGAATTATATCACCAGATCTTAAAGTCCATCATAGCAAAAATGCAATATTATAGGTATGAATCTGTCATCACTTAAACTATTAAATTTATGAAGATTTTTAACTTGAATGGTTTTAATTTAATTCATTTAGAAAACTTAACATATGCCAGCACTAAAACCTGAAAACAATAACATTAGCGAAAAGCAAACTTTAACAACATGAAAATTAACATCCATTATCTAAATTACTTTATAGTCTCAACATCGCGAGATGAAGAAAACGATCAACGATATTAAACTCATTTCAATTATAAAACTCAACATTTGTAAAAATTTAACAACAACAACAGCTATCAAAGCTCAAACTATACAGCCATACTGGAGCTAATACAGCGTTCAAGAGCACAAATGCTTAACTGCTCAAATGATTAACTGCCACGTTATTCAATTCACCGCAATCTTTTATACTATCCAAAGTCAATAAATCTGCATATCAACAAACATCGATAGTGCCACTCAACGGTCAAAGCCAAAACATAATTTATGGTAATTATTTCTCCAGCACTGGCAACGGCAGAAATGTAAACAAACATTGATAGTTGACACACGGTGTATTTTAAACAGGCGAAATGAAATTTAACTAAAGGAAAATAAGTAAAAAACCAAATAGTTTGAAAAGAAAAGGTAAATTAAAGTTTTTCCTAGAAAAATAAATATATTTATATATATGAAATTAACAATTTTTATATGTGAGGACATTGATAGTTATCATAATCAAAACCAAAAATACTTTCTTATGCCACTCGGAAATTCCGAGTCCTGGAGTGAAACTATCCGGATTTAAGGTAGCAGGGAAAAGTCTTCCGTTTTACAGCTCAGCACCAACGAGGGAGAAAGGATGACTTAACTCCAGAAGCTGGCAAAAGATGGCAGCACCAGCAAATAACAGGAACTCTAATTTTGAGCCGGAATAAGGCAGGCCCATGTTCCGGTACTCCCAGATGTATAACTTTTGATGGGAACTGGGAGGACTTTGTGACCACAACGGAATTTGACGTGCACCAGTCGCCATCAAGGGGGAGAAAAATGAAGCTATTATGATGAAAGTTGTATCAGAATCTTTTTATGATACAAGTTTTTTACATATCAATTAAATTTACTTAATTATAAATAGGGAAAAAACAAAAAACTTTTTTTTCTTTTTCTTTTTAATATTTAAGTTAAAATGACATTTTAATTTCATATCTTTTGAACAAATTATCTTGTACTAAAAATTATAGCATTAGATATATTTTAAAAATAAGGAATAAACCTGATATTCATTTTGTTAAAATTGGTCAAGAAATTTTTTTTTTGGAGTGGTCTTACCTGACACAATTCAAGGGGCCTCTTGCAAAGCACAAAAAGTTAATAATACATTAAAATTATGTAAAATAAAATAACTATCATTTATTATAGTTAACATAATATCTATACTTATGTACTTCTTGGACTAATCAGTTAAATTTAGGTCAAGGAACATCAACATACAAAATTATATGTAATTCTGTGCAGTAGTTCCTGAGATACACTCACCACAAAATTTTTGTCTCTCACACACACAGATAGATATTTTCTAAAAATGGTCAAATTGTGTTCTGAATCTTTCAAAACGTAGACATTTTAATAAGTTATACAGTAATCTTTACTTATAAATTTATGGGTCTTTCTTTACTCTAAAAAGAAAAAAGAAAGAAAAACTTGTATGTATTTTCTTTTTATTATTTTTTACAGAAATAAAAAGAGTAAAAAAAAAAAAAAAAAAAACTAAGTTTATCAAATACATTATTTTTTTTATATTAATTGGATTCTACTTAAAATTTGGCACTATATTATGCTTTGAACTTACGCAGCTATTATATATATAATTTTTTTTTTTACTTTCTTTTTCGTCTTGTTATTTCCGTTTTTTGCCACTTTCTTCCACTTTCCTTGAAGAAATTGGCCCCCAGGGGAGTACCTTCTTCAGGTATTCAGGGGGAGTCACGCACCCCGGGCCCGGGTGATCTTTTCTCTCTCCTCCTTTTTTTTTTTTTCCAAATAAGTTTTTTGGTACTTTCTGTTCGTATTGCTTTGTTTGGTTCTTTACTTTTAGGTTCTCACTCTTTTTTTGTGCCAATCGGTTTCTTGGTGCTTTGTTTTTTCTTTTACTTTTGGGGTGTTCACTTTTTTTTTATGTTGCCAATAAGCTCTTGGTCTTTCCTTGTTTTTCTGTTCTAAAAAATAAGGAAAAAAAAAAAAAAAATTTGAAAAGCACAAAAAAAAAAAAAGTACCACTCACCTCGTTATACTAACTTGTTTTGTTATGTTCTCACTCATCTCGTTTTTCCGTGTTGGCTGTCATTAAAAAAAAAAAAAAAACTACAATTGAAAAAAAAAAAAAAAATATTAACTGCTAATTCACTAACGAAGTTTTGTCAGGTGTAGATGTGGCGCTGGCTATTGGGGCAAAGATTTCGGTGAGGGTGCCACGGTAGTCTAGCCTTGGGATCACACTGGGAGACTGGTGCCTTTGGTGAAGGTGAGACAACGGTGACTACTCGAACGAGTAACACCGGACTAACACGACTGCCACATGTGGTTCCTAAACTAGGTCGGCGACCTGATAGCTGGTGAGTGGTTATGGGTATCCCAGAGAGGATTCTTAAAAACCCTTTGCGTTTGTGTGTTGGAAGAAACACTCACCCCTTATTCATTTTTCTCTCTAGTATGGCTACAAGTAAAGGTAATACGATTAATGCGTCTGGCTCGGGCCAAGCGAATAAATGCTCGAATGCTAATTCATGATCGGAAAGAGTGGAAGAGTTTTCCATGACTATTAGTGAGAACAATGTTTTTGTGCACGATTCTGATGCACGTTTTTTTGTGATTAAAAGAAGTGAGGGAGATTTCTCAAAGACATCCCCGTTTCTGATACAGAAAGCTATACAATCAATTGTAGGCGAACCAAAGTCTATTAAGAAACTTCGCACTGGTGAGCTTTTGATTGAAGTTCAAAACCATAAGCAAGGGAAAAATTTAAGAAACTGTACAACACTTGCCAATATTCCAGTTACTACAACATTGCACAGAACACTAAATACTAGCCGTGGAGTAATATCTGAAGCCGATTTGCAATATGTCCCTAATTCCGAAATTCTAGAAAATCTTAAAGAACAGAATGTAATTGCAGTCCGTCGCATATCTATTTAATCGTGACAATAGACAGATACCTACAAAACACTTAATACTAACATTTGACTCTCCTACTCTCCCACGCTCAATTAAAGCAGGTTATCTAGAATGTCCAATCAGGCCATACATCCCAAATCCTTTACGTTGTTTTAATTGTCAACGGTTTGGCCATTCCAAAACTGCATGCCGTGGAAATCTCACATGTGCTGACTGCAGTGCAGTGGGCCATGATAGTCAAAAATGTGAAGAACCAGTCTGCTGCATAAATTGCAAAAAAGACCATCCAGCATACTCTAAATCCTGTGAGAAGTGGAAAACTGAAAAAGAGATACAGACAATAAGAACAAAGCAAAATATTTCGTATTATGAAGCTAAAAAAATTGTAGAATCAAGAACACCCATTATTGGAAAATCATATGCTGCTGCTACTTCCACCAAAAAAACTTCTAGAACAATAGCTACACAAACCTGCTCTCTAAACAATACCAGCTCTCCAGTTGAAACTGTTTTAAATAACTCTCCAAAAATGCAACCTAAGCCTAATCAGGCTTCAAATTCCACACAGTCTTCTAATAGCACTCCAATGGAAACAGTTCAAATCAATTCCTCAAATCTACAAACCAAACCAAGTCAGACATCTACCTCCACACAGTCTTCTTTAATGTTTTGTCTGACAGAGGACATTCCTCAGTCTCCCAAAAAAATTCTACTTCACCCTTGCGTCCCCATATCATTAAGAAAAAGAGAATTGCTAAATTGCCCACTCCAAATTCAAACAAAACAAAAAAAGATAAATCTTACTAAACAACAGGACTTAATAAGCCTTCATCCTTCTGATGGGGAAGGTATGTCTACCGCATCAGAGGATAATGACGTGGATGTTTTAATCTAAAACAAAAAAATCATAATGACTAATTTCATTTCATGGAATTGCCGAGGTTTTACAAATAAACGAGATGAAATCAGAGAGATCATTTCTGATCATCGACCCATTTGCTTTGCCATTCAAGAGACCTACTTAAAACAAAATGATAATGCAAAAATTCGTGGCTATAACTGTTTTAGAAAAGATTTTATCCATTCTGACAGGGCTACAGGTGGTGTAGCTCTTCTTATTTTTAATAATGTATCTCACAGTAATATTTCTTTAAATACTAATATCCAAGCTGTAGCAGTCCAGGTCCATATTCACATGCTTGTCACTGTTTGCAATATCTACATACCCCCAAATATGACTCTCAGCCCTCATGATCTCAATAATCTTGTGTTGCAGTTGCCAGCTCCTTTTGTCTTTCTTGGAGATTTTAACGGGCACAATCCACTTTGGGGTAGTTCCGACATTAATCAGCGTGGTCAAGTTATTGAGGATTTTGTCACAGATAATAATTTATGTATTCTAAATAATGGTGACAATACATATTTTCATGAACCTTCCAGAACATTCCATGCAATAGACCTTGCCATTTGCTCACCCATTCTGTATCCATATTTTAATTTCTTCATAGGTAACAATCTACATAATAGTGATCATTTTCCTTTATTTTTATCATTTTATAATTTTAATGAACATCAACCTGGAAACCCGCATTATATTTATGACAAGGCCGATTGGGCTGCCTTCACTATTAATGCTGTAATTACGCATGACATGATTCAAGGTGATATTAACAAGGCTGTTACCGATGTGACTAATTGTATCATAAACTCTGCTAAAATTTCTATTCCAAAATCTTCTGGCCGCCGCAATAAACACTCAAAGCCCTGGTGGAATGAAGAATGTAATGCTGCAAAAAGGGAGCAACAAAAAGCATGGGGGATTTTTAGGCGGTACCCAACGACTGCCAACTACATAGCATTCAAGAAAGCAAGAGCAAATGCTCGAAGAATCCACAGAAAATCACAAAAGGATTCCTGGGTTAGATATGTTTCCAGCATTACCTCCAATGTAAGCAGCAAACAACTTTGGCATCGTGTCAAGAAAGCAATGGGAATTTATTCTAATCAAAGTATTTCCTTTTTAAATTATAATGGCCAAACTGTAACTTCAACTAAAAATATAGCAAACACCATTGGTAGAACATTATCTGACATATCCAGCTCTAATTCCTACTCCGAACCTTTTTTGTCATATAAACATAATTCTGAACGCTCACCAATTAACTTTCACTCCCGTTCTTCGCCAGAGAACAATAGTCCTTTTACTGAAAATGAGTTAAAAACAGTTTAAAAAATTGTCGCAACTCTGCTCCCAGACCCGACGGTGTTACCTACATTATGATTAAATATTTATCAAAACTGTCTCTTAAAAATCTCCATCTTTACAATAGGGATCTGGACTGAAAATATTTTCCCTGTTGCTTGGCACGATGCTATTGTTATTCCTTTTTCTAAACCAGGTAAAGATGCTACTGACCCAAAGAATTACAGGCCCATTGCTCTTACAAGCTGTCTATGTAAACTGCTAGAAAAAATGGTAAATACTAGATTGGTTTTTATTCTTGAAAAAAATAATTTGATTTCTCCATGGCAAAGTGGTTTCCGACGAGGCCGTTCTACGGTTGACAATATTTTATTATTAGAGACAAATATCCGCAAAGCTAATGTGAGACGTAACCATTTGGTGTCAATTTTTTTCGATATAGAAAAAGCTTATGACAAGACATGGCGATATGGTATTTTAAAAGATCTTTTTAATTTGGACTTAAGAGGAAATCTCCCCATTTTCATTCAAAATTTTTTAAGAGTCAGACGCTTCCAAATTCGTATAGGATCAGTTTATTCAGATTTTTATTTTCAAGAGGAAGGTGTGCCTCAAGGCAGTGTTTTGAGCGTTACACTTTTTTCTTTAAAAATAAACAATATTCATAAACAATTGCCTCCAAGTGTCCATGGAAGTTTATATGTAGACGACCTGCAAATTTCTTGCCAGGGAAATGACATGCGTTTCATAGAACGTCAATTACAACTTGCTATAAAAAACATAATTGGACAAATAAAAATGGTTTTAAATTTTCTACTGACAAAACACAATGTGTGCATTTTTGTCGTAAACGAGGTCTTCATCCTGATCCAGAGATTTTAATAAACAACAGGCCAATCTCAGTTGTTGACACTGCTCGGTTTCTGGGTGTTATTTTCGACAGAAAACTGAACTTTATGCCACATATTTTGCACTTAAGAACTAAATGTGACAGAGCACTTAATATTTTAAAAGTGCTTGCTAACACTTCTTGGGGAGCAGACCGCCCATCTTTACTCAAAATTTACCGTGCTACTATTCGCTCCAAACTTGATTATGCATGTCAGCTTTATGGTTCAGCCCCTCACTCTTATATTAAAAAACTTGACACAACACATCATAGTGCACTCAGAATTTGCTCAGGTGCTTTCCGCACGACTCCAGTCCTTAGTTTATATGCTGACTGTGTGGAGCCTTCTCTCACTGATATTAGACAAAGACTTTCGTGTGAATTGTACTTTCGTATCATTTCACATCCTAATCATCCACTTCATTCACTTTTAAATAGTAACGATCATAATCTTTATGTGAATCGCCCATCTTGCATCCCACATTTCGCTCTTAGAATTAAGAGCTTTCTTGCTGGCACCTCTCACATTCATACCAAAATTCGTCCTCGGTCACTTTTAAACATGACGCCTTGGAATTTCCAAGTTATTTCTTTTCTTCATCCATTTAAGGGGTTTGAGAAATCTAACACAGATGCTTCCATTTTTCAAGCACTTTTCTCTTCTCATCGTTCTGAGTATAAGGACTATGTCGAGATTTTTACTGACAGCTCCAAGACAACTAATAAAGTCGGTTGTGGTATCATCATTGATAACACTACATTTAGCTATCAACTCCCTAATTCATTTTCCATTTTCTCTGCAGAGTTTTTTGCGGTGGAGGTTGCTCTTAACATTATTTCATCTCATCGGAGGAGGAAATTCATTATCTATACCGACTCGAAGAGTGTTCTTGACTCTCTCTCTTCTAACTCTTGTAACCTGTCCTTCATTTCAATTCTCAAAACTTACAACGACCTTCTTAAAAAGGGATTCAACATTTTGTTTTGCTGGGTTCCTGGCCATGTTGGCATTAAAGGAAATGAAGCAGCAGACAAAGCCGCAAGGCAGGCTTCTCTACTTTTAAATTGTCCTGTACCTTACGATGACATAAAGCACACACTTAAAAGCTATTTTAAAAATATTTGGCAAAGGGAGTGGAATAACCAAAACAATAACAAATTGCAAGAAATAAAACCTGAAATTTCAATCTGGCCAACACTCACCCCTAGAAAATATGATGTCATTATTACTAGACTAAGATTGGTTGGTTGGTTGGTTTTTAGTGGCGCAAGATCCAGTATTGGACATACTGCGCCAAACTTTAATGTCTGGATGGGGGATCCCATCCAGAGTCTAAAAAAAGACAATAAGAATAGTAAAAAATGTATATAATATTAGATATATATGATAGAAAATAGAGCAAACAGTGTATAAGATAAAACAAGATGTAAAAGTTATAAACAATGTATATAATAAAATCACAGGTAGAAAATGACAGTGTAAATGATAAAATCAGAGATGAAGAATGATAAAGTAAATAATAAAATCATATATCGCAGTAAAAACCTGCCTCTTTTAAAAAGTTAGTGAGATGACAATGAGGATTGATACCCAACAGGTTAGTCAAATTTGGTGACGATGAATTAAAATAGTGCCTGTACAGATGATGAAGGCAAGAGCAATCGGTGAGGATATGGCTAACGGTGAGTAAGCTGAAGTGGCATTTGGGGCAGGTAGGTTCCTGTTCTCCAAGAAGTAAATGTTTGTGTGTGAGCCTCGAATGCCCAATCCTGAGACGAGTAATTATCACATCGTAACTCCTAGGAGTAAGTGTAGGCCAGACTGAAATGTGTGGTTTGATGCCCTGTAATTTATTATTGGTCTGATAATTCCACTCACTTTGCCACATATTTTTTAAGAAACCCCTAAAGGAATGCTTAATATCCTCATATGGAACTGGACAGTTAATATCTACCAATGCCTGTCTTGCTGCTTTATCTGCTAATTCATTGCCCTTGATGCCAACGTGACCCGGAACCCAACAGAATAATATGTCAAAGCCTCTTTTTAAAAGATCATTATAGGTTTTAAAAACTGACATAAAAGAGAGTGCACAAGAGTTAGAAGAAAGAGAATCTAGGACACTCTTAGAGTCGGTGTAAATGATGAAATTCCTGTTGGGATGAGATGAAATAAAATTAAGTGCAACTTCAACTGCAAAGAACTCTGCAGAGAAAATGGAGAATGAGTAAGGAAGTCGATAACTAAAAAAGGATTCGCCTGAAACAACACCACAACCAACCTGATTGCAGGTCTTAGAGCCATCAGTAAAAATCTCAATATAATCCTGATAAACGCTTCGATGAGCAGCATAAAGTGTCTTAAAAATTGAAGCATCTGTGTCAGATTTTCTAAAAGCACTAAAAGGATGAAGGTGAGAAATAACTTGGAAGTTCCAAGGAGTCATATTTAAAAAGGAACGAAGCCGAACTTTTGTGTGAAGATGAGGGGTGCCAGCAAGAAAGTTTTTAATCCGAAGACCAAAATGTGGAATGCAAGATGGACGAATCAGAAAAAGATTTTCATTGTTGTTATTTAAATGAGCGTGAAGTGGATGATTTGGATGTGAACGAATGCGATAGTAGAGATCCAACGATAGTTGTTGTCTAATATTGGCAAGAGAAGGCTCCACACAGTCAGCATAAAGACTAAGGATTGGAGAAGTGCGGAAAGCCCCTGAACAAAATCTAAGCGCACTGTGATGAACTGTGTCTAGTTTCTTAAGATAGGATATAGGAGCTGAGCCATAAACTTGACAGGCATAATCTAATTTAGAACGGATAACAGCTCGGTAGATTTTCAGTAGTGAAATGCGATCTGCTCCCCAAGAGGTATTTGAAAGTACCTTTAAAAGATTTAATGTTCTATCACAATTTGTCCTTAAATTTAAAATATGTGGCATAAAATTCAGCTTTTTGTCAAAGATAACGCCTAAAAAGCGGGCAGTGTCAACTACAGAAATAATTCTATTGTTAATAAAAATCTCTGGATCAGGATGAAGACCTCGTCTGCGGCAAAAATGCACACAATGTGTTTTGTCAATTGAGAAAGTGAAACCATTTTTATTTGTCCATTTGGTAATATTATTGATGGCTAGTTGAAGCTGGCGCTCAATAAAACGCATATCATTTCCCTGGCAAGAAATTTGCAGGTCGTCAACATACAGACTAGCGTGAACACTTGGAGGCAGTTGATTGAGTATACCATTAATTTTTATGGAGAAAAGTGTTACACTTAAAACACTACCTTGGGGAACACCCTCCTCCTGAAAGTAAAAATCAGAAAAAACTGATCCAATACGAACTTGGAAGCGTCTGACCTTTAAGAAATTCTCTATGAAAATAGGAAGATTTCCTCTAAAATCCAAATTAAAAAGGTCCCTTAAAATGCCATAACGCCATGTTTTGTCATATGCTTTTTCAATGTCGAAAAAAACTGAAACCAAATGGTTACGTTTAACAATAGCATTTCGTATACTAGTCTCTAGCAATAAGATATTGTCAATAGTGGAACGGCCGTGTCTAAAGCCACTTTGCCAAGGAGAGATTTGATTATTTTTTTCGAGGATAAAAACGAGCCTGGTATTTACCATTTTTTCGAGCAGTTTACACAGGCAACTAGTGAGGGCGATCGGCCTGTAATTTTTGGGGTCACTAGTATCTTTACCAGGTTTTGGAAAGGGTATAACGATAGCATCATGCCAAGCAAGTGGAAAGACATGTTCAGTCCATATTCTATTGAAAAGTTGAAGCAGATTTTTGAGAGATGATTTAGATAGATGTTTGATCATGATATAAGTAATACCATCAGGTCCAGGAGCAGAGTTATGGGTGTGTTTTAGGCTATTGGTAAGTTCGTTATCTGTAAATGGGTTATTGTAGTCATGTAAAGACCGTGACCTGAAGTTAATTGTAGAACATTCAGAATTGAGTTTGTAGGTCAAAAAGGGCTGAGAGTAAGAGTTGGAGCTAGAGATGTGGGATAATGTTTTACCAATAGTGTTCGCTATGTTTTTGGGTGCAGTGATGGTTTGATTATTGTCTTTAAGAAAGGAGATACTTTGGTTATGATAAATACCCATAGCTTTCTTGACATGATGCCACAGTTGTTTGCTATTAGTATTAGAATTAATGCTAGAGACAAAATTAATCCAGGATTCTTTTTGGCATTTCCTACGAACTCTCCGTGCACTTGCTCTAGCTTTTTTATATGCTATATAATTTGCTGTAGTAGGGTACCTCCGAAAAATTCCCCATGCTTTCTGTTGGCACCTTTTTGCAAGTCTGCAATCCTCATTCCACCAAGGTCGTGGATGTTTATTGGAGCAGCCAGAGGATTTTGGAATTGAAGCATTGGCAGAATTGATAATGCATTGGGAGACTTGTGAAACTACACTGTTTATATCGCCCTCAATCATGTCAGATGTAATGGATGCATTTCGAGAAAAGGTAGTCCAGTTGGCTTTGTCATGAATAAAACGAGGATTATAATTATGGTTAACTTGGTTAAAATCATAGAGAGATAAAAACAGAGGAAAATGATCACTATTATGGAGATTGTCACAAATAAAGAACTTAAAGTACGGGTAGAGAATTGGTGAGCAGATTGCCAGGTCTATAGCATGAAAGGTCCTGGATGGTTCGTGAAAGTAAGTATTGTCTCCATTGTTCAAAAGACATAAAGAGTTATCATTGATAACTTCTTCAATAATTTGTCCACGGGAATTAATATTTGGGCTGCCCCAAAGCGGGTTATGTCCATTGAAGTCGCCAAAAATTAAAAAAGGGGTAGGGAGTTGCAAAATTAGATTATTGAGATCTTGTTTTTGTACAGACATATTGGGTGGTAAATAGATGGTACAGACAGTTATTAGCAGTTTGATATGGATTTGGACAGCTATAGCTTGAATATTTGTGTTTAAAGGTATATTTGCATGGGGAGCATTATTTGCTATTAAAAGAGCTACACCACCAGTAGCTCTATCAGCTTGGAGGAAGTCTTTTCTGATGCAATTAAAGCCACAAATTTTAAATTTATCATTCTGTTTAAGGTAGGTTTCTTGAAAAGCAAAGCAAAGTGGCCGATGATCAGAGACTATGTCTTTAATTTCATCTCGTTTGTTATTTAAACCACGGCAGTTCCAACAAATAAAATTGGTCATTTTTTTTTTTTTTAGATTAAAACATCTACACCGTTTTCCTCAGACGCAGTTGACATGCCCTCTTCGTCAGATGGATGTAGATGGAGACATTCATCCTTTTTATTTGATACAGGCTTAGTTTCAATTTTTTTCTTTTTAGGAGCATTATTTGCAGAAGTTGATTTTATATGTTTCAGTGACAAGGGAAGAAGTTTTTTCCCATTTTGGAGATTTTTTATAACTTTGGTATTTTTTTTGGGGAAGACAGGTTTAGGTGAAGATTGTGAGGGATGCAAAGATTGACTAGGGTTTGTCTGCAAACTGAGAGAACTGTCCTTTTTTATATTATTTTCAGGAGAAGTACTTTTGTTATTATCAGTTTGTGTAGCTATGGTTTTGTAAGTTTTATTAGTTTGTGATGAAGCTGCAGAGGCATATGTTTTTCCAACAGTAGGAGTTCGAGACTGGATTATCTTCCTTGCTTCTATGTAGGTTAGATTCTGATTTGTTCTGATTGTCTGGATTTCCTTTTCTAATTTCCATTTTTCACAAGACTTTGAGTAAGAAGGATGTTCTTTTTTACAGTTTACACAGCAAATTGGGGCTTCACAGTTCTGGTTATCATGACCAACTGTCCCGCAGCGGGCACACGTCATATTCCCACGGCAAGATGTTTTAGAGTGTCCAAATCGTTGGCAGTTGAAGCAGCGTAAGGGGTTTGGGATATATGGTCTTAGAGGGCATTCGAGGTAACCAGCTTTTATAGAACGTGGAAGAGTGGGAGAATCAATTGTCAAAATTATGTGTTTAGTAGGGATCTGCTTATCTTCTTTGAAAATTGTTATCCGTCTGACTGCAATGACTCTTTGATCTTTCAGGTTTTCGAGAATCTCGCTTTCTGGAATATATTGGAGATCAGGCTCTGATATTACACCACGACTTGTATTTAGGGTTCTATGTGCGCTAATAGTTACTGGTATATTTCCAAATTGTTTACATTTTTTTAAATTAGATACTTGTACACTATTTGACAATTCGATTAACAGTTCTCCTGACTGAAGTTTTTTAACAGATTTTGGTTCCCCTACCATCGATTGAAGTGCCTTATGAATAAGAAAAGGAGAAGTTTTGGAAAAATCTCCTTCTACTCTTTTAACCACAAAAAATCTTGCTTCATTACTATTGAAGATATTCTCATTTATGGTAGAAGAAAACTTCTCCACTCTGTCAGCCCAAGAATTTGAGTTTGCATGGCCCGAGCCAGACGCATTATTCGTATTTCCTTTATTTGTCGCCATATTGAGATAAGAAAAAAGGGTCGAGGGTTTCCTTAGTCCCACAAGTCAGCCCGTTTCTTGAACAGACGAAAAGCAAAGGGTTTTCAGAATCGCTCCCTGGGACACCCATAACCACTCACCAGCTACCAGACCGTCGACCCAGATTGGGAATCACATGTGGTAGTCGTGTTAGTCCGGTGTTTCTCGTTCGAGTAGTCACCGTTGTCTCACCTTCACCAAGGGCACCAGTCTCCCAGTGTGATCCCAAGGCTAGACTACCGTGAGACCCTCACCAAATCGCAAACCCAATAGCCAGCGCCACATCTACACCGGACTCAGCTTAATTAATAGATTAGTAATTTTAAGGTATTTAGCGTAACAAATGAGAACAAATGGTGAGTAATAACAAGGTGAGTAGAAGCCAAAAAGGTGAGTGAACAAAGTGAGTAGTTTCATTTTTTTGGTTTTTCAAATTTTATAATTTTTTTTTAAGATTTTTTATTTTTTCAAAGAACAAAACAACAGGAACAAGTATGTACCAAAAGCTTATTGGCAACAAAAGCAAAATAAACTAAACCAAAAGTGAAAGAAATAAAAGGGAAGGGGAATAATACAAACGAAGGAGAGGAAAAAAAGATCACTCGGGCCCGGGGTGCGTGACTCCCCCTGAATACCTGAAGAAGGTACCCCCCTGGGGGGGAAGGGGAAAGGAAAAGATCACTCAGGCCCGGGGTTCGTGACACCCCCTGAATACCTAAAGGAGGTATTCCCCTTGGGGTACTAGACTAAGAACTGGGCATTCAAGACTCACACATAAATACTTATTGCTTGGAGAACAACAACCTGATTGTCCAAAATGTCATTTTAGTGCACTAACCATTCGCCATATTCTCACCGACTGTCCTTGCCTTCGTCAATTGTATCGACATTATTTTAATTCATCTTCACCCAATTTGACAAGCCTTTTAGGTGCAAATTTTCATCATCACGTGACAAATTTTTTGAAAGAGGCTGGTTTTTATTTCAACATTTGATTTTATTCTTTACAATGTTCATCCCATTTTACATCTGTTTTTACTTTGAGATCTGATTTTATTGTTTACAAATTCATCCTATTTTACATCTGTTTTTTATTGTATACTGTTTTTATTATTTTTGATTTTATCTTGTATGTAGTTTTACTTCTTTTTTCTACTGTGTTTTCTTAATGACTTTCTGGATGGGTAAACCCATCCAGAGGCTCCTTTTTTCTTTTACCTTTTTGTTTGGCGCATCATGTCCTACTTTGGACCTTGCGCCAGAAAAAGTCATTCAACCAACCAACCAACCAACCTTCTCTCACTGATATTAGACAATGACTTTCACTTGATTTGTACTATCGCATCCTTTCACACCCTAATCATCCACTTCATTCTCATTTAAACTGTAACGATCATAATCTTTATGTGAATCGCCCATCTTGCATTCCTCATTTTGCTGTTAGAATTGGGAACTTTCTTGCTGGCACCTCTCATATTCATACCAAAGTCCGTTCTCAATCTCTCTTAAGCATGACACCTTGGAACTTCCAGGTTATTTTTGTCTTAATCCGTTTAATGGATTTGACAAATCTAATACAGATGCTTCTATTTTTCATCCCCTTTACACCTCTCATCGCTCTCATTATAAGGACTATGTCGAAATATTTACTGACGGTCCAAGACTATTAATAAGGTTGGCTGTGGTGTTGTCGTTGGTAACACCACTTTTAGCTATCAACTCCCTAACTCATTCTCCATCATCTCTGCAGAGTTTTTTGCCATTGAGGTTGCTCTTAATATTATGTCATCTCATCACAGTAGAAAGTTCATAATTTACACAGACTCGAAGAGTGTTCTCGACTCACTTTCATCTATCTCTTGCAACACCTCTTTTATCTCAGTTCTGAAAATTTATAACAACCTTAAGAAAAAGGGATTCGACATTTTATTCTGTTGGGTACCTGGACATGTTGGCATCAAAGGCAATGAAACAGCAGACAAAGCCGCAAGGCAAGCATCAATTTTATTAAACATCCCTGTTCCTTATGATGACCTTAAGCATACACTTAGAAACTTTCTCAGAAATGTATGGCAAAGAGAATAGAACACTCAAAACAATAACAAATTACAAGAAATTAAACCTCAGATTACCATTTGGCCTACACTAAGTCCTAGAAAGTATGATGTTGTCGTAACTCGTCTGAGAATTGGCCATTCCAGACTTACACATAAATACTTACTTCTTGGGCAACAGCAGCCTACTTGTCCCAACTGCCATGCTGATGTACTTACCATTCGCCATGTACTCACAGATTGCCCTTGCCTTAGGCATTTATATAGGAAATATTTTAATTCATCATCACTGTGTCTGACAAACCTTTTAGGTATCAATCCACATCATCATTTGACAAATTTTTTAAAAGATGCTGGATTTTATTACTACATCTGATTTTATATTTTACACTGTTCATCTTTTTAATATATACACTGTTCATCTAATTTTTACTTCTGTTTTTATCATATACACTGTTCATAACTTTTTACATCATTTTATTTTTTACATTATATATGCTGTTCTCTTTTATTTTTAACTATTTGTCTTTTATATTTTATTATTTTACCTTGTTTTAACTTTCATTGTGTTGTTTACTGACGCTAGACCTTATCTTTTATAATTTTGTTTGGCGCAGTATGTCCCATTGTGGACCTTGCGCCATTAAACGGCAACCAACCAACCTTGAATGGTTTCTTCCAGGAGAAACACAAATGTGTTACATAGATAAATATTGTCTGCTATTTCAAAGTGATAAATACAGAAATTTGAATAAACACTACAAAATGCAAGAATTCACAACAATTGTTTTGGCCTGACCAAGGACCGTGCTTCGTACGACCCTTCATCAGGCATATAAAATAGGCACAAGTGCTGCAAACAAAACATTATGGTGTTTATTCAAAGTTTTTTTTTTTACTTATTAATAATTGGTTTGTAATCAAAAAGTGTTTAAAATCTTCATTTCAGGTTAATTATGAATATTGAAAAAAATGAAATAAATTTTTTTAGTAATAAATTGACCATATGTTTTTATACACACATACAAATTAATGGATTCATATATCACAATATTAAAAAATGTAAGCTAGTTAGCTATACATTAATGAAGATAATATAGCAATGTCTCTCTGAAATCTTATATCGACTTCATTTTTAGAAATACATTAATAAACATTACTTTTTTTAATTGAAATTTTATAGTTGCTCTTAAAATAAATTTTGAATATACACAATTATTCTTGGCAGTTTTTATACTTTTGGCAAGGTGTTTTTTATTTTAAACCTTCAAAATTCTATTAGCAGAGTTGTGATATACAATTTAAACAACTATGTTATTGGGAGGTGTTTTCTTTTCTTTTTAAACTGTAAAGAATAAATTAATAACAGTTATCTTTTTGCTACAACAGATTCTTAGAAAAAAAAATGAAAAGACACAAATGTTTTTTTCTCTCGCAGACAAACACAAATCTTTATTCTCACAGACATCTAACAAGGGAATTCTTTCAAGTGATAATCACCTTCAAAAAATTACAGAATATAGTTTATGTTGCTCTTAATTCACTGGTAAAAAAATTAGCTGCTGAATCGCAACAGGAAAGCCGCAAAAAATTATTAAACTTTACGTTTTGAACGCCAAATACGAAAAAAGTCATCGCCAAATCACATTAACCTTCCTTAAATGATGCCAAAACGTTTAAGTATAGTAGGGTAGTATTTTCTATCGCTCTAGGGTTTAGTGAAGCAATGAAGCCATTCCCTCCACGGAGGATAAAAATTAAGATGTCATGTCTTCGGAACATCTCTAAGTGTGAATATAAGGCAGTCTTTAATTTCCCACTGCGTAGCTATAGTGCAATGTTAAAGCCCACCAACACTCAAGATATTTTTCTGAAATCTAGAACTTTCCATTTAGAAAAAGTGACGTTATGTTTTATGTTAGATCCAATGTTTTCAATTATTTTATGTAATGTTTCAAAATTGCATTTATTTAAAATAATGCAATTTCAATTTCAGAGTTTTTTACATTACTCCAGCTTATATATAATCTGGAGTAAATTAATGTTTGTTGCTCTCGGCATGTGCATTTATATAAATTTGGAGACTATATGTGCATAACTACTACTTTATGGCTTCTTACATTTCTGGCAATTTATTTTATATATGTTTACGAATAATAATATAAAGAATTTTGTAAAAATATGCAATAGAATTTCATAAGGTTGGTCGGGTTTTACATCACACTAGTGCTGCGCAATGAATTTCATAGGGAATTTTATAGAATTATTAACTACGAAATCGTGTTGTTTTAAAAATAATTGTTATGCTGAATGCAGACCCTCTGTGGCCGAGTGAGTATGTCACCCTTGCTAATCGCTTTCAAGTGTAAAAGAATGGGTTCGATTCCCCAGCTGACCCAGGGTGTCTTTTTTATTTTTTGTATTTTAATCCGGTTATGGTATATCTGTCCTCATCTCATCGAAATTTACAGGGGTACAGGGCGGGGGATGTCGAGTCAAACATACAAATCGGATGTATATATTAAAAATAAATAACATACAGTCGGTAACAAAAGTGTCCGAACACTAGCAAAAAGTACACTTCGTACGGTTTTATTAAATAAATCCTTGTCGAATCCTATTCTTAGTCAGTGTAAGAACATGATTCGATAAGGATTTATTTAACAAAACCGTATGAAGTGTACTTTTTTGCATAGGAATTTTTGCTAGTGTTCGGACACTTTTGTTACCGACTGTACGCAGAATGCAATCATTTATCACCTGCAGATGTCACCGGACCATCCTCAGAAGCTCATCACAAACCGTCGCCAATTTCCCATAGTGCAGTACTAGTGCGACGTTAAACCCAATCAACAAACCTTATCTCCACTAACCGAATGTCATAGATAACAAAAATACTTTATTTGGTCAAAAGTTTCGATGTTGAGACTTCACCTTTATGTGTTTTTTAGAAATTTGTCAGTATATGTGCTGCATAAATATCTACTATAGGTCAAACCATATATATGTCAAGATAAATGAACTTTGCTAATAAAGCAGCATGGTCACAGACTGAAATGTCTCATTCACTAAGCTACAGTACCTTCAATTTAATGCATTTATATTTTCCATGTTTAAATTTATGGGGCTTATTCTTTTAAATGTTTGTTTATTTATTTATTTTCTGAAATGAATGTTTATCTTTGTGAAAAATACAATATCTTTAGGAAATTTTTTATCTATTCTGTAAAAACCATCCATTTTCAGTCATTAAATATATTATTTAATGTCAGGTTAATAAGAGTTTCATTGTACCAAACATAGGCATTAATTAATAATAATACAGAAAACATGGAAATTTTTTTAAAAATAAAATCTTATGTAGGGGGCTATTTTTTATAAATTTTATTCAATCATTTTATGATCATTTATTCTTTTCAACAAAGCACTTACAATCTGACTTAGAAATTATTTTTAAATAAAGACTTAATTTTTAACATTAAAAAATTATAGGCTTACCTGTAATGCCAATTCTCTCATTAGGTTTTCATAGCAACCAAATTTTTTTCTTTTCAAAAGCCATTCTGTAGACGAGGTTTTCTTGTTCTTTGCTTTTCTTTTCCTTGTGAGTGATGCCGACATCAAAATTAATAAAGCCCAAAGCTTTTTTTTTTTTTTTTTTTTTTTCATTATTTGATACAAATAACATTTCTGAGGTGCAGATGTAAAATTTATCGTCTGAAATTGAAATACAAGAGCAGCGATGCAGATGCAACCTCGTGGTTTTATGCTATCATAATAAAGAAAATGCAAACCGTGCCAAGAAAACAGCCACGATGATACACGAAATATTTCTGAAATACCTCACTCTACCAGTTCAGGGTAACCTTTCGGACAGCTGATCGGTTTTCTCCTTTGTTCAGCTTCCTCAATTTTTTACGATGCTCAGTGAACATGTTGCGTATAATGTTGTGTTGAGTATATATGCTCTTGTGAGATATGACCATAACACTTTTATTCTCATGATTCAATTTAACTCGGCAGTCCTTTTTAAAATGACCTGGAAGATTACATCTTTAGATGTAATCTTCCAGGTAACAGTTCTACAGGTAACAGTTCTTTATGAAGGAAACTTTTTACCCTTGTACTGCACATTTTGCAATTCCAAGACAAGCTCAGTCCTTCTATCATCTGTTCTCAAGTTCAGCCTCATTTCTTTGGATATCAATGCCGAAATTATACCCCGGAAATTGAAATCCTTATCCAGCCACCTTAGAATAAATTGAACCATAGATTCAAATTTATGAGGAAGAAATCTCAGAACCTGAAAACACACATAATTTTCTGGAACAGGATGTCCTATATCACTTAACTGATCCACTATCTGAGAAAGTCTTGAGGAGTACTGGTTAATAGTTTCGCCTTGATTTATTACACACTGACATAATTTTGAATACAGCTGCATATGCCTGGCCCTGGAGTCTGATATAAAGGCCTTTTTTAACAATTTCCAGGCCACATTCATTTATAATATTTCTATAATCAGGTGAAATATGTAAATATATGGTAGCTTGTGCTGTACGAGAATGACTTTTAAAAGACTCAATATTTTTTACTGTTACATTGTCTCCTAACACAAGCAACTTTTCAGTGCCGTTTACTATATCCCAACAATTTTTATCCAAGAGGATAAACTTTACATCCTTAACCCATGTTTCATAATTATCAGCATTGAGTTTTTCAGTAGCAGGCAATATATTAACTGCCATTTTGAAAAAAAAAAAACTATCTTAATTTGCTAAATTTAAATAAATTTCAAACAGAAATGGGTTACAAACAAAAAAGGCTGGTAGGAAAAAAAATCAGTTAAAACTAATGTAAACTTTGTTTACATAATACCACAGCCCATAACCCAAGTATTGGAAAGTGAAAATGAACTGGTAACTGGCAACTGGTATAAGGCATTAATGGTATTCCTAGTGCAGGTGCACTTTACTACCGGTTTAAGAATGAGTGTCTATTAAGGATTAAAGAGCCAAAAGAAAAATAAGGAATAACTGCAGCACAAGGCTGCTTAAGAGAAAAAAAAAAAAAAAAAGAGAACAATAATAAAGAATTAAATTAAGAGTGCTAAGTTGGTACGAGTGTGATGTGGAATATCGCTGAAGTATATGTTGAACAGAGTAGGTCCGATGACAGAGCCTTGAAGGATGCCAGCGGTGATGTTTTTTGATTGAGAATGTGTGTTGTTGACACTGAAGACAAAGATTTGGTTGCTAAGGTAGTTGTGTATTAAGTGTATTAGGTAGGCAGGAAAATTGAGCTGAATTAACTTGTAAATAATGCCTTCATGCCATACCTTATCAAAGGCCTTAGCGACATCAAGAAAGATGGCGGCAGCAGGTATTTTTGCATTGTGGTTTTCACTAAGGAATTCCACAATGCGTAAAAGTTGGTGTTGGGTGGAATGTTTTGCTCTGAAACCAAATTGTTCAGGCATAAGTATGTTGTTGTCATTGAGGTGTATGACGAGACGAGTTCTGATGACACGTTCAACAACTTTACTGAGGGAGGGCAAGAGAGAAATAGGACAAAAATTAATTGGATTGTTTAAGTTACTGAGAGGTTTAGGGATAGGAGATATCACAGAAGTTTTCCAAGTTTTAGGAAAACAAGCATATTTGAGGATATGGTTAATAATACAAGTCAGGTAAAATATAAAATTAATAGGTAGATATTTGATAGCATTGTTAGAAATTTTGTCTATACCAGGAGTTTTTCTTTTTTTAAGGCTTTTAATTATGTTAAGAATTTCGTAAGTTTGGACATTGGTAGTAGGTGGGTTAATTGGGGTGGAGAGGAAATTTTGGACCGAGTTATGGACCTGGCCAAGTTGACAATTATTAGAAATGTAAGTATTAAGTGAAAACTGTTCTTCGTAAGCAGTGGCGAGAGCATTGGACTTATCAGAATCAGTGTAGTTAGTTTTATTATTGTAATCGAGAGGAGGAATAGAGGTATAGTTATTGTTTTGTTTGCGTTTTATCTGCCAAAGTGACTTATCCTCTGGGGTGAGTTCTGAAAGAAAAGAATTCCATGATTTTTGTTTTTCAAGGTAAATTTTCGTTTTGATAGTGTTATTAAGATTGTTAATAATCGTTTTTAGTGAGGGATCTCTGGTTCGTTGGTAAAGCCTACGAGTACGGTTTCTAGTTTTAATTATATTATGAATATGGTTAGGGAGGAGGAATTTTTTGTTGTCTTTGAAGTAGGTGTGAGTCGCGTAATTTTGAGCATTATTAATAATGGTTATGGAGGTTAATTATAGCATTCTTAAGGTCATCAGTGTTACTAATAGTAGGCTGCGTGATGTTAATATTATTCAAATAGTTATGGTATTTAGTCCAGTTGATAGAAACAGAGGGAGGAGGAGAGATTGGATTTATAAAATCAATTTTAAAAGAGATAGGAAGATTATCTGAACTTAGGTCATTATTAACATTAGTGTTAATTGGATAAGGAAGGTTTTTGGATAAAGCAAAATCAATTATTGAAGGATTAGCATTATGATATGGGTAATGTGTGGGAGTGGAAGGAGCATGAAGGCTGAGATTGTAGTGATTGATGAAGTTGTGTAAAGATCTACCTCGACTATTTGTACGAAGACAATTCCATCTTGTGTTATGCGCATTGAAGTCACCGGCTATAAAGCAATAGGTGAAGTGAGATAGCAGGTCGCTAATGTCGTCAACAGGATAGTTACGTCCGTGTTGTATGTAAGTGGAGGCTATGAATAAATTTAGATGTGGAAAATTGACGACAATACCTAAATCTTATAACAACATTGACCACACTGGTATGTAATGATAATGTGGAATGTGATTTTTGATGTAAATAGCAGTGCCGCCAAAGTTGGAGTTCTGTCTGGGTGTGTGGTATAGCCCGGTATCTTAATGCTACATGTGGGTTTGAGAGTTTCCTGGGTTAATAGGATGTCATAGGAGGGATAAAGGTTGAGAAAGTGTCTAAGCTCGTTAATTTGGTTTCTAAGGCAATTACTGTTCCATGACAGAACGAGAAGAGAAGAAAAATAATTAGGAGAGACGTTAGTCATGATTAAGTGAAGTAAGCATATTTTCAAATTGGTCTATTTCCTTAATAATTACAAACATTTTGTCAATTGGATTAGTATAATTTTTCATTTTTTGGGCTATATTCCTAAAGAAAGGAAGAAATTTGGTGATTTCTAGCAGTTCTTTGAGATATTTAAAGGTATTGCAAATTTCAGAAAATTCAGTAGAAATTATGTTTGTGGCCGTATTTTGGCTAGTGGGCTGGTTATGTGTATTGTCAGCTTGCATATTGGTGTTAGAATTTTGGTTACTGTTGTTGTTTGAAGTTAAGCTAGGAAATTCCTCCTCGCTGCTAATAGCAATAGAGTCATCCGGAGTTTTTTTGTGTGTGTTTTGAATTTATGGCTTCCTCGTTGGGGAGAAAAGTCTTAGTTTTATTATTATTTTTCTTGTTTTGGTTTAGAGTAGGAGTTTCGTTGTTGGTAGTAATGTTTTTAGCGGTTTTTGTTGTAGTTTTAGTGTAGTTGAAATCCTTAAGGATTTCGATGAGTTGATAACTTTCTTTTAAGTGTTTAAAGGGTTTTGGTTTACGGGGTTTAATTTTGTTTCAGGGTTTTTCTTTTTGGTATTAAATGGGTTTTTAGAGCAACCACGGTAGGTTGCAGGGTGATCTTGGCCGCAGTTGGTGCATTTAGGTGTAATCTTTCCAGTTTTTGGACATTGGTTAGAGAGGTGTTCACCTGCACATTTGACGCATTTAGGCGTTAATCCACAAATTTCAGATGCGTGTCCAAATGCTTGGCAGCGGTAGCACTGCTTAATAGGACTAGATTTGAATCTTTCGATGTTAACAGAAATAAAGGAAATTTCTTTTATCTCATAAATGCGGTCGAAATTATCGCATGGGACAACATTAACCATGTATATAGTCACAGGTTTTCCGGTTTGTCGGTTTTTGAGCATGGCCGCTCTAGTGGCTCTGAAGTTATGCTCAGCAAGACCTTCTATAATAATGTTGGGGTCAGTATGGCATGGTATGCCTCTTATGCAAATTTTTTGGGGCCATTTATCAACCAGATTTAATGTGGTGTATTTGAATTGTTTATCTTGTAGGTATTTTTGAGTGGCCCTAAAATTATCAATATTTTTATTGGTTACTTTAAGTAACTGGCCTGAGAGTTTTATTAGTGGTCTTATTTTAGAGAGTTTTGCAATTTCTTTAGCCATGGAGCTCCATGTACCTGTAATTTCAATGTAAAAGGGGTTAATACGAGTATTATTTGCTACTCATGTTCATTAGTATTATTGTTGGTGGCAATATTAGTGTAAGGAGAAGAGTCCATAAGATCGTTATAAGTATCAGAGTCTAGGTCTGTGTCATTATTTAAAGCTTCAAAAGCATTTTTGGTTACAATGTGGTCTTTCTCATTAGATTTAATACTATTTTTTCTTTTCTGAGGATTATTGGGGGTTTTAAATTCAGAGTTATCCTGTAGAATTTCATTTAGTATATCCTGACAATTTTTATTAAGGGAATTTTGACAGAATTCATAATAGCTTTTAAATTTAATTAATTTATCAGCTGTTGGCTCTCTAATTGCATTCAAGGAATCCTAGGTATAGACACTCACCCATTTTTCTGTTGCGTCGTCCTGGTTGGTCTGAAGTTGTTCTTGGTATTTCTGTACCATAGCATCATTGTGAGCCATGTACTTGTCCACAAGTTGCTTGAGTTGTGTATCGCCAGAGTGACTACCTCGAAAAATAGCCTGAAATTGTGGCTTAGAGAATGAACAAACGTTCACTACTGCTTTTATACTGATTCCCGGATCGAAAGATACAACCAACAGCAGACAACAAACGTCATAACAAATCAGCATCTACCATGATAGACAAAACACGGGGCATCAGGCATCACAACCACTAATCTACTAACTAAGTAAAGTCCGGTGTAGGTGTGGCGCTGGCTATTGGGGCAAAGATTTTGGCGATGGTGCCATGGCAGTCTAGCCTTGGGAGCACACTGGGAGACTGGTGCCCTTGGTGAAGATCAGACAACAGTGACTACTCGAACGAGAAACACCGGACTAACACGACTGCCACATGTGGTGCCTGAACTGGGTCGGCGACCTGGTAGCTGGTGAGTGGTTATGGGTGTCCCAGAGAGGATTCTTAAAAACCCTTTGCGTTTGTGTGTTGGAAGAAACACTCACCCCTTTTTCTCTCTTTCACTTATTATGGCTACAATTATGGGAATTTTGAATAATGCGTCTGGCTCGGGCCAAGCTAGTAAAAGCTCAAACTCTAAGTCATGGGCAGAGAGGATGGAGGAATTTTCTTCCACTATTAGTGAAAGTAATATTTTTGTAAATTGCGAAGCAGGTTTCTTTGTGGTGAAAAGAAAGGAGGGTGACTTCTCCTTTCTTGATTCAGAAGGCTTTACAGTCAATAATGGGTGATCCAAAATCTGTAAAAAAGCTAAGATCAGGAGAGCTACATATTGAGGTTGATAATAGTAAGCAAGCTGACAATTAAAAAAAATGTACCCAATTTGCGAATATCCCTGTTATCATAAGTGCACACAGAACGTTAAATATTTGTCATGGTGTCATATCTGAACCCGACCTTCAATTTATTCCAGAGAGTGAAATACTTGAGAACCTTAAAGATCAAAAAGTTATAGCCATCAAACGCATTACAATATTTCATGATAATAAACCTGTACCAACAAAATACATAATTCTTACAATAGACTCCTCCAAACTTCCTAGATCAATAAAAGCTGGTTATCTTGAATGCCCCAGAAGACAGTACATTCCAAACCCTCTCCGCTGCTTTAATTGCCAATGCTTTGGTCATTCCAAAACTTCATGCCGTGGCAAACTAACATGTGCCTGCTGCGGTGCAGTGGGACATGACAATCAAAATTGTGAAGCACATGTCTGTTGTATCAACTGTAAAGGAGATCACCCATCGTACTCAAAAACTTGTGCCAAATGGAAAATAGAAAAAGAAATTCAAACTGTTTGTTCTCATCTAAAAAGTATATATATTTATATTTTAATAAAAATCCTCATGACAAATTTCATTTCCTGGAATTGTCAAGGTTTTATCAATAAACGAGATGAAATCAAAAACGTTATTCCTGATCATCGACCTATTTGTTTTTTATTTCAAGAGACACACTTAAGACAACGTGATAATACTAATTTTCGCGGCCATAACTGTTTCAGAAAAGATTTCACCCAATCTGACAGAGCTACAGGTGGAGCTCTTCTTATCTCTAATAATGTGCCTCACAACAATATTTCATTAAACACAGATCTCCAAGCTATTGCAGTGCAGGTCCATATTCACATGCTTCTCACTATTTGCAGTATTTATTTACCCCCAAATATGATTCTCAGCTCTCGTGACCTCAACAACCTTATTTTGCAGCTGCCAGTGCCTTTTGTTATCCTTGGTGATTTTAATGGGCACAATCCTCTTTGGGGTAGTCATGACATTAATCCGCGTGGTCAACATATTGAGGACATTGTCTCAGGTAATAATAACCTATGTATTTTAAATAATGGTGAGAATACATATTTTCATGAACCTTCCAGAACTTTTCATGCTATAGACCTAGCCACTTGCTCACCTATTCTTTATCCATATTTTAATTTCTTTGTTAGTGACGATCTACATAATAGTGACCATTTTCCTCTATTTTTATCTTTTTATAATTTTAATGACAGTCATCCTGGAAATCCACATTATATTTATGACAAGGCCAACTGGACCGCTTTTACTATAAAAGCAACTATTACACATGAAATGACTGAGGGTGATATAAACAAAGCAATCACTGACACCACTAATTGTATTATAAATGCAGCTAATATTACTATTCCAAAATCTTCTGGGCAGTATAAACATTCTAAGCCATGGTGGAATGATGAATGCAATAATGCAAAAAGACAACAACAAAAAGCTTGGGGAATTTTTAGGAGGTACCCGACTACTGCTAATTATATCGCATTCAAAAAAGCAAAGGCAGCCGCACGAAGAATCCACAGAATCTCCCAAAAAAATTCCTGGATTAAATATGTGTCCAGCATTACCTCCAATGTAAGCAGCAAACAGCTTTGGCGTCGTGTCAAGAAAGCAATGGGAATTTATTCTAATCAAAGTATTTCGTTTTTAAAAGACAATGGCCGAACTGTAACTTCTACTAAAAATATTGTAGACACCATTGGTAAAACCTTATCTCACATCTCCAGTTCTAATTCATATTCTGAATCTTTTTTGTCTCTTAAACGTAATTCTGAACTATCATCAATCAATTTTCACTCCCGCTCTTCACCAGACTACAATAGACCTTTTACAGAAAACAATTTAAAAAATAGTTTCAAACATTGCCATAATTCTTCTCCCGGACCCGATGGTGTTACCTACATTATGATTAAACATTTATCAAAACAGTCTCTGAATAATCTCCTTCATCTATACAATAGGATCTGGACTGAAAATATTTTTCCTGTTGCTTGGCACGATGCTATTATTATTCCTTTTCCTAAGCCAGGTAAAGATGCTACTGATACCAAAAATTATAGACCCATTGCCCTCAGAAGCTGTCTATGTAAGCTGCTAGAAAAGGTGGTTAATAGTAGGCTTGTTTACATTTTAGAAAATAACAATTTGATTTCTCCATGGGAAAGTGGTTTTCGACGGGGCCGCTCAACGGTTGACAATATCTTATTACTGGAGACTAATATTCGAAAAGCTAATGTGAGACGTAACCATTTGGTGTCAGTTTTTTCCGACATAGAGAAAGCTTATGACAAGACTTGGCGCTTTGGTATTTTAAGAGATCTTTTTAATTTGGACTTTAGAGGAAATCTCCCTATTTTTATAGAAAATTTTCTAAGAGTCAGACGCTTTCAAATTCGCATTGGATCAGATTATTCATACTATTATTTCCAGGAGGAAGGTATGCCTCAAGGCAGTGCTTTGAGCGTTACATTTTTTCTTTAAAAATAAATAATATTTTAAAACAATTGCCTCCAAGTGTACATGGAAGCTTATATGTTGACAACCTGAAAATTTCTTGCCAGGGAAATGACATGCGCTTCATAGAACGCCAATTACAACTTGCTATAAACAATATCATTAAATAGACAAATAAAAATGGTTTTAAATTCTCAACTGACAAAACACAACGTGTGCATTTTTGTTGTAAACGAGGTCTTCATCCTGATCCTCAGATTTTGATGAATAACAGGCCAATTTCAGTTGTTGACACTGCTCGATTTCTGGGTGTTATGTTTGACAGAAAATTGACTTTTATTCCAAATATCTCATATTTAAGAACTAAATGTGATAAAGCATTAAATATTTTAAAAGTCCTTTCTAATACTTCTTGGGGAGCAGACTGTCCATCATTACTCAAAATATATCGGGCTACTATTCGCTCTAAACTTGATTATGCTTGCCAGGTTTATGGATCAGCAGCTCATTCTTACCTTTAAAAAACTTGACACAACACACCACAGTGCACTTAAAATTTGCTCAGGAACTTTCTGCACTAGTCCTGTTTTTAGCTTATATGCTGACTGTGTGGAGCCTTCTCTCGTTGACATTAGACAAAGACTTTCACTTGATTTGTACTATCGCATCCTTTCACATCCTAATCATCCACTTCACCCACATTTAAATAACAACGATCATAATCTTTTTGTGAATCGGCCATCTTGCGTCCCTCATTTTGCTCTTAGGATTAAGAACTTTCTTGCGGGCACTTCTCATATTCATACCAAAGTTCGTCCCCTGTCACTTTTAATCATGATGCCTTGGAATTTCCAAGTTATTTCTTGTCTTCATCCGTTTAAGGAGTTTGACAAATCTAACACAGATGCTTCCATTTTTCAAGCACTTTTCTCCTCTCATCGATCTGACTACAAGGACTATGTTGAGATTTTTACCGATGGCTCCAAAACAACTAATAAAGTCTATTGTGGTATTATCATTGGTAATACAACTTTTAGCTATCAACTCCCTAATTCATTTTCCATTTTCTCTGCAGAGTTTTTTGCGGTTGAGATTGCTCTTAACATTATTTCATCTCATCGAAGTAGAAAATTCATAATCTATACAGACTTGAAGAGTGTTCTTGATTCCCTGTCTTCTAATTCTTGTAACCTGTCCTTCATCTCAATTTTAAATACTTACAACGACCTTTTGAAAAAGGGTTTCAATATTTTGTTTTGCTTGGTTCCTGGCCATGTTGGCATTAAAGGAAATGAAGCAGCAGACAATGCCGCAAGGCAGGCTTCTGAATTTTTAAACTGTCCTGTACCATATGATGACATAAAGCACACACTTAAAAGCTATCTTAAAAGTATTTGGCAAAGGGAGTGGAATAATCAGCAAAATAATAAATTGCAAGAAATAAAACCTCAAATTTCAATCTGGCCAACACTCACCCCTAGAAAATATGATGTCATTATTACTAGACTAAGAATCGGGCATTCAAGACTAACACATAAATACCTATTGCTTGGAGAGCAACAACCTGATTGTCCGAAATGTCATCATAGTGCACTAACCATTCGCCATATTCTCACCGACTGCCCTTGCCTTCGTCATCTGTATCGACAACATTTTAATTCATCTTCACCCAATCTGACGAGCCTTTTAGGTGAGAACCCTCATCTCATGACCAATTTTTTAAAAGATGCTGGTTTTTATCATGACATCTGATTTTATATTTTACACTGTTCATCTTTTTATTATATACACTGCACTGTTCATCACTTTTTGCATCATTTTATTTTATACACTTTTAACTCTGTTTTCTATTATTTCAATATTTGTCTTTTTATATTTTATTATTTTACCTATTGTTTTAATTTTCAATGTGTTTTTTACTGACCATCTGGATGTGTAAAACCCATCCAGAAGCTAGTGTTTACCTTTTATACTTTTGTTTGGCGCAATATGTCCCATCGCGGACCTTGCGCCATTAAACAGCAATCAACCAACCAACCAACCCTGTTGAACATTAAAATTTTAAAAGCATATAAAGGCGGAGTGCAAATTTTCAGTAAATTTTGCCGTGTTGTTTCTGTCATCTAGCGGTATAGTTGTTTTCAGATTTTTTAGGTGAAAATAATCAAAGATTATATGAAATCCTCGACTTTAGGTGGCAGAACCAACCAGCATGCCAAATTGACTAGCGCTTCATCAAACCTAAGCTTGATCCCTACAAAGTGGATCATTCTATTTAATTTGCAGGTACATCGATAGACCGAAAGATGGGAATATTTAAGGTTGCGCCCACACGGTCAAATGATGGAATTATTTTCTATTTTTGTGTTTACTGTTAGGAATAACAGCTATAGGATTTTCTATAAAAGTTGTTGCCATTTATTGTCTTGGTTTAAATAATTTATTATATATTAAACTTTATAACATTTATTTAGATCAATATTTCATTAATTAAGTTATATTGAAACACAATGTTCTATTATATAAATCAAATTATAAATAATTTTTGAAAAGACTTTTATTAAAATATTTTTGATAACTTACTTAACTTTTAAACTTCATTTAATTCATCTTCCTGTCATTTAATCAAAAATCACTTATTTTATAGTCTTCAGTAAATTAGCTTCCGTGGCATAAAATGTAAACAAACTTTCACATTCACTTCACTAAGTAAAAAAGAATTCATAGCTAATTGTTTTCGTTCAATTCCGTTCGTATGACGATGACGTCATTCTGTTTTGACCAGTCATTTTTTTTTTCATGGCTTCAATTGATTTAACTGTTTATTTAACGTTATGCTTATGCATATTAATTTGTCTGGCACATATAAAAAGATCGTTTTACTCATTGTGAGTGCTTCATTTCTTTTTCCCTTTTCTTTAGGAGCTGGTCTCTTAATTATAAACAGTAAATGGCAATTATAATCTAAATTTAATCTTCTATAATGAGTAAAGTAAAAATATATTTTGTTATGTGTTTGACAAGCCTTCAATAGATATGTTTTTCTTCTGTGATAAAAAGTTGTTTTGATGCATGTAGTCACCAGCTGATGTTACAAGTAATGTTGTTCTATATTTAAGTGCTGATATTTTATTTATTGTCATCTACATTGAATCATCCAAAAATAAACTTTATTTGTTATAATATGAATCGTCTTCATTTCAAGAACATTTTTTTTATTTATGCTTCACATTAACTCAGTAACGTTTTTCATCTGCTCAATAGTTTAAACTCTGCAAGTCAAGATTATTTATTTTAAAGAGATTACTTTTTATTAGTTAAACATTTGGCGTCTCCTTCTTTGACATTTACAATATGCGCCCAGAGGTGCCACATGTTTCGATGTTTCCAGAAAATATGTATAGATATAACTGAAGTGTCTCTGTAATTTGCCAGTTGGTATAACGTTATAGCAAAAAGTTTGATTTATTTTTTTGCTTTAATATAAACACTTGCAGGTTAAACAACCTCCCAAGATACAATCATTTCAGGTGAGTCAAATCTATTTATCTCTATTTTTTAAAGATCAACCTACTTTTATTACTATTACTGTTATTCACATACTTTGAATAATGTAATTTTAAAGGCAGGAATCCCATTAACAGAAAAGTTGCAAATTATTATTAGTAATTTTGTTCAAATTTAATGTATTTTTAACCTGTAATATTTCTCAGTTATGTTGCAACAGCTTTTACTTTTCATTCTGTATTATGTATTTTTAAATTATTCCATTTAATATATATAGATATTATTCTCTATTCATAAAAGTATTTTATATCTAAATTGCGCATTTACGTTTTCTGTTGTACTAGGTGTTGAAGTTTTATTCCAGTGACACTGTCATTAAAAAAAATAATTGTGAATAGAATAAAGTATCAACACATTCTGTTTATTTTAAGTGAGGGTTGGCTTTCTTGACCCCCTCCCATCTTTTCCCTCCCCCCCCCCCCTTTTTTTTTCTAGAATCTTTATTTAAAAATTAGTACACTTTTATCTAATAATAAACATTACATAATAGGTAAAAAAATTTTTAAATATTGAAGGTACTGAAATTGCTCGATAAAACTAAAAGAATTTGTAATTGTTTTATTAAAAAAAGCTAAAGAAAAATTTCCTCAAGTCAAGGTGATTTTTTTTTTTTTTTTTTAAGAAATTTCAAACTGAAATTTACTGAAATTGTAAATTTTTTTGAAAAAAAAGTTTAATAAAAATATTTACTAAATTTAAGCTCACGTTTTTAAGCGAAGCTCTTCACACACACACAAAAAAAAAAAAAAAAAAAAAAAAAAATATCCCCCATTTACAAATATAACTTTCAACGCACTAGTTTCTGGAATATTTTAAATCTGTCAGTGTTTCTACGGCTTCTGGAAAACTCAGGTAATTTGAAAATCTGTTAAAAAACAGGGAAAAATCAGAGAATTTTGAAATTTTTTGGAAAAATATTGGAAACATTTTTCATAATCAAATTAAAATTTTTAGTCTTTTGTAATGAATCAATTATGTTTTTTATCCCCAAGTATAGTAAGTTTCCAAAATTAAGATATCATAAATATGTTCAATTGACTTGTAAACATGTTAGATTCTAGCACTGCATGATTGCGTGTCACCTATTTTACTTTTATAAGGGACAGGGAAAACTCAAGGATTTTTTTTTTCCTGATTTGTGTAACCTAAGTCTAGTTTCCTCACCTCTAATTATTTGTACCTATCACAGTTTTTGTGGAATATAAAATGCTTGAAAAAGCAAAATTCACAGATATTATATAACATTTATATCAAACTTGATACATTCCTATACATTTTATTTAAGCTAAGATCAAGCATTCAAGTTTACATTCATCAAGCTTACTTTAAGCTTTATTATTAAAATGACAATACATATCAATTTTTTTTTTTTTTTTTTTTTTTATTAAAATCACAATCAACTGATTGGAAGAAAATCATATTTAATGAAATTTTATTTTTCCGACTGAGTGTTGGTAGAGCCTTGACCTTGTAAGTCAAAGACCTGGGGTTCGACTCCCGGTCCAGGCATTATTTTCACTCAGTCGGAAAAATAAAATTTCATTTAATACATATCAAGCATTTACTATGCTTGATAGAGCATACATAAACCAAATAATTCGTGAAATCTGGAATGCAAAAGTTAAAACTTCTAAGCCTATTTTTGTTTTCTAAGTAATAGATATAAAATCCTGTACAAAACAGAATTTAATTAAGTACAATAGGACTTATATTATTTAATTAAAGTAAAGACCTTTCTTAATTGCTACGTTGTTGGCATAAGCTGCTTTTCGCTGGAGGACCCTCCGCATCCTCAGTCATGACTTGAGTGGAAAGAGTGAGAAACTTTTCACTCAAGCCATGACTGAAGATGTGGAGGGCCCTCCAGAGAAAAGCAGAGTATGCCAGCAACGTAGCAATTAAGTAAGGTGTTTAAATTTATTTTAAGTGTCAAATATCTGGACTTATTTTAGTCTATACCTCCATATAAAGGTATGCAGTAACTGTATTTCATTCCCTAGCATCAGTTACTATATTTCTTTCTTAAAATTTCTTTGCTATGGCTTTAGCATACCAGCTTTTAAAATTTTCTCGTTAATTTGGTGATGAATTAAAATTGCTATTGCAGATGTTAGATGCTTAGATGTAGATCCAAGCTACTATGGTGCCAAATTTTAAATTTTGCCAAGGGGTTCTATACTGTAGCTATATGATTTCTTTAGCGTGTTTTTTATTTTAATTATTAAACAAAAATATTTATACTTGCACTTTATTTTTGGACACTAAAATATATTTATTTTCAGTGTTAATTTGCTTTTTCATTTTTAACGATTTCAATGTTAAAGTATGGTTTCTGAAAGAAATAGTGTGACCTGTCGTACTGAATCAGAAGGTTGAAAATGTTACTTTTCTATTTCTGAAATATCATCCAGATAATTATCTAATAAATTTGATCTTTTTTTTTGTGTTTGTGCAGTTTGAGGAGTGAGTGAGTAGGTTTATATAAGTCACACTTGTGCTATGCTATGAGTAACTGGCTCCTCTCTGGACACCCCACTAAGGCTGTTCTGGAGACATGACAACACAATTTGATTCTCCACAGAAAAGATGCAAGATTTTAGAGAAAAAAAGAAAAAAAAAAAAACTTCCAAACATTTTTTATTTCCTGACACATTCCCCACTAAATCTGTCTGAAAATATCTCCCCTAAAGATTCAAAAGTACCCAAAATAGGGAAAAATCCCCAAGTCTGGCAACACTGTATGGGACTCAAACCACTGAAGGGTGGTAATACGGTTGCCATTAACCACAGGCTGTCATGCTGAGCTTTCAATATACAAAGAAATGCAAATTTTAGTTTTATTATAATTTTTAATTAACATATGCTAATTAATGACGAGTGATAGATTACATGCTAAGCAAACATTATTACTAACATTCTCACAAAAAAGTAATTTACGTAAGCATCAGAGGAATGTTCATTCCCAAAAAATTACAGATGTAATCTGTAATCATGTGTGTGGTGCTTGTAATGAAAGATACAGAACAATAACAGATTTACATAAACATATTCAGCAAAATCATCACAATATAAAACTGCAGTATCATAGAGAAGTGTTCTTATAGTGAATCTGATTTTAACCATTGGAAAAGAGAAATTGAACGTCAAGATAAAACCATCCTTTATATTATATCATACAAATAAGAATGAGGGTTTTACTATTCTTCAATATGTACATGCCATAGAAGTGGTCTTCCTATTCTCAAAGGTGACTCTGAAAGAATAAGACTTAAAATTCTCTGGTTCAGTTAAAATTGGAGTTACTTGTCCGTCAACGATGAAAGTAACCAAAGAATTTCTCAATGAAGCTATGCAAATATGTGTAGAATATCAATCGACACATTTAAGACATAAGTGTGAAGTAGGAAAACTTCCTCTGCAAAAAAGATAGGTGTAATTTGACTCATATGTTAAGTTTGGGGATTCCAATCAGTGTTGTACTTGATAAAATTCAATTAGAGTACTCTCCAACTACGAGATGAGGACATACAACTAGGCAAGATGTTCACAATATTGCTTGAGATTTCAATATTAATGAATCAATTCATAAAGATGATGCTACGGCAGTAGACATCATTGTTCAAAAAATGTTGAATGAACAGTATAACCCAGTATTGATTTATTAACCACTTGGAGAACAACTAGACCAATATCCTAACATTAAAGAAAATGAATTCTTACTGGGAATTTCAAATGAAGTGCAGATGGATTTGTTGAATTTATACAGAAAAAAATGCGTCTTGTTTGACTCTACACATGGTACCAACCAATATAGAATTTATATGACTACACTTTTAGTGCATCACAAAAATGAAGGGCTATCTGTAGCTGTTTTGTACTTGTCCAGAATTGCATTGGAAAGTTTTGAAAAATTTTTTAAGGCATTAAAAGTAAACTGCCACATTTTAAGACTAAAATTTTGATTTCAGATGACACAACAACATATTATATGTTGATGGCATGTAATGAAAAGTTTAAACAAAAATTTGAACTTAAAAGATGAAAGTGTTAAAAATAAAATGAAAAAAGACAGAGATTTTACTGCATGAAATAGATGTACACACATTTGAAAGGTATGTCAACAACTTTTTATCAGACTACAAGAATGAAGAAAGTTTTATAATATATTTTACAGATAATTACCTATCGAGAAAAGAAAAATGGGCATATTGCCATAGAAGTAGGACTGGAGATTAACACTCATATGAAACTTGGACGGTGGCACCGCCAAATCAAGTATGAGGAAGCTGGTGGAACTGTCATTAAAAGATTGGATGAAATGATTAATGTAGTACTATAAGCTATCTCAAAAAAGTTACTCACACAATTGATTTGCCTTGAAAGAGGTAAATTAACTAAGCATGCGCAAATTAATAAGAAAAAGACATGTTGAAAGTGAGAAAATGAAAGATGAAGTTTATTCTATACTAAAAATGAGCGATACTCAATACATAGTGAGTAAAATTGAGAAAGAGAATGTCATCACATACAAAGTTTAAAAAGGAAACACCAAATGCAGCTGCTTCACAGCTTGTATTGATTGGGATATTTCCATCCACACTTTTACATGCACATGCGTAGATTACAATATAAGGTTCCTTTATTTGTAAGCATATACATTTTGTGTGTAAAAAACATAAAATTACAGAAGAAAAAGAAAATCCAAGCACATCTGCTGATGAGTCAAATTTAATTATTGATTTATCTGAGAGTGGAATTTCTCAAAATGAAGAGAAAAACATTATCTTAAAGCTAATTCATAAAAAACAAAGAGTAGATTTTAGACAAGAGAGGTCCGAGATAAAACAAATTATGCAAAGTATCTCTAGAAAACTTGGAAATTCTAATTCTTTAGAAGATCTAACTTATGGTAAGGACCATTTGAAAAACATTAACGTATACCTAGATTCGAAGAAAACATCAAACAAAAATAGCATCAATAATTATTCTTTCAAACAAGAAAATCCATGATTGTGAAAAAGAATAAAAAACAAAAATTGGAAAATTAGAATGATTTTTGCATTTAAAAAAGTATTTTTCATTTTATTTTTTGTTTTACTCCATCATTATTATTATGGATGGGTAAATTTGCTTAAGATAATGCTTCTGTCTTCATTAAGAAATTTTATTCTCCAATAAATCAATAATTCACTGTGACTCATCTCCTCAGTAAATGTGCTTGAATTTTTTCTCTCTCTTCTCGTATTACAGTACACTTTTCAAAAATCCGCACAGCATAAAACAAAATATTTTGCAGATTTCTGAATTCTGCAGATTTTATAATAATTATTTTATTTAAACATCTGTAGATTCTGTAATGCAGATTCTTAAGGTACCATCTTTTTTCTTTACAATTATGATTGGACTCACTGTATTTGGAGGAACTTGGCTCGATGATATCTTCTTCTAGCCATTCTGCTATTTGGTCCTCGACAATTTTCTTCTCAGAAAATGCTGGTCTTCGCGGTGGGTGACAGATCTGTTCATTACTTTTCAACTGAATTTTTAGGTCTACGTCTGTTGTTAAAGTCTAATTTGGTGTATAATTTAAAGTTAAATCCTGAACACTCTTAAAGTTAATGGGGGCGTCATTGGCAATGCCAGTTTCAACTTCATTTTGATGAATAGTCAGTAAATTTACTTCGAAGGGACTGGATTTGTTTTTTATAGTAATGCCATTTTGATTTATTGCCGTATTGCCCAACATTAACACATTAAACCAATGATTATGTCATGAGGGATGACATTATTTACAACACAAATATCAGATTTATATTCGAGATCATCAATTTTTACAACCACTTCAAAATATCCTAAAGGTTCAATGAAATTTGTCCCTATCCCTTCAAAGTGGAATCCACTGGATTTAGTTTATAATATTTGGTTTTCAAAAATACTCTTACGAAGCAGTGTTGCCTCACTGCCCGTATCGACAATACTAGTAAAATTTATGTAATTTATTTGTACAGATTTATTCAGGCTTCGACTTAAACTAATGCACAGGGTTGGTTGTTTGGTGTCTTTTTATGGATCAAAGTCCGAAGAATGACATACTGCGCCAAACAGACATGTTAAAAAAAATATCCAAAGAGAAGCACATGGATGGGGGGGGGGGGGGGGGCATCCACAAAGTCAAGAAAAAAGATACTTTAAAAAATTAATGCAGTTACATACAATTAAAACAAAACAGCACAAGATAAAAAAACAGAGTAAAATCAAATTTCACTATAAATACCCGAATGTTTAAAAAAAATTATCAGTTCTTAGTGAGGATTGCTACCCAGGCTTGTCAAATTTGGTGAGAATGATTTAAAAAACTGCAGATAAAGATGACAGAGACAAGGACAGTCAGTCAGTATATGGCGAACGGTAAGTTAACTAAAGTGACATTTGGGACAAGAAGGTTCACTTTCCACTAGGAGTAAAGGCTGGTGTGTAAATCTTGAATGCCCAATTCTAAGTCTAGTAATAATAACATCATGTTTCCATGGAGTTAGTGTAGGCCATATTTCAATGTTTGATTTAATTTCCAGTAATTTAATAGTATGTTCATATTCCCACTCTCATTGCCAGATATTTCTTAAAGAATTTTTTAGTGTAAGTTTTATAAATTCATATGGAATTGGACATTCAAGAGGAGTCAATCCCTGCTCTGCAGCTTCATTACCTTTAATGCCAATGTGAGAAGGAATCCAGGAAAATAAAATTTTGTATCTCTTTTTAAGAAGTTTGTTATGAATTTTTAAAACTGAAGTGAAAGAGCTAGAGCAAGAACTATAGAAGTCAAGGAATCAAAGACACTCTTTGAGTCAGTATAGATAATGAATTTTCTATGACTATGGGATGAAATGAGTTTGAGAGCAACTTACACAGCAATGAACTCTGCAGTAAAAATGGAAAATGTGCTAGGGAGGCGATAGCTAAAAACAGTGTTATCCAAAACGACACCACAGCCAACAAGTCCACTCATTTTTGACCCATCTGTATAAATATCAATGTAGTCATTGTATGTGTGGCGATGAGATGTGCAAAATGTCTGAAAAACGGTTGCATCAGTACTGGATTTGTCGAAACTATTGAACAGGTGTATGCAAGTGACAGTCTTGGAGTTCCAGGGAGTCATATATGAAAAAGAGCGAAAGCGAATATAAATGTCACTGAGTGATGTACTAGAAGAATGTTTTTTACTCTGTCCAAATGGTGGGATGCAAGAAGGGCGATTCTGAAAAAGAGAATGACCTGTGCTGCCAATATGAGGTTGGAGTGGGTGATGAGAATGGGAAAGTATGCGATAATACAACTCCAAGGAGAGCTTTTGTCTGATGTTAGTGAGGGAAGGTTTCACACAGTCCAAATATAAACTGTTAACAGGAGAGGTACAGAAAGCACAAATTCTGAGAGCAGAATTGTGCACTGTGTCAAGTTTTTTCAGATAAGAAACACAAGTAGAGCCATAAACTTGACTTGCATAATCTAACTTGGAGCGTATAAGAGCACGGTACAATCAGCACCCCAGGAAGTGTTTGAAAGATCTTTTAAAATATTTAATGTTTTATCACATTTTGTCCATAATTGTGAAATATTTGGAATAAAAGTAAGCTTTTTGTCAAAAATAACACCCAAGAAACGAGCAGTGTCAACAACAGAAATAAGATTACCGATCATATAAATCTCTCGGTCAGGATGAAGACCATGTTTACTACAAAAATGCGCACACATTGTGTTTTGTCATTCGAAAATTTGTAATGCGGTTGATTGCAAGCTGTAGCTGACGTTCAATAAAACACGTGTCATAACCCTTGCAAGAAATTTGCAGGTCGTTAATATACAAACTGCCTTGTACATTAGGTGGCAACTGTTTAAGAATATCATTTATTTTTAATGAGAAGAGTGTGACACTCAAGACACTGCATTGAGGTACACTTTCTTCCTGAAAGTAATAATTTGAATAAATTGATCCAATTCGGACATGGAAGCATCTGACATTAAAAAATTTTTGAATAAAAATAGGCAGATTTCCTCTAAAGTCTAGATTAAAAAGATGTCTTAAAATACCGTAACGCCAGGTTTTGTCATATGCTTTTCAATGTCGAAAAAAACTGACACTAGATGACAATGTCTAACAATGGAATTGCGTAGATTGGTTTCAAGGAGAAGAATATTGTCAATGGTCGAACAACCTTTTCGAAATCTACTTTGCCATGGAAAGATTAGATTTTTCTTTTCTAGTATATATACAAGCCAGTTATTAATCATTTTTTCAAGAAGTTTGCACAGGCAGCTTGTCAGGGCAATTGGTCGGTAGTTTTTTGGATAAGATGTATATTTACCAGGTTTAGTGAATGGGATAACGACAGCATCATGCCAAACGATAGGGAAAGTAGGTTCTGACCAGATTCTATTATACAGTTTAAGCAGGTTTTTAAGAGAGTATTTTCATACATGTTTAATCCTGGGGTATGTAATGCCATCGGGGCCAGGAGCAAAGGTACGAGTACTTCTCAGAGTGTTAGTTAATTCGTTTTCAATAAAAGGCCTATTGCAATCTGCAGATGAGTTAGAACTGAAATTGATAATAGAGAGTTCAGCTGTATGTTTGTAAGACAGAAAAGGCTCGAAGTAGGAATTTCAATTAGAGATGTCAGACAGAGTACTGCTAATAGCATCTGCAATATTTTTGGTGGAGGTTTGACCACTGAGTTTAAGGAATGAGATACTATAATTAGTTTGAATGCCCATTGTTTTTCTGACACGCTGCCATAGTTGCTTGCTGCTAGTATTTGATGCGATACTGGATACATAGGTGATCCAAGAATCTCTTTGAGATTTTATCCAGATTTTACATGCATTCGCCCTAGCTCGCTTATATGCTAAATAATTGGAAGTAGTAGGATATCTGCGAAATATTCCCCATGCTTTTTGTTGAAGTTTTTTTTGCTATTTTGCAGTCTTCGTTCCACCACAGTTTTGATAGTTTAATAGGACTAATGCACAGGGATTCAACATTGGGTTTCGAACCCGGGCGTTCTGAACTCTTGTGTCCAAAACATTTACAATTGAAATATTTTAACCCTTTAGCTTTATAGGGGGCAATTTCTAGATAAATGATTTTATCCCCACAATTATAACAAACTTTATTACTACTACTTTTTTATGCCAATTTAGTAAATTATCAACATCTGTAAAAAAATGGGCTGAGTTTTCAGTGACAGCATCATTTAATCGCAAAATGGAAAATCTATTTTCTTCATGGTAATAGATTAGTATGAAAATATTTCTGTAGCGTTTTGCCAGTTTTTTATCCATGTTGCTATTCTTTAAAAAAGTACTTGTGCAATAAATCAAACCGTGCCACACCACGCCAACTACAACCACTTACAACGCAATAACGAGGATGCTGTCACCAGTCAAATGAATTTTCAATCAGTTAATAATTTTGAATTTCCAATCGGTAAATTTTCAAACACCACTGAAAAACGAAATATATTTTTAAAACACATACGAATATTTAGCAGTATTTTAAACTTATATGCGATGATATAATATAAAGTTTTACATTTTTATAATTATAAAAAAATTTTAAACACTTTTAAGCATTTTTAAATATTATTTTCAACATAAAAAATCATCTAAACAATAAAATTACCCATACTTTCTATATTCATTTTATTTATGTATCTTGTTTCAAATCGATTCTCATCTCTCTAGCAAGCCGTTTTTTTGTGTCTGCGACTATGTCGCGGTGTTACTGCCATGAGTGGCTAACCTATATTAAAACTCATTCAAATGCCTCTCCTCTCATGTGGATAAATTGTGGGAGATGTAATGCTTTTCATACATGTTGGGGTACTTCATATGCATTTTTCAATGACAAACACAAAATTGCTATCTTATAATTTGTGAAATTTTTCTTGCCATATTTTGATGTGGTCTTAGTTTTTTAGATGGCGACATAGTTTGAATTATGTAAGCTAACTTTAGAAACATACATTATTATACAGTTATTAATAAAGACAACTTTTGTTAGACATTATTTATTATGATTAAGGTAGTTAATATTTTTCTTTAATATTACTTGCAACTAGATAAAACAATTGTTTTTATTTAAATATAATCTATTTCTCAATTACTCTGAAAAATCTTAATTTAATGATAATTAAAAATAACAGAATTTTTTCATTTTTTAAATGTTCAACTAGCTGAATAGTAGTATGGCTGAATAGGCCGAATACCGAATATTCGGTGCATTTCTATTGAAGAGTGTGCTGTTTTTGCATACAACTGTGCCAAAATGCCGGCGCATTCTTCTCAAAAGTGTCTGAGCACTAGCCAATAATTCCAATATCAAAAAGTATATTTAAAACTATTTTGTTCGTTAAATCCTTGTCGAATCATGTTCTTAGACTGACTAAGATCAGGACTCGACAAGGATTTATTTAACAAAGCAGTATTAAGTGTACATTTTTTGGACAGGGATTATTGCCAGTGCTCGGATACTTTTGCTGTGACCCACCGGTGGTTCACACCGGCGTGAACGTGTTAAACTCTTGTTAATTCCATTTTGAATAAGAGTGCAGAATTTCAATAAAATATGTGCACTGGTTTTAAAGAAATCTTGTTCATCGCTTTTATGGAGGGTAGTGTTTGATTAAAAATATAAAAATTTATGCTTTGAAAGTTTCAATAAATGTTTTGTTGTATTGCTTTAAAGAAATTAGCTTTTAACATCTCAAGCTCCTTATCTTTTAGGGTCAGGCAGATGGTAATGAAAAATCTATGTTAATCTACATGGAATTTTGTAAGAGGAATCTGATTAGCAAATACATTAGAGAGCCAGAAATCTACCAAGTGTAATAGTATAATTATTCACTAGTATATGATTAGTTTCAATAAGATTCTAGTTTTATTATTTAAAGTTATGATTATTTTTATGGACTCGAAAATCCATGTAACCTTTGCAGATTTTTGACTCTCTACCGTCTGTACATATATTTTTTTCATTTGTTTCTCAAATTCAGAAAATTAACATGACTTTTTTTTTTTTTCTAAAAAATGATCTAACACATCATTTTAAAGTAAAAAAAGCATGTAATTCATTTTTCTTTCACTTTTTTTTTTTTCTTTTTTTGAAAACAACAATTGTGAATTTTTTGAATGCCAAAATGGAATTTAAAATATATATCTGTACTGATAAGTCTAAAGGATTTAAGTCCAAAAATGTCGATTTTGAGTTAAGTACACAGTCAGACTCAGAAAAAAATTCTCTATCGATTGGTATAAAGGATTTAAATCCATGTCATTTAGTCTTTGAGGAAATGCATTGGTAAAAAAAGATTCAAGTCAGAAATTTAGCATTAATCTTTGGCATAAAATATTTAATTCAATGTTTCCCTTTATTAAATGAAGAATGACAATCACTGAATGGTATAAAGCATATAAACCAACATAATCCCTTTTTCCTAATTGATTCTGCTGATTAGTTTTTAGTTTAACTTTATTTTTCATCTCCTGAAAAATCAAGAATATGGACTTAAATCCTTTATACTTATCAGTACAGATATATGTGCATACATTATGAAATAATAAATTTTAGTAAATTTCTTCATAGAATAATATGAGGTATTCTGTCAGTAACAACAGGTAGAAGAAAATTCTATCAGATTCCCTCTTTCATACTTCCCATGTTTATTGAATGGAATTTTCGTTGTTTTGTTTTACAAAAATCTCATTTCAAAATGTTTTTTTAGTATTGCTATAAGAATACTTTGCATTTTTGCTTAGTTTGCATTAAAATAATAATAATAATAATAATAATAAGTGACATATTTAATAAGTAATACTCAAAAAAAAATTTTAAATGATAATCTTAAAAAACGAAGCAAAAATCTGATATGATAATATAGGAAGGAAGAAAGTGAAAATCTGATGTGCTGCTTTAACCATTTTAGATGGTCAGAAATTGATTCCAAAAACAATATCAAATGCGCACAACATTATAATTACTGTTTTTTAGTTAATGAAATGCTGACTTTTTATCTAAAATTGTGCAAAATGAAATATTTTGAACAAATTCTCAACACATTTTCATGGCTGACAGAGTAATATATTAAGACAAAAAAAAAAAAAATAAATAAAATAATATGACAGATATCTATACAAAGGAACATTTATTTATTTTTATTTTTTCACAAAAATTTATTGCCACCCTCTCGTAACTTTTTCATATTGCCAATGCACTCCGCCAGTTTCAGATATAAAATACTCTGCGAAAGCATTTCTGACGGAAGCAGCATCATTGCTGTAGTTTCGGTCATTGCTCCGTGGAAGAGGCAAAAGGCCTTGCTGCTGCCTGTCAGAAATGTCATCAAAATCATTTATGCTTGGAACATAATTAGGTGAAGTGTTGTTTTAAAATGCTTTGACAATTGTCTCTACATTCTCAATTTTTCCTATAATCGGCCTTCTCAAGATGCGATTGCAGATAATATTCCAAAAGCATTCTCAACTACACGTCTGGCTCTGCTAAGACGGTAGTTGAAAATCCTTTTTTTATAATCTAAATCTTTTGCAGCATAGGGCCTCATCATGTAGTTTTTCAGAGGGAATGCCTCGTCAGCCACAAATGCATACGGAAAATTGTAATTTGTATTGTCAATAGTTTTGATCGTGGCAGTTGCACATTACCTGACGCTAATGCTTTGCCAAAATCAGTATTGGAGAATATGCCACTATCACTGTTATGGCCATACTCTCCAATATTAACAATAACAAAAGAGTAGTTGGCATGAACTATTGCCATCAATACAATGCTATAAAAACTCTTATAATATAATGTTCTACTGTTTAGTGGTGCTTGAATGGCATTATGTTTACCATCAACTGCACCCAAGCAGTGAGGGAACTGCCATTTTCTTCCAAATTCAGCTGCAATCGCCTCCCATTCTCTTACATCTTCTGATGGTTTGATGAATTCGATTGATTACTCCAAATTGCCACAGAAGTTTCAGCAATTATTTCTGAAACGGTTGAGTAACCTAATCGAAAGAGGTAGGATAAACTCCTCATTGTGTCACCTGATGCTAGATACCTAAAAAGAAATGTGAGAATGCTATGAAAGTTACAATAAACATTTTTAAAAAATTTGGAATTTGAGGTTTTTAAATACCAGAATTGGGTTAAAGAAAGATAGGGTAAAAAAAAATCAGATTTTTTTGTTTTATTTACATTATTCGACTAAAAATAAATGTTAAGAAATTAAGCATGAAAACTTTTTTTTAATTTAAATGTGAATACATATAAGAAGCAATAAATATAAATAAACTAAATAAAAAATATATACATGAGGATATTTTTTTTTTTTTGTAAGAAAGATTTATTAAAAAAACTTTTTGTTCTGAAAGGACAGATGCATTTGCATATTTTCTTACCCTTTACTACGGAATAATATACTTAATATTGGTGATGTTTGCTTCATTTGTAATCTGTTACTAACCAATATTTTGTTGTAAACTGGCACTGTTCATTCAAAACAGCATTTTGAAATGAAACAAAATAACTTGCAATATCTTATGTCTGATTTAAATTCACTCTAAAAATATCTCAATTATCACCACCATAAAACTGATGAGATATCACAGGATGTTATTATTTTAAAAATAGAAATTGGTACAAATTTATATTCCCTTATTCATAAATTCGCTTTTCAAAAATTGCACTCATTGAGAAAGTAGACTCAGATAGCTCAAGTGCATCAACCCTCCACCCCTTTTGGCTATATACAAATTTAATTAATTTGTCAGCATATTTTTATTTTACTATTTTATTTTTCCTGACTAGCACAATCTCATTTATCAATCATATCAAACTTTTCCGTTTTTTTTTTTTTTTTTTCCCCCCCTAAGTTTTTGGCATTTTTCTTGCTTTTTTGCCTTTGTTTGTTTTTTGGTTTTTACTGCCAATAAGGTTTTGGTACTTGTTCTTGTAAAAAAAAAGAAAAATTGAAAAAAAAAATTAAAAATTTGAAAATATACAAAAAAAATGGAACAGCTTACCTTGTTTTACTCACCTTTTTGGTTTCTACTTACCTTGTTTGTTTTTACTCACCTTCATTTTTTGGTCTTGTTCTTGTTAGTAATACTAAAATCAGTTAATTTCTAAAACATTAACCAAGCTGAGACCGGTGTAGATGTGGCGCTGGTTATTGGGTTGGCGATTTGGTGAGGGTCTCACGGTAGTCTAGCCTTGGGAGCACACTGGGAGACTGGTGCCCTTGGTGAAGGTGAGACAACGGTGACTACTCGAACGAGAAACACCGGACTAACACGACTACCACATGTGATTCCCAATCTGGGTCGACGGTCTGGTAGCTGGTGAGTGGTTATGGGTGTCCCAGGGAGCGATTCTGAAAACCCTTTGCTTTTCCATATGTTCAAGAAACGGGCTGACTTGTGGGACTAAGGAAACCCTCGACCCCTTTTTTCTTATCTTATTATGGCTACAAATAAAGGAATTACGGATAATGCGTCTGGCTCGGGCCAAGCTAATCAAACCTCAAATGCTAATTCTTGGGCGGATAGGATGGAGGAGTTTTCTTCATCTTTAAACCAAAAAAACATTTTCGACAGTGATGAGGAACGGTTTTTTGTAGTAAAACGAAATGATGGAGATTTCTCTAAGACCTCTCCATTCTTGATTCAGAAGTCTTTGCAATCCATGGTAGGTGAACCAAAGAATATTAAAAAGCTTCGCTCAGGAGAACTATTGATTGAAGTAATGAACAGCAAACAAGGAAATAATTTGAGAAAATGTAAAAGCTTTGGTAATATACCAATAACTATCACTGCACACAGAACTTTAAATATAAGCCGAGGAGTAATTTCTGAAAGAGACCTTCAATATGTATCTGAAAGTGATATCTAAGAAAATCTAAAAGACCAAAATGTTGTTGCTGTTCGCCGTATCTCAGTGTTTCGAGAGGGCAAACAAATTCCCACCAAGCATTTAATTCTTACGATAGATTCGCCTAGACTTCCACATTCAATAAAAGCTGGATACCTGGAATGCCCTATTAGACCGTATATCCCAAATCCCTTGCGATGCTTTAAATGTCAATGTTTCGGCCACTCGATGACCTCTTGCCGTGGAAACATAACATGTGCTCGCTGCAGTGCAGTGGGCCATGACAGTAAAAATTGCGAAGCTCCCATCTGCTGCATTAACTGTAAAAAAGATCACCCAGCATATTCGAAAGCATGTGAAAAATGGAAAATGGAAAAAGAAATTCAGACTGTGAAAACAAAACAGAATCTATCGTACCCCGAAGCACGTAAAATAGTAGAAGCCCGGACACCTACCATTGGTAAATCTTATGCAGCCATTACTTCCAGCAAAAAAACTTATCATACAATAGCAACACAGACTGAATGCCTCGAACAAACCAGCCAAACAGTTATTGCATTAAAAAATAACACAATACAATCTAAGTCTAATCAAACCCTGCATTCTTCTCATCTTAACCCCAAAAAACCAACAGTGCCTAAGAAACACACACCGAATTTGAGAAAAACCCTGTCTGACAAAAGCCATAATTCTGTATCTTATAAGCATTCTACCTCTACTTCCTCTAAAAGTACAATTAAAAAGAAAAAAACTGAACCTAAACCCATCACCAATACTCATAAAATTGACACTGTTAGTAATGTTACACATGAAGACTCACTTAGCCTCCATCCTTCTGATGATGAGGACAGTATGTCCACTGTATCAGAAGACAATAACGCAGATATTTTAATCTAAAAATAATAAAAACATGACTTATTTCATTTCCTGGAATTGCCGAGGTTTTAATCATAAACGAGACGATATTAAGGAGATTATTTTTAATCATAAACCTGTTTGTTTTGCATTCCAGGAAACTTATCTTAGACAAAACGATAATGTTAATATCCGTGGCTACAATTGCTTCAGGAAAGACTTTCAAAGAACTGACAGAGCTACAGGTGGTGTAGCTCTTTTAACTTCCAATAGTGTTCCACATATCAATATTCCTTTAAATACCAACTTACAAGCAGTTGCAATCCAACTACACATCCGTATGTTAATTACCGTTTGTTCTATCTATTTACCACCTAACATGTCTGTGAACCAGCATGATCTCAACGGTCTCATTGTACAACTTCCTACTCCTTTCATTATTTTTGGTGATTTTAATGGACATCACCCACTTTGGGGAAGCCCCAACATAAACTCTCGTGGACATACTGTTGACAACTTCATTACCGATAATTCTTTATGTATTTTAAACAACGGAGAAAACACATATTTTCATGAACCATCCAGAACTTTTCATGCTATTGACCTTGCTATTTGTTCTCCTATTCTCTATCCATATTTTAACTTCTTTGTCAGTGACGATCTACATAATAGTGACCATTTTCCTATTTTTTTAACGCTCCATAATTTTAATCAAACTTATCCTGGGAACCCCCATTTTATTTATGACAGAGCTGACTGGGCCAAATTCACTTTAAACTCTGATATTACTCCTAATATGATAGAAGGTGATATTAACAATGCAGTTATGAATGTTAGCCACTCTATTATTCAAGCTGCTAACTTATCAATTCCCAAATCGTCTGGTGCTCAAAAACGACCCTCAAAGCCTTGGTGGAACGAAGAATGCAAGCTTGCTAAAAAGAAACAACAGAAAGCTTGGAGCGTTTTCCATAGGTACCCCACTACTAACAATTATATCCTTTTTAAGCAGGCAAAGGCATATGCACGGAAAACTTGGAGAAAAGCTCAGAGGGAATCCTGGATAAACTTTGTCTCCAGCATCACCTCGAATACTACTAGCAAGCAACTGTGGCGTCGTGTCAAAAAAGCAATGGGCATTCACACTAATCAAAGTATCTCATTCCTCAGAGTTAATGGTCAAACCGTTACTTCCGCTAAAAATATCGCTAATACTATTGGGGAAACCTTATCCAATATCTCTAGTACAAGTTCTTACACTGAGCCATTTCTATCTTACAAACGTAATTCTGAATATTCTATAATTAATTTTAGCTCCCAATTTTCACAAAATTACAATAGTCCTTTTACAGAGAAGGAATTAAAAGACAGTCTGAAACGTAGTCATAACTCTTGTCCTGGACCTGATGGCATTACTTATGTTATGTTAAAACACTTATCAGATGACTCTCTTAAAAACCTGCTCAAACTTTACAATAGAATCTGGACTGAACAAGTATTTCCTACTGCTTGGCACGACGCTATAATTATTCCACTCCCTAAGCCTGGTAAAGATGTAACTAATCCCAACAATTATAGGCCTATAGCTCTAACAAATTGCTTATGTAAACTCCTCGAGAAAATGGTAAATACTAGGTTAGTATTTATCCTTGAAAAAAAGAACTTAATCTCTCCTTGGCAAAGTGGCTTTAGACGTGGCCGTTGTACTACTGACAACATCCTTCTGCTAGAAACCCAAATACGAAATACTTATCTCAAACGTAGCCATTTGGTGTCAATCTTTTTTGATATGGAAAAGGCTTATGATAAAACCTGGCGCTATGGCATTTTAAGAGATCTTTTTAATTTAGAATTTCGAGGTAATCTTCCCATTTTTATTGAAAATTTTTTAAGGATTCGACGTTTCCAGGTGCGTATTGGTGCAGTATATTCTGATTATTATTTTCAGGAGGAAGGGGTACCTCAGGGCAGCGTTTTAAGTGTCACACTCTTCTCTATAAAGATAAATAATATTCTCAACCAATTGCCACAAAACGTTTGGGGCAGTCTGTATGTTGACGACCTGCAGATTTCTTCTCAGGGAAATAACATGGCTTTTATTGAGCGTCGGTTGCAACTGGCAATAAATCGGATCACTAAATGGACAAATGAAAATGGTTTTACTATCTCTACTGACAAAACACAATGTGTGCATTTCTGTCGCAAAAGGGATCTTCATCCTGATCCAGAAGTTTTTATAAATGACGCATTAATTTCAGTTGTTGACACTGCTCGTTTTTTGGGTGTTTATTTTGACAAGAAACTCACTTTTATGCCTCATATTTTACAATTAAGGACTAAATGTATCAAAAAATTGAATATTTTAAAAGTACTATCGAATACTTCCTGGGGTGCTGATCGTCCATCTTTGCTAAAAATATATCGTGCCACTATTTGTTCCAAGCTTGACTATGCCTGCCAGATTTATGGATCCGCTCCCGTTTCGTATCTCAAAAAACTAGACACAGTGCATCATTCTGCTCTCAGAATTTGCTCAGGTGCTTTTCGCACTTCACCTATTCAAAGTTTATATGCAGATTGTGTAGAGCCTTCCTTATCATTTATTAGACGACAACTTTCATTGGAAATGTATTATCGTATCCTTTCGCATCCCCATCATCCTCTTCACCCCCATTTGAACGACAATTTATGTCAACATTTTTTGAATCGGCCATCTTGCACCCCTCATTTTGGCATTAGAATTAAAAACTTTCTTGCAAGCACGTCACATCTTGACACTAAAGTTCGCCAGCGGTCTCATTTACGTCTGACTCCTTGGAATTCCCAGGTTGTTTCACTTCTTCATCCTTTTACTGGTTTTGACAAATCAAATACAGATGCAACTATTTTTAAAACTCTCTTTGCTTCTCATCGTTCTAATTATGCTGATTTCATTGAAGTATTTACAGATGGTTCTAAAACTAGTAATTATGTTGGTTGTGGCATTGTCTCGGAAAACACCACTTTTAGTTACCGCCTTCCAAACTGTTACTCTATCTTCTCTGCAGAGTTTTTTGCAGTTGAGGTGGCACTGACTTTTATTTCATCTCATAATCATAAAAGATTCATCATTTACACCGACTCAAAGAGTGTTCTTGACTCGCTCTCTTCTAGCTCATGTTCACCTTCTTTTATATCGGTTTTAAATATTTATAACGAACTTTTAAAAAAGGGATATGAAATTCTATTTTGTTGGGTCCCTAGCCATGTTGGCATTGAGGGTAATGAAGCAGCAGACAAGGCCGCAAAACAGGCATCAGTTGCTCTGAATTGTCCTGTCCCATACGAGGATCTGAAGCATGATCTGAAAAAACTTAATAAAAATATTTGGCAAAGAGAATGGGATTGTGAAAGTGATAATAAGTTACAGAAAATAAAGCCACTCGTTGCAATCTGGCCGACCCTTCATCCTAGAAAATATGATGTTATTGTTACTCGCCTCAGAATTGGACATACAAGACTAACACACAAGCACTTACTTTTTGGGGAGCAGGAGCCTTCCTGTCCAAAATGTCATTACGGTTCACTTACCATTTGCCATATTTTCACTGACTGCCCTTGCCTCAGACATTTGTATAGACATTATTTTAATACATCTTCACCCAATCTGACGAGCCTTTTAGGTGTAAATCCTCATTATCATGTGACAAACTTCTTGAAGGAGGCTGGTTTTTACTTCAATATCTGATTTTACTATTTACAATGTTCATCCTATTTTTTTACAATTGTCTACACTGCTTTTATTATTTTTGGTTTTATCTTGTATTTTTGTTTCTTGTTTTTAGTGTGATTTTTTAACGACAATCTGGATGGGTGAACCCATCCAGGGGCTACATTAATTTTTTTACCTTTGTGTGTGGCGCAGCTTGTCCTACTGTGGACCTTGCGCCAAGAAAAGACATTCAACCAACCAACCAACCGTTTTTTTTTTTTTTTTTTTTTTTTTTTTTTTTTTTTTAATAGTAATAACAGCACAGATGAGGTGTTATCAACATAAAGTACTACTCATAATTTAACATACCTTAATATAAGCAAATTTCTTCAGCAGGTGTCACAGCTTTCTTGAAGTTCGTGTTCTGCTTGGTGAGGCTTGCAGCTGTTTTATTTACCAAAAATCCAACTGGCCTGGTGTGACTCTTAGAAAATTGACATAACTTGAAAAATCATGTTCTTGCATTCTCGGTATTAAACAGTGAAATGCACCCAAACTTTCTCTTTCTCTGAAGATCTGCTTTACATTACAACCTCTAGAGTTCATTCGACGAACAGCTAACAATTTGAGCAATATGCACCTTCTTTCCAGTAATAAACGTCTTCGATTATCCATTAAATGTAATATGCAGACATGCCAAGTCTCCTGCTTTTTGCTTGTTTTTCTATGCTCCTGCTTTTCCACTCATTTCTCCTGCTTTTCTGATGTAATTTCTATCTATCCCTCTTAGCATAATTTATGCTTAAAATTTGTGGGATTGGGTAAAAAAATTTGAAAGAAAATTGAAGTTTATCTTGCCCTGCAATTTATCAAGTTCAGTTTGAATGTGAATTACTATACAATGCTTTGAAACTAATTTTTGCTAAAACTAAATTTTTAACCTTTTATTTTTGCATAATGAAAAATGTCTTATTATGAAAATATTTTTTTTTTAAATACCATAACTATTGAAAACTTAAAGAATTCAAATTTCATTAGAATATAGCTGATATTTTCATTTCTTTATTACCTTTTCTTTTACAAAGATAATTAAGATTCTTATTGTTTTATATTAGGAGCAGAATGATCAAATCTGTATATTTTGACTTAAATTTTAAATAACTGTATGTCTGAGTGTTTTTTTTTTTTTTTTTTTTTTTTGATAGTTTGTTTTACTGCAAGAAACATATATTATTCATTTAATTTTAATACTGATGCTTTGTAAATACCTCCTAAGCTAAAGCTTTACTTAAAATTAAATTTGCATTATTTTACTCATTTTTCTTGCAAACTTTCTTGTTGGAAAAAGTCTCGTGATTTCTGTTAAAAAATCTCCTGCTTTTTTGTCATTAGAAGTTGGCATCTCTGAGTATGAAAAATAAAACTTCCAAATAACAATAACAAGGTAAAAAAACAAAAATGTAACAAGAAAAATAAAATTGAAATCACAAGAAAATCGAAATATAAAAGAAGAGAAAATCGCTAATACCAAACATTAATAAACAAAAAAATGTGAGCCTAACATGTTTCAAAATGCTGCCTGAAACAGTTTCTTAAACTGCAGCATGATTAGTTCATTTTAATTGCTGCAGCTTATGACTCTTGCGGAAATTTGTCTGCGAACTTCTGCGGAAAAGAACGTAATTTGTTCTGCGGAAGACAGCGGAGCGGAACAGAGGTTTGAGAGCAACTTACACAGCAATGAACTCTGCATTAAAAATGGAAAATGTGCTAGGGAGGCGATAGCTAAAAACAGTGTTATCCAAAACGACACCACAGCCAACAAGTCCACTCATTTTTGACCCATCTGTATAAATATCAATGTAGTCATTGTATGTGTGGCGATGAGATGTGCAAAATGTCTGAAAAACGGTTGCATCAGTACTGGATTTGTCGAAACTATTGAACAGGTGTATGCAAGTGACAGTCTTGGAGTTCCAGGGAGTCATATATGAAAAAGAGCGAAAGCGAATATAAATGTCACTGAGTGATGTACTAGAAGAATGTTTTTTACTCTGTCCAAATGGTGGGATGCAAGAAGGGCGATTCTGAAAAAGAGAATGACCTGTGCTGCCAATATGAGGTTGGAGTGGGTGATGAGAATGGGAAAGTATGCGATAATACAACTCCAAGGAGAGCTTTTTTGTCTGATGTTAGTGAGGGAAGGTTTCACACAGTCCAAATATAAACTGTTAACAGGAGAGGTACAGAAAGCACAAATTCTGAGAGCAGAATTGTGCACTGTGTCAAGTTTTTTCAGATAAGAAACACAAGTAGAGCCATAAACTTGACTTGCATAATCTAACTTGGAGCGTATAAGAGCATGGTACAATCAGCACCCCAGGAAGTGTTTGAAAGAACTTTTAAAATATTTAATGTTTTATCACATTTTGTCCATAATTGTGAAATATTTGGAATAAAAGTAAGCTTTTTGTCAAAAATAACACCCAAGAAACGAGCAGTGTCAACAACAGAAATAAGATTACCGATCATATAAATCTCTCGGTCAGGATGAAGACCATGTTTACTACAAAAATGCGCACACATTGTGTTTTGTCATTCGAAAATTTGTAATGCGGTTGATTGCAAGCTGTAGCTGACGTTCAATAAAACACGTGTCATAACCCTTGCAAGAAATTTGCAGGTCGTTAATATACAAACTGCCTTGTACATTAGGTGGCAACTGTTTAAGAATATCATTTATTTTTAATGAGAAGAGTGTGACACTCAAGACACTGCATTGAGGTACACTTTCTTCCTGAAAGTAATAATTTGAATAAATTGATCCAATTCGGACATGGAAGCATCTGACATTAAAAAATTTTTGAATAAAAATAGGCAGATTTCCTCTAAAGTCTAGATTAAAAAGATGTCTTAAAATACCGTAACGCCAGGTTTTGTCATATGCTTTTCAATGTCGAAAAAAACTGACACTAGATGACAATGTCTAACAATGGAATTGCGTAGATTGGTTTCAAGGAGAAGAATATTGTCAATGGTCGAACAACCTTTTCGAAATCTACTTTGCCATGGAAAGATTAGATTTTTCTTTTCTAGTACATATACAAGCCAGTTATTAATCATTTTTTCAAGAAGTTTGCACAGGCAGCTTGTCAGGGCAATTGGTCGGTAGTTTTTTGGATAAGATGTATATTTACCAGGTTTGGTGAATGGGATAACGACAGCATCATGCCAAACGATAGGGGAAGTAGGTTCTGACCAGATTCTATTATACAGTTTAAGCAGGTTTTTAAGAGAGTATTTTCATACATGTTTAATCCTGGGGTATGTAATGCCATCGGGGCCAGGAGCAAAGGTACGAGTACTTCTCAGAGTGTTAGTTAATTCGTTTTCAATAAAAGGCCTATTGCAATCTGCAGATGAGTTAGAACTGAAATTGATAATAGAGAGTTCAGCTGTATGTTTGTAAGACAGAAAAGGCTCGAAGTAGGAATTTCAATTAGAGATGTCAGACAGAGTACTGCTAATAGCATCTGCAATATTTTTGGTGGAGGTTTGACCACTGAGTTTAAGGAATGAGATACTATAATTAGTTTGAATGCCCATTGTTTTTCTGACACGCTGCCATAGTTGCTTGCTGCTAGTATTTGATGCGATACTGGATACATAGGTGATCCAAGAATCTCTTTGAGATTTTATCCAGATTTTACATGCATTCGCCCTAGCTCGCTTATATGCTAAATAATTGGAAGTAGTAGGATATCTGCGAAATATTCCCCATGCTTTTTGTTGAAGTTTTTTTTGCTATTTTGCAGTCTTCGTTCCACCACAGTTTTGATAGTTTAATAGGACTAATGCACAGGGATTCAACATTGGGTTTCGAACCCGGGCGTTCTGAACTCTTGTGTCCAAAACATTTACAATTGAAATATTTTAACCCTTTAGCTTTATAGGGGGCAATTTCTAGATAAATGATTTTATCCCCACAATTATAACAAACTTTATTACTACTACTTTTTTATGCCAATTTAGTAAATTATCAACATCTGTAAAAAAATGGGCTGAGTTTTCAGTGACAGCATCATTTAATCGCAAAATGGAAAATCTATTTTCTTCATGGTAATAGATTAGTATGAAAATATTTCTGTAGCGTTTTGCCAGTTTTTTATCCATGTTGCTATTCTTTAAAAAAGTACTTGTGCAATAAATCAAACCGTGCCACACCACGCCAACTACAACCACTTACAACGCAATAACGAGGATGCTGTCACCAGTCAAATGAATTTTCAATCAGTTAATAATTTTGAATTTCCAATCGGTAAATTTTCAAACACCACTGAAAAACGAAACATATTTTTAAAAACACATACGAATATTTAGCAGTATTTTAAACTTTATATGCGATGATATAATATAAAGTTTTACATTTTTACAATTATAATTATAAAAAATTTTTAAACACTTTTAAGCATTTTTAAATATTATTTTCAACATAAAAACTCATCTAAACAATAAAATTACCCATACTTTCTATATTCATTTTATTTATGTATCTTGATTCAAATCGATTCTCATCTCTCTAGCAAGCTATTTTTTTGTGTCTGCGACTATGTCGCGGTGTTTCTGCCATGAGTGGCTAACCTATATTAAAACTCATTCAAATGCCTCTCCTCTCATGTGGATAAATTGTGGGAGATGTAATGCTTTTCATACATGTTGGGGTACTTCATATGCATTTTTCAATGACAAACACAAAATTGCTATCTTATAATTTGTGAAATTTTTCTTGCCAAATTTTGCTGTGGTCTTAGTTTGATCTCTTGAAGTTTTTTAGATGGCGACATTGTTTGAATTATGTAAGCTAACTTTAGAAACATACATTATTATACAGTTATTAATAAAGACAACTTTTGTTAGACATTATTTATTATGATTAAGGTAGTTAATATTTTTCTTTAATGTTACTTGCAACTAGATAAAACAATTGTTTTTATTTAAATATAATCTATTTCTAAATTACTCTGAAAAATCTTAATTTAATGATAATTAAAAATAACAGAATTTTTTCATATTTTTAAATGTTCAACTACCTGAATAGTAGTATGGCTGAATAGGCCGAATACCGAAATATTCGGTGCATCCCTATTGAAGAGTGTGCTGTTTTTGCATACAACTGTGCCAAAAATTAATTTTTTTTAACACGTTCACGCCGGCGCATTCTTCTCAAAAGTGTCCGAGCACTAGCCAATAATTCCAATATCAAAAAGTATATTTAAAACTATTTTGTTCGTTAAATCCTTGTCGAGTCATGTTCTTAGACTGACTAAGATCATGACTCGACAAGGATTTATTTAACAAAGCAGTATTAAGTGTACATTTTTTGGACAGGGATTATTGCCAGTGCTCGGATACTTTTGCTGTGACCCACCGGTGGTTCACACCGGCGTGAACGTGTTAAACTCTTGTTAATTCCATTTTGAATAAGAGTGCAGAATTTCTATAAAATATGTGCACTGGTTTTAAAGAAATCTTGTTCATTGCTTTTATGGAGGGTAGTGTTTGATTAAAAATATAAAAATTTATGCTTTGAAAGGTTCAATAAATGTTTTGTTGTATTGCTTTAAAAAAATTAGCTTTTAACATCTTAAGCTCAGGCAGATGGTAATGAAAAAAACTATGTTAATCTACATGGAATTTTGTAAGAGGAATCTGATTAGCTAATATACATTAGAGAGCCAGAAATCTACCAAGTGTAATAGTATAATTATTCACTAGTATATGATTAGTTTCAATAAGATTCCAGTTTTATTATTTAAAGTTATGATTATTTTTATGGACTCGGAAATCCATGTAACCTCTGCAGATTTTTGACTCTCTACCGTCTGTACATATATTTTTTCATTTGTTTCTCAAATTCAGAAAATTAACATGACTTTTTTTTTTTTTCTAAAAAATGATCTAACACATCATTTTTAAGTAAAAAAAGCATGTAATTCATTTTTCTTTCACTTTTTTTTTTTGAAAACAACAATTGTGAATTTTTTGAATGCCAAAATGGAATTTAAAGTATATATCTGTACTGATAAGTCTAAAGGATTTAAGTCCAAAAATGTCGATTTTGAGTTAAGTACATAGTCAGACTCAGAAAAAAATTCTCTATCGATTGATATAAAGGATTTAAATTCATGTCATTTAGTCTTTGAGAAAATGCATTGGTAAAAAAAGATTCAAGTCAGAAATTTAGCATTAATCTTTGGCATAAAATATTTAATTCAATTTTTCCCTTTATTAAATGAAGATTGACAATCACTGAATGGTATAAAGCATATAAACCAACATAATCCCTTTTTCCTAATCGATTCTGCTGATTAGTTTTTAGTTTAACTTTATTTTTCGTCTCCTGAAAAATCAAGAATATGGACTTAAATCCTTTATACTTATCAGTACAGATATATGTGCATATATTATGAAATAATAAATTTTAGTAAATTTCTTCGTAGAATAATATGAGGTATTCTGTCAGTAACAACAGGTAGAAGAAAGGGCTATCAGATTCCCTCTTTCATACTTCCCATGTTTATTAAATGGCATTTTCGTTGTTTTGTTTTACAAAAATCTCATTTCAAAATGTTTTTTTAGTATTGCATAAAATAATAATAATAATAATAGGTGACATATTTAATAAGTAATACTCAAAAAACATTTTTAAATGATAATCTTAAAAAATGAAGCAAAAATCCCATATGAAAAAAAAGGAATGAAGAAAGTGAAAATCTGATGTGCTGCTTTAACCATTTTAGATTATCAGAAATTGATTCCTAAAAGAATATCAAATGCGCACAGCATTATAATTACTGTTTTTAGCTTATAAAATGCTGACTTTTTATCTAAAGTTGTGCAAAATGAAATATTTTGAACAAATTCTCAACACATTTTCATGGTTGACAGAGTAATATATTAAGACAAAGGAAATAAATAATAATATGACAGATATCTATACAAAGGAACATTTATTTATTTTTATTTTTTCACAAAATTTATTGCTACCCTCTCGTAACTTTTTCATATTGCCAATGCACTCCGCCAGTTTCAGATATAAAATACTCTGCGAAAGCATTTCTGACGGAAGCAGCATCATTGCTGTAGTTTCGGTCATTGCTCCGTGGAAGAGGCAAAAGGCCTTGCTGCTGCCTGTCAGAAATGTCATCAAAATCATCTATGCTTGGAACATAATCAGGTGAAGTGTTGTTTTAAAATGAATTTATGTAATACTAAGCAGGCTTTGACAATTGTCTCTACATTCTCAATTTTCTCTATAATCGGCCTTCTCAAGATGCGAAATCTTGCAGATAATATTCCAAAAGCATTCTCAACTACACGTCTAGCTATGCTAAGACGGTAGTTGAATATCCTTTTTATATAATCTAAATCTTTTGCAGCATAGGGTCTCATCATGTAGTTTTTCAGAGGGAATGCCTCGTCAGCCACAAATACATACGGAAAATTGTAATTTGTATTGTCAATAGATTTTGATCGTGGCAGTTGCACATTACCTGACGCTAATGCTTTGCCAAAATCAGTATTGGAGAATATGCCATTATCACTGTTATGGCCATACTCTCCAATATTAACAATAACAAAAGAGTAGTTGGCATTGAACTATGCCATCAATGCATTGCTATCAAATACAATGCTATAAAAACTCTTATAATTATAATATAATGCTCTACTGTTTTGTGGTGCTAGAATGGCAATATGTTTACCATCAACTGCACCCAAGCAGTGCGGGAACTGCCATTTTCTTCCAAATTCAGCTGCAATCGCCTCCCATTCTCCTGCATCTTCTGGTGGTTTGATGAATTAGATTGATTACTCCAAATTGCCACAGAAGTTCAGGAATTATTTCTGAAACGGTTGAGTAACCTAATCGAAAGAGGTAGGATAAACTCCTCATTGTGTCACCTGATGCTAGATACATAAAAAGAAATGTGAGAATGCTATGAAAGTTACAATAAACAATTTTAAAAAATTTGGAATTTGAGGTTTTTAAATAGCAGAATTGGGTTAAAGAAAGATACGGTAAAAAAAAATCAGATTTTTTTGTTTTATTTACATTATTCGACTAAAAATAAATGTTAAGAAATTAAGCATGAAAACTTTTTTTAAATTTAAATGTGAATACATATAAGAAGCAATAAATATAAATAAACTAAATAAAAAATATATACATGAGGATATTTTTTTTAAAGAAAGATTTATTAAAAAAACTTTTTTTATGTTCTAAAAGGACGGATGCATTTGCATATTTTCTTACCCTTTACTACGGAATAATATACTTAATATTGGTGATGTTTGCTTCTAAAAATATCTCAATTATCACCACCATAAAACTGATGAGATATCACAGGATGTTATTATTTTAAAAATAGAAATTGGTACAAATTTATATTCCCTTATTCAGAAATTCGCTTTTCAAAAATTGCACTCATTGAGAAAGTAGACTCAGTTAATAGATAACTGTATATTTCAGCAACAATTTGTGATTGTAATAGCTCAAGTGCACCAACCCTCCACCCCTTTTGGCTATATACAAATTTAATTAATTTGTCAGCATATTTTTATTTTACTGTTTTATTTTTCCTGACTAGCACAATCTCATTTATCTATCATATCAAACTTTTCCGTTTCTGAGCACTACATTATATATATATTCCTAAAAAGCATGTTTTTTTTTTTTTTTTTTTAATAGTAATAACAGCACAGATCAGGTGTTATCAACATAAAGTACTACTCATAATTTAACATACCTTAATATTAAGCACATTTTTTCAGCAGGTGTCACAGCTTTCTTGAAGTTCGTGTTCTGCTTGGTGAGGCTTGCAGCTGTTTTATTTACCAGAAAATCCAACTGGCCTGGTGTGACTCTCAGAAAATTGACATAACTTGAAAAATCATGTTCTTGCATTCTCGGTATTAAACAGTGAAATGCACCCAAACTTTCTCTTTCTCTAAAGATCTGCCTTACATTACAACTTCTAGAGTTCATTCGACGAACAGCTAACAATTTGAGCAATATGCACCTTCTTTCCAGTAATAAACGTCTTCGATTATCCATTAAATGTAGTATGAAAAATAAAATTTCCAAATAACAATAATAATTTAAAGCAAAATACAACAAGGTAAAAAACAAAAATGTAACAAGAAAAATAAAATTGAAATCACAAGAAAATTGAAATATAAAAGAAGAGAAAATCGCTAATACCAAACATTAATAAACAAAAAAATGTCAGCCTAGCATGTTTCAAAATGCTGCCTGAAACAGCTTCTTAAACTGCAGCATGATTGGTTCATTTTGATTGATTGCTGCGGCTTATGACTCTTGCGGAAATTTGTCTGTGAACTTCTGCAGAAAAGAACGTAATTTGTTCTGCGGAAGACAGCGGAGCGGAACGGCCAGTTAACCCATGTGCTACAATCAGCAAGTGCTGGGAGGCGCGGTGCGACACAGTTGATGCTGCACCATTCGCTACGGACTCGCCGATGCTAGGAGAACGTGAATTTACCATGTGTGCATCTTGCCAAATAATTAAATGAATGGTTATACCTACAAATAAATTTTTAGTTACTGATTTTGAGATTTCGCGTCGATGATTTCTTTATCTTTTTTTAAAACAAATAGTTTGATCTAGTTAAAAAGATTTTTTGTCTGAATGAAATTGATAAATCTAGATTTTAAATAATTTTAGAAAAAAAAAAAAAAAAAAAACAATTCATGCAATATGATAATCACAACAAATAAACGACGGCCTATCACTAAGGAAGCAGCTCATCATATGAAATGGTGATAGCTGTAAATGGTCCTCTTCCAACAAATTGTGTCACAATTATTTCTGAATTCATATTTTATAGAGCAGAAAGACTGGCATTTTGTATGAAGATCAAACGATCTAGGACTGGACAATTTCTAAATGTGCTGATAAAATAATGAAAAGACATTCTTCTCTTCCTATTATGGATATTTATTTTATTTTTTTTCCTTTTTTTTTCTGTTTTGGTTTTACAGTAGACTCTGAAATCTGAAAGATTTATTTATCACAGGCAACTCTGTTCTCAATTGTCAAAAGAGAATTTTTTTTTTCTAGATTTTGTGTTCACGGAAAGTTTTTTATTTTATCTGAGTCTGGCAACATGTTTTCTTTTAGAATTTGTGGTTTCATTATCACGACATTTTCTTTTGCTTGCCATCAGGATTTGTTACAGTATATCCCAGAAATTAATCATATGAAAAAAAACAAATACTAATCAATACAACCAGGGTTCCCACTATATTTCAAAAATAAAATTTCCTGACTTTTCCAGGTTTTCCAGGTCTATTTTTAGAAAATTCCAGTCACAAAATTTTGTTCGCAACATAAAAAAATAGCTCAAAGTGTAAAACAAAACATAGCTCGCCGCGACATAAAAGATAACATAGTAACGTGACTTGCAATGTAAAATGCTCAAAAAGCATTTTCCAGGTTTATATCATCATTTTCCCAGGTTTTTGAGCAATATTTACAATTTCCCCTGATATTTCCCTGACTTTTTTCAGTAATTTCAAATTCCCTGACTTTTCCAGGTTTTCCCTGTTCTCCCTGACCCGTGGGAACCCTGTACAACATATACTACTAGTAATTAACAATTACATACATTACTACATAAACATTAGCATATGCTTGTAGCTTATAATAGTAATTGTGTTGCCAGATCTATGAAATATAAATTGTGTTGCCAGATCTTGCATATAATTTTCATTATTTGGTATATTTTCATTTAATAGTTTATTACTTAAATATTAACTGCAAAATAACTGTTAATAATAAAAAAAGTTAACTGTAACTTTCACTGTTTACATTTATAAATTGTTTGTTTACATTTAAAATTGTGTGTTTACATCCAAAAGGATTGTGTGGATTTTAGGGTATGTGGATTTGAGGTCACCTACTGTATTGAAATTTTCTTTTGTGTGACGAAGCACATGTATTTGAATTGCCCAAATTACTTTTTGAGTGGTTTACAGCTGCATCAATAATTTTTGGTGTTTCTTTCAGATTCTTTTATTCTCTGCATTTGGAGGGAAAGATGCACATAGTGCCACTAGAAAAATTATGTCCATGCTATTGACAAACACATTAGCAAAAAACTTCAACTGGATTGGAGGTCGTCTGAAGCGATCATTCCAGGAGTATAAACTAGTTATTTAACTTGTTGCAGCTTTGTATACCTATGACCTTTGCCATTCTATCTCATTAGTGTTTAACCTTTTCCTTATGGGTGGGATTTCTGAAATCCCAAGCAAAAAGGTGTTTAAGAATACAGGGCTACCCCATGCTTAAGGGGAAGAAATGTTTGGGACGATGGTAATACCAACCTCGTATTCTTATAGTGCTATTACACGAGCGACGAAAGTTGCTTGAATCTACTGCCGACACAGTACAACGCAATGGTTTCCCAATGTGTCGTTCGAAACAAGCAATTTTTTTTCTGTAGCAGCAATTTTATTGCTCGAAAGCAAGCGATGTCGCTTCTAGCAGCTAATGAAAATGGTCTCAAAATGTGACGTCACGGTTTGACTGACATTTGCCTCTCTTCTTCTTCCTCTTCATGCTACACTTTCATTTTTTTTTACATCTGCTTTTATTATCTACACTGTATTTTATGTTTTTTGATTTTACCTTTTAGCTGTTCTTTTGACAATCTGGATGGGTTCACCCATCCAGAAGCTGCTTCTTGTTTTTATTTAATTGTTTGGCACAGCATGTCCCACTGCGGATTTTAAGTCAACCAATCAACCAACCAACCTTCCTCTTCATGCTGTAGCTGTAGTGTAGAGAAAATAAATATGGCATCTACCAGCGTGACGGGCTGTTAATTTCGCGGCGGTAGACACTTTCTTCTAACCAATCAAAGTTGAGCAACGCCGCGATCGTAGTCGGCAGCCAATTTTGGCGTAATTCTGTTTGTACGAAGGATTATCGAATTCAATATTCGAATGTTTTTCGAATCTACTGTCTGTCTACTGTTGTGTGTTGTGTTGTCTGTTCTGTTGTGTATTTGGCCGTGAAATCGAAATGAAGGTGATTATTATGTTAGATTTTGATACAGCAGATGAATTTGCAGTTATCTGTGCATGCCATGCCATGACTTTTAATTGATTTTTTTTTTTTTAATTAGTATTTATTTTATCACAAACATACATATAGCATGAATAAATTTCTCAAACCGTGCACTGGGTAATTATTGTATAATGATGATAAACTTTTTTCCTTTGATTTTAGCTATTACAGAGCACTTTCAAATACCGGATCTAGATAGCTAACAATAATGAAACAATTCATTACTAAATTGTTTTCAATTGAAAATTAAACTAATTTCATTAAACTAGTGAACTGTCACGGTTTATTATTACTAGAGTTTTTACTCTTATATTGAAAATATGATACCTTTAAACAAAATATTTGAGTTTGAAATTTAATAGTACATTCTTATAAAAATAATTTTTTAATAGTACAAACTTTTAATTCTATTTTTTTTTTTTTTTTTTTTCCCTTTCTCTAACTCGGTTCTTATTTAAGATAGTCATCGTTTTAAATGATTTTTATTCTACTTTTTCCAACTTTAATAAATAATGCGCAATTTTTATACATTAAAATTGTTTTCTTATCAAATAAATAGCACAAAATTACATGTCATAAACATGATTTTTTTTTTTACAATAAGTTTATTTCTCAAAATTATATAAATAATATACTTTTATATTCATTATGTATAATGATATTTTAACTACAACATACATTATACAACAACTTTTGTACTTTATTGTGTGTGTGTATGTATATGCGTGTCATCCACACTGTTAATTATTTTGTTTACATTACAAAAATATAAATAATATTCCTATAACAACAATATGCAAAAGCATGTTATAGTACCAATATTCCATTCAATGTAGTATCATCATAATAAAAACAGACTTATTTTAACAGTGAGCATAGTGCTAATGAAATTTTATCAATAGTGTATAAAATACATGAAATTATTTTTTAAAAAGATAATTTAACAGAAAAAATTATATCTGCAACAATATATTAAGAAAAGTCAAATAAAATTTTACCTATGGTTTTACCACAAATAAAATATAAGAAAAGATAACTAAAATATATATATATAGCTATATTATATATATATCCTAATGTAAACATATCATTTTTGTTACTTAGATTTAACAAAATAATCATTTAAGTAAGAAAATTCTTTCATGTTTTACAAATTAACACAAATCAGAATTGTGTTACCATTTTAATTCTTCTGCCTGCTTAATCTTTTATCCCCTCCCCAAACTTTTCTTATTTATTTAGAGAGTACAATTTATTTAACAGGTAGTAACAGTAATTTGTAAAGATATTTAACCGATTATATACAGTTGAAGGCTAATTTAAAAAAAAAAATTTTGAAGTCTTCTGGACTTTTTAAAACATTACGATGTAAAAAATGATGGCATTAATTTTTAAATGTCATGTGAATTGGCGTTAAATGATATCAACTAGTATGAGGGATGAATAATAAAGAATAATAAATTTTAACTTTTTGCTGGTCTAATTTAATTTCACTCCTCTGATCAGTGTTGCAAAATTTAGGGACTTTTTTGTTCAGTATTCACCAATAAGTTTTAAATATAATGATTGCCTAATCACTTTGAAGGTTATTCGTCCATTATCAAATATCACTCCTTAAAATTATTGGTGGTAGTTGAATAAAAGAGTCCCTAAATTTGGCAACACAATTTAGAGCATTAGGGCCGGCAAAGGGTTAAATATGTTCAATAAATGTATAAAGTACAATTAGCATATACATTGATCCAGTGGTAGTCAACTCTGTTCCTACCGTCCACTACCGGACAATGGTTGACTACCCCAACATTAATCAATATGTCATAGAACACTAAATATGCACAAGTAACACACCAGTCATTAAAGGGACTCTCTACTTATTGTCTCCAAAAGCCAAAGCCGATGTTATTCTATGGGGGATTTTGCCCCATTATAACTCATTAACTAGTACATATTTTTAAATTTCGTTTTCACTTTAAAAAAATTCACAACTGCTAAAAAATTTATCACTTTCTAAAAATTTATTTTTTTAATTTTTAAGCTCAAAAATGAAAAATTTCACTTTGTGAAAATTCGCAATTTGCAACGTCAAGCTAATGTATTAAAAAGAATAAGTTTTAGAAAGCGATAAATTGTTTAATAGTTGTGAAGTTTCCGAATGTGAAAACGGAATTTAAAAATATGTATTAATTAATAAGTTATAATGGGGCGAAATTCTCCATAGAATAACATTGGCTCTGGCTTAAAGGGATGATAAGTAGAGAGGCCTCTTAAGCTCTGCTTTCTTTAAAGATACATAAACAATTAAAAATCAGCATATATAGTTTCGCTCATCACTGACTGACTCACTCCGTCATGCTTAAAAAGGCTAAGAGATTTACTTGGACTCTATGTGTGAACACAAGTTGCCACCTAAAATTCATACTTTAGTTAATTTTAAAAAATCTAATAGTACCATCGATAAGCTCTTTAATCTAACGGATTCAGAAAAATAACCCCTTTCATTTGGTACCTTATTTGTAATGCATTTTTGATTAGATTTTTTTAAATTAATTAAATAAACATTAATATGAAAATAAACATTTAAATTTTTAATTGTTGCCATTTTTTTTTTTTTTTTTTTTTTTTCCCAGCATAAAATGAAATATGCTTTCACATGAAAAAAAAAATTATAAAATATTAAATTTGCTCATATGAAAAAATGACGTCTATAAAATAATAAAAATTTTAAATGTAATGAAGAGATCAAGTGCGAAAATTTCGTACGGACTTGCTGGCAAATGAATTATTTGAAGTGAGAAATAAATAAAATAAAATAATCATTTTTCAACAGGTGTCTTAGTCGCCCTACAATTAACTAATAAATAAATGTCAAACATAATTTGTGTATTTATTTACTGTTGTTTATTAAAGATTTATTTAAAATCAAGGTATAGAAAAATATCAATTAATTTAATGAAATATTTTGTCATGTTTTACCAATTATACCTATAAATTTACATGAGGAATATTTAAAATATTTTTTAAGCTACATAAACAATTTCATTCAATTAAAGCATATAATTTTAATATTCAAAAGAAAAAATGAATATTTAAATTAGTGATTTTCTCTATATATTAAAAAAAGTTACTGTTGCTGGCATTACACTTGTCTGCGATCTCATCTCCTTGCAGAGGGCAGGGAATAATTCTCTGCGTCATGAGAGGTATCAATGTGTGCAGAATACTCCAAGAAAGACATTTCCGTCAGTTAGAAATGTCTATCATCTTAATTAATGAAGTTATTAATTAAAGACATTGAGTTCATAAAGGTACTTTATTTGCCATTTTACAAAAAGTTTCTGAAATCGTTGTTCTTTCAATCTTATTACATCATTTTCCTTTTCCACATGAAAATTAAAATATGATCTATGGTGTAAACAACAATAATAATAATAATAATAAATGTCTTTTTTTCCCCCAAATTCTTATGCACTCGCTCTCATCTGCAACAGTAAGTTTGTGAATTTTCTGGAATGGTAAGTTTGTGAATTTCTTGTTTAAAATTTCGTTTGAAAGTGATAGCAGCCGCAAAACCGTTAAAAGGGCCAGATAAAATAGAAGTAACTGTCTGATTTTTTCAGAATTGGTACCATCAGATAGGAGAAATTTTTCTGAATCCAGGAATACAATTTGCTAATCGATGCGATAATTAGATTTCTTTTAACTAACTAAACTAATATTTTTAATGGCAACAATTGATTTTTCAATGTATCATCCGAGACAAATGTCTAAGAAAATAAATTAACCCTCGCTTTCCCAAGATGGGGTCATTTTGACCCCATTTTGAAGTTGAAATTTAGTTGTCCTCCTCATTGTAAAAGTGCACTAATTCGCCAGAGATAGCAAACGTAACTACTGGAATGTTGCAACTTTTAAACGATACAAAAGGTGCGGTGCTGGTGATTTTCGCCAAACGTGCCAAGCGGCACCTGAAAGCAATTTTTCTGCTGTAACGCCTTGATCTTGGTAAAGCGAGGGTTAAACAAAATCCTTTGGTGTTAAAATTATCATGTGAGGTAAATAAATAAATCTAAGTTACAAATTAGCTTTTAATCTATTAAATCTACTAGTTAGTTATAGGGCAACTAAAGCAGCCGTTGAAAAATGATCATTTCACTTATTTTTCACTTCAAATAATTTATTTGCAAACAAGCCTATGCAAAATTTTCGCACTTTATTTATTTCTTTGTTACCTTTAAATTTATTTTAAAGTCATAAAGACGTCATTTTTTCATATGCATGAGATTTAGAGAAAGACGATAGAGATAAATTTTAGATAAAGACGTCATTTTTTTAAATATGCATTTCATATTTATCATTAATATTTTATAATTTTTTTTCATGTAAAAGTAAAAGCATATTTCATTTTATGCTGAAAAAAAAAAAAATCTTGTAATTTTTTTTGGCAGCAATTAAAAAATTAGTAAATGTCTATTTTAAAGCTATTACCAGGTTATTATTTTCATATTTTAATTAATTTTAGGAAATCTAACCAAAAATTCGCTACAAATAAGGTACCAAATGAAAGGGATGATTTTTCTGAATCAGTCGGATTAAACAGCTTATCGATTGGACAGTTAGATTTTTTAAAATTGACTAAAGTATGAAAATGAGGTGGCAACTTGCGTTCACACACAGACAGGGTCCAAGGAAATCTCTTAGTCTTTTGAAGCGTGACAGAGTCAGTCAGTCAGTGATAAACATAACTCTATATGTTGATTGTTGTCGCCAATAAAGTTTGCTTGGCAAGATTTTGTAATGTTAATAACTATCGAAGCAAAATTAGAAGATGAGTTTATATATGAGTCAACTTATAAATGAGTTTGAATTTGACTTTTATTTTTTTTATGCCAAAATATATTCAAAGTATTTTAAAATAAATAATAATTAAAAAAAAAAGTATGCAATTCACTTTAATACCTTCACCAAAATACAATAAAATTTGCAAAATCATAACTTCGAAAAGATTTATGTGATACAATATATTAAGAGTTTGGGTTTTAATTTTTTTATTATTATTATTAGTGTATCATTTCTACTTTTAGAAAATTAATTTTCTTACTGGCAACTTTTTATGTTGTTCATATTTTTTTTGTGTTCTTTTTCACGAATACGGAAATAATGTTATGTCTGTATAATTAACTGTGGCGTTTCATTTTGTCTTTAAAGTATATTTATCTTTTTTATTTAAAAACATATTTTAAAATACTTTGAATATACATTTAGAAAGATTGGAGTGTAAAGGTTGATTTTTATACCAACTATGTGAAAAATACCAGAGCCAGGAATCAAACCCGGGTTCTCCGCTTAATGCGCGGATGCTCTGCTACTGAGCTACACTGGCTGATAACCATCTCGGCATTTCTCACATAGTTGGTATAAAAAATCAACCTTTACACTCCAATCTTTCTAAATGAATATTCATGGTTGATGTATCATTCAATATATATTTCTAATTACTTTGAATATATTTTGGCATAAAAATATATGTTAGATTCAAATTCGAACTCATTCATAAATGACAGAAAACATTACAGAATTAGACATTTGGATGGAATGTGCTTTAGCCCACTGCTTGTTGTCTTGTCTACAATTGGCGATAAAGATGCCAAACTCGGCAACCTCAATGTTTATCAGTTGTTGAATGATCGATATACAAAATGTGGCAATCTCATCTTGCTAAAATCACGATTTTTGGAAAAGTTGCCAAGCAGTACCCTAAAGCACATTTTTACCATTTTTCCAAATTAAAACAATTATATATATATATATATATTTTCTTTTCAGATGTTTTCCATTGTGTAAAATTATTATCTAGCTGTACATTAAAAATATACAGAGTATTAAATAATACCCTAATTAATTTAAAAATGCAATAGTAAAAAGTATGAGCATTAGAAAAAAATAGGTAATAGTTTTTTTTTTTTCTTTTTTTTAACAAGCAATTATACCAAAAAATGCATTGCCAAATAGTCTAGCTATTACAAATTTATTTAGATTCTGAAAAAAAAAAAAAAAAAAAAAACATTGCTGACTTTTAGCATAATATTTCATAAAATAAATAAATAAAATAATAATGATAATAATAAAGGTATTAAATATTATGTATTTCATCTTGACGCTGAATATGGGGATTTCTATAACTTTTTTTTTTCTTTTGTCTTGAGTTATGCACTATTAATATTCAGTGAAAGACAAAGAGGAGAATAGGCAGACAAAGTGTCGCAGGGATTAATAGGTAAAGCTTGTCGGGGAGAAGCAAGTTCTCCCTTGAGGGTTGGTGAGCGAAGCGAGCAGGGTGCAGAGCCCCATAGTTATTGAAAAAGTTTAATTGATTTAAATCACTATAACCCTGATTGACTAAATGTTAAGAACTATTTCTAAATAGTTTTATTTAAATAAGATATAAGGAACAAGTGAAATCTATTTAATTATGAAGTTTTTTCTAATTATCTGTATTAATTTTATAAGTCAAGCATATACAGGGTGTTTCATAAGTGTGGATACACCAAAATATATCGAAAGGAATGCGAATTTGCCAATACAATTTTTTTTTTTTTTTTTAAATAGAAACCCTACTTTTTCTTCGCAGAATCATGTTAAGCAGAAAAAATCTGTTTAAAATCATGTACTGCTCTTTTATTTTGCAGCGCAGGTGCTATTTTTATGTTGCAATAAAAAATTGGGAAAGCCCAAAATATCTTGATAACAAATCAATTTCTGCTGAATACATTGATTTCAAAACTTTCATGCATTTGAATGATCTGTCACATGATGTATCATGAATGGGTTCCTGTAGGACCCACGTGACACAAATTCAATTTTTTCAAATAAAAACCATACATTTTTTTCACAGGATCATGTTAAGTGGAAAAAATCTGTTTTAAATTATGTATTGCTTTTTTTTTTTTTTTTTTGTGTGTGTGTGTGTTGCAGAGTAGAGGGCCCCCGATTCTTATGTTGCAATAAAAAAATCAGATATCTCAATAAAAATCAAGTTTGCTGAACACATTGATTTCAAAAGTTTCATGCATTCAAATGATTTATCAAATGAAGTATCATAAATGAGCCCCACGTGACACAAACTCAATAATTTTAAAGGAAAACCACACTTTCTCTTTACAGAATCGTGTTAAACGGAAAAAAATCTGTATTATTCTTTTTTTTTATGAATAGGGGTCCTAAAACTTATGTTGTCATAAAAAAACTGAAAATCCTAAAATATCTCAATAAAAAAGCGATTTTGCTCAAAACCAATGATTATGAAAATGTTGTACATCCAAATGATCTCTCAGATAAGGTATCATAGGTGGGGTTTGAATTTATATCTATATATATTTCTTACAACATACGATTCAGGGCCCCGGGACCCCCCTACTCTGAAAAATTAAAAAAAAAAAAAAAACAATACATGAATTGAAACTTTTTTTTCTCTTAACATGATTCTGGGAAGAAAAACTGTGGTATCTATTTGAAAAAATTGAGTTTGCGTCACATAGGCACTCTGGGGGCCCCATGGTCCATCCTATGATACAAAATGCTTTTGTATTCATTGTGCTCAGCGAAATTTCTTCTTTATTGAGATACTTTAGGGTTTCTAAGTTTTTTAATGGAACTGAGCGGGAGTTTAATAAGGTCATTCAAGGATCGCAAACCAGCTGGTTGTTGAATTTTCAAAGGTGGTTTGCACAGTAAATGAATGGCTCTTTTAAGTCATAAAATAAGGGTGCAGCCGAGCAAGTATTTGCTACAGTCAGAAGTTCAATAACGATTGATAATAAAAGAATGTGAAGAAAACAATATAAAAAATTAGGCCTTTGACGGTTGATTTTCAACCTGACACCTGGAGTCTCATTCATAGCTTCATTGTGTAGGGGTTTAGTTGTTTTCCAGGTGCCGGCCCCTTCCCTACACTAGGCTATGAATTCTTCGACCGCAACAAACTATATAGATGTTTACATACTCTTTCAAATTATTAAGAACTTAAAAATAAAGTCTTTTATCATGTAAGCGAAATGTATGATAATTATAATATATTTTTACATGTATAATAATTTTTTATTATAACTTCTGATCCTACTCTAAATAGTTTAGGTTATTATAGCTGTTAATATTTTTTTTTACTTTTTAAGAACATTATCTTAAAAAAGAAAAAAAAAAAATACTTAACATAATCAAGTTGGACATCAAATTAAATCAATAAAATTCTCTTTAAAATGAGTAGTCAGAAACTTCTCGTTATCTCTTATAGAAATTGAGAATGCGTTTATTTAAGCCAAAAAAAAAAAAAAATTTTTGATTTTTCAAAAAAATAAATAAAAGAAAAATTTTAAAAAAATATCTTTTCATTTATTATAAGAAGGATGATTCCTGAATGTTTAATTGAAAATTTCAGTACACAGGTTGAAGATTAAAAATTGCATGATTTGGCATGGAATGACTCATTTCCTAATATAAAAGTTTTAACACATTTTAGCACAAAATAGTTCGTCATTAACCTTAAATAAATTCAATAGATTTTACAGATAATATTTTTAACAGGACTTTGCACAATACTTTTAAAGAATAATTTTCTGCAAAATAACCTTTATGGATATTGCATTAAAAATATAAATAAAATACCACATAATAAATTTATAATTAAACTTATTTTTATTTGTTTATACTGCATTTCAATTTATTTTATAAAATAAATAATAATTACAATAAACCAATCTAAATATAACCTGTTCATCTAGTATTTAAATTAACAGCATTCAGCTTCTAAATATGCTACAGATATGTAAAATTAATATTTACAAATAGATCATTAAAGGGCAAACTTTTGACAACATTGTTATTGTTACATTATTATTATTTATTTTTTTATTTCCCAAGATTAAAAGCCTTAATAAAATCAATTATAAAACTATTTTTTCTTTTTTTACTATCAAAGGATATACAAAATTAAACAGTTAGGTAAATGTTCAGAATACTATGTAAAAGTATTCTGGACATCAAGCAACATACTCAAGCAGTTTCTTTTCCATAATCTGTATATACAAAAAGCAGCATAACATTTTCAAGCAATGTGAGTAAAAATTTTATAAATACATTTAATAAACTATTAATTATTTTTTCTTTTAACACAGCCAGTTATTAGGCATAAAGTTTTTATTCAATGATACTTATCTGCATTCATTAATTTGAACTGTTTATAGTAGCTAGGCCTAAAAATAATGTATAAAATGACTTAGGGATTTAATAAGACATTTATCCTTAAATTACAAAGTAATTTAATGTAAAAATGTATTCTGTTTGGAAAAATCAATGTGCTTCTCATTTATACTAAACTCATTACCATTTTACTTAATAGCTTATTAAAAAATCAAAGCAAGATCATAAAAAAATATAAGTATTTAATGTTAAATTTCATTAAGATAAAAAAGAAACTTCAATGTATTATTTTAACACAGCTTTAAATATATATAAAAAAAAGTGTCCATTTTAAAAATAACGTTGGCTTATTTTGCATAAGATTATAGGATAAAATAATAACTTTTACCCCTTTTTTAAAAAGGATCAATTCATTAAGAGTTTTTAGTGAAATTAATGTCACAATAAAGTTATATCAGAGTCAAAGAGCTAGTAATAGGCTATCAGGACACATATTATTAAATTTCAAACTAAATAAAAAGTCACAGTATTTACAACATGTTAGTAATTAACTGACATGTGTAAATTTCTTAAATATTCTAATATGAAAGCACATGGACATCCATTAGGGCATTTTTCATAAAACAATTTATATAAGTTGAAATTAAACTTCACACTACTCCAAGAATTAAAAAGATTTTGTTTTTGAATTATTGATAGTTGTGTTCAGTTTAATATTTTCATGAAATTGCCCTATTACGACTCAACAGGTATAGAGTAAAATGAAATTAATAAAAATCAGGCAAATTTTGGATTATATATAAAAGAAAAAGAAAATAAAAAGTAAAATACACAGTCCAGTCACATTAATGTGACCACTTGTCAAAAGCCGGAATAACCACCTTTCGCAGAGCGGACTGCTGCGAGACGTGCAGGAAGAGAGTCACATAGGTCCCTGAAGGTGTTCTCTGGGATGTTGAGCCATGCCGACTCTAATGCCGTGGCCAGCTGCGCTAGATTACGCGGTTGAGGATCCATGGCGCGAACAACTCGATCGAGATGGTCCCACAGATGCTCGATTGGGTTTAAGTCAGGTGAGTTTGGTGGCCAGGGGAGGACGGTAAACTCATCCTGGTGCTCTTCGAACCATGCACGTACACTGGCAGCTGTATGGCACCTCGCATTGTCCTGCTGGAAGATGCCATCATCCTGAGGAAAAACAATGCGCATGTAGGGGTGAACATGGTCCGCAAGGACAGATGCGTACTTGTATTGATCCATTGTGCCTTCCACAATGATCAGTGAACCTAGAGAATGCCAGGAAAACATTCCCCAGACCATAATGCTCCCGCCTCCAGCTTGGACCGTTCCGGCAATGGTTGCAGGGTGGTTCCTTTCAGAGGTTTCACGCCTTATACGCCAACGTCCATCTGTCCGATGGAGCATAAAACGCGATTCATCCGAAAACGCAACCTGTCGCCACTCAGTGGACGTCCAGCTGCTGTACTGGCGTGCAAATTCTAGCCTTCGCCGTCGATGAACAGCAGTCAGCATAGGTGCACGAACCAGGCGTCTGCTTCGGAGGCCCAGACGCAGCAATGTTCGCTGAATAGTAGTTTGGGAGACACTTTTGGTAGCCCCTTGGTTCATTTTGGTGGTCAGTTGCTCAACGGTAGCCCGTCTATCTGCCCGAACGCATCTCCGCAACCGTCGTTCGCCTCTGTCATCTATGGCCCGTGGTGCACCACATTTGCCACGTCGCTGATTTTGGACAGTCCCATTTTGCCATGCACGGTACACTTTTACCACGGCGGCACGCGAACAGTTCACAAACTCAGCCGTTTCGGAAATGCTTCCACCCTTGGCCCGAAAGCCAATGATCATGCCCTTTTGGAAGTCGGATAAATCGCTTCGTTTCTGCATTACGCCAACGATTGAAATGTTTTCCGAAGCCCTCACACACCCTTTATATACGCTCAACTGCACTGTGCTGCCACCTGCCTTCTGTGATTGGTTATTTAACTCTGACATGGAAAGTAGGTGGTGGTCACATTAATGTGACTGGACTGTGTATATGCTCTCTACTTATTCCGAAATTACTTTTATGTAAAACTAATAAAAATACAATTATTTTTCATTTAAAAAGTTGTTAATATATTTTGTTTGTTTACAATAAATTTTGGTGAGTATTATACAACATTAGATGATTAAAACATGAATAAATATATGTAGCCTTAAAGTTACAGCAATGAAACTTATGAAACATATTGATGAGATTCATAGTACCTATCAAAATATAAAGTTTAGAAATATGCTTACAAATAGGTAAAAAATATATTACATCAATTGTTAAAGGGGGGGGGGATCTCAATCAGACTACACAAATGTAACTTTGACAAAATATTCTGAGAATCGTTTAACAATAAGAGAAAATAATGTTAATCGTGACTCACAATATAACATTATGAAAATATATTCAAAGCACGTTAGCAAATAAATTATAAATTTGTTATTCAGAAAACAATAACCATATAATGCAACAGATTATATTATCACACACGTGAGTGTATCTAAATTTTTTTCAAAATATAGAGGTAGTTTTAATTTTGTAAATAATTTATTAAATCCATTGACAATTTTGATGCAAAATTACAACTTTTTTCCCTGCACATATAATGATACTTCTCTCAATTTTACGGTAAGGCTTTTTAACTTAGTAAATTTATTGATTTAAACGAAAAAATACCATTAACAAAAACATTTTTTCGCAATTTAACATTACATCACAATAACAAATCTGCAAAATCGAATTCAATTCGAATTCGAACAAACTTGGCGTTTTAGCGTTTGGCACAGTTAAATTTCGGGAAATCGCCAAGACCGGTGACGAATTGAGATATTGAGCTTTGATTGGTTGGAGAAAGTGTCTACCGCCGCGAAATTAACAGCTCGTACCAGCGTGTATAGATAGTGCCAGATTTTTGGACACCCGAAATGGAATCGGCGTTCATCGAATAATTGCAGGAAGGCCACAGTATTTGGGATCAAAGAGATCCCAATTATTGTAAAAGAAATTTCAGAAGAAAGATATTATTAAACATTTCGCATCAGTTAATAAAAAGATGGCCTAATTCAGCTGTTCTGTTTAGTTCCGGTAAGTGTAATATTTTTTTGTTATTTTCTTTCTCTTTTTGTCTCATATTTAATATATACAGTATAATAAATACAATGTATAAGGTTTTTAAATCTTTCTTGTAATTACTCTTGCTCGCCAAACATGCAGTGTTTGTTTACATTTAATTTTCGTAGGAGCTCTGTCCTGTTCTGATGCTTAAAATTTTACTTTAATGCTATCTTGTTTATTGTATAAAATCGTATTTCTGACTTTTAAAACTGTATTCATGTGTATAATAAGCACACATTTTCTGATTTAAATAAATAAAATAGTTTTTTAAAACATCAATTTTGCTGAAATATTTACATTAATTTCATTTTATGGTATTGTATTACTCAATCAGTTTTTTTTTTTTAATATATATACTGATGTATTTTTAAAACTAATTTAAGATGTTTTATTGTATTTTTCTAAAAGGGAAATGAAGTATGGAACAAAAATAATAGTAATAGTATGGAACAAAAAATGACATAATAGGTAGACTTAAAAAAAAAAAAAAAAAAGAATTTGTAAATTGCCCTGTTTATCACCCACCCTCCTAACAAAATATTTTTAAAGTGTATTAATGTAATATAAGTAGACAAATGATTTGAACATCAACTTTGCTATATTATTTTTACCTACTTTATTAATACTTTTCTTTTTATACTTTGTTATGTTTTTAGCTTATCTTAGGCGAAACAAAGCTAAAAATAACCTATAACTGAATAAAATGTAAAAATCTTACTTTGTAATAATAAAAATTAAAATAAAAATTTGTTGTACTAGCAAAATAAAATCTTTGTAGTATCTCATTGTACTACTATCTTTGTGAATAAACTAAAGCCTGAATAGAAGTCCCCCCCCCCCTTTTTTTTTAACTTAAAAGATTACAAGTTCATTACTTATATATTTTCGTGTAAATAGGTTATTATGCACCTTTTTTGGAAAAAAAAAAATAGCTTTCAACAGCCTGCATTACATGTAGCCTTGTTTAATATTAATCTTTTATTTGATTACATTTTGTTTATTAATGAATTGTATGTTACGGCATTTAAATTTTCATTTCTGTATTTTCTTGCCATCATCAAACATTACCAGTTTTCATAGTGTGTATGATATAAATTTTAATCAGTGTTTCCACTACAGGGGCATTTCACATTATTTTATTGTTGCGGACTCTACATTCAGAGAAGTTTAACTCAATAAATCTAAGCAATAAATATATTTAATTAGATCACCTCTTTTATATAAGATAGCTCTCCCCTAATATTATATTGCATGCTAAGAAAAATATTAATGTTAATATTTATGAATGAGTTGTGGCATAAAATGTGCCGTGTTACAGACTCTACACATTTTTTCCCTTAAAAAATTAAGTAAATTTTAAACATAATTCTGTCTGAATCTGTTGAACTAATAAAAATAGATGAAACATGTTTTCTAAAAAGCTGATACAGTCAAGTTAACAAAAATCAAAATTTTTATTAGTTATCTCTTACACAAAATTTTCTAGGTTATGAAAAAGAGAAGGGTTCAGCAAAAAAGCTGACGTTGCGAACTCTACAATTTTGTGACACATTTTGGCTTTTAGTGAAGAGTGCACAGAATTTAAAGGTGCCAATGTTATAAAAATTTTTTGCCAAAAATACTTTTAAATATTGTCTATTACCAAAGAAACCTTGTTTGCTGTTTCTGGATCATATGCATAGAATCTTGTCGAGGAATCAGTCGGTGAAGGATCACTGGGAAATTTTTATCAAAGTAGAACTCTGAATTGTTTCAAATTCTGGTTTTTCCATTGCCTTAAATTTGTTTTCAGCAAAAGGTTAAAACACAAATTTAATATCTATCGTGTCATTTTCTAGATTAATGTTAGACAATTCACCAGCCCACCACATATTATTAAACAACACAGCAATCCATTGGCCCTTTGACAATGACTGATCACCAGAAGTGGAACTGGCTTCAAGTTCTTTATTTAATGATACAATGTTAACTTGCTTTGTATGAACATATGGTGAATTAATTGCACAGAATATTTCATTTTGAAACATTCTGAAATGGTGCATCTTTCGTGTTTCAGATATTTTTGAGCATTGATTCCACCGAGATTCCAAATTCACGGACTGCACTCTTTTTTTCAATGGATTGAGAATCAACATAAAGGACATTAATTGATTTTGACTCTCTCTTTGCTATCTCATAAAAACTTTTAGCATCAGTGGGAACATCTTTGCCCTGCAAGGTACATTGCAACGCACTCTGTTTTATTTCTCCACCGACACCATCTACAGGCCCTTTGCCATGTGACTTTAATTTCATGGGGTATTGAAATTAGATTATTCTATTAGAATAAGTAAAAAATCATTTCTATAAAATTGCTTTCATCGAAAAAGATTTATAAAAAGAAAAAAAACTTACCTTTGTTTTGAATGAACTTTAATAAACTCCAAGAACAAATTTCTCCATGTGGTTTGTATTCCATGGGGGTATTAAAACTGGATTATTTTACTGTTTTGCCAAGCATAAAATCTAAAAAACTTATGTGGATGATGGCTGTTCTGTTGCCAAATGAAAACAGTCAAATATTGGGTAAATGACAGATAGTTCTATTATTAGGTGTAGAGTCTAGAACATTTTTGTAGAGTCCAGAGCACATTTTTGAACTCATATAATTCCAGTTTTTATTAACCAATAGACTTTTACACTTCATAATTATAAGAAGCCATGTTTAAAGTTAGAGGATATAGCGCTTTATAGTTCCATGAAATTTTAAAAAGAAATAAACAAAACTTTATCATGTTTTTTTGTTGCGGACTCTACATGCATATTTTTGTATTAGAATAAAGAAAATACATGTACCTATTTTATCAAAAGAATTGTTCATAGAAATGCCTATGACTGTAATATATATGTGTCCCAAACAAGAATAGTCTCAAAAAGATAACACAAATTTATACAATAAATAAAACAGTTAATTCTTAAATTATAAATACCTCACACAAGCTTTTCATAATTTTGGCTGATTAATTTCAGTCACAATCGTGACCATCCTCAGAGCCAAGACAAACGTCGACGTCCTTCTGTTTATAATCCCGCGGAATGTCGTGATTGTTATTTCACTTCACTTCAGAGTTTTGCAAGATGTGTTGCCATGCAGCTGGGATGATGGAATGTTCTCTATCGTTTACAGTGTTGGGGTTAGTAATAATTTCGAGGGCCTCCCGTTTTAGAGCGTAATTATGGTTATTGTAAGGTGCTATTTTTTTTATGTTAATGGAGTTAATGTTTATGGGGTTATTATTGTGGGTAGCGGAGAAAGCGGTAGAGGTTTTTCCTAATTTAAAGTCTGCACGGTGTTCTTTTTCTCTTTCGGCGATTTTGCGTTTGGTCATCCCAATGTAGCAGGCTTTATTACCATTGATATGTTCAAAGTTGATTTTATAAATTCCGGAGGTAGAGTTTTGTGGAATGGGGTCTTTTTCGTTCCGGATGTGTTGAAAAATGTTTTTGTCTGGTTTTATTGGAATGTTTAGGTTATTATTTTTAGCTTCATTTTTTATTTTAAGGCTGGCGCCGTTACAAAATGGGATTGTGGTGGTGAAATTAGGTTTAGTTTTTTGGGCATTATTGATTTTGTTTAAAGATTTTAGGTGTTTTTTGTATAATTTATTTATAAGATTTTTTGAATAGTTTGCTTTAGTGGCGATTTTTTTTATATTGTTAAGTTCTTTATTTAGTAATTGTTTTTTATGGGGTTATTATTGTGGGTAGCGGAGAAAGCGGTAGAGGTTTTTCCTAATTTAAGGTCTGCACGGTGTTCCTTTTCTCTTTCGGCGATTTTGCGTTTGGTCATCCCAATGTAGCAGGCAGAAAAGGACAAACAGAAGGACGTCGACGGTTGTCTTGGCTCTGAGGATGGTCACGATTGTGACTGAAATTAATCAGCCAAAATTATGAAAAGCTTGTGTAAGGTATTTATAATTTAAGAATTAATATGCTTTTTCTTTAAAAATAAATAAAAGAGTTAATTTTTGCATGTAGAGTCAGTCCGCAACACATTCTACTGCTTTTTCTTAGTTTAAAATCCAATAACTTAAAAAAATTTCAAAATTTTCCCTTGAATACATTAAATTCAGATGATTTAAATATCAGCTTTTGAATATAAACAAATATTTTCCCCAATATGTGACTTTTGTTGCGGACACTGTGAAAATACTGTGAAATGCCCCTACAGTAAAATTATTTGAAACTTGAAATTTGTATTGAAAATATGAAAATTAAAGAACAGGTTTTGACTTTTTTTAGCCAAAGCCCCCTTTTTAAAGAAAAAGTTACTACTTGAATAAAAGTTCTAACATGATTTAGAACTTTAAAGAATGACAGCTCGGAAACATTTAAATATTGGTGCAAAGTGACCAAAAACCCTTTAATTAGAGTAATTAAAGATTTAAAAAAAAAAAAAAATGATAATAATCAATCAAACACAGCTAAGATGCTCTCTGAATTCAGTATTCAGAGTTAAAATATATCTGTGTATATATATATATAAATTACGTGTCACGATGTTTGTCCGGGGTAAACTCCTAAACTAAGGAACCGATTTTAATGAGATTTTGCACACTGTGTGCAGTTTGGTCCAACTTGAGAGATAGGATAGTTTTTATCTCAATTTATTGTCACAATATTGTTTTATTGCAATTATTTGTTAATTATAGACCTTTATTAAAGTTGCTCCAAAATATCTGAGTTCCATTAATTTAATTGTTGCCAAAAAAAAATAAGAGTTCATTTTCTTTCGACATAAAAATAAATACATTTAATCAAACGTGAACGTTAAAAAATTATAAAAAGTTAAATTATGCATCTCACGAAAATTGACGTCATAATCAATTTAAAGATTTTATACACATTGAAAAAGTGCTAATGTAGTTCTATCATAGATATAGTAATATATATATATCTCTCCTCCCCATGTACAAAGATTTTTGATGCCGGAAAAAAAAAAAAAATAAAATAAAAGCTTTGGAAACAGCCATTAAGTGGTATTGAAAAAAAAAGAAAAGAAAGAAAGAAATATGAATTTGAAACTGTATCTGGAGTCTTCCATTCCCCTTTAGCAAATAAATTATTCATAAATTTTATTTGCTAAAATATTAGTATGTATTCCCGTGTGTATTCACTCGGGGAAAGACGGCCATATTTTGGTAAAAACGTCGTCTTTTCCCAAATGAAAAGGAATAACTTTTTTCTCCCCAATGATCACTCTATTCTATATATGCTATACTATATCTATGAGTTCTATACGCAAGCGAAGTGTGACTCACTGACTGTCTGTGCAGCCAAGAAAAAGATTTCCTATGTTAATTGCCCACTGGATTTTTTGTAAGAAATTATTAAAAATCGAGAAAATTTATTTCCCAATTTTAATCCTTATATTTGGGTATAGATATGTATTAGTTATCGCGGGTGTTAGATTGAATTATTTTGCTGTCAAATTGACAAAATTTTAATTTTAAATTTCAAAACTGTCACCCTTGGCTTTTATTATTATTATTATTATTTGGCGATCAAAAGCGTAACACGAAAATATACATGCCAGATGTATGCATTGTACGAAATGTAATATGTATTATTCATTGTACGTATGTATGACATGTAGTTTGGTTGGTTGGTTGAATGCCTTTTTCTGGCGCAAGGTCCAAAGTAGGACATGCTGCGCCAAACAAACAGGTAAAAGAAAAAATAGCCTCTGGATGGGTTTCACCCATCCAGAAAGTTATTAAAAAAACACAGGAGAAAAAAGAAAACCTATATACAAGATAAAATCAAAAAAATAATAAAAACAGTGTATACAATAAAAAACAGATGTAAAATAGGATGAATTTGTAAACAATAAAATCAAATGTCGAAGTAAAAACTAGCCTCTTTCAAAAAATTTGTCAAGTGATGATGAGGATTTGCACCTAAAAGGCTTGTCAGGTTGGGTAAAGATGAATTAAAATAATGTCGATAAAGATGACGAAGGCAAGGGCAGTCGGTGAGAATATGGCGAATGGTTAGTGCACTAAAATGGCATTTTGGACAATCAGGTTGTTGTTCTCCAAGCAATAAGTATTTATGTGTGAGTCTTGAATGCCCGATTCTTAGTCTGGTAATAATGACATCACATTTTCTAGGGGAGAGTGTAGGCCAGATTGAAATTTGAGGTTTTATTACTTGCAATTTGTTATTGGTTTGATTATTCCACTCCCTTTGCCAAATATTTTTAAAATAGCTTTTAAGTATGTGCTTCATGTCATCATATGGTACAGGACAGTTTAAAAGAATAGAAGCATGCCTTGCAGCGTTGTCTGCTGCTTCATTGCCTTTTATGCCAACATGACCAGGAACCCAGCAAAACAAGATGTCAAATCCCTTTTTCAATAGGTCGTTGTAAGTTTTTAAAATTGAAGTGAAAGATGGATTACAAAAGGTAGATGAAAGAGAATCAAGAACACTCTTTGAGTCTGTATATATAATGAATTTACGATTTGGATGAGATGAAATAAAATTAAGGGCAACCTCAATAGCTAAAAACTCTGCAGAGAAAATGGAAAATGAATTAGGGAGTTGATAGCTAAAAGTGGTGTTACCTATGACAACACCACAGCCGACTTTATTAGTGGTCTTGGATCCGTCGGTAAAAATCTCCACGTAGTCCTTATAATGGGAGCGATGAGATAAGTAAAGGGACTGAAAAATAGAAGCATCAGTGTTAGACTTGTCAAACCCATTGAACGGATGAAGACAAGAAATAACCTGGAAATTCCAAGGTATCATGTTTAAAAGAGGCCGAGGACGAACTTTGGTATGAATGTGAGAGGTGCCAGCAAGAAAGTTCTTAATTTTAAGAGCGAAATGTGGGATGCAAGATGGGCGATTCACATAAAGATTATGATCGTTACTATTTAAAAGTGAATGAAGTGGATGATTAGGATGTGAGAGGATGCAAAAGTACTATTCACAGGAAAGTCTTTGTCTGATGTCAGCGAGAGAAGGCTCCACACAGTCAGCATATAAACTAAAGACAGGAGAAGTACGGAAGGCTCCTGAACAAATTCTTAGTGCACTATGATGTGTTGTGTCAAGTCTCTTCAGGTAAGAATCGGGTGCTGATCCATAAACATGGCAGGCATAATCAATTTTAGAGCGAATAGCAACTCTATATATTTTCAGGAGAGATATGGACGATCGGCACCCCAAGAAATATTAGAGAGGACTTTTAGAATATTAAGAGCTTTGTCACATTTAATTCTTAAATGTAAAATATGTGGTTTAAAATTCAATTTTCTGTCAAAAATAACACCCAAGAAGCGAGCAGTGTCAACAACTGAAATTGGCCTGTTATTTATTAAAATTTCTGGGTCAGGATGAAGCCCTCGTTTGCGGCAAAAATGCACACACTGTGTTTTGTCAGTAGAAAATTTAAAACCATTTTTATTTGTCCAATTAATTATGTTTTTTATAGCAAGTTGTAATTGACGTTCTATGAAACGCATGTCATTTCCCTGGCAAGAAATTTGCAGGTCGTCTACATATAAACTCCCATGGACACTTGGAGGCAATTGTTTAAGAATATTGTTTATTTTTAAAGAAAAAAGTGTAACGCTCAAAACACTGCCTTGAGGCACACCCTCCTCCTGAAAATAGAAGTCTGAATAAACTGATCCTATTCGAACTTGAAAGCGTCTGGTCCTTAAAAAGTTTTGAATGAAAATGGGGAGATTTCCTCGAAAGTCCAGATTAAAAAGATCTTTTAAAACACCATAGCGCCATGTCTTGTCATAAGCTTTTGCTATATCGAAAAAAATTGACACCAAATGGTTACGTATTACATTAGCTTTGCGGATATTTGTCTCTAATAATAAAATATTGTCAACCGTAGAACGGCCTCGTCTGAAACCACTTTGCCATGGAGAAATCTAATTATTTCTTTCCAGTATAAAACTAATCTAGTATTTACCATTTTTTCGAGTAGTTTACAAAGACAGCTTGTAAGAGCAATGGGTCTGTAATTTTTGGGGTCAGTAGCATCTTTTCCTGGTCCCCCAGGGGGGTACCTTCTTCAGGTATTCAGGGGGAGTCACGCACCCCGGGCCCGAGTGATCTTTCTCTCTCTCTTTTTTTTTTTTTGTCCTTATACCTTCCTTTCTTTTATTTCTTTCAATTTTGTTTTTGTTATTTTTATTTATTTATTTATGTTTGCTTATATGTTTTTGGCATTTTTTCTTGCTTGTTTTTTTTTGGTTTTACGGCCAATAAGGGTTTGGTACTTGTTCTTGTTTTTTGTTCATGAAAAAAAAAAAAATTGGAAAAAAAATTAAAAATTTGAAAAACTTGCAAAAAAATGAAACTACTTATATTGTTTTACTCACCTTTTTGGGTTCTACTTACCTTGTTTTTTTTCACTCACCTTTATTTTTTGGTCTTGTTCTTGTTGTTTATACTAATCTTAATTAATTTCTAAAACATTAACCAAGCTGAAAACGGTGTAGATGTGGCGCTGGTTATTGGGTTGGCGATTTGGTGAGGGTCTCACGGTAGTCTAGCCTTGGGATCACACTGGGAGACTGGTGCCCTTGGTGAAGGTGAGACAACGGTGACTACTCGAACGAGAAACACCGGACTAACACGACTACCACATGTGATTCCTGATCTGGGTCACTAATCTGGTAGCTGGTGAGTGGTTATGGGTGTCCCAGGGAGCGATTCTGAAAACCCTTTGCTTTTCCGTCTGTTCAAGAAACGGGCTGACTTGTGGGACTAAGGAAACCCTCGACCCTTTTTTATTATCTCAATATGGCGACAAAGAAAGGAAATACAAATAATGCGCCTGGCTCGGGCCAAGCTATCAAAAATTCAACTGAGAAATCTTGGGCGGAAAGAATGGAAGAGTTTTCTTCCACTCTTAACGAAAATAATGTATTTCTTAATTGCGAGGCAAGATTTTTTGTGGTAAAGAGAAATGAAGGAGATTTCTTTAAGACCTCTCCATTTCTGATTCAGAAATCATTGCAATCGATAATGGGTGATCCGAAGTCTGTTAAAAAACTTAGATCTGGTGAACTACTAATTGAGGTCGAAAATAACAAGCAAGCTAATAACTTAAAAAAATGTACCCACTTTGCCAATATACCAGTCACTGTAAGTATACATAGAACATTAAATATCTGCCGTGGTGTGATTTCTGAACCAGATCTACAATATATTCCAGAAAGTGAAATACTTCATAATTTGAAAGACCAAAAAGTTATTGCAGTTAAACGAATTTCAATCTTCCGTGATAATAAGCCTGTTCCCACCAAACACATTATTTTGACAATAGATTCTCCTAAACTTCCCCAATCAATCAAAGCTGGTTACCTTGAATGCCCTATAAGGCCATATATCCCTAACCCTCTAAGATGTTTTAATTGCCAACGTTTTGGCCACTCAAAGACCTCTTGCCGTGGTAAGCTAACATGTGCCCGTTGCAGTGCAATTGGCCATGACAGTGAAAACTGTGAAGCCCCTGCCTGTTGTGTTAATTGCAAAAAGGATCACCCATCTTACTCAAAATCATGTGAAAAATGGAAAACTGAAAAGGAGATACAAACCATTAAAACAAAACAAAACATATCATATCCCGAAGCAAGGAAAATTGTAGAATCAAGAACACCCATTGTTGGAAAATCATACGCTGCTGCCATAGTTAACAAAAAAACATATCAGTCTATAGCAATCCAAACTGACACTATTCCCAATACCAACTCTCCAGTTGTAACTGCATTAAACAAAACCCCAACCTTACAATCCAATCAAAATCAGGCTTGTAACTCTTCACAGCCATCTTCATCCAAATCAAGAAACTTAAAAAAAACGCCACAAAATTCTAAAACCTTATTGTCTGGAAAAAATCTTATATCTACCTCTCTAAAGCATTCTAATTCACCCTCCCGTCTCAATATCATCAAGAAAAAGAAACTAGCAAAATTGCCCACTCCTACTACAAATAAAAATAATAAAGGAAATCTTCCAAAACAAGATGATACAATCAGCCTCCATCCTTCTGATGGGGAGGACGGTATGTCCACTGCATCAGAGGACAATGACGTGGATGTTATAATCTAAAAAAAAAAAAAAAAATGACCAATTTCATTTCATGGAATTGCCGAGGTTTTATTAATAAACGAGATGAAATCAGAGATATTATATCTGATCATCGACCTATCTGCTTTGCATTCCAAGAAACATACTTAAGACAACACGACAATGTTAAAATCCGTGGCTACCAGTGTTTCAGGAAAGATTTTACACATTCTGACAGAGCTACAGGTGGTGTAGCTCTTTTAATTTCTAATAATGTTCCACACTCTAATATCATTTTAAATACAGACATCCAGGCTATTGCTGTTCAGATCCATATACACATACTTATCACCATATGCACTGTCTACTTACCGCCAAATATGATTGTTCGACAATGTGACCTCAATAGGCTTATTTTGCAGTTACCGACTCCCTTTTTAATTCTTGGTGATTTTAATGGACACAACGAACTTTGGGGTAGTCCTGATATTAATCCTCGAGGACAAATTATTGAAGACCTAATCACTGATAATAATTTATGTATTTTAAATAACGGTGACAATACATATTTTCATGAACCTTCTAGAACTTTTCATGCAATAGACCTGGCCATTTGCTCTCCTATTCTTTATCCATATTTTAATTTCTTTGTTAGTAACGACCTTCATAATAGTGACCATTTTCCTCTATTTTTATCTTTTTATAATTTTAATGATCATCATCCTACAAATCCACATTATATTTATGACAAGGCCAACTGGGCTACTTTCACTATAAATGCAACTATCACATACGAAATGACTGAGGGTGATATCAACAGAGCAATCGCTGATGTCACAAACAGTATTATAAATGCAGCTGATATTACTATTCCAAAATCCTCTGGACGTCTCAGTAAACATTCAAAGCCATGGTGGAATGATGAATGCAATAATGCAAAAAGACAGCAACAAAAAGCTTGGGGAATTTTTAGGAGGTACCCGACTACTGCTAATTATATCGCATTCAAAAAAGCAAGGGCAGCCGCACGAAGAATCCGCAGAATCTCCCAAAAAAATTCCTGGATTAATTATGTGTCCAGCATTACCTCCAATGTAAGCAGTAAACAGCTTTGGCATCGTGTCAAGAAAGCAATGGGAATTCATTCTAATCAAAGTATTTCGTTTTTAAAAGATAATGGACAAACTATAACTTCTACTAAAAATATTGCAAACACCATTGGTAAAACTTTATCTCACATCTCCAATTCTAATTCCTATTCTGAACCTTTTTTGTCTCATAAACGTAATTCTGAACGTTCTTCAATCAACTTTCACTCCCGCTCTTCACCAGACTACAATAGACCTTTTACAGAAAATGAATTAAAAAATAGTTTGAAACATTGCCATAACTCTGCTCCCGGACCCGATGGTGTTACCTACATTATGATTAAACATTTATCAAAACAGTCTCTTAAAAACCTCCTTCATCTTTACAATAGGATCTGGACTGAAAATACTTTCCCTGTTGCTTGGCACGATGCTATTGTTATTCCTTTTCCTAAGCCAGGCAAAGATGCTACTGACCCCAATAATTACAGACCCATTGCTCTTACAAGCTGTCTATGTAAGCTGCTAGAAAAGATGGTAAATACTAGGCTTGTTTACATTTTAGAAAAAAGTAATTTGATTTCTCCATGGCAAAGTGGTTTCCGACGAGGCCGTTCAACGGTTGACAATATTTTATTATTAGAGACAAATATCCGCAAAGCTAATGTGAGACGTAACCATTTGGTTTCAATTTTTTTCGATATAGAAAAAGCTTATGACAAGACATGGCGCTATGGTATTTTAAAAGATCTTTTTAATTTGGACTTTAGAGGTAATCTCCCCATTTTCATTCAAAACTTTTTAAGAGTCAGACGCTTTCAAGTTCGTATAGGATCAGTTTATTCAGATTTTTATTTTCAAGAGGAAGGTGTGCCTCAAGGCAGTGTTTTGAGCGTTACGCTTTTTTCTTTAAAAATAAACAATATTCTTAAACAATTGCCTCCAAGTGTCCATGGGAGTTTATATGTTGACGACCTGCAAATTTCTTGCCAGGGAAATGACATGCGTTTCATTGAACGTCAGTTACAACTTGCTATAAAAAACATAATTAATTGGACAAATAAAAATGGTTTTAAATTTTCTACTGACAAAACACAATGTGTGCATTTTTGTCGTAAACGAGGTCTTCATCCTGATCCAGAGATTTTAATAAACAACAGGCCAATTTCAGTTGTTGACACTGCTCGCTTTCTGGGTGTTATTTTTGACAGAAAACTGAACTTTTTGCCACATATTTTACACTTGAGAACTAAATGTGACAGAGCACTTAATATTTTAAAAGTGCTTTCTAATACTTCTTGGGGAGCAGACCGCCCATCTTTACTTAAAATTTATCGTGCTAATATTCGCTCCAAACTTGATTATGCATGTCAGGTTTATGGTTCAGCCCCTCACTCCTATATTAAAAAACTTGACACAACACATCACAGTGCACTCAGAATTTGCTCAGGTGCTTTCCGCACGTCTCCAGTCGTTAGTTTATATGCTGACTGTGTGGAGTCTTCTCTCACTGACATCAGACAAAGACTTTCTTGTGAATTGTACTTTCGCATCCTTTCACATCCTAATCATCCACTTCATTCACTTTTAAATTGTAACGATCATAATCTTTATGTGAATCGCCCATCTTGCATCCCACATTTCGCTCTTAGAATTAAGAGCTTTCTTGCTAACACCTCTCACATTCATACCAAAATTCGTCCTCGGTCACTTTTAAACATGACGCCTTGGAATTTCCAAGTTATTTCTTGTCTTCATCCATTTAAGGGGTTTGACAAATCTAACACAGATGCCTCCATTTTTCAAGCACTTTTCTCTTCTCATCGTTCTGAGTATAAGGACTATGTCGAGATTTTTACTGACGGCTCCAAGACAACTAATAAAGTCGGTTGTGGTATCATCATTGATAACACTACATTTAGCTATCAACTCCCTAATTCATTTTCCATTTTCTCTGCAGAGTTTTTTGCGGTTGAGGTTGCTCTTAACATTATTTCATCTCATCGGAGGAGAAAATTCATTATTTATACCGACTCGAACAGTGTTCTTGACTCTCTCTCTTCTAACTATTGTAACCTGTCCTTCATTTCAATTCTCAAAACTTACAATGACCTTCTTAAAAAGGGATTCAACATTTTGTTTTGCTGGGTTCCTGGCCATGTTAGCATTAAAGGAAATGAAGCAGCAGACAAGGCCGCAAGGCAGGCTTCTCTACTTTTAAGCTGTCCTGTACCTTACGATGACATGAAGCACACACTTAAAAGCTATTTTAAAAATATTTGGCAAAGGTAGTGGAATAACCAAAACAATAATAAATTGCAAGAAATAAAACCTGAAATTTCAATCTGGCCAACACTCACCCCTAGAAAATATGATGTCATTATTACTAGACTAAGAATTGGGCACTCAAGACTCACACATAAATACTTATTGCTTGGAGAACAACAACCTGATTGTCCAAAATGTCATTTTAGTGCACTAACCATTCGCCATATTCTCACCGACTGCCCTTGCCTTCGTCATTTGTATAGACATTATTTTAATTCATCTTCACCCAATTTGACAAGCCTTTTAGGTGCGAATTCTCATCATCACGTGACAAATTTTTTGAAAGAGGCTGGTTTTTATTTCGACATTTGATTTTATTCTTTACACTGTTCATCCCATTTTACATCTGTTTTTACTTTGAGATCTGATTTTATTGTTTACAAATTCATCCTATTTTACATCTGTTTTTATTGTATACACTGTTTTTATTATATTTAATTTTATCTTGTATCTTGTCTTGTTTCGTTTTTGTCCTGTGACTTTTTAATGACTTTCTGGATGGGTAAACCCATCCAGAGGCTCTTTTTATTCCTTTACCTGTTTGTTTGGCGCAGCATGTCCTACTTTGGACCTTGCGCCAGAAAAAGGCATTCAACCAACCAACCAACCTTTTCCTGGCTTCGGAAAAGGAATAACAATAGCATCGTGCCAAGCAACAGGGAAAATGTTTTCAGTCCAGATCCTATTGTAAAGATGAAGGAGATTTTTAAGAGACTGTTTAGATAAATGTTTAATCATAATGTAGGTAACACCATCGGGTCTGGGAGCAGAGTTATGGCAATGTTTCAAACTATTTTTTAATTCATTTTCTGTAAAAGGTTTATTGTAGTCTGGTGAAGAATGGGAGTGAAAATTGATTGATGATCGTTCAGAGTTACGTTTATGAGACAAAAAAGGATCAGAATATGAATTAAAACTGGAAATGTGAGCTAAGTTTTTACCAATGGTGTTTGCAATATTTTTAGTAGAAGTTACAGTTCGGCCATTATCTTTTAAAAACGAAATACTTTGATTAGAATATATTCCCATTGCTTTCTTGACACGACGCCAGAGCTGTTTTACTGCTTACATTGGAGGTAATGCTGGACACATATTTTATCCAGGAATTTTTTTGGGAGTTTCTGCAGATTCTTCTTGCGGCTGCCCTTGCTTTTTTGAATGCGATATAATTAGCAGTAGTTGGGTACCTCCTAAAAATTCCCCAAGCTTTTTGTTGCTGTCTTTTAGCAGTATTGCATTCATCATTCCACCATGGCTTTGAATGTTTACTGAGACGCCCAGAGGATTTTGGAATAGCAATATCAGCTGCATATATAATACAGTTTGTGACATCAGTGATTGCTCTGTTGATATCACCCTCAGTCATTTCGTCTGTGATAGTAGCATTTATAGTGAAAGTAGCCCAGTTGGCCTTGTCATAAATATAATGTGGATTTGTAGGATGATGATCATTAAAATTATAAAAAGATAAAAATAACGGAAAATGGTCACTGTTATGAAGGTCGTTACTAACAAAGAAATTAAAATATGGATAAAGAATAGGAGAGCAAATGGCCAGGTCTATTGCATGAAAAGTTCTAGAAGGTTCATGAAAATATGTATTTTCACCATTATTTAATATACATAAATTATGGTCGGTAATTAGGTCTTCAATGATTTGTCCCCGAGGATTAATATCAGGACTACCCCAAAGTAGATTGTGTCCGTTGAAATCGCCAAGAATTACAAAAGGTGTTGGCAGTTGCAAAATAAGCCTATTGAGGTTACATTGGCGAACAGTCATATTTGGCGGCAAATAAACAGTGCAGATGGTGATAAGTACGTGTATATGGATCTGAACAGCAATAGCCTGGATGTCTGTATTTAATATATTAGAATGTGGGACATTATTAGAAATTAAAAGAGCTACACCACCTGTAGCTCTGTCAGAATGTGTAAAATCTTTTCTAAAACACCAACAGCCACGGATTTTAACATTATCGTGTTGTCTTAAGTATGTTTCCTGTAAGGCTAAGCAGATAGGTCGATGATCAGAGATAATACCTCTGATTTCATCTCGTTTATTTATAAAACCTCGGCAATTCCATGAAATGAAATTAGTCATGTTTTTTTTTTTTTAGATTATAACATCCACGTCATTGTCCTCTGATGCAGTAGACATACTATCCTCCACATCAGAAGGATGAAGGCTGATTGTATCATTTTGGTTTTTGATGTTCGTTTTATTAGTTTTATTTAAAGTTGGAGTGGGTATTTTTGTTACTTTCTTTTTCTTTATGATGCTGAGACAGGAGGGAGAGTTAGTGTGTTTTTTGGAGGCAGAGTTATGTCCTCTGTCAGACAACTTGCTTTTAAGAGTTTGTGGAGTTTTATTAAAATTTCCTGATTTAGATGAAGAAGCCTGTGGGGAAGACTGTCAGTTTGTGTTGCTGTAGTCTGATAGGTTTTTTTGGTAACTATGGCGGCAGCATATGATTTTTCAATGGTAGGGGTTCTTGTTTCTACTATTTTTCTTGCTTCTGGATATGATGTATTTTGTATTGTTTTAACTGTTTGTATTTCCTTTTTCCACTTCTCACATGACTTTGAATAAGATGGGTGATCTTTTTTACAATTCACACAACAGATTGGGGCTTTGCAATTTTCGCTATCATGACCAATAGCACTGCAGCGGGCACATGTTAATTTTCCACGGCATGAGATTTTAGAGTGACCAAAACGTTGGCAGTTGAAACAGCATAGAGGATTAGGAATGTATTGTCTTATGGGGCATTCAAGGTAACCAGCCTTTATGGAGCGTGGTAATTTAGGGGAGTCTATTGTTAGAATGATGTGCTTTGTTGGAATAGGCTTATTGTCACGGAATATAGAGATACGTTTTACTGCAATAACTCCTTGGTCTTTCATGTTTTCTAGAATTTCGGATTCTGAGACATATTGAAGATCTGACTCTGAGATGACACCGCGGCAGATGTTTAGTGTTCTGTGTGGACTAACAGTTACTGGTATGTTTCCAAATTGGGTACATTTCTTAAGATTGTGTGCCTGTTTTTCATTTTCTACCTCAATCAATAATTCGCCTGATCTAAGTTTCTTTACCGACTTCGGATCACCCATAATATAGACTGCAGTGCTTTCTGTATCAAAAAAGGAGACGTTTGAAAAAAGTCTCCTTCATTCCTCTTAACCACAAAAAATCTAGCTTCGCACTTCACAAAAACATTATTCTCACTTAACGTTGAAGAAAATTCTTCTACTCTATCTGCCCATAATTTACCCTTTGAACTAGCATTAGCTTGGCCCGAACCAGACGCATTATTCGAAACACCTATATTTGTAGCCATAATTAGAGAGAGAAGGAAAAAAGGGGTGAAAGTTTCTTCCAACACACAAACGCAAAGGGTTTTCAAGAATCCTCTCTGGGACACCCATAACCACTCACCAGCTACCAGGCCGCCGACCCAGTTCAGGCACCACTTGTGGCAGTCGTGTTAGTCCGGTGTTTCTCCTTCGAGTAGTCACCGTTGTCTCACCTTCACCAAGGGCACCAGTCTCCCAGTGTGATCCCAAGGCTAGACTGCCGTGGCACCATCACCAAAATATTTGTCCCAATAGCCGGCGCCACACCAACACCGGACTTTACTTGGTTATTGTATTACAGGTTAGTATATAGATATTTTTTTTGCATTTTTCAGTTTTATTATTATTATTTTTTTTTTATGTATAACAACCAACACAGGAAAAAAGAAGGTGAGTGGTACTATATTTTTGTGCTTTTCAAGATTTTTTTTTTTTTAGAAGAACAAAACAAGAATGGACCAAGAACCTATTGGCAAAGAAAACAAGAAAAAACAACCCAAAATTAAAACAAAAAAAGCAGCAAGAAAAAGGAAGTACCAAAAGCCTGATTGGCAACTAAACAAAAACATAACAATAGCGAAAGAAGAAAAAGGAGGAACAAACAAGGCAAGAGGAGGGGAAAGAAAAAGATCACTCGGGCCCGGGGTGCGTGACTCCCCCTGAATACCTAAAGAAGGTACCCCCCTGGGGGGTGTATGACATGTAATATGTATTGTACGAAATATTGTTTCATATTATTAATTACTCTTTTAATATAAGTTGTTAAAATAACCATGATTTTTGAAAGGAATTAAATATTTTTGCCAGATAATTTAGCAATTTGAAAACAAATTTGACTTCAAACTATGATAGAATATTTATCCTTTTCCTTTTAATTAGTATATTATTAGTACATTAAAATTTAAAGGCATGGTATATAAAAAGTTTTTTTTTATCTTATAATTATTCTTATCTTGATCCTCAATGTTTCCCATCTTTATTAACTTGAATTTACTATTAAAATTTTAACATACTCAAAAACTTCTCGTCACTTCGTTAAAATACACTAAACTTTTCCAAATCTTTTTCTATTTAAAATGATACATGTATTTACTTTAAATGTCCAATATTTCATAAGATTTCCAATTTTAAAGTTTTAAAATATTTATCAAATTTATTTATTTTTCTGGTTTAGCCTTATTGTTTTCCTTTTTATAACTACAGCTGTTGCCCTCTTTAAAATATTTAAAATGATGAGGTCATTTTATAGTAAAATTATCCATTATAGCATATATTATATTTCACTCCTCCATAAAAATTGATTTTAAAGTTTCTTTTATACTTTTATTTTAATAGAATTTAATTTATTTATTAGTCATTTTAGCAATTTTATCCAAAGTAGCATTAGAAATAATATATATCACTTCTCCATTAAAATTTATAGGACCCTACAATAAAATTAATTTGTGCTTAATATCAACACTACGAAAATTTTTATCAATCGCTTCCAAATTTTGACCTAAGTTTCAAATCTCAACCCTGTGGGATTTTACATCGGCTACAACGTTTTCGTCTTTGTTCGTAAATAATAATTTGACTGTACTAAACAGTTTACAGCCGTATAATTCAACGTATAACTTAGTCACAGCAACGCGTGGACGGGTCTGCTAGTATATATATATATATTTATAAACTTTGAAATCAGTCCGTTTGACAGCTTCAGTCCCATTTTGAAGAATCTTGAAATAGCTATTTTGATTTCTGATTATTTAACTTTTTAATTACTTTGATGTATCTTTTGGAGGTTCATTTATTTATATGATCTGTTATAATAAACTTCTTTAATTTAAAACTGTTTAAATTTTGACTATTATATTATTAATATTTATTAGATTTGTTTTCTAACAATTGAATTAATTTTACAGAAAATCTGCAAAAAAAAAAATAGAAATTTAAGAACATACTACGGGAAAGAAAAAAACAAGATGAGAACTTTGAAAAGTAGCTCTGCTGGTGTGCCCTACAGCTCCAAATGCATACACTTTGACAAATTGTCTTTCCTGGACGAAGTAATAACTGCTGAAAAAAGTCTGACCAATCTTGAAGTGATAGAGAGCCAGGAAGAAATTATTTTCGTAAGTTTACTTTTATTATAAATAATTTATAATTATTGAGATACTTAACTGTGTACTTAAGAAATAAAAATTTCTTGAGTACTTACAAATAACACTAGTACGACATTTAAAAATCTCTTGCAAAAAAATTATGAAGGAAGAGGAAAGCATGTCCTAATTTATCTTTCAATATTTATTCATGTAGTGTGTATGTTTATCTGTGTGACAAATCTATATTATAGAGTTGTACCGAATATTGACTTTTCCCAAATACCAAATACTTGGTCAAAATTTTGACCGGATATTCAATATTCGGCTGAATACTTAAATTTCAATGTAAAAAAATTTTTTTATACCCAGAATAGTTTAAATATTTATTGTACATAAAAACAGAGCAATGTGGATTAAAAAGTATCAAAATCTAAACATTTAGCAAAAAATAAATTTTATAGTCAAAATAGAAATAAAATCCTTGCTTTCTTCTCTCTTGTAAAATTTTGAATTTCAGTAAATAGAGTAAAAAATGAAATACATTAAATAAGAATAAATAATTTTTTCCCTTTTTGAATTTTCAAAAATTAATTTCATTTTACTTGTAGGTGTATTATATAATTATGTACATCATTATAATGATCACACACCAGAAAGGAAAACATGAATTAATATATATAGTAACAACTAAATGTTGTACACTGCAGAGAGTGAAAATTTCATAAAATTAATCAAAATTACCTAATAGATATAACAAGTTGTCTGTCACACACATACAGCTAAAAAAAATCCAGAAAAACTTTTGTTTCTACATCATAATTTCTCAATAATACAATGACTGGTTTTTGATAAACTCTTATATCTTTAATTTTTCTTTTTTTCTCTCTCTCTCTAGTTGGTTTGTATTTTATATTGACTGTACGTAAATATACTTTTATATGCTGTCACAATTTTTCCGTTATAATAAAACTACAATAAGTGACTACAATTTTATTAGACTAGTATAGAAATTTTATTAATTGGTATTTTTTACTTTTTTAATATTCTTTGGCATCATAACATTAATAAATTGGGGGGGGGGGGAATGCATATCAATTTAATTTTATATGATAAAAGTACTTTTACCAATTTCAATGCTTTAATTTTAATTGCACTATTTGGATATTCGGTGCAACTCTAGTATATCATATAAAATGTGTTGTGAATGCATTAAAGGTTCAATACAGAAAACAAGATGAAAATACATTCTAGCATAAACCTAATATTTTGTTTGGTTTTTAACGTATATAATTATTTGTATAAAACTAGTGGGGCTGTGGTAGTCTGGTTGTTAGATTTGAGCTGGCTATTGAAAGATTATGCATTCGATATTTGAGGCAACGAAAGACTATCATGTATTATTAATGGTGGCTGGTGCATGTAAAATCTGTCATGTTTACAATGTTTTCAAAATTCTAAAATTAATATGTCTGGGAATACCATAGCAAAGGGCCATACCTTCTATAGAGAATAAAATCTGTGATGGCATGTCTCCAGAGCATCTTTAATAAATTTTCTAATATTGATATATTGTTAAATCGTGATATAAAGCTGGTTATATAGCATAATGTAGGGCTTTCAATATTGCCCAATCCTAATAGATGTAGTGCAAATTAAAACCATCTGACTGAATTCATATATAATTTAGCAGTATCTGAAAAATTAAAAAAATCAATTTTTAGAAAGCGATCATCTGTTTAACAATTGTGAATTTTTTGAATGTGAAAATGGAAATCAAAAATAATACATTAGTTAATGAGTTATAAGGAGGCAAAATTTTCCATAGGATAACATTAGCTTTGGCTTCTTGGAATGGTAAAGATTAATTACTTTGTGTTCATAAGCTAAACTTCTATGAGCATTTTTATTCATCATTACATTAAAATAGCTTATAATTTCTTGTTTGAATTTATGACAATATTTATGACTTTTTTTTTTTTTTTTTTTTTTTTTACCCAAATAATTTGCTTGATAGTTTTATGTAATTTTTGTTAATGTTTTTTAGACTCAAGAAAGTGTGAATGATGATACTTCAGACAATGAAGATGTATCTTTCATGGATGCCACTGGTCCTCTTTTAATTGATGAGTCCTCGAAAGATAGTCCAAAGACGAAACGTCCACACTGGAATGATGATGCTGCAAACAAAATCTCTACTGCTGTGAGTTTGGCAACGGAAATGTTGAGATATCAATTGAGGTGTTTGGAAAATGAGTTGCCAAACAACTGGATAATTAAAGAACTGGATAATTTAAGAATCGTTTTCATTACAATTCGCATTATACAGCTTTGGTTACTGAATTGAAAGGCGATGAAACAGTGAATGAGGATGAAACAGAGGAAAAGAATAAAACATTGGAAAATCCCAACGAGATCTTGATGAATGAGAACATTTCACATGAGATTCAGAACGTTTCACATGAGACTGATTATGATTCCCATCATATAACTTTAGATACTTAATTGAAAGACGATATAACAGTGGAAAAGAATGCACATAAGACTGAATATTTTGATTATATTTTGCAACATACAACTTCAGTTGCAGAGTTGAAAAAGGATGGAATCTTCAAAAGATAGTCCAAAAACAAAACGTCCACGCAAATATGATGATGCAGCAAATAAAATGCAGAGTTGAAAAAGGATGGAATCTTCAAAAGATAGTCGTCCAAAAACAAAACGTCCACACAGAAATGATGATGCAGCAAATAAAATCTCTGCTGCTATGAGTTTGGCAACGGAGATGCTAATAAAACCGGAGATGTCAACCAAGTTGTTTGGGAAATTAGTTGTCAAGCAACTAGATAAAATCAAAGACAAAGAGAAAAGACGCAGTATCATGATAGAAATTATGGAATTAATTCATAATAAAATATATTCTTATTAAAAAATGTATTATCAAAACTTGTTTTGTTTTTCTTGTTTTTTTTTTTTTTTTTAATTAAACAAATTTATGTATAAATGCTACAACAAAATTAACTACTTAAATAAATTTTTATGTTATATTTATTTTAGAAATAAGCAAAGTTCTATGTTTAAAAGAATTTTAACAAAAAAATGTTAATTTAGAGGTTAATGTCATGGCGCGTCAAAAACTTGGACTATCAAATTGTCAAAAACAATCTCAAGTGAAATAAACACGGCATTTTATCCCCATTGTCATAAGTTTCTTCCAGGACAATGGTAGAAAGTGGAGAAAACTGGAAGAAACCAACAGAACACAAAACATATGTTCAAAATTAAAATATATTAACCATGTATCTAAAAGAATTAAATTCAATACATAGTATAAAATTAATCTAAACTATTATTTAATTAATCTTTTTTTTTGGGGGGTGGGGGGAGGGGGGTTATAAATTACTTAATAATAAATCTTAAATATTTATTGGTAGTGTGATTACATAATTTTAGGGGTCCTTTTTTTTCTTTAGTATTTTTAATATTTTAGTAAAAAGAATATCTTCAAGTTTATTTCTTTTATTATTATTTTTTTTCCTTTTTATGTTTCGTTTTATATATGCATATGTGTGAAAATACATAATTTAATATGTAAAGATTATTATGCAACATATGAAAAAAAAAATGTAATTATACATCAGTTACTATTTTTTTTTTTTTTTTTTTTTTTTTTTGTATGTAATAATATTTTTAAAACTTTTTGTAGAGATACTATTGCATATTATGTCTGTGTTCAAATAACACAAATGGTAATACAGTTAATGTAATTTTTAGTCAAAATATTTTTTAACTATTTTGTTTTAGAACGCAATACTTTGTATGAATTATAAGCTGGTAAACTTCATAACAATATGTATATTCCAATAGATGATAAGGAAGTCATGTGGTGTCCACTTCACATTTTTTTTTAAATTATGTGTTATCTTTAAGAAAATTCTTTGAATTACTCTTTAAATATGTCTGTTTTTAGCAATTTTTTGAAAAAAAAAAAAATTAAATATTTACTTTATTAAATTTAGGACTCTAAGTTTGGATCTCTAAATGAAATATTAATGCCTTTACACGCCAATGTTCCATAAAGGAACATTCATTTAAAAATTAAATGTCATGAATACTGACTTGAAAAAATTATCAACTATAATAGAAAGATGACTTGATATTTTGAAACAAAAATTATAAAAATGGCATATTTTACCATTTTCCCTTTTATCCCACAGTTTAAAAAAAATAATCAAATGCTTTTAAAAATGGGCTGGCATGTTTAAGATAACTTACATTATTAAATTAAAATATAATAAATTATATTAATTTTTTTTTTTACACATTTAAATATAAGTTTTTTAAACGGATTAGAAAACAAAATATGTAAAAAACGAATTTAAATTACATCTGGATCTGAATTCGGCGTGTAAAAAGTTAAAATTTATTTTTTCAAAGAATTGCTCACTGTGCTAAAAAGTGTTAATATTAAAAAAAAAAAAAAAAAAATTGAAAATTTTTTTCTTTTGCATCGCATCATACTCTTATGAAATGAAGAAACTAAAATCCCATTGGATAACATGAAAAGAAAGAAAGAAAGGTAATCTAACTAATGTTCAGCCTTAATAGTGTACAGTCAAATACTGTTTGCATCTCACAAATCTGATTTTTTTTTTTTTACTAGAGAGCAATGCCTCCTGTTTGCTCTGCTCACCAACCCACGAGGGAGCCTTTGCCATCCCAATCTTGTTGCACTTATTACCTCCTCCAGTGTGTTCTGCCCGCCTATGCTTCTTTGCCTTTCACTAAATAGATATTAATAGTGCATAACGTAACACAAAAGCAAAAAAAAAAAAAAATCTTATAGAAGTCCCCCTATTTTATGTCAAATTAAAACACATAATTTTTAACACTTTTTTTAAAAATAAAATATTCTAAAAATCGGTAATTTTTCAGAATAGAAATTTGTAGTATCTGGACCATTTTGCATTACATCCTTATATGAACTATTTGGTGATGAATTTTTTGGTACAGTTGCTTGCTGATATAAAAATTCTAGTACCTATTTTTTCTAATGCCTTTATTTTTTGCCATTGAAGTTTTCAGTTAATTTAGGGCATTATTAAACATTCTCTCTATATTTTTAATGTACAGCTAGATAATTTTACACATTCGAAAATATTTGATTTTTTTTTTTTTTAATAATACATTTCAAAGACAAAAAAGAAATGCAGTCAATTATACAGAAACGACATTTCCTTATTCAGAGAAAGAAACACATAAAAGAATTCTATAAGCATAAGAAATTGCTACCAAGGAAATTAATTTTCTAAAAGTAGAAAAAAAAAAATTTGCAAAAGAAAAATTACGATCCTAGAAAAAAATTTTCATTGAAAATAGCTACAGGTTTTTATTTATTTATTTTCAAATGAAAAGTGTCCTTGCTTCAATAGCAACATAAACATTTTATTTATCATTAAGCATATTTCAATTTTCCTGTGATATTTTCCTGATAAGATTAAAAGAACAATTTGATAAACTTTTTTGTATGTTGGCAAATACAGTATCTTTATAAATCCAATGATTTTTAATTAATTTCGTTAATTAAGATGATAGAATTTTTTAACAGACTGAAATATCTTCCTTGGAGAAATTTGGCACACATTGATACCTGTCACGATGCAGAAAACTCTGCCGTTTGTGAGAAGATGCTGTTGCAGACAATTTTTTTTTTTTTTTTTTTTTTTTTTTTTTTTTTTTATAAATACATAGAGATCAAAAATATCAAAACAATCAAAATATCTGTTTAATTATGTATTTTTGAGACTTTAGTTTTATTAGGATAAAAAATTTTGTGATTAGTTAAAGTAGCATTGAATATAAACCAATAACTTTTATCTTAATAAAGTTTTATTAAATTCCTAAGAACATACACAAAAATACAATAAATACAATTACATATCATTAAAGCAACCATCGTATTTTTAAAGTTTCAATGATACATTGCAGTATTTGCTTGCCAGGGAACAGTTCCTACAGTATTAAAGTAATTGCAGTACCATTCTCTGACTTGCCGTGCCTGGAAAGATCCTTGCATCCCTGGTATGCTTCTTAATGGACGCAGAGAACCTGACATTTGATGGATTGGAGAATCCGGCTCATCTTGAATATTTCTACCACCAGTCAAGGATCTGGATCGCAAAAGATTTATGTAGTGCACAGGTAGCAAGGACATAGGTCCTTGCTCTTATGGGCGAAGACAAAATTTCAGACTTATAAATGCGAAAACGGTTCACTTAAATACCAAAGGCATTTTCGGCTACCTGTCTTGCTCGCGGTAATCTATAATTAAAAAGTACATCTGATTATCATTCAGATTTCTTCCAGAGAAAGGCTTCATAATGTGTAGAGTGAGTGGGAATGCATCATTGGCCACAATTACATAGGGAACCTTTACATTGGTTCCTGGCAAGTCAGCCTCAGGTATATTTAGCATGTTTGAATCTATATATTTTTTCAATTCACTTTTGGCCCACACTCCACCATCACTCCACCTTCCATTTGTGCCGACATCCACGTACAAAAATTTTAAATTAGCATCTACAAGGGCAAGCAAAATAGTGCTAAATGTGCTCTTGTAATTGAAATAATGTGATCCAGATCCCACTGGTGGTATAATTTTGACATGCTTCCCATCCAGTGCTCCGAAGCAAAATGGAAAATTCCACATGTTTTGGAAATCTGTGGATATGCTTTTCCACTCTGCTTCTGTATTGGGCACATGCATATAATCTTCTAGAAGTTCCTCATATATAGCCCTGCAGACAGAAAATAATATTCCAGATATTGTGCACTGAGCTATTCTAAATTGGAATTTTAATGAGGTTTGGGTTTCACCTGGGAAAAGGAAAAAAAGAAAACTTAACTACATCTTATTAGAATTTCTCTAAAAGTTTTAACATATATAAATTTATAAAAATTAAATGCTTTAGTTCATTTATCCACCACGAAAAATTTATGTGAAAGAATTTAATATTCTTTTAGTTAATATTTGTATTCAGTTTCATATTGTTATAATAAAGCTTGGGGCATTTATTTAAGAAATATAAAAAAAGGCTACCAGAAAAATTTGAGAGATTAATGTAAACTTTAAAAATATAAAATACTGATATATTCACATCCAGGCAAGAAAAATGAGACAAAGCAAAAAAAAAAAAATCAAAGATAACAATAAATCATTGACTAGTTTCAGAAGAAAGCTGATGCAATAGCTTCTCAGGTGGATAATTTTTGAGATAGCTATGTGATGCTTTTTATGCATGTTGTAATGCTTCATACATATTTATTAATAACATAAAATCAAAATTTCCATAGTTTTCTCCCTTTGTCATTATTCTTGCCAAGGTACAATATATTTAGCTACTGGAAAAAAATAAATAAATGTAGTTGACCGGTTGGTGAGTTGGTTGAATGCCTTTTTTGGTGCAAGGTCCAAAGTAGGACATGCTGCGCCACACAAACAGGTAAAATAAAAAGTAGCTACCAGAATGTCATTAAAAAATCACAGAAAAAAGAAGCAAAACTACATACAAGATAAAATCAAAAGTAATAAAAACAGTGTATACAATAAAAAACAGATGTAAAATAGGATGAACATTGTAAACAATAAAATCAGATGTCAAAATAAAAACCAGCCCCCTTCAAAAAATCTGTCAAGTGATAATGAGGATTCGCACCTAAAAGGCTTGTCAGATTGGGTGAAGATGAATTAAAATAATGTCTATACAGATGACAAGGACAGTCAGTGAGCAAATGGTGAATTGTAAGCACACAGAAATGACATTTCGGACAGTCAGGTTCCTGTTGTCTAAGTATTTATGCGTAATCCTTGAATGCCCAATTCTTAGACAAATAATTATGACATGTTTTCTAGGACTAAGTGTAGGCCAGACTGTAATTTGAGGTTTTGTGTGGTTGACAGGAAGTGCCACATTCGATTGAAGGTTGTGGTCCTCTGAAACATGTAAATTTAATACACGGTCAGGACGAAGTACACAAAAAGATATTAAGCCCAATCAGGACAGAGTATCAAAAAAAAAAAAAAAAATCTGTAATGTATCTTCTTATATTCTATATAAGTATGTATATGTATTGTTATTACCTGTAGCAAGAAATCGTAAAGTTAATGCCAGTCTTTCTTCTACAGGAATTGCTCTTCTCATCACAGTGTCACTTTTGGTGATCCTATGTGGAATTTTCTGCCGAATGAATTGAAATGCATCAGTATCCATCCTCAGCCAACTTCTAAAGCTTTCCTTATCCTATTAAATAAAAATATTGAGAAGATTATTTTAATTTGCTGATATTGTAACAAGTGCAACATTACTATGCTTTACAAAAAAAAAAAAAAAAAGTAATAATCAAGGATAACACAGTTATACAAAATTTAAAATAGTTGGGCAATGACATTTCTTTTACTATGTTTTTATTAATTTGTATTCTTGTTTGTCCAGTATAAATCTTGAATTGGTTTTTAAATAAATTCTCAACTAGCTAGGCATTTGAAACTTCAGTATAACTCATAACACAATGATAATGCATTTTTAAAAATATTTTTAGCTAATTGTTTCTGGTCTCTGCTGCCTTCAGTAGTGTTTACATGATTCAACAATCATGTAACTTCCTGACTAGCTAGACATTTGAAACTTTTAGAATAACACAAAACACAACAACAATGCATTTTTTTAATAGTTTTAGCCAGTTGTTTCGAATCCCTGCTGCCTTCGGTAGCATTTATATGATTCAACAGAAAATTTAAAACATGGTATATGAAAAGTTCTTTTTATCTTGAAATTATTTAATTAATATTACATCCCCTAAATTAGACAGTTACATTACTTGGTACCTTTCTTAATAGCAGTTTCTATGAGGCTGCTGCTGATGGTAATTTTTATAGTACTTTACATTGCACTACATCTGGAATTAGTAATAGCACTGTTGCTAACCATACGATAATTATTGTATACATAGTTGGCAAATATCATACAGTTTTATAATTAAATAGCTATGCACGGCTCTCATGCTAATCACAGAATGGTTCTGTGCTCAAAGCTGGTAATCGTGAGGTACCAGGTTCAATCCCAGGTCGAGCTCAATGGCCTAGACGTTCGAAGTTTTCTGTGATTTTCTCCAAAACATGTATAAATATAGGCTGTGACCTCTTAGAAAGACCCCCATAGTGGCCCCATAGTGTTCGTTGCTTTCCCAGTGTCAACTTTTTGGATTTCTTTGCAAAATGTTTTGTTTTTTGTATGTTTTGGCACTGAGTAGTACCACAATAGGAGAGAATTGATATGATGATCTTATGATTATCAAGAGCGAGAGAGATATAACAGACAGATTAAATATAAGCAAAATAGTAACATCCCTAAAGGCAGTTTGAATAAAAAAATTTATACCTTCTTACTGAATAGACATGTCTGGTTGACAAGAACATGCAGCTTTGTCCCTCTGAATTAGTCCGAAGAGTAGAGGAGAACGTGAATGTGAAAAAGAGATATTTTGTTTATATTTAATCCCACCTGACCCTATTTCAGTTGAGCGTTCCTAGGTCATGACATAATTACAATTGTTCAGAAACATCCATGTTATTAATATTGCTTTTTTCTTAATTATTGCATGCCACTTTGTGTACTTTACGAGGAAACTTCTATATGAGAGTGGCAATACATGCTCAGACAGAAGATTTTGTCCGAATTTTGGAATGTAGATTTTGGCAAATGTACCTTCCAAAATTTGGTGATGTGTGCTTGAACGAATCAATACAACCTAGAGACAATGCATGAGAGCCAGATTGAACGTCATCACAGGTTAGCCAAAAAAACCTTTGCCGCACCAGTCCACACATGACTGAAAGGCAAATGATGCTGACCAGTATTTAAAAAAGATAGGTTAAATAAATCCTAAAAATTCTGACATATTTAAATCTGTAATCTAAATTAAGTCTCCGACCATTACCAGCAGCGTGCCACCCACTGTGGCTTCACCTAGTGACCTATATATGAGAGATGTGACATATTAGTACAGCCAGTGTTGTAGTCTTAAAAAGAACACCGCATAGCCTCCATTACACCTTATTAACGTATAGGACATATTTTGCTCAGTGTAAATTTTTTTGTAGAAGAGTTGTAAAAAAAATAAAAATCTGAAAATTTTTACATGTATAGATACAAAATTTGGTGAGTCAGCATTTTTTCTTTTTGTATCTCATCTGGACTTTTTAAAATAAAATTATGAAATTTTGTGAATCATCTTATTAGTGTATGGGGCATATTTTGCTGATTGGAAATTTTTTTGCAGGTGTCATAAAAAAGTAATGCGTCAATGTTTCTGAGGCACCATATGTGTAAAAATCTACCTAAATTTATTTCTTGTTGCAGTATCATGTACTTTTAAAATTATAATTTACAGATTTATTTTCTGAAAATCTAAATATTTTTTGAGCATTACCTATTGAAAGATTACAGTACTTATTTTTTTAAATTAAAAAGGTGATACTACTAATGTGAAAATTTTGTTGAAATGTTACAACCATTTAATACTTAATTCTTAAATTTAGAACTAAAACAATTAAAAAAAATTTAATTGCAAAACTCAATTTAAACAATCCTCTCCCTTAAAAAAAAAAAAAAAAAAAAAAAAAGTTGCACTTGTTGGTCGAGCCAGTTGGAGTTTTGAGTGGTTTTCTCTGAAACTGACGTAAATGCAGGCTAGAACTCCTTAGATATTTCCAAATCTGTTATTGCATATGTAATGTGATTAGAACCTTTCAGAGCAGAAGTAGGTTATTGAGAATCACCAGTAATCTACTTCTGCAGTGAAAAGAACCTAACCACAGTGAAAAAGAAGCTACTACACAGCAGAGTAAATAATTAGTGTGCTACAAAAATTGTATGTTTGTGAACATATATGATCATGTACACAGGAAGAAAAGGGGTTCACTTATACTGAGAACATGGAAAATTTAAATCAAATGGTAAGCAAAAATTTGCATTCCAAACACATTCAAAAACCTAATTAATAAAATTTAGCGGCATAGGAAGAAACAGAGGCACAATAAATAGCATGCTTTTTTTTTTATGAGTGGGTCGATTCCACTCGGCACTTTACTTACATTTTAGGCACATCCAATATTTTGTTTTGGGAACTGTTTTAATTCCCATACATTGTTGGTGATACCATTCAAGGCAACCATTGCAGCCAATCGACTTACTGTCTGCCAGATCATGGCAACAAATACCAGTACCACAGATCCATCTAGGCTCTTTGAGTTTTAAGTTGAGAACTTGCTCAACAACTTTCCATGCATCTGTAGAAAAGTATTTTTTTATGAGGTTGATGTCAACTTGCTTATCAGTTACCTTTGAAGACACTGTGTGTGGAAAAACATTTACTTCTTCAGTAGTCCTCAGTCGTGCAGTGGCAGCATGTTCTTTTGAAACAAAGCATTCCAATAACATTAATTCTTTGTCTTCTAAGGTACGATACATAAAAGGCAATGGTTTGTTAAACAGACATTTCTTTTTCTTTGGCACACCAATCACTGTTAAATCATGACCTTTTGGTCAACCTCTTTTTTTAATAATTGGAGGCATTTTAATACTATTTAAATTATTAGATGTAAGATTAGAAGTACTGGCTACAGCGCTAATAGTATGCTGATCATTAAATCCAGAAGTGTTAGGTTGCCGAGCACTTGTAGACTCAGTTATGTATGTAGATGGTTCTACTTGAGTGTGTTGGTACTTCATGTGACATTTTTGTGTTATCAATTGTCGGCAAAATGAAGTAATCATGATCTGGTATTATTGCCATATCAAGATTTTGTGACAGGTCTTGAAACTGCTCTGCATCAACTGCTCTGATCGGGAACAGATATGTCTAGATTTCGAGGCTGCTCTTGCACAGATACATCCAGATTTTGAGGTTGTTTGGGAACAGATACATCCAGGTTTTGAGTTCCTGATATGTTCAGGTTTTGATGATTAGAAGGGGATTGGTCAGGAAATTGCTGAGGAAGATTTGGAATACAGAAATTTCTATTGATTATATTATTTTTAAATTCTTTCAGCAAATCAAGCATTTGATGAAATTCACTTTCATTTAATAAAGATATTGCATCTGCAATATCATTTGTGATGGCTGTTGCCAATCGACGTTTTGCTTGGACACTTTTTGGTTTAGTAGATTTTGGTTTTGTTGAGACAGTTATGTTTTGAGTTTCCGTTATTACGTTTGAAGGATCTGTATTTATGATATTTTGTAGGTAGTTTAAATAGTTGTTTTTAGTCCATCTCTTATTGATTAATTCAGGGTCAAAGAGGGGCATACATATGGAGTGCCTCACAGAAAATATGTGACGGTAAGGTAAAATCATGGAAGTATGAAAGTTGCACTCACATGACTGTGGTGTAACTTTTATCATTCCAAGGGAACTATTAACATGAAAATAATTTTCATGTTTGGAAACATCATATCTTTTTTCTTCAAATTTCTTCAGCTCCCTTTAAATATGTAAAAATATGTTTGGAGTTAGTAAACCCTCATAATCTACAAGTACTCCAGAAGATTGATTATTATTCTGTTTTTGTGAAACGTGATTCCTTTATGTTGCTGTTCATTTTGTAATGTATCTATCAGTGAAAAAAGTTTTTTAACATAGTTCACTATTAAACTGTTTTTCTTAACAGTTGATTTGAGTTTTGAGTTCATGGATTCCATTCTGTTATTCGTACAATTCAAGAAGTTTGCTTTGCCCATTTGAGCACTTTTGCTCCATTCACTCCTAATGGAATGCCAATTTTCATAATAATATGATTTAATATTATTGGGTACTCACTATCAAATTTTCGGAGATGTTAACATGTCATCAGATGGAGCTCATACCATTTTTTGCAATATCTCCAAATATAACATTCTTTGAGCAGATGTTATACCATATTTTTCTACAGTTATTTCACGGCAAAATGTTCATAAAGAATGAAAAATACATAAAAGCAAATTAGCATTTTGAAAATGCATCTTAAATACGTTTTGCTCAGTTAAGTCCTTATCTGTCATAATAACTTTTGTATTAACTGAAGCAGGATTTTTATGCTTGAAAGTTTTTATGACCCAGTCTATAGTCTCCTTTAGTTCATTACTCGTTACGGCTATTCCAACTATTTCACTTTCACAACTGCCATCCTCCACCAAAAAAATAAAAGTAGGCAAGTTCATGCTCAACAATTTGTAGGTTATTATTAATTAAATTTTTGAGTATTAAATATTCGAATATATCTCCAAAAATTTTAGAGTATTTGTTAATAATTTAAATTTGATAGGTAAGGACTTAGTATCAATTTAAAGTGAAGAAGAAATTTTGTTTCTTGTCAAATTTATTTTAAGAAGTGAAGTTTCTTATTTTTTAATTTAAATACAATACTTCATAGTAATTATTTTTCAAGATGGTTGCCAGAACAGATATCATTTTGTTCAATGCATTTACTCATATATTAAATAGATTTCATCTTTATAATTTAGAGTTAGAGATTTTAAACCGACTTAAATTTTGAATGAAATTACCAATTCATAAATTATCAATAAACTTTATGGAAAATGATGATATATTACCTAATGTAAATTTTTACAATTGTTTAGGTGTTAACTTTAAAGAAAAGAGCTTTTAATCATACCTTTAATAATTTTTTTATTATCTCCTAGAAATAAATAGATTATTTTAACTGAAAAATTCCCTGTTTGAAAATATCGTAACATATTGTGTTATATTTTACATAAGAGAGTGAAACTATCATTTTTCAGAAGTTACTTTTCTGCAAAATAATAGCTGATGTCGAAAATTTCTATACCTAAAACAGTTATACTTGAGATATAACTTTTTGGAATCTTCTTTTCACTGTTATCGAACATATGTATGTACTTAAAAATTTTTACAAAGTGGTATTTAATTTTAAATTTTCTTACACTCGTTAAAATATTGTAAGTCTTTTTATTTAAAGCTTTACGTTATACTAGAAATCTTTCAACATTCTTAAAATAATATAAATTTTCTTACACTCGTTAAAATATTGTAAGTCTTTTTATTTAAAGCTTTACGTTATAGTAGAAATCTTTCAACATTCTTAAAATAATATAAGTTTTCGAACAGAGTGATAATTAGAAATTACCATTTTTTCTAGTTTTTAATGCGAACTGGAATCGAACCTGACACTTCCTGAAAATTTTTTGTAACTTATTCTCAACAATAGTTATTTTAAGGTATATTTGCTAAGAATTATTTAACAATCTGTGTCAAATAAAGACTTCCCAACTTCATTTTTTACTACTTTTCATCACTTTACCATAGTGAAATGGCCCACGTCAATGCTACATTACCCAGTTTTTATTTTCCAGAGACCAAGTTTTGTAAATGATGAACACTAACTTTGAAAAAAAATCAGAGTTGAAGAAATATTAATTTTTCTGTTTTTTAAATTCATGTTCACAGATGCATACTTAAATTTTATAAAGTGTATTTTATCATACTTTAAAAATATTATAAGCAAGTATTGTCGATTTCAAACATATGTATACTTTCAAACTTTTAGAAATTAATTAACTTATTTTTAGAATTAAAATATAAGAAACTTATTTTAACAATAATATGATTCTAAATGTATGATAAAATCACAAAGTTACCAGCATAAGAGTCTAAGTATTTTTTAAAAAAATCATAATGTATGAATTTTTTATGTTACACATGTGCTATTATATCTTATTTTTCAAAGTACTAAGTTTTTTAACCATTCAGTTTGAACTTTTTTTCAGACATATGCTTCTAAACTGAAATTTTTTGTGAATGAAAAATTTTTTACTCAAAGTGTTTTATAAAAATTTGTCTCAGAAAATTTTACAAAACTTTTCGATAACTTATTTTTAGAATAAAAAATTTAAGAAACTTATTTTTTCTAATGATTAGAATGAAGTTTAAAATTATTAATTTGATGTGATGAATTGTATGAATGAATGAGGTGAATTTTCTATTTTGAATGATATTGATTCTATGGAAACTCATTTTAAGAGTTCCCTTGTCTTTGAAATTCTTTGAAAGAATTTCTTGTTTATTTATCAATAATCTGTTTCCGCACCACGAGTGACCAGTAGCATTTCTTTCAATTAATAAATTAATTTTTGAATGAAATGACATACTCGTCTTGTCGTAAGATTATCGGCGCATTACCTTTTTTTGAATGGAAAAGGTTCGCCTAGAGCTATATTTTAAAACCATATAACATGTATTCATTCAGCAATATCATCCTAAGCATAAGGGCATCTGGTGTCCCATTTAAAGAAAGGTTATCGTTTGGGCAACAAAACCTAACTTTTAACCACGGCCCAAGACATGCATCATGGAAGTGGTGGTCGCAAGTGATTAACGTTATTACCCCCAGATCAGCATCGGTGATTGGCATTTGACAAATCGTACAAAAATCTGGTTCCTACACAGGAGAAAAAAATAAAAATAAATAAATAAAAAATTGGACTAATTTTAAAAAATCTGAACGTAAAAGTTGATTAAAAATAAAAAATTAAACTCGATTTAAAAAAAAATAAATAAAAAAATAAATAAAAATAAATAATTCTAAAAATAATTCTAAAAATAAATAACTCGTCTCAACGGTAATAATATTGGAACCGCATTTGGTATGTACAGTCGGTAACAAAAGTGTCCGAACACTAGCAAAAATTCCTATGTAAAAAAAGTACATTTCACAAGGTTTTGTTAAATAAATCCTTATCGAATCATGTTCTTACACTGACTAAGAACAGGAATCAACAAGGATTTATTTAACAAAACCGCATGAAGTATACTTTTTTACTTAGGAATTTTAAATTTAAAAGTTTTCAAAAGTTGTATAAAGTAAATTATTTATCATTAATATTTTATTTATAGTCATCATTCATTAGGAATGAAAAATTAAATCCGCAACTGGATAATTATAGCAAATTTTAACGATCCTCTATTATAATGGTACTCTGATCTGTTCACTATACCCCTATCTCAAAATGCATGAAATTAAAAAGTATACAAAATTTCGTACTGTAACAACCAGTATTGGCATGAAATTCAAAAATATGCCTCTAAAATTCAGGACCGTGGTTGCCCAGTCGGTAGAGCGCCGGGCTCGGAATTGGAAGATTGCGGGTTCGGTACTCGAGCCTGCCAAAAACCATTGTGTATACTAATGGTGGCTGGTGCTCATAAAATCTGTCGTACCCGCAATGTTTTCCATGTTCCCATATTAATTATACCTCTGGTGAGAGCATGAGAGTCATCCCTTCCATGGAAGATCAAAATTGTGATGGCATGTCCCTGGACCACTCTAGGGGTGAGACCCAGACCATCGCCAATTGTCCATTGCACAGCACTAGTGTGACGTAAAACACAATCAACAAACCAACCTCATAAATTCAAAAGTACCTCTTAAATTCCAACTCTATTCAACCAGCCAAACAGTACTAACGCAAACATCACAAATATTCATATTTCAAAAAAATGGTTGGTTGGGTTTTACGTCACACTAGTGCTGTGCAATGTGCGATTGGCAACGGTCGGGGACTCACCCCTAGAAGTGGTCCAGAAACATGCGATCAAAAATTTGATCCTCCATGGAAGGGTATTTCAAAATAGAATACTTTCTCTCTAATAAAACACGTATCATCAATATGCAACCGAAGTGATGGCGTCAGCGAGATATTTTATCTGCTCAGTACAAACGAAACTATTTGCTATGGAAATTTAACATATTACTCAATAACTACAGAGTTTGCTTGTAACGAGCAGATGAATTTTTACACGTTTGACGTAATACAGCGTATTGACGTAACACATACGCAAACAAGCAAAGGTAACCACAAAGCCTATAACATTTGGCGATGTAGCGCTCTTGTGCAACACGTTAAACATATTAGGCGGGTTAAAGGAAAAAAACGTCATTTCAAATTTTAGTCACGTGAAACCGGCAGCGAACGTGTTAAAGAATGGATGGCGCAATCTATGGCCAACTTCATTATTTTTTTATACTGATGAGTATAAATCTGCTGATTTTGAAGGTTTTAGAATTAATGAAACAAAACAAAAATCTTTAGAATTGCTGTCATATGCAAAGAATATGAATCCAAATATATCCAGTGTTTTAAATGAAGATGCTATGGAAGATTGCTTACTGGTAGAATTTCCTTTAGAAAACCAAACTATTACTGATAATGAAATTATAGAAAATGTTTTGAAACTTGAGCTAAGTGACTCAGATACAGAGTCAGATTATGAAGAAGAAAAAGTCACGTTCAGCCATGCAATAGAACTGGGAGATCAATACCTAAAATTTTTGGAAAAGCAAAGTGTTGTAACACAACAAGAAATAATGCCTGTATATAGGCTGCAACAAAAATTACGCAGAGAACAATTTAAAGTTTTAAAACAACCAACTATTGAGTCAGCATTTGCAAATGTAAAAAGGAATCAAGCAAATAGTATTTTGAATTTATATCATTAAATTTTTATGATATAAATTGTCTTTATTGTGCATATGTATCTATTTAATTTATTTCTGTATTATTCATTGAAGTATATTTCACTGTAACTATTTCAACAAAGTAAATTTAAGCTTATGACCCTGAAATCCGCACAAGCATCCGGTCCCAAGCAGTGCGGATTTGAGGTCACCTCCTGTACTACTTTTTTATTCCAATTTAGCAAATTATCAACATCTGTAAAAAGATGGGCTGAGTTTCCAATGACAGCATCATTTACCGTAATTTCGCGCGTATAGTCCGCAGACTATGTGTTAAAAAGTATAAAAAAAAAATAATAAAAAAAAATTTTTACCCGCGGACTATATGCTAGTGCGGATTATCTGCTAGTTATTCACAGTTGAAATCCTCAAAATCACAATTAAACAAACGAATGCAAACTGCCGATTCTGACGATCAAATATAAACATAAACAAAAGAATAAGACACAAAGAAAACATCGTATCCTATATCGTACCAGTAGCAAACCATGGAGCATAACGCAAAAGATCACCACTATTAGGATAGCACGTTGCTGAATATTCCTGTACTGTTATTTTTTAAATTATGTTCGCAAAATATCATCAAAGTTTTACTGCTGAGCAATACCAATGACAAACTTCGAGATACTCTTCCAAAAAATATATCTCCTAGTGCTAAATCACAATCACCCATAGTGCATTTCTAGTAGGAAAGTAAACCCACTCAATGACTCAACCATTCAACCGGGAATTCCGATAGAAAATATAAACATCAACTTTAAAGGTTTCTTTTAATGTATAATTTTTAAAATATGGTTTATTAATAACAAGTACTTCTTTTCTTTATACTATTTATTTTAATAGTGGAAGTGCTTTAATATTTTCATATAAAACTACGTAATACTGTTTTACTTGCTGTTTATTTTTCTCTCCTGCGGACAATCTGATGTTTAAAAAAAAATAATTTTTGAGATAAAACTTCACCTGCGGACTATACGATGGTGCGGACTATGCACACGAAATTACGGTAATCGCAAAATGGAAAATCTATTTTCTTCATGGTAGTGGATTAGTACGAATATATTTCTGAAGCGTTTCGCCAGTTTTTTATCCATGTTGCTATACTTTAGAACAGTACTGCACAATAAATAAAACCACGCCACGCCGCGACAACTACAACTGTTAACTGGTGTGAAGTAGATCCAAGGCTAAATGAATTAGCAGAGGAGCCACTCTAGACATAAACAACATTTAAAGCTAATTAAATGAATTAGAAAAATGGAAGCTAGAATAAGTAAATATACTGAAAGATAAATATGTATAAATGATGACCATAGAAGTTTTAATTTAATTTGTACTTTATTTGAAACAATAAATTCAACATAAGTTTTAATATAAATTGATAACAATAAGGTAATTTAAGTAGACAAGTATTTTATGAATATATAGGAAATTAACATAACAAACATACCAAATAAAGAAGGTGCTGGATGACAAAAAGAATGGATATACACAAGACTGAAGCTTGGTTATATTTGATGATAGAAAACTGTCTCATAAGTTGATTGCAAAAAAAAAAAAAAAAAAATGATTAATGAGCTTCCTTGAAAAGTTAATGTGGCTTGAGAGGAGACATGACATTTTTGACTGTCATTGTTGCAACATCAATACAAATTTACTCTCTATTAAACTTTTAAATCATATTTAATTTCCGCATCGAACTCATAAAAGATTAATATGAACTATAACTAATGATAAAAAGAAAAGATTTTATTTGAAAAAAATAAATAAATAAATAAACACCACTCATTATGGCGATATCTCATGTATATGTATGTATTTAATTTATTTCTGTATTGTTCATTGAAGTATATTTCATTGTAACTATTTCAACAAAGTAAATTTAAGCTTATGACCCTGAAATCCGCAAAATCATAAAATCTGCACAAGCATCCGGTCCCAAGCAGTGCGGATCTTAGGTGAACTACTGTACTAATTTTTTATTCCAATTTAGTAAATTATCAACATCTGTAAAAAAAATGGGCTGAGTTTTCAGTGACAACATCATTTAATCGCAAAATGGAAAATCTATTTTCTTCATGGTAATGGATTAGTATGAAAATATTTCTGTAGCGTTTTGCCAGTTTTTTATCCATGTTGCTATTCTTTAAAAAAGTACTTGTGCAATAAATCGCGCCACGCCACGCCACGCCAACTACAACCACTTACAACGCAATAACGAGGATGCTGTCACCAGTCAAATGAATTTTCAATCAGTTAATAATTTTGAATTTCCAATCAGTAAATTTTCAAACACCACTGAAAAACGAAATATATTTTAAAAAACACATACGAATATTTAGCAGTATTTTAAACTTATATGCGATGATATAATATAAAGTTTTACATTTTTATAATTATAAAAAATTGTTAAACATTTTTAAGCATTTTTAAATATTTTCAATATAAAAACTCATCTAAAGAATAAAATTACCCATACCTTCTATATTAATTTTGTTTGTGTATCTTGATTCAAATCGGTTCTTATCTCTCTAGCTAGTGTGATATGAAACCCACCCAACGAACCAACCTCTATCTCTTTTGTTTTATCTTTTATCTTGTGGTATTACGTAGCATCTCTGCTTGTTACAGCTTCAATTATTCTCTTTTGAGGATTATTCAAATTCAAATCTTGAATTTAAAAAGATATAATCGATTTCTTGTAGAAGATAAAAGCATTCCACGAAGGACACTCTACAGGCGTAGAATGCAAGCTAGTAGTAGTAACATTGAGCCGACAGTTGAAATGCCAATCCATTCTTCTCCCAGGTATGTTTCATTCATTTAACTTTTGTAAAAAACTTTTATTTGGATGTTACATTGTTGGCTGGCTGTCTGAATCCAATCTTGTAATAATTTTTTAACACACTTTATAGATCTTTTTTTTCTTAATTTTCCACAATTGTTTATTATCCACGCCTACTTTTTATGACTGTTGGTTTTTATCAGTTTTATTTATATATACTTTTATTTATTTATGCAGGATAACGACTGATTCTTCTGAAGAAAGTTCTACCAGTTATGAATCTGATGAATGCCCGAATATTGAAGATATGAGTGATGTAGAAGCAGAAGGTGATGAAGCATGAAGTCATTTTCATCAGAAATGCTTGAGAATGAAATAGATGATCCAGTGAACATTGAAAATAATTTTGATGTGGAAGAACCCTTTTCCCCATTATATAAATCAGCAGATGTTACAAATTTGGAGGCATTCTTATGTATTTCAGCTTTTTGCATACGATTTCATTTATCTGGAACATGTACTGATGAATTATTATGATTGTTAAAAATTTTGCTTCCCGCATGCAACACACCTGGGTCAAAGTATCTTTTAAATCAATCAGTGAAATCATCTTTGAGTTGTAACACCTTATACAAAATCCACTTATATTGTGACATTTGTAGTTCTTATCTCACAGAAATGGGAAATAACATAAAAGAAATAGTTTGCTCTGTTTGCAATGAAAATAAATTAACATCTTATCTTATTGATAGCGGGAATTTTTTTATTTACATTCCTTTGGAAGAGCAAATCAGAAAAAAACTGGAGAAAGAAGATCTTTCTGCTAAGATTACAGATTATTGTAAGAGCAGGGACACAGGTATACATAAACATATAATTAGTCGTGAAAATTATTCATTACTTGACACTCAAGATAACATATCAATTCAATTTAATGTTGACGGCATTCCTATGTATCATAAAGCAAATTATGATCTTTGACCCATACATTGTATGATAAATGAATTGCCCCCCAATGTAAGGAAAGAAAATATGATGTACAGTTTATGGTTTGGCTAAAAAAAAAACTGCCTTTAAGACTTATCTAAAACCTTTCATTAATGAGCTTAATGTCAACCTTTCATTAATGAGCTTAATGTCCTATCTGAAAACCCCCTTTAGGTATTCAGGGGGTGTCACGAACCCCGGGCCCGAGTGATCTTTCTCTTTTTTCTTTCACTTTTGGGTTGGTTACCTTTTTTTTTTTTCATTGCCAATAAGTTCTTGGTCTGTTTGTCTTTTGTTTTATTCTTCTAAAAAAAAAAAATAATAATAATAATAAAAAAAGTCATAAAATTTGAAAATCACAAAAATATGTAAACACTAACAAAGTTCTACTTGTTTTTGTTTACTATTTTTTTGTTTTGTATTCTGACTTACCTGTTCTTTTTGTTTCTGTGTTGCTTGTTTACAAAAAAAAAACTGTAAAAAAAAATTAAAAATAATAAAACGAAAAAAAAAAAAGTACATTAACTATTAATACATTAACCAAGTCTTGCCTGGTGAAGGTGTGGCGCTGGCTATCGGGGCAAAGATTTTGGTGGTAGTCTAGCGTTGGGATCACACTGGGAGACTGGTGCCCTTGGTGAAGGTGAGACAACGGTGACTACTCTAACGAGAAACATCAGATTACCACGACTACCACATGTGGGACCTGAACTGGGTTGGCGGCCTGGTAGCTGGTGAGAGGTTATGGGTGTCCCCGAGAGGATTCTTAAAAACCCTTTGCGTTTGTGTGATGGAAGAAACACTCACCCCCTTCCCTTTCTCTCTTATTATGGCTACAACTATGGGTATTTCGATTAATGTTTCTGGCTCGGGCCAAGGTAGTAAAAATTCAAAGGCGAAAACTTGGGCGGATAGAAAGGAAGAATTTTCTTCCACTCTGAATGAGAGCAATGTCTTTATGACCTCAGAAGCTAGATTTTTTGAGATAAAAAGAAAAGAGGGGGATTTCCTATGAACATCTCCTTTCCTTATACAGAAAGCATATCAGTCTATAATGGGTGATCCAAAGTCTATAAAAAACTGAGATCGGGTGAACTATTAATTGAAGTCGAAAATGACAAACAAGCAAACAGTTTAACCTCTTCACTACGATTCCGCCCGATCCCGGCTTTGTAGGTTAGCTACTGACACGGCCGGAATAAGGTGGATGGCAGAAAAATAGGGGTGTTGTGAAGTTCAGATGGGGGTCATTCTGTCGCGAAAGGAAGGTCTTTGATGAGCCGATCGCTTTGTCCGAATGACATTGATGAAAAGCTTGCTTATCATTTGTGTGTACACCAATTTAAGATACTGGGTGAACACGATATGATATTCTTTTCTAAATGAAGTGGTTTTTCTCTTTTGAGTTCTTGAAAACAACTGCAAGTTAAAATTTTACTATACTTTTATTTAAGTAATATATTACATAAATCTGTTTTAAAATGAGAAAAGTGGTACCTGTCTGTTTATCAAATAAACTACAATATTTTTTTAAATGATTTTATTTTATTTTTTCATAAAAATGTACAGCACGATTTTTTATAAAAAATAATGTAAATTTCTAATTTATGGAAAAGTGAAAATTCTCAGTTTAGATGAATAAAAATAAATATTTCAAATAATAAGTATTGGGGGAGTGCAAAAGTTCATGCGGAGTTTGTGAGTAAATGTCACACAGTGAGTAGGCAAACAAAGTTCTTTATTCAATGAATGATATATTCTCCTTCATTTTTTATAATCTGTTTCCAACGTTCTGGCAGCATACAGATACCCCGATCATAAAAACTGCGCGGTTTAGATTCGAAGAACGAAGACACGATGTTTTTTAAGGCATTCAAAGAGTCAAGTTTTTTTCCATTTAAATGATTTTGCAATGACTGGAACAAGTGATAATTAGATGGTGCGATATCAGGAGTATACAATGGATGAGTTAGGACATCCCATTTCAGGTTGTTCAGTTTGCGCAGCGTCTGTCTCGAAATGTGTGGTCTGGCATGTTCGTGATTTGACAAAATTGGACGTTTCTGTTTGATTTCTCCATTCAGATTAGTTAACTGGAGACAGTACTTGTCCAAATCAATCATTTGGATAGCGGGGAGAAACTCAAAATAAATTATGCCCTTGCAATCCCACCAAACACAGAGCATCACCTTCATCAGGTGCAAATTGCCCTTTGCCATTGCGTCACCATGCTCACCTGCCTGTTTCCATGTGCGTTTGCGCTGAACATTGTTGTACAGGACCCATTTCTCATCGCCCGTCACTAATCGATCCAAAAATGGCTCGATTTTTAGCCACCCGAGTACAGAAACTGCAGCAGAAATTCACTCAATTTTGTTCCTCTCGGTCAGCAAATGGGGCACCCATATATCAAGCTTCAAATCGAATCCCATGTTTTACACCAAAAAGCGGTTGATCGGTCAATGTTAAATGCTGTAGCAACTTCCTTTGTTGAAATTCGTGGAGTATTCTGAACTAAAGTATGCACAACATCGTCATCAATGTCTGAAGGTCAACCTAAGTGTGGCTCGTCTTCAAGGTTAAATTCTCCACAGCGAAATTTCGCAAACCATTTTTCCACAGTTCGTTTAGCTGGTGCTTGATCTTGATAAACCTCTTGAATGATTTTTACGGCTGCTGCAACGTTTATTCCCTTCAGAAACTCGTAAAGCATAACATGCTATAAATGCACTTAATCGACACTCATTTTGAAAGTAATCTTTCTCGAAGCAGTTTGTATCTACACAAATTATTTTGTTTGAAATGAAAGCTGCACACGTCACCTTTCCAACGATCTGTCTTACGTAGATGGCAGTATTAATGACAACACTTTACACCGCTTCTAACGCCATCTATTGCACCTCTGCACGAACTTTTGCACTCACCCAATATTTATATGTCTGTATGTGTGTCTGTCGGCACTCTGGTGCTCACACAACCGATCGCAGAGCTACAAAATTTTGCGTATGGGTACCTGAGATCCTGTAGGTGTGCACCTCACCAATATTATTTTGAATCTGAAATTTTTTTTATTAATTTTTTTAGTTTTAAATATTGGCTTCTATTTCTCATTTTTCATAAATTTATTCTTCCATTGAAATCGTCTGCGTATCTTAGCAACAGTTATTATGCTATTTTTTTTTATTGAATACATTCATTTGACGGCAGAATCTTTTTTCCCTTTTCTTTAAATTTATTATATTCATTGAAAATCAAATGATAATGCAGTAGAAAAAATTAAAAAACGTATTTGTAACAGAATTATTTTTATGCCTAATTATTATAGTAAAGCAACTTTTTGAAAAATCTTTTATTATTATTATTTATGGTATTTATCGGGGAAAAAATGGTAGTATATAGTAGAAAATATTACAGTAATTAATACAATACTGATCCAAAAAGTTCACTACTGGAGCGATGGCCCATCCAGTCAATTTAAAAATAGATTTACATTGGGAAATCTTGTCCACCACGAGTCTGATTTTGGTTGTTCAGCAGACTGGTCATTTTTCAAAACGTCACATGGAAAAGGCCCTGCTGATGAAGTAGGAGCAGAATTGAAACCATACGTGAATTCAAGGATTTTGCAAAACAAAGTCGTTATAAATGATGCTGCTGTGTTTTATAAAGTGGCAAAAAATCATAGCAAAAAAATTAATGCATTATTTTCCTCAGAAAAAAGAAAATCATCAACAGGAGCAACTTAAAAGCAGATGGACAATGATGGAGAAATCTGTGTCTCGAATGCTGCACTACGCAGAGCCTTTCGGTGAAAATAAGTTGAAAATATTTACAAATTCACCTTTTTCATTAACAGCAGAAGAAAAATACAACATTCATCAAATTCACCAGGTTTATCCTGAAACGTCAGATGAAAAGACACGCTATAATGTGCAACAGAATGCCAAATGTAATAACACAGTTTCAGTAGGAAATTTTGTTGTGGTTGAAATTAAAAGTGAACGCAATAAAAACAGATTATTTGTAGGACAAATAACTGTAATTGAAAGTGATAATAATCGAAGTTATGTTTTTGAGAAAATGTAACAATTTAGGGGCTACATTCACTTTCCCTGACAAAAGACAGGGGCTGGATTTGTCGCTTGCAAATTATAAAAGTCTTACCAGAACCTGTATTTGATGAGAACAGATTTAATTACAAACTCTCACAATGTATTGGAAATATTTATAAATAAATATATTCATTACAGATTTGCATTTAAATTAGTTAATTTTATTATTTTAAAAATATTTTGCATGTTTTGAATTAGATGACCATTATGTCTCCGCCACAACAGTCCCCTCCGCAACATGAACACATTGTTTAAAAAAATTATATCCAAGTAAGTTCTGTTTCAAATGTTACAAATATTATGTTTCTAAGCAGCCAAATACTTACTTTTCTAAATAAAAAATGTTTCACAAATCTGACTTTAGAGGTAGAGCAGAAATTCTTAGCTAAAAAAAGCAACTTTAGAAAGATAAGTTTTCCTGTCCCCTCCGCAACAGTTTGTTTTTATTTTATGTTAAATTAATTTATATAAAGCTCACTGGTATATTGCCAATATCCAAGCTTATGATAATAATTTCAAAAACATTTTAAATGTTTTCAATATTCATTAAATTGTTTCAATTGGGCAGAAACACATGTAAAAAATGTCCCCTCCGAAACAACCCAATTACCATGGAATGACCCTTAAGTGTTTCAAATTTTAATAAGTAACCATTTTACAATGAATTCCAGTTAATTCGTATTACTTATTTCGAAGACTTATAGTTTTAGTATGGCCTTTTAAAACAGACCTAACAGAAAAACACCATTAACCTAAAATACAGTTTGGACTTGAATCAAAATCACAGTAACAAATAAATGATAATAAAACATTTCAGAATTTTTTAGTGTAATTTTATAAAAAATTTTTATGAACTATAGATTAATTCCTGTAACCTCATAAAAAGAATGTATATTATATATTTCTCTTATTAGGTGAATAAAAATTAATGAATATACAACGCTATTTTATATTCTTAAGTTTACTTTTGTTTTTAAACAACTAAGGATATGCATTATTAGTATAAGGGACTTCATAATATTTATATATATATAAACACATTCAGAAGTCCACTTTAAATTTCAAGCATAGTAAATTTTTAATATTAAATAAAAGCAGAGTATTGTAGATCTTAGATATACAGATACATGTTCGTACCCTGGGGGGGGGGGGCACATATCCTTGGCGTTATCGGCAGATTGTTTGAAAGTTGGGGTGTTGCGAATTGAAAGAGATAAGGATTGTCTTGTATCCAGGGAAATTTCTTTGATCTGACCGCTTTATTCCAAGAACAGTGAGGAAATACTGCCTATGGGTTTATAAATACTTCTCATACAAACACTTTGAATGACTTTTTTTCCAGAGAAAAATTTCTTTTTTCGTTTTATTTGAGAGAACTACAACTTCAGCATTACTAGTTAACATTTTACGCTAAGAGTTGTATTTTTTACTTGAATTCATTTCAGTATGAGTAAAAGAAAAAGAAATTTAACCAAATTAGAAATAAATGAGATATTATTTGCATCAGATGATAGTGAAAGTGATTTGTCAAGTGAAGATGATGGATGGAAAGAAGCTAATGGAAATTGCTCCTTCGTTCCCGATCTAGGTTCTGAAGAAGAAATTTTTGAAGACGAAATTGAAAAAAAAGGAAGATGAATACTTTTTGAAAAATGAGGTACCTGTGAATGATAACTACGAATTATATGCAGAAGAAAATGTAAATGAAACAAATACTAATGAAAATAAAGAGAATGAAAAGAACTGTGACATTGATACATTTAAATGGTCGGATACTATCCAGAATGAATTAATTACTGACAAATCAGAAAGGGCTTCTGTAGGTCCAAATTGTGATTTACCTGTAGGATCCAATCCTGAAAATTATTTAAAGTTGCTATTTACAGATGAAATGTGCGAAATTATCATGAAAAATACAAATTATTATGCTGATTATACAAAGGAACTCATGAAAGACATTTATGAGCCAGTTGGGACCAAGCAATGGAAATGGACTCCTATAGAACATATTCAGGAGTTATGGAACTTTTTTTCCCATTATTCTTATTATGGGCATTTCAAAACTACTGAGATTGAGTGATTATTGATCTTCCAATAGCATGTTAGGAAACAAAAAAGTTAAAGAAATTATGGCAAGGGACAGATTCCTCTTAATTTATAAATTTTATCATCTTTCTGATCGAAGAAATTAATTTCCACAAAATCACGAAAAATACTACATGATGCAAAAAGTTGACCCCTTTATGAATGATCTTAGAGAAAACTTCAAAAAGAAATTTTTGTCCATTGATGAAGCAATGGTAAAATATAAGGGCCGATTAGGAATTGTTCAGTATATGCCAAAAAAACCAGTAAAACGAGGCATAAAAGTTTGGATGATGTGTACATCATTCCTTGGATACCTATATGATTTTGAAATATATTGCGGAAAAAAAGACCAAATACGACGCTCTAATCATGGTCTTGGTTATGATGTTGTGATGCATCTATCAAAATCTCTTCAGAATGGTCACTGTTTATATTTCGATATACAGTTTTGTTCTTAATTTTACCTGTAACATTAATTTCCCCTATTAACATTAATTTCCTCTTTCAATTCATGATTACTGAATGAAATCAATTTATTTACTTTTGTTTTGACAATAGGGATGTTTAATTCTTTAGCTAAATGATAACTCAAAACATTACATTGTACTCCTGTATCTAATTTAACTTTTAAGGATTTATTACGGATATTTACTGTTTCATACCAATCATTCTCTACAGAATTAACATCACAATTTAAGTGAATAGCATCTAAATACATTTTTGATTCATTGTCAGCTACAGAGTCATTACTAGCACTATGGTTAAAATTTCTGTTCTCAAAATCATCAATAATATTAATATTTTTAGATTTACAAAAATTATAGAAATGACCTACCTTGTGACATTTCCGACATCTTTTATTATATGCAGGACACAATTTAGCACCATGTTTCTTACCACATCGCTGACAATCAAAACTTTCGTTTTTAAATCTACCCCTGTTGCTAGATGAGCCGGACTATTTAAACTTTTCCGCACTCTTTTTATACTTTACTTGGTCAATACAATCTACTTCTGGTTTCGGGTGCTTGAAGTTGTTTTGAAGCTTGTTCAGAAATTCTGCAAATTTGAATAGCCTTTGCTAATGTTAAATCTTCTTCTGCCAACAGCTTTTCACGAACACTATCGTTTTTAATTCCATATACTATTTTGTCTCGGAGAAGCCCATCCGATAAATCTCCAAAGTTACAACCTAGAATTTTCATTTTTATTTCTGTTAGGAATTCATCGAATGTTTCTGTTCCTTGTTTCAAACGAAAGAAATTCCATCTGGTAAATGATTCATTCTTCTTCGGTGCAAAGTGATCTTTAAATTTTTGAAGAATAATATCTATATCTTTACCTTCTTCATCCGTTAATTTAAACGTGTTGAATATATTTATAGCTTCAGTTCCAATAGTAGTCATCAACACAGCCGCTTGTACTTCAGCTGGTTTCGCTTTCAAATTCGTAGCGATAGAATACCAGTTGAACTGTTGCTTGAAGTCTTTCCATACTTCTGACATATCAAACGGCTGAATTTTTAATGGTTCGGGCGGTTTTAAACCACTCATTCCAGTATCAGTCTGTGATGTTGTTTCCGTGTCAGGCATATTATGTTATAAAGGTTAATTTTTTTTCTGACACCATGTCGCGATGGCTACAGAACAGGCAGAGCTAGAGAGACAGGTGTTTATTACATGACAACAAGGAATACACATAACTTTACATTAAGTCGTGAGCAGTTAACAGGCAGGACTAGCACATGCGCAAATAACGATGCACACAAGAGCAGATGCATGGAGGCAATAGTTGCTCGCTACAGCCTATATTAGGTCGAGATTGGATTAAATCTCTTGAAATTAAATGGAATGATTTAAAGGAATTATAAGTTGTAACTGAAGCTCCTAATTCAAAATTACTCAAAATTATAAATGAATTTAAAGACATTCTCAGAAAAATCTGCACGTTTTACTGCTGAAATTACACTTAAAGATAATGCAACTGCTATATTTAAAAAAGCACGCCCAGTACCCTATACCCAGTACCACTAGTGGAAAAAGAGCTTGAACGTTTAGAAAAAGAAGGTGTTCTTAAAAGAGTTGAGTATTAAGATTATGCTACACCGATAGTACCAGTTCAAAAATCAGATGGGAAAATGCGAATTTTTGCTGATTATTCCCAAACCTTAAACCCACAGATTCAAGTATCCCAGTATCCTGTTCCCAGAATTGAAAATTTATTTTCAAAATTATCTAAAGGGAAGATATTTGCAAAACTGGACATAAGAACTGCATATTTAAATATACCAGTAACGGAGTCCACATCTAAGTTACTAACGTTAAATACACATAAGGGTTTATTTCAGCCTCTTAGGCTTATGTATGGTATTAGTGCTGCACCAGCAGTTTGGCAAAAGTACATTGATAAAGTTTTACATATGGCAGTTCAAGAAGATGACATCTGTATATTTTTTTATGACATTCTCATACCAGCAGAAAGTAAAGAACAACTACTAAAAAAACTAAGAAAAGTTTTTCAACTATTACAAGAAAATGGGTTGCATTTAAACCTGAGCAAGTGCAAATTTTTGGTTAAAGAAGTAGATTACCTACGCTATATAGTTTCAGCACAGGGAATCGAAAAGTTTCAGTCAAAGCTGAAAGCAAATTTCTGATGTTCCAACTTCTCGTAATATTAAAGAACTTAAATCCTTTTTAGGCATGGTTACATTTTATGCTAAATTTTTTCCACATCTAGCTTCTGTTGCAGCACCTCTTTACAAGAAAGACTTCAAGATTTAATTGGTCAGAAGAAAGTGACAGAAGTTTTACTGAAATTAAGGCTGAAATTACATCAGACAGAATCCTTACACACTATGATCCTGAAAAACCAGTAATCTTAGCAGTGGATGCTGGACCTTCAAGACTGGGAGCTGTAATCTCACATAGCTTTGAAAATGGTTTAGAACGACCAATCGCTTTTGCTTCGCGTACATTAAATTCCAGTGAAAAGAACTATAGCCAAATTGATAAAGAAGCATAGGTGTTGAAAAATTTCATTTTTATTTGATCGTTCGTAAATTCACATTGTATATGGATCATCAACCTTTACTCCACATTTTCGGAAAGAAATCGAAACTTCCAGGACTGTGTGCAAGGGCAATACTCCTTTTACATTATGCATTATTTTTACAAAACTTCCAATTCAACATCCGTTACAGGAGGTCCGAAGAACAGGGAAATGCAGATTGCCTCTCACGTTTGCCAATTTTTAGTGAACAGTTGATGTCTATTGATAGTGTACAACCCAAATTAAAAAAAAATAGAATGCTTGTCACTTTTCAAAATTAAGTTTAATCTAGCAAAAAATAAGTACAAAATAGACATTTAAATGAATGTGTAACCTTTCTCAGGCTTTAAAGTATACATAGCATTTGATATACACTTAATTCAAATTAATACTAAACTGAATTATCAAAAAGCTTACAGTGATGATGGTTTATATAGAGTCAAAATATTAGAATATTAAAACAAAAATAATAAATAAATAAAATTACAAAGAAATTTATTTTAATACTTTGTCGCGTCACCTTTTGCTAGAATCACAGCTCTGATCCTTTCAGGCATGGATTCCACCAACCATTCATTGTTACTGATACTGTTCCATGCACTCTTTAGGGCAGCAGTGAGTTCAATTTTGTTGGTGGGAACTAGGTCCTGAACTTTTTCTTTAGATGATGCTGATAACTATCAAATGTCCTCGCATACAAAATTTTTGTTAATTTTCATACATATTTATATGTTTATTTTTCAAGAAGTAACTTTAACTTACCTTTTCAAATTAATATATTTACTTAATTTATCTCAGTTGAAATTCCTTTTACCGGTTTATTATGCATCACGTATTAACGATCGATGTTGCCACTTTGAATCTGCATAATTTTTCTATTTTTGCTGTTGCCACTGCTGTTGAAATAATTATTATAAATTATATTTTGGCTTTGACCGTTGAGTGGCAATAGCGATGTTTGATTATATGCAGATTTGATATTTCTAGTTAGTATAAAAGATCGCGGCTAATGTGTAACGTTGCAGTTATCAGCCAGCTATCAACTAGCTATGGAGTTTTAAATAGCTATGTAGTTTTTAGGCAATTGAGCAGCTTTAAGCTGTTGATAAGCTAAGCACTTAAAGCATGTGTGCTTTTAGCATCTGACAGCTGGATAATTTTTTTATGGCTGTTGCATTTAAACCTTGATGGCTGCCATTGTTGTTGTTAAATTTTATAGTTGTTAAGTTTTTTAAAGATGAGTTTAATCTCGTAATTTTTCGTCATCCGCGGATGTTGAAATCTTAAAAAATAAATTTGATAAATTGATAAGTGAAATGTTGTTGTTAAGTTTTGAGTTTAAATAATGTTGTATTTGTTTTTCGGTTTTTGAACCATAATGTTAAGTTTTAACAATTTAAATTGATATCTTCTAAAATTGAATCATCAAAATTAATGTTGATAGTGCTTCTGCAATGATCTTCAATATTCAGTGATATATTTCTTGTTTCTTTTCTCGTTGGTCAACGTGGCGACCACGGGATGCTGTATCTCTGTTAATTCATTTAGTGTCAACAACATTTATTGTGTTAAACCTCATATTGTACTGCAAGTATGTTCCTACTGAGTTTATGTTACACACCTAAAAGGTAACTTTAATCTTGTCATATTCTTAAAATGTTTACTGCTATATATTTATGCCTAATTAAATAAAATCTGTTCTTGTTCAAATTTTTGTATTCAATGAGTCATAACATTTCACACTGGTCAAGTCAATTTTGTTGAAACCCTCAAACTTAAAAATTTAAATACAGTTTTCCACTGTTGTTGTCTGCTTAAATAAGATTTTTGAAAGACTGACCTTTTGGTCTTTATCAGATGCCACAAATTCTCGATTGGATTTAGATCCGGAGAGTTACTTGGCCAGTTTAATACCGAAATCCCTCTTTCTGTTAGCCATTTAAGAGTCAATTTCGAAGTATGACACGAAGCGGAATCTTGTTGAAAGATTAACACGTCTTTGCATAAATCCTCAGAGGAGGATATCATGTAGTGCTCCAGTATATCTTGATACACTGCGGAATTTACACGTTATTTTAAAATACATAATTGTCCTTTTCCAGAAGCACTCATGCATCCCCATACCATGTTGGATGTTTTGACAGAATGCCTTATACAATATTTTTCAAAAGTTTCACCTTTTTAAACGCCAAACCCGAACACCTCCTTCGTCAACAGATATTTGAAATAACAATTCATCACTGAATAAAACACTTTCTCAGTCTTGTTGCCCTCAGAAGAGCTTCTCTTTGCACCAGAGGGTCGTGCACGTCTCTGTTTTATGTTCAGTTTTGGCTTTACTTTGGAGACCCGCGATTGAATCTCCAATTTATGTAATCACCTAAGCGTGGTTGACTTTGACGGCAACTCTAGATTTTTTCCAACAATTATTGTAATAAGAAACACCTGATAAATGCATAATAAAACAGCTAGAAATTCAAATGTATATGTATATATAGAGAGAGATGTAGATGAAAAAGAAATAATATTGAACGGAACAATAATATATGCAAAGAAAATAATTATATACATAATCTATGAGTAAATATATATACAGTTCCGGCAAAAAAAACTCTTTACATTTCAGCGGCGAGAAAAAAACTTTACATGTTCAATTGTCTTTCCTGCCATAATGTGTCGAACCCGAGTGATTACAGTGTTGATAGGATAGGGAGAGGTGTGATCGACAACACCACATATCATCACTGGGGTTGGACACATTTTTATGGCGGGAACACCAATTGACATGTAAAGTTATTTTGGCGCTCAACTGTAAAGATTTCTTTTTGCCGGCACTGTATATATATATATATATATATATACATATTAATCAGCAAGGTTACAGTTAAGAAACATTAACATTTCTACTGTTTGATTTTAAGTGAGTTCTTCTATCACTTATAATTAAACCTGCTTTTAAATAAACTCTCTCACAGGGCACAGAGGTTGCAACTATATTGTAATTTTTTCTAAAGAGTGTGGATAAATTGGGATATATGTGTTGGTGTTTTTTCCACCAATCAAGAGGACAATTGCTTTTTTTTTTTTTTTCTGGGAATTTAAACGCGGCAAAATGTCATCACTCCAATATACATAGACTTCTTTTATGGCTTTTGCTAAAGGAGTGGAAGTTGGTTTTACAACTGAAATCATTTTATCGAAAATGTTCCAAGGATTTAATTCCTCATCCAATGTGTGTGTTATTCCAGTCGATGTTTCTCCTGCGTTGCCATGATCACTTTTTTTTTTTTTCAATTAAGTTTGCCACCATGCCCTATACTTTTTTTTTTATTGAGTCAAGAGAATTTTTTTACTTTGAACACAGGACCCTTGTATCTAGGGTCTAAAAATGTGCATATAGCAAATATGGAACTTTTCTTGACATTTTTGAAACGTTCTGATAAGCCCTCTCTCAAACACTCTATAACGGAACAAACAGCTAAACAAAATTCATTTTGTTTCAACCTTTTACGTGTTTCTTTAAGGCATTGTGTTACTACAATAACTGAGCGTCCAGTCAAGTAAGTCTCACTGCTCATACTGTTTGTCATTTCGTCAAAAAGCTTTAATACTTCGCAAAGTTGTTTGCAAGCCTGTCTTTCCTCATTACAAATTATTGGTAAATCTTTATCTAAGAGAGCGATAGTGGATTTTACTGCTTCTTCGAGTTCAACAAAACGTTGAAGTATATGAAATGTAGAATTCCACCGAGTAGCAACATCCTGGGTGAGCCGCTTAGGTTGGGATACTCCGTCTGAAGTTTTGTATTTCAGAAGCTTTTCTTTTGCTATTGAACTTCTCTTAAAGTGAGCAACAATTTGATTTTTTTCTATTGTTTGCCACATAGGATATAAGGCATCCTTTACAATTAAATTGAGCATGAGCATAGCACCCGTAATGCTTTCATTATAAGTGTTCCTCAAAAGCATTAGTAATATTTCTCACGTTATCTGATACAGCAAAGTTCACTTTATCCAGAATATCCCACTCTTTCAAACATTTTTAATGGTGTTATCTAAATGAATGTCTGTGTGGCTTCATAGAAGGTTGCAGCATTTTAGTACTACTGATTTTAATTTAAAATCATCTGTTATGTAAAGAGCTATGATTGCTATGTAACCGTCCGAAACAGACAATGTCCAGTAGCCCGAAATAATGCTTTCTTTCATTTCTGAAAAATTTTCATGATAAAGTGCTGGAATCATGTTGTTGCTTATTGTTTTCCTGCTTGGAAGTTCATAATCGGGAACCCATTTAATTAGTTTTTTTAAATCCCGTGTCTTCAATGATACTGCACGGCTGAAAGTCTTCGATAAATAAATCTAATATGTCTATCAATTTTTTCTTCTGGTTTGGAGTCATTTTTTTTTTTCCGTTGTAAAAGCCGAGTACTTTCTGGAACTAATAGCCACATGTTTTTATTTGATGTGATTTTTCAAATTAGTAATGGTAGATTTATAAGATATCAATATTTTGCTAATATTACATATTGCATTACAATTTTCACATTTCGTGAAAAAATTATAAATATCACTTGGCTTTCTAGAAGCCATTTACGCATAAAAATAACTAATAAAATATGAACTGTAATTATAAAAAAGCACTATTATTAATAATATATAATAAATGCGTACTTGCCAACCAATTTTTTTAAAAAAAGGGAAGATTTTTGTTCAAAAACCAGAAGATTTCATTAAAAAAAGGAAGATTTTTTTTTCTTTTTTCTTTTCTATTTGACGTAATAAACAATACAGTTTTACAATTTTAATATTGAGAAGTCTATAAAAACGTTTTACAATAGATTGATTATACTAAATATATAAAAGTTTTAAATGAGGTTATTCCTCTTCAACATATAAATATCTACAAAACAGAATCTGTAAGAAATTTATTTAACAATAGACAAAAAAACATAGTTAAGTTAAAGTATAACTAATTTTTTAAATAAATAGAATATGATTTTTGTGGATGTACATTAATCATACATATAAAAAAAAAAAAGTAGTAGTAGCTAATTATCAGTTTCAAACATGCATAAAACCAACTAAGTATTAATTTTCTTAAATTGATTTGGAAAAAATTTTTCTACCTGAAAAAATTAGTCTTAATTTTTTTCCCCCCATGTTTACACATTTGGTATAAATATGACATACAAATATTTAATTTAATTGAGGAAAAATAAACAGATTTGTTAAATTCAACAATAAAGATCTAAAAATAATTACATACGTGAAAGATATTGAGCACTTCCATTGCTTTATTGTTTCTAGTTGATTACAATCCGGGGAAAGGGGGGTATGTGTGTGTTGGGGGGGGGGGGGGGATACAAGAATAATTACAGAGTAAGAAACATTAAACTCTTTCATCTCTACTTCTAGAATCTAACGAAAGAAGTTTAAAATTAATAGTATCATTTATGTTGCAGATGGATAATGATTAAGAAACAAAAGACTGTGACCAGTGTCAAGTTTTTCCACCACATAAGTAACGTTTCTGATGAGGACAGGGTACCCGGTTTCGAAAGATCTCAAACGGCACAACGAAGTAAAGCTAGGTTTTCTATCTTAATATTTTGTTATTATTATACTTCGTTTTTTCCTTTTTATTTAAATTTTTTCAATAGCTTTTGGCATTAACTCTTTCCTTACCATAGCTCCAATTCAGCTATGACTCTAAAATACCAAAACGCCCGGAAAATTTTTTCCCTTTTCTCCTCGACTCAGATGTCAAAGCGAAAGTAATCAATCTTTGAATGGGAGGGAAGGAATCAATATAGTATTAGTATTTTCCCTGGAGTGGATCTAGAGGGAAATTTTTCCATAGAATTGCACCTAGCAGGGAAAAAAAAGAAAAAATCTTGAAAGAGATTAAAAATCCATTGCAATTGTAAATAGTTAACTTCTTGTTCGTATTGTGAAGCAGATTCTAAGAGAATGTTCAGTTTTGTTTGCAATAATCGTCTACATAGAAAATACTATATGAAAATACAAAAGAGTGAATAGGATTTATAATGATAAAAGCATATTTCAGTGAAACATGAAAATGTTTGAAACTGAGATTATTAAAAATTTTAGTTTGAGTATTGAGGGTACAATTCTAAACATACTTTTGAATAGGAAAATAAGAATACAAAACTTAATAATAATAAAAGAATTTTTTCGGGTGATTCAAAATAAATCATTCTGAGGGTATTAAAAGCAACACTTTATAGAAGAAAGATATATATATATATAGAAAACTACTGAATTGAATTAATATATATAAAAGTTTAAAGACTAGAAAACCAACGGAAGAATTACAAACCAATGCGCAAAAATGAAGCCAAAAGGAGATGCAAAACTTTAATATAGGAATAAATAAACAAATTCCTATATTAAAGTATATATTTATTATTTATTCAGTAAAGTTTATACTTTCAGTTCCTAAAAGTATATTATTTATTCCTATATATATATATATATATATATATATATATATATATATTTAAAATAATTAATTTTAAGTAAAAGTATTTTATGAAAATAATAGTAAATAAACAAATACTTTCAAATCTCTGAAATCTCTCTCTCTCTCTTTTATTTTATTTATTTATTTTTCTTAATTTTCACGTAATAAATTGCTTCAAAAATAGCTGATCTCTTACTTGTTAATGAAAAAAATCAGATATATTCTATGAATACTATTGCTATATTGGAGAAAAATTATCATCAGAAACTCATACAATCATTATAAATATATATATATCGTTTCACTTTATTTGTGTGAAATTATATTATTTTCACAGGAATTTTCTTGTGCTTTCGAAAATTATTTACTATGTAACGAGATCTAGGTGGTGTGGTGGTATTAGTGTTAAGACCAGTTGACTGTGCAAGGGTCCTAGGGCTGAAAGAGGAGAGCCCTCCATGGGGGAGGTACCTTTCTAAGGGATTCTAGTCAGCGTATACGCAAGTTTTGGGGAATACCACGGAAAACTCCGAATAGCTAGGCCAACGAGCATGAGCTAGAATTGAGCCCTGCACATCACGTCTACCAGCTATAAGAGAAGCTATCTCTAGTCCACTGAGTGGAAAATTAAATCTAAGAAACAACAAAATGCAGCACTAATGCAATTTAAACAATCGATTACAGAAATATATTTTACCATTTCATATTATACATTCCTTGCATTTCACATTAATTGTTATTATTTTTTTATTATGATAAAAAATAATAATAATAAAAAAATAATAATAATAATAATTTTTTTTTTCTTCAAAATATACTATTTTTGTAAGCAGTTAAATTATAATTTAAAAGTAATTAAATTTGGAGTTGTTATAATATATACATACATATATATATATTGCTCTCTATAGCTAAAAATATTTATATATATTTTTTTTTATTATTATTTTTCTAAATAACTTTTTCTTTTCTTTTAAAAAATTTTTTAGAAGGGAAAATTTATGGAAATATGCAAATTCTACATAAAAAAATATTTTATGAACAATTTTCGATTAATATGATTCAAACTAATTATCCAGATTCTGTACTTCAAATGCTAAACATAAAAAATTTAGAGCTATCATATCACGACATCATATTTTAAATTTATTGCAAGCTATAAATAACTAACTTTCTAATTAAAATAGATATATGATTTTGCTCTTGTTTTGAATAGTTTTCAAATTTATGCGTATTCATAATTTATAATATATATATATATATATATATATATATATGAATGCACGCATGTAATCGGTGCTAGCATTCTTCTTCTTTCTAATGTGTTCATATATCTTCTTGTAAATATCACGAAAAGACTTATTTTTACTTATGCTCCACACACATGTGTATATATATTATAATTTTCATGTTTTTTTATTCATTTATATTTATCAAGTTTGAATTATTATCAGATTAGCTGAATTCCAAATAATATATTAAATTGATTTCTCTCACTACTAATCCTGTCTATTATTGAAAAGTAGGAAGCTGCGAAAAAAAAATGATGTCAGGAGAAAATTCAAATGACTTTCACTGTTATCTAGCACTTTTTAAAAATCTCACTTTTTTTTTACATTAAATGTGTAATAAATAAAAGCCATTAAAAGAAGTTTGTAAAGTGATTTATCAAAATATTTTGTACACGACCAATCGATGTACCTTTATTTTCATTCGTTATTTTTATTATCTTTACATTTTCATTAATCGTATTATATAATTGTCGGTAATGGATTTATAATCACTTATTTATAAAGTTACACCCTTTTCTTATAAGGTAAATTTTTAAAGACATGTCCAACTTAATAGTAATACTGCATTGTCACACTGCTTATATCATCACTTTCATTTCTTCATTATCTACATGCCACCTTAAATTATGTATTTAAATTTCATATTTCATTTTCATAGGTAGTTGCAATTTTACTTTTTACAATCACAATAGGTATTATCTTACACATTGTACTCCAAAGAATTTTTAAGCTGATAACATATAAAGTGAAATTCCTGAATGGTTGCTTTTGTTGAAACCTCAAGGATTAATCATGTCGGTCATAGAAAGAATTTTGAAGTGCACTGCGTAGGGGAACAAAGGGGGGAGGGGGGTACTTTAAAACAAATAGAGAATAAAACACTATATCTGTTTATTTATTTATTTATGTATTATATGATTTATTAATTTTGTTTCCTGCAAGATCTCTTTATTGTTCGAAATGATTGCCTTCTCGAAATTTACATGGAAGATATTTTATAGAATAAAATGGTGGGAAAGAAATATGAGGATAGTATTCCTTGTTAAAAAATATGATTGCATTCACATGCAGAGTGTATTAGAAAAATTACTTGATCAAAAGAATTTTTTATTGTTCCATGTAAATGTAATATCGTTGTATTTTTTTTTTTTTTTTTTTTGTACTCAAAGACAGACAAAATATAAGATACTAAATTGATAAACACACACACACACACACACACACATATATATATATATTCTATGCGTTTGCGTTCTATGTTGAATAAAAATTGTAAACAACAAAACATATATTAGAAAAAATATATATATATGAGGAAATAAAGACTTGTTTTACGAGTAACATTCGAAAAATGCTGATTCATTCCTACTTCTTTTAATGTTACAGAAAAACTCCGTTTTACACAGCCCCCCAGGGGGGTACCTTCTTCAGGTATTCAGGGGGAGTCACGCCCCCCGGGCCCGAGTGATCTTTTTTTCTCTTCTTTTTTTTTTTTTTTTTTTTAACCTTCTACCTTCTTTTCTTTTATTTCAGTTTAGTTTTATTTTATTTTATTTTATTTATATTTTTTTTTTTTTTTTTTTTTTTTTTTTTACTTATTATTATTATCTTTTTTTCCCCCCTAAGTTTTTGGATTTTTTCTTGCTTTTTTGTCCTTGTTTGTATTTTTGGTTTTTACTGCCAATAAGGTTTTGGTACTTGTTCGTGTTCATTGTTCTTGAAAAAAAAAAATAAAAAAAAAAAATAAAAAATTTGAAAAACTAAAAAAAAAAAATGAAACTACTTACCTTGTTTTACTCACCTTTTTGTTTTCTACTTACCTTATTTATTTTTACTCACCTTTAATTTTTGGTCTTGTTCTTGTTGGTTATACTAAAATTACTTAACTTCTAATACATTAACCAAGCTGAAAACGGTGTTGATGTGGCGCTGGTTATTGGGTTGGCGTTTTGGTGAGGGTCTCACGGTAGTCTAGCCTTGGGAGAACACTGGGAGACTGGTGCCCTTGGTGAAGGTGAGACAACGGTGACTACTCGAACGAGAAACACCGGACTAACACGACTACCACATGTGATTCCCAATCTGGGTCGACGGTCTGGTAGCTGGTGAGTGGTTATGGGTGTCCCAGGGAGCGATTCTGAAAACCCTTTGCTTTCTGTCCGTTCAAGAAATGGGCTGACTTGTGGGACTAAGGAAACCCTCGACCCTTTTTACTAATCTCAATATGGCGACAAACAAAGGAAATACGAATAATGCGTCTGGCTCGGGCCAAACTAGTGAAAATTCAAAGGCGAAAACTTGGGCGGACAGAATGGAAGAATTTTCTTCCACTCTGAATGAGAGCAATGTATTTATGACCTTGGAAGCTAGATTTTTTGTGATAAAAAGAAAAGAGGGTGATTTTCTAAGGACATCGCCTTTTCTTATACAGAAAGCATGTCAATCAATAATGGGCGATCCAAAGTCTATAAAAAAACTGAGATCGGGCGAACTTTTAATTGAAGTCGAAAATGCCAAACAAGCTAACAACTTAAAAAAATGTAATCAATTTGCTAATATTCCAGTCACTGTTGATGTCCATAGAACATTAAATACTTGCCGTGGTGTCATATCTGAACCTGACCTCCAGTTTATACCAGAAGCCGAAATTCTTGAAAACCTCAAAGAGCAAAAAGTTATCGGAGTAAAACGTATATCCATATTTCGCGACAATAAACCAATTCCAACTAAACACATTATCTTAACTATAAACTCCCCAAAACTCCTAACATCAATAAAAGCTGGGTATCTTGAATGCCCCGTCAGACAATACATACCAAATCCGTTACGCTGCTTCAACTGCCAACGTTTTGGCCATTCTAAAACATCCTGCCGTGGAAAACAGACATGTGCCCGTTGCAGTGCCATTGGTCATGACAGTCAAAATTGCGAAGCCACAGTATGTTGTGTAAATTGTAAAAAAGATCACCCGTCATATTCTAAGTCTTGTGAGAAATGGAAAATAGAAAAAGAGATTCAAACCATTAAAACAAAACAAAATATATCATACCCAGAAGCCAGAAAAATAGTAGAATCTAGAACACCCATCGTTGGTAAATCATATGCTGCTGTTACTTCCACCAAAAAAACTTGTAAAACAATAGCTACACAAACTGACTCTCTAATCAATACCAGCCCCCCAGCTGAAACTGTTTCACGTAATTCTACAAAAATACCCAATACTAGCTCTCCACTCGAAACTACAGTGAACAATTCCCAAAACTTACAAACCATACCAAATCAGTCTTCTAACTCTTCACAGTCCTCTTCATCAAAATCAAGAAATTTAAAGAAAATTCCACAAACTGCTAAAACCTTATTGTCTGGGAAAAGTCTTAACTCTGCCTCTCTAAAGCATTCTAATTCACCCTCTCGTCTCAATATCATCAAGAAAAAGAAACTAACAAAATTGCCCACTCCCACTACAAATAAAAATAATAAAGGAAATCTTCCAAAACAAGATGATATGATCTGCCTCCATCCTTCTGATGGAGAAGACGGTATGTCTACTGCATCAGAGGATAATGACGTGGATGTTATAATCTAAAAAAAAAAAATCATGACTAATTTCATCTCATGGAATTGCCGAGGTTTTATTAATAAACGAGATGAAATAAGAGAAATAATCTCTTATCATCGACCTGTATGCTTCGCTTTCCAAGAAACATACCTAAGACAAAACGATATTGTTAAAATCCGTGGCTATCAGTGTTTTAGAAAAGATTTTACACATTCTGATAGAGCTACAGGTGGTGTAGCCATTTTAATTTCTAATAATATTCCACATTCATGTATCACTTTAAATACCGATATCCAGGCTATTGCAGTTCAGATCCATATACACATACTTATCACTATCTGCACTGTCTATTTACCGCCAAATATGACCATTCGCCCAAGTGACCTAAATAGGCTTATTTCACAACTGCCGACACCTTTTTTAATTCTTGGTGATTTAAACGGGCACAGTCCACTTTGGGGTAGTCCCAATATTAATCCTCGTGGACAAAATATTGAAGACTTAATCACTGACAATAATTTATGTATTTTAAATAATGGTGACAATACCTACTTCAATGAACCTTCCAGAACTTTTCATGCAATAGACCTGGCCATCTGCTCTCCATCTTTGTATCCGTATTTCAATTTCTTTGTTAGTAACAACCTTTATAATAGTGACCATTTTCCTTTATTTTTATCTTTTTATAATTTTAATGATCATCATCCTACAAATCCACATTATATTTATTACAAGGCCAACTGGACTACTTTCACTATAAATGCAACCATCATGTACGAAATGACTGAGGGTGATATCAACAGAGCAATCACTGATGTCACAAAGTGTATTATAAATGCAGCTGAAATTAGTATTCCAAAATCCTCTGGATGTCTCAGTAAAAATTCAAAGCCATGGTGGAATGAAGAATGCAATAACGCAAAAAGACAGCAACAAAAAGCTTGGGGAATTTTTAGGAGGTATCCAACTACTGCTAATTATATCGCATTCAAAAAAGCAAGGGCAGCCGCACGAAGAATCCGCAGAAACTCCCAAAAAAATTCTTGGATTAAATATGTTTCCAGCATTACCTCCAATGTAAGCAGTAAAAAGCTTTGGCATCGTGTCAAGAGAGCAATGGGAATTCATTCTAATCAAAGTATTTCATTTTTAAAGGATAATGGCCAAACTATAACATCTATTAAAAATATTGCAAACACCATTGGTAGAACTTTATCTGACATATCCAGCTCTAATTCCTACTCTGAACCTTTTTTGTCATATAAAAATATTTCTGAACGATCATCAATCAACTTTCACTCCCGCTCTTCACCAGACTACAATAGACCTTTTACAGAAAATGAATTAAAAAATAGTTTGAAACATTGCCTTAACTCTGCTCCCGGACCCGATGGTGTTACCTACATTATGATTAAACATTTATCAAAACAGTCTCTTAAAAATCTTCTTCATCTTTACAATAGGATCTGGACTGAAAATATTTTCCCTGTTGCTTGGCACGATGCTATTGTTATTCCTTTTCCTAAACCAGGTAAAGATGCTACTGACCCAAAAAATTACAGGCCCATTGCTCTTACAAGCTGTCTATGTAAACTACTCGAAAAAATGGTAAATACTAGATTGGTTTTTATTCTTGAAAAAAATAATCTGATTTCTCCATGGCAAAGTGGTTTCCGACGAGGCCGTTCTACGGTTGACAATATTTTATTATTAGAGACAAATATCCGCAAAGCTAATGTGAGACGTAACCATTTGGTTGGTTGGTTGGTTGATTAACTTTTATTGGTGCAAGGTCCATATTTGGACATGCTGCGCCACACAAAAATGTAAAAAGATAAAAAGCAGCTTCTGGATGGGTTCACCCATCCAGATTGTCATTAAAAAACACAGTAAAAATAAGAAACAAAATACATACAAGATAAAATCAAAAATAATAAAAACAGTGTATACAATAACAAACAGACGTAAAATAGGATGAACATTGTAAACAATAAAATCAGATGTCAAAGTAAAAACCAGCCTCCTTCAAAAAATTTGTCAAGTGATAATGAGGATTTGCACCTAAAAGGCTTGTCAGATTGGGTGAAGATGAATTAAAATGATGTCGATAGAGATGACGAAGGCAAGGGCAGTCGGTGAGAATATGGCGAATGGTTAGTGCACTATAATGACATTTCGGACAATCAGGGTGTTGTTCCCCAAGCAATAAATATTTATGTGTTAGTCTTGAATGCCCGATTCTTAGTCTAGTAATAATGACATCACATTTTCTGGGGGTGAGTGTAGGCCAGATTAAAATTTCAGGTTTTATTTCTTGCAATTTGTTATTTGTTTGGTTATTCCACTCCCTTTGCCAAATATTTTTAAAATAGGTTTTAAGTGTGTGCTTCATGTCATCGTATGGAACAGGACAGTTTAAAAGAATAGAAGCCTGCCTTGCGGCTTTGTCTGCTGCTTCATTGCCTTTGATGCCAACATGACCAGGAACCCAGCAAAACAAGATGTTAAATCCCTTTTTCAGAAGGTCGTTGTAAGTTTTTAAAATTGAAGTGAAGGATGGATTACAAGAGGTAGATGAAAGAGAATCAAGAACACTCTTTGAGTCTGTATAAATAATGAATTTACGATTTGGATGAGATGAAATAAAATTAAGGGCAACCTCAATAGCTAAAAACTCTGCAGAGAAAATGGAAAAGGAGTTAGGCAGTTGATAGCTAAAAGTGGTGTTACCAATGACAACACCACAGCCGACTTTACTAGTGGTCTTTGATCCATCAGTAAAAATATCGACGTAGTCCTTATAATGGGAGCGATGAGATAAGTAAAGGGACTGAAAAATAGAAGCATCTGTGTTAGATTTGTCAAACCCATTGAATGGATGAAGACAAGAAATAACCTGGAAATTCCAAGGTGTCATGTTTAAAAAAGGCCGAGGACGAACTTTTGTATGAATATGAGAGGTACCCGCAAGAAAGTTCTTAATTCTAAGAGTGAAATGTGGGATGCAAGATGGGCGATTCACATAAAGATTATGATCGTTACTATTTAAAAGTGAATGAAGTGGATGATTAGGATGTGAGAGAATGCGAAAGTACAATTCACATGAAAGTCTTTGTCTGATGTCAGTGAGAGAAGGCTCCACACAGTCAGCATATAAACTAAAGACGGGAGTAGTACGGAAGGCTCCTGAACAAATTCTTAGTGCACTATGATGCGTTGTGTCAAGTCTCTTCAGGTAAGAGTCTGGTGCTGATCGATAAACATGGCAGACATAATCAATTTTAGACCGAATAGCAGCTCTATATATTTTCAGAAGAGATGGACGATCGGCACCCCAAGAAGTATTAGAAAAGACTTTTAGAATATTAAGAGCTTTGTCACATTTAATTCTTAAGTGTAAAATATGTGGTTTAAAATTCAATTTACTGTCAAAAATAACACCCAAAAAGCGAGCAGTGTCAACAACTGAAATTGGCCTGTTGTTCATAAAAATTTCTGGGTCAGGATGAAGCCCTCGTTTGCGGCAAAAATGCACACACTGTGTTTTGTCAGTAGAAAATGTAAAACCGTTTTTGTTTGTCCAGTTGATGATATTCTTGATGGCAAGTTGCAATTGGCGTTCAATGAAACGCATGTCATTCCCCTGGCAAGAAATTTGCAGGTCGTCAACATATAAACTTCCATTTACAGATTGTGGTAATTGTTTTAGTATATCATTTATTTTCAAAGAAAAAAGTGTGACGCTCAGAACACTGCCTTGAGGCACACCCTCCTCCTGGAAATAGAAATCTGAATAAACTGATCCTATTCGAACCCTAAAGCGTCTGACTCTTAAGAAGTTTTGAATGAAAATGGGGAGATTTCCTCGAAAGTCCAGATTAAAAAGATCTTTTAAAACACCATAGCGCCATGTTTTGTCGTAAGCTTTTTCTATATCGAAAAAAATTGACACCAAATGGTTACGTCTCACATTAGCTTTGCGAATATTTGTCTCTAATAATAAAATATTGTCAACCGTAGAACGGCCCCGTCGAAAACCACTTTGCCATGGAGAAATCAAATTATTTCTTTCGAGAATAAAAACTAATCTAGTATTTACCATTTTTTCAAGTAGTTTACATAGACAGCTTGTAAGAGCAATGGGCCTGTAATTTTTTGGGTCAGTAGCATCTTTGCCTGGCTTAGGAAAAGGAATAACAATAGCATTTGTCCAAGCAACAGGGAATATATTTTCAGTCCAGATTCTATTGTAAAGATGAAGGAGATTTTTAAGAGACTGTTTAGATAAATGTTTAATCATAATGTAGGTAACACCATCGGGTCCGGGAGCAGAGTTATGGCAATGTTTCAAACTATTTTTTAATTCATTTTCTGTAAAAGGTCTATTGTAGTCTGGTGAAGAGCGGGAGTGAAAATTGATTGATGATCTTTCAGAATTACGTTTATGAGACAAAAAAGGTTCGGAATATGAATTAGAGCTGGAGATATGAGATAAAGTTTTACCAATGGTGTTTGCAATATTTTTAGTAGAAGTTATAGTTTGGCCATTATCTTTTAAAAATGAAATACTTTGATTAGAATATATTCCCATTGCTTTCTTGACACGACGCCAAAGCTGTTTACTGCTTACATTGGAGGTAATGCTGGACACATATTTTATCCAGGAATTTCTTTGGGAGATTCTGCGGATTCTTCGTGCGGCTGCCCTTGCTTTTTTGAATGCGATATAATTCGCAGTAGTCGGGTACCGCCTAAAAATTCCCCAAGCTTTTTGTTGCTGTCTTTTTGCATTATTGCATTCATCATTCCACCATGGCTTTGAATGTTTACTGAGACGCCCAGAGGATTTTGGAATAGTAATATCAGCTGCATTTATAATACTGTTTGTGACATCAGTGATTGCTCTGTTGATATCACCCTCAGTCATTTCGTATGTGATAGTTGCATTTATAGTGAAAGTAGCCCAGTTGGCCTTGTCATAAATATAATGTGCATTTGTAGGATGATGATCATTAAAATTATAAAAAGATAAAAATAGAGGAAAATGGTCACTATTATGAAGGTCGTTACTAACAAAGAAATTAAAATATGGATAAAGAATAGGAGAGCAAATGGCCAGGTCTATTGCATGAAAAGTTCTAGAAGGTTCATGAAAATATGTATTTTCACCATTATTTAAAATACATAAATTATGGTCAGTAATTAGGTCTTCAATGATTTGTCCCCGAGGATTAACATCAGGACTACCCCAAAGTTGGTTGTGTCCATTAAAATCACCAAGAATTAAAAAAGGAGTCGGTAACTGCAAAATAAGCCTATTGAGGTCACATTGTCGAACAGTCATATTTGGCGGTAAGTAAACAGTACAGATGGTTATAAGTATGTGTATATGGATCTGAACAGCAATAGTCTGGATGTCTGTATTTAAAATGATATTAGAGTGTGGAATATTATTAGAGATTAAAAGAGCTACACCACCTGTAGCTCTGTTAGAATGTGTAAAATCTTTTCTGAAACACTGGTAGCCACGGATTTTAACGTTGTCGTGTTGTCTTAAGTATGTTTCTTGGAAGGCAAAGCAGATAGGTCGATGATCAGAGATAATATCTCTGATTTCATCTCGTTTATTAATAAAACCTCGGCAATTCCATGAAATGAAATTGGTCATAATTTTTTTTTTTTAGATTATTACGTCCACGTCATTGTCCTCTGATGCAGTAGACATTCCGTCCTCCCCATCAGAAGGATGGAGGCTGATCATATCATCTTTTTTTGGAACGTTTACTTTATTATTTGTATTTGTAGTGGGAGTGGGCAATTTTGATAATTTCTTTTTCTTGATGATATTGAGACGAGAGGGTGAATTAGAATGTTTTAGAGAGGTAGAGTTAAGACTTTTTCCAGACAATAAAGTTTTAGCATTTTGTGGCGTTTTCTTTAAGTTTCTTGATTTGGATGAAGATGGCTGTGAAGAGTTAGAAGCCTGATTTTGATTGGATTGTAAGGTTGGGGAATTGTTTAATGCAGTTACAACTGGAGAGTTGGTGTTGGGAACAGTGTCAGTTTGGATTGCTATAGACTGATATGTTTTTTTGTTAACTATGGCAGCAGCGTATGATTTTCCAACAATGGGTGTTCTTGATTCTACAATTTTTCTTGCTTCAGGATATGATATGTTTTGCTTAGTTTTAATAGTTTGAATCTCCTTCTCAGTTTTCCATTTTTCACATGATTTTGAGTAAGATGGGTGATCCTTTTTGCAATTAACACAACAGACTGGGGCTTCACAATTTTCACTGTCATGACCAATGACACTACAACGGGCACATGTTTGTTTTCCACGGCATGAAGTCTTAGAATGGCCAAACCGTTGGCAGTTGAAGCAGCGTAGAGGATTCGGAATGTATTGTCTTATTGGGCATTCAAGGTAACCGGCCTTTATGGAACGTGGTAGTTTAGGGGAGTCTATTGTTAGAATAATGTGCTTTGTTGGAATGGGTTTATTGTCACGAAAAATAGAAATACGTTTCACTGCAATTACTCTTTGGTCTTTAAGGTTGTCTAGAATTTCAGCCTCAGGGATAAACTGAAGATCCGATTCTGAGATGACGCCACGAGAAATATTTAAAGTTCTATGTGGACTAACGGTAACTTGTATATTTGCGAATTGTGTACATTTTTTAAGGTTATTTGCTTGTTTTGGATTTTCTACCTCAACTAATAATTCACCGGATTTTAGCTTCTTCACTGATTTTGGATCACCCATGATTGATTGCAGCGCTTTATGTATCAAAAATGGAGATGTTCTTAAGAAATCTCCTTCTTTCCTCTTCAGTACAAAAAATCTTGCCTCGCTATCTAAGAAAACGTTGTTAGCACTAAGGGTGGAAGAAAATTCTTCCATTCTCTCCGCCCAAGATTTCTCATTAGGATTTTTAACAGCTTGGCCCGAGCCAGACGCATTATTCGTATTTCCTTTGTTTGTCGCCATAATTAAATTAAATAAAAAAGGGTCGAGGGTTTCCTTAGTCCCACAAGTCAGCCCATTTCTTGAACGGACGGAAAGCAAAGGGTTTTCAGAATCGCTCCCTGGGACACCCATAACCACTCACCAGCTACCAGACCGTCGACCCAGATTGGGAATCACATGTGGTAGTCGTGTTAGTCCGGTGTTTCTCGTTTGAGTAGTCACCGTTGTCTCACCTTCACCAAGGGCACCAGTCTCCCAGTGTGCTCCCAAGGCTAGACTACCGTGAGACCCTCACCAAATCGCCAACCCAATAACCAGCGCCACATCTACACCGATCTCAGCTTGGTTAATGTTTTAGAAATTAACAAATTTTAGTGTAACCAACAAGAACGAGACAAAAACTAAGGGTGAGTAGAAACAAACAAGGTAAGTAGAAATCAAAAAGGTGAGTAAAACAAGGTAAGTTGTTTCATTTTTTTGTAAATTTTTCCATATTTTTTATTTTTTCTTCAATTTTTTATTTTTTTTACAAGAACAATGAACAAGAACAAATACCAAGAGCTTATTGGCAGTAAGAACCAAAAAAACAAACAAGGACGAAAAAAGCAAGAAAAAAAAAAAAAAAACGAAAAACTAAATAGAAAAAAAAAAAAAAAAAAAAAAAAAAAAAAAGAGAAGAGAAGAAAAAAAGATCACTCGGGCCCGGGGTGCGTGACTCCTCCTGAATACCTGAAGAAGGTACCCCCCCGTAACCATTTGGTGTCAATTTTTTTCGATATTGAAAAAAGCTTATGACAAGACATGGCGGTATGGTATTTTAAAAGATCTTTTTAATTTGGACTTTCGTGGAAATCTCCCCATTTTCATTCAAAACTTTTTAAGAGTCAGACGCTTTCAAATTCGTATAGGATCAGTTTATTCAGATTTTTATTTTCAAGAGGAAGGTGTGCCTCAAGGCAGTGTTTTAAGCGTCTCGTTTTTTTCCTTAAAAATAAATGATATTTTGAAACAGCTGCCGCAAAGTGTCCATGGGAGTTTATATGTTGACGACCTGCAAATTTCTTGCCAGGGAAATGACATGCGCTTCATAGAACGCCAATTACAACTTGCTATAAAAAACATAATTAAATGGACAAATAAAAATGGTTTTAATTTTTCTGCTGACAAAACACAATGTGTGCATTTTTGTCGTAAACGAGGTCTTCATCCTGATCCTGAGATTCTGATGAATAACCGGCCAATTTCCGTTGTTGACACTGCTCGCTTTCTGGGTGTTATTTTCGACAGAAAACTGAACTTTATGCCACATACTTTACATTTGAGAACTAAATGTGACAGAGCACTTAATATTTTAAAAGTGCTTTCTAACACTTCTTGGGGAGCAGACCGTCCATCTTTACTCAAAATTTATCGAGCCACTATTCGCTCCAAACTTGATTATGCTTGTCAGGTTTATGGCTCAGCCCCTCACTCTTATATTAAAAAACTTGACACAACACATCATAGTGCGCTCAGAATTTGCTCTGGTGCTTTCCGTACGACTCCAGTCCTTAGTTTATACCCCCAGGGGGGTACCTTCTTTAGGTATTCAGGGGGAGTCACGCACCCCGGGCCCGAGTGATCTTTCCTTCTCTCTCTCTTTTTTTTTTTTTTTTTTTTTTGTCCTTCTACCTTTCTTTTATTTCTTTTAATTTTGTTTTTATTTTTATTTATTTATTTATTTATTTATTTATTTATTTATTATTTTTTTTTTATTTTATTTATTTATTTTTTTTTTCTTGCTTTTTTTTGTCCTTGTATTTTTGGTTGTTACTGCCAATAAGCTCTTGGTACTTGTTCTTGTTTTTTGTTCTTGTAAAAAAAAAAAAAAAAAAAATTGTAAAAAAAATAAAAAATTTGAAAAACTTAAAAAAAAATGAAACTTCTTACCTTGTTTTACTCACCTTTTTCGTTTCTACTTACCCTGTTTGTTTTTACTCACATTTATTTTCTGGTTTTGTTCTTGTTGGTTATACTAAAAATACTTAATTTCTAATACATTAACCAAGCTGAGATCGGTGTAGATGTGGCGCTGGTTATTGGGTTGGCGATTTGGTGAGGGTCTCACGGTAGTCTAGCCTTGGGAGCACACTGGGAGACTGGTGCCCTTGGTGAAGGTGAGACAACGGTGACTACTCGAACGAGAAACACCGGACTAACACGACTACCACATGTGATTCCCAATCTGGGTCGACGGTCTGGTAGCTGGTGAGTGGTTATGGGTGTCCCAGGGAGCGATTCTGAAAACCCTTTGCTTTTCCGTCTGTTCAAGAAACGGGCTGACTTGTGGGACTAAGGAAACCCTCGACCCTTTTTATTTAATCTAATTATGGCGACAACTAAAGGTAATCCGAATAATGCGTCTGGCTCGGGCCAAGCTATTAAATGCTCAAATGCTAATTCATGGGCGGAAAGAATGGAAGAATTTTCTTCGACTATTAGTGAGAATAATATTTTTGAGGATGGTTCTGATGCACGTTTTTTTGTTATCAAAAGGACTGAGGGAGACTTTTCAAAGACTTCCCCGTTCTTAATCCAGAAAGCGATACAATCAATTGCAGGTGAACCGAAATCTATCAAGAAACTTCGCACTGGGGAGCTATTAATTGAAGTTTTAAATCATAAGCAAGGGAAAAATTTAAGACTCTGTACACAACTTTGCAATATTCCAGTTACTACAACCTTACACCAAACACTAAACACTAGCCGTGGAGTAATATCTGAAGCCGATTTGCAATATGTCCCCGATTCTGAAATTCTAGAAAATCTTAAAGAAAAGAAAGTAATTGCAGTCCGTCGTATATCTATTTACCGTGACAATAAACAGATACCTACTAAACACTTAATACTGACCTTTGATTCACCTACTCTCCCACGCTCAATTAAAGCAGGTTATCTAGAATGTAAAATCAGACCATACATCCCAAACCCTTTACGTTGTTTCAATTGTCAACGCTTTGGCCACTCCAAAACCGCCTGCCGTGGAAATCTCACATGTGCTCGCTGCAGTGCAGTGGGCCATGATAGTCAAAACTGTGAAGAACCAGTCTGCTGCATAAATTGTAAAAAAGACCATCCGGCATACTCTAAATCCTGTGAGAAGTGGAAAAGTGAAAAAGAAATTCAGACTATAAGAACAAAAGAAAACATTTCATATTATGAAGCTAAAAAAATTGTTGAATCGAGAACACCTATTATTGGAAAATCATATGCTGCTGCTACTTCCACCAAAAAAACTTCTAGAACAATAGCTACACAAACCGCCTCTCTAAACAATAACAGCTCTCCGGTTGAAACTGTTTTAAGTAATTCTCCAAAAATGCAACCTAAGCCTATTCAGGCTTCAAATTCCACACAGTCTTCTAATACTACTCCAATGGAAACAGTTCAAATCAATTCCTCAAATCTACAAACCAAACCAAGTCAGACATCTACCTCCACACAGTCTTCTTTATCTAAACCAACAAATTCTAAAAAATCTCCACCAGTACCAAAAACTGTTCTGTCTGACAGGGGACATTCCTCAGTCTCCCTAAAAAATGCTAATTCACCCTTGCGTCCCCATATCATTAAGAAAAAGAGAATTGCTAAATTGCCCACTCCAATTACAAACAAAACAAAAAAAATAAATCTTACTAAACAACAGGACTTAATAAGCCTTCATCCTTCTGATGGGGAAGGTATGTCTACCGCATCAGAGGATAATGACGTGGATGTTTTAATCTAAAACAAAAAAATTATAATGACTAATTTCATTTCATGGAATTGCCGAGGTTTTACAAATAAACGAGATGAAATCAGAGAGATAATTTCTGATCATCGACCCATTTGCTTTGCCTTTCAAGAGACCTACTTAAGACAAAATGATAATGTAAAAATTCGTGGCTATAATTGTTTTAGAAAAGACTTTATTCATTCTGACAGGGCTACAGGTGGTGTAGCTCTTCTTATTTCTAATAATGTACCTCACAGTAATATTTCTTTAAATACTAATATCCAAGCTGTAGCAGTCCAGGTCCATATTCACATGCTTGTCACTGTTTGCAATATCTATGTACCCCCAAATATGACACTCAGCCCTCATGATCTCAATAACCTTGTTTTGCAGTTGCCAACTCCTTTTGTCTTTCTTGGTGACTTTAATGGGCACAATCCACTTTGGGGTAGTCCCGACACTAATCAGCGTGGTCAGGTTACTGAGGATTTTGTCACAGATAATAATTTATGTATTCTAAATAATGGTGACAACACATACTTTCATGAACCTTCCAGAACATTCCATGCAATAGACCTGGCCATTTGTTCACCCACTCTGTTTCCATATTTTAATTTCTTCATAAGTAACAATCTACATAATAGTGATCATTTTCCTCTATTTTTATCATTTTATAATTTTAATGTACATCCACCTGGAAACCCGCATTATGTTTATGACAGGGCCGATTGGGCTGCCTTCACTACTAATGCTGTAATTACGCATAACATGATTGGAGGTGATATTAACAAGGCTGTTACTGATGTGACTAATTGTATCATAAACTCTGCTAACATTTCTATTCCAAAATCTTCTGGCTGCCACAATAAACACTCAAAGCCCTGGTGGAATGAAGAATGTAATGCTGCAAAAAGAAAGCAACAAAAAGCGTGGGGGATTTTTAGGCGGTACCCTACCACTGCCAACTACATTGCATTCAAGAAAGAAAGAGCAAATGCTCGAAGAATCCGCAGAAAATCACAAAAAGAGTCCTGGGTTAAATATGTTTCCAGCATTACCTCCAATATAAGCAGCAAACAACTTTGGCATCGTGTCAAGAAAGCAATGGGAATTTATACTAATCAAAGTATTTCCTTTTTAAATTATAATGGCCAAACTATAACTTCAACTAAAAATATAGCAAACACCATAGGTAGAACATTATCTGACATATCCAGCTCTAATTCCTACTCCGAACCTTTTTTGTCATATAAACATAATTCTGAACATTCAACAATTAATTTTCACTCCCGTTCTTCACCAGAGTACAATAGTCCTTTTACTGAAAATGAGTTAAAAAACAGTTTAAAAAATTGCTGTAACTCTGCTCCTGGACCCGATGGTGTTACTTATATTATGATTAAACATTTATCAAAACTGTCACTTGAAAATCTCCTCCATCTTTACAATAGGATCTGGACTGAAAATATTTTCCCTGTTGCTTGGCACGATGCTATTGTTATTCCTTTTTCTAAACCAGGTAAAGATGCTACTGACCCAAAGAATTACAGGCCCATTGCTCTTACAAGCTGTCTATGTAAACTACTAGAAAAAATGGTAAATACTAGATTGGTTTTTATTCTTGAAAAAAATAATTTGATTTCTCCATGGCAAAGTGGTTTCCGACGAGGCCGTTCTACGGTTGACAATATTTTATTATTAGAGACAAATATCCGCAAAGCTAATGTGAGACGTAACCATTTGGTGTCAATTTTTTTCGATATAGAAAAAGCTTATGACAAGACATGGCGATATGGTATTTTAAAAGATCTTTTTAATTTGGACTTTAGAGGAAATCTCCCCATTTTCATACAAAATTTTTTAAGAGTCAGACGCTTCCAAATTCGTATAGGATCAGTTTATTCAGATTTTTATTTTCAAGAGGAAGGTGTGCCTCAAGGCAGTGTTTTGAGCGTTACACTTTTTTCTTTAAAAATAAACAATATTCTTAAACAATTGCCTCCAAGTGTCCATGGGAGTTTATATGTAGACGACCTGCAAATTTCTTGCCAGGGAAATGACATGCGTTTCATAGAACGTCAATTACAACTTGCTATAAAAAACATAATTAATTGGACAAATAAGAATGGTTTTAAATTTTCTACTGACAAAACACAATGTGTGCATTTTTGTCGTAAACGAGGTCTTCATCCTGATCCAGAGATTTTAATAAACAACAGGCCAATTTCAGTTGTTGACACTGCTCGATTTCTGGGTGTTATTTTCGACAGAAAACTGAACTTTATGCCACATATTTTGCACTTGAGAACTAAATGTGACAGAGCACTTAATATTTTAAAAGTCCTTTCTAACACTTCTTGGGGAGCAGACCGCCCATCTTTACTCAAAATTTATCGTGCTACTATTCGCTCCAAACTTGATTATGCATGTCAGGTTTATGGTTCAGCCCCTCACTCTTATATTCGAAAACTTGACACAACACATCATAGTGCACTCAGAATTTGCTCAGGTGCTTTCCGCACGACTCCAGTTCTTAGTTTATATGCTGACTGTGTGGAGCCTTCTCTCACTGATATTAGACAAAGACTTTCACTTGAATTGTACTATCGCATCCTTTCTCACCCTAATCATCCACTTCATTCTCATTTAAATAGTAATGATCATAATCTTTATGTGAATCGCCCATCTTGCATCCCTCATTTTGCTGTTAGAATTAAGAACTTTCTTGCTGGCACCTCTCATATTCATACCAAAGTCCGTTCTCGATCTCTTATAAGCATGACACCTTGGAACTTCCAGGTTATTTCTTGTCTTAATCCGTTTAGTGGATTTGACAAATCTAATACAGATGCTTCTATTTTTCATGCCCTTTACACCTCTCATCGCTCTCATTATAAGAACTATGTCGAAATATTTACTGACGGCTCAAAGACTAGTAATAAAGTCGGCTGTGGTGTTGTCATTGGTAACACCACTTATAGCTATCAACTCCCTAACTCGTTCTCCATCTTCTCTGCAGAGTTTTTTGCCGTTGAGGTTGCTCTTAACATTATTTCATCTCATCAAAGTAGAAATTTCATAATTTACACAGACTCGAAGAGTGTTCTCGACTCACTTTCATCTATTTCTTGCAACCCATCTTTTATCTCGATTCTGAAAACTTATAACGACCTTAAGAAAAAGGGATTCGACATTTTATTCTGTTGGGTACCTGGACATGTAGGCATCAAGGGCAATGAAGCAGCAGACAAAGCCGCAAGGCATGCATCAATTTTCTTAAACAGCCCTGTTCCTTATGATGACGTTAAGCATACACTTAGAAACTTTCTCAGAAATATATGGCAAAGGGAATGGAACACTCAAAACAATAACAAATTACAAGAAATTAAACCTCAGATTGCCATTTGGCGTACCCTCAGTCCTAGAAAATATGATGTTATCGTAACGCGTCTGAGAATTGGCCATTCCAGACTAACTCATAAATACTTACTACTTGGGCAGCAGCAGCCTACTTGTCCCAACTGCCACCATGTTATACTTACCATTCGCCATGTACTCACAGATTGCCCTTGCCTAAGGCATTTATATAGGAGATATTTTATTTCATCATCACCATGTCTGACAAACCTTTTAGGTATCAATCCACATCATCATTTGACAAATTTTTTAAAAGATGCTGGATTTTATCACTACATATGATTTTATTTTTTACACTGTTCATCTTTTTAATATATACACTGTGATTTTATATTTTACACTGTTCATCTTATTATACACACTGTTCATATAATTTTACTTCTGTTTTTATCATATACACTGTACATAACTTTTTACATCATTTTATTTTTTACATTATATATGTTGTTCTCTTTTACTTTTTTAAATGTCTTTTATATTTTATTATTTTACCTATTGTTTAACTTTTATTGTGTTGTTTACTGACCATCTGGATGGGTAAAACCCATCCAGAAGCTAGTCTTTATTTTTATACCTTTGTTTGGCGCAGTATGTCCCATTGTGGACCTTGCGCCATTAAACGGCAACCAACCTTAGTTTATATGCTGACTGTGTGGAGCCTTCTCTCACTGATATTAGACAAAGACTTTCACTTGAATTGTACTATCGCATCCTTTCACACCCTAATCATCCACTTCATTCTCATTTAAACAGTAACGATCATAATCTTTATGTGAATCGCCCATCTTGCATCCCACATTTCGCTCTTAGAATTAAAAACTTTCTTGCTGGCACCTCTCATAATCATACCAAAGTCCGTTCTTGTTCTCTCTTAAACATGACACCTTGGAACTTCCAGGTTATTTCTTGTCTTCATCCGTTTAAAGGATTTGACAAACCTAACACTGACGCTTCTATTTTTCAGGCCCTTTATTCATCTCATCGCTCTCATTACAAGGACTACGTCGAGATATTTACAGACGGCTCTAAGACAAGCAATAAAGTCGGTTGTGGTGTTGTCATTGGTAACACCAGTTTTAGCTACCAACTCCCTAATTCATTTTCCATCTTCTCTGCAGAATTCTTTGCTGTTGAGGTTGCTCTTAACATTATTTCATCACAGCACAGTAGAAAATTCATTATCTATACAGATTCAAAGAGTGTTCTTGATTCTCTCTCTTCTAGCTCTTGTAACCTGACTTTCATTTCAGTTTTAAAAACTTACAACGACCTTTTGAAAAAGGGATTTGACATCTTGTTTTGTTGGGTTCCTGGTCACGTAGGCATTAAAGGCAATGAAGCAGCAGACAAAGCCGCAAGGCAGGCTTCCATACTTCTAAACTGTCCTGTTCCTTACGAGGACATAAAGCACACACTTAAAAGCTATCTTAAAAATATGTGGCAAAGGGAGTGGAATAACCAAAGTAATAATAAGTTGTATGAAATAAAACCTCAAATTTCAGTCTGGCCTACACTTACCCCCAGAAAATATGATGTTCTTATTACACGACTACGAATCGGGCATTCAAGATTTACCCATAAACACTTACTACTTGGACAACAGGAACCTGAGTGTCCAAAATGTCATAATAGTGCTTTAACCATTCGTCATGTCCTCACCGACTGCCCTTGCCTTCGTCATCTTTACCGACAAAATTTTAATTCGTCTTCACCCACTCTGTCGAGCCTTTTAGGTGTAATTCCTCATTATCATCTGACAAACTTCTTGAAGGAGGCTGGTTTTTACTTTGACATCTGATTTTATTATTTACAATGTTCATTCTGTTTTTACATCTGTTTTATTGTATACACTGTTTTTTATTATTTTTAATTTTAGCTTGTATGTATTTTTGCTTCATTTTTCTACTGTGATTTTTTAATGGCTTTCTGGATGGGTAAACCCATCCAGAAACTACTGTCTCTTTTATCCGTTTGCTTGGCGCAGCATGTCCAACTTTGGACCTTGCGCCAAAAAAAGGCCATTCAACCAACCGTTTTACACAGCCTTAGATATCAATAAAACTAAAGAAAAAGAAAAAAAAAGGCCTTTAAAAAAAAAAAAAAAAAAAAAAAAAGCAAAATTCAATTAGTATTTATTAATTTATATAAATGGAAAAAAAAATTCAACAGAATTTTATTGGATAAAAAAGAGTAATTTATGTATGGTTCGTAAAAAAAAAGTTGGGGGGGGGGGGGTGAGATTCAATGAAATAAGTAAAATGAGGTTGCCGTAAAGTAAAATATCATTTCCTTTGTTTATTTAATACGGCTTTGTTCACATTCTAGTAATGCCCATTTTTAATTTTAGAAATAATCTGAATTCATGTTTTTTTTTTTTTTTTTTTTTAACGAAAGGAAAAGTGAAGAAATAAAGAAAAAAGAAATCTTAATTATTGACATAAATAAATATATTTCTTGTTGTCATAGAAAATAAATTTGAATGTTTTATTTTTGGTTTTCTAAGGAAAAATATTTATAATAACATAATTATTAATATGGCACTGTAACTTGAAAAAAGATTAATGCTTTATTTATTTATTTAATTTTGTTTTTTAACTATTTGTCTGTCAGGAAGAAAGTCTGATTAAAAGTAAAATTTTACTTTCTTTAAATATTAATTCATTTATTGATTAAATGCACTTTTAAAGCCATTTTGTTTTGAAAACAATTTGTTAACAATATTTATCAAATAAGTTTTAATAAGTCTAATTTTATTTTCTTCACATTCTTCGAAAAAGAAAATTTTTCAATAAAATTAACCCATTACATTCACTAAAAGTAAGAAATAATATATGCAAACACACACACACATATATATTTGTATATTATATTATACATTTTAACTCATTTTTAATAAAAATAAATAAATAAAGTAAAAATAAAAATGGAAACAAATATATTTTACAGACATCCTGAATAAATCAATACCTCATGCGAATTTTTAATATATATATATGTGTCAGTGGCGGATCCAGAACTTGACTTTTGAGGGGGGCTGAGATTTTTCAAAGTGTTATTCTAGACCAATAAAAAATTTACAATTGCAATATTCAATAGTGAATGTCAGTGTTTTGGGGGGGGGGGGGGGGGGGCTTCAGCCCCCTAGCCCCCCCCCCCTTAAATCCGCCACTGATGTGTGTGTGTGTGTGTATTTTGAACACACTCAAAACCATAATATTTGCATGCTCAGTTCCTTCAATGCTCTTGGAAAAACGGTGAATTAGCATGTTTTCATTAATTTGCTTTGATATTATTATTATTTTATCTTTACTATTTAGCTAACATACTACATTAAGTTTGATTGTTCTGTTTCGATTTTCCTGCAATTTTCTATAACATTTATTAACATAGGATGTTATTATATATTATAGAAATACGTATATATATATGCACAAACAATCAATTCCTTTTCAAAAATTGCAATAAAAAAATGATAATCCATAGAAAAACATTTTTTTTTTTTTTTTTAAATCCTATAAGGCATTGCAATACTCATTACATTTTCAAGTAAATCTATCTGTTTATAAAAACTATGTTTCTTATAATAATTGTCTCCTGGCTTCTTCGTATTCAATGGAAATTAGTTATGTTTCTATTTTATTTTATTTATGATTATTTTCAGATTAATTTAAAATAAATTTCATTTTAACATTTCACGTTAAATATTAAATAATAATCAAATAAATATAAAAAAATATATATAACAAAGAAAGAAAAATAATATGTAATATTAAAAGCATTTTTTATTAAGAAATATCAAATGTAAATTAAATTACAATCAAATGTAAATTTCTAAACTTTTCGTAATGAGCAAAATTTTTTACGCATTAAGATGTTTCAGCATCCCCTTCTATTTGCTCACAATTAAAGCATGATTTGCACAGGCACATTTTGCATAATTCACACTCCCACGTGCTTTGAATATTATTGTTTGATTGAGTTTTTCTCTTTAGCTCCCGACATCGAACGCAGGATCTCTTTCTTCCTGCAATTTTAACCCTTTTATGGTTGTGAAATGGTGTGGGAGATAATAATGGGAACTTGCGCTTTCTTTGAAGAAATGTTTTTTCTATTTCCTCTATTATTTCTAATTTGAATTCATACAATGATTCATTTTTTTTTTCGGCATAGGATAATTCGTAATTTTACGCAGAACATACGCATTGTTTATTGCAGTATCGAACAAGAATGAAAATAAGTATACCCACCACTTGCTCGATTTACGGGAAACTGTATAATATTTCCTTCGTTGATCAGCCAGATCAACTCCTCCCATATGTTTATTGTAATTGGCGAAGGAAACGGGACAATTGACGCTTGTAGTTACAGATCCAATTCTTCTTTTTACCAAAGTTGTTTTATTAAATGAATTTGTAGATAAAAGAAGTATTGGCTTTTTATCTAACCAAGCTGAGCAAAGTATATTTGGGCTTTGTTCGCACTGGTAGCTTTTGCTTTCATGAGAATTCATAAGTTTTAAACTTTTTATTTCAGGGGGAATATTTTTTCATCAGTGTACCGCAGCAATAAATACCAGATTTTACCGGTAACCCACTTTCATCATCACTAGATTTTACTATCGAGGAGGGACTTATATGTGCGAACCTTTTATGCCATTTGACGAGCTCATGCTCACTGCCAACACCAACTGAAGCTGCGAAAGAGACCTTTTTAGTACTATTTAAAATTTTTGGAGAAACTACATAAACTCCATTCTTTAAAACTGCTTTAAACAAGGGAATATCATCCTGATATACCCTCACCATTCCCCCTTTACCAATAAATTTAGCACCATTAATATCAAATTTTGGACCCGACAATAAATTTCTACGTAACTTTGGTGAGTACATCACCTCATTTAACAGAATATTTCTTTGCCCAATTTTTAACTTTATGGACCCTTTCCTTTCAATAGGATAATTAAAAGACATATTAGAGTCATTGATTTCCGTAAAGTCAATAAATGCTGATCTTTGCTTACAAGAGTGATGTGAAGCGGCACTATCGAACGCCCAATAAGAAGAATCACTCTCTTCACTAAGGTAAGAACAGTTAATGTAAAAAGAAAAATTTGACTTGCAGTTCCTGGGCTGATTTTTACCTCTCCTTGGACTCTGGTACCTTCGTCGACCTATACGCTGCTCAGGGAAACTCCGTCTGCCTCTAGGTGGAGATGGTGATTGGCCATCATGGGATCTGGTTCCACGCATGTTTGGCCTCCCTCTGTCCGGTGACAGAGTTTTTTTTTTAACAAGAACTATATCTTGCATAACTGCTCCTTCTGGGTTGGTGACTGTACAGGCTCCTATTGGGTCCACGGGATCCTTTCTCAGGACAGGAACTGGCATAATGACCTTTATTTCTTGCAAGACCAGCAGATAATGTCTCTAAATGGCACTCTCGAACACAGTCCAATACCTTCATTATCTTGAAGAGTCACTTGAGAAACTTGATAATCAACTGATTTCTGTTTTATTCGTACCTCCTCAGCTCCAAGAGCCTCCACAATATTTTTAAATTTAAACTCCTCATCAGTCCATCTGAGGACTGTTTGAACTATGCCATTATACTCCGGACTTAAATATCTCAGGAGTTGATATGACGCATATTTTTCACTGAAGTTTTTATCGATAGACACTAATTTATCATAAGTTCTCAAAACTCTGGCTGAAAATAATTTTATTGACTCATTGTCCTTCATTCTTAAATTACACTAACTGAATTCACTAAATATGGCAATATGGAAAGTACGACTGTCTGGCCTATAAAACTCCTTAATCAATTTCCATGCATTAAATGCATCATCTGAATTTTCAATTATTTTACGATAATGTTCACTGATATTTAAATATAATAATGATAAAGCTATATTTGATCTACTCTGCCACTTGTTCAGTTTATTCACATAATCTTGCTCAGGTTTATCTGGAGCAACAGGCTTGGGATCTGTTAATTCTACAATACCCCAGACTCCATGTTCCATGAGAATGAATTTAATATCACTTTGTCACTGTTCATAATTTTCTCCTTCTAATTTAGTTATTGAATAAGCCATAGCCATTTTTCAACTGTATAATATTTCCAGAAAAAAAAAAAAAAAAAATTACAAAAAAAAAAAAAACGATTTATTTCATTTATTTTTATTTATTTCTACACTTATTTTAAACAGAAATAACTAAGCAATGTCAAAATAATTCAATATTTAAATAATGTCTTAACATTTCCTTAATACTTATGCAAAGTTCAAGTTCAAAAAAATTAATTTAAAAAAAGTCACCTAAAACAGCAATTATATTATATTTTTATTTTATTTTATACTCAAAGTAAAAAAAACAAGCTATTATGCTTAAAATTCAAAAGAGAAACATTTATTCATCCTTAAATAGCAGCCCCCCCTTCAAAACATATCGGAGATGCAGACGAGTAATATAAACAAACACTTTTTCAGTGAAAAAACATCTGCTCTCTTGCCGATAAGGAGGGGGAAAGAAAGGTCAACGCTCTCTTCAAATAACATCTGTCACTAAATGAACCGTTTATCTGTAGATGCAAAAAAAACATTGCCCATAACCCTATGTCAACCTAGCATGTATTGTTTACCAAGTAAATGATAGCTGGTAGCAGAGTTAAAAAGCAATTAGCGTAACTGGGTATTTTTTGAATTAAATAAATAAGTCTATCACTATATATAAATAAGAGAAATATGTTCAGAATGGAAAAGGAAATCACGACGAAAGTTTAAGATAAAAACAACAAACTTTTATTCAATATATTCTACACAGTTTGAAAATTATTAACCTGGAAATATAAATAGATAAAAATATTAATGACCGGCATTTAATTAATTTGGAGAACTATTTAAATTTCTTTACATCTTAATCAATTTATTTTCCTGAGTGGCAAAGTGAAAAAAACAGTAATTATCAAAAACATCACTTGTTATAGAAGGGAAACAATTCATACTTAACAACTTCAAACAAGTTAACAAGTGGCAGAGGAAAAACAACAGATGCCGGCACAAAAGGAAAAATTCTCCTACTGACATAGAACACCTGCTATTTATATTAGCCAGCCGATGGACGCTCACCGCCCACTTCCTCTTCCTTCGGAAGCCGCGTGGCAAGGTTTTACGTAACCACAGCGGCAGCGCCATGAAACTGGAAGTACAGTCGGCTGCAAAATTATTCGAGCACTAGCCAAAAATTCCTATATTTAAAAAGTACGCTTAAGACTGTTTTGCTAAGTAAATCCTTATCGAATCATGTTCTTAGACTGATTAAGAACATGAATCGACAAGGATTTATTTAACAAAGCTGTATTAAGTGTACTTTTTTTTGGCAAGGATTATTGCTAGTGCTCGAATAATTTTGCAGCCGACTGTAAGGTAAAAAGGAGATTGTCACTTGTGCAAAACGAAGTGTAGAGTGTAGTTTGTTTTTAATGATGAAAGTAATAAACTTTAAAAGATAAATTAAAAGGGAAGATTTAAAATTATGACAGTAAATAAAGACAATATTAAATAGAGTAAATTAAGCTTTTGAAAGATTAATTTTTTTTATATAAAAATATAGACTTTAACTTTTATAGTATGTATTATATTTAATGTTTTCAGTTGAAACTTTAAGGGACTAAAGGATTGATGCTTAATAACTTCTTATTGCTAAAACTCAAGATGTTGAGACTTAATAAAGGGCTCTGTATGCTAACAGTTCCCACTACCTTCGGCAGCGCAGTCCTGTGTGCGCCTATTCCTTCTCTACCCTTCCAGCCACTCCTAATTAACCTACATATACCAATTTTGAACGGTCTAACTCAATTAGCTGAGATGCAAAAGAAACCTAATCAGGACATCTTAAAAAACCGAAGTCCACTTTCGATAATATAAAACATGTAAGTCAGGTGAAACTATTCGATTCCAAATCAACAAAGCTTTCAAATGATGTATTACTTATGAAATTATTTTAATTAGTAGCTGAGATACAAAAGAAAATATAATCATGACACCTCAAAACGTCTAAGTCAGGTGAAATCTTGAATTCCTTTATCTACGGTAGTCGGTTAATGAAAGGAAATAGAAAAAGAAATATTTTTACCTTAAGTGTATTTGTGTTGCTATAGAAACTGGCATCCTCTTTCCAGAGATTTACTGTCAGGCATTTAGGATAAAATTTAATTTGCAATTAAAATGTAAATGTTTTTGTTTATTGACTGAAATCGATGAAATTTGAATTGCAATTTTGTTTTGCGGTGTTAAGATTGTATACTAAGTGTTGTGTGCGAAAGTGAAAAATTGAACAAATTTGAAATTTTTAATCCCAGTCAAAAAACATCTGACGTGAATCAGTGGTAGATGTTTTTTTTTTTTTTTTTTGCTTCCGCTGTTGAGAAAGTGGTCTGCGAAGCTAAAATTCTTGTGATTTGTTACCAACATTTTTTTATAGTTTAGTTAATTTAAAAAATATATAATTATTCTATCGATAAACCATTGGATTCAGGAAAAAATGCCCTTTCCACTGGTACCTTGTTTGTTACAATACGACTGATATTTCTAATTTATTTTCCACTTTTTCCATAAAAATGTCTCTTTTTAAGCAATTAGACATGAATTCTCTGTCATTTTTTGATCGACACAGGTCGACGTTTTAGTTAATATTTCTGCTAATTAGGGTCACATCATTTAGTAAATTAGATAACTAACATATGCGATAAATTCTCTGTGTGAAGTCCGTGCGACCATTAGTGCCCAAGCTTTAGCTGCTTCAAGCCATTTCTCACAGACAGACAGACACACACATGCGTACAGATTTTAATAATATAAGAGATTTTGTCTAAGGTATGTTTCCTGGAAAGCAAAACAAACAGGTCTGTGATTAAAAATAATGTCTTTAATGTTGTCACGTTTATGGTTTAAAACCTCTGCAATTTCAGAAAATGAAATTAGTCATGTTTTTTATTTTTTTAGATGAGAACATCTACGTTATTTTCTTCCAATGCAGTAGACATATCGTCTTCCCCCTCGGAAGGATAGATACTAATTAAATCATCTTGTTGCTTATTATCTACGGCAGTTATTTTTCCTGTACGACTGGTTGCTTTTACTAAATTTTTTTCTTTTTAATTGTACTCTTCTGGGAAGGTGAATTAGAGTGCTTATATGACATTGATGCATGTCTCTCTTCAGAGAATACTTTTTCCAGATTTTGTGGGGTTTTTTTAGAAATGGTAGGTTTATTTAAAGATAATTGTTGAGATTGAGATGCCCGATTAGGTTTTGATTGTACTGTGTTAGCTTTTAAGGTTTGAGACTGGTTGGGTGGTTTCGGTGGAGAATTCCGTTTTAAAGTTAAAATGCAAGAGCATTTGTTCATTTATTGAAATACATAATTACACACAAAACTATAATGGTTGTACAATATTTACTTCATTTTATTTATTTTTCAAAAATCATATGAACTATTAAATAGCTTAGCTAAGATATTCTTCTATGGGAGACAGACGAGTAAAGTACAACGTTGATAAATAACATTAAATTGATTTATTTTCTTTTCTTTAATAAGTAAATTAAGTAATCTCTGAAATTATTTGGAATAAGATATATAATATAAAGTGTAATTTTATTTTATTTATTAAAATATATATATATATATTATTGAAAAATAGAAGAAATTTAATTGTTCTTCTAATATAGGATATAACCTTTGTGGTAGAGGCAATGCATCTAAACGCTAAAAAAAAAAAAAAAAAGAGAGAGAGAGAAAGAAAAACTTTTTTAAAAAACAAATACAGTAGATAGTTAAAAATCCGGACAGCTCGGGACCAGAGGTTGTGCGGATTATTTTCTTTTGATGAATTTAATATAGTGTCAATAATTTCATTAGCAGCAACTTGGATCTTGCAGTCTTTCATATTATTATTTTGTTTTTCTTTTTTTGTAATCATAAAATGCAAACATAAAATTATTATTTAAGATCTTTTTCAAAAATTCTGATTTGCAGTTTTGTAATTTATTAATAGTGAATTTCATTGTTTGTATCTGACAAGTTGTTGCAGATTTCGGACTTCGGCAGATTCTAGGTCGGCTGATTTCTGGCTCTCTACTGTATGTGTAAATATGCATGCTAAGTACAGGTTCCATTATCTGGCGTCCCAATATCAGAATTGCTCCGAAAACCGGAAAGTAAAATCTAACCAAAACTTTTTAATTATCGCAAAATTTAGGAGTAAAAAGATGTACAATAGCAGCAGTGAAAATTATATATTTGCTACCTACTTCTGAATAAAACTTGTCTTGTATATAAATTTTATTCTGTTACAAGCGTTATAAAAAAAAAAAAAGTTATAATTAAATGTTATTTAAGGTAATTGTGTTGTTCTGAAGAAATATAGTGAGCAGAAAATTCCCCATTATCGTTCTTTCTTTTTTGTTTTTATTTAATAGCTTTGAGACTTTTGTTTCAATTGATCCATATTTTATCAAATATGGACAAGTAACAAGTACAAAATTTCCTTTTTTTAAAAAAAACTGAGCGTAGGACAAATCAAACCTCTTCCACATTAAAAATCGGTGAATCCGCCATTGCGATCAATGCAGTGTCAATAAACAACAACAGATTACAAATGTTGCCAGATTCTGCAATTCTGTCAAGAGGCAGTAGATGATTGTTTGAATGCTGATGAAAACACTCCTGTCAGTCATCAGATGACTGACAGGGAGATTTGTGAAATGGTGACAAATGATATGTCGGAAAGTGATGATGATCAAGTTGAAATACAGTGGGTCACAAAAGTTAGTATCCAGAGCTTCTTGGACACATATGACAAACATAACATATTTACATTTAAACTTGGATTAAATTAATGCTTCATTTTAAAATATTTCAAGTTAGTATTAATTAAAAAATAAAGAATTTCACAAAAATAAAATCTTTTTATCGGCCAAAATAAACATTAATTTATTGTAAGATGTAACTCACATCACAAAAGTTAGTATCCAGATGCAACAAAGTTAGAAAAAAAGAAATAAATTACAATTTTTTTTGATAAAAATGGAAAATTAATATTTTGTAGGATATCCTTTGGCTTTTAACACTTCTTTCAATCTTGATGGCATTGAATAAACTAACTTTTGAGTGATAGTAGGAGGTATTTTTTGCCATTCTTCTAAAAGTGCTTTTATTAGATCATTCTTGTTATTTATGTCTCGTTTTCGAATTTGACGATCAAGGTATTCCCACAAGTGCTCAATTGGATTGAGATCAGGTGATTGGGGAGGTGTTTTGAGTTGTTTTCGAGTATTGTACAGCAGCCATTCCTGAACAGTTCGAGCAGTATGTTTTGGGTCATTGTCTTGTTGGAAAATAAATGATCTTCCAAGTCCTAATTTGGCAGCACTTTGTTGCAAATTGTCTTTCAAAATTTTCAGATAGCTATATTGGTTCATTATGCCATCGATTATCACTAATTTACCTACTCCAGATGCAGCCATGCATCCCCAAACTAATACGGAACCACCGCCATGTTTTACAGTCCCCTTCATGTTTTTCGGATCGAGCTCTTTATTTGCTTTTCTCCATACCATTTTGTTTCCATCTGGTCCAAGAATATTAAATTTGCTCTCATCCGAGAAAATTATGGAATTCCAGAAGTCATTATCTTCTTTTAGGTGTTGTTTCGCAAAGTCTACTCTTTTCTGGCGATTAACTTTACTAACATACGGTTTCTTTCGTATGCTTCGTCCATGATAACCAGCTTTTCTTAACAAACGTCGAATAGTCTCAGGATGGCATGTTTTTCCCATTGCATTTTCTATATCCGTTTTTAATATTGGGGCACTAATTTTAGGATTATTTTTCACTTTTCGAACAATCATTCGAGATTCCTTCTCAGTGAAGATGCTAGGCCGCCCCGTTCTTATTTTATTTTTTGTATTACCAGTTATCTGAAACTTTGTTATAATTTTTTGTATCGTTGACCGACTTTTTCCAACTATTTTAGCGATTTCTCGTTGGGAGTTTTTCTCCTTGTGCAACTTTATTATCAAATCTCTCAAGTCTTGAGAAAGTTCCTTACCACGGAGCGCCATTAATAATAATTAGCAAACAGTTCACAAAAATCAACCTGAAATATATTTCTTATATCGAAATGATCCGAAGAAAAAACATAAATTGTATCTTTACAGGTTTTCAAACGCTAAACGGATATATACTTTGGAGGATACATAAAGTGGATACTTACTTTTGTGGCGTTAATTTTTCCGGTGGATAACAAAATTTTTTTTAGAAATAAGACAAAAAGAAATTTCCAGTAATTTGTTGTTTATTTTTATTACCCTGATCCTTAAGAAATAAGCGACAATTATCAATAAGATATTGACTTTTTATTTCTATGAAAATACGGGTCTTATATTTTGAGGTATGACATGGATACTAACTTTTGTGAGTAACTGTAGTTGAGAAAATTTCGAATGAGAAACTCATATTTTACACTGAGCAGCTCATTTCTGGAATGCAACAGAAAAGTTACTTCCATGAACAGCAAATTATGTCAGTGTACAAAATACAAGAGCAACTTGTACAAGAAACTCGTTATAAACAAACTATTACAGAAATGTTCTCAAAATTGAAATCTAAGGATTCTGCTCCCTTAATGTTAATTTTATTCATGATTTATTTATTTTTCATTTATTAAATTGCACATTAAATTGTAATTAAAAATGTTTTATTTTGTGTAAGTACTAATTCATTAAATTAAATTTATAACTAATAATATTTCTATACTATATCATTCATAACTGCTATTTTTAAAAATTTTTCATGCATTTTTCATACTGATAGTAAAGCCCCTTATCCAGAATACTTCAGGTCCCAAGCTTTCTATATAATGGATCCTATACTGTATTTATTATAGTCCAGTTTGTCATTGAAAAAAAAAAATTCTGCATTTCTTTTTCTTTTTCAGATATTAATCATGACAGGAAAAGCAAAGATTAAGAAATTAACAGAAAAGGAATTGCAAAAGCGAAGAGAACAAAAAAAGTTAAGCAAGACGTGCATGGGGAAAAATTAAAAGCTAATACTGAGAAATGAGGAAGTGAAGAGGAAAGATGCTCATTGAAAGAAAGCTACATTGAAAAAGATAGCAGATATGACTGATACGGAGAAAAGAAATATTCGAAAGCGTTGGTTGGTTGGTTTTTTGAATGGCTTTTTTTTGGCGCAAGGTCCAAAGTAGGACATGCTGCGCCAAACAAACGGGTAAAAGAGACAGTAGCTTCCGGATGTGTTTACCCATCCAGAAAGTCATTAAAAAATCACAGTAGAAAAATGAAGCAAAAATACATACAAGATAAAATCAAAAATAATAAAAACAGTGTATACAATAAAACAGGATGAACATTGTAAATAATAAAATCAGATGTCGAAGTAAAAACCAGCATCCTTCAAGAAGTTCGTCAGATGATAATGAGGATTTACACCTAAAAGGCTCGTCAGAGTGGGTGAAGATGAATTAAAATTTTGTCGATAAAGATGACGAAGGCAAGGGCAGTCGGTGAGGACATGACGAATGGTAAGAGCACTATTATGACATTTTGGACACTCAGGTTCCTGTTGTCCAAGTAGTAAGTATTTATGGGTAAATCTTGAATGCCCGATTCGTAGTCGTGTAATAATAACATCATATTTTCTAGGGATAAGTGTAGGCCAGACTGAAATTTGAGGTTTTATTTCATGCAATTTATTATTATTTTGGTTATTCCACTCCCTTTGCTCGAAAGCGTTGGCGTGAAAGGGCAAGGAAACAGAGCAAATTAGAACTCTGAAAAAATTTTTGCATAATTTAGAAACACCTGCCAGCCTATTAGATGAAAATCACAGTTTACATACTCAACCTAAAAAGCTGGAAATTAACGGTCGCCACTCGCCACATGGCGACTAGATTTTTAAAAGTGGCGACTAAAGAAATTGCCTTTGGTCGCCACTGCAGTGGCCACTTCTCTTCTACCCATTTTTTATAAAATATACCCCATTCCACGGCAAACTTGGATCGCGCGGCGGCTTTTTCGCGGTAAATGCGCCGCGCAAAGAATTCAGGCTGTTCTAAAATCTAACCTCGCCACTTCGAAACATATTTCGGAAGTCAATTTAAATAGTAAACACTTAAAATTCTTCTACCCATTCTTTATAGAATACCCCATTCCAATGCAAACTTGGATCGCGCAGCAGCGTTTTCGCAGTAAACGTGCCGTGCGCCTCGAATTCAGGCTTTCTCAAATCTAACATTGCCACTTACAGACATTTTCGGAAGTCAATTTTAACAGTAAACACTGGAAACTGGCAGGTAGTCTTATTCATATACTAAAAAAACGTATGGCTTTTTTCCATTTTTCTATAAAAAGTATTAGATTTTTATTTTTAAAAAATGTCAAAATGAGAGTTTCGGCCGACTTTCAGGAGACAGAGACGAAAAGGAAGCTCGTGAGATAATCAATCGGCTGAAACTCCGATTGTATTACGTTCGCAGAAAAATTAAAAACGTCATCCGACGCATTTTCTTTGTTATTTTATACCACTTTCTTTTCAAACTTGGCATTTCTATCCATTCCCAACGGCCGTATTGCATTCAGTCATACGCGTGGTTTCTCGAAATTTCAATCTTTAAAACAAGCTTTATATAGTAATATAAATTTTGGATTTATTGCTTTAATATTGAAGAGATTTAAAGAAAATCCTGAATCACAAAGCAACCGTAGTGGTAGTAAACGTGGAGCTACAGATAATTCTGTAAAAGTATCTTTTTTCGGAAAAAGGTAAGTGCGTTTTCTGTTATTATTTAAAAAAAAAAAAAAAATGTATATATGTATGTATATTTTTAGTTCTTAATCAGAAGAATGCATAATTTATTGAATATTTTATTTATTTACTACATATTATTTAATATTTGTTATTGCATATGAACTATTTTTTACTTTCTTTATGTAATATAGAGAAAGTATTGGATTCGCGAAAATTTTTGACCTCCGTTTTTTGACGGATCTACACGTTTTGGGGTGTCCTGAACACGAATTGATAGTTTTTAAAAAATGTCTGTGTGTGTGTTTGTGGTTTAGTGTTTTCACCGTACCTCACGAACCAATGAATGAAATTCAACCAAACTTGGTATATAGTTGGACCCTGGCCAGCCACACTCTCTAAATTCAGTTAGAGAGGGGGATTATAATTGCAAATTATTAAAAATTCATTATTATTAAAGAAAAATTAATTTATAACTCATTTGTAACATGAAAAAAAAAAAAAAAAAAAAAACGGTAAAAGAAACTTGCAAAATAAAGTATTATTAAAAAAATATTTTTTTTTATTTACATATACTAATATATTTTCATGAATCAAAGATGTTTTTTTTTTCTTTGGAAAAAGTAGAAAATCGACACCATTCAGGATAGTGAAGGGGCAATATAATCAGAATTTTTCTGTTATAAAATAATATAACCAAAAGAGCATTTTAAACATATGAATTTTGTATTGAATAGTATTTTCTTACATTCATAGTATAAATTATGTAAATCTATTCCTATTTCATTTATTAAAATTTATCAGAAATGTATTATTGTGGATGAGTTTCAAAAAGTTGACTACCTTAATTATTTTCTTAATGATTTGTCGTGACTGAACATTGAAAAAATTAAAGAAAAGAAAATTTTATTTTACTTTTACTTTTATCAGCGAGTGAGCACTAACTTTTTAAAAGTGGCCACTAAAAAAATGAAGGCTAGTGGCCAGTGGCCACCAACCAAATTTCTTAATTTCCAATCTTAACTCAACCTGTTGTATCTACTTCAAGAAATGAAAGTGGTAACAGGAAAAATAGGGAGTTAGCTAATAAATAAAAAGCAACTAAAGCAAAGCATAAAAATAAACAAAAAAGTATAGAAAAAGGTATTACAGGCTCTTGAACCCACCCTCCTAAAGATGATACGCCAAGTAAAAATATCAGAAAATTACTCAAAGGGCAAAATATATCACCAAAAATTCGAAGGTATATCGAATTTGGTTCTGTTTTAAGCTCACAAATAAAGAATTTTCAACAAATGAATGACAGAAATAAAAGAAGGATGTTAGTCAGAATGATTTCTGGCAAAATTATTAAAAAGTACAAATTCATGAGATGCATTGGTTCTTTAACATCACATAGGCTTATAAAGTGTGATGGCAACCTAACTTCTATCAGAATAAATCTGTTAAGACTGCAAGAGAGATTAACCCCTTAACACGCGGTGTCCTCGCTGCGAGGACGCAAAATTTAAGATCCAGCTGCAAAAATTCATCCCGGAAATTTTTTAGCAAAAATTCATGTTTATAACATATCAGAAAAGGCCGGTCTTTTAAATCTTAAAATTTAAAATTTCTTTTAGTTTAATTTGGTTCATGAATTCCGGTGGCAGTATTATTTAAATGTTTTAAATTGTCTTGCGCCGCAAAGGGTTAACCCTTTGCCCGGAACATGTTTTCATCATGCTTATCGGGAACATCAGTCTCACAGACCGCTATTTTTAGAAAAAGGTACTGAATATATTTAGCGAAATTTCGTGGCGATAAATTGTGAATTCTTGCAGCCATAACTTTACTTTCTCAATCATGACGTATTATAGGGACGACAGGGTATCATATAGTTGATTGGATTTAATGTCGCATTAGTACTGCGCAATGGGTAATTGGCGACGATCTGGGACGCACCCCTAAGGAGGGTCTGGAGACATGCCATCATAATTTTGATCCTCCCCCGCTTAGGTGATCCCCAGAGCTATAATTTGGTATATTATATGATTGGATCATCTGGTTTCTGAAATTATTCTTTTTAATATGATTATAGTGACCAGTTTAGACTACTTTTATAAATACGAAGCATTAAAATTATTAAAAGAATGTCATTAAAGCGTTAATTCTTGAATTCTAAATAACCACACTAATAAAAGGTTATAAATAAACAATTTCTTATTATTTTTCGAACTGCAGGAAATGAGTCTGCGCTCGGATTCGAAGAAATTTTGTCACCCTGTTCGACTATTGAGTTACAGTCGGTAACAAAAGTCTCCGAACAAAAGCAAAAATTTCTATGTAAAAAAAAAGGATTTATTTAACAAAACTGTATTAAGCGTACTTTTTTTACATTTGAATTTTTGCTAGTGTTCGGAGACATTTGTTACCGACTGTACTAAGAAAAGCAATCAAACTTAAAAAACAACTTTTAGAAAGAATTTGCAATTATTGACATTTCTACGTAATGTGTCTGTTAGCGCTCAAAAATAGAGATTCATAATATTCTCATAACATTTTACATGTTTTTTTTTTCAACATTAAGGAAGGTGATTGAACATTGCGCAGCACTAGTGCAACGTAAAACCCATCGAACCAACCAAACAACCATCAACACTAAGCGGCTCCGGGCCCTGCTCGCTTTTCCAACCTCAAAGGGTACCTTCCTTGTTTAAACAGATTTTACGTTGTACTAGTGCCACGCTGTGAACAATTGGCATCGATCCGGGACTCATCCCTAGGGTTGTTTCGAGATATCCCATCCTCTACAGGTTGAGTGTATTTTACGTTGCACTAGTGCTGCAGTTAGATAGATTTGGCGTCTTCAACATTTATCGCCAAACGTGCCGGTACTCTATTCTAGAAATATGCATCCGCAAGTCCCTACACTAAGCCTAAACTTTAGCGGTCTCACAGACCGATGTTCCGGTATAAGGGTTAAGAATGGATGTAACCAGGTTTTTAGAAAGGGATGAGAATAGTGGAATGTGTCCAGGTAAAAAGGATACAATAACAAGGAATAAACAAAAAATGCAAAAGTGAATGCTTTCTGACTCTATGAAGAATTCGCACACAAAAATTCATTGACACATATCCAGAGCAGAAAAAAGTTCACTATGTGCCATTTTGTCGATGACGCCCATTTTGGATTGTGAAGCCCTCATACAAGGACAGAGACTTGTGTGTGTGTGCCAGTGTGATTTACATGAAAATTTCCACTTCATTGTAGAGAAAATGCATGCTCTTAATTTGATTCAATAAAAACTCCAAATGAAATATTAGCAAGTATAATATGTCAAGAAAAGTGCCTGGAAAGGAAATGGTCTACATGTTTTGATAAAAGGATAAAGGAACAAGTTTGATAATTAAAACATTACTTATTACCATTGGAGCAAGACAAAAGTGAATGTGGTAGTTAAAGGGAAGACTAAAAGTATGCCAGAAGACAATAAAATAGGAAATTAATTCTACCAAGCATGAAATGGTATCTAGTTTTAAAACACAGCTTCCACATTTTATGCAGCATGTTGCAAACATTAACCACCAGTACCAAATTATAAGCCACATAAAACAGTCCTTGTCTGATGATTAAGTTCTTTTACATATGGATTTCAGTAAAAATTACAATTGTAAATACAGTGAAGAAGTACAATCATTACATTTTGGTGGCTCTCAAAACCAGATCACTTTGCATGCAGTAGTGATGTATTATAAATAAAAAAAAATGATTCCACTTCCACATTAAACAGGTCATTTTGTACACTTTCTGAGAATCCAAGGCATGATCCTGTGGCTATTTGTGCCCATTTAGAACCTATCATCACAGAGATTAAAAAAAATGCATCCCATCAATAAGCAAAATCCATTTTCTTAATGATGGCCCAGTACGCAATACAGAAACCAGAAAATGTTTTTTTTGGCCGGTACTTTCTTATCCAAGTGAAAAGCCTTCATTGGCACTTTTCTGACAGAGGGCATGGAAAAAGAGCACCTGATAGTATAGGAGGTTACATCAAGCGGTTAGCTGATAATCTAGTGGCTCAAGGCAAAGATATTGATAATATCAACAAACTTCACCCTGAGATAAAAATGAACAGTAACACTGATGAACAGCAACGCTGAAAATTTTCTGCCTTAACACTCATTTTGAACACGGCTGCAAAAAAGCCAACCTTTTTGAAAGAGACCAGATCGGCTGGCTTTTATTAAAAAAAGGCCAGTCCTTTTCAACAAATGCCGGTCTATATACAGGGTGATATGCACTTAGTTTACAGCATGGCCAACTGTAATGAACGAGAAGCCTTCTGAATGTATTGTGAGAAATATCCTGGTAGAAAGGTGCCTAGCCACTCATTCTTTGCCACTCTGCATCGACAATTGTGTCAAACTGACTCTTTCGACGTGCACAAGCCAGATACTGGTCGCCAACGAATAACTCGGACAGTTGATGTTGAAGAAAGAGTTGTCCAAGAACTCCAGCGTAATCCTTCAACAAGTACACGAGTTGTATCCCTAAAGACCCATATTCCCAAGCAACCGTCTGTTGCATTGTACAAGACGAAGGACTACATCCTTATTTACAACGCGTCAAGGCACTGGAACCGGGAGACTACAACAATCGTATGGATTTTGCGCGGTGGTTTTTGCAAGAAAGTTCTGCAGAACGAAACTTAGCAGCAAGTGTTCTCTTCACGGATGAGGCTGCGTTCTCATTAGAGGGTGTGATGAACTTTCACAACCTGCATACGTGAGAAGATGGAAACCTGCATGCTACATGTGTGCACGGCACACAACGAAAATTTTCCGTTATTGTGTGGGCTGGAATTGTAGGAAGCTGTTTTCTTGGTCCATACATTCTTCTAGAGAGATATAACGGTCCCATTTATCTAACATTCCTGCAGGAGGTTCTGTCAGAAATGCTCAATGATGTTCCGATACCTATTCGTCAACACATTCGATTTCAACATGACGGAGCTCCTGCACATTTAAGCACAGACATCAGAGTACATCTGCAGGCTACTTCTCTTGGTGACTGGATTGGTCGCGGTGGACCAATCGCATGGCCACCATGATCACCAGACCTGTCTCCCTTGGATTTTTTCTTATGGGAATTTTTAAAAGGACTTGTGTATGAAACACCTGTTGCAATGCCGAAAGACTTGGTAGGAAGAATCGTTGTGGCAGCAGGATGTCTTCGAGATACACCTGGTATCTTTGAGAAGGTGCGGCATTCTATACAACGTAGATGCCAGGCGTGTCTTGATTGGTTGGTTGATTGCCTTTTTCTGGCGCAAGGTCCAAAATAGGACATGCTGCGCCAAACAAACAGGTAAAAAAAAAAAAGCTTCTGGATAGGTTTACCCATCCAGAAAGTTATTAAAAATTCACAGGAGAAAAAAGAAACAAAACTATATACAAGATAAAATCAAAAATAATAAAAACAGTGTAGACAATAAAAAAAATGGATGTAAAACAGGATGAATTTGTACACAATAAAATCACATGTCAAAGTAAAAACTAGCCTCTTTCAAAAAATTTGTCAAGTGATAATGAGGATTTGCACCTAAGAGGCTTGTCAGATTGGGTGAAGATGAATTAAAATAATGTCGATACAAATGACAAATTCAAGGGCAATCGGTGAGAATATGGTGAATGGTTAGTGCACTAAAATGGCAATTTTGACAATCAGGCTGTTGTTTCCCAAGCAATAAGTATTTATGTGTGAGTCTTGAATGCCCGATTCTTAGTCTAGTAATAATGACATAATATTTTCTAGGGGTAAGTGTAGGCCAGATTGAAAGTTGAGGTTTTATTACCTGCAATTTGTTATTGGTTTGGCTATTCCACTCCCTTTGCCAAATATTCCTATAATAGCTTTTAAGAGTCTGCCTCTTGTCATCGTATTGTACAGGACAGTTTAAAAGAATAGAAGCCTGAATGGCGGCTTTGCCTTTTATGCCAACATGACCAGGAACTCAGCAAAACAAGATGTCAAATCCCTTTTTCAGAAGGTCGTTGTAAGTTTTTAAAATTGAAGTGAAAGATGGATTACAAGAGGTAGATGAAAGAGAGTCAAGAACACTCTTTGAGTCTGTATATATAATGAATTTACGATTTGGATGAGATGAAATAAAATTAAGGGCAACCTCAATAGCTAAAAACTCTGCAGAGGAAATGGAAAATGAATTAGGGAGTTGATAGCTAAAAGTGGTATTACCAATGACAACACCACAGCCAACTTTATTAGTGGTCTTGGATCCGTCGGTAAAAATCTCGACGTAGCCCTTATAATGGGAGCGATGAGATAAGTAAAGGGACTGAAAAATAGAAGCATCAATGTTAGATTTGTCAAACCCATTGAACGGATGAAGAGAAGAAATAACCTGGAAATTCTAAGGTGTCATGTTTAAAAGAGGCCAAGGACGAACTTTGGTATGAATGTGAGAGCTGCCATCAAGAAAGTTCTTAATTCTAAGAGCGAAATGTGGGATGCAAGATGGGCAATTCACATAAAGATTATGATCGTTACTATTTAAAAGTGAATGAAGTGGATGATTAGGATGTGAGAGGATGCGAAAGTACAATTCACATGAAAGTCTTTGTCTGATGTCAGTGAGAGAAGGCTCCACACAGTCAGCATATAAACTAAAGACAGGAGTAGTTCGGAAGGCTCCTGAACAAATTCTTACTGTACTATGATGTGTTGTGTCAAGTCTCTTCAGGTAAGAATCGGGTGCTGATCCATAAACATGGCAGGCATAATCAATTTTAGAGCGAATAGCAACTCTATATATTTTCAGGAGGGATGGACGATCAGCACCCCAAGAAATATTAGAGAGGACTTTTAGAATATTAAGAGCTTTGTCACATTTAATTCTTAAATGTAAAATATGTGGTTTAAAATTCAATTTTCTGTCAAAAATAACACCCAAAAAGCGAGCAGTGTCAACAACTGAAATTGGCCTGCTATTTAATAAAATTTCTGGGTCAGGATGAAGCCCTTGTTTGCGGCAAAAATGCATACACTGTGTTTTGTCAGTACAAAATGTAAAACTGTTATTTGTCCAGTTGATGATATTCTTGATGGCAAGTTGTAATTGGCATGCAATGAAGCGCATGTCATTCCCCTGGCATGAAATTTGCAGGTCGTCAACATATAAACTTCCATTTACACATTGTGGCAATTGTTTTAGTATATCATTTATTTTCAAGGAAAAAAGTGTAACGCTCAGAACACTGCCTTGAGGCACACCCTCCTCCTGAAAATAAATATCTGAATAAACTGATCCTATACGAATTTGAAAGCGTCTGACTCTTAAAAAATTTTGAATGAAAATGGGGAGATTTCCTCTAAAGTCTAAATTAAAAAGATCTTCTAAAACACCATATCGCCATGTCTTGTCATAAGCTTTTTCTATATCGTAAAAAATTGACACCAAATGGTTACGTCTCACATTAGCTTTGCGGTTATTTGTCTCTAATAATAAAATATTGTCAACTGTAGAACGGCCTCGTCGGAAACCACTTTGCCATGTACAAATCAAATTATTTCTTTCGAGAATAAAAACTAATCTAGTATTTACATTTTTTTTTGAGTAGTTTACAAAGACAGCTTGTAAGAGCAATGGGTCTGTAATTTTTGGGGTCAGTAGCATCTTTGCCTGGCTTAGAAAAAGGAATAACAATAGCATCGTGCCAAGCAACAGGGAAAATATTTTCAGTCCAGATCCTATTGTAAAGATGAATTAGATTTTAAGAGACTGTTTAGATAAATGTTTAATCATAATCTAGGTAACACCATCGGGTCCGGGAGCAGAGTTATGGCAATGTTTCAAACTATTTTTTAATCCATTTTCTGTAAAAGGTCTATTGTAGTCTGGTGAAGAGCGGGAGTGAAAATTGATTGATGATCGTTCAGAATTACGTTTATGAGATAAAAAAGGTTCGGAATATGAATTAGAACTGGAGATGTGAGATAAGATTTTACCAATGGTGTTTGGAATATTTGTAGTAGAAGTTATAGTTTGGAAATTATCTTTTAAAAACGAAATACTTTGATTAGAATATATTCCCATTGCTTTCTTGACACGACGCCAGAGCTGTTTACTGCTTACATTGGAGGTAATGCTGGACACATATTACGACACGAAAATACAACACCAAAAAGGAATGATAATAATGGAATGAAATTTGTTGGACACATACATTATAGTAGGAAGAACAATTGATTAAAATTTCAGGAAATTTGGAGCAATATGTACTGAGAAAACAGTACATAAAGCAGCAACCTCTGTGAGCAATAACAGCACATATCTGCCTAGGCATTGAATCGAACAGCAATTGGATGACATGTACGGGTAGAGCACTTCATGATGTTTCAACACGATGCCACAATTCATCGATCGAAGTTACTGGTGAGTGGTGGGGGGCCAGTCGCTTTTCAATGATTAAACAGTCATTTTCATTGGTGCGAGATCAGGAGAATGTGCTGTCCAGAGCAACAGTCGAACACATTCTGTATCAAAGAAGGTCCGGACAATACAAACAACTTGCGGTCGTGCATTATCTTGCTTAAATTTTGCACTACGGAGGCCTCGATTACAAGCAGAGGGGCGGGCCTTAACTCATGTTAACTCTGTAGGGTAAAAGATATTTATTTTAATCTTCAATATATAAAAACCAGCAAATGCACATCAGAAACATACAAAAAGCTGAAAAAAAAAAAGCTTAAAAGCTAAATGTACAAAAAAGCTGAAAATTCTTAACCCTGTACGTAAGAGTATCAGTTATATAATTTCAATTTTAGACATAGCAAGCAAAACATAACCAACCTTTTGCCACTTCTCAGTTGGCCTGATAGCCCCTCTTCCTAACGAATTTAATAATCTGGTTAGTGTGTCCCGTAACTCCTGCCTTTTCTCTCTTGTAAATGATGGTGACAATTTGTTGGCAATTAGTTCGGGGTGATTTTCAAGAAATTCTACCATTTTCTCCAACTGTTCCGAACTCGCTCTTTCTCGTTTCTTGTCAGACATCACAATTAATAAATAAAATGCTTCTACTACTACTACCATACCTCGTGCTTCTACTGCGTGCATTTGTTTATGAACGATAGCAAATTTCAGATGAAATCTATTACAGTTAACTCATCAGATAGACCTCCGTAAAAAGATTCTCGAATTTTCATTGGATAGATTAAAAGAAGTCAAAATAAGTTCCGCCTTTTCTCTGACGTCATGTCCGCTTGGGCGGAACTTATTCCTTTTCAATGTCGAACTCTCTTTTCGATCAATGCCTTTAGAGTACCGTTTTTCGATTTATCGAAAACATCCTGTCGTAACGAAACTCTTTTGATCTACGTCATCTTTCGACAATCGAAACGTTTCGATGTGTTCGTGGTAGCACTCTAAAAGTGTAGTGTAGTGTGTGTATTTATTGTTATTGCATTACTTATTTTCTATTTTAGCATAGAATGTGTAAGTAAATGATGAAATATAGTCTCAAAAGATAATTAGCTAAGCGGCACCGTTATTTTTGCAATGCAGAATGTTGGGATAGCCTAATTGTAAAAATCACTGTTTACATACGAAAATTTTCGCGGTTTATGTAGAATTGTGGTTTATGGATCCTCGGTTTATCAATCCTCTACTGTATCGTTATTTTTAAGACCAATATTTCAATTTCTTATAGCCATAAAATAGCTGTGTCACAAACTTTTAACCCATTATGGGTTTTTTGTATTGATATCATTCCTTTTTTAGGTTATTGATTAGTTGCTCAAAAGATTGAAACAAGCCCTTCTGGCTCATGGGAAAGGTAGGATGATTTCTGTTTTGACTTCCTCATATTGTAATACCGATTTGCAAAATGGATTTAGTATCTTGCATAGCTCAAAAATGAATGATCATAGAATGTTGCAATTTGCAACTGTCATGATGTCTAGTTGTACATCTGCAAATACTACGTTACTTTAAATGATTTTTCATAACGTCGCAAATTGACATATAAGTTTCTTATAACATCTAGGTGTGCATCTTCGTTTTTGGTCTTTCTGTGACTTTCTGTTTTGGTGATATTTATGAAAATTATATATTCTTAATGACCAAAAACACAAAGGTTTTGACATTATATATGACCTATCATCATAGAAAAGATTAAAAAAAAAAAAAAAAAAAAAAAACAACTAATGATAAACATAGTACTGATAATGCTATGAAAGTTGTCGATATTTTCGCATGTAGAAAGTAATTCTTAAATAAACAGGTTCTAGTCCATGAAAGCATTTTATTTACTGAATATTCAGTCCATAGATAGAGCTCTAATGATATGAAAGTTGTCAACATTTTTGCTTTTAGAAAGTACATAAGCAGGTTTTAGTCATTGAATGCACTTTATTTCATGAATATTTAGCTCGTAGATAAAGCCCATAATGATATTATTATGAAATTTGTTGAAAATTCTGCATGTGAAAAAGAATTCATAAAGACACAAGCAGGTTCTAATTGACAAAAGCACTTTATTTAATGAATATTCACCCCATAATGATATTGTTACAAAAGCTGTCAGCATTTTTGCATGTAGAAAAAAATTCTTAAACGGGGAGAATGCGCGCCGGGTATCTCATACCCAAGGCCTTATTTGGTTTTATCTCTTTCCCTCCCTTTTCGATCGAAATGGGCGATTCCTACGGTAGCTGAATTAAAGGTCACATTCTTTAAGCGCAGCTACATTGGAGGGAAAAAGATAATTACATTCCTCGAATTTTAGACACTCGGGTATGTGATACCCATGCGCACTCACGTTCTAGGGTAATTTCGCTGCTTATTTTACCGTTCATAGCGCTATGGCACAGTACCGTACTTATGAAGAGGAAACTAAAAGGTTACGATATTTATTTGAAACTGTTTCAACAGACGAAGAATCGTTTAGCAAAGAGGATGAAGATGCCATTTATGAAAATCTTTCATGTAGTAATACTTCATCTACGGATAGTGATACCGATAATGATTTAGAGAAGTGCCCTTCGAACTCGACTGAAGATTGTTACATTGGAAAGGATGGAACAAAATGGATGAAAAAGAAGTTTCGAACTAACATAAGAGTTCCCGTGAAAAATATTGTTTTCAAATTACCAGGAAATACGAAATATTCAAAAAATGTTTCAACACCCTTAGATTCTTGGAACTGTGTTTTTGATGATTTAGTGATTAAAATGCTCGTTGAATACACTAATATTTATATCGAATCTATCCAAGATCGCTTTCATCGAATAAGGGATGCAAACAAAACTACTTATGCGGAAATGAAAGCCCTTATAGGATTATTATACATATGCAGTGATCACAAATCATCCCATGTGAATGTGAAAGATTTATGGGCAACAGATGGAACTGGAATGGAGATTTTTCATACAACAATGTCCTGTAAACGATTTCTTTTCCCTCTGAGATGTTTACGCTTCGACGATATTCGAGATCGACAAAGTAGGAAAGAATTAGACAAATTAGCTCCTATTAGAGAATTTTTTGATAAGTTCGTAAATAATTGTCAAAAGTCATATAATATTGGGGAATATGTAACAATCGATGAGAAACTGGAACCTTTTAGAGGACGATGCAGTTATAGACAATACATACCAAATAAGCCTGGAAAGTATGGCCTAAAAATATTTGCTCTAGTTGATTCAAGATTATTTAACACGTGGAAAATGGAAATTTATACTGGAAAACAACCAGATGGACCATTCAAAGTAGGCAATAGCTCTAGTGCTGTTGTGAAGCGTCTAATGGAGCCCCTGTATGGTTCTGGACGAAATCTCACAATCAATAATTGGTACACTGGTACACTGGATATCAGTTATCCCAAGACCTCCTTGAAAAGAAAATTACTATGGTAGGAACGCTCTGAAAAAACAAATGAGAAATTCCCCCAGAGTTTGTGAAAGCAAAAAACAGACCAGTGCATTCTTCAATTTTTGGATTCCTGAAGGATACCACAATTGTCTCCTACATTCCCAAGAAAAACAAAAGTGTTATAGTGTTATCAACTATGCATAATGATGATGAAATCGATATATCTACAGGTGAAGCAAAAAAGCCAGAAATCATCATCTTCTATAATCTGACTAAAGGATCAGTCGATGTAGTTGACGAAATGGGAGCTGTATATTCTACAGCTAGGATAGCTAATCGGTGGCCTATGGCAGTGTTCTTTTCGATATTAAATGTTGCTGCTATTAATGGACGAATCATTTTACTATCAACTAAAGAACCCCCTATGGAATTCAAAGCTAGGAGGCATTATTTGAAACAGCTCGGATTAAAGCTGATAGAAGAACACTTGTATGAAAGAAGTAAAAAAACAATGCTTCCATTAAATTTAAAACAATCTTTAGGAAAAAGAAAGGATATTTCAAATGAAAATGAACAGGACGCTAAAAAGCCTAAAATTACATACAAGAGCTGTGCAGATTGTCCAAGTAAGAAAGACCGTAAAACCAAATGCTGTTGCCTGAAATGTAAAAAAAGTATATGTATGGAGCATCTTCAGTCTGCAAAACCTGTGAAAAAAATATGTGAGTAAAATGTTTATTTTGGTTTAAAATATGTTTATTATATTTAATTTGTCTCACATATTATTTTAATTTATCATACTAGTAAATATTTATTTATTTAAACATTTAAAATACGACAAATAGTTGTCGACGCGACTGCTGGTGTCCGTTTGACTGGCGCGCATTCTCCCGGGTTAAAGACACAGCAGGTACTAATCGACGAATGAATTTTATTTAATGAATATTCTCGAAACAATCCAATAAAACTGTCATTCTTACTACTGAAATTAAATAAACAATGTTAAAAAAAATGACAGAGCAGTAATTTCACTAATTTCAGAATAACCAAAAATTAAAAGTTAAATTCATCAAGAGTATTGTCTGTGGTTTATAGAATTTTCAAGGTAATTTCTGCACTAGAGACCAATGAAAAATTGTTTATTTTCATTTAAATTAGTTTAACAGATTTTAAATAGAAACGTTTAACACAAAATATTATTTTATTTTTTTAGTAACTAATAGTTTTTAAATATAACAAAAAAAAAATTTTATTAATGTTTATGTCAATTTTTACAAAAATAATTTATTTGCTTTTATGTATTTATAAACTTTAAAATCAACTTAAAATTTTTGTTATTAAAAAATCAAAAACTATTTAATAAAATTTATTATTTACCTGTTTGAAGAAAATCAATTAAAATACTGTAAATTATATTACTTTGTTAAATTCAAATAAACGTTAGATAACATTTGTATAGTAACAATATATAATATTTAATTTAAATTAAATACTTACAAAAAATTTTATAAGCAAAAAGTTATATATGTTTTAAAACTTTCTTGTTTATGCTAAATTTATTTAATAATAAAAATATATAAAGTTTAGTTTATCTAAAAAATTTTTGAATATTTCAAAGTAAGAATTTTTTTTTAATGATAGTATTTTTTTTTTTTTTTTTTTTTTTTATTAATATTACATGCGTGTTCAATTTTTAACGAATGCAACAGTATTTCTAAGTTAAGCTTAAATACATGTTAAATGTGAAATTTATTTAATGGTAACCGTATAGCAGCAATATATAAAGTTTAGTTTATATAATATTCATTATATTTATAATGTATATAACTTTATTGACTGATTTAAAACTTTCATGATATGATAAATTTGTTTAATAGTAAAGGCATAAATAATATTTTTATAGTAACAATATATAAAGTTTCTTTTTTTTTTTTTTTTTTTTTTTTTCCCTATCCTCAATTTTGCATGCACAAAAATACAATTAATGCACACTTTTAAATTAGTATTTTCCTCATCTAAATAAATTTTTGTTAGTTTCTAAACAATATCTTTATACTTAAAAAATATCAAATAGTAAAGGTCTAACAATGTTGCATTGTACCCCGGCATACGGGGTACAATGAAACACATACCGGGGTACAATGAAACACTCCAAATAATGCAAGAAAAATTCAATTTTCACCAAATATTAGATTATTTTATGAACATTTTACAACACAGTGAGCTAAATACAAAAATACAAAGAACTTGATTAACAAAATACAAAATAGAAACTTGATTAAAATACAAAAAAGGAACTTGATTAATATATTATAGTCCTGGATGAAAAGCAGGTTGCTTCTATTAGATTAAGTAATATCATTTCATTTTATATTAAATTGGCTCAAGTCAGTTTCGAAAATTAGCATTTCTGTTTTTCTTTCGGTTGCTCCTGAAGGGATAGGGGATTGTAGTTCGAGCACAATTTGAGATTTTTCAAAAGTGCATGTTTCCGTAGAACGTACAAATTTAAAAGTAGGTTGTAGTCTTTTTATGTAAAGTACTTCACATTCAACTTCATTTAAATTTAGGATTATTTAAAAGAGTAAAATCCGCTGTAAAAGGCACGTTAAAAATATTTAAAAGAATTTTAAAAAGTCAAAAAACAGTTAGACAACATGTTTCGTGCTTATTTACTAGCACATCATCAGGTCTCGTTAGTTAATGAAAGCCACCGAGCTTTATCTTGTTGTTCTAAGAAAGGCTGCCATAGGGTTGCTAAGTCTTTACTCTGATTCTCGTTGATGCATTTATCGCCAAATTTCCAAATCATGATCTTTTCGTATATGTCTAATGTGTATTCGGTGTGGGGGGTTGCTAGAATTTTACTTTCCTCCCACTTTGGCTGGGCTTCTTTATTGTCGAGTAAAAGTTGCTTTAATGCCGTGTTTCCGTACAATGATTTAATGGAATGTTTATGTTCTTTAATCCTTTTACTCAAATTACGCTTTGTTTTGCCAATATAATAAGATGTTATATTATTGATTGAGATGGGGATTGCATATACGCCGCCAACTTTTGTTTTTTTGTCACGATCGGATATTATCAGATTTTTCAATGTTGAGGTTTTAAATGCAATATTATATCCAATATTTTTAAATTGTCGTATTACGGGATGGAAACCTTTATTAAATGAGATTGCGCCAATAAATCTACTAGTTTCGTTTCCAGTTTTTAGATTCGTATTGTTAAGCCGGTTTATTATTCTGCGTTTCAACTTATTAAATATTGTGATATTGTAACCTTGATTAAGCATAGTCTTTTTAATTAAGTTTAATTCTTTATCTGAGGAGGATTTATAGGTGCAATGTGTGAAGGCTCTATTAATTAATGGTGTAATGGCGTTGAAAAGTAGTTGTTTAGATGTGTAAGATTTTCTTTTAAATATTTTTAACGTGCCTTTTACAGCGGATTTTACTCTTTTAAATAGTTATTTCGCACGTGGTTTTTAATTATTTAGTGAAACTTACAATGTCTGTGAAACAAGTCTTTTCTAGACAAAAAGTGGCATTTGCTCGCAAACTTCTACATTTGGCCTTTTTGAAAGACTGCCGTAACCTTAATCTCACTCCACATTTCATCCAAATCAAGTCTACTAAACGTAATTTTCCTGCTTTTAAGCATATTATCAACACTGCTGAGAAAAAAATCCTACGACAATATATTCGGCGAACTAGATATGAACTGGCTAATACAGAACTTAATCTTTATTACTCATCCCCCCTCACCATAGCACCTGTTAACTCTTACACATCTAAACAACTACTTTTCAACGCCATTACACCATTAATTAATAGAGCCTTCACACATTGCACCTATAAATCCTCCTCAGATAAAGAATTAAACTTAATTAAAAAGACTATGCTTAATCAAGGTTACAATATCACAATATTTAATAAGTTGAAACGCAGAATAATAAACCGGCTTAACAATACAAATCTAAAAACTGGAAACGAAACTAGTAGATTTATTGGCGCAATCTCATTTAATAAAGGTTTCCATCCCGTAATACGACAATTTAAAAATATTGGATATAATATTGCATTTAAAACCTCAACATTGAAAAATCTGATAATATCCGATCGTGACAAAAAAACAAAAGTTGGCGGCGTATATGCAATCCCCATCTCAATCAATAATATAACATCTTATTATATTGGCAAAACAAAGCGTAATTTGAGTAAAAGGATTAAAGAACATAAACATTCCATTAAATCAGTGTACGGAAACACGGCATTAAAACAACTTTTACTCGACAATAAAGAAGCCCAGCCAAAGTGGGAGGAAAGTAAAATTCTAGCAACCCCCCACACCGAATACACATTAGACATATACGAAAAGATCATGATTTGGAAATTTGGCGATAAATGCATCAACGAGAATCAGAGTAAAGACTTAGCAACCCTATGGCAGCCTTTCTTAGAACAACAAGATAAAGCTCGGTGGCTTTCATTAACTAACGAGACCTGATGATGTGCTAGTAAATAAGCACGAAACATGTTGTCTAACTGTTTTTTGACTTTTTAAAATTCTTTTAAATATTTTTAACGTGCCTTTTACAGCGGATTTTACTCTTTTAAATAGTTATTTCGCACGTGGTTTTTAATTATTTAGTAAATTTAGGATTTCTCCAACGCAATACATTTTCTTATGTTTTAGTTGACCCTGCTTGATTAAAACAATCATTTGTACGGATACCGCTGGTGTTGCACATGTTATTTGTTGATATATCATTCTTTGCACTTTGATGATCAGCTGGAGTTGGAAAATAATCTGGATCGTCACCATCTTCAGAGTCTGTAGAAGACTGAGTTTGATTTGAAAACAATCCCTTAGCTTTACGTATCTTTATGGGAGCTTTAGGATTAGCAATCCTCTTTTTACTTTCTAATTGCTTAACAAGAGCATTTTTTACTGGCGTGGTTAAAACAAAACTCTTTTTTCTCTGTTTTCCTACTCTTCCTTCCTTTCTTGGACCAGCCTTGGGGAAAGGTTTTATCTCTTGAGGAGAAATGTAGTATTTCCTCGCCGGTTTAGAACTAGTACATGGTGTATGAACAGTAGTTGAACAACCTGCAATCGGTGATTCTGATCTACTTATGGGAAGACCCACCACTTCAAATTCCTGGGTTATCTCTGTCTGGTCTTCAGCTTTATTAGTCTGCTCTTGAGTTTCATTAATCTGGCCATGGGAATAATTTTCAGTAGGACAAGGTCTATCTGACACGTATGAACACAAATAATCTTCTTCAGAAAAAATTTCTCTATTGAAAGGCCATATTCCAGTTGCTTTAAAAAACCTTTTGTAATATTTTGTGGAGTGAAAGTCTTGCAATAAGCAGTGCCAAGCAAAGAAGATATATCATAGATAGAGATTGTACAACCTGGATTACACAGCATCCAATCATTAGTGGCTAGATTGAAAAAGTTTTTAAGTGATTTGAACACAGTTTTGTCTAAAGGCTGCAACTTGTTACTGGTATGTGGGGGCAGGGTTACAACAATGATTCCGTTATCTTTAGTAAAATTTAGACTGGAAATTGTTTTATGTGATTCGTGATTGTCCATTATTAGTATGACAGGGTTTTCTGTCGAACAGCGTGTATGTGTCTGGAAGTGTTTTAGAACACTAACAAAAATATCTCCATTCATTCATCCAGATTTTGTTGCTTCACCTGCAGTCCCAGGTGGAGCTCCATTCAACATGCACAGCTTGAAATTTACTCTAGGAAATACCAAATAAGGGGTATAGAATATCCAGAAGCATTAATAAATCCGCACATAGTAACAAGAACACCCCTTTCACCAGATGTTACTTGACCTAGTTGTTTTTGGCCCCTTTGGCTGAGAACTTTAGGAGGATTGTGAACTGTAGTAAGCGCAGTTTCATCTAAATTATAGATGCAACTTGAATAAACTGACTAACATTAAATTTGTTGAACGCCCAAGACTTGTTGGTTCTGGTTTCTGGATTGCAATGTTTGGATGCAATTTCTGAAATCCATATAACCAATCTTCACCAGCTTCGTGCTTTATTTTCCAGTTCTCTGGTGTATGTAACTGGTTTATCACTGCCAATTCAAATACCAACTTTTGTAAAATTGACCTAGTTAGGCCATGATGTATTTTAGATGCAGTTATCACATAACTGGTCCTCTAAGTCTGGAGGAAAAATGAGGTTTACGCTGTAATTTGGTGCAAAATTCATAGGTGTTACAATTTCTTAGCTTTCATGTTTTTTGAACTTCTTTACATACCTACTTAAAGTAACATAATTTAGATTCATGCATTTTGCAACAGCTCTCTTCATGTCAGCTTCTTTAAAACTGCCTTTAGTGCCTTTTCTTAGTTGATTTCTAGACATTTTGATATGATACTAGAAAAGAAATGACTAAAATACCTATAATAAAATGTAACTCACACTATGCGACACATTCTAATAATTAAAATAGAATGTTTTGTTTTAGAAATTGGTTGGTTGGTTGGTTGTCTTTTAATGGCGCAAGGTCCACAATGGGACATACTGCGCCAAACAAATATGTAAAATTGAAGTATAGCTTCTGGATGGGTTTACCCATCCAGATGGTCACTAAAATACAAATATTTGTAAAAAGTTAAAAATAATGAAGTCAAAAAATAAAAAATAACAGGGCAAACAGTGTATAAGATGAAATGATGTAAAAGTAATGAGCAGTGTATACAATAAAACCAGAAGTAAAAAATAAATAACAGAGTATATAATAAAAAGAAAATGAACAGTGTAAAAAAAAAAAAAGAAAAAAAAGAAAGAAAAATAAAAACCAGAGTTAAAGAACATAAAAACGACATCAAAACTGGAAAATTCAATACAGCCCTAGCCAAAACATATAACGAAAATGACATCAAAATAGAATTCGATAAAACCACTAAAATATCCGACTACAATAACTATCAATACGCCATGTACCGAGAATCCATCGAAATATCAACCAATGAAGACACATGCAACGAAAGCGGCGCAGTAGCCCCAAATAGGGCATGGAGCCACCTGTTGAGAAGTCAACAAAGAAGCATCCAGAAACCCAAGTCTCCATCACAGTGCTAACGTTCTCCGAAGAGGCCCGGGTGCCCGGCGCTGAAAGATCTCAGAACGGCCACGAAGTAAAGATAGGTTTATTATATATTCATTATATGAACAGTGTATTTTAGAAATTGGAAAAGTTTAAACATTCAACTAGTGACAATCAATAATATGTTATTTTATACCAGTGACATATTATTTTAAGAAAATGCATTCACCCGGGGTACAATGAAACATGTTTCATTGTACCCCACACTGAGATTACTAAATAAAAATTATTTAAAAACTTCTAAAATTTATTTATTTTTTATTTTGTTTTTGGAGGTATGAAGACAACCAACACAAAGATTACTATACAGTTGAGGATCTATAATCCGCATACCCATAATTCGCGATTGTCTATAATTCACACTCCCTTTGCAAATGTAAACAAAAGATTTTGCAGTAACGAAAATCCAATATTTTAGATGTATATGAGAAAATATGATGTTAATTCACATACTAAAATGAAGAAAAATGAGTGTAAAATTTAATTTAGATATACATAATTAATTTTAAAAAAGAAAAAAAATAATTATACTTTATTGCCATTATACTTTTTTAGCGAATTTGAACATAGTCTGAATAATATTCACTTAGTGATCAAACAAAACACATGCAAGTACAGTTTTCTAACTCCTGCCAGTAACAGCATTGCTCATTGGTTGAAAAAAATGACATCATATGTGTTGGTGGGATTGTGTATTTTCACAGATGTTTAAGGACTATTAGTGTAAATGTTCTTTTTAGGGTGGTATTTCAAAAATACACAAAACTATTTAAAGAAAAATTTATACCAGCATTTGTTTTGAAGATAAGATCTACAATGCAGTCATTAAAAACTGCATCGAAAACTAATCACATTGCAAGTATCTGCCTGCATAGTGTTAATCACAGTCCAGAAGTAGGAGTACAGTTTTTTAATGAATTACTCATTTAAGATTTGAATTATACATTGCTTCTACTTCATTAAATAAATTTTATTGTTTTATATTTATTAGTATTACCTTCCTTACATTATATAAAAACAAACAATTCTAATTCTAGCTTCATTAAATAAAGTTTATTGTTTTATGTACCTTATAGTAATTCATATAGCGAGGAAATGGCATCATTGATCTATAATTTGCAAAAATCTATAATCCGCACAAGTTCTAGAACCAAGGTATGCGGATTAAAGATCTGCAACTGTATATATATATATATAAAAAATATTTTTACATATAACAACAAAGAAAAAAAACAAAATTACTTTTCGTAATGAAATTTACTTTCAATGGTGAAAAACCAATAATCTTCTTTTGCTAGTGTTGTAGAAGTGTGATTGTAACCAAATCACATCAGTTACTGCAACATATAGTTATATAACATACATTTGAATTAAAACTTTCTATGACAAAATGTGACTGATTTTTGATCGTTTCATTGTACCCAGTCTTCCCCTATATGATTTTAATTGCTGATTTAAAATTTTCGAGTTATGATACATTTATTTAATAGTAAATCAAAAATAAATAAATTTAATAATAAATTAAAAAGTTAAACAACAAATTTAGTTTATATAACTTTTATTATATTTATAATGTATATAACTTTGTCTGATTTTAAACTTTTGAGTTATGTTTATTTAAAATTAAAGAGAGAAGTAATATGTGTATAGTAATAATATATAAAGTTTATTTTATATAATAAACAGCTAATAAAGTTTATTTTATATAATAAAACTTTATTAGCTGTTTTAAAGTGTACATGCATCTTACATTTTTAATGAATGTCAAATTAGTTATAAGTTGGGGTTTCAGTAAGTATTAAACCCAATCTTTGTTTCATTCTATAAAATTTTCAAAATAAAAGTTTAAGTCATATTCTTTAGGTCTATCTGATGAAGGATGATTGTTATTCGAAACAACTCTTCCAATCCTGATGAAGGGTTTTTTAAACACTTAGCGGCATATCGTTTACTTTATAATTAAAATCTACAAACCCTTTGTTCATTGTATAACACTCAACAACCCTAAGTAAACTGTATATTTTTTCTTTTAAACTAATTATAGGATACTCATCAACCTTAATGTATGTTAAAATTTAATTGTTCATTATTTAACTGTTAATTTAAGGTATATCATTGTAATAACCAATGAATCACCCTATTTTTAATTCTGACAAAATTGCTAATTTCTTGGAATTCACTAAAAGTTTGTGACATTCCTTTAATTGTTAAAAAATATTCAAATTCTAAACCATTCATTATGCGGCATTATGTTATAAATCCAACATATTTTTTTTGTCTTTGATTTTCAAGGCTTCTGTTTCTGGAACTGCTGCAGAATTCATTGAAACTTCAAAATCGTTTGCATAAACATTAAATTTTTATTCTTCTAAAGCCTACAATTACATCCGGAAATTTCTTAATTGTAACCTTTCGCATCCATCAACTTTGCGAAAATGGTACAAAAGTGCTAATGGATCATCAGGGTTCACTAAAGAAGCTTTTTCTGTTTGGAAACTCAAAGCAGAAAAAGCTTCTGCTAAAAATAAAATGATTCATTGTAGTCTAATCATTGATGAGATGTATATCAGAAACCACACTGAGTGGGACAAAACTCATTTTACAGGGTATATTGATTTAGGTACCAACATAATTGATGATCAACTACCTCATGCAAGTCTGGCTTTAACTTTTATAGTTAATGCTGTTAATGACCACGGAAAGCCCCAATTGCCCTATTTTTTGATAAATGGTTTGCGTGGCATGGAAAGAGCCAATCTTGTTAAAGAGGCTCTTCACCAGATCCATGAAACTGGTATTAATATTGTTTTTATGACATTTGATGGCAGTAGCAGCAACATCGCTACTGCAAATGCTTTAGGTGTAAACCTTTCGGCAGATAACCCAATAAATTACTTTCATCATCCTGTAACTGGTAAACAAATATTTGTCATCATAGATCCCTGCCATATGTTAAAATTAGTTCGAAACTGCTTAGCATCGCAGGGGTATCTTTGTGATGGAAATAATAACATATCAAATGGCAATATATAGTGGATTTAGAAAAGATACAAACTGAAGAAGATCTAAATGCAGCAACTAAAATTTGCACACAACATGTACAATGGTACAGAGAAAAAATGAAAATTAAATTAGTTGCCCAAGTCTTGAGCAAAAGTTGCTGATGCATTATCATTTTTAACTTACGATTTAAAACATCTCCTATTTTTTGCATCAGATGCCACTTTAACATTCGTAAGAACCTTTAATGATTTATTTGAGTAAAATGAGTTTAATGATTTATTATAGGAAAAAATTTATTAAGTAAAGAGCTTAACGCTCAGATTCAACCAAAAAACGAAGATAATATTATTTGCATTTTGAATGATTGTGAAAAATACATAAAGAACACAAGAACATCTGTTAGTGGTACAAATATTTTATACATTCATAGAAAAACTGGATTTTTAGGCTTTTTAGTTTGCATAAAAAGTGTGAAGGAAATATATTTTCATCTTTGTGAGTGATCCTCACCCAATGAAATAATTACTTATACACCAACAAATTATGACTTCTGATAGCGCTAATTGTTTAATTCTAGATAATATCAACATATTAAAAGCTAACTCTGTTTATATGTATTTAAATACATTTAATCTAATAAATAATGAAGAAAAGTCAGAAGAATTCGAATTCAAAATATTGTTGAAGATCACTCTTATGCTGTAAGATGTTTTAAATATTTATCCATATTAACTTTGATATTTAAATTCTTCCTTGTCATGTTATTTTAATCTAGTAATGTTAAACCTCAGTTTAGAAATGTTCAACCTCAATCAAGTAAATTTAAATTTAGGAAAAATAAGTTTGTAAGTAAGGTTTACTTCGTCACCTGTGGTGAATTTAAAGAATTCCCCCATTCTCATTTTTTTAGCTCAGTCAAATATTAGCAAATCTGCTCGTAGCTGTTGGGATTTTGATATCGCAGCGACCCACCATTTTTGCAAAAACAGAGATTTTTTTTTTTAATGAGTATTCCCCTCTTGAGGGTGAATGCTTATTTGTTGCGGTGGACGGAGTTACCTTCCCGATTGAAGGTAAAGGCATCATAAAATTAAAGTTTGGTAATAATGAATGTATTTTAAATGATGTCCTTTACTCCCCTAGATTACATAAGAATCTTATTTCTGGACCTCAAATTGAACTATATGGTTTTAGTTTTTCTGGTAAGGTGGGGAGGATAAATGTAATCAGCAACAAAGGCGAAGATGTATTCTCTGCAAAATTAATAGACAGAATTTATTATGTATATTCCAAGGTTTTGAAATCAAATGGGGGGCAGGTTTCTGCCTCAGCTATTGGGATAAGGGATGTTGAAAAAATATATGTGTGTGTGTTTTCATTTATTTATTTATTTATTTAATTTCTTAAAAAAAAAAAGAAATAAAATAAAAAAATTATATTTGGGGGGAAAAAAAGAGGCTAGGGCTACAATTTTTAATAATAATCACATGATTAAAAAAAAAAAAAAAATTCTATTTTCAGTATATCTAAATTATGAAGAGTTAAAATTTGAATTTTTATAATATTGTTAATTTGATATAGATTTTTATTGATATTTTACATTTTGTATTCCAGGAATGGACACACATGTCTAGCCTGAATGGCTCTTTTTTAAAGAACTAGAAAGCATCAATTCAAAAATAAAGTCAGTTATAAAACCCTACAGTAATATGGAAATTTTCATTGACAATTTCTTTATTATTTTGGAATCCATGAGAAATACAAGGGACAATAACATTACGAATGCTATACTTAAGACGCCAGTTGGTGTTCCTGACGAACTAGCTGCGTACTTGGAAATCCTAATGCCTTACACAATGAATTTCGTGCTAAAGTAATTCAAATCAATTCAAAATGAAAAGTTTAGCATGGATTCGCCAGGAAATTTTTCCTACCATTCAAGAGGTGAGAAATTTCCAGTAAATTGCAATGCGTGTTCATGCATAATCTATAATTCTATGAAATTGCCCTGCAGGCGTATATTGTATGCCAGAAAAAACATGCAAATGTCTCTCTGCGATGCAGATTTAGTGCATCCACGATGGACAAAAAATTATGTCCAGTCACATCAAAGAGTTTTTACTCATATTGAAAATGAAAGCTCGAAATCAGTACAGATTTCGAAAAAGAAAGTACATAAACAAAAAACAAGAATGGAAAAGTTTAAAGCTGCTTCCATCGTCACAACTGCATTAGCAGATATAATTTCAGAAGCATCAGGTGAAGAATTTGACAATAGAATGAATTTGATAGAAGAACTTTTGAAGTAAATTTTATTTTCAAAAATCTTAATATTTTTACTATAAATTTAATTTTATTAATCAATTTTTATATTTAATTTCAGATGTTGGAAAAATAATAAGTATGTTAGGCTCAATTCGGACACTTTCTTCTCAAATGCTGCTGGCTTTACCACTGGTAAGTATCATTTGAAGTATAAAAACTTATACTTTTCTAGAAATAATGTTTAAAGTTTATATTTACAATTTCAGATTTTAATGCATATTTTCTTGTCTTTTCAATTTAGAAACAAATAGCCAAGAGAGCTAAAGTACACCCGATTTGATGTTTGCTACGAACAATATAGGTAATTCTTTCCAACTGCCTATTTAAAATAATAACGTCATATTTTCTGGGAGAGAGCGTAGGCCACATTCCAATTTGAGTTTTAATTTCATGTAATTTATTATTATTTTGATTATTCCACTCCCTTTGCCAAATATCGCTGAGAAAGTTTCTAAGTGTATGCTTAACGTCTTCGTAAGGAATAGGACAGTTTAAAATAACAGAAGCCTGCCTTGCGGCTTTATCTGCAGCTTCATTGCCTTTGATACCAACATGGCCTGGAACCCAACAAAATAAAATATGAAATCCCTTCCTCAGAAGGCCGTTATATGTTGATAAAAGAAAGAGTGCAAGAGTTAGAAGAAAGAGAGTCAAAAACACTCTTTGAGTCTGTTTAAATGATGAATATCTTCTTGCGGTGGGAGGATATAATGTTTAGAGCTACCTCAACAGCAAAAAACTCTGCAGAGAAGATAGAAAAAGAGCTTGGGAGTTGATAGCTATACGTGGTGTTGCCAGTGACAACACCACAACCAACTTTGTTACTTGTTTTGAAGCCGTCAGTAAAAATCTCAACATAGTCCTTATAGTCAGAGCGATGAGATGAGAAAAGTGCTTGAAAAATGGAAGCATCTGTGTTAGATTTGTCAAACCCCTTAAATGGATGAAGACAAGAAATAACTTGGAAATTCCAAGGCGTCATGTTTAAAAAAGACCGGGTACGAACTTTGGTATGAATATGAGAAGTGCCCGCAAGAAAATTTTTAATCCTAAGAGCAAAATGAGGGATGCAAGATGGCCGATTCACATAAAGATTATGATCGTTGCTATTTAAATGTGAGTGAAGTGGATGATTAGGATGTGAAAGGATGTGATAGTGCAATTCAAGTGAGAGTCTTTGTCTAATGTCAGTGAGAGAAGGCTCCACACAGTCAGCATATAAACTAAAAACCGGACTAGTGCGGAAAGCTCCTGAGCAAATTCTAAGTGCACTGTGGTGTGTTGTGTCAAGTTTTTTAAGGTAAGAATGAGCTGCTGATCCATAAACCTGGCAAGCATAATCAAGTTTGGAGCGAATAGTAGCCCGATATATTTTGAGTAACGATGGACGGTCTGCTTCCCAAGAAGTATTAGAAAGGACTTTTAAAATATTTAGTGCTTTATCACATTTTGTTCTTAAATAGGAAATATGTGGAATAAACGTCAATTTTCTGTCAAACATAACACCCAGAAATCGGGCAGTGTCAACAACTGAAATTGGCCTGTTATTCATCAAAATATGAGGATCTGGATGAAGACCTCGTTTACGACAAAAAAGCATACATTGTGTTTTGTCAGTAGAGAATTTAAAACCATTTTTATTAGTCCATTTGATGATATTGTTTATAGTGAGTTGTAATTGGCATTCTATGAAGCGTATGTCATTTCCCTGGCAAGAAATTTGCAGGTCGTCAACATATAAGCTACCATGGACACTTGGAGGCAATTGTTTTAAAATATCATTTATTTTTAAAGAAAAAAGTGTAACGCTCAAAACACTGCCTTGAGGCACACCTTCCTCCTGGAAATAAAAATCTGAATAAACTGATCCAATGCGAATTTGAAAGCGTCTGACTCTTAAAAAGTTTTGAATAAAAATAGGGAGATTTCCTCTAAAGTCCAAATTAAAAAGATCTCTTAAAATACCATAGCGCCAAGTCTTGTCATAAGCTTTCTCCATGTCAAAAAAAACTGACACCAAATGATTACGTCTCACATTAGCTCTACGAATGCTAGTCTCCAGTAATAAAATATTGTCAACTGTTGAACGGCCCCGTCTGAAACCACTCTGCCATGGTGCAATCAAGTTATTCTCTTCTAAAATATAAACAAGCCTAGTATTTACCATCTTTTCTAGCAGCTTACACAGACAGCTTGTGAGGGCAATGGGCCTATAATTTTTGGGGTCTGTAGTTTCTTTGCCGGTTTAGGAAAAGGAATGACAACAGCATCGTGCCAAGCAGTAGGAAAAATATGTTCAGTCCAGATTCTATTGTAAAGATGAAGCAGGTAATTACGTGATGCTTTAGATAAATGTTTGACCATAAGGTAAGTAATACCATCAGGTCCAGGAGCAGAGTTATGACTGTGTTTCAAGCTATTGTTTAGTTCATTTTCTGTGAAAGGACTATTGTAATAAAGTGATGAGCAGGATCTAAAATTTATTGTTGAACGTTCACAATTCTGTTTATACGACAGAAATGGATTAGAATAGGAATTTGAGCTAGATATGTGAGACAAGGTTCCACCAATGGTATCTGCAATATTTTTGGATGAAGTGATTGTTTGTCCATTAACTTTTAAAAAAGAAATACTGTGATTAGTATAAATACCCATTGCTTTCTTGACACGATGCCATAATTGTTTGCTGCTAATGTTGGAGGTAATGTTAGAAACGTAATTAACCCAGGAATCTTTTTGAGATTTCCTGCGTATCCTCCGTGCACTTGCCCTTGCTTGTTTAAATGCTATGTAGTTGGCAGTTGTTGGGTACCGCCTAAATATTCCCCACGCTTTCTGTTGCTTCTTCTTCGCAATCTTGTACTCTTCATTCCACCAAGGCTTACTATGTTTAGAGAGACGGCATGTAGATTGTGGAATAGAGACATTAGCAGCCTTTATAATGCAGCTAATGACATTAGTTACTGCCTTATTGATATCACCCTGAACCATTTCATGTATAATGGCAGCATTAATGGTAAAGGTAGTCCAATCAGCTCTGTCATAAATAAAATGTGGATTTCCTGGACGATTCTCACTAAAGTTATAAAAAGATAAAAAGAGAGGAAAGTGGTCACTACTATGTAGATCGTTACTCACAAAGAAATTAAAATATGGATACAGATTGGGAGAGCAGATCGCTAGATCTATTGCATGAAATGTCCTGGAAGGTTCATGGAAATATGTATTATCTCCATTATTTAGAATGCATAAGTTATTGTCTGTGATAAAATCTTCAATAATTTGTCCACGTGGATTAATGTCTGGACTACCCCAGAGTGGACTTTGTCCATTTAAATCACCAAGGATGACATACGGGGTCGGCAGCTGTAAAATAAGGTTATTAAGATCACGAGGATAAAGAGTCATATTTGGTGGTAAATAAATAGTGCAGACAGTGACAAGCATGTGGATATGGAGCTGAACAGCAACAGCTTGGAGATCAGTATTTAAAGTGATATTAGTGTGAGGAGCATAATTAGAAATTAGAAGAGCTACACCACCTGTAGCTTTGTCAGATTGGGTAAAATCTTTTCTGAAACAGTTATAGCCACGAAATTTAGTATTATCACGTTGTCTTAAATAAGTCTCTTGAAAAGCAAAACAAATTGGTCGATGATCAGAAATTATTTCTCTGATTTCATCTCGTTTATTTATAAAACCTCGGCAATTCCAAGAAATGAAAGTATTCATGATTTTTTGTATTTTTAGATGAGAACATCCACGTCATTATCTTCGGACATATTATCCTCAGCATCAGAAGAATGGAGACTGATTATGTCATTTTGTTTTGCAGGAGTTATTTTAGATGTCTTATTTGCGTTAGTGGCAGGTAATTTTAGAATTTTCTTTTTTTTAATAATATTGTGACGGGAAGGTGAGTTGGAATGTTTAAGAGAGCCAGAGGTACGTCCTCTGTCAGACAATATGTTTTTTGCAATTTGTGGGGATTTCTTGGAGGTAGGTGGTTTAGAGAGTAAGGGCTGTGTGGAGGTGGAAGATTGACTGGGTTTTGTTGGTGGGTTTGAAGAACTGATTTGTATGGTTTCACTTGGGAGGCAGGTATTGTTTTGGCATTCTGTTTGTATAGCTATAGTTTTATATGTTTTTTTGATAGAAGTAACAGCAGCATATGATTTTCCGACAGTAGGGGTTCTAGATTCAACGATTTTCCTAGCTTCTGGGTATGATATATTCTGTTTTGTTTTAGTAGTTTGTATTTCTTTTTCCAATTTCCATTTTTCACATGCTTTTGAGTAAGATGGGTGATCTCCTTTACAATTAATACAACTAACTGGTTCTTCACATTTTTGATTGTCATGGCCTACTACACCACAGGGAGCACATGTTAGTTTTCCCCGGCATGAGGTTTTGGAGTGGCCAAATCTTTGACAGTTGAAACAACGTAGAGGATTTGGAATATATTGTCTGATAGGGCATTCAAGATAACCAGCTTTTATTGATTGTGGGAGTTTAGGGGAGTCTATTGTCAAAATTATGTATTTGGTGGTAACCGGCTTATTATCACGGAAGATTGAAATTCGTTTAACTGCAATAACTCTTTGGTCTTTTAAATTCTCGAGTATTTCACTTTCTGGAATATATTGTAGATCTGGTTCAGAAATCACACCACGACAGGTATTCAGTGTTCTGTGTATACTTACAGTGACTGGAATATTGGCGAATTGAGTACATTTTTTTAGGTTATTAGCTTGCTTGTTGTTTTCAACTTCAATTAGTAGTTCACCAGATTTGAGTTTAACAGATTTGGGATCACCCATTATTGATTGCAATGACTTCTGAATTAGAAAAGGAGAAGTCTTAAAGAAATCTCCTTCCTTTCTTTTCACAACGAAAAAACGAGCTTCACAATTCATGAACACATTGTTCTCAGTCAGAGTAGAAGAAAACTCTTCCATTCTATCCGCCCAAGTTTTCGCTTTTGAATTTCCACTAGCTTGGCCCGAGCCAGACGCATTATTCGTAATTCCTATATTTGTAGCCATATTAAGAGAGAAAGAAAGGGGTGAGAGTTTCTTCCAACACACAAACGCAAAGGGTTTTTAAGAATCCTTTCTGGGACACCCATAACCACTCACTAGCTACCAGGTCGCCGACCCAGTTCAGGCACCACATGTGGCAGTTGTGTTAGTCCGGTGTTTCTCGTTTGAGTAGTCACCGTTGTCTCACCTTCACCAAGGGCACCAGTCTCCCAGTGTGCTCCCAAGGCTAGACTGCCGTGGCACCATCGCCAAAATCTTTGCCCCAATAGCCAGCGCCACACCTACACCGAACTTTACTTGGTTACTATATTAATGGTTAAAATATTGATTTTTTATTGCATTTGATAATTTTTTTTTTAAACAGCCAACATAGAAAAAAACGAGGTGAGTCAGAACATAACAAATGTTAGTAAAAAGAGGTGAGTGGTATAATTTTTGTGCTTTTTAGAGAGATTTTTATTTTTTTTTTTACAGTTTTTTGTTTTAAAGAACAACAAAACAATGGACCAAAAACTTTTTGGCATCAGAAAAAGTAAAACAAAACCCAAGAGTAAAAAAACAAGAAAAGACCAAGCGCTGATTGGCAAAAAACGTAAAGTAAAAAACAAACAAAGACCATGAGCTTTGGCAGCAAAAAATAAAAATAAATAAAAATATAAAATAAATAAAATAAAAGGAAGGGGAAAAGAAAAGATCACTCAGGCCCGGGGTTCGTGACACGCCCAGAATACCTAAAGGAGGTATTTCCCCATGAGGAAGAAAAAAAAAAAAAAGGAGAGAGAAAAGAAAAGATCACTCGGGCCCGGGGTACGTGACACCCCCTGAATACCTAAAGAAGGTATCCCCCTGGGGGGCTTGCTTGGTAGTGGTAATCGTAACTGGCTCTCACATGGTAAGACTCGTATTCGAATCCCATACAAGGATGTTTAAACTTGTGATGTATTTGTTACAGACAGCGATGGTCGCTCATTGGCAGAACAGACCAAGCGCTGATTGGCAAATCAGACCAAGCGCTGATTTGCCAAGCGCTGATTGGCAAATCAGACCAAGCGCTGATTTGCTGAAGCGAATCAGACCAAGCGCTGATTGGCAAAAAACGTAAAGTAAAAAACAAACAAAGACCATGAGCTTTGGCAGCAAAAAATAAAAATAAATAAAAATATAAAATAAATAAAATAAAAGGAAGGGGAAAAGAAAAGATCACTCAGGCCCGGGGTTCGTGACACGCCCAGAATACCTAAAGGAGGTATTTCCCCATGAGGAAGAAAAAAAAAAAAAAGGAGAGAGAAAAGAAAAGATCACTCGGGCCCGGGGTACGTGACACCCCCTGAATACCTAAAGAAGGTATCCCCCTGGGGGGCTTGCTTGGTAGTGGTAATCGTAACTGGCTCTCACATGGTAAGACTCGTATTCGAATCCCATACAAGGATGTTTAAACTTGTGATGTATTTGTTACAGACAGCGATGGTCGCTCATTGGGTTCCCCTTCACCACTGTACCTAAACTAAACAACATCAATTCAGCAACATCGCAGCGACCCACCATTTTTGAAAAAATCTAGATTTTTTTTTTTTTATGAGTATACCCCTCTTGAGGGTGAATGCTTATTTGTTGCGGTGGACAGTTACCTTCCCGATTGAAGGTAAAGGCATCATAAAATTAAAGTTTGGTAATAAAGAATGCATTTTATATGATGTCCTTTACTCCCCTAGATTACATAAGAATCTTATTTCTGGACCTCAAATTGAACTACATGGTTTTAGTTTTTCTGGTAAGGTGGGGAGGATAAATGTGATCAGCAACAAAGGCGAAGATGTATTCTCTGCAAAATTAATAGACAGAATTTACTATGTGTATTCCAAGGTTTTGAAATCAAATGGGGGGGGGGGGGGGGCAGGTTTCTGCCTCAGCTATTGGGATAAGGGATGTTGAAAATATATATATGTTTTCATTCATTTATTTATTTATTTAAAATTGCACGTATTTAATTTCTGAAAAAAAAAAAAAAAAAAAAAAATCAAAAATTCTATTTGGGGAAAAAAAAAGAGGCTAGGGCTACAATTTTTAACAATAATCACATATTTAAAAAAAAAAAAAAATCTATTTTCAGTATATCAGTATATCTAAATTTTGAAGAGTTAAAATTTTAATTTTTATAATATAGTTAATTTGATATAGATTTTTATTGATATTTTGCATTTTGTATTCCAGGAATGGACACACATGTCATGTCTGAGTGGCTCTTTTTTAAACTTAACAAATAACAGATTAGAAAGCATCAACTCAAAAATAAAGTCGTTTATAAAACCGTATAGTAATATTGAAATTTTCATTGACAATTTCTTTGTAATTTTAGATACCATGAGAGATACAAGGGATTACAAATGCTCTACTTAAAACGCCAGTTTGTGTTCCTGAAAAACTATCTGCTTATTTGGAAATTCTAATGCCTTACGCGATGAATTTCATAACAAAAGAATTCAAATCAATTCAAAATGAAAAGTTTAGTATGGATTCGCCAGGAAATTTCTTCTACCATTCAAGAGGTGAGAAATTTCCAGTAAATTACAATGCGTGTTCCTGCTTCATCTACAATTCTATGAAATTGCCATGCAGGCATATCTTGTATGCCAGAAAAAACATGGAAATGTCTCTCTGCAATGCAGATTTAATGCATCAACGATGGACTAAAAATTATTTCCATTCGCATCAAAGAGTTTTTACTCATGATAAAACTGAAAGTTTGAAATCAGTACAGATTTCGCAAAAGAAAGTGGAAAGACAAAAAACAAGAATGGAAAAGTTCAAAGCTCCTTCCATCATCACAACGGAATTAGCAGATATCATTTCAGAAGCATTTGGAGAAGAATTCAACAATCGAATGAATTTGGTAGAACTTTTAAAGTAAATTTTATTTTCAAAAATCTTAATCTTTTTAATATAAATTTAATTTTATTAATCAAATTTTATATTTCATTTTAGATGTTGGAAAAAATAATAAAAAGGTTAGACTCAATTCGGACACTTTCTGTTCAAATGCTACTGGTATTACCACTGGTAAGTATCATTCGAAATATAAAAACTTATACTTTTCAAGAAATATATTTACAATTTCAGGTTTTAATGCATATTTTCTTGTCTTTTAAATTTAGAAACAAATAGCCAACAGAGTGAAAGTACACCCGATTGATGTTTGTTATGAACAATTTAGGTAATTCTTTCCAACTGCCTATTTAAAATAAAAAATTCAGGATACTGAACAAAAAACAACACATCATACACGTTTCAGAAATTTCAAGTTTTCACATTCAGAAAATTAAGAACCATTAAATTTCTTTTCTTTTCAAAAAATAAAATAAATAAATAAATTGCTTCAAATGATATGTTAAATTAATATACAATTTTAAGAATACAATATTCCTCAGAAGTTATGATAATCAACAGGATGTACTATAAACACTGATTGAAGGAAAAAAAAGGTTGGTGCGTATCTTGATGTATGCTCTTTTCGCAAGCATTAAACCTATGGATGAAATACAGTCTATGACAGAATTTAATTTAGTAAAACAGGGCTACTTATATTTGTATTCTAACACCCTTTAAAAAAAAATATATATAATAATCCAGAAACACTAGTCTAATTAATCAGGAAATATTCCGCGAAGACCTGTTGTCTCTGTAGTGAGAGTACACAACTATGAACCCGAAAGTTGTCAGTTCGATCCTCACAGATGGAAAGTGAAAAAGAAATTATATAAAAGTTTTTATGGATTTCACAAAATATTTCAAGATAGAGCCTTACAAATATGACTGAAAGATCGCCAAACAGGTGTTATCTTAGACGTGATTGAACAGGATTGGCTGCTTTCTAGATGAATCTCACCAAGTTAACATTAAAAAATCTTTATTTATTTTTCTTTTTTTATATTAAATTATTCCTTAAACTGAACTAAAATTATGTTCTGATGTGAATATGTTGTACAATTAAAATGATTCATATTTTTATAATTTTGTTTATTTCTTCTAAATTTTAAACTTTTCAATTTGTAAGTCAGTCCTAGAAAGTATGATGCTATCATAACTCGTCTGAGAATTGGCCATTCCAGACTTACACATAAATACTTACTACTTGGGCAACAGCAGCCTACTTGTCCCAACTGCCACTATGATATACTTACCATTCGCCATGTACTCACCGACTGCCCTTGCCTTAGACATTTATATAGGAGCAATTTTAATTCATCATCACCATGTCTGACAAACCTTTTAGGTATCGATCCAAATTATCATTTGACAAATTTTTTAAGAGATGCTGGATTTTATAACTACATCTGATTTTATATTTTACCCTGTTCATCTTTTTAATATATACACTGTTCATCTAATTTTACTTCTGTTTTTATCATATACACTGTTCATAACTTTTTACATCATTTAATTTTATACACTATATACGCTGTTCTTTTTCATTTTTAAATATTTGTCTTTTTATATTTTATTATTTTACCTATTGTTTTAACTTTCCATGTGTTTTTTACTGACCATCTGGATGGGTTTTACCCACCCAGAAGCTAGTCTTTTTATTTTTTATACTTTTGTTTTGCGCAGTATGTCCCATTGTGGACCTTGCGCCATTAAACGGCAATCAACCAACCACCCAACCAATCTGTTTTAGCAATAAAGAGCTTTTTTCTCATTAACTACAATATATATATATATACACACACACATACATACATTTAAAAAAAAAAAAATCCCCCCCCCCCCCCCGAAGTATGAACATTATTAAATTTGATTATAATTTTAGGAGGGGAAAAAAAGTATTTATTGAAGCTAATTTATTTCAAACTGAGATATTTTTATTTCAGTATGTAAAAAAAAAAGTGTATTTATAACAAAATACTTCTATTTAAAAAAATTATATTTCTTTATTATTACAGGAGGTTGCAAACATGCCATTGCGTTTCTAGTATGGCTTCATCGACGTAGTGAAGAACCATTCGTTACAGAGGTAATGTATTACTGGAAGAAGTCAAAATTATCACAAATCGGCAAATCATTGAAATATATGAAAGGAAAAGAACTTGGAAAAGTGCAGATTGGCCAATTGCACAAAAAAAAATGGATCATTTCTTTCAGAAGTGCTGAAAACTGCCAAAGAAACAGGGAGGACTGGTAGTGTTCTCACAAACTACTTTTCAGAACCTTCAGACGAAAAAAAAAATCTCTATGCATAATTTAATTTTAAACTTTCTAAAATCTCAACAACACTCAGCTATGACATCCTCAGATTTCTTGCAGTACTGTTCATCCCAGATGACAGAGGCTGTATGTCATGAAACAGCAATTAAAACAGTACCGTAGTTCCCGGTAGTAACGCCACACCAATTTTAATGCTGCATCACGCGTTAATTTTTTTTCATATACTCCATTATAACGCCACACCCAAATAACTACATCTGATTTTATATTTTACACTGTTCATCTTTTTAATATATACACTGTCCATCTCCTTTTACTTCTGTTTTTATCATATACACTGTTCATAACTTTTTACTTCATTTTATTTTATACACTATATACTCTGTTCTCTTTTATTTTTAAATATTTGTATTTTTATAGTTTATCATTTTACCTATTGTTTCAACTTTCAATGTGTTTTTTACTGACCATCTGGATGGGTAACCCCATCCAGAAGCTAGTCTTTATTTTTTATACTTTTGTTTGGTGCAATATGTCTCATTGTGGACCTTGCGCCAGTAAATGTGAGTCAACCAACCAACCATCTGCTCAAGACTATTTGTAATACAAAAAACAAAAGAAAGGACTTTTAACCAATTTTCCCACATTTTATTGACAATTTATACATTTATGGAACTTTTACAACACTTGCATGAACATTGTTATCTCAATCAAAAAACTTTAACACAATATGGCAAAGTCTATCGCGTTCAGATAATAAACATTCTAATAGTAGAGTTGACTAGAAATTTCCTTTACGCCCTGTAATATTTCCCTTGTAAAGACTGTGTGATATGATTAAGCTCCAACGGTACAGTATTGAAAAGAATGTTATGTTTTATAGTTCTTGCTCAGTCATGTAAAAATGTAGAAATAACTGTTATTTCCTTGTTTCTGTGGTACCTTGTAAAGGGCTATGATGGTTCAGTCGTTGTGGAGGTTTAAAAAAAAAAAAAAAAAAAAAAAAAAGTCAACTAAATGTTCTCCCCCCATTTTTTTTTTTTTACAAATTTGAAATATCCGAGTCTTATAAGTCAGTAAATTATATGTCTGAAAAAAAAAATTAATTTTATGCACTTTTTTTTTTGTTTGTCTTTGGTTTTTGGGGTTTCCAACTCCAAATTGTCGCTATAGTTGCTTGTGCTAGGTCCGGAATGTATGTCAGGCAGATGGGTATTCATTTAATGTTGGTTAGTATAGTCTTCAGTTCTTTTAATAGTAAATTTTGACCGAACTATTATTTAAGTTGTTTGGACTGCGGTGGTGTAGCTGGTGTTCACTCCGTCCTGGTGATGGTAGGGTATGTGGGAAGAGCGATCGGCTTTTCACAGGCTCAGCAGGAACGGATGGTTAAAGCCATATTACACGAGTAAATTTTTTTCAGGCGATTAGGAGCGACATAATGTAAATGTATGAGAGAAAAACAGTTGCTTGAACCGAGCAATTTTTCCGTGAAGGAGCGACAATGTCGGCACTAGTTGCCTCTGTGAACCAATGAAATGCTTTCTAGCATTGACGTCCCAGGTACGTCATTCTTCCTACTCATTCCTGAAAAAAAAAACATGGCCGACGGTGCGTCTACTTCCACTATGTCCGAAGAATGGTGTGTAGAAATTGAAGCAAGTTTCATACATTTAATTCAGGAAAAACGATCCCTTTGGGATCATAAAGATGCAAATTACTTCAAAAGGAATAGTAGAAAACAATTATACGAGGAAATAGCAAAAGAGATGAAAATTCTATGGCCTAATGCCGCAAATCTATTCTCCGTAGGTAAGTGCTGTAATTTTAATTTTTTATATATTCTGTAATTTCTTCCTATGCTTCAATGAAAGTGAAATGTGAATATAGTTTATATGTCCTCTAATTCTATTTAGATATTTTACCGATTTTTATTTATTTATTCAGTGTATTACTATTTTGATTTCAGTGTATTACTATTTTAATTACTACAACTAGTTTTGGCGAGTGTTTCCTGGAAACGATCTCCATATTGTTTGTTTACATTTCATTTTCAAAGAAATGCTGTGCTCTGTTTATGTATATAATGAACTTTCTGTTTAGTTATAAAATATTTTTTCTTTTAATTTCGTTGTTTAGTTTTAAATCACAGTAAAATGTTATGATGTAAATAATAATTATTATTATTTTTATTCATAAGCATTATAACTTTTTGAACAAACGATATGGAAATTATTCTCTGTAACAGTTTAAATTTAACATAATTTGGTGTTGTAATAATCTATTTCTAAAATATCTTTTGTTTATTAGTAAAATAAAATTACATCGATAAATAAAAATTACATATTTATAGAAATTTGGTTAACATATTTTTTTTTTTTTTTTTTTTTTTTTTTTTTTTCTCTCCTTATTTCATGGCTTAGTTTCGGATCTCATTAAAGTAGATATAAAAAACTATTTCTCCTTTTACATACAAGCATTACAGTTTTTTGAACAATCAATCACATAATTATTCTGAGTATCAGAATTTCTTAACTGTTTTAATTTAGCATTGTTTGGATCTCTTAAGTCAGGATTGTAGTGATTTAAATCAGTTGATTTTTTTTTTTTTTTTTAAATCACTGCTTTAAATCGCTTTTTTTAAATATCAAAGTTATTGGCTTAATTGGAATGAAATTGTTTCTTTAGCTTTAAAAAATGGGATTTTTAAATATTTCTTATGTGAATTTAAAAATAAAATTTGTAAAATATAACAAAATATTTCATTAAAAGAGCGAATATTTCTCATATCTTGACTTTAGCTTCATCTCTACTAAGCAACATTAATAAACACAAAAATAAATTATACCTTAATTTTATTAATTATTTGTACATTTTATTATATATTTTAATTATTTATACAAGCAGAACCTTATGACTGGGGTATTAATTGTAAATATAAGTTAGTGTAGGCTTAATATATATATGCTAGTTTGCCTTTCCCCGTCTTGCAGTTGATATTTAGAAAATATTTTCTTGCTTATTTAGCTCTCATACCAGTTTATATCGTTTAATATTGGCTCATATGAAAATTTAAAAATGTTTTTTACATTATAGTGTTTTAAAAGCCCTGAAGAATCCAAAAATTTTTAAAAACATCATAACCTTTTAATTTAATTACATATAACCAGTTAAATACAGTTCGAGGAAGCTGTCATTGTTTGTTTAATGAGTTGTACCCACTCAAAATAAAAAAAAATAAAAGTATAAGTGAAAGTATTAAGATGGTAATGAAAATGTGAATTTTATTAATGGGTAAAGTGTGAAAAAACATTCTTGTTTAAAGTAGTATTTGTTTAGTCTAAATAAGTTTTTTTTTAGGACATATATTTTTTTTAATTCTTTTTTTTTTTTTTTAACTATGAGTAGTAAAAATTTATTTCTCTTATATACATTGCTTCAGTTATGATGTCATTTTTCACATTAATTTATCCTTTTCTAAAATTATTTTATAAGTTCCATACAATTAGTAGGATTTTATTTTCTTAAATTCACAACATTATTGTAGCTATGAAGTCAGTCTGAAGTTGAGAGGTTCATGCTACTGCATTTGTGATTGCTGTAAAATTTTTTTTTATGAAGGTACTACTATGTTCAATAAAAATATTGGCAATAAATGCCTACATGAATTTTTTTCTATTGGAATAGAATATTATTTATATTTTTATAATTTACGTAAAATGATTGATAGTGTGTATATTGTGTGCATATGTACACACTCGTACGTACCAGGAGTCTGTCCAGACTTTTCACACAGGGTCCTGTTTTTGTGAAATTGTGAAAAATTCTACACGTAATTTTGTGTATCTAAATTTAGTATGAAAATAAAGTTCTGAACTTTTTGGCTAGGGTCCTCTTTTTGTGAAATTGTGAAAAATGTAATTTTGCAAAATAAAATTACAATTAAGGTTTCATTTTAGAGAATGGCAGTTCCGTTTTACAGAACTAAACTCACATATGTGCATAGAAGCCCTTTATAAATTAGAAATTGAATGTCAGCTTTTTGTGAAAAATATAACAAAACACGTGTGATTATTCAGGCAGTCTGTCCGTTCCGTTGTAGATTAATTTTGAAAATGAAAGGGATTTATCAAAGGTCTGTTTTTAAGGAGAAAAATTTTGTGAAGGGTCCTGTTTTAGGATAAATAATTTTGTGAAGGGTCCTGTTTTAAGATATATAATTTTGTGAAGGGTCCTTTAATGGACCCAGGTTTGCCTCTGGACAGATCCCTGCGTACACATGATAAAATACAAATATCGTACAATAATGTATGAATAATTAAAAGAAAAAAAAAATTATTAAAATCAAATAAATCTTAATTTGAAAAAAAAAAAAAAAAAAAAATAAATAAATCAATAATAAAAATAAATCAGCAACTCTGCTTTAAGAATAACAACTATATAAATAAAACTTTTTTATGTATAGAAGTATTCGTTTAACAAAATTTAATTTGATATACTTGAAATGTGAACACCATAAATCATTTTTGCACTGCATCCCCCCCCCCCAACACACACACGCTTTATTCATTTTCTTAATATAGATATAATTTGTACAGTTTGTAATTTATAATTTAAAAGAGTGTAGCTTTTCACTTTCATATTTAATTATTTATGAAAATTATTATTGTTGATAAAAAAGAAAAATCAACTCCAAATATTTTTCTAATAGCATTGGCAAACTAAATTATTTAATATAACAAAGAAACCTATTTTCATTTAAACATTTTACAGTTCTTTTTATATATATATATATATATATATATATATATGTATATAAGATTACAGAACTATCATTAATATTTATATTGTGTTCTTGTTTTTTCTTATGTTATGCTTGCTGGATATTTATTTTTTCTCATTTTCCAGATAATCTTCAAAAAATATATAAAAACCTGCGGACCTACTACAGGAAGGAAAGAAACAAATTAAGAGAGTTAAAAAGTGGGTCCGCAGGTATTGGATTTAATTCCAAATGGATTCATTTTTACAGGCTGGCCTTCCTCGATGATGTCTCGGTGAATGATGAAAGCGAAAGCAATCTCCAACCTCCTGAAAGCCAAGATGTAAACACTAATTTTGTAAGTATTTATTTTGTTTGAAAGACAAGTATATTAAACTTTTTACCATTTCAATATTTTCCAGCATTAAATTTTTATAGTGTGGTACTGCCTTATTATATTTTGCTTATACTATGTATGTATGGTTGACACAAAAACTAAATGAATGTTATAAAAAGCAGTCAGTAAAGCCACATTATTATATTTTCGAAGTAATAGGGGTCTCTGCCCCCCTGCTCGCTCAGCTCTCAAAATCCCAGTTCACTTCACTTATTACCCCCTGAAAGGCTTTTCACTGAATAGGAATATTAATAGTGTGTAACACAAACCAAGAACAGAAAAATGTTATAAAAATTCCATATGTAATGTCAAATTGAAATACATAGTATTTAATGCCATATTTTTTTGCTTTTTAAATGAAATATTATGCTTAAAATTGTTTTTTTGTTTGTTTAGAATAGAAAAAAAATCATAATATCTAGACCATTTTATGTTACAACTTTAGTACATAACCCCCTTGGCAACTTTCAAATTTTTGTCATTATTTGATGATGACTTTTTTGGTGTAATTGATTTTATCTTTCATTAAATAAAATAGCAAAAACAGAATAGAATATTAAATGGTAAATGTCTTTTTTTTTTTTTTTTTTTTTTTTTTTTTTAAGTTGAATTTTGCTTGTATTTTGATCAAAATTTAAATTTTTTAATGTTTATTTTTGTTTTATCATTAAATAAAATAACGCTTTACCTGTTCATGTTACAGAAAAAAAAACAACTTTCTTTCTTTTTTTTTCTTTTAATCAGTTATAAATGATTTAATTATTTTCATCTTTGGTAGGTATGCTTTTGCCATCTGATTTCTGATATTCTGTATTAATCTCATTCTGTTACATAAAATTTCAGTTTTTCTTTTGGTCAATCTCATTCCTATATATGCATAAAGTTTTTGATTTACTTCGAAGTTACTTTGAAGTTTTTGAAATATATTCTTGTTATTTTGGGATCAATCAATAAATTTTAATTCGCACATAAGTAGACTGTTTTAGTAAGTAAGATAACATAGTCAAATGCTATGGACCTTTGACTATTACGTTTTGATTTCTGATGCTAAATGTAATGGAATTTCATGACACTACTTTTTTATTTTTTTGCAAACAACTATAGTGAGTATAGCCAGATTAAATAAAAAACTGTACACATAAGTATTTGATTGCAAATTTTCTGTCAAAACCTTCATGATCATATATATATGAATTACAGGGTTCGCACTAAGGGAAAAAAATGAGTGGGACTCTCCCACTCTAACAAAAAAATTAAGTGGGATTTTCAAAATTTCAGTGAGATTTTTGGAAATTTAAGTCAGTAATTACATTTTACAGAAAAAAAGTATTTTCAAGAAATATGCAAATTACAGACATGTGATTGCTGAAAGTAGAGATTAGCTGAAATTTTTTTGCTAATATGATTGATTGGATGATTAGTTGAATATTGATAACGTCACTTTCAATAAACTGATGACATAAACATTTATATGTATAGTTTTTATCTACATTAAGCATTTTCAAGATTTTTTCATTAGCGTAAAAAAAAAATTCTTCAATATACCTGCAATAACTTTTATATCCACAAATTATTAAAATTTCACACCAAGAGAAAAACAAATTTTTCAAACAAATATCGAATATGATTTTTATGTATGTACATTAATCATTTATGTAAAAGTAGCAGTAGCTAATTATTAGTTTAAAACGTGCATAAAACCAACTGAGTACAATACAGGATCCGTTATCCGGAAACCCATTTTCCAGAATGTTCTGAAAACCAGAATGCAAAATGCCAACTACCAAAATTTTTAATTATCGTAAATTGTAAGAATTAAAGTTATACAATAGCAGCGGACAGAGTTATAGTTTTACAACCTACTTTCTTTAATGCTATGGTGTTATTCTGAAGAAATATGGTGAGCACAAAATTGTCCAAATAATTACTGAAAATTTTGCAAATTTAGGTTAGAAAATGAATTTTTATTATATTTTTTAATAGATAAACATTAATAACACATACTTCTTGAAGTGCCCAATAGCAGATGAATTTTATCCTTGAACTCAGGTCGCATACATGCAGTCCCAATTCTTATAAAATTTTTATATAGTTTTTATTAATTTCCATTATTTTTAGAATTCATTTTATAAAATATTTAGCATTATGTGCTAAAAATATTTGAAACATTTATGAACTATTAGTATCGGAGCAGAGACACATTATAAGCAAAAAAATATCATAGAAATTTTTGCAAAATCCAAATGAAAAGATTTTACTCTCAGGTCCAAAATTAAATTTTATATATGTTTATTTATTTTTCATTCATTATTACTATTACTAGCTGGCTTCGCCCGCTAGCGGGTCAGTATTTTCAAATGAATCACTAAAATTAATGGATCACTAACAGTAACTTTTAGTGTTAAGAAAAGAAATGAAAAAAAAATCATTTCTGATCGGGTAAAAACTCGCACCGGGTCCCCACTGCCTTCGTCAGCGAAGTCCCGTGCGCTCTGCGTGCGCATAATTTAAGGGATACGTGCACGGTGCACACCTATTTCTTCTCCACCCTTTCAGGCCCTCTTAATTAACCTACGTATACCAATTTTGAACGATCTAACTCAATTGGCTGAGATGCAAAAGAAAATGTACTCAGGAGACCTCAAAACGTGTAAATCTGGTGAAAACTTTCGATAATTTAAAAGAACTTAAAAATATCTTTCGAATGATGTATTAAAAATAATTGAATCATAATTAGAAATTGAAATATTGAAATTTGAAAATATTACAGCGCCATCTGGCAGCACAAATTTCTCTATTCCACTGTTTGATTCCAATTCAAAAAAGCTTTAAGAATGTTTTTTTATTTTGTGGAAATAATTTATTAAATTAACAAATATATAGGTAAAGAGTTTACATACATATTATTCATGTTTATCACTGCTATTTATGAAATTATTTTGTACCATTTTTATACATATAATAAAGTGTTCCGAATTATGGAAAAAACCCTTATCCAGAATATCCCAGGTACCAAGCTTTCTGGATAACGGATCCTATACTGTATTAATTTTCTTAAATTGATTTGGAAAAAAATTTCTTACCTGAAAAATGTATTCTTCATTTCTCCCATGTTTTCAAATTTGGTATAGATATAACACCCCATCAAGATTTAATTGAGAAAAAATATATAGATTCATTAAGTTCAGCACTAAAGAACTAAAAATAATTCCATATTTCAGAAATATGGAGCACTTCTATTGCTGTATTGTTTCTAGAATTGATCATCAATCACAATCTGGATTCCGGAGGTGGGGAAAGAGGGGGGGGGGATTAAAAAAATAATTACAGAGTAAGAAGTATTAAACTCTTTCAATTCTACTTCTAGAATCTAATAAAGCAAGTTTTGATTGTTCATGACATTAGAGTCTAGGGACAATTTTTTATTTAAGCACACTTATGTGTTTAGGCTGCATTGAACATAATGGAACTAACATACATTGTAAAGATGCTTAAAAGCATGTTTTCTTTTTAAAAATGGTTTGTGTAGATTAAATAAATTTTTTATGGGACCACACAAGAGAATTCTGGTGACGTAATGTAATCATCCAAAGGATGTCAAATTAGTTTGCAAAATTCATGCGTTATAATTCATTAGGTGTATTTTTATAGTTGACGTATAAAAAAAAGGGTATTCTGAGTTTTCCTTCAAAATTCCCATACAAAATTTGAATAGCTCATATCAGTTTAAAAATTCACAAAATTACTTATGATGTTATGTTAAATGGAAGCTGAGATACAAGGGTATAAGGATAATATAAGTATTACAAGTAAGTGAGATACAAGGGTAATATAAGTATTTTTATAAAAATGTTTGTGTGTTACTTTTACATGATTTTCTCCGAAACTTTGCTTCCAGGATGAATGACACTGAAACTTCTTAATACAGAATGTGAACTGAGTAATAATTATATACAGTTATGAAACTTACAAATATATGTATATATATGAAGTTTTTTTAATCTGTATTTCATTATTTGTCTGTTAAATAACTTTTAAAAAGTTTTTTTCCCCCCCTTGTTTTCAGACACAAGATAGTTTAATCATCGAGGAAGGCTTAGCTGAAGATGTTTCAGCTAGCAGTGCCTCAGTTGGCAATAAAGAAAATGCTCCTCTTGTAATAGAAGAAAAACAAAATAAAAAGAGAAAATTGAATTCATCGGAACAAATTTCTTCGGCAGTATCACTGGCAACTGAGGCACTGTTAAAACCAGAATCCACAACCGAGGTGTTTGGGAAACTGGTTGCAAGACAGTTAGACCAGTTTCCAGACGCTGAAAAAAGAGATATGACCATGATTCAGATTTTACAACTGATTAATACAAATTTGTATGATAAATAAATAAAAATTTATAAAGCTCAATAATAGTATTACTTTGTGATTTTTTTTTTTCAGTCATGCCTTTTTACTTCTATTGTTATTACTTAAATAACACAACAGCTTTGTTTTATTTGAAGTTACAAGAAGAACTTCTCATTAAACTGCATTGAGAAATATAAATTAAAGAAATATATTATTCTCAATATGTTACGATAAAAATATTCTCTGTGTAATTCCACCCTGATATAAACCGGCAAGACATTTCATTAAGAAACCATTATTTAAAAGTTAATTATTTCATTTTTTACAAAAAACAAGTAAGTTAAAAAAAAAGTTAAAAGAATAATAATAATAATGAGTGTGAAACAGCTTTTAATCACGAAAATGTTTAAAAAAAACATAAATAAAATTTTTTACTCTGTAGTTTTAAATATTTTTTAATGAGTAAATAGTTTAACAGCAGTTATTCAACAGGCATTATTAATTGTTTATTATATTTTATTTTAATGTATTTATGTTTCAATTCAACATGTGGTTTATTGTATTTTTATTTTATTTCTTAATTTGCCAATTAGATTCGTTGTTCTTTTACAATAGCATGAAAATTGCACTTTGTATGGTATTAGATCACAAAAAAAAAAAAAAAAAATCATTTCAAAGGGTGATATTTACACAATAAATATCCAACTAATATAATAAATAAAATGGAAATGGTGAATATTCTATCATAATTTGAAGTTAAATTTGTTTTCAAATGTCTAAATAAAGTATCTGATATAAGATACTAATATGTTGCAGCTTGCACTGGAACAGATACAGATATCTGTCGTTCTTGGCAGAAAAAAAAAAGATTGACAAATTATCGGGTGAATGTATTTAATTCCTTTCAAAAATCATGGTTATTTCAACAACGTATTATGAAGGGAGCGATGAATAATATGAAACAATATTTCATGCAACAGTTAATATGAAAATATACATCTAGTATTCATATTTTCGTATTACTTTTTTTTTTTATCACTTTTTGGTAATTTTTTGGCTATAAATTTGATTTTTAGAAGGGGGGGAGGACTGTTTTAACTGTTATAAATAACGTCTGAGGGGCTACAAAGTTGAAAAATTCAAAAACATAACATATGAACTACAAATTTATTTCGTGATGTTAATGGTGTTTACCAAGTTAGAAAGAATTATGAATAAAATTGAGGCATTTTGAAATTTGCATTTTTTAATCCCAGTCCAAAAACACATTATCAGTAAAAGATTTTTTCTTTCGCCTGACAGATATAGTTTTCTTTATTAATGACAATTGCCATGGTAACCGAGCGCAAGAAACCAAACGCATTGAGATTTCAGGTTGGTTGGTTGGTTGAATGGCTTTTTCTGGCGCAAGGTCCAATGTAGGACATGCTGCGCCAAACAAACAAGTAAAAGAAAAACAAGTTTCTGGATGGGTTTACCCATCCAGAACATCATTAAAATACACAGTAGAAAAAACAAGTAAAACTACATACAACATAAAATCAAAGGTAATAAAAAACAGTGTATACAATAAAAAACAGATGTAAAATGGGATGAACATTGTAAAGAATAAAATCAAATATCGAAATAAAAGCCAGCCTCCTTCAAAAAATTTGTCAAGTGATGATGAGGATTTGCACCTAAAAGGCTTGTCAGATTGGGTGAAGATGAGTTGAAATAATGTCTATACAGATGACGAAGACAAGGACAGTCAGTGAGCAAATGGCGAATGGTAAGCACACAGAAATGACATTTCGGACAGTCAGGTTCCTGTTGTCCAAGAAGTAAATATTTATGCGTGATCCTTGAATGCCCAATTCTTAAACGAGTAATTATGACATCATGTTTTCTAGGACTAAGTGTAGGCCAGACTGCAATTTGAGGTTTTATTTCAAATAATTTATTATTTTGTTGACTATTCCACTCCATTTGCCAATTACTTCTAAAAGTGGTTTTTAGTGTGTGCTTAATGTCGTCATAAGGTATAGGACAGTTTAAAATAATAGAAGCCTGCCTTGCGGCTTTGTCTGCTGCTTCATTGCCTTTGATGCCAACATGACCAGGAACCCAGGAAACCAAGATGTCAAATCCCTTTTTCAGAAGGTCGTGGTAAGTTTTTAAAATTGAGGTGAAAGATGGGTTACAAGAGGTAGATGAAAGAGAATCAAGAACACTCTTTGAGTCTGTATATATAATGAATTTACGATTTGGATGAGATGAAATAAAATTAAGGGCAACTTCAATAGCTAAAAACTCTGCAGAGAAAATAGAAAAAGCGTTAGGAAGTTCATAGCTTAGAGTAGTATTGTCAGAGATAATCGCACAACCAACCTTATTGCTTGTTTTAGAACCATCAGTAAAAATTTCGGTATATTCTTTATAATTGCTTCGATGAGCTTTGTAGAGGGTCTGAAAGATAGAGGCATCAGTGTTACCTTTGTCAAAACCTTTGAAAGGATGAAGACATGAAATACCCTGGAAGTTCCACGGAGTCATATTTAAAAACCCCTAGTACGAATTTTGGTATGAAGATGAGGAATGCCGGCAAGAATATTCTTGATTCTGAGGCCAAAATGTGGGATGCAAGATGGACGGTTCAAAAAGAGATTGTCATTACTGTTATTGATATGAGGATGAATTGGATGATTAGGATGAGAAAGTATCCTATGGTACAGTTGTAAAGATAACTGCTGTCTAATATTAGTAAGGGAAGGCTCTACACAGTCAGCATATAAACTGACGACTGGAGAAGTTCGAAAGGCCCCTGAGCAGATCCTGAGTGCACTGTGATGAACTGTGTCAAGTTTTTTAAGGTAAGAATTAGGAGCAGACCCATAAATTTCACAGGCATAGTCTAATTTTGAACGGATTAAGGAGCGGTAGATTTTTAGTAGAGAAATGCGATCAGCACCCCAAGATGTGTTCGCAAGGACTTTTAAAATATTTAAATTTTTTTCACATTTCGTTCTTAAATAAGAAATATGGTCTTTAAAATTGAGTTTTTTGTCAAAAATTACACCCAAAAAACGGGCAGAGTCAATTACCGAAATAGGTATGTCATTAATAAAAATTTGTGGATCAGGATGAAGACCACGTTTGCGGCAAAAATGCACACACTGTGTTTTGTCACTGGAAAAAATAAAACCATTTTTATTAGTCCATTTAAGGATGTTTTTAACAGCAAGTTGCAACTGTCGTTCAATGAAGCGCATATCATTTCCCTGGCAAGAAATCTGCAGGTCGTCAACATATAAACAGCCGTGAACGGTTTGTGGAAGTTGTTTTATTATATCATTGATTTTTAAAGAGAAGAGTGTAACACTCAAGACACTGCCTTGAGGTACACCTTCGTCCTGAAAGTAAAAGTCTGAATAAACTGAACCAACCCGAACTTGGAAGCGTCTGACTCTCAAAAAATTTTTAATAAAAATGGGAAGGTTACCACGGAAGTCCAAATTAAATAGATCCTTCAAAATGCCATGGCGCCATGTCCTGTCATATGCCTTTTCCATATCAAAAAAGATTGACACCAAATGGTTACGTCTAACATTAGCTTTCCGAATATTGGTCTCTAGAAGTAAAACATTGTCAATAGCAGAGCGGCCACGCCTGAAACCACTTTGCCATGGGGAGATTAACCTTTTCTTTTCAAGAATATAAACCAGCCTAGTATTTACCATTTTCTCGAGCAGTTTACATAAGCAGCTAGTCAAAGCAATTGGCCTGTAGTTTTTTGGATCGGTTGCATCTTTGCCGGGCTTAGGAAACGGAATGATAATGGCATCATGCCAAGCAATAGGAAAAATATTTTCGGTCCAGATTCTATTATAAAGATGAAGGAGATTTTTAAGAGACTGTATTGATAAGTGTTTGATCATGAGGTAAGAAATGCCATCAGGACCAGGGGCAGAGTTATGACTATGTTTCAAACTATTGTTTAATTCATTTTCAGTAAATGGGCTATTGTAATCTTGTGAAAAGCAGGACCTAAAATTTATTGTTGAACGTTCAGAATTATACTTATAAGATAGAAAAGGTTCACAGTAGGAGTTTGAGCTAGATATATTAGATAAAGTTCTACCAATGGTATCTGCAATATTTTTCATTGAAGTAATCGTTTGGCCATTATCCTTCAAAAAAGAAATACTATGATTAGAGTAAATTCCCATTGCTTTTTTAACGCGATGCCAAAGCTGTTTGCTGCTTAAATTGGAGGTAATGCTGGACACATATTTAATCCAGGAATCCTTTTGGGATTTTCTGCGAATTCTGCGTGCGGCTGCCCTTGCTTTTTTGAATGCGATATAATTAGCAGTAGTAGGGTACCTCCTAAAAATTCCCCAGGCTTTTTGCTGCTGTCTTTTTGCAATATTGCATTCATCATTCCACCATGGCTTTGAATGTTTATGGAGACGCCCAGATGATTTTGGAATCATCAGATTAGCTGCATTTATTATACAATTAGTGACATCAGTGATTGCTTTGTTGATATCACCTTCAATCATATCATGGGTAATAGTTGCATTGATAGTGAAAGCAGTCCAGTTGGCCTTGTCATATATATAATGTGGATTACGTGGATGATGTTCATTAAAATTATAAAATGATAAAAATAAAGGAAAATGGTCACTACTATGTAGATCGTTACTCACAAAAAAATTAAAATATGGATATAGATTGGGAGAGCAGATGGCAAGGTCAATAGCATGGAAAGTCCTAGAAGGTTCGTGAAAGTAAGTATTGTCCCCATTATTTAAGATACACAAGGAGTTGTCAGAAATAACATTTTCAATGATTTGACCACGGGGGTTATTATTAGGGCTTCCCCACAGCAAATTATGTCCATTGAAATCTCCAAACATTAGGAAGGGAGTAGGAAGCTGAGAAATAAGGCTATTGAGGTCATGCTGGTTTATGGATGCATTTGGTGGAAGATAGAGAGTGCAAATGGTCATTAAAAGATGAGAGTGTACTTGAATGGCAACAGCTTGAATGTTCGTATTTAATGGTATATTGGAGTGTGGTACATTATTAGAAATCAGAAGGGCAACCCCACCTGTAGCTCGGTCAGACTGTGTAAAATCTTTCCTGAAACATGTATAGCCACGAATTTTGACTTTATCGTGTTGTCTTAAGTATGTTTCTTGGAAAGCGAAGCAGACAGGTTGATGATCAGAGATTATATCTCTGATTTCATCACGTTTATTAATAAAACCTCGGCAATTCCATGAAATGAAATTTGTCATTTTTATTTTTATTTTTTAGATTATAACATCCACGTCATTCTCCTCTGATGCAGTAGACATTCCGTCCTCCCCATCAGAAGGATAGAGGCTGATAGTATCATCTTGTTTTGGAATGTTTACTTTATTATTTTTATTGGTAGTGGGAATGGGCACTTTTGTTAGTTTCTTTTTCTTGATATTGAGATGAGAGGGTGAATTAGAATGTTTTAGAGAGGGAGAGTTAAGACTTTTTTCAGACAATAATGTTTTAGTAGTTTGTGGCATTTTCTTTAAGTTTCTTGATTTGGATGAAGATGACTGTGAAGAGTTAGAAGTCTGATTTGGATTCGATTGTAAGTTTGGGGAATTCTTTAATGCTGTTACAACGGGAGAGCTAGTGTTATGAACAGTGTCAGTTTGGATTGCGATAGACTGATATGTTTTTTTGGTAACTATGGCAGCAGCATATGATTTTCCAACAGTGGGTGTCCTTGATTCCACAATTTTTCTTGCTTCGGGATACGATATGTTTTGTTTTGTTTTAGTTGTTTGTATCTCCTTTTCCATTTTCCATTTTTCACACGATTTTGAATAGGATGGGTGATCCTTTTTGCAATTAACACAACAGATTGGGGCTTCACAATTTTCACTGTCATGACCAATGGCACTACAACGGGCACATGTTTGCTTTCCACGGCATGAGGTCTTAGAATGGCCAAACCGTTGGCAATTGAAGCAGCGTAGAGGATTTGGAATATATTGTCTGATTGGGCATTCAAGGTAACCAGCCTTTATGGAGCGTGGTAGATTAGGGGAGTCTATTGTTAGAATTATGTGTTTTGTAGGGATGGGCTTATTGTCACGAAAAATGGAAATACGTTTCACTGCAATTACTTTTTGGTCTTTAAGGTTGTCTAGAATTTCGGCCTCTGGGATAAATTGAAGATCTGATTCTGATATGACGCCACGGCAAATATTTAATGTTCTATGTGGGCTAACAGTAACTGGTATGTCTGCGAATTTGGTACATTTCTTAAGATTATTAGCTTGTTTCTGACTCTCTACCTCAACCAATAACTCACCTGATCTTAATTTCTTTACGGATTTTGGATCACCCATGATAGACTGTAGCGCTTTCTGGATCAAAAATGGAGATGTTCGCAAGAAATCTCCTTCATTCCTCTTTATCACAAAAAATCTTGCCTCAGAATTTAGAAATATATTTTTCTCATTAAGGGACGAAGAAAATTCTTCCATTCTCTCTGCCCAAGATTTCACATTTGAATTTTCAGTAGCTTGGCCCGAGCCAGACGCATTAATCGAATTTCCTTTACTTGTAGCCATATTGAGATAAGATAAAAAGGTTGAGGGTTTCCTTAGTCCCACAAGTCAGCCCGTTTCTTGAACAGACGGAAAGCAAAGGGTTTTCAGAATCGCTCCCTGGGACACCCATAACCACTCACCAGCTACCAGATTAGTGACCCAGCTCAGGAATCACATGTGGTAGTCGTGTTAGTCCGGTGTTTCTCGTTCGAGTAGTCACCGTTGTCTCACCTTCACCAAGGGCACCAGTCTCCCAGTGTGATTCCAAGGCTAGACTACCGTGAGACCCTCACCAAATCGCCAACCCAATAACTAGCGCCACATCTACACCGGTCTCAGCTTGGTTAATGTTTTAGAAGTAAATTATTTTTAGTAGAACCAACAAGAAAAAGACAAAAAAAAAAAAAGGTGAGTGGAAAATAAACAAGGTAAGTAGAACCCAACAAGGTGAGTAAAACAAGGTAAGTAGTTTCATTTTTTTTTTGTAAGTTTTTCAAATTTTTTATTTATTTTTTTTTTTTTACAAGAACAATAAACAAGAACAAGTACCAAAACCTTATTGGCAGTAAAAACCAAAAAACTAACAAGGACAAAAAAGTAAGACAAAAAGCCAAAATCTTAGTAGCAAAAAAAAATAATAAATAAATAAATAAAAAGTAAAAGAAAGGAAGGTAGAAAAAAAAAAGAGAAAAAAAAAGATCACTCGGGCCCGGGGTGCGTGACTCCCCCTGAATACCTGAAGAAGGTACCCCCCTGGGGGTTGAGATTTCAGGAATGGATCTAAGAATGTGGATTGCTGTCGCGTTATGCATAAAATTAAAAAAATTATAGCTCATTCAGTTTTTGAAAAAATCTTTCAATCTTTTGAGAAGTTAATTATCTCAGAGAGATCTATATGGAAAAAAAAAAAAAAGATTTATCTCTGAAGGATTTTGAGTTGTAAAATGTTTTGTGAAGAAATCGATGTTTCGTATAAAACAGATTCAGGAAACCTCAAAACGTGTAAATCAGGTGAAATCTTGAATTCCAATTTCGATAATATAAAAGTACTTTAAAATATCTTTCGAAAGATATATTAAAAAAATTTTAATCATAATTAGAATTTGAAATACGTGTATTAAATGTTATTTGTTAACTGAAATTGACTACTTACTTTTAAGAAAGTGGTTTTTTTTTTTTTTTTTTTTGTTAGCATCTGCATGTATAAGAAGCAAGTAGAAGATACAAAAAAATTTTGATTTCCGGTTTTCGATGAATTTACATGTTTTGAGATTGCCTTGCATTTCATTTTCTACCGTAAAAAAACGGCGTATGAGCTGCAGCCAGTACCGTCAAACTGAGGTAATTTTTAAATCAATAGTCACCTATAATTTTTAAGAGTGACATTTCGTAAATGTAATAGATGACTACTCCTCGAAGTAAATAGAGAAACATTAGAATTAAATTTTAGTGGTGGCTATTGAATACAGCACCGAGTGCGGCCCATACGCCGGTTTTTATGGTACTTATTTTTTAAAAAGTGGATTTCTTATTCTTTCCTCTTCATATATAAGTAGAAAGTATAAGATTCGGAACAATTATAGAATTTCGCTTTTCGATGAAGTTATGCATTTGAGATTTTCCGAACTCAATTTGACCATTTTTGCAAAATGTCTGTCTTTCTGAGTTCAAACACTGTACTTTACAAAACAATGGAATTATTTTTGATATTTGGCTGAACCTTGGTTTCACAGGTGCAGCATTGCTTCCACCTGTCCTTTTTCCACAATGCATTTTCTTGAAGGGTATTTTTCTTGTTTAATTGTAATAACAGTAAACTCCTGATTATCTGTGAACTTGGATAACTTGGCAAATATGAATTTTCTTTTTTTTTTCTTCTCATTTATTCATTTATTTTGCAAGATTAATTGTTTAACATGATTTAAAAAAATATTTATCATAATTTAGTATTACAAAAATGCCAAAGAGATGAAGTAATCAAGAGTTTACAGTACTTTTTTATTTATTATGAAATTTAGTGTAAAGTAATATGAATGAAAACATAAATTGCAAAAGATTATAATAATTTTTATTAATAAATTTTTATTTTCATTGTCATCCATGTTTGCACATCAATACTTTTTATACATCACTATCTGAAGCTTTGTACAGATTTACATGACTGTAGGACTTTACTAAAAAAATAATCTTGAGTTTCTAATTTATAAAAAGGGTTTTTGGATATGTGTGAGTTTATATTACTTACAAACTTTGAATAAACACCATAAAATGCAATAAACTCGCAACAATTGTTTCGGGTCGAAAAAACACACGACCTTTCATCAGGCGAATATCGCCTGATGAAGGGTCGTGTGTTTTTTGACCCGAAACAATTGTTGTGAGTTTTGTGAGTTGCTGCTTTGACTGCAGCACTCGTGCTTACTTTATTCGCCTGATGAAGGGTTGTGTGTTTTTTCGACCCGAAACAATTGTTGCGAGTTTATTGGATTTTATGGTGTTTATTCAAAGTTTGTAAGTAATATTTTTTACAATGCCAGTTTTGTGGTGCTTTTTTATTAAATGTGTGAGTTTAGTTCTATAAAAATGGACCTTCGTGTAAAGCAAAATCTTATTGAAATTTTATTATGAAAAATTACATTTTTCGCTGTTTAAAAAAAAGACCATAGCAAAAAATTTCAATAGGACTTTATTTTCATACTAATACTTGATTCACAAGATTACGTGTAGATTTTTCACAATTTCTCAAAAACAGGATCATATCTGAAAAGTCCGGACACACCCTTGAGTACTGTAATTATGGGGGGGGGGGGGGGGGGGATTCAATAAAAATAGAATAATTAATTTAATTAAGGAAAAAGTATTTTGAAAATGATGAAGGATGTCAAATATTTATGTTAAAGGGTAAAATTGTGCGCTAGACTTTTCAAAATGTATAAATCCACCAAAATACATAAGTATATGCAAACTTAGAAAATGAAAATATTTATGAGTCTAACTTTTTTCTTTCTATTAAATAACGAAGTAATATTTCTATTATATTGATACAGCAAATTCACAAAACGCGATACAGCTTTGGTATTTACAGTTTGGATTTTATATACAGTTGGCAAAATAATTATTTGTACACTACAATATTTTTAATTTATAACTGAATTAAAACACATATTTTAACAGAAATTGTTATAACACAACATATTTACCGTACGTTTTAGATTAAAATACAAAATATTTTGATGAAGTTAATTAATGAGTTTTTAACCGGAAATTTTTTTTAATTTCTTGCAAAAGAAGTATTTGTACACTTCCTCAGCAAGGTACGTACTGCAGTTGATGTTGATGGTTTAAAGGAATATTGTTCATTAGCTATAAATAATTTTTAACTCCGTGCACTAGTATTTTATCTCTGACATTTTATCTGCAATGTTCTTGAAGTAATTGAGAATGACGCCTAAAACTAGAGAGGTATCTCTAGTCATGAGAAATTGCATTATTGAGCTTCATAAAAATGGAAAATCATACCGAGAAATTGGAAAGGCTATTAAATTACCATTCACCACTGTTGGATACATAGTGAGAAAATATGAAGAAATTGGAAGCATCGAAAACAAACCCAGACCAGGACGTCCCAATAAATTAGCAATGAGGGTAAAAAGAAGTGTTGTTAAAACAGCTTTAAAAAATCCTACCATTTCAGCTCAAAATATTGTTGAAGACCTCGCAACATCTTCTAATATTATAGTAACACCTCAAACAATAAGAAATGTTCTACACAATGCAGGTTTAAAAGGAAGAGCTCCAAGGAGAAAGCCATTCATCAGTGAAACAAACAGGAGGAAATGCCTGGAATTTGCTTTGGCCCACAGAAATAAACCAATGGATTTCTGGAAAACGGTTATTTTTTCTGATGACAGTAAGTTTGAAATTTTCTCTCGAAAAAGCATTCAAAAAATTTGGCGCAAAAATAAAGCTGCTTTTGATCCGAAACATATACTCCCAACTCTCAAGCATGGTGGGGGAAATGTTATGGTTTGGGGTTGCATGGCTTCAAATGGAGTAGGAAATTTGGACTTTATTGACACTAAAATGACAGCTTTAACATATATTGATGTGTTGCGGAATAACTTATTAAGCAGTGCTAAAAAATTAGGCTTGGAGCGAACTTTCCGCTTTCAGCAGGACAACAACCCGAAGCATACTGCTATGGTCACTAGGACATGGTTACTCTACAATGCCCGACGGCGTCTGGTAACTCCTCCACAATCTCCAGACCTGAATCCAATTGAAAATTTATGGATGCAATTGGATGCACAGATTCGAAAAACTAATATCACAAGTGAAAACAGTTTAAAAGAAGCTCTGATTGAAGTATGGAATAACATAGACCCAACCGTTACAAAAAAGTTAGTGGAATCTGTGCCTCAACATCTTGAAGCAGTCATTAAAGCCAAAGGTCTTCACACAAAGTATTAATTTGTATTATTCAACTAAATTAATTTTTCTTAATTATAGCACACTAATGAAGTGTACAAATACTTTTTTTGCTATATATATTTTCATATTTGTCTGTTAAAATGTAACAAATTGATAATTATTTTTTGTTTTTATGTTATTATAATGCATTAAATTAATGTACTACATTGTTGTTTGCTTGCATCTTTTATTTTATTATATTATAATTTAAGAAAATGAAGTGTACAAATAATTATTTTGCCAACTGTATGTTTTTCCTCATATCTGAACTTGAATTTTAATGCTAAAATTCATTAAAAAAGTAATAACAAGATAAAAGTGAACATATTAAAATATTAATAACAATTAGGCAATTAAATAGTAATAAATGCAGTAAAATTTAATATTTTTCAATTAACAAATTAATTTATTTTTGTTCAAACACAATTTCATGTAAGTTGTTGAGAAATATGAAAATATTAAGTGAAACAGCTTGTTTCTTGCCATGGCACAGATCCAACGGTATTGAAGTATTCTGTTAACCACTGTCTGACCTGTTTAGCTTGGAAACTTCCTTGGGTGTTCCTGATGCCCAGGGGTCGAATGCATGATGGTGCAGCAGCATCCTGTGGTACAAATTCTAGATCCTCTGTACTGTCTGTAGATAAAGTTAGGTTTCTGGATCGCAAAAAATTATGTAAGACGCAGGTTGCTAGAACATAAGTTCTAGCTTTGACAGGAGAGGCCAAAATTTCTGATTTATAAATTCTGAAACGGTTAGCTAAAGTGCCAAAGGCATTTTCAGCTACCCGTCTTGCTCTTGAAAGCCTATAGTTGAAGATAATTTCTTCAATCTTTAAATTTTTTCCACAGAAAGGCTTCATGATTTTGGGAGTTAGTGGGAAAGCATCATCGGCTACAATTACATAGGGAACTTTTACAGTTGTTCCAGGTAAGTAATCAGCCTCAGGAATGTTTAAAGTGTTGCAATCAAAAGATCTTTTCAGGTCACACTTAGCCCACACCTCGCCATCACTGCACCTTCCGTTTGTCCCTGCATCTACATATAAAAATCTTAAATTAGCATCGACAAGAGCAAGCAAAACGATGCTAAAGTAACCTTTGTAATTATAATAATGTGATCCAGATCTAACTGGTGGGATAATCTTTACATGCTTACCATCCAGAGCTCCAATGCAGAAAGGAAAATTCCACAGGTTTTCAAAACCTTTTGCAACTTCTTTCCATTCTGACTCCAAGGATGGTACACACATGAAGTCCCCCACAAGCTCTTCATACAGTGCTCTACAAACAGTATAAAGGATTCCAGAAATTGTTGGCTGCGCAACTCTGAACTGGAAAGCCAGAGAACTTTGAGTTTCACCTGAAAGTCAAAACATAATTTTGAGTTGTACAAATATTACGCAAGATTTGAAAATTTTCTGTAATTAATTAATTTTATGGAAATGCAAAAAATTTTCTTTTCTTTTTTTATTAAAAAATAAAAGAAAAACTGTCTCGTGCAGTGTGTTCCAAGTGATAGATTTTAAATACATTTTTGATACATGCATTACAAAAAAATCAGTATAATTTTTAAAGTACCAAGCTTTTTAAATAATCTGCAGGAAATCAGTACGGGGAGGGAGATCAAAGTCCATATGATATAAACGGATATCAAAACATTAGTGTTAGGATTAGGACAGTAGTTTAGGATGTAAAAATTTCATTCTTTCAAAATAATCTGCATGAAGAATATCACTATTGGGGGGGGGGCACCAAAGTCCATATGATATAAACTGATATCAAAACAGTAGTGTTAAAATTAGGACAGTAGTTTAGGATGTAACCGATAGATATGAAAATTCCATGCTTTCACAATAATTCGCAGGAATAAATTTGAATATTTGGGGGGGGGGGGGAACTAAAGCCATACCTGCCAACATTTCAGTTTTTAAAAATCAGTAGATTTCACCGAAAAAAAAAAGTAGATTTTATAAAATGACATTTTTAACAATGCAGTCTGAATTTATATAAATATGTAGTTGACGAAAAGAAAAATATATGAATTTACAAAAGATTTTATATAATTTTCTTTAAAGAAATCACTTGGCTTTAAAATGAAAACATTTTTACTTAAATCATTTTTAATACAGACTGTTTTGATAATAATATCAAATAAAATACTTTTTACACTAATTCACTAATTACATACTATTATTATTAATTTCCTTGTTAATATATAACTTGTGTTAAAATGTTAAATCTCTTAAACTGAATGCATTCATGTAACTTTTTTTTGCCTCTATGTTGAAGTTTATGTTCTACACATATTTTATATTTGATCAATATTTTTCAGTAAAAAATAAAGTTCATGTTTGTGTGTTATAAAAAAAGTAATTTTTTTTTTTTTTTTTTCTTATAAAATCTAAAAAACTTAAAATATACAGTTACCTGTAGCAAGGAAGCGTAGTGTTAGTGCCTGTCTTTCTTCAGCAGGGATGGACTCTCTCATATTCGTATTTTTTTTCTGGATTCTGTGTCGAATTCTTTTTAGGATACATTCAAACCCTTCAACATCTAACCTCATCCACCTTCGAAAGGCATCTTTATCCTATTAAATAATACAAAACTCTAAAATATTCTATAATTGCTCAGTATGATAACAAAAAACTACAATTTCATACAAAGCAGTCAATACAACTTAATATCATACCTGATTATTTCTTTATTATATCTGTACATGATAGAGAATTATTGTTAATTTTTAAGATTAAGTTTTTTGTAATATTTACATGCTTTGAGGTGGCCTCAGTCAGACAAACATGTTTTTAGAAATTGGTACGAGAGTGTGTGTCTGTCATCAGCATATCCAGAAAAAGTAGTAAAATGAGTTCAAATTACTAGAATATGTTTTACATTGGTCTTAATTTTTATAATCCACAGTAACATAAACAAAGATATTAAATTCCATGATTAATGTTGATGCTTATTCAATACAAACTTCCATATTAATACTGTTCATGCATTTCTCACTAAATCTTTGAATAAAGCTGATAAGAAATATACCATACAATAGCTGAACATTATAGACAATGCTGAGGTTTCATAAATAAATTGTACACAGAAAATCTAATAATTTATAATTCTCTCTTTCTATGTATGTATATATATATATATATAGCACATAATCTCTCTCTCTCTCTCTATATATATATATATATATGTAGCACAGTACTGTAGGCGTTACTCTTTTATAACAAGGCCATTTTCTAAATAATAAATTTTTGCAATGAACTACAAAGAAATATTTTTCTATTTTTTTAGTTGGGAGGAAAACTACTTTTTTTTAATTCTGTGCAGGTACCCCCAGTGAATCAAACACTACCCCCAACCTCTTTTTCCTTAAAATTAATATTGAAGAAAATCATACATAATTACATAATCCAAATGAAAATAAAAAGCAGATTTTTGCAATAATATAACGAAAACAAATCGTGTAAAACTTTAAATTACAGACATTTACAAAGTTAAATGTATAATTAATAAAATAATAACATGTATAACAACTGAATAAGTATAGTTACTAGTTTGGAAAAAAAAAAAAAAAAAGTGCATGCATTGTGTAGTACGTTGTTTGAGAATTAAAATAGAATTAATGAATGGGGGTAAAGAAACGTAAAAAATGCAATTAAAAAAAGAGAGATAATATAATATAAAATATAAATATTCTTACCTCCAAAACAAGTTCCCGCATAAGATTCTCGTAGCACTTGAGATTCTTCCTGGTTAACCATTTTTTGGTCCAGATTCTTCTTTTTTTTCGTTTTTCTGTCCCTTGGACAACAAATGCTGCGGACATCGACAAAATAGCTGCAATAATAGCTTTTTTTCTATCGTTAATAGGACTCATCTTTCAAGAATAAAAAAAAATCTAGCGCTCGCGATGTTGTCAGAGGAGTGAAGACGACGCGATGATGAAATATTCCGGGAACGGGAAGTAAACAATAACCATAAACAAAAAATCTCGCCAACTAATTAGCGATAAATGCTTGGTGAGCTATACGGATTTTGTACGTGTGTTATTTCTTGAGCAACCCTAGCCAGGGGAGGAGCATGACGCCTGTAATTGCTAGCGACATTCATCGCTCCGTGTAATATCAGCTTAAGAGGTTTGATCTGAGGTGATGTGGGTTCTGATTTGTGGGTTGCTGGCTGCAGGATTAGTTTTCATTACTTTCTTTTACAAAAAAATGAATAAATATTTAAATATTTAAAAATAACTTGTAATTTAAAACTGTTGTCTAAAATCTTTGTCCCCTTCTGAGTACTCTGAAGCTTGTGCGGTGTGTGGTGGTCCTGGTTATGTCTGGTCCATTTTTTTTTTTTTTTGTACCTGGAGGGATGGATGGATGGATAAATAATGGTTTTTTGTGGCACAAGGTCCACATTAGGACATTCTGCGCCAACCGTTATTAATTAAGGCAACTTAGTTGAAATAGTAAAAAGCATCTGGATGGGGGCTCCCATCCAGATTGTCAAGAAAATGGTCACTTTAGAAAAGGATGAGACAAGAATGAAATATAAATAAATAAAAGTTAAATTTGACTGTAAAAGCCTGAGTCTTTTAAAAAGTTAATTAATTTAGTGTGTGGATTTTTTCCTAAAAGGATCATGAGATTAGGTAATGAAGTTCCAAAGTAATGGCGATACAAATGACGGAGGCAAGGGCAGTTGGTCAGAATGTGGCGTATGGTAAGCTGGCTGAAATGACATTTGGGACAAGAAGGTTCATGTTCTGCAAGAAGTAAATGCTTGTGCGTCAAATCTTGAATGCCCAATTCTAAGTCTGGTAATGATAACATATTTCCGTGGTGTAAAAGTCGGCCAGATTGCAATATTTGATTTAATTTCTCGTAATTTATTATTATTTTCACATTCCCACTCTCGTTGCCATATATTTCTTAGAAAACTTCTTAGGGTATGTTTTACATCTTCATAAGGAACTGAACAATTAAAAGGAGTCAAAGCCTGTTTTGCTGCCTTATCTGCCTCTTCATTACCCTTAATACCAACATGGCTAGGAACCCGGCAAAATAAAATGTTATATCCCTTTCTTAAAAGGTCGTTATGCATTTTAAAAACAGAAGTAAAAGAAGGTGAGCAAGAGCTAGATTTCAAGGAATCCAAGACACTCTTTGAGTCAGTGTAGATAATGAATTTTTTATGACTATGAGATGAAATAAATTTGAGAGCAATTTCAACAGCACAAAACTCAGCAGAAAAAATGGATAATGAGCTAGGGAGACGATAGCTATAAACAGTATTATTTGAGACAACACCACAGCCAACAAGATGATCTGCCTTTGAGCCATCTGTGTAGATATTAATATAGTCCCTATATGTATAGCGATGAGATGTGAAAAGTGTCTGAAATACAGATGCATCAGTACATGATTTGTCGAAACCTTTAAAAAGGTGTATACAAGTGATACTCTCAGAGTTCCAAGGAGTCCCAATGAAAAAAGAGCGAGGGCGAATATTGGTATCGCTATGAGATGTGCCTGAAACAATGTTTTTAATTCTCAGTCCAAAATGAGGAATGCATGAGGGGCGATTATGATAGAGTTGCTGATCTATGCTGCCTATATAAGGATGAAGCGGATGATGAGAGTGCGAAAGGATGCGGTAATACAACTCCAATAACGTTGTTGTCTGATATGAGATAAAGGAGGTTCCACACAGTCAGCATATAGGCTGACAACAGGAGAGGTGCGAAAGGCACCAGAACAAATTCGCAGAGCAGAGCAGTATTGTGCATTGTGTCCAGTTTTTTCAGATAAGATGTACAAGTAGAGCCATAAACCTGACAAGCATAATCTATTTTGGAACTGTGCCTGGAGGGTAGTTATCACAGCGTTTATTATGTTTTTGTAATTTGACGTGCGGTGATTAACAATTTTTCCCTGAATCAAGTAGAATTTTGAATGTTAAAATAGTGTAGGGATGATAAAATGCTTACTTTAGTCAAATAAATAAATAGTTAAGTAAAGAATTAAATAGTTAAGTGTGTACAAGTGTAATGAATGGAATGTGTAAAATTCTAGAATAAATGCTAAAAATATTTCTTTCTGTATGTAATCCCTAGTGTGAATGCCCTTTTTATTAGGTGGAGTTTTTGTATATTTGTTCCTTGGTATATTGCTGTAAATAAAACTTAAATATATACTATTATGAAAGGATAAGAAGATTTCACAAGAATTTATGCTTGACAAGCATTATGTTGGACTGAATACAGTATTTTAAATACTAGTCTGATATCATTGTATCCCATTTTTGAGGAATTCATTACTCTTAGTATTCTATCACTTAGCGATTAACAAATTTTAATCCCATTGTATTGAATCTTAAACTGCTTTTTACATGAAAAAATATTCGGTGGATTAACGTTCAAAAATCTCATTGTGAACGCAGCTTAAAAGATATGTGTCTCGGGAATTCTAAATCCACTGAAGAATGTAGTCAAAATTCTTTTTGATAGCATTTTTTTTTCTTTACTGGAAATTAAAGCGTATAACTAAGCACATCTGTTTTAGTTCACAGCTGATTTGCTAGGGGTGTGGTTGGTTGGTTGCCATTTAATGGCGCAAGGTCCACAATGGGACATACTGCGCCAAACAAAAGTATAAAAACAAAGACTAGCTTCTGGATGGGTAAAACCCATCCAGATGGTCAGTAAAAAACACATACAAAGTTAAAATAATAGGTAAAATAATAAAATATAAAAAGACAAATATTTAAAAATAAAAGAGAACAGTGTATATAGTGTATAAAATAAAATGATTTAAAAAAAGATTATGAACAGTGTAAAGTATAAAATCAGATGTGGTAATAAAATCCAGCATCTTTTAAAAAATTTGTCAAATGATGATGTGGATTGATACCTAAAAGGTTTGTCAGACACGGTGATGATGAATTAAAAAATTTCCTATATAAATGTCTAAGGCTAGGGCAATCTGTGAGTACATGGCGAATGGTAAGTATATCATAGTGGCAGTTGGGACAAGTAGGCTGCTGTTGCCCAAGTAGTAAGTATTTATGTGTAAGTCTGGAATGGCCAATTCTCAGACGAGTTACGATAACATACTTTCTAGGACTGTGGGTAGGCGAAATGGCAATCTCAGGTTTAATTTCTTGTAGTTTGTTATTGTTTTGAGTGTTCCATTCCCTTTGCCATATATTTCTGAGAAAGTTTCTAAGTGTATGCTTAACGTCATCATAAGGAACAGAGCTGTTTAAGAAAATGGATGCCTGCCTTGCGGCTTCGTCTGCTGCTTCATTGCCTTTGATACCAACATGTCCAGGTACCCAACAGAATAAAATGTCGAATCCCTTTTTCTTCAGGTCGTTATAAGTTTTCAGAATAGAGATAAAAGATGGGTTGCAAGAAATAGATGAAAGCGAGTCAAGAACACTCTTCGAGTCTGTGTAAATTATGAAATTTCTACTTTGATGAGATGAAATAATGTTAAGAGCAACCTCAACGGCAAAAAACTCTGCAGAGAAGATGGAGAAGGAGTTAGGGAGTTGATAGCTATAAGTGGTGTTACCAATGACAACACCACAGCCGACTTTATTACTAGTCTTGGAGCCGTCAGTAAATATTTCGGCATAGTTCTTATAATGAGAGCGATGAGAGGTGTAAAGGGCATGAAAAATAGAAGCATCTGTATTAGATTTGTCAAATCCATTAAACTGATTAAGGCAAGAAATAACCTGGAAGTTCCAAGGTGTCATGTTTATAAGAGATCGAGAACGGACTGTGGTATGAATATGAGAGGTGCCAGCAAGAAAGTTATTAATTCTAACAGCAAAATGAGTGATGCAAGATGGGCGATTCATATAAACATTATGATCGTTACTATTTAAATGAGAATGAAGTGGATGATTAGGGTGAGAAAGGATGCGATAGTACAATTCAAGTGAAAGTCTTTGTCTAATATCAGTGAGAGAAGGCTCCACACAGTCAGCATATAGACTAAGGACTGGAGTCGTGCGGAAAGCACCTGAGCAAATTCTGAGTGCACTATGATGTGTTGTGTCAAGTTTTTTAATATAAGAGTGAGGGGCTGAACCATAAACCTGACATGCATAATCAAGTTTGGAGCGAATAGTACCACGATATATTTTGAGTAAAGATGGGTGGTCTGCTCCCCAAGAAGAGTTGGAAAGCACTTTTAAAATATTAAGCGCTCTGTCACATTTAGTTCTCAAGTGCAAAATATGTGGCATAAAGTTCAGTTTTCTGTCGAAAATAACACCCAGAAATCGAGCAGTGTCAACAACTGAAAATGGCCTGTTGTTTATTAAAACCTCTGGATCAGGATGAAGACCTCGTTTACGACAAAAATGCATACATTGTGTTTTGTCAGTAGAAAATTTAAAACCATTTTTATTTGTCCAATTAATTATGTTTTTTTATAGCAAGTTGTAATTGACGTTCTATGAAACGCATGTCATTTCCCTGGCAAGAAATTTGCAGGTCGTCTACATATAAACTCCCATGGACACTTGGAGGCAATTGTTAAAGAATATTGTTTATTTTTAAAGAAAAAAGCATAACGCTCAAAACACTGCCTTGAGGCACACCTTCCTCCTTGAAAATAAATATCTGAATAAACTGATCCTATACGAATTTGAAAGCGTCTGACTCTTAAAAAATTTTGAATGAAAATGGGGAGATTTCCTCTAAAGTCTAAATTAAAAAGATCTTCTAAAACACCATATCGCCATGTCTTGTCATAAGCTTTTTCTATATCGAAAAAAATTGACACCAAATGGTTACGTCTCACATTAGCTTTGCGGATATTTGTCTCTAATAATAAAATATTGTCAACTGTAGAACGGCCCCGTCGAAAACCACTTTGCCATGGAGCAATCAAATTATTTCTTTTGAGTATAAAAACTAATCTAGTATTAACCATTTTTTCTTGTAGTTTACATAGACAGCTTGTAAGAGCAATGGGCCTGTAATTCTTTGGGTCAGTAGCATCTTTACCTGGTTTAGAAAAAAGAATACCAATAGCATCGTGCCAAGCAACAGGGAAAATATTTTCAGTCCAGATCCTATTGTAAAGATGAAGGAGATTTTTAAGAGACTGTTTAGATAAATGCTTAATCATCATATAGGTAACACCATCGGGTCCAGGAGCAGAGTTACGGCAATTTTTTAAACTGTTTTTTAACTCATTTTCAGTAAAAGGACTATTGTACTCTGGTGAAGAACGGGAGTGAAAATTATTTGTTGAACGTTCAGAATTATGTTTATATGACAAAAAAGGCTGGGAGTAGGAATTATAGCTGGATATGTCAGATAAAGATCTACCAATGGTGTTTGCTGTATTTTTAGTTGAAGTTATAGTTTGGCCATTATAATTTAAAAAGGAAATACTTTGATTAGAATAAATTCCCATTCCTTTCTTGACACAATGCCAAAGCTGTTTGCTGCTTATATTGGAGGTAATGCTGGAAACATATTTAACCCAGGAATCCTTTTGTGATTTTCTGCGGATTCTTCGAGCATTTGCTCTTGCTTTCTTAAATGCAATGTAGTTGGCAGTTGTTGGGTACCGCATAAAAACCCCCATGCTTTTTGTTGCTTTCTTTTTGCAGCATTACATTCTTCATTCCACCAGAGCTTTGAGTGTTTATTGTGGCGGCCAGAAGATTTTGGAATAGAAATAATAGCAGAGTTTATGATACAATTAGTCACATCAGTAGCAGCCTTGTCAATATCACCTCCAATCATGTCATGCGTAATTACAGCATTAATAGTGAAGGCTGGTTGGTTGGTTGATTAACTTTTATTGGCGCAAGGTCCATATTTAGACATGCTGCGCCACACAAAAATGTAAAAAGATAAAAAGCAGCTTCTGGATGGGTGCACCCATCCAGATTGTCATTAACAAACACAGTAAAAAAAAAAGAAACAAAAATACATACAAGATAAAATCAAAAATAATAAAAACAGTGTATACAATAACAAACAGATGTAAAATAGGATGAACATTGTAAACAATAAAATCAGATGTCAAAGTAAAAACCAGCCTCCTTCAAAAAATTTGTCAAGTGATAATGAGGATTTGCACCTAAAAGGCTTGTCAGATTGGGTGAAGATGAATTAAATTGATGTCGATAGAGATGACGAAGGCAAGGGCAGTCGGTGAGAATATGGCGAATGGTTAGTGCACTATAATGACATTTCGGACAATCAGGTTGTTGTTCCCCAAGCAATAAATATTTATGTGTTAGTCTTGAATGCCCGATTCTTAGTCTAGTAATAATGACATCACATTTTCTGGGGGTGAGTGTAGGCCAGATTAAAATTTCAGGTTTTATTTCTTGCAATTTGTTATTTGTTTGGTTATTCCACTCCCTTTGCCAAATATTTTTAAAATAGGTTTTAAGTGTGTGCTTCATGTCATCGTATGGAACAGGACAGTTTAAAAGAATAGAAGCCTGCCTTGCGGCTTTGTCTGCTGCTTCATTGCCTTTGATGCCAACATGACCAGGAACCCAGCAAAACAAGATGTTAAATCCCTTTTTCAGAAGGTCGTTGTAAGTTTTTAAAATTGAAGTGAAGGATGGATTACAAGAGGTAGATGAAAGAGAATCAAGAACACTCTTTGAGTCTGTATAAATAATGAATTTACGATTTGGATGAGATGAAATAAAATTAAGGGCAACCTCAATAGCTAAAAACTCTGCAGAGAAAATGGAAAAGGAGTTAGGCAGTTGATAGCTAAAAGTGGTGTTACCAATGACAACACCACAGCCAACCTTATTAGTGGTCTTTGATCCGTCAGTAAAAATATCGACGTAGTCCTTATAATGGGAGCGATGAGATAAGTAAAGGGACTGAAAAATAGAAGCATCTGTGTTAGATTTGTCAAACCCATTGAATGGATGAAGACAAGAAATAACCTGGAAATTCCAAGGTGTCATGTTTAAAAAAGACCGAGGACGAACTTTTGTATGAATATGAGAGGTACCCGCAAGAAAGTTCTTAATTCTAAGAGTGAAATGTGGGATGCAAGATGGGCGATTCACATAAAGATTATGATCGTTACTATTTAAAAGTGAATGAAGTGGATGATTAGGATGTGAGAGGATGCGAAAGTACAATTCACATGAAAGTCTTTGTCTGATGTCAGTGAGAGAAGGCTCCACACAGTCAGCATATAAACTAAAGACGGGAGTAGTACGGAAGGCTCCTGAACAAATTCTTAGTGCACTATGATGCGTTGTGTCAAGTCTCTTCAGGTAAGAGTCTGGTGCTGATCCATAAACATGGCAGGCATAATCAATTTTAGACCGAATAGCAGCTCTATATATTTTCAGAAGAGATGGACGATCGGCACCCCAAGAAGTATTAGAAAGGACTTTTAGAATATTAAGAGCTTTGTCACATTTAATTCTTAAGTGTAAAATATGTGGTTTAAAATTCAATTTACTGTCAAAAATAACACCCAAAAAGCGAGCAGTGTCAACAACTGAAATTGGCCTGTTGTTCATAAAAATTTCTGGGTCAGGATGAAGCCCTCGTTTGCGGCAAAAATGCACACACTGTGTTTTGTCAGTAGAAAATGTAAAACCGTTTTTGTTTGTCCAGTTGATGATATTCTTGACGGCAAGTTGCAATTGGCGTTCAATGAAACGCATGTCATTCCCCTGGCAAGAAATTTGCAGGTCGTCCACATATAAACTTCCATTTACAGATTGTGGTAATTGTTTTAGTATATCATTTATTTTCAAAGAAAAAAGTGTGACGCTCAGAACACTGCCTTGAGGCACACCCTCCTCCTGGAAATAGAAATCTGAATAAACTGATCCTATTCGAACCCTAAAGCGTCTGACTCTTAAGAAGTTTTGAATGAAAATGGGGAGATTTCCTCGAAAGTCCAGATTAAAAAGATCTTTTAAAACACCAAAGCGCCATGTTTTGTCGTAAGCTTTTTCTATATCGAAAAAAATTGACACCAAATGGTTACGTCTCACATTAGCTTTGCGAATATTTGTCTCTAATAATAAAATATTGTCAACCGTAGAACGGCCCCGTCGAAAACCACTTTGCCATGGAGAAATCAAATTATTTCTTTCGAGAATAAAAACTAATCTAGTATTTACCATTTTTTCAAGTAGTTTACATAGACAGCTTGTAAGAGCAATGGGCCTGTAATTTTTTGGGTCAGTAGCATCTTTGCCTGGCTTAGGAAAAGGAATAACAATAGCATCGTGCCAAGCAACAGGGAATATATTTTCAGTCCAGATTCTATTGTAAAGATGAAGGAGATTTTTAAGAGACTGTTTAGATAAATGTTTAATCATAATGTAGGTAACACCATCGGGTCCGGGAGCAGAGTTATGGCAATGTTTCAAACTATTTTTTAATTCATTTTCTGTAAAAGGCCTATTGTAGTCTGGTGAAGAGCGGGAGTGAAAACTGATTGATGATCTTTCAGAATTACGTTTATGAGACAAAAAAGGTTCGGAATATGAATTAGAGCTGGAGATATGAGATAAAGTTTTACCAATGGTGTTTGCAATATTTTTAGTAGAAGTTATAGTTTGGCCATTATCTTTTAAAAATGAAATACTTTGATTAGAATATATTCCCATTGCTTTCTTGACACGATGCCAAAGCTGTTTACTGCTTACATTGGAGGTAATACTGGACACATATTTTATCCAGGAATTTCTTTGGGAGATTCTGCGGATTCTTCGTGCGGCTGCCCTTGCTTTTTTGAATGCGATATAATTCGCAGTAGTTGGGTACCTCCTAAAAATTCCCCAAGCTTTTTGTTGCTGTCTTTTTGCATTATTGCATTCATCATTCCACCATGGCTTTGAATGTTTACTGAGACGCCCAGAGGATTTTGGAATAGTAATATCAGCTGCATTTATAATACTGTTTGTGACATCAGTGATTGCTCTGTTGATATCACCCTCAGTCATTTCGTATGTGATAGTTGCATTTATAGTGAAAGTAGCCCAGTTGGCCTTGTCATAAATATAATGTGCATTTGTAGGATGATGATCATTAAAATTATAAAAAGATAAAAATAGAGGAAAATGGTCACTATTATGAAGGTCGTTACTAACAAAGAAATTAAAATATGGATAAAGAATAGGAGAGCAAATGGCCAGGTCTATTGCATGAAAAGTTCTAGAAGGTTCATGAAAATATGTATTTTCACCATTATTTAAAATACATAAATTATGGTCAGTAATTAGGTCTTCAATGATTTGTCCCCGAGGATTAACATCAGGACTACCCCAAAGTTGGTTGTGTCCATTAAAATCACCAAGAATTAAAAAAGGAGTCGGTAACTGCAAAATAAGCCTATTGAGGTCACATTGTCGAACAGTCATATTTGGCGGTAAGTAAACAGTACAGATGGTTATAAGTATGTGTATATGGATCTGAACAGCAATAGCCTGGATGTCTGTATTTAAAATGATATTAGAGTGTGGAACATTATTAGAGATTAAAAGAGCTACACCACCTGTAGCTCTGTTAGAATGTGTAAAATCTTTTCTGAAACACTGGTAGCCACGGATTTTAACGTTGTCGTGTTGTCTTAAGTATGTTTCTTGGAAGGCAAAGCAGATAGGTCGATGATCAGAGATAATATCTCTGATTTCATCTCGTTTATTAATAAAACCTCGGCAATTCCATGAAATGAAATTGGTCATAATTTTTTTTTTTTTTAGATTATTACGTCCACGTCATTGTCCTCTGATGCAGTAGACATTCCGTCCTCCCCATCAGAAGGATGGAGGCTGATCATATCATCTTTTTTTGGAACGTTTACTTTATTATTTGTATTTGTAGTGGGAGTGGGCAATTTTGATAATTTCTTTTTCTTGATGATATTGAGACGAGAGGGTGAATTAGAATGTTTTAGAGAGGTACAGTTCAGACTTTTTCCAGACAATAAAGTTTTAGCATTTTGTGGCGTTTTCTTTAAGTTTCTTGATTTGGATGAAGATGGCTGTGAAGAGTTAGAAGCCTGATTTTGATTGGATTGTAAGGCTGGGGAATTGTTTAATGCAGTTACAACTGGAGAGTTGGTGTTGGGAACAGTGTCAGTTTGGATTGCTATAGACTGATATGTTTTTTTGTTAACTATGGCAGCAGCGTATGATTTTCCAACAATGGGTGTTCTTGATTCTACAATTTTTCTTGCTTCAGGATATGATATGTTTTGCTTAGTTTTAATAGTTTGAATCTCCTTCTCAGTTCTCCATTTTTCACAGGACTTTGAGTAAGATGGGTGATCTTTTTTACAATTAACACAACAGGTTGGGGCTTCGCAATTTTCACTGTCATGGCCAATGGCACTACAACGAGCACATGTTTGTTTTCCACGGCATGAAGTCTTAGAATGGCCAAACCGTTGGCAATTGAAGCAGCGTAGCGGATTTGGAATGTATTGTCTGATTGGGCATTCAAGGTAACCAGCCTTTATCAAGCGTGGTAGATTAGGAGAGTCTATTGTTAGAATAATGTGCTTTGTTGGAATGGGTTTATTGTCACGAAAAATAGAAATACGTTTTACTGCAATTACTCTTTGGTCTTTAAGGTTGTCTAGAATTTCGGCCTCAGGGATAAACTGAAGATCCGATTCTGAGATGACGCCACGAGAAATATTTAAAGTTCTATGTGGACTAACGGTAACTGGTATATTTGCGAATTGTGTACATTTTTTAAGGTTATTTGCTTGTTTTGGATTTTCTACCTCAACTAATAATTCACCGGATTTTAGCTTCTTCACTGATTTTGGATCACCCATGATTGATTGCAGCGCTTTATGTATCAAAAATGGAGATGTTCTTAAGAAATCTCCTTCTTTCCTCTTCAGTACAAAAAATCTTGCCTCGCTATCTAAGAAAACGTTGTTAGCACTAAGGGTGGAAGAAAATTCTTCCATTCTCTCCGCCCAAGATTTCTCATTAGGATTTTTAACAGCTTGGCCCGAGCCAGACGCATTATTCGTATTTCCTTTGTTTGTCGCCATAATTAAATTAAATTAAAAAAGGGTCGAGGGTTTCCTTAGTCCCACAAGTCAGCCCATTTCTTGAATGGACGGAAAGCAAAGGGTTTTCAGAATCGCTCCCTGGGACACCCATAACCACTCACCAGCTACCAGACCGTCGACCCAGATTGGGAATCACATGTGGTAGTCGTGTTAGTCCGGTGTTTCTCGTTCGAGTAGTCACCGTTGTCTCACCTTCACCAAGGGCACCAGTCTCCCAGTGTGCTCCCAAGGCTAGACTACCGTGAGACCCTCACCAAATCGCCAACCCAATAACCAGCGCCACATCTACACCGATCTCAGCTTGGTTAATGTTTTAGAAATTAACAAATTTTAGTGTAACCAACAAGAACGAGACAAAAACTAAGGGTGAGTAGAAACAAACAAGGTAAGTAGAAATCAAAAAGGTGAGTAAAACAAGGTAAGTTGTTTCATTTTTTTGTAAATTTTTCCATATTTTTTATTTTTTCTTCAATTTTTTATTTTTTTACAAGAACAATGAACAAGAACAAATACCAAGAGCTTATTGGCAGTAAGAACCAAAAAAACAAACAAGGACGGAAAAAAAAAAAAAAAAAAAAAAAAAGAGAAGAGAAGAAAAAAAGATCACTCGGGCCCGGGGTGCGTGACTCCCCCTGAATACCTGAAGAAGGTACCCCCCTGGGGGTAATAGTGAAGGCAGCCCAATCGGCCTTGTCATAAATGTAATGCGGGTTTCCAAGTTGATGTTCATTAAAATTATAAAATGATAAAAATAGAGGAAAATGATCACTATTATGTAGATTGTTACTTACCAAGAAATTAAAATATGGATACAGAGTGGGTGAGCAAATGGCTAGGTCTATTGCATGGAATGTTCTGGAAGGTTCCTGAAAGTATGTATTGTCACCATTATTTAGAATACATATACAGTGGAGCACCGTTTATACGTTTTTCAAGGGACCGTTCCTAAAAAACGTATAACTGAAAAAAACGTACAACTGAAAATTCGTTTTAACATTAATACACAAAAAAGTGACATATTAATAATAAAAGTCTAATCAATTTTCATGATTTCTTTTACATTTATTCAAATAAGATATATTTTTAATTATATTTAAAAAAATTTTAGAAGGTTGAATAAAAAATTAAATGATAATTAAAAATATAGAAATTCAGAAATTTTTTTCAAGATTTCGATTTTAACCTTTAAAGACAAAGCCTTTTGTTCTCTAAACGAAGACGACATTTTTGCAAACGATTAAAAGGAAGGAAAGAAAAAAAAAAATTGTTTTTCCAACCGTAATGTTAAATAAACACGACAAGAAAATTTTTGAAGTCGCCCAACGGAAGTTCAAGTTTACAAAATTTTCCTTTCATACCCCAATTAGAATCAATTAAAAGAGAATGTGAGAGGTCTTCAAGTGGTCACTGGCTACTTGTATACCTACCATTCATCCCAGTCGCCAACTGCTTATCTCTGAAAATTTCTCTAACCCCCCTTTCCCCAGGCTATTGATGCAAGTCGCACTTTGTTCTATAGCCGCCCTTTGTTACCATAGTTCTAAGAAAAAATAATCGAAAATAAATAAATAAATAAATAAGAATAAAACATAAAGAGCATTCATTCATCTTTTTATTTTTATTTTTTAATCCTGGAAGGAAACTCAAACTTGGGATTCTACAAGGAAAAAAAAAACGTATAAGTGAAATTAAGAATGTACTTGTGTCGTATAAACGAAATATTTTAACATTAGAATTCAATGGAATGATTTGGGACCGAAGTCGAAAAACGTATAAATGAGAAAAACGTATAAATGAGAAACGTATAAAAGATGCTCCACTGTATTGTTATTTGTGACAAAATCCTCAATAACCTGACCACGCTGATTAGTGTCGGGACTACCCCGAAGTGGATTGTGCCCATTAAAGTCACCAAGAAAGACAAAAGGAGTTGACAACTGCGAAACAAGGTTATTGAGATCATGAGGGCTGAGAGTCATATTTGGGGGTACATAGATATTGCAAACAGTGACAGGCATGTGAATATGGACCTGGACTGCTACAGCTTGGATATTAGTATTTAAAGGAATATTACTGTGAGGTACATTATTCGAAATAATAAGAGCTACACCACCTGTAGCCCTGTCAGAATGGATAAAATCTTTTCTAAAACAATTATAGCCACGAATTTTTACATTATCATTTTCTCTTGAAAGGTGAAGCAAATGGGTCGATGATCAGAAATAATCTCTCTGATTTCATCTCGTTTATTTGTAAAACCTCGGCAATTCCATGAAATGAAATTAGTCTTTTTTTTTTTTTTTTTAGATTAACACATCCACGTCATTATTTTCTGATGCGGTAGACATACCTTCCCCATCAGAAAGATGAAGGCTTATTATTAAGTCCTGCTGTTTAGTAAGATTTATCTTTTTTGTTTTGTTTGAATTTGGAGTGGGCAATTTTGCAATTCTCTTTTTCTTAATGATATGGGGACGCAAGGGTGAATTAGAATTTTTTAGGGAGACTGAGGAATGTCTCCTGTCAGACAGAACAGTTTTTGGTACTGATGGAGATTTTTTAGAATTTGTTGGTTTAGATAAAGAGGACTGTCAGGAGGTAGATGTCTGACTTGGTTTGGTTTGTAGATTTGAGGAATTGATTTGAACTGTTTCCATTGGAGTAGTATTAGAAGACTGTGTGGAATTTGAAGCCTGAATAGGCTTAGGTTGCATTTTTGGAGAATTACTTAAAACAGTTTCAACCGGAGAGCTGTTATTGTTTAGAGAGGCGGTTTGTGTAGCTATTGTTCTAGAAGTTTTTTTGGTGGAAGTAGCAGCAGCATATGATTTTCCAATAATAGGTGTTCTCGATTCAACAATTTTTTTAGCTTCATAATACGAAATGTTTTCCTTTGTTCTTATAGTCTGAATCTCTTTTTCACTTTTCCACTTCTCACAGGATTTAGAGTATGCTGGATGGTCTTTTTTACAATTTATTTTGCAGTCTGGTTCTTCACAGTTTTGACTATCATGGGCCACTGCACTGCAGCGAGCACATGTGAGATTTCCACGACAGGCGGTTTTGGAGTGGCCAAAGCGTTGACAATTGAAACAACATAAAGGATTTGGGATGTATGGTCTGATTTTACATTCTAGATAACCTTCTTTAATTGAACATGGGAGAGTAGTTGATGGTGAATCAATGGTCAGTATTGTCACAATAAATAGATATGCGACGGACTGCAATTACTTTCTGTTCTTTAAGATTTTCTAGAATTTCAGAATCAGGGACATATTGCAAATCGGCTTAGATATTACTCCACGGCTAGTGTTTAGTATTCGGCGTAAGGTTTTAGTAACTGGAATATTGCCAAGTTGTGTACAGTGTCTTAAATTTTTCCCTTGCTTATGATTTAGAACTTCATTTAAAAGCTCACCAGTGCGAAGTTTCTTGATAGATTTAGGTTCACCTGCAATTGATTGTATCGTTTTCTGGATTAAGAACAGGGAAGTTTTTTAAAAGTCTCCCTCAGTCCTTTTGATAACAAAAAAACGTTCATCAGAACCATTCACAAAAATATTCTCACTAATAGTCGAAGAAAATTCTTCCATTCTTTCCGCCCATGAATTAGCATTTGAGCATTTAATAGCTTGGCCCGAGCCAGACGCATTATTCGTATTTCCTTTAATTGTTGCCATATTGAGATAAGAAAAAAGGGTCGAGGGTTTCCTTAGTCCCACAAGTCAGCCCGTTTCTTGAACAGACGGAAAAGCAAAGGGTTTTCAGAATCGCTCCCTGGGACACCCATAACCAATCACCAGGTACCAGACTGTTGACCCAGATCGGGAATCACATGTGGTAGTCGTGTTAGTCTGGTATTTCTCGTTCGAGTAGTCACTGTTGTCTCACCTTCACCAAGGGCACCAGTCTCCCAGTGTCATCCCAAGGCTAGACTACCGTGAGACCCTCACCAAATCGCCAACCCAATAGTCAGCGCCACATCTACACCGGACATAGCTTGGTTAATGTTTTAGAAGTTAATCATGATTAGTGTAACCAACAAGAACAAGACCAAAAAATAAAGGTGAGTGAGAACACATAAGTTAAGTAGAAACCAAAAAGGTGAGTAAAACAATGTAAGTAGTTTCATTTTTTTGTAAATTTTTCAAAATTTTAATTTTTTTTCAATTTTTTTTTTTTTTACAAGAACAATAAACAAGAACAAGTACCAAAGCCTTATTGGCAGTAAAAATAAACTAACAACGAGAAAAAAGCAAGAAAAAATGCCAAAAACTTATTAGCGGGAAAAAAAAAAGTGAAAGAAATAAAATAGAGGAAGGTAGAAGGTAAAGAAAAAAGAAAAAAAGATCACTTGGGCCCGGGGTGCGTGACTCCCCCTGAATACCTGAAGAAGGTACCCCCCTGGGGGAACAGTTTGTGGAAGTTGTTTTAATATATCATTGATTTTTAAAGAGAAGAGTGTAACACTCAAGACACTGTCTTGAGGTACACCTTTGTCCTGAAAGTAAAAGTCTGAATAAACTGAACCAATTGGAACTTGGAAGCATCTGACTCTCAAAAAGTTTTTAATAAAAATGGGAAGGTTACCACGAAAGTCCAAATTAAATAGATCCTTCAAAATGCCATGGCGCCATGTCCTGTCATATGCCTTTTCCATATCAAAAAAGATTGTCACCAAATGGTTACGTCTAACAGCTTTCCGAATATTTGTCTCTAGAAGTAAAACATTGTCAATAGTAGAGCGGCCATGCCTAAAACCACTTTGCCATGGGGATATTAACCTTTTCTTTTCAAGAATATAAACCAGCCTACTACTCAGATTCAAAAAATTAGAATAATGTAAAAAAGAATGAGTTTGATGTTGTTAACGCATCAATTTGCATACTGCGTACAGGAAAAATATATTAAAAGTATCTAATTATCTTCAGAGCATTTATAAATATAACATAAATATTTATTTTTATCTGATATATTAATAATTAACTATTTAAAAAATATTAGAATAATTCAAAGAAATAGAATACCTCGATAGCATGGTTCAAAAAATTAGAATATTCAAATTTTTCTTATAAGTTGAGAGAACGGCTGCGGGATTAACATCTGTGGGACTATAAAATGTGCTCCGTTGAAAATGAAAAGTCGTTTGGCATTTGATTGTAGCGTAGTATTAGCTTAATATGGGACGAAAGAGCGATTTATCTGAGGCTGTGAAATATCGTATTGTGTACTTGCACGAAATAGGAAAAACACAACTTTTTATAGCAAAAGAAGTGAAATGCTCTCAAGCAAGTGTGAGTAGAGTTTTGAGAGAATATTCTAATAATAAGTGTTTTCAAAATAAACACTTTAAAAGTGGTCGAAAGCCAGTAACTTCAAGAAGAGATGAAAGGCAATTGAAAAAGATTGTGAAGAAACATCGTTTTCGGAGTGTGAGATATGTGCATAGAAAATGGAAAGAAATGGGTATAAATGTCTCCAAATCTACAACACTACGACGACTTCGCAAATTAGGTTTTAGATCACGTGTGCCTAAGATAAAGCCATTCTTATCATCTAAGCAAAGGGCTGCTAGAGTTAAATGGTGTAAACAAAGGCTATTTTGGGATCACGACGATTGGAAAAAGATACTTTTCAGCGATGAAAGTGTGTTTTGTGTGTCTCACGGAAATCAAGGTATACGTGTCTGGAGACTCAAACATGAAGCTTATAAGAAAGAATGTTTAAAACGTTCGTTTAAATTTGCGACCTCTGTTATGGTATGGGGCTGCATGACTGCTGAAGGCCCAGGCAGGTTGTGTATTGTTTCCACAACAGTCAATTCAGAAGTCTATCAAGAAATTCTTGAACATTTCACGATTCCTTCAGCTGAGGATTTATGTGATGACGATTTCTTGTTTCAGCAAGATTCAGCTTCTCCCCACACTTCCAAATCAACAACTAAATGGCTCAAAGAGAAGGACATACCTGTACTCCCTTGGCCTGCAAACTCACCTGATCTAAATCCTATCGAGAATTTGTGGGGAACTATGAAGAAACGACTTCAAGAAGTTGTGCCTAGAGACAAAAAAGAACTTATTTCTAGTATAAAGAGCATATGGGCGAATTTGGATAAAAAAGATTGTGAACCTTTAGTTAAAAACATGCCAAAACGTTTAAGAGCTGTCATTAAAGCTAAGGGTGATGCAACAAAGTACTGATTAGCAAGTAAAAATACTTAGAGTTTAAATTATGTTCAATATATTTTCATTATTCTAATTTTTTGAACCATGTTAGAAAGTATTCTAATATTTTGAATTTTTTGTTGTTAGTTGATTTAAATATATTTTCTATTTCATTGTAATGTGTTTACATTTTTATAATCTGCAAAATATGCAGATTCATATTATAGTACTTTATATTTGATATTGTTGATTATTTATTTGATAAATTCGATTTTCATTTCCCTTGACCATATTTCTTTTCATTATTCTAATTTTTTGAATCGGAGTAGTAGTATTTACCATTTTCTCGAGCAGTTTACATAAGCAGCTAGTCAAAGCAATTGGCCTGTAGTTTTTTGGATCGGTTGCATCTTTGCCGGGCTTAAGAAAAGGAATGATAATGGCATCATGCCAAGCAATAGGAAAAGTATTTTCGGTCCAGATTCTATTATAAAGATGAAGGAGATTTTTAAGAGACTGTATTGATAAGTGTTTGATCATGAGGTAAGTAATGCCATCAGGACCAGGGGCAGAGTTATGACTATGTTTCAAACTATTGTTTAATTCATTTTCAGTAAATGGGCTATTGTAATCTTGTGATGAGCTGGACCTAAAATTTATTGTTGAGCGTTCAGAATTGTATTTATAAGATAGAAAAGGTTCACAGTAGGAGTTCGAGCTAGATATATTAGATAAAGTTCTACCAATGGTATCTGCAATTTCATTGAAGTGAAGGCATTATCCTTCAAAAAATAAATACTATGATTAGAGTAAATTCCCATTGCTTTTTTAACGCAATACCAAAGCTGTTTGCTGCTTATATTGGAGGTAATACTGGACACATATTTAACGTGTTAGTAGTCGCTATAGACAGCGCCACCTATTACAGATTGCGCACTTTTTATTTAACTGTCACCAATAATTTTAAGAAGTGATGTGATCCGACGTTTCTTCGATTTTATTCACGTATTATGTATATCAAATCCCACTTCTAAAAATTTTTGGTGGCTGTTGAATAAAAAAAAATCTGGCAACACTGAAGAATCGGCGGCAAAACGACCAACTAGCGACTACTAACAGGTTAATCCAGGAATCCTTTCGGGATTTTCTGCGAATTCTCCATGCGGCTGTCCTTGCTTTTTTGAATGCGATATAATTAGCAGTTGTTGGGTACCTCCTAAAAATTCCCCATGCTTTTTGCTGCTGTCTTTTTGCAATATTGCATTCATCATTCCACCATGGCTTTGAATGTTTATGGAGACGCCCAGAAGATTTTGGAATAGTAAGATTAGCTGCATTTATTATACAATTAGTGACATCAGTGATTGCTTTGTTGATATCACCTTCAATCATATCATGGGTTATAGTTGCATTGATAGTGAAAGCAGTCCAGTTGGCCTTGTCATATATATAATGTGGATTACCCGGATGATGTTCATTAAAATTATAAAAAGATAAAATAACAGTGGTCACTTCTATGTAGATCGTTACTCACAATAAAGTTAAAATATGGATATAGATTGGGAAAGCAGATAGCAAGGTCAATTGCATGGATAGTCCTAGAAGGTTCGTGAAAGTAAGTATTGTCCCCATTATTTAAGATAGACAAGGAGTTGTCAGAAATAACATTTTCAATGATTTGACCACGGGGGTATTAGGGCTTCCCCACAGCAAATTAAGTCCATTGAAATCTCCAAAAATTAAGAAGGGAGTTGGAAGTTAAGAAATAAGGCTATTGAGGTCATGCTGGTTTATGGATGCATTTGGTGGAAGATAGTGCAAATGGTCATTAATAGATATATATATATATATATATATATATATATATTATTATTTTTTTTTTTTATCTCAGTTTTCATTCTTTTACAATGTTATATATATATATATGCTTTTTCTTCCCCCTAGATAGTAATGTTGGTGATGATCGTATTCAAGCAGTGAGTTCAATTCAGACAAAAGAAATTTCTACTATGACTGAATTGACAATGAAAGATATAAAAAAAATTGAAGAACAAAAATAAGCATATAATTCAACAATTAATGTCTTGCAGCAATCAGCAAAAGAAAGTACGTCATCTAGAGTTATGAATACAGTTGAAGATCTTTAATCCGCACACCTTGGTTCTAAAACTTGTGCGGATTATGGAATTTTGCAAATTATAGATCATTGATGCCATTTCCTTGCTATATGAATTAGTATAAGGTACATAAACTATAAACTTTATTTAATGAAGCTAAAATTAGAATTGTTTGTTTTTATACAATGTAATGAAGGTAATACTAATATATGAAACAATAAAATTTATTTAATGAAGTAGAAGCAATATATAATTGAAACCCTTAAATGAGTAATTCATTAAAAACTGTACTCCTACTTCTGGACGGTGATTAACAGTATGCAGCCAGATACTTGCAATGTGCAGTTTTTAATGACTGCATTGTAGATTTTATCTTCAAAACAAATTCTGGTATAAATTTTTCCTTAAATAGTTTTGTGCATTTTTGAAATACCACCCTAAAAGAACATTTACACTAACAGTCCTTAAACATCTGTGAAAATACACAATCCCACCAACCCATATGATGTCTTTTTTTTATTTTTTTTTTTTTTTTTCAACCAATACACAATGCTGTTACTGGCAGGAGTTAGAAAACTATACTTGCATGAGTTTTGTTTGATCACTAATTGAATATTATTCAGACGACGTTCGGATTCGCTAAAAAAGTATAAAGGCAATAAAAGTATAATTATTTTTTTTCATTTGAAAATTAATTATATGTATATCTAAATTAAATTTTACACTCATTTTTTTTTTCATTTTAGTATGTGAATTAACATATTTTCTCATATACATCCAAAATATCGGATTTTCGTTATTGCAAAATCTTTTGTTTACATTTGCAAAGTGAGTGTGGATTATAGAAAATTGCGAATTATGGGTATGTGGATTACAGATCCTCAACTGTAATTCAAAGATATTAGACTTTTATATAAAATTGCAAAACACAGCATTTTTTTTTTGTAGTTTATTAGCATATATATTCAGCAATTGGAAACCGTCAGCAAAATCAAGATTAGAATATTCTGAACAGTTACTTCTTGTCTTGATGAAACTCCGTTTAGGATTATTAAATGAAGATCTCTCTTATCGATTTTCCATTGGTGCAGGAACTGCCAGCAGAATATTTAGGGAATGGATAGCTAGAATGGCTTTTGTTCTGTCAAATTTTATCGTATGGCCATCTGCAAATGCCATAAAAGAAAATCTTCCTAAATATTTTGTAGCAGCAAATCTGCAAAATGTTTCACGCCTGGACTGTTCAGAAATATTCATTGAGAGACATTTTAATCTTGATGTCAGGGCTAGTACATAGTCAAACTATAAGCACCATAACACTATAAAATTTTTGGAATCTTGTACACCATCTGGCGGGATATCATTTATATCAAAAGCATACGGTAGACGAATATCTGATAAGGAAATAACAAAAATGGGTGTTTTTTTGAAAATTATTAAACAGAATGAACAAATTTTGGCTGACCGAGGTTTTAGGATTGAGGAGCTGTTAGCTTTAAAAAATGCCACTGTAATTGTGTCATCTTCTACGAAAGGAAGAAAACAGTTGCCAGGAGAACAAGTCACAAAATTGAGAATTATCTCACATACTTATATACACATTGAGTGTTGTATAGGACGAATGAAAATGTATGGCATTTTAAAGCATACATGGCCGGTAACTTTTTTGAGTTATTCTGTAGATAGTAAGTTTTGCACTGGGGATAAAATTTTCATAGTTATTAGCAGCACTGTGCAATATATCTTGCACATCTATTGTAAAAAGTAGCGCATAACCAAATTATTGAATTAATTTATGTAATACAGTACACTCCCAGAAATCTGCACAGTTTGGGACCAGAGACTGTGCGAGTTTTAGGTATTTTTTGTCTGCATTTTTAAATTAGACTTTTAATTCTATAAGCATTAAAAATGATAGTGAATACATATAATCAAGCATATAAGATATATAAATTATTTAGGTAAAAATAAATAAAAGCAAATAGCAAAATACACAGTTTAAGTATACGGTACAAAGCCAAAAATCCGGACAATTTCGGCCGCGTTAATTATCAATGTATTTTATTTCTTATTAATCTTCAAAACCGGCATTTGCAAAGTCTGGAACAGGAGAGGAAAGAAAATTATAATAAACGTAACAATTCTTAATCATTTATCTAATTGAGAGCTTAATTCAATGTTTTATTTCAATTATGCCCAAACTTTTAATTGAAAAAATCTAAAATAATACTAAAAAGAAAAAATCACAGAAATGTTTTTCTTATTATTTTCTTTTATTGTAACTTGTACTATTTTCTGCATGCAAATATTTCATTAAATCTTTTGTTTTTCAAATTTAATTTATAATATTATTTATTTTTATTTGTTTAGTGTTATAGTTGATAAAAAGAATTTGAATATGTTTAAAAATCATAATATTATATTTTACTTGAATCTGCATATTATCCAAGTACTTAACCCAAAACATTATATATTTTAGGCATGACCAAAAATCCGGAATCGCCGTGGTCCCGATGATTCTGGATTTTCGGCTTTGTACTGTATAAACATCTGATACAATAACAACATATTATAAACTTAAAATTTTTATTACAGTCTAAAATTATAGTTACAGACAAAAGATTTTATTTATTTATATTCAGTCTGCGAAAGCATTTTTTGTTCAAGCACAAATATTGCTGATTTAATAAACTTTAGATATTTATCTCAAAGACCCGAATCTTGCTTTAAAATAACTTTTCTTATCTTATAAAATTCAGTTTCTAAAATATCACTACTAATATAAGTTCTGTCTCATATTTTTTTTTTTTCCTTGATATCTTTGCTGTAAATTTCCTTGTTTACATTGGTTCTGATGTGCAAATTTCTAGAGTTTGTGGATTTTAGGAAAGCAGATTTCTGAGAGTCTACTGTATACAGTAGGAAACAAATTATCCGTAATGTTTAGGACAGAACTATTCTGGATAATCTGTCGCTCATCAAAGCAGCTTCTGCTAATCAAGACTTTTAGAATGCTTGTTTTGATTTAAATAATTATTTAAAATCAATTAGTCAAAATCTGAAAAATAGACTTCAGAATGCTCCGAAAACCAGAATGCAAATTGCAAACTACTAAAATTTTTAATTATAGTAAAATTTAAGAATGAAAGTTATACGATAGCAAGAGTCAGAATTGTATTTTTACAACCTTTCGTTAATGCTACAGTGTTATTCTAAAGAAAACATTAATAACACATACTCCTTAAAATGCCCAATAACAGATGAATTTTATCCTTGATCTCCGGTTGCATGCATGAAGCCCCCAATTGTTATAAAAAATTTAAATAGTTTTTATTAATTTCCATTATTATTAGAATTTATTTCATAAAATATTTGGCATTATGTGCTAAAAAAATTTATGAACAATTAATAGGTACAAGAGACACACTATAAGCAAAAAACTGTCATAGAAATGAGTCCGAAATTCATATGAAAGGATTTTACTCTAAATTTTATATGTTTATTTATCTTTCATTTATTATTACTATTATTATTATTTATAGTTTAAAATTGTAATTAAGAATGTTCTTTATTTTGTGGAAATATTTTATTAAATGAACAAATCTATGGGTAATGTGTTTATATATATTATTCATGTTTATCCCTACTATTTATGAAATTACTATTACACTCACTCATTCAAATAAATAATGAATACATGTGGGTGTTGCTTTTTCAGTTAAAACACATCTTGAATATAAGAACAAAATATCAATACAGCCATATCGGGCTCACACATAGCCTCAAACTGCTGGTTCCAAACCGAAACAGTCTTTACCGCGGGTACAGTCAATAAGTTCATACACTACATCTCCTCTCTCCTTATTAAAGGTTAAGTCTGTTTGGAGGACCGCGGATTCTTTCGGAACGTCTAGGTAAGGTTCCTGGACTGATTGTCACCGGCGGAGCACTGGACTGGATTCCAGAGTCGCTGCTTTGAAGTGGTGGCAGATTCTGTGGTATTGGTGTTGAGTACCTCACAGGAAAACTAGCTGATAACTCTGCTGGGGAAGTTTGAGCTCTAGATTCTCTATCCGGAATTTGAGAGGTAGAAGTATCATCTGGGAATTTACTTGAATTCTCAGATCGAAATCTATGACATGCACTTGGAGTCTGAGCACCTTCTTGCACATGATCGAACACTGGTCGCATCTGATCAATATGTGACCTCATTGAAGTTCCATTTACGTTCACAGTATAATGGAGAGCACCATCTTTGTTAACCACTTGTCTGAACTTCCACTTTGAATTTGCTTGTCGATAATTTCTGACGGCAACACAGTCACCAACATCAAATTTCCTATCATAAAATTCATATACACTTTTTCTGACCTTTTCTTGGATTCTTGATTTTAAGTCTGAGAGGAGTAAGTCAATCCGGGTTCTAACATCTCTCTTCAAAAATAGCATAGCTGGACTATGACCTGTAGTTACATTAGCAGCTTTCCTATATTGTAATCGGGGTTAACTGCCCGCCCATCTACCCAAAAAAAACCCACTTTTAAATTTACTTTACTTTAACACTGTTTTTTAAAAAAGTGATTATTATTTAGATACTAAAAAGAGAAATAAACAGTATAGAACTAGATAATAAACTATTCTTTCAATCAGTATATTTAATTTGCAATATACAGAAAATATAACTATAAGATATTATACATAATTAAAAGAAGTAACATATAGAAAATAAAATACTCAAATTTCTGAATCAGGATCAGATTCATCTACATATTCTTTTATATCATTCTTATTATTAAGGTATCTGTAGATTTTAACTAATTTTATAACTTTTTCACAACTTAATCTGCTATGCAATTTTGACCAATCCAAAGGTTGAAAACACTCATTCTATGGATGCGGAATGAGCTGGACAACTGGTCAACCCACTCAAAAAATTACAGAAAGCTTTAGTGTTCTCATTTGTAGAACGTTTTCCCAAAATACTCCACCAATGGGCAGGACTAAAGATCTTTATTACATCATCCACAAACATTGATGGTAGATATATTTGTTCATCTTTAATTTTAAAGGCTAAATATGGTACAAGCCATTCAGGGTGCTTGCTTGTCAGCCAAGACTCAGCCTGATTTTCTTGATCAGTAGATAATCGTTGTCCAACGTATTTTGGATTCATCACATTTGAAAGGTAATTTATTGGCAAAACAGCTTCATTCATCCTACGTTGAATACTGTCTTTATGCATTTCAAGATCAGCACATTTTATTAGGTCCATCCAAAGTTCCACAGAATCAGAAATATTTGTATTTTCAGCTTGCATACGATCAAATATTTTCCCAATAAATATCAACTGTTTCTGCATATGCAAAACATTTTTGTAAATATTCACATTTTCCAAAGTTCGGGTAATATTTTCTGGAATTTCAGAATATTTCTCTTGATTTATTTCTACATATTTAGGATAATTTTTAACAAAAGTGTTTAAACAGTCAAGCTGGGAATTCCAACGTGTAGCATTTGGGATCTGTGGCATTAAGCCCTCTTTTTACCTCAGCCATCCATGAGTCTGATGGTGGTTGCGGAAAAACTTATTAACTTCAATAACAAATCCAATGATTGTCTTATTTGAAATTTCATTTACTAACAAGTTTATAATGAGCTGAACATCCATATGTTATTGGGTGATTCTCCAAAAAGTTAACATTTTCAATGCAAAAATTCATGAAATTAAAAATTGTTCTAAAAAATCTGAAAAAAATCACACTCTACATGAGGTCATATACAAGGGGAAAATAAGGGGAATACACTTTCATGCTCCAAAGTGGTTGAAACGAGCGATTTAAATTTAAGACACCAGGAGAGTGATGGATGATGCCAGGAGAGTGACATAATTTACATATATTTTACGATTTTCATCAAATAGTCTATTAAAAACATACATAAGTTTAAGTTATACCACCAAATATATTGCCTGATACCTTTTATACATGATTAAGCTATACATTTAAGATATAAAAGCCAATGTTGAGTATTTTTCTGAAAATGTCAGCAGATGGTAATGATAAACAGACTTTTTCTTAAGAGATATTTATTAAGATGACAAACAATTAATAAACCATAAAAAAGACATAATGTTAACCCTTAAATGCCTCGTGTTGCCTTTTGGCAACATACCCAACTTAGCCCTCTAATATACCATTAGAATTATATTGAAGCTCTAATGCCTAATGCTGCCAATAAAATACAGTGAAATTATCAGTAAATCAATTTTCAAGGTGTAGATGGCGACACTACACTTTAGGTTGGTTGCCTTTTATTGGCGCAAGGTCCACAATGGGACATACTGCGCCAAACAATAGTTAAAAGAATGGAGTGTGGCTTCTGGATGGGTTTACCCATCCAGATGGTCATAAAAAAACAACACATTCAATGTTAAAAATAGAATAATGTAAAAAGTTAAAAAATGTAAGAAAGACAAATATTTAAAAAAATAGAAAACAGAGTACACTGTGTATACGATAAAATGATGTAAAAAGTTATGAACAGTGTATATAATGAAATGAACAATGTAATTAATAAAATCAGTTGTCAAAAAATAAGCAGTGTATATAATAAAAGCATATGTAAAAAATAAACAGTGTATATAGTAAAAACAGAAGTAAAAAGTGATAAAGTGTAAAAAATAAAATCAGAGATCATTATAAAAGCCTGCTTCTTTTAAGAAGTTGGTCAAATGATGATGTGGAATAGTACCCAAAAGGTCTGTCAGATTTGGAGATGATGAATGAAAGTAATATCTGTATAAATGCCGAAGACATGGACAATCGGTGAGTATATGACGAATTGTAAGTGAAACATAATGACATTTCGGGCAAGTGGGCTCCTGCTGTCCAAGTAACAAGTGTTTATGTGTAAGTCTTGAATGGCCAATTCGCAGACGAGTAATAATTACATCATATTTTCTAGGAGTAAGTGTAGGCCAGATAACTATTTGAGGTTTGATTTCTTGCAATTTATTATTATTTTGATTATTCCACTCCCTTTTCCAAATACCTTTAAAAAAGCCTCTAAATGTGTGTTTAATGTCATCATAAGGAACGGGACAGTTTAAAAAAACAGAAGCCTGCCTTGCGGCTTTGTCTGCTGCTTCATTGCCTTTGATGCCAACATGACCAGGAACCCAGCAAAACAATATGTCAAATCCCTTTTTCAGAAGGTCGTTGTAAGTTTTTAAAATTGAAATGAAAGTCAGGTTACAAGAGCTAGATGAAAGAGAATCCAGAACACTCTTAGAGTCTGTGTATATTATGAATTTTCGATTGGGATGAGATGAAATAATATTAAGAGCGACCTCTACAGCAAAAAATTCAGCAGAAAAAATGGAAAAAGAACTAGGCAGTTGATAGCTATAAATGGTGTTACCAGTGACAACGCCACAGCCAACTTTATTACTTGTCTTGGAACTGTCAGTAAAAATCTCGATATAATTCTTATATTCAGAGCGATGAGATGAGAAAAGCGCTTGAAAAATGGAAGCATCTGTGTTAGATTTGTCAAAACCATTAAACGGGTGAAGACAGGAAATAGCCTGGAAATTCCAAGGTGTCATGTTTAAAAGAGACCGGGGACGAACTTTGGTATGAATATGAGAGGTGCCTGCAAGAAGGTTTTTAATCCGAAGACCAAAATGTGGAATGCAAGATGGACGAATCAGAAAAAGATTTTCATTGTTGTTATTTAAATGAGGATGAAGTGGATGATTAGGATGTGAACGAATGCGATAGTAGAGATCCAACGATAGTTGTTGTCTAATACTGGCAAGAGAAGGCTCCACACAGTCAGCATAAAGACTTAAGATTGGAGAAGTGCGGAAAGCCCCTGAACAAAATCTAAGCGCACTGTGATGTACGGTGTCCAGTTTCTTAAGATAGGAAACAGGAGCTGAACCATAAACCTGACAGGCATAATCTAGTCTAAGCGGATAACAGCTCGGTAAATTTTCAGTAAGGAAGTACGATCTGCTCCCCAATAGGTATTTGAAAGTAACTTTAAAAGATTTAAAGTCTTGTCACATTTTGTCCATAAATATTCAATATGAGGCTTAAAATTGAGTTTCTTGTCAAAAACAACACCTAAAAAACGGGCTGAGTCAACAACGGAAATAGCTCTATTGTCAATAAAAATCTCTGGATCGGGATGGAGTCCTCGTTTGCGGCAAAAATGCACACAGTGTGTCTTGTCAGCAGAGAAAGTAAAACCATTTCCATTTGTCCATTTAATAATGTTATTGACAGCTATTTGTAGCTGGCGTTCAATAAAACGCATATCATTCCCTTGGCAAGAAATTTGCAGGTCGTCAACATACAGGCTCCCATGAACATTTTGAGGTAGTTGTTTTAGTATATTGTTAATTTTTAAAGAGAAAAGTGTTACACTTAAAACACTACCTTGAGGAACCCCCTCCTCCTGGAAGTAAAAGTCTGAGTATACTGATCTAATTCGAACTTGAAAGCGTCTCACCTTTAAAAAATTCTCAATGAATATAGGAAGATTGCCCCTTAAACCCAAATTAAAAAGGTCCCTTAAAATGCCATAACGCCAGGTTTTGTCATATGCTTTTTCAATGTCGAAGAAAATTGACACCAAATGGTTACATCTAACAATAGCATTCCGTATATTAGTCTCAAGCAAGAGGATATTGTCAATAGTAGAACGGCCTTGTCTAAAACCACTTTGCCACGGAGAGATTAGATTATTTTTTTCAAGAGTGAAAACAAGTCTAGTATTTATCATTTTCTCAAGCAATTTACAAAGGCAGCTAGTGAGGGCAATAGGTCTATAATTTTTTGGGTCTGTAGTATCTTTACCTGGTTTTGGAAAGGGTATAACAATAGCATCGTGCCAAGCAACGGGGAAGATATTTTCAGTCCAGATTCTATTGAAGAGATGAAGTAGATTTTTAAGGGATGCTTTGGATAGATGTTTGATCATAAGGTAACTGATACCATCGGGACCAGGAGCGGAGTTATGAGTGAGTTTCAGACTATTGTTCAGTTCATTTTCTGTAAATGGGCTATTGTATTCATATAATGAGCGAGATCTGAAGTTAATTGCAGAGCATTCAGAACGTAGTTTGTATGATAGAAAGGGCTCTGAGTATGAGTTTGAGCTGGAAATGTGGGATAAAGTTTTACCAATAGTGTTTGCAATGTTTTGGGTGGAAGTGATTGTCTGACCATTATCTTTAAGAAAAGAAATACTGTCATTAGAATAAATGCCCATGGCTTTCTTGACACGATGCCACAATTGTTTGCTACTAGTATTCGATGTAATGCTGGATACATAATCAATCCATGATTCCTTTTGGGATTTTCTACGAATCCTACGTGCACTTGCTCTAGCTTGTTTATATGCAATATAATTTGCTGTAGTGGGATATCTCCGAAAAATCCCCCACGCTTTTTGTTGGCACCTTTTTGCAATTTTACAGTCTTCATTCCACCAAGGTCGAGAGTGTTTAAAAGGATATCCAGATGATTTTGGAATCGAAATGTTAGCTGCATTAATGATACAATGGCTGACATGTGAAACAGCACTGTTAATATTGCCCTCAATCATGGCAGAAGTAATGGAGGCATTACAAGAGAAAGTGGTCCAATTGGCTTTGTCATAAATGTAATGAGGATTACTATGGTGGTTAACTTGATTGAAATTATAGAGCGATAAAAATAAAGGAAAATGATCACTGCTATGCAGATCGTCAGAAACAAAAAAATTAAAATATGGGTAAAGAATTGGAGAACAGATTGCAAGGTCTATTGCGTGAAAAGTCCCAGATGGTTCGTGGAAATAAGTATTGTCCCCATTGTTTAAAAGACATAAAGAATTATCATTGATGAAGTCTTCAATGACTTGTCCACGGGAATTAACATTGGGGCTCCCCCAAAGCGGGTTATGTCCGTTGAAGTCACCGAAAATTAAGAATGGGGCAGGGAGTTGCAAAATTAAATTATTCAGATCTTGTTTTGGTACAGACATATTAGGTGTTAAATAGACAGTACAGATGGTTATTAGCATATTGATGTGGATTTGGGCAGCTATGGCTTGAATATTTGTGTTTAAAGGTATATTTGTGTGAGGAACATTATTGGAGATTAATAGAGCCACACCACCTGTAGCTCTGTCAGATTGAATGTAATCTTTCCTTAGACAGTTGTAGCCACGAATTTTAGTCTTATGATTTTGCTTTAGATACGTTTCTTGAAAAGCAAAGCAAATTGGTCGATGATCAAAGACAATGTCTTTTATTTCATCCCGTTTATTGTTAAAACCTCTGCAATTCCAGGAAATGAAATTAGTCATTATGATTTGGTTTTTTGATTAACACATCTACGTTGTCATCTTCAGATGCAGTAGACATACCTTCTCCATCAGAAGGATGAAGGCTTATTAAGTCCACTTGTTTAGCTATATTACTTTCTTTTGATTTTATAGACTCTGTTAGCTTAGGTATTTTTTTCCTTTTAACCAAGTTGTTTTGAGAATTTCCATGCTTTAGAGGTTCAGAGCTGCAATTTTTATGAGACATGGGTTTTTTCAGAATTTGTGAGCTTTTTTTAGGATATATTGGCTTTGAAGAATTAGGTGTTTGGTGTGATAAATTAGGTGTTTGAGCAGGCTTTTCTTGAACTTTTTGCAAATTATTTTTGGCTTCTTCAGGAGGGATGCTCTTAGTAATAATATCTGTTTGTGTGGAGATTGTTTTGTAATTTTTGGGTACTTTAATAGAAGCAACAGCAGCAGCGAAGGATTTTCCAATTGTGGGTGTTCTGGTTTCAACAATTTTTCTGGCTTCAAAATATGATATATTTTCCTTGGTACGCACAGTCTGAATTTCTTTTTCGAATTTCCATTTTTCGCATATTTTAGCATAAGATGGGTGGTCTTTTTTGCAGTTTACACAACATATGGGAGCTTCACAGTTTTCATTATCATGGCCCACACCACCACAGCGTGCACATGTGAGATTACCACGGCAAGAATTTTTTGAGTGACCAAAACGTTGGCATTTGAAGCAGCGCAGAGGATTTGGGATGTATGGTCTTAAAGGGCATTCCAGGTATCCAGCTTTTATAGAGCGTGGGAGTTTCGGAGAATCAAAAGTGAGTATTATGTGCTTAGTTGGGATTTGTTTATTTTCACGAGAAATTGAAATGCGTCTAACTGCTATAACTTTCTGATCTTTTAAATTCTCAAGTATTTCGTCTTCTGGTATGTATTGAAGGTCAGGCTCTGAAATAACTCCTCGACTGGTATTTAATGTTCGGTGAGTAGTAACAGTAACGGGAATATTAGCAAAAAGTGTGCATTTTTTGAGGTTACTTGCTTGCTGAATGCTTTCTACTTCGATTAAAAGTTCTCCTGATTTAATTTTCTTAATTGACTTTGGTTCACCCGCAACTGATTGAATAGCTTTATGTATTAGAAATGGTGACGTTTTAAAAAAGTCACCTTCATTACGCTTGATTACAAAAAATCTTGCCTCATTGTAAGTGGAAATTACTTTTTCAGGTAAGCTAGAAAAAAATTCTTCTGTTCTATCTGCCCATGCAGTATTATTCGAGTTAGCATTGAGGGATAGGCCCGAGCCAAGCGCATTATTCGTATTTCCTTTATTTGTCGCCATAATGAGATAAATAAAAAGGGTCGAGGGTTTCCTTAGTCCCACAAGTCAGCCCGTTTCTTGAACAGACGGAAAAGCAAAGGGTTTTCAGAATCGCTCCCTGGGACACCCATAACCACTCACCAGCTACCAGACCGTCGACCCAGATCAGGAATCACATGTGGTAGTCGTGTTAGTCCGGTGTTTCTCGTTCGAGTAGTCACCGTTGTCTCACCTTCACCAAGGGCACCAGTCTCCCAGTGTGCTCCCAAGGCTAGACTACCGTGAGACCCTCACCAAATCGCCAACCCAATAACCAGCGCCACATCTACACCGTTTTCAGCTTGGTTAAAGTTTTAGAAGTTAAGTAATATTAGTATAAACAACAAGAACAAGACCAAAAAATAAAGGTGAGTGAAAATAAACAAGGTAAGTAGAAACCAAAAAGGTGAGTAAAACAAGGTAAGTATAGTTTCATTTTTTTTGTAAATTTTTCAATTTTTTTATTTTTTTCCCAATTTTTTTTTTTTCATGAACAATAAACAAGAACAAGTACCAAACCCTTGTTGGCCGTAAAAACCAAAAATACAAGCAAGAAAAAATGCCAAAAACTTAAAATAATAAGCAAACTTAAAAAATAAGCAAAAATAATAATAATAAAAAAAATACAAATAATAAAGAAAAATACAAAAAAAAAAAAATTAAAAGAAATAAAAGGAAGGGAGAAGGACAAAAAAAAAAAAAAAAAAGAAGAAGAAGAGAAAGAAAGATCACTCGGGCCCGGGGTGCGTGACTCCCCCTGAATACCTGAAGAAGGTACCCCCCTGGGGCACTACACTTTAGGAAAATAAAGACAGATTTTTTTTTTTTCAGTCGTTGTTACATGTGCTTTTCAGTTAGTTTGGAAGCTTTCAAATATTTTAATTTTTCTGCAGTTATCAGGTGAAAATTATTGCTTGGAAAAGTAAGGTATGTAGACCATGTTTATGATTGTTTATGGATATTTAACAATAAAATATTTGTTGTAAGCAGATTTGTGTGTGTGTTGCCGATTGGCAACAATAGGCATGAAGTGCCAGTAAGCCTATAGAACAATCAGCAAGTTTCGTTTTACTTTCTTTTATATTTTGGAGAAGAAGATTATTTCTATAGTACTATATAATTGTAGTTTATTTTTTTTTAATGTGTGTAATGTATTTTTCTACATTTTATTTTCTGAAAATTTCACTTTGTTATTTTTAGTATGCCTTGAAAAAAGTATTTGACTGAAAAAGAAATAGAAGAATTGGTAAATCAGTGGTCAAATAGTGAAGATGAATATGATTTGGAATTGGATGAATCGGACTGGGAGTGTGAAGCAAGTTTAGATAGAATTTCAGTTGAATCTGATGATAGTGAACCAGATTTAGAGAACATTCAAACGGTTTCAAATACTGCTGAAGTCACTGAAAACACAACTAATCATCAGACTGAAGACTCTGATAGCGAAATGGCTGTTCCGACATGTAGTAAAGAGAAAAAATCTACACTGCGTAAAAGGGAGATTGTTTGGAAAAAAGGGACTATAAAGGTAAATGAAAACCAGATAAAGTTTAGTGGAAATGATACTATTCCATCCATAGTGAATGAGCTAGATACACCGCTAGCTTTTTTTAAATATTTTTTTTCGGATGAGCTTATTGAAAAAATTGTAAAAGAAAGCAATTTATATGCCTGCCAAAAAAATCTATCCAAACCTACAAATTTCACACCACAAGACATAAGACAGTTTTTCGGGATAATACTATATATGTCATTACTACATTTGCCTAGTGTTCGATCGTATTGGAGTCATGAACTTGGTTTTCCCTTGATTCAGGACACAATGAAAAGAGATCACTTTGAGAAAATCAGAAGATTTATTCATTTTAATGACAACCAAACACATCTACCTAGAGGTGATTCAAATCATGATAAACTACACAAACTTCGACCTATCATTGATGGTTGGTTGGTTGGTTGCCTTTTAATGGCGCAAGCTCCTCAATGGGACATACTGCGCCAAACAATAGTATAAAATATAAATTGTAGCCTCTGGATGGGTGAACCCATCCAGATGGTCAATAAAAAAGAACACAACAAAAGGTAAAACAAAAATAGGTAAAATGACAAAAAATTATAATACAATAGAAAACAGTAGACAGTGAATAAAAAAAGACGATGCAAAAAGTTATGAACAGTGTATATAGTAAAAATACATGACCAATATATATAATAAAATCAGATGAATAGTGTAAATAATAAAATCAGATGTCATAATAAAAAGCAGCTTCTTTTAAAAAATGTGTCAAGAGGTAATGAGGATGAATGCCTAAGAGGTTCGTCAGATCTGGTGAAGATGAATGAAAGTATTTTCTATACAAATGTCGGAGACAAGGACAGTCGGTAAGGATATGCTGGATTGTAAGTGAATTAAAATGACATCTAGGACATGTGGGCCAATGTTGTCCAAGTAGTAAATGTTTATGTGTTAATCTTGTATGTCCAATCCTCAAGCGAGTAATAATAACATCATAATTTCTAGGATTTAAAGTAGGCCAAATAGTAATTTGAGGTTTTATTCCATGTAATTTATTATTGCTTTGATAGTTCCACTCCCTTTGCCACATATTTCTAAGTAAACCTTTAATTGCATGCTTGATGTCATCGTAAGGAATAGGACAGTTTAAAATAATAGAAGCCTGCCTTGCGGCTTTGTCAGCTGCTTCATTGCCTTTGATGCCTACATGGCCTGGAACCCAACAGAATAAAATATCAAATCCCTTTTTCAGAAGTTCGTTATAAGATTTTAAAATCGAAATAAAAGAAAGGTTACAAGAGCTAGATGAAAGAGAATCAAGAACACTCTTTGAGTCTGTATATATAATGAATTTACGATTTGGATGAGAAGAAATAACATTAAGTGCAACCTCAACAGCAAAAAACTCTGCAGAGAAGATGGAAAGTAAATTAGGGAGTTGATAGCTAAAAGTGGTGTTACCAGTGACAACACCACAACCGACTTTATTACTTGTCTTGGAGCCGTCAGTAAATATTTCGACATAGTCCTTATAATGAGAGCGATGAGAGGAGTAAAGGGCATGAAAAATAGAAGCATCTGTATTAGATTTGTCAAATCCATTAAACGGATTAAGACAAGAAATAACCTGGAAATTCCAAGGTGTCATGTTTAAAAGAGAACGAGGACGAACTTTGGTATGAATATGAGAGGTTGGTTGGTTGGTTGAATGGCTTTTTTTGGCGCAAGGTCCAAAGTAGGACATGCTGCGCCAAACAAATAGGTAAAAGAAAATGAAGCCTCTGGATGGGTTTACCCATCCAGAAAGTCATTAAAAAACACAGAAAAAAGAAGTAAAACTACATATAAGATAAAATAAAAAATAATAAAAACAGTATATAATAAAAACAGATGTAAAATAGGATGAACATTATGAATATGAGAGGTGCCTGCAAGAAAGTTCTTAATTCTAAGAGCAAAGTGTGGGATGCAAGATGGGCGATTCACATAAAGATTATGATCATTACCGTTCAAATGAGAGTGAAGTGGATGATTCGGATGTGAAAGGATGCGATAGTACAATTCAAGTGAATGTCTTTGTCTAATATCAGTGAGAGAAGGCTCCACACAGTCAGCATATAAACTAAGGACTGGAGTCGTGCGGAAAGCACCTGAGCAAATTCTGAGTGCACATTGATGTGTTGTGTCAATTTTTTTAATATAGGAGTGAGGGGCTGAACCATAAACCTGACATGCATAATCAAGTTTGGAGCGAATAGTAGCACGATAAATTTTAAGTAAAGATGGGCGGTCTGCTCCCCAAGAAGTATTAGAAAGCACTTTTAAAATATTAAGTGCCCTGTCACATTTAGTTCTCAAGTGTAAAATATGTGGCAAAAAGTTCAGTTTTCTGTCAAAAATAACACCCAGAAAGCGAGCAGTGTCAACAACTGAAATTGGCCTGTTGTTGATTAAAATCTCTGGATCAGGATGAAGACCTCGTTTACGACAAAAATGCACACATTGTGTTTTGTCAGAAGAAAATTTAAAACCATTTTTATTTGTCCATTTAATTATGTTTTTTATAGCTAGTTGTAATTGACGTTCTATGAAACGCATGTCATTTCCCTGGCAAGAAATTTGCAGGTCGTCAAGATATAAACTCCCATGGACACTTGGAGGCAATTGTTTAAGAATATTGTTTATTTTTAAAGAAAAAAGTGTAACGCTTAAAACACTGCCTTGAGGCACACCCTCCTCCTAAAAATAGAGGTCTGAATAAACTGATCCTATTCAAACTTGAAAGCGTCTGGTCCTTAAAAAGTTTTGAATGAAAATGGGGAGATTTCCTCGAAAGTCCAGATTAAAAAGATCTTTTAAAACACCATAGTGCCATGTCTTGTCATAAGCTTTTTCTATGTCGAAAAAAATTGACACCAAATGGTTACATCTCACATTAGCTTTGCGGATATTTGTCTCTAATAATAAAATATTGTCAACCGTAGAACGGCCTTGTCGGAAACCACTTTGCCATGGAGAAATCAAATTATTTCTTTCGAGAATAAAAACTAATCTAGTATTTACCATTTTTTCGAGTAGTTAACAAAGACAGCTTGTAAGAGCAATGGGTCTGTAATTATTGGGGTCAGTAGCATCTTTGCCTGGCTTAGGAAAAGGAATAACAATAGCATCGTGCCAAGTAACAGGGAAAATATTTTCAGTCCAGATCCTATTGTAAAGACGAAGGAGATTTTTAAGAGACTGTTTTGATAAATGTTTAATCATAATGTAGGTAACACCATCGGGTCCGGGAGCAGAGTTATGGCAATGTTTCAGACTATTTTTTAATTCACTTTCTGTAATAGGTTTATTGTAGTCTGTAAAGAGCGGGAGTGAAAGTTGATTGATGATCGTTCAGAATTACGTTTATGAGACAAAAAAGGTTCGGAATATGAATTAGAATTGGAGATGTGAGATAAAGTTTTACCAATGGTGTTTGCAATATTTTTAGTAGAAGTTATAGTTTGGCCATTATCTTTTAAAAATGAAATACTTTGATTAGAATATATTCCCATTGCTTTCTTGACACGATGCCAAAGCTGTTTACTGCTTACATTGGAGGTAATGCTGGACACATATTTAATCCAGGAATTTTTTTGGGAGATGCTGCGGATTCTTCCCAAGCTTTTTGTTGCTGTCTTTTTGCATTATTGCATTCATCATTCCACCATGGCTTTGAATGTTTACTGAGACGTCCAGAGGATTTTGGAATAGTAATATCAGCTGCATTTATAATACTGTTTGTGACATCAGTGATTGCTCTGTTGATATCACCCTCAGTCATTTTGTATGTGATAGTTGCATTTATAGTGAAAGTAGTCCAGTTGGCCTTGTCATAAATATAATGTGGATTTGTAGGATGATGATCATTAAAATTATAAAAAGATAAAAATAAAGGAAAATGGTCACTATTATGAAGGTCGTTACTGACACAGAAATTAAAATATGGATACACAGTTGGAGAGCAGATGGCCATGTCTATTGCATGAAAAGTCCTGGAAGGTTCATGGAAATATGTATTATCCCCATTATTTAGAATACATAAGTTATTGTCTGTGATAAAGTCTTCAATAATTTGACCACGAGGATTAATGTCAGGACTACCCCAGAGTGGACTGTGTCCATTTAAATCCCCGAGAATGACATAAGGGGTCGGCAGCTGCAAAATAAGGTTATTAAGATGACAACGGTGGAGTGACATATTTGGTGGTAAATAGATAGTGCAGATGGTGACAAGCATGTGAATATGAATCTGAACTGCTACAGCTTGGATATCAGTATTTAAAGAAATATTGGTGTGAGGAGTATTATTAGAAATAAGAAGAGCTACACCACCTGTAGCTCTGCCAGAGTGGGTAAAATCTCTTCTGAAACAGGTATAGCCACGAATTTTTATATTATCATGTTGTCTTAAATATGTCTCTTGAAATGCAAAACAAATTGGTCGATGATCAGAAATTATTTCTCTGATTTCATCTCGTTTATTTGTAAAACCTCGGCAATTCCAAGAAATGAAAGCAGTCATGATTTTTCGTTTTTTTTTTTTTTTTTAGATGAGAACATCCACGTCGTTATCTTCTGATACAGTAGACATATTATCTTCTGCATCAGAGGGATGGAGACTGATTACGTCATCTGGTTTGATAGGCGTAATTTTAGATGTTTTAGTTGTTTTAGTTGCAGGTAATTTTAAAATTTTCTTTTTTTTAATATTATAGTGGGAAGGTGAGTTTGAATGTTTTAGAGAGCCAGAAGTCTGTCTCCTTTCAGACAATATACTTTTTGCTATTTGCGGGGATTTATTTAACGTAGATGGTTTAGATAGTGAGGATTGTGTTGAGGTGGAAGACTGACTAGGTGTTGTTTGTGGTTTTGAAGAACTCATTTGTATGGTTTGACTTGGAAGGCAGGTAACATTTTGGCATTCTGTTTGGGTAGCTATAGTTTTATAAGTTTTTTTAATGGAAGTAGCAGCAGCAGCATAAGATTTTCCGACGGTAGGGGTTCTAGATTCTATGAGTTTTCTAGCTTCTGTGTATGAAATATTTTCTTTTGTTTTGACAGTTTGTACTTCTTTTTCAACCTTCCATTTTTCACAAGATTTCGAGTAGGATGGGTGATCCTTTTTGCAGTTAACGCAAGAGACTGGAGCTTCACAGTTTTGATTGTCATGGCCCACCGCACCGCATCGGGCACATGTGAGTTTACCACGACATGCAGTTTTCGAGTGTCCAAAGCGTTGGCAGTTGAAGCAGCGTAGTGGATTCGGAATATATGGCCTAATGGGGCATTCGAGATAACCAGCTTTTATTGAGTGTGGGAGCTTTGGGGAGTCTATTGTTAGTATTATACGTTTAGTTGGCATAGGTTTATTCTCTCGGAAAATTGAGATGCGTTTAACTGCAATAACACCTTGGTCTTTCAGATTCTCAAGAATTTCGTCTTCAGGTATGAACTGTAAATCGGATTCTGAAATAACACCACGGCATATATTTAGAGTTCTGTGAGGACTTATGGTAACAGGTATGTTAGCAAATTGTGTACAGTTTTTCAAAGTGTTGGCTTGTTTGTTATTCTCAACCTCAATCAAAAGTTCTCCTGACCGAAGTTTTTTAACCGATTTTGGATCACCCATTATACTTTGCAGCGCTTTTTGTATCAAAAAAGGAGATGTCTTTGAGAAATCACCCTCCTTTCTTTTCACGACAAAAAATCTAACCTCATGCCTAAGAAACACATTATTTTCATTTAGAGTTGAAGAGAACTCTTCTACTCTATCCGCCCATGTTTTACCATTTAAACTTGCATTAGCTTGGCCCGAGCCAGATGCATTATTCGAAACACCTTTACTTGTAGCCATAATTAGAGAGAGAAGGAAAAAGGGGTGAGTGTTTCTTCCAACACACAAACGCAAAGGGTTTTCAAGAATCCTCTTCGGGACACCCATAACCACTCACCAGCTACTAGGTCGCCGACCCAGTTCAGGAACCACATGTGGCAGTCGTGTTAGTCCAGTGTTTCTCGTTCGAGTAGTCACCGTTGTCTCACCTTCACCAAGGGCACCAGTCTCCCAGTGTGATCCCAAGGCTAGACTGCCGTGGCCCCATCACCAAAATCATTGCCCCAATAGCCAGCGCCACACCAACACCGGACTTTAGTTGGTTAATTGATTAATAGTTAATAGATTTTTTTTTTTTTTTTTTTGTTTGCTTTTACAGTTTTTAATTTTTTTTTTTACAGTTTCTCTTTTTTATTTTTAATAACAACCAACAGACAAAAAACAGGGTGAGTCGGAACTTAACAAAAATAGGTTAGTAGAACGAGGTGAGTGGTATCTTTTTTTGTGCTTTTCAAAAAATTTTATTATTATTTTTTTTTTTTTTGGCGTTTTTTTTTTTTTTTTTTTTTTCCAACAACAAAACAAGAATGGGCCAAGAACTTATTGGCAACGAAAAGTTAAGAAACCAAAATAAAAGAAACAAACAAAGCAGTATTAACAAGAAAGTACCAAAAACCTTATTGGCAACGAAAAAAACAAACAAAAGAAACGTAAAAGAAACAAAGGGAAACAAACAAGGCAAGAGGAGGGGAAAGAGAAAGATCACTCGGGCCCGGGGTGCGTGACTCCCCCTGAATACCTGAACCTATCATTGATATTTTGAACAACAGTTTCTCTTCTATTCCTTTTGAGGAAAATCTCTCAATTGATGAGCAGATGTGTGCTACAAAAGTTCGACATTACATGAAGCAGTATATGCCAAATAAACCCCATAAATTGGGTTTTAAACTTTTTGTACTTGCAGGTATTTCTGGGTATGCGTATAATTTTGAAGTATATTCAGGACAAGAAAATATTCTAATGAGACCAGTAACTGAACCAGACTTCGGTCCTTCAAGCAATATAGTCATTAGACTGTCAAGAAGAATACCAATATCAGTAAACCATAAGTTGTATTTTGACAACTACTATACAGCATTGCCACTGATGGTTCATTTGGCAAAAAGTGGAATTCACACGCTGGGCACAGTAAGAAGAAATAGAATTCCTGGATGCAAATTACGAGACGAAAAATCCTTAAAGGTTTTAGATCGGGGTACTTCATTCGAATATACCACAAGTGTAGATGGCATTGACATTTCATCACTAGTCTGGAAAGACAATAAATTCGTCACGATGTTATCTACTTTTGCTGGAACAAATCCTGTAAAAAAAGTGAACCGTTTTGACAGGAGTCAAAAGAAAATCATTGAAGTTGATTGCCCATACGTAATTCAGGAATACAATCGACATATGGGAGGAGTTGACCTTTTAGATAGCTTAATGGCCCGATATAAAATTAACACTCGTAGTCGCAAATGGTATCTCAGAATCTTTTACCATTTGCTTGACTTGACTGTAGTAAATGCGTGGCTTCTCTACAAAAGAGTTTTGAATGCTAATATGGACATGGATCTGAGATATTGTCTCAATCAAAGTTCAGAGCAGAACTTGCAAGATCATTATGCATGGTTGGAAGTAAATGCACCCCTAAACGTGGAAGACCTTCATCTATCATTGAACAAGAAATTCAGGTAAAAAAGCATAGAGGTCCATCACAGTACGTACCACCTAAAGATGTTCGATTGGATCAAACAGGACATATGCCTCTATATGCAGAGAAAAAGATGAGATGCAAATTCCCAAATTGTAAAGGATACACTGTAACAAAATGTGAAAAATGTGGTGTTGGACTCTGTTTTAATAAACATAATAATTGTTTCAAAAAATTCCATATAATCCCTTAACTAAATAATTTGTACTCATATTGTCAAGTATCATGAAGTAAGCAAATTATCTTGTACTCCACATTGATTTTTCTAATATTTTGCAATAAATTTTTGTATCATTAATCAGAATTAACTATTTTTTAAAGTGCTGTGTGGGAATTCCTTATACTAGTTCTTAAAATTCACATGTGTTTAATTGTACAGAATTTTATCAAAGAAAATTATTACTTCTATTAAAGCCCATTGTTGCCAATTGGCAACAAACTGTTTTTTAACCTTAAACCATACGAAAAACAAGATAAGATTTTTTTTAGTATTTTTCCCATGATTTGTTTAAGAATTGAAAGTCAAAAAACATTTTTCAATTTATTTTTAAAAAATCAGGCATTTAAGGGTTAAGAAGAATAAGACACATAAGTTTACTGCAGACAATTTTTAAGCATATCATCCACATCTGTGGACTTTGGGAATGTGAAGTAGCGAGCAGAGATTGGCTCTGGAGCATCTAGTATGCACAGAATTTCTGCAGATGGAACAGTCTGTTTGTTGGCCAGTAAAACCTTTTGCCGGATTTATGCATAAAAGGTGCTGCAACACAACATTCCGCATTAACAATTTCAACCAAACCTAAAAGTATGATGAAACATTTAAACTTAGTATCTCATATGAGTATGTTATCAAGGCTAATTTAAAAAGAAAAATAAAGTTGCTAAGCTTACCAGGATACTAAACATCATCGTAGATTGCAGCAATCCACTGCCCGATTTGAATTGTAGGTTGGTTTGATGGTAAGGTTGACATATTCAAGTCTGTTGGTGTTGACTTTGGGGCGGCTTCTAGATGTTTTTTGCGCACTTTCTTATGATTGTTGTGATGACATATTTTGTCTTGTAGGCAAATGAAGCAGCTGCGGTCTCGAATATAGAGCTGATGAGGTTTGTTTCCACTCCACATGAGCTGATGCAGATTCCTGGTGCCAGGAATTGTAATTGCTGTAAGCTGCTCTAATTCTGCATCCACAGCTTCTATAGATGTAGAAGTAATGTAGTGTAATTTAACATTGGAAGCCAACTTCAATTGTTCAAAAAGAGTAACAGGATCAACAATATCTTTTCCTGTGGCAACCAGCCTGTCTGCTGCTCTTTTAAGTGTGGCACCGATTCCATCTGGCGCACCTTTGCCGTGGCCACTTTCCCAAAAGTTCCATGTAGCTTTTTGAAACACATGGCGGTGATGCAGGGGCTTCACACTTTTGACTATCGTGACCCACTGCACTTCAGCGGGCACATGTGAGATTTCCACGGCATGCTGTTTTTGAGTGCCCATAACGTTGACAGTTAAAGCATCGTAAAGGATTAGGAATATATGGCCTAATTGGACATTCGAGGTAACCTGCTTTAATTGAATGTGGAAGAGTAGGAGAGTCAATGGTTAGAATTATGTGTTTTGTGAGTATTTGTTTATTATCAAGGAAAATAGAAATACTGCGCACAGCTATTACTTTTTGGCTTTTAAGATTGTCAAGAATTTTTGCTTCTGGTATGTACTTGAGGTCAGGTTCAGATATAACACCTCTACTGGTATTCAGAGTACGGTGAGCACTAATTGTGACAGGGATATTTCCAAACAGTGTACATTTTTTTTAAGTTCCTTGCTTGTGTGCTATTTTCTACTTCTATCAAAAGTTCTCTTGATTTCAACTCTTTTACTCCTTTTGGTTCACCTACAATGGACTGGATCGATTTCTGTATAAAAAAAGTTGATGTTTTACTGAAGTCACTTTCATTTCTTTTAACCACAAAAAATCTCTCTTCATTTAAAGCAAAAACATTAGCTTCAGATAAGCTAGATGAAAATTCGTCCATTCTCTCTCTTCAAGATTTAGAATTAGCTTGGCGGATGATCAAGCAATTTTCCAGGACAATGAAGATGATCTCCAAAGAGCAATCTGTAAATTGAATAAAGTGTCAAACTAAACTTATAACATGAAGATATCAATAAAGAAAACTAAAATGATGGCTTTTAAAGGCAAAGAGCCTATAAGAACTAAAATCGTCTTGGATAATAAAATAATCCAACAAGTCTCAGACTTTAAGTATTTGGAGTGTGATACTTCATATAACAAAAGTAAAGACTTAATTTTTTTTTTTTTTTTTTAAACAGTTGACATTATTTGCCGACAAAAGTGGGCATCACACTTTCTCCTGCACTTCGGCTAACTTTATCCGATAAATTGGATGGTTTAAATTACCCTCGAAAAAATGAAGAATCTATTATTATTGAAGAATATCTTATGTTTTCTCCAGTTGAAATCGAAGGCAGTGCTTACGTTACTATCCAATTTATTCAAAGACGTGATTTCATTCATGCCTTTATATCCACCATTTGCATTCTAAGTGAAGAACAATGGGAAAAGCTTGGAGAACTTCACAACGATATCACAAAAGATGCAGTAACAACTTTGTATCAAATTTTTCCCAAAATAATCCTCAAGGAAGTATCTAAAACTCTGCAAAAAGAACAACTGTAAAATTCTTCAAATGATCTTTCTCAAAATTCGGATGCCGAAATGGTTGGTTGAATGTCTGTTTTTGGCGCAAGGTCCACAGTAGGAAATGCTGCGCCACACAAACAGGTAAAATAAAGAGTAGCTTCTGGATGGTTTTACCCATCCAGAATGTCATTAAAAATCACAGTAAAGAATGTCAAAATGGTATTGACAACTTCATTAATAGAACTTTTAAGTTTTTATATTGGACATAACAATCATAAACTACTGAAATGCATAGGCTGCATTACTATATGTGACAATCAACTAGGACATGAGTGCATTGGATGGACTAACAAACAAATATTGATCGTTATGGTAATCAATCCCGTTTCTGCATTGACTTAGAATAATTAAGTATTGAATTTATTGAAAAAAATGTACATATTTTTGATGATTTCCTTTGTAAATTAGATATGAATAATCTGATTCAGAGTGCTGTAGAATTATATGTAAAGTCTGATCCTGATCCCTTGTGACTCGTGCTCTAAATAAATTATTTTTGTCCATATTTTGTGTTTTCATTCTAACTGTTGATATTTTCTTTTATTCCTTTATATTTATTTTTTATAATGTTTCAATCTTTAATATATTTTATCAAATCATCTTTTTTATGCATTCTTTAATTTAAATATCTGTTTCTAAATATTGCGAAAAAATAAACTAAAATTAAGAAAGATACAATTTGGATTGTATAATACCAACCCATATAGTATGTGAAACTTGTGTCATTTTAATGAATAGTATTTTTCTTTTTTTCAAATAAATAATAGTTTCTACAATTCTGCGAGTTTGTGATTATGTTTTCTTTTTTACGGATATTAATGGTTGTTCTAACAGTTAAATGCAGTTTTCTAAGTTGGGATAAAATGTCATCTTCTCTTTTCCCTTACTTATTTATTTTATTTCTTTTTACCAGTAACAACTTTTGTACATGCTGTTTTAGTAACATAAAAGCAATTGCTGGAGATTTCAAGCACACACTGTGCCATAAGAACTAATTTATTTTTCAATGTATTAGAGATGATAGCTTTGACAATTTATCAGTTCAATTACTAAACACACACACACACACACACAAAAAAAAAAAAGTCTAGCACATTATAGCTACAAAGCAATGCTTATTTTGTTTACAATAAATAATAGTTTCTACAATTGGGTGGCAAGTTCTTGAATCTATTATCTTTCAGAAATTTTTATGGCTGTGTAAAAAGTTAAAGGTAGATTTTCTGAAATAGGAATATAAAAAAGTTTTTTTTTCTTTTTCTTTTTTACTTTAACTACTTTTATATGGGCTGTTATAACATATTAACACACACACATAGAAAAAGGTAAAAAACATCAAAGTAAATGCCGGAGGTTTCACATATATATTTGCTATTTTTATTTCAGAATCAATCAATCTATCAGTGGTCTAAGATTTTTTTTGTTTTGTAATAGCCTGTTTGCAATACTACACAATAGCAAACAGGATCTTTACAATAAAAGTCAGTCGAAAAGTTAGCAAGTACTATTTATTATCTATTTTAACAAAAGGTTTTTCACCACAGGGTAAAAGGAGGGTGAGAGAGAAAAATGACCGTTCATTTCTATTTCAAAGATCTTAGATATCAGTGTAGCATTGCAGTTTACTTCATCCTTATTTCACAACATCCTTTATGAATAATACTGTTTCAAGTTTTTTTTTTCTGTCATTACAACTAGTGATTGTTACATATTTATCTTTTAGAAATGGATGATCTTTGTGAATCTGAGTTTTCAGAGTAGCTCCTGGAATTATATCCCATAATTTTCGACGAAGACATCTATAATCCTTCACAACAGTTGCCATCATCTGATCTTTGTTTTGAAAATATGTCAAATTCTTTTCATGAAGAAGCAAATTTATCAATTTCAAATATGGAGGAGCCTGTTTCTTTAAATTTAGACTGTTTAAATCAGAATGATTTAGAATTTTTAGACGATTTTATAGAAAATGACATGGTATTTAACAATTATACTGCGAATGAACTGTTTGATCCAAGTATTACCGTGCATTTCAATATTTCAATGAATTCTCAAGCATCAAACACTCCATCCGAGTTTACCGCGACAGCTTCTAATTTGCAGCCTTCTTTAAATTTGGAACATTTAAGTCAAACTGATTTAGACTTTTTACACGATTTAGGAAAAGACATAACACTGTTTAACAACTATACGGCTGATGAACTCTTTGATCCAAGTATTCCCGTGCACTTATATTTCAGCGAATTTTTCAAATTCAAACGTTTCAACTCAGTTTAAAGCTACATTTCCTGATGCGGAGCCTTTGTCTTTAAATTTAGAACTTTTAAGACAGAACAATATAGATTTTTGGACAATTTATAAGTGAAAGACATTGTGTTCAATAATTATACAGCGGATGAGCTTTTTGATCCTGCTACACTTTAGTCCTGTGCCTTCACCAATTGTGATAAACTCTCAGCCAGGGCCCAACTTAGCCGAATTGGGGCCCGGGAAAAACTTTTCCGGAGGGGGGGGGGGTGCTGCTTCACTACTTGAGCAAAAACTTCTTTGAAGGCCCCCTTCAGCTTCACTACTTCAGTAATGAAGAACCAAACTTTATGGAGGTATTTAAATTTTTCATCTCATTATAGATCTATTTTATTTCTAATTGTTAACTTTGTCATCTAGCTGCGAAAAATTCATATCCTTGCTGACATTAGGGCGGAATTCAGCTAAAGTTTCGCAATTACGATGGCTCAATTAAGCTGGATTTTACACTATACTGATATTTTGCTTAAAAAGTTTATTAAAGAAAGAAACGTAAAATAAACTTTCTATTCGATTGTGGGGCCCCCTCTAATGTGGGGGACCGGGACAACTGCCCCCTATGCCCCTGCCTCAGTCAGGCTCTGCTCTCAGCAAAATGTTTCCCCACCAAAAACAATAGTCCAAAATGAGAAACAATCTTCAACAACATCTCAGTCACCAGCTAATTTCCCATCATAAACACTTTAACTGCCATGGCTATCATATGTGATAGCCAGTGATGTTTCCGTCGGGACACTGGGTATCAGATATGATAGCCATGGTGTTTCAACACTTCATTCCTTTGCTATAAAAAAAGATATCAGTTACATGAAAATCGTACTGGAGTTTGATTGTTGGAGAATGAGAATCTCCCCATGTGTTGCAAAATGAATCAGATGGAAAAATATTTTTTATATATAATTTTACGTCGGAAAAAAATACAAATTACACAACAGAATTTTTCGGCACTGTGGTGAACATTTGCAATTTTGGCTTGGCAGTCAAAGTGTTAAACATACAAAGTGGTGGAAATATCGATAAATTTAACTGCGATGAATGTAGAAAAACATTTTCTAGGAAAAGTGATCGGAGGAGGCATAAGACAACTATTCTTAATCCTGCATCATTTCAATGTCCAACTTCCAACAAATTGTTTTCCAGAAAGAAGACATAACAAAAAGGGTTGTAAAAAAAAACAAAGAAAGAAATGCATTATGTGGAGATGAACCAGTTTCTAAAAAGTCAAAGCCAACATTATTAAATGTGAAACAATCAGATTTCAAAAATAGAGTTGTGGATTTTCACTTTGAAAATTTCGAAGGATGCCTCAATTCGAAAGAGTTTTTAATCAGTAAATGCAAAGAAATAAAAGATACTATTCGGAAAATTAAACATGCTAAAATGAAAGTGGTTGGTTAGTCGATTGCCTTTTAATGGTGCAACTGAAATGAAAGTGAAATTTAAAGTTTTTTGTGTGTATTTAAAATATACTGATTCAAGAACTAAAATAAGATCGTTTAAGACAAAAAATCTACTTGTGTTAAGCACTACCAATTTGGATGAATTATATGATTTAGCAGTTGATAAAATGATGTTTGAATGTTTAGGTTTTGAAGAAAAAGAATCCGGATGAGTACTCGAGGAAATTTTGTATTTGGAACTGAGAACAAATAAATCCAATCCAATCAGAGCGTCTTCTTATCTCAACTTACTATCTGCTATCAAAGCAAAAAAAGCTATTATTAATGTAAAAAATAACGATGAAGAATGTTTCAAATGGGCAGTACTATCAGCACTTTATCCTGCCGACAGCCATACAGATCGAGTGTCAAAGTACAAACCATATTCCTCTACTCTTAATTTTGCTGGGATAAATTTTCCTATGACGTTGAATAATATACCCATATTTGAAAAACAAAATTGAATTTCAGTAAATGTGTACGCCTACAAAAAGGATTTTAATATTTATCCTCTGTACATAACAACAGTAGAACAAGATATCCATGTTGATCTTCTTTATATGCAAGAAGGACATATTTCCCATTTTTATTGGATTAAAGATCTGTCCAGATTACTAAGTAACAACTGACATTGTGGCCGTTGTTTTATTTGTAGACGCTGCCTTTTTTCTTATCAATCGGAAAATGCTCTTTTGAAACATAAAGACAAGTGTTCTGAAAAAGAAGCAGTTAGAGTGAAAATGCCAACTGATAAACTTCTTTGTTTTAAAAATGTACAGCAGATAATACATTGATTTGTGATTACATTAATATGTGTCATTATACAAAAATAATTTAGACAGAAGAAAAAGATAATGGCATGATGTCATCAAATACAGCTGCTGTGGCTGGAATCATGAAAATTGGATGTGGTTACTCAAATATGGAAGAATTTTTTTTTTAGTCTAAATATGCCTTGTACGTCACTTAGTATTTTCTCGAGAGAAAGGGATAGAGTATCAGAAGCTTGGGAAAAAACTGCAACTGAGGAAAAAAAATTGCTGCTGAGGAAGAAAGAACTTTAGCAATTGAAAAAAGGAGATGTAAATGCTGAAGGCATTCAGCTTTTCACAGTTGTAGTGGAGGGCACATGGGCAAAGCGGTCTTATAGGACAAACTATGCATCCTTGTCTGCTTGGTAAGTTTTCTTTTTCCTTATTTCCCCCCCCCCCCCCATTTATAATGTATGAACTCCTAGAATTCTCTTTTTCTTTACTTAAGAAAGAAAGAAACAGACCCCAAAATTGAATTTCTGGATTACCTTAGATGAAATCCCTAGCTATGGGGATTTTTAAATTGCTTTTCATGTCATGTTATATGAATTTACGGAGCCATTCGAAGAAAAGGTGGTTGAGAAGATGTTTTAAAGTCCTAATTAAGCAGTATTTTTGGTTGCACAGCAACACCCACCTCAAAAAATTATAATTAATTAAAAAGTAATGCTGATGTTTCGGAGTCAACAAAGATTCTTTTACATATAAAATCCAGATTTTTATTAAAATTCTTATTATTATTAGATTGTGTATCTCTTGAAAATCAATATAGTATAGCAGGAGAAAAAAGAAGTAGCAGTGATAATCTCTAAAACCATAAGAAATTGTTTTTAACTATAGTCTTCCCATATATTAAGTTTAATGGAATTATACATTCAGGAAAAAAGGTAGGCAGGACAAATTTAAGTGCAGAAGTGCAAGGGGACCAACTAATAGGGGAACCCAGTGTGATATTTGCCCCGGGATTTGAGTGTTGTAGGTTTGCCACTGAGTAAAATTTCTAAATAAAATGAGAAAATGGAAGCCTTTAAGTGTCCAAATTGGAGCAATATTATAGTGTGCAACTTCAAAGTTTAGGGGTGTCCAAATTCATGCAGTATAATAATGTCCAATTTCCTATTTTAGAAATGTCCAACTTATAGAGGTTGGCTATAATGTTAATCTATGTATACATTAGATTCTGTGAAAAATTGTCCAATTTTAGGGATGTTTAAATTGAGAGCTTTCATACATACATATACAGCCTACAAAGGGCAGAAAATTATACCTTGACCCAGCATAAAAGCAAAAACGAAATAAATTGTCAACTAATCAATGTAATAAGAATTAGTCTATAATTACTACCAATTTTAGAAAAATCTTGACAATACAATCAATTTATTTTCAGTTACATATTTTGCGAGGCCAGTGTGTACAAATCTACACTTTTCCATTTCTAATGTTAGTAATATGTATATTAATTATTTAATTATTAATCAAGAAAGTTTAGTTTGTAATTTAAAAGGAACATTCAAAATATTTCCATGATTTGTTTTTGGAGCCCTCAAACATCCATGATACATTTTATTTATTCATTTTTCTTTTTTTCATTCTTCAGGCAGCCATTGTTGATTCCAAACAAAAACAAGTGCTATTTCTGGGTGTTAAAAATAAATATTGTTGTATATATACTTGAGCGAGCACGAAAAATATTACAAGAGATCACCAATGCTTTAAGAACTGGTCAGGAAGTTCCTCAGGAATGGAAGCAGATGCAGTTGTAGAGGACTTCCGCAATAGTATGTCGATGTATGGTATAAAATATGCAAGAGTGATTGGAGACGGTGACAACAATATGTATAAAAAGCCTTCAGATGCAAATCCCTAAGACAACATTCGAGTTGAGAAAATCGAATATAAAAACAATGTGTTGTGAAATGCATGTAACAGGTTAAGAGATATTTGCAGAGACAGCAAAAAAATAAAAACATAATACTAAGACAAATATTAGGCAACAGGATAATGCAAATTAGAACAGCAATGACTACGGCTGTACACCTCAGAAAACGAGAGGCTAGTACAGATACTCAACAAATAATAGGGTTATGAAATATTATAAATGCACCCATGCATGTATTTGGTAATCACAACAAATGCACACCATACTTTTGTGATAAAACGAAAAGGATTTTATGCAACAAATGAAGGAATCAGGCCTGCTTTATAAAGTTGTGGATGTAATGAATAATTTGGCTAACCACGCTAAAAGCTTACTTTTTTATGCAAATAATAATGTGTTTGAAAAACTCAACAGCATAATCGCAAAATTTGCTGGTGATAAAAGAGTCACTTCTATCTGAGGTGTTCATACTAATCCCGATGCAACGCAACAGTTGTCTCACAACTCCACAGGACCACTACAGAAATTATATAAAAGTATGTATGGATGCAGCCCTGGTTCTTTCACAAAGTTATCCGAAAAAAGAAACGAAGGTTGCGAAATAACCTGTATGAACAAAATAAAGGAAAACTTAGTAGAAAAAGATTATTTGCTGATGACAAAAGAGACTATCTTACAGATACAATTTCCAAAAGCCAGATATGAATAAAAAAAGGGTCTTTTTAGACAAATTTAGATGATATGGAGCAAGAAAACCTCATGAAGGAAACAATGATGCAGGACAAATATTCTGTTTGGACAGAAGAAAGAACAAAAAGACTAAGAGCCATAGACATAGGAAGGGGGGGGGGGGGCAGGACTCCCTAGAAGTTTTATAATTGTTGCCCTTATGCATTTTAATGTTTTACACTTTCATGCATCCTCTAAATCACTTTTTTGAATACATAATAACCAACAATTTCCATTTCTGCATTTCCAATGCATCAAAAATAAAGGAAGAGAAATGATATAGGGGAAGAGGGGGGGACATTGGGACACTTTTTATAAAAGCATATTATTTTCCAATTTATGAAAGTTTCAATGCTTTTGTGCATTTTTATTTAAATATTTGTGTTATTGGTCACCTTTTAAATGTGTATTGAGCATTGTTTAATGTGTTTTACAAGCAGAAATAATTAAAACATAACTTATGCAAAAGTGTCTCAATGTTCCCCATGCAGGGGCAGATTGGGACAACACTGATTTAATGATGGGGCACATTGGGACAACCATCTTTTTATTTATCCAATTACAATATTGCAAAATATTTTGATAAAGTAAAAGAAAGGTTTTCAAAACCATGAATTGATACAATAACAAATAATAATAAAGTAGGTTATTATGAAAAAATGAAATTGTTATGAAGCATTACTGCATATTCATATCTTAACGCACATCAAAACCCTGCAAGTCTAGAAAAAACTTTAATGTTGTGTAGGATCGTGTTGATGTCCCAGGTCCTGTTGTTGGTAATGGAAGTTTCAACACTACATCCTTTAAAGCAACTGTCTGTACTGGCATCTTCAATTTCTGGGAAAATAAAGTTCCACGATTTGTCCTTTCTTCTTAGAAAAGACACATTAATTTCTTCAAACTAGATTATCTTTTGAGCTTCTTGAATGTTTATGAAAATGCTTCAGAATTTCAAGAAAAGTGCTTCCATTCACCCACCCGTTGGGAGTAGCACAACCTTTACTACCAAGAGGGGAACCTTTCAAAAAATAGTCCTTGTATTTATGCCTTGGAAATACAAAAACGGGAGGAAGCAAATTTCCAATACCATTGACTATTGCACAAACTGTAACCAATTGCCCTTTTTCCGCTGATGCAGCTTGTGCAACTTGCTTCTGTCCACATCGTGATATTACTTTCGGAGGATCCATCACAGTAGAAATTCCAGTTTCTTCTATGTTATAAATATTTTCAGGAGCAAACTGGTATCTGGTCATAACTATCTCATAATTATCCATGAAAGCCTTAACTGCATCAGCATTAAAGCTGCATCAGCATTAAAGCATCAGCAAAAATCAGCATTAGAAGCTCGTCCTATGCTTGTGTTCTCTGGTTTTCGTAATGAAAGATCTTTATGTCGATTCATAAAGCTTTGTAACCAATCAATACCTACCATTTTGTTTTCTTTCCAGTTCTCAGGAATAGAAATTTTCAGTTGAATTGCATATGGATATACAAAAGCTCTGGTATTAGCATATGTCAGACCATAGTTAAGTTGAGAACACATGATATTAAATAATCTTTTAACAAGAATTCTTGTTCAGCTGTGAATATTTGTTGAGATGTATATTTGGATTGAAACTTATAATTTACATTTGTAGTACACTCAATCTTATTTTCTCTCACTTTTTTCAACCTATTAAATAATGTAGATTTTGGTATATCATATTTAATTGCAACTTTTCTCACAGAAAGTTTATCTTTGATCATTTCATTTATTGCCTTTTCTATATTTTCTTCTGAAATTTTAGCTCTTTCAGTGTTTGGCTTATAATTTCTAACCATTTTCTATTTATTTAAAGAATAACTAGAAAAAAATTGAATACAATTAGCTTATATGTGCAAAAAATAAGTAAATAAATAAAAGTATATTGGTGTTAGAAATGAATGGGGTCATTGGAGCAGTCCCAATGTGCCCCATGCATTGGTGTCCCAATGTACCCCATCAGGTCATTTTCAAAACAAATGTTCAGGCCTAATTTTCTAGAGCGCATATGCTAATGATGTTTAGTGGAAACGAAAGCTTAATGTTTATAAAAATACATAGTACTTTTAAAAATTAAAATATTTATTTCCTATTACCTAAAAAATCAACATTAATTATTAATTATTTATTAAATTTAATTATACCTTATAATTGTCCTTTTAATTTTCATATGCATTTCGGATGCATTCGCATCCTTCATCAGAGGAGTTGTGACTTCCATCGCTGCCGGTGTTTTTGTTGTTTTCATCTTGGCTTCCTCCCTTCATTTCACTTCGTTTGTTCTGGTTCCTAAAGATCAAATGGTTCCAATTCCTGGGGATAGTTGTGTGTTCGCGCTCATTAATTGCTGTAGGGTTAGTAATAATTTCAATAGCTTCTCTTTTTAGTGCGTAACTGTGATTGTTATAGTGAGCGATTTTTTTAGTTGTTATGGTGTTAATATTAATTGGGTTAGAGGAGTGGGTAGAGGCAAGGGCTGTAGAATGGCGGTTATGTTTTAAATCGGCTTTGTGTTCCTTTTCTCTTTCGTAAATTTTCCGTTTAGTAACCCCGATATAACATGCGTGGGAATTATCAATGTGATTAAAATCTATTTTATAAATCCCTGCGGTTGATTGGCTATCAATTACGTCTTTTTAATTACGGATGTGTTGGAATATATTGCGATTTGGTTTGATCGGAATATTGATTTTGTGTTTTTTGGCTTCGTTTTGGGTTTTTATACTATTGCCGTTACAGAAGGGGATGGATGTTGTGAATTTTATTGTTTCTTTCTGGGCGTTATCAATTTTATTTAGGGTTTTGATACGTTTTTTATACAGTTTATTTACCAGATTTTTTGGATAGTTTGCTTTATGTACTATATTTTTGATAAATTTGAGTTCTTCGTTTAGGAGTTTTTTGTTGGAGCATATTAGAATTGCGCGATTAATGTATGAACGGATGGCGGCATATTTATATGGGAGAGGGGTATTACAGCGGTTATTTATAATTTCGATATTAGAAGTTGGTTTCCTATAGATGGTTGTGTCTATGGTATTGTTGGGGTTTTTTATGATTTTTATATCAAGATAATTTATTATACTATTGTTTTCTTCCTCCATTGTAAATTTTATATTTTTGTCTAGGTTATTGAGTTTATTTAAGATATTATTAACGTCGGTATTTTTTGGGAAGATTGTAAATATGTCATCCACGTATCTAGTCCAGATTTTGCTGTTTTCTATGATGTTAGTGGCTGAATTTTCAATTAATCGCATCTTAAGTTCCGCTAGAGTCCCTGAGATAGGTGACCCCATAGGAACGCCTTAGTTTTGTCGATAAATTTTGTTATTGAATTGGAAGTATGATTCTTTGAGGAGTAAGTTGCTAGTTCTAATTAAAGTTTCGCTAATTTTGTTTTTACCAAAGTTTTCAATTAATTTTTTGTTAATTATGTTACTGATTTCTGTAGTGTCTATTGAGGGGTATAAATCTTTTACGTCATAGCTTATCATTATATCGTCGTGGGAATAGATGAAGAGAAACTAACTTCTCAAGGCCACCATGTTGACCACTCCAACACAATTTGAGCCTTGTAACATGGAGTGTTGTCCTGATGGAACAGTTTGTTCCGTTTCCAGTTGGGAAGACAGATGTCATGTAAGGGAGCAACTGTTCTACAATGATGTTCAGATACTCCATAGCATTCATAGTGTGCTCTACCACAACCACGGGTCCCAGAGACACCCAAGAGAATGTGCCCCGAAGCATAATACTGCCACCACCGGCCTGTGTATGACCTGCTGTACACTGAGGGAGCAACCGTTTGCCTGGAAGACAGCATATCCTAACACGGCCATCAGTGTGATGAATGACAAACCGTGATTTATCTGACCAGGCAATTCTCTTCCACTGATCCATGGTCCAGTCACGACGTTCCTGGGCCCCAGCGTAGGCGTAGAGGCACATGAGAAAGATGTCTGCATGTAGCCCCATATCCAACAGTGTCTGCTGAACAGTGTGCACCGATAGAATGGGGAAATTGCATGATTTTCAGTTTTCGTTGTATTGGATAGAGCACATAAAAATAAGCAACTTGGTACCATTTTTATACATAATCGAAAATTTATTTATTTATTAAAGTTTAATTAAAAATCATAATTTCATTTTGGCAGGAAAACGCAACATCACGTGATGAAATCGCCCGTGATATGTAAACAATCTTACTTTGCATTGCTCTATGCCTGTGAAAAGTTAGTTTCTGTTTTGCGAATTTTTGATATTTTATTTCATTCGATACTTCTTATTTTTTTCGTAAAACATGTTTAAAACAAACACTTACAAGTATTGTATAGTTCCTTGCTGTAAGAGTTCTTCGGTAAATGCCCCGGAAAAGCTGTTTTTCAGTGTTCCAAAAGATCCTGTTAAAAGGAAAACATGGACGACTGCTATGAAACGAGATGATAAGCTAAATAAGAAACTGTCATCGACGTCATCTGTTTGGTGCAGTTACGGGTAACAAATGAGAACCTCGTTTTTGTGCTTAGGTTCTGGCAACGATGCAGGATTGGGTTGCGGTTTTCTTTCAAGTGACTGCGTAGTTCCTCGTGCAGCGATGAGCTGAGGTAGTATTGGTTTTAGATATAATGGTACTTTCTTAGTGTGGATTGAGTATTTTATTTGTTCTGAGGATTTTTAAGGGAGAGGGGCCTTTGGGCTCTCTCTCAGATACACTGTGAGTCTTCATCTCGACCTTTACACTGCCTCTCCAGCTCGTTGTGAGAACTGACTGATGTTCCGTATCCCCATCATTGCTTGCTCGGCCTGATTGATTTGGTATCTCCGTCGTATTTGAGTCCTTAGAAGGGAAGTACTTCTTATTGGATGGCCTCGTTCGTCTTTGTACTGGGGTGTTTGTTTCAAAACGAAGAAGAAAAAAAAAATACCTTGCTTAATCGCCGCCCTTACCCTGCTGAAGGAAAAAGTAAATGAAGGTCCTGGCCGTGTTGAAAATCAGTGATGACCTCCGCACCAAAGCAATGAGCCGTTTTGTACTTCACCGGATACTAAGCAGTTTTCTTTTGTACTTCTGGTGATTCAAAGTGGTCCTTTACACAAATTCTAAGAGTAGAAAAGTTGTGGGATAGCGGAACCCTCCTGGTGATACTGGCTAATGATGTATTCTCGTTAAATGGTGAATGCATATTTTGTTAATATTATACTACTACAAAAAAATAAGGTAACTATTAGTTTTATTTTCTGTTACGCTAAACTACTGTAAAGTTGTAAGGTTTTCTCAATGCAGGAGATTTAATAAGGAGAGAACTTTGTTTTGTTGTTTCCCATTTCTGTTTTATGTGAGCTACAAAAAAAAAAAAAAAGTCATATCAATTTAATAGTAACTGATGAAATTATTGTTTTAAAAGTGTGTCGAGCCTAATCTAGATTTCAGTTTTTGTCAAAGTCTGTACGATATGTTTTTTTTATTTTTTTTTTTTTATTACTAAATATCCAATATAGTCTTAAATAAATTACACAATTTAAAGTTAAAATTTCATTTGTGTTTTGTTCTTATTTAGATTTGTCTCCCTTTATTCCGTAAATTTCTGAGCTAATTATGTTATTCAAGAAGGCGGTTTAAAGTTTGTTTATGACTAAAAGAAATGAGTATAAAATTCTTCTTGTGTGAAGCGTTTGTTTCACTTCGAAATGGGTTATCAATTAGTGGTACTCATTTGATCTCAGAAAAAGAATAAAATATTTTAGAGTTAATTAACCTGTAGAATGTTATTTCTTATGTTTCATATTTATTACCTTTTATTAATGTGGTGAATATATTTAAAGTATAATCTGGAATACATTGGTTTTGAGATAAAAAATTAAAAAGTCCGTTTTGTTACTCTAATGAATTACTTTGAAATTGAATTTGAAAAGGTAAATTTAAATTTTAAAGCAAGGAAATGTATTGTTTGTCCTGTGAATTAATTCCAGATTATACAAATTTTTTGATTAATTAGCTATTAAATCTTAGAAGTAATGATTTTAGAAGTAATCCTTTTTTAAAGTAAAAATTTTAAATCTTTATTTATTTTCTTTTGGTCAGGCTTGGGTCTTTTGTTGTTTTTGTATATTCACCAACTGTTTTTTTTTTTTTTTTTTTGTGAAACTTTAAGGGGTGTTGTAATTAATTCTGAGATTTTAATGTAACTGGGTTTAATGCTAAGTTAATTATTTCGGGCTATCTAATGAGTACTGTATGGGTGTTTTGTACTACTAGTAAAAAAATAATAAATGAAAATACTATACGATTAATTCAGTTTCAAAATATTGTAGTTCAAAAATTAAATTTAATTTAAGTGATTTAAAAACGGACACAACTCTTAATTAATCATAACAGATGAAACATATTATATGTTTTATTTTCTATTGCCATATTCAAAAGAGTTAATTTATGTACTTGTTTTGTTGTTTCATATTTATTATGCACACTTCAAAAAATACTTAAAGTTATATTTTTTAAAATAAAAATATTTTCATTCTTAATTATAAATTTATTTGTGTTTAGTTAATTAAAGTATAGTGGAGAGAGAAATTAATTTTCTGCATGCTAGACCTGAATTTAAGCAATGTTGAACTCAGAGATTAAAAATTAAACTCTTGAATCATATAATAATTCTTAATTTCAATAAGAAAAACAGAGTATGTAAAGCTTATGACTATTATACTGTGTTTCTGTTTTAGATCTCCATGGAATATTGATGATAAAAAAAGAAAGAAATCTGGTCATGACTTTAAAAAAGATAAGAGGTATGCAAAAATCGGCAAAGGCATGTTCCAAAATTACTATGTTTCATGAAAAACTGCATACAATTACTTCAGAAAATCAAAATAATCTTCAGTCAAGCAGCCAAGAAATTTTGAAAATTCCCAATTTTTTAATCACTTTTTATGAATCTGGAAATCCCAGCTGTAGTCCATGTGTCATTTCAAATACTAATCCCCATTCTCAGTCTAAAGAGTTTATCAAATAGATACTACTCCACCGTCTGAATACCCTGAACCTCCACTTCGACAATCACCAGAAATAAATTCCAAAGAAGAGAAAATGTCCTCAACAGAAAAAAAAATATCACGATAATTCTCAACCAAGCAGTCACGAAATTTTGAATATATTCAGTTCTTCAGTCAATGCTTATGAAAATGAAAATCCCAGCTGCAGTCCAAGTATCGTTTTAATCACTGATTCCCATTCTTAACCTCAAGAGTTTATCAAACTACATACCATTCCGACATTTGAACACCCAGAGCCTTTGCTTCAAAAATCACTGGATATAAATTCTGAGGCAGATGAAATATTCATAGGCAACCTGATGAGAAAGTTTTGCCTTAAGCACAAAAAAAAAAAAAAATCAATATTTTCCATATTACTAAACGACAGTCAATCATTCAAGAGGCAGTAGTTATCTTCCAATAAAACGAACAGGAATTTATACTACTATATATGTTCATGGCAGCAAAACAAAAGAAATCTACCTATAATTTACTATTCAATACACAAGTTCAAAAAAAAAAAAAAAAGAAATTTTAGAAAGAAAACACATTAGATTATTCAAGTAATCGTCGATGTTCTGAAAGTAGTAGAAAAACAGGGTCTTGCTTTCCGTGCATCTAAAGAACAAGCATATACTTTAAATGACGGATCTATAACTCACGGTAATTTTTTAGAAATTGTATTATTGGTTAGCAAGTATGACCCAATTTTAAAGAAACATTTAGATGCTTCCATGGGAAAAAGTGAAAAACTCCATCAGGTAAGACAACGAAAAGACACTAGAAAAAATAATAAAATAGAATGAAAGGGCAGTTTTGTTACATTTTTGAATAATAATACAATAATGAAAATAATTCAAATCATTGCAGAAGATATGAAAGCTAGGATAGCTGCTAGTATAAAGGAAGCAGGAAAGTATTCAGTATTGATGGATACCACAATAGACATGTCAGGAAGTGATCAGTGTGCATTTGTTGCTTGATGTGTCCATAATCAAGAAGTATTTGAATGACTGTTGTATTTAAAGTGTGTCTATTCAACTACGACTGATGGACTATTGGCTTCATTGATCAACACACTAAAGAAGTCGGTATACATTTTGAAGACTCAGTAGCAAATGGATGGAGCATCAAATATGAGTGGACCCTAAAATTGTCTTACTGCTAAATTGTCTCAGTACGGGAGAGTAGGGAGGGGTGAGAGGATTAGAGTAGAAGTTATTTCTACTCCATTAATGCTTCTTGGTCCTGTTGATATATCATTCTTAGTTGAGCTGTAATAGCCTCATTTCCAGTTGTTATTGCTATTTCATCTGTTGTGTTTTAAACCTACTGTCAAAGAAAGTCTGTTTTGGCTCCAGAATCATATTTTCAGACAATTAACTTCTGATAAAGTGCAAGTGACAGAATGTGGAAATATTAAGTTAAGTTTTTTAAAGGAAATACAAGTATTTTTAAACAAAATCCTGCTTCTTTTTTTTTTCTTTAATTATTATGACAATTTTTACTATTTAATTTTTTACTCTATCTTAAAATTTTTTGCAAAATATTTTATTATTGGGGTTTTGTAAAAACCTTTATATGTATTTTTTTCACTTCAGCTCAGTGAAGATCGAACGCATAACCTTCGGGTTTGTAGCTCTGTACTCTGACCACACAGCCAATGGTTCTTGGTTAAAAGTTTCTAAATATTTAGATTAGTGTTTTCAAGTATTTTTAGTACCACAGGTTGGTTGGTTGGTTCCCGTTTAATGGTGCAAGGTCCACAATGGGACATACTTCGCCAAACATAAGTATAAAAAATAAAGAATAAAGATTAGCTTCTGGATGGGTTTACCCATCCAGATGGCCAGTAAAAAAAAACATTTAAAGTTAAAACAAGAATATGTAAAATGTTAAAATATACAAAAGACAAATGTTTTAAAAATAACAGAAAACAGAGTAAACAGTGTATATGATAAAAAGATGTAAAAAATTATGAAGAGTGAATATAATAAAAACAGGTGAACAGTGGAAATAATAAAATCAGATGTCGTAATAAAAACCAGCTTCTTTTAAAAAAATTGTCAAGAGATGATGAGGATCATACCTAGAAGGCTAGACTTGGTGAAGATTAATTAAAATGCTGGCGATACAGATGATGAAGACAAGGACAGTCAGTGAGAATATAGCGAACGGTAAGGACACTAAAATGACATCTGGGACAAGTAGGCTTTTGTTGTCCTAATAGTAAGTGTCTATGAGTAACTCTTGAATGCCCAATTCTCTGACGAGTAATAATAGCGTCATATTTAAAAGGAGAGAGCATAGGCCACAATTAAATTTTAGCTTTAATTTCATGTAATTTATTATTATTTTGATTATTCCACTACCTTTGCCAAATATCGCTGAGAAAGTTTCTAAGTGTATGCTTAATGTCTTCATAATGAATAGGATATTTTAAAATAACAGAAGCCTGCCTTGCGGCTTTGTCTGCAGCTTCATTGCCTTTGATACCAACATGGCCTGGAATCCAACAAAATAAAATATGAAATCCCTTCCTCAGAAGATCGTTATATGTTTTTAAAACAGAGATAAAAGAAAGAGTGCAAGAGTTAGAAGAAAGAGAGTCAAGAACACTCTTTGAGTCTGTTTAAATGATGAATTTCTTCTTGCTGTGGGAGGATATAATGTTTAGAGCTACCTCAACAGCAAAAAACTCTGCAGAAAAGATGGAAAAAGAGCTTGGGAGTTGGTAGCTAACAGTCGTGTTACCAATGACAACACCACAACCAACTTTATTACTTGTTTTGGAGCCGTCAGTAAAAATCTCTACATAGTCCTTATAGTCAGAGCGATGAGATGAGAAAAGTGCTTGAAAAATGGAAGCATCTGTGTTAGATTTGTCGAACCCCTTAAATGGATGAAGACAAGAAATAACTTTGAAATTCCAAGGCATCATGATTAAAAAAGACTGGGTACGAACTTTGGTATGAATAAGAGACGTGCCCTTTAGTACAACAGGACTATTTCTTTCAATCTGCTATTTTGCGTAGTTACCAACTTATAGTGTTCCACTCCAAAAATGCCTGTTAATATCCAATTTTATTATTTAATTCTCTGATGCTCTTAATCTCTATTTTCTCTCTCTAATTTTACTATTTAATTCTCTAATTTGAACTAACTCTATCTTAAAATATTTTGTGAGGATCGAACTCACAATCTTCGGGTTCATAGTTCTGTTTTCTGACCACACACCCAACGTGTCTTGACTGAATATTAATGGATTATATTAATTAATCTGTGATGGATTTTGAGTATAATTTAAGTATCAAATAATTAGTTTTTTTTAACCCTTTAACGAGCATTGGTTCTGCAGCGAAACCAAACATTTGACATAATTTAAGAATTTTTATTTTAATACTGCTGTACAATCATGACAGTCAACTAAGCATAGATGTCATCAATAAAGCCCGGGAAAATGGACTATGTCTGTTAACTTTCTCCCCGCATTGCAGCCATAGGTTGTAATCCCTTGACTTGTCAGTGTTTGTGCCATTCAAAGCGAGATACAATGTAATTTGAAATGATTGGCTTATAAACAATCCCAGCAAGACAATTACAATTTATTCACTTGTGTGCGTTTTAATGCCGGATATTGCTAATGCTTTTTATATACCTAGATTCAGGTAATTACCCTGCTGAACATTTTTTATACTGCACATGGCATGTAGATCACGCATGGAGGAAAAACTTAAAGTTCTTGCATATAAAATGCTAAGAACTGGACGAAACTAAAATGCAGTTATTGCTGAAAGCTGCTCTTGAACTTTTGTTTGCAAATAATGATACAATAAGGTTTGCTGAATATTTTAATGAACACTATGCAATTACTGTCAAAAGATGAGCATTTTGTTAGGTACCACCAACATTGTGGACTAAACACAAACATGCATTTAGAAAGAATGCATCGAACAATAAAACATATTTATTTAGAAGGTAAAGCGGTTTGATAAAGCTCTTCATGGTTTAATGAACTTTTTGCTAAACAAATTGTAGACAGAGTTATAATGCTGGAAAAGAGAAAATTTTCCTCCAAGCTTAAATGCTTATGAAATAGACATAGAAACAGTATTGAGTTTGACACTGTAATTTCGAAACATGAAGGAAGATAGAATGCCCTGGGTGAAAGGAACAAAGAAATATATTTTGTTGAAGAAAGCAACAAAAAATGCCCTACCTCCTTGTGCACATTAGTGTACGTATACATAGTGTTTGTATACATAAGTATATTTGTGTAGATTCAGCGATTAAGTGAAATATGTGTAAACATATCCACAATGTATATATGTCATTAAAGGAGTAAAGTAACAATTTTACCGACAATGAAACAAATTCCCAAGCATTAAGTACTTGTAATGGTAATGAAGTGGATTTTTCAATACAACTTGAAATTTTTCTGTTTATCAAGGTGTTTTAACAAGAAGTTGAAAAAGTGAAGACACGGTACATAGAAATATTCAGTTCGTTAAATAAAAGACAACTTTACTTTATGAAGAAAAATCTTATACATGGGTCATTCTCCTGAAAGGGTACATTTTATGTCTTTTTGACATTACATCTCTATGTTTATATATATCTGAAATATTTTACATAATAATGGACTAAATAAGATTAATGTATTTTTGTATGTAAATATACATAAAATTTGTGATTTTTTTGTATCAGAGTATGTCAAACCTCACCTCCGTGATCTGTCCCTACCTCTATGTAGTCATATATTTATTTTCTTATTCATTTATATTAACAAAAATTATTTATATACTTTTTAATCCTGAATTTTAAATGATGCAAATTAAGCATTCTAAGCATTCTTTTTTTAAAAAATTGAAATAAACAGTTAATACAGTAAAAGAAAGTTTTGTCTCAAGAACTTTTTTCACCTCCGTGAGTATTTAAGAAAGCTGCTATAAACTGCCACTAGATGGCAGTGATGTTATCAGCACATGGTGTCCTGAGAAGCCACTATTAACTATTTTGTTTTTGTGAGCAAAGCAAGTTGCAACAAAATTGTTAGTATGAGTTTTGATTGAGGTTCAATGTGAAATCCATGAATGGTTATACATAAACCTAACCTCTGTGAGACTCTAAATCAGGTAAGAATATTATTCAAATAAAAATTTTAATATTATCAGAAGTTTAGTTGTAGTAAACATTTATTAATATTAAATTTGAAGTAAAATGTTGTGTAAATATAAAACATTATAAGAAAAAAAGAGTCAAAAATTGGAAGACGTAACTCCTCCTGTCAGCCCACAAGCTAGCAACTGCAAAAAAAACCACGTATAGACCATTTACAAAATCCCGACTCTACTCTAAAGCCAGAACGGACCGATCATTGTGAAAGTGTAAAAATTAATGAACATGATTATGTTGTTGTTAAATTTCCAAGAAAAAAAAAAAAAATCAAATTTTACATTGGTATAGTTATGTCAAAACATACTGGAAATGAACATACTATTAAGTTTATGTGAAAATAAAAAATTTAACTTTCCTGAAGTTGAAGACATCGCCGAAGTAAATGCGAAAGATATTGTTAAGGTGCTTCCTCAACCCATAGTTAACAAGAGGGAGCAATATGAATTTACTAACTTAGAAAAATACAATTTCATTTGATTTTTAGTGATTATTTGAATGTTAACTTTATAATGCATAATGTATATCTACGACTGACAATTTTATTCATTTTTTAATTTTATTGTACTTGTACAATTTCATTTGATTGTTACTGATTATTTGAATGTTAGCTTTATAGTGCATAATGTATATCTACAATTATTTTAATTTTAAGAAAGCTTAGTTGTATTATGCTGTAATAAAATTAAATATTTGTAATTTGTACATGCAATCATGCAAATACTTTCTTTAACCAAAGTATATATTTCCTGTAAAATATATCACCTCCGTGAATTCTGTCTTACCTCCGTTAACCTAAATTTTTTTTAATTCTTAAATTAAATACAAAATATTTTTTTTTTTTTTTTTCAAGTATTACCATAAATAAATCTGAACTACTCTAGGTAAGTAGAATGTAATTATATAAAAAACTTAAGAAAAAGAATTAATTTCTGTGATTTTTACAATTTGAAAATGCACTGTTCTGGGAGAATGACCCATATATAAAGGCACCTTCTCCGGAGGAAAATATACCTACAACCTCATGTTTAAATGCAATTCATATGCCAAAAAATAAAAATATTGATTCTCAAAGACAACTGTACTCTACAAAAATAATCAAACAATGTAAACAATTGAATATGGTTCCCTCTTCAGATGAATAAACAACATAGCAATTTTCTTGTTATAGGTACATCTATGTATTTAGATTTAACTGATGAATGGGCTGTTCTTATTGTGACATCTGTCATGAAAAGAGCACAATTACAAACAGCTTCAGAAATTATATTTATTGATTCAACAGCAAGCATTGAATGTGGAAAATCTACACTGACAATAATTTTGATTGCCACAAAAGCTGGAGCTATTCCAATAGCAGTTTTACTGCATGAGAAACAGGCAGCCTCAAATTATGAAAAGGCTTTTAGATTATTACAAAACAAATAGCCATATTGCTGTGGAGGAAAAAAGGTAAATATCTACATGAGATAAATTATATTTATTAATATAAAGGGGTATATATATGTTACAGTAAAAGTGATTAATCCAGTGATTATGTACAATTACCGGTGATTATTCATAATCACCACTAAATTTGGTAAATGTGATAAATTATTGAATATTTATCACATTTACCGGTTAGTTTATAAAATCAGTAACTCTTAATGGGGAATGTAATAAATTCAGATTCATGCATTTTGAGATAGGAGTATTCAGTAATTTTTTGTTTCATGTACGCCAAGCGTACAGACGTGCATAATTCTGGCTGCTACAGTATAAAATTTTGCATATTGTCCATTATTCAATATTTTGTTTAAAAAAATAAATAAATAACATTTGCATATTGTCCATTATTTAACATTTTGTTAAAAAAAAAAAAAAAAAAAAAACGGAGCATAGCGTAAAGACATCTATCCAGCACAAAATTAGAAATACTACTGAAATCATGTATATCTGACATGAACAGAGACCACCAATAACAAACAGTCAATGAACCTGTGTTGCTTAGCAATTCGTAAATAAATTCTGAGTTTGACAGACATTGATCATAATTGATTTGTGTAATGGAAAGATAAATACAGACTCCAATGCTAAAAGGATATTATGCATCAACCACAACCATGCAATAGGTATGCCAGGTATAAAGAGTGTAAAAACTTATATAAAAATGAAAGAGCGTGCACTGTGTAACTCAGAAAGCACTGGACAAATTCTTATGGATTCAGTTTCAAAATTAACAAAAAAAGAAAACTTGGGGAAATAGAAACAATAAAAAGAAGAATACATCAAAATCAATGAGCAGGACTTCCTAAAGAACCTCAGTCTCTACAAGAATTACGAGTTGATGGCAAATGGGCTTTAATGCTCGGACCATATCCTCGACCTTTTTCAATATACGATAGTGGTGTATATATACGAAACAGTAGTATTAATATTTACCACGAAAGAAGGTTCACATCACCTGGCCAATTCAGAGACCTAGTATATGGATAGGCTGTTCTCATGTGCACCCACTGTTTTTCGGCAGGTTTTTACAATTCGAACCCCTTTAGGGGAGTCGGCAGTCAGCTGCATCTATGCACTTCTTCTAGGAAGTCACAAGAAATATATGAAGAAATGCTGACAGGAATAATTAATAAGGACTTGGCTTATAAATGAATGTAAAGTTTACAATGACTGACCTTTGAACAATCATTGATGAATGCAAGTCATCATATTCATGTGAAAGCTTGCTTTTATCACTTAACACAAAGCACATGGAGAAAGATTCAAAATCTTGTTTTAACGACCATTTACAAAACTTATGAAAAAGTGAGACATTTTTGTGGTATGCTTGATGGCATTGCTATTTTCACGATTAATAATGTTTTGGAAGGTATGCAATTTCTAAAAAAGCAACGCACCCCATGAACTTCAAGAGTTAAATTATTTTGATACAACATATGTAATGGGGGCACATACCGTTGTGTATTGGAAACAATCAGCAGTCTACAGTATTGTAAATTATTGGAATCAGACAAGTTTTATCACAAAACCATTTATTGGTTCTGAAGTAATATTTTTTATGTTAAACTCGTACGAGTGCGCTAATTAGTAGGAAATATGTCCACCTTTGGCTTTAATAACTGCTTTTATTCGTTTTCGCATGGATTCCACCAGTTTTTGACAGTTTTCAGAGATTCTGTCATCATGATAGCAAACCTGAATGACTGCTTCTGTCATCTTTGTTTTGGAAGTGCAGCCAATTTTGCACAGTCTAGCGTTGCAAATGGTTCACAAATTTTCAATTGGATTTAAATAGGGTGAATTCTTGGGCCAATCCAGAATAGGTATCTTTTTATCCTGGAAATATTTCAACATTTCCTTTGACCTGTTGCAGGGAGCAGAATCTTGCTGAAGAATTGCTCCACCCTGAGGTCGGCATTTTATCATCTGTTTAAGTGTCATTCCAAAATCATTGGCTGTTCATCATACCTTCTACTGGCACCTAAGTCTCAACTCCCATGTATGAACCCCCCCCCCCCCCAAAAAACATTTGTTTGACTGGATGTTTTAAATTTTGGTCAATATGAGCTGGAGTAAGTTGTTCATTTTAGGATTCATCTGTAAATAAGACCTTTTTTCAGTCTTCTGTAGTCCAATTGGAATATTTCCTAGACCAAAGCAGCCTCTGTTTCTTCATGGGGCTAACAAGGAGTTGTTTTGTTTTTTTTTTGGTGCTCGAATAGCTTTTCTACCAGATTCCAACAGCCTTCGACGGACAGTTGAATCGTGAATTATAACACCTGATGCTGCTAAGTTTTGTTGTAGGCCGTAACTATTTTTTCTCAGGTTCAACTTGCTGTTTCTGAGTAATAAACTGTCATCTCCTGACGTCGTCTTTCTTTTTCTCCCACAATTGCCTGATCTTTTCACTTCAGGTGATCTTGTGTCCAGTTAACACTTTAAAATTTTGCTTACTGATCCCTGACTCACGCCATACTCTCTCACAATGTCTTTTTGTGACATACACGTGTGTTCGCTCACTGTGACAATTTTTTCACACCTTCTGGGTGTGCTCTCCGGCCACGTTAGATTGATCTCCTGTTGGCAAAGTGCCAGGACAATTCTACTGACGCGCTTCTATTCTACTCACGAGATCACCAATGCTTTAAGAACTGGTCAGGAAGTTCCTCAGGAATGGAAACATATGCAGTTGTAGAGGACTTCCGCAATAGTACGTCGATGAATGGTATAAAATATGCAAGAGTGATTGGAGACGGTGACAGCATTATGTATAAGAAGCTTACAGATGCAAATCCCTAAGACAACATTCGAGTTGAGAAAATCGAATATAAAAAGCATTTGTTGTGAAATACATGTAACAGGTTAAAAGATATTTGCAGAGACAGCAAAAAATAAAAACATAATGCTAACACAAATATTAGGCAACAGAATAATGCAAATTAGAACAGCAGTGACTATGGCTGTACACCTCAGAAAACAAGAGGCTAATACAAAGACTCAACAAATAATAGGGTTATGAAATGATATTGTAAATGCACCCATGCACGTATTTGGTAATCACAACAAATGCACACCATAAGTTTGTGATATAACAAAAAGGATTTTATGCAACAAATGAAGGAATCGGGCCTGCTTTATAAAGTTGCGGATATAATGAATAATTTGGCTAACCACGCTAAAAGCTTACTTTTTGATGCAAATAATAATGCGTTTGAACAATTCAACAGCATAATCGCAAAATTTGCTGGTGGTAAAAGTCACTTCTATCTGAGACGTTCATACTAATACCGATGCAACGCAACAGTTGTCTCACAACTCCACAGGACCACTACAGAAATTACATAAAAATATGTATGGATGCAGCCCTGGTTCTTTCACAAAGGTATCCGAAAAAAGCAACGAAGGTTGCGAAATAACCTGTATGAACGAAATAAAGGAAAATTTAGTAGAAAAAGATTATTTGCTGATGACAAAAGAGGTATCTTACAGATACCATTCCCAAAAGCCAGATTTGGATAAAGAAACTTATGAAAGAAAAAAAAGGGTCTTTTTAAGCAAATTAAATTTAGATGCAATACAGCAAGAAAACCTCATGAAGAAAACAATGATGCAGGACAAATCTTCTGTTTGGACAGAAGAAAGAACAAAAAGACTAAGAGCCATAGACATAGGAAGGGGGGGGGGACTCCCTAGAAGTTTTATAACTGTTGCCCTTATGCATTTTAATGTTTTACACTTTCATGCATCCCCTAAATCACTTTTTTGCATACATATTAACCAACAATTTCCATTGAGACCCGGTGAGTTGGGCAGCCAGAACATTAACTGGAATTCAGCATCATGTTCTTGGAACCACTCCAACACAATTCGAGCCTTGTAATATGGAGCGTTGTGCTGTTGCAACATTCCGTTTCCAGTTGGGAAGACAGACGTCATGTAAGGGAGCAACTGTTCAGCAATGATGTTCAGCTCCATAGCGTTCATAGTCTGCTATACCACAACCACGTGTCCTAGAGACGGCCAAGAGAATGTCCCCTGAAGCATAATACCGCCACCACCAGCCTGTGTATGACCTGCTGTACACTGAGGGAGCAACCATTTGCCTGGAAGACGGTGTATCCTATCACGGCCATCAGTGTGATGAATGACAAACCGTGATTTATCTGACCAAGCAATTCTCTTCCACTGATCCGTGGTCCAGTCACGATGTTCCCAGGCCCCAGCGTAGGTATAGTTGGCGATGACGCTTGGTCAGCAGAAGCACATGAGAGAGACGTCTGCGTGCAGCCCCATATCCAACAGTGTCCGCTGAACAGTGTGCTACGATACAATTCTACTTGGATGGATGGATAATGGTTTTTTGTGGCGGAAGGTCCAAATTAGGACATTCTGCACCAACCATTATTAATTAAGGCAACTAAGTTAAAATAGTAAAAAACCCCTATAAAGAAAATGGTCACTTTAGAAAAGGATGAGACAAGAATGAAATATAAATAAATAAAAGTTAGATTTGATTGTAAAAACCCGAGTCTTTTAAAATGTTAATTAGTTCAGTGTGTAGATGTTTTCCCAAAAGGATCATGAGATTAGGTAAGGAAGTTCCAAAGTAATGGCCATACCAATGACGGAGGCAAGGGCAGTTGGTGAGAATGTGACTTATGGTAAGTTGGCTGAAATGACATTAGGGACAAGAAGGTCCATGTTCTGCAAGAAGTAAATGCTTGAGTGACAATCTTGAATGCCCAATTCTAAGTCTGGTAATGATAACATATTTCCGTGGTGTAAAAGTCAGCCAGATTGCAATATTTGATTTAATTTCTCATAATTTATTATTATTTTCACATTCCCACTCTCGTTGCCATATATTTCTTAGAAAACTTCTTAGGGTATGTTTTACATCTTCATAAGGAACTGGACAATTAAAAGGAGTCAAAGCCTGTTTTGCTGCTTTATCTGACTCTTCATTACAACATGGATAGGAACCCAGCAAGGCGACGGTCTGGGATTCAGCAATTTGATTTTTATGATAAATTTTGTAAAAAAAGCTGAAGAATGTTTGATTTTTGAGAAACTTGGTTGGTACCTTCTTAAAATCAGTTGTACTTAGTTTTTTTTTTTTTTAAATACATTGTTAATTACTTTTAAGGTTATATTTTTATTCTGAAAATTTATTTAGTTTTGGATGTTGAAACATACAGCTTATGAAAATATATTTGTGTTAAAACATTAAAATTTTGCAGTGGTTGGTTGGTTGGTTGATTAACTTTTATTGGCGCAAGGTCCATATTTGGACATGCTGCGCCACACAAAAATGTAAAAAGATAAAAAGCAGCTTCTGGATGGGTTCACCCATCCAGATTGTCATTAACAAACACAGTAAAAAAAAAGAAACAAAAATACATACAAGATAAAATCAAAAATAATAAAAACAGTGTATACAATAACAAACAGATGTAAAATAGGATGAACATTGTAAACAATAAAATCAGATGTCAAAGTAAAAACCAGCCTCCTTCAAAAAATTTGTCAAGTGATAATGAGGATTTGCACCTAAAAGGCTTGTCAGATTGGGTGAAGATGAATTAAATTGATGTCGATAGAGATGACGAAGGCAAGGGCAGTCGGTGAGAATATGGCGAATGGTTAGTGCACTATAATGACATTTCGGACAATCAGGTTGTTGTTCCCCAAGCAATAAATATTTATGTGTTAGTCTTGAATGCCCGATTCTTAGTCTAGTAATAATGACATCACATTTTCTGGGGGTGAGTGTAGGCCAGATTAAAATTTCAGGTTTTATTTCTTGCAATTTGTTATTTGTTTGGTTATTCCACTCCCTTTGCCAAATATTTTTAAAATAGGTTTTAAGTGTGTGCTTCATGTCATCGTATGGAACAGGACAGTTTAAAAGAATAGAAGCCTGCCTTGCGGCTTTGTCTGCTGCTTCATTGCCTTTGATGCCAACATGACCAGGAACCCAGCAAAACAAGATGTTAAATCCCTTTTTCAGAAGGTCGTTGTAAGTTTTTAAAATTGAAGTGAAGGATGGATTACAATAGGTAGATGAAAGAGAATCAAGAACACTCTTTGAGTCTGTATAAATAATGAATTTACGATTTGGATGAGATGGAATAAAATTAAGGGCAACCTCAATAGCTAAAAACTCTGCAGAGAAAATGGAAAAGGAGTTAGGCAGTTGATAGCTAAAAGTGGTGTTACCAATGACAACACCACAGCCGACTTTATTAGTGGTCTTTGTTCCGTCAGTAAAAATATCGACGTAGTCCTTATAATGGGAGCGATGAGATAAGTAAAGGGACTGAAAAATAGAAGCATCTGTGTTAGATTTGTCAAACCCATTGAATGGATGAAGACAAGAAATAACCTGGAAATTCCAAGGTGTCATGTTTAAAAAAGACCGAGGACGAACTTTTGTATGAATATGAGAGGTACCCGCAAGAAAGTTCTTAATTCTAAGAGTGAAATGTGGGATGCAAGATGGGCGATTCACATAAAGATTATGATCGTTACTATTTAAAAGTGAATGAAGTGGATGATTAGGATGTGAGAGGATGCGAAAGTACAATTCACATGAAAGTCTTTGTCTGATGTCAGTGAGAGAAGGCTCCACACAGTCAGCATATAAACTAAAGACGGGAGTAGTACGGAAGGCTCCTGAACAAATTCTTAGTGCACTATGATGCGTTGTGTCAAGTCTCTTCAGGTAAGAGTCTGGTGCTGATCCATAAACATGGCAGGCATAATCAATTTTAGACCGAATAGCAGCTCTATATATTTTCAGAAGAGATGGACGATCGGCACCCCAAGAAGTATTAGAAAGGACTTTTAGAATATTAAGAGCTTTGTCACATTTAATTCTTAAGTGTAAAATATGTGGTTTAAAATTCAATTTACTGTCAAAAATAACACCCAAAAAGCGAGCAGTGTCAACAACTGAAATTGGCCTGTTGTTCATAAAAATTTCTGGGTCAGGATGAAGCCCTCGTTTGCGGCAAAAATGCACACACTGTGTTTTGTCAGTAGAAAATGTAAAACCGTTTTTGTTTGTCCAGTTGATGATATTCTTGATGGCAAGTTGCAATTGGCGTTCAATGAAACGCATGTCATTCCCCTGGCAAGAAATTTGCAGGTCGTCAACATATAAACTTCCATTTACAGATTGTGGTAATTGTTTTAGTATATCATTTATTTTCAAAGAAAAAAGTGTGACGCTCAGAACACTGCCTTGCGGCACACCCTCCTCCTGGAAATAGAAATCTGAATAAACTGATCCTATTCGAACCCTAAAGCGTCTGACTCTTAAGAAGTTTTGAATGAAAATGGGGAGATTTCCTCGAAAGTCCAGATTAAAAAGATCTTTTAAAACACCAAAGCGCCATGTTTTGTCGTAAGCTTTTTCTATATCGAAAAAAATTGACACCAAATGGTTACGTCTCACATTAGCTTTGCGAATATTTGTCTCTAATAATAAAATATTGTCAACCGTAGAACGGCCCCGTCGAAAACCACTTTGCCATGGAGAAATCAAATTATTTCTTTCGAGAATAAAAACTAATCTAGTATTTACCATTTTTTCAAGTAGTTTACATAGACAGCTTGTAAGAGCAATGGGCCTGTAATTTTTTGGGTCAGTAGCATCTTTGCCTGGCTTAGGAAAAGGAATAACAATAGCATCGTGCCAAGCAACAGGGAATATATTTTCAGTCCAGATTCTATTGTAAAGATGAAGGAGATTTTTAAGAGACTGTTTAGATAAATGTTTAATCATAATGTAGGTAACACCATCGGGTCCGGGAGCAGAGTTATGGCAATGTTTCAAACTATTTTTTAATTCATTTTCTGTAAAAGGCCTATTGTAGTCTGGTGAAGAGCGGGAGTGAAAACTGATTGATGATCGTTCAGAGTTACGTTTATGAGACAAAAAAGGTTCGGAATATGAATTAGAGCTGGAGATATGAGATAAAGTTTTACCAATGGTGTTTGCAATATTTTTAGTAGAAGTTATAGTTTGGCCATTATCTTTTAAAAATGAAATACTTTGATTAGAATATATTCCCATTGCTTTCTTGACACGATGCCAAAGCTGTTTACTGCTTACATTGGAGGTAATACTGGACACATATTTTATCCAGGAATTTCTTTGGGAGATTCTGCGGATTCTTCGTGCGGCTGCCCTTGCTTTTTTGAATGCGATATAATTCGCAGTAGTTGGGTACCTCCTAAAAATTACCCAAGCTTTTTGTTGCTGTCTTTTTGCATTATTGCATTCATCATTCCACCATGGCTTTGAATGTTTACTGAGACGCCCAGAGGATTTTGGAATAGTAATATCAGCTGCATTTATAATACTGTTTGTGACATCGGTGATTGCTCTGTTGATATCACCCTCAGTCATTTCGTATGTGATAGTTGCATTTATAGTGAAAGTAGCCCAGTTGGCCTTGTCATAAATATAATGTGCATTTGTAGGATGATGATCATTAAAATTATAAAAAGATAAAAATAGAGGAAAATGGTCACTATTATGAAGGTCGTTACTAACAAAGAAATTAAAATATGGATAAAGAATAGGAGAGCAAATGGCCAGGTCTATTGCATGAAAAGTTCTAGTAGGTTCATGAAAATATGTATTTTCACCATTATTTAAAATACATAAATTATGGTCAGTAATTAGGTCTTCAATGATTTGTCCCCGAGGATTAACATCAGGACTACCCCAAAGTTGGTTGTGTCCATTAAAATCACCAAGAATTAAAAAAGGAGTCGGTAACTGCAAAATAAGCCTATTGAGGTCACATTGTCGAACAGTCATATTTGGCGGTAAGTAAACAGTACAGATGGTTATAAGTATGTGTATATGGATCTGAACAGCAATAGCCTGGATGTCTGTATTTAAAATGACATTAGAGTGTGGAACATTATTAGAGATTAAAAGAGCTACACCACCTGTAGCTCTGTTAGAATGTGTAAAATCTTTTCTGAAACACTGGTAGCCACGGATTTTAACGTTGTCGTGTTGTCTTAAGTATGTTTCTTGGAAGGCAAAGCAGATAGGTCGATGATCAGAGATAATATCTCTGATTTCATCTCGTTTATTAATAAAACCTCGGCAATTCCATGAAATGAAATTGGTCATAATTTTTTTTTTTTAGATTATTACGTCCACATCATTGTCCTCTGATGCAGTAGACATTCCTTCCTCCCCATCAGAAGGATGGAGGCTGATCATATCATCTTTTTTTCGAACGTTTACTTTATTATTTGTATTTGTAGTGGGAGTGGGCAATTTTGATAATTTCTTTTTCTTGATGATATTGAGACGAGAGGGTGAATTAGAATGTTTTAGAGAGGTAGAGTTAAGACTTTTTCCAGACAATAAAGTTTTAGCATTTTGTGGCGTTTTCTTTAAGTTTCTTGATTTGGATGAAGATGGCTGTGAAGAGTTAGAAGCCTGATTTTGATTGGATTGTAAGGTTGGGGAATTGTTTAATGCAGTTACAACTGGAGAGTTGGTGTTGGGAACAGTGTCAGTTTGGATTGCTATAGACTGATATGTTTTTTTGTTAACTATGGCAGCAGCGTATGATTTTCCAACAATGGGTGTTCTTGATTCTACAATTTTTCTTGCTTCAGGATATGATATGTTTTGCTTAGTTTTAATAGTTTGAATCTCCTTCTCAGTTCTCCATTTTTCACAGGACTTTGAGTAAGATGGGTGATCTTTTTTACAATTAACACAACAGGTTGGGGCTTCGCAATTTTCACTGTCATGGCCAATGGCACTACAACGAGCACATGTTTGTTTTCCACGGCATGAAGTCTTAGAATGGCCAAACCGTTGGCAATTGAAGCAGCGTAGCGGATTTGGAATGTATTGTCTGATTGGGCATTCAAGGTAACCAGCCTTTATCGAGCGTGGTAGATTAGGAGAGTCTATTGTTAGAATAATGTGCTTTGTTGGAATGGGTTTATTGTCACGAAAAATAGAAATACGTTTTACTGCAATTACTCTTTGGTCTTTAAGGTTGTCTAGAATTTCGGCCTCAGGGATAAACTGAAGATCCGATTCTGAGATGACGCCACGAGAAATATTTAAAGTTCTATGTGGACTAACGGTAACTGGTATATTTGCGAATTGTGTACATTTTTTAAGGTTATTTGCTTGTTTTGGATTTTCTACCTCAACTAATAATTCACCGGATTTTAGCTTCTTCACTGATTTTGGATCACCCATGATTGATTGCAGCGCTTTATGTATCAAAAATGGAGATGTTCTTAAGAAATCTCCTTCTTTCCTCTTCAGTACAAAAAATCTTGCCTCGCTATCTAAGAAAACGTTGTTAGCACTAAGGGTGGAAGAAAATTCTTCCATTCTCTCCGCCCAAGATTTCTCATTAGGATTTTTAACAGCTTGGCCCGAGCCAGACGCATTATTCGTATTTCCTTTGTTTGTCGCCATAATTAAATTAAATAAAAAAGGGTCGAGGGTTTCCTTAGTCCCACAAGTCAGCCCATTTCTTGAATGGACGGAAAGCAAAGGGTTTTCAGAATCGCTCCCTGGGACACCCATAACCACTCACCAGCTACCAGATCGTCGACCCAGATTGGGAATCACATGTGGTAGTCGTGTTAGTCCGGTGTTTCTCGTTCGAGTAGTCACCGTTGTCTCACCTTCACCAAGGGCACCAGTCTCCCAGTGTGCTCCCAAGGCTAGACTACCGTGAGACCCTCACCAAATCGCCAACCCAATAACCAGCGCCACATCTACACCGATCTCAGCTTGGTTAATGTTTTAGAAATTAACAAATTTTAGTGTAACCAACAAGAACGAGACAAAAACTAAGGGTGAGTAGAAACAAACAAGGTAAGTAGAAATCAAAAAGGTGAGTAAAACAAGGTAAGTTGTTTCATTTTTTTGTAAATTTTTCCATATTTTTTATTTTTTCTTCAATTTTTTATTTTTTTACAAGAACAATGAACAAGAACAAATACCAAGAGCTTATTGGCAGTAAGAACCAAAAAAACACCAAAAACTAAATAGGAAAAAAAAAAAAAAAAAGAGAAGAGAAGAAAAAAGATCACTCGGGCCCGGGGTGCGTGACTCCCCCTGAATACCTGAAGAAGGTACCCCCCTGGGGGGTAAAATTTTGCAGTGAAATATCAGCATCAAATAATAAAATATTTTTAACCTGTGAGAATGCGTGATGGATCCAACAGGCCCGGTTCAGGTTGAGTGGGTTTTACATAGCACTTGTACTACATTATGGGCGATGACCTGTGGCTTATCTTTAAAGATGATCCAGAAACTCAAATTTGATACTTGACTATAGGGATGACTTCCCCTTTTTCATGACTCCAGTGGTTGAGTTCATATGGGTTTTACATTCCACTGATGCTACACTGTGGGCAACGAGACATAGTTTGGATAGGAACAAGGGGACCTGTAAGGCTACGATGGATTTTATGTGCACCAGTCACCATTAGTGTACACGATGGTTTTCGAGTGTGTCGAGCATTGAACCCACAATCTTTTAATTATGACCGCAGCGTTCTACGATCAGGCAACAGGGGCTTCCTAAAATTTTATATTTGGATGTGAAACCTCCCCATTTTCTTCCACAGAGGATTCAAATTTTAATGGAATATCTCCAGACAATCCTTAGGTGTATGTCCAAGACCACAAGCAATTGTCTATAGCGTAGAACTAGATCAACGAAACATTTACTCATTCTTCCCCTTTTTGTAAAAATTGTTTAGTTTATCAGCAGCTGCTATAAAAGTCACCCTCTTTCCCTTCATTCAACAGCATGTCTCCATATCATCCTTAGGAGTGCGTCCCAGACCATCGCCAATTACTCATTGCACGGTACTAGTGCGACGTTAAACCCATCTGACCAACAAACCAACCAACCCTTCCGTACAACATGAAAGAAATACATCGAAGCTGTTTTTAGATTAGAAACAGAAATCTCATGTCTGAAAGGCCCAAAGAGCAATTTAGTATTTGTATGAATAAACGTTTCTATGAATGTTTAAAATGCATCGTTATTTAAGCTACAAGGATGATATAAAACGGCTAGAATATTTACTGGCAGAAGTATCAACTGATGAAGAATCCATAAATGAAAGTGATAATGAAGAAAATACTGATAATGAACAATTTACTGCCTATGAAATTTCATCAGAGTACATCTAAATACATCAGTTAAATCTATGTATTTAGATTTAACTGATGAATGGGCTATTCTTATTGTCACACCTGTCATGAAAAGAGCACAACAATTACAAACAGCTTCAGAAATTATATTTATTGATTCAACAGCAAGCATTGAATGTGGAAAATCTACAATGACAATAATTTTGACTGCTACAAAAGCTGGAGCTATTCCAATAGCAGTTTTACTGCATGAGAAACAGACAGCCTCAAATTATGAAAAGGCTTTTAGATTATTACAAAACAAATACCCATATTGCTGTGGAGAAAAAAGGTAAATATCTATATGAGATAAATTATATTTATTAATATAAAGGGGTATATATATGCTACAGTAAAAGTGATTAATCCAGTGATTATGTACAATTACCAGTGATTATTCATAATCACCACTAAATTTGGTATATGTGATAAATTATTGAATATTTATCACATTTTTACTGGTTAGTTTATAAAATCCCCAACTCGTAATGGGGAATGTAATAAATTCAGATTCATGCATTTTGAGATAGGAGTATTCAGTAATTTTTTGTTTCATGTACGCCAAGCGTACAGATGTGCATAATACTGGCTGGTGCAGTATAAAATTTTGCATATTGTCCATTATTCAACTTAAATTATATCAGTGGGAAATATTATAGATACCTCTTAACTGAAAATAATTAGTTTACTTGCATTAAATTTTTAATTATAGCATTTAAATATGTCAAAAAATTATGTCACTGAAATGACTGGATGTCACTGAAATGACAATGTTTGTCACTGATATAGGACCATACAATATTAAAAATGGAACATATTAGAAAAATAGGGAAAAGATTGTGAAGGGAAAAGAAAGAGCAATAATGAGAATATCAAGTAATTTTATTGTATTAAAATCCTTGTAGTTACAAGTTTAATGGTTAATTGAATTAAATTCACAAAAAGCATTTTCAACATTATTAAAATCATCATCCTGAAGTTTAAAATATCTATTGGAAGCAGGTTCAGGAGAATTCATAATTTTGCACAGAATATGTGGCACTTGAATTTCATGGACATCCTCTTTCTCAGGCCAAGCAAACTTATTTTTTCCACATCTTGCCATAAATGGCACAAGTAAAATATTTTGAGTAACATTCTCAATGACACCTTAAAAGGGAAAAAAAAAAAAGTTAAAGTTTGCTTTTTAATTGTAATCTTAATATTAATGTCGTATGTAATTTTTTTATATTTACCTGGATACCACTGATCCGAAAAAACCACTGCTACCTTGTCTTTTCCATTGACTATATCTTATGAAAATTAAGAAAATTAATTGAATTAGAAAAGAAATAAACGATGTATTTAATTTCTTACTTAACATTACAATAACTGTATAGAGTTGTCACATATTCCACAATTTTTTTTTTTTTTTTTTAAAAAGGATACCATTATCATTCTCATTATTTATCTGGTAGGAAGTGGTTTCATGAGACTTGAAGGTTTCAGCATGACAATTCTCTTTTGTAAATTTTTCCCTTTGTTTTGTCCCATTTGATTTGATGCAGTTTGGAAATGTTTGGAATTTCAATTACATTCAAGGGCAATTCTTGTTTCATTTCTTCTATTTTTTTTTTTTTTTTTTTTTTTTTTTTTTGTGTGTGTTTAAAATTAAAACATCCACTTTACTTTTTTTAAATAATTGGATATTGCACCTGCTGAGGACATCCTCAGCAGATGCAATATCTCTTCCGTGTAAAACAAAAGAATAAGCAGTTGTCTTTAGAGAACCACCAATTCCATCCATGGCACCTTTTCCATGGCCACTACAACTGAAATTCCATGTAACCTAGACTAGTTCGGGGAAAAAAATTGGAATAAGTTTCACCTTCAAGTACATATTGTATTGGTTGCGGTACTGGCTAGTTGGACCATCAGAAAAAAAAATGGACCTTTTTGATGCAATCTTTTTTCAACTTGTAAAACTTACAAGCCATGTGCGACCATACTGCATTGGCTTGATGTGCCAAATCCTCTGATACAGTACACAAGCTTATAGCATCCTGTTTGCTTCCTTCATTTGTACAATTACTGTGTGCACAGATATTTGTTCTTTTTGATGCACCAAAATGCATCGTTTGGACTTCTTTATGAAACATTAATTCATAGTTTGAGAAATATATATGAAATAAAACCTCATTAGGATGCAAGCCTTCTTTTATTTTTTTAATGCACTTGTTGGTGAATCATGATTTTAACATGGTTTTCATACTTTGGTATATCAACATTTAATTTTTCTATTACCTCTTATAGTGTAAAAGACTTTTCTACTTTAGCCATTTTTGTTAAAGTCTTTAAAAGAAAAGAAAAATATAAAAGGAAGCTTAGTTTCCCATGCAAAATAACTAACAATCTGTTTCAAGTCTCTATTTATATTTAATTCATCTAAATTTTTCTTTTCTTTAACTATCTTTAAATAGTGTTGGTTGGAGGTTATGAACTGCATATTTTCATGCCTGATGCAAGCTTATGTTTCCCTGTCCCTCATTTTAGGGTGTACTACCCAAAAAGTTTTCATCCTGCAAAACGTTGTATATGATAGATTTTTTTCTCATCAATGAATTTTTTATGAATTTCTTTTATGGGTTTTATTAAGCTTCTTTTTTGTACTTTTTCATTTGATTTGGTAACATATCTTTCACATGGGGACATCCTACTATTTTCATCATCTTCATAGAAATCTCTTATTACTTTTCATAAATAATCTGAGATTGCTTGATTTCGCTTTTTTCTTTCATAATTTAAATTTTCTCCATCTGAACAAATTTTTGTTTTCCTACGAGAGAGGAAATTCCGTACTAAATTCAAGATTCTGTACTTCATTAAAATTCTCCCACAGATCACTTTATGAAATATCTGTTTTTCTCTCTGGCCAGAACATTTTAATCTTAAAATTTTTTCCTTCAGTTGTTTAGTAAAGCTTCTCCAAAAAGTAATTTTTTTATGACTGTTGTTGAAACCTGTTGGCCTTTCAACAAATCTTTAACTTTTCTGCGTGTAGTCAAAGGAGCAGAGGATGCTGCTTTTAATCATAACCAGTGATGCTTTTATTTCTAATTTTTTTTTAAATTATTATTATTATTATTTCTCATTTTCTTTTTTCTCTAAATCTCGATAAGCTTTGGCTCTGCTTTTAGCAATCTTTTTCCTACCAGAATTTTAGCGTGAAGTACTAGAGTTCTCTAATGATGGTGGTGTAGAATTTGTGTTATCTAAAATCTTCTTATTTCTTCTATATTTAGTAGTAGCATTCTTCAATATTTTACTTTGTCTACATTTTTCTCTTTCAGATCTTTCTGATATTGGCTGTGTTAAACCAAGTTCCTTATTATTTTCAGTAACGCTCTCGGGCTTTTGCCCCCATTAATTCCTTTTTCTCCTTTAATAAATTAGCTTTATATTTCTGGTTCCTTGTATTAGCTTTTTGATGGTGCAACTTATACTGTTGTGGTGTTTTTTTTAATTCTGCCTTTATTCTTTATCACCTGGCCTGAAGATGGTGTGGATCCACAAAGAAAAGTTTTGTAAGAATTTCCAAGTAAGCCATTTTAGATTTATATTATAGTTTATTTAGGAAATTTAAATTAAATGTTTAACTTTTTCTAAGGGTTTATATGTTTTACAGCCCTCTGATGTCCCTTTGAAAAGAATGGACTTTTCTAAAAAGAAATGTGTTTGTTGGTCAGTGAAAAAGAGTTAGTTGAAAGTTGAAGCTAATCAACTTGACATTTGCTCTTAAAAAAAATATATATATATATATATATATATAGCGTACAGAGTAAAAATTTTTGTATGATGGAAATTATTTCAAGTAATAAAGGATACGAAGAGTTTTGCTATGATGGATATGACAACAAAGCGATGGGCATGCTATAAAAGAAAAACATATTCGTGTACTGGAAAGATAATTACAGACTCCAATGCTGAAAGGATATTATCATGCATCAACCATAACCATGCAATAGGTATGCCAGGTATAAAGAGTGTAAAAACTTATATAAAAATGAAAGAGCGAGCACTGTGTAATGCAGAAAGCACTGGACAAATTCTTATGGATTCAGTGGCAGAATTAACAAAAGAAGAAAACTTGGAGAAATAGAAATAAAAAAAGAAGAATACATTGAAATCGATGTACAGGACGTCCTAAAGAACCTCAGTCTCTACAAGAATTACGAGTTGATGGCAAATGGGCTTTAATGCTCGGACCATATCCTCGACCTTTTTCAATATACGATAGTGATGTAGATATACGAAACAGAGTATTAATATTTGCCATAGAAGAAGGTTTACATCACCTGGCCAATTCAGAGACCTGGTATATGGATAGGCTGTTCTCATGTGCACCCAGTTTTTCAGCAGGTTTTTACAATTTGAGCCCCTTTAGGGGAGCCGGCAGTCAGCTGCATCTATGCACTTCTTCTAGGAAGTCACAAGAAATATATGAAGAAATGCTGACAGGAATAATTAATAAGGACTTGGCTTATAAATGAATGTAAAGTTTACAATGACTGACCTTTGAACAATCATTGATAAATGTAATTAAGAGCAAGCTAGGTCATCATATTCACATGAAAGCTTGCTTTTATCACTTAACACAAAGCACATGGAGAAAGATTCAAAATCTTGTTTTAACTACCATTTACAAAAATTATGAAAAAGTGAGACATTTTTGTGGTATGCTTGATTGATTAATAATGTTTTGGAAGGTATGCAATTTCTAAAAATCGACGCACCCCATGAACTTCAAGAGTTAATAAATTATTTTGATACAACATATGTAATGGGCACATACCGTTGTGTATTGGAAACAATCAGCAGTCTACAGTATTGTAAATTATTGGAATCAGACAAGTTTTATCACAAAACCATTTATTGGTTCTGAAATAATATTTTTAAAATTATACAAGTACGAGTGCGCTAATTAGTAGAAAATATGTCCACCTTTGGCTTCAATAACTGCTTTTATTCGTTTTCGCATGGATTCCACCAGTTTTTGACAGTTTTCAGAGATTCTATCATCATGATACCAAATCTGAATGACTGCTTCTGTCATCTTTCTTTTGGAAGTGCAGCCGATTTTGCACAGTCTACCGTTGCAAATGGTCCACAAATTTTCAATTGGATTTAAACAGGGTGAATTCTTGGGCCAATCCAGAATAGGTATCTTTTTATCCTGGAAATATTTCAACATTTCCTTTGACCTGTTGCAGGGAGCAGAATCTTGCTGAAGAATTGCTCCACCCCGAGGTCGGCATTTTTTTTATCTGTTTAAGTGTCATTCCAAAATCAACTTGCATTTTTGGCTGTTCATCATACTGGCACCAAAGTCCCAACTCCCATGTATGAAAAACTCCCCCCAAAACATTTGTTTGACTGGATGCTTTACATTTTGGTCAATATGAGCTGGATTGCACTTTTGCTGTCCGTCAAAATATAAATGTCGCTGTTTTCAAAACGGAATGCGAAATTTAAGGCCTCTCTGAACCATGCGCCCAACTGTTGTTTTCATTTGGGCAGAAATTTTATTTTGTTTCATGAAACGGTAACACCAACATGTTCTCTCTCTCTCAGGCTACAAACTGGGATGGACCTTACACAGTCTTAAAAAGACTGAGTGATGTAGTTGTAAGGTTGGTTGGTTGGTGTCTTTTTATGGCGCAAGGTCCCAAGAAGGACACACTGCGCCAAACAGAGATGCTAAAAAAAATATCCAAAGGTAAGCACATGGATGGGGGGGGGGGATAATCTGTAGTATTTCTTCATGTATTATATCGACTGCAAATCGAATATTATTATTCAATTAGAGATTGTATTTGTAAGTTGCTTATGGCAACAGTGAAATTGTAGTTCTGGTTTGTTATTAAGTGTGTGAGTGGGTAATAAAAAAAGTTTAACCTTCTAATTATGAAATAATTTATTTCCAACAATAAATAAAACCTCAGATATTTGAATTTGAAATTAAAAATATTCAAAAACAAAATTCAAAATCAAAACTTTTTAAAATAGGAATTGATTAAAATTCGAATTAGCTTAGACATTTTTGGCATCAACCTCTTATCACAGTCTAATGAAACACAATGATTATATTTGTTGACCAATAGAAGGTTCATGATTGTAAACATGGAAACATAGTGTATCTAAGTTAAGATTCAGGGTTCTGAGTTCAGATTCAGAGACTATTTTTTAAATTCATTTTGCTTAAGTTTCAAAACTTTTTCTTTGAAGCTAAAATCTATCTCTGTGTGTTTTTAAATTTAAATGTCTTCAAATTTTGGATAATAAACATGAGTTACGTCATCTGCTTGAACTGAATAAGTAGCATAGCAGAAAAGCAATCAGGGTGGCTTTTTCGGTGTTAGTGCTGGTAATAAAGAAGCTGGCATGAAACGCAGTTTGTATATTTCAGTTTAAGTTTCCTTGATAACCTCGACAGTATTAAAGCTTGTGTAGAAAGCTGTTGTTTTTCAGATGAGGTTTAAGTAAATATTTTTAGATTAATTCGAGGATAATAGTTATTATAAAACTACAAACTTTAAGCTACATTCAGTAATAGTATAAGCTTCAGTAACTACTCTGTATTAATCTATCTGCCCTGAAGAATATTAAATGAATCGTCTAAATGTGTTATTTTTATTTTCGTTTGCCATATTTTTATTTCACTAGATAAATCAATCTAGTTTTTAAATAAATGATTTTATTTAAAAGAAAAACTTGTCATATTTCTTTTTACCTGCTCAATACAGTTTCCACTGGACTCTTATTTCAACTCTGCTTAACTTTGAAGCTTAAAGATAATCATGTCAGGTTTATAAACCTGGCAAAATATAGGATATGCAACATAAAAATACTAAAATATTCAAATATGCTCTCTTTTTTAGTAATTTATATTTAGGATAACAATATTACATTATACTATGTCACATAGTGTTCATTAAAACACTCTAAACACATTTGAGCTGATATTGGACAGTTGGAATAATAGGTTTTTTTCTTCTTCTTTGTCTCTTAGCATTCAGCAGTTTGCCTCGGTAACATAGGCCACACATCCTTCTCATAGGCTTACCCTGGTGATTCTTACGAATCTCTAAATGGTGGGGCATGTTCCTTGTTTTATTTCTATTACTGTTGGGCATAGCATTTTCCAAGGACAACCATTTAGTAGGGAGAAGTTCCTGAAATTTTCTTTTTTCTATTTTTCTATTTGTGGCTCTCTGGTACATGTTATCTCCAGTGGTCAGATTTGGGCCCAGCAAGAAACTCAGCCGAATCATGCTGGGTGATGAACATGTTAAATCGGAAGCACCCAGCGTATTTTAGTATACCATCAATGACTATTATAACACTTAAAAGTGGAATAAAGACAAGGAGTGAATCAAATGATGAATCTTTCATAGATTTGATGCTTGCTACCTCTTCTATTCATTGAAAAAAAAAAAAAAAAAATGATACAGAAACTGCAGCTACAGAACCTCCTGCTAAATGCTAAAAAACAGCTAAAACTATGTTCCGTTATCAAAAATATCAAATCTTCCGAACTAGAAAAAAAAACTCTATGGACAGAAGTTTGATAGAAAATGACCGTAAAAGATTATCAGGAAGTTTCCATTATTGAAAATGAAGGATTTCTAAAGTACGCTAAGAAATTATAACCTTTGTACAAAATCAAACAAGAAAATTTATTAGTTCCAAATTATTACCAAACTTACATGAAGAGAGTAAAAAAATATATATATTCTTAGTGCTACAGCTCATGTAGTAATAATTACTGATATGTAGACATCGGACAATAATAAATCTTTTTTTAGCTGTGACACTGCATTCCTTTTAGAATGAAACTTTGCAGGTTTCTTTATTGAACACTATTGAATTTCATGATAAACACACTGGAAAAAATATTTCCAGCAGTCTACAATCAGTTTTCATTGAATGGGATATAAGAAACAAGGTTCGAGTTATTGTGACAGATAATGCATTGACTATGAAACATGCAGTGACAAAGAAAAAAGGCACCATCCCTGCATATGGGATACCCTAAATTTCACTGTGAATGAAGCATTAAACAATTAATGAAGTTTTGTTAACTTGTATTAAAAAGGGCTGAGCAATTGCAGCCATACTTCAAAATTAGCAGTGTTGCTGAAGAAAAATTGAGAGATCTTCAAACAAGACTTGCTGAATTCCTTACTTGATGTCGTTGCCAGGTGATTAAATACCTTTAAAAGTAGACAAAATGATTGAAAAGGCAACATTTATTGACCCAAGGTTTAAAAAAAATATCTTTTGACAAAGCTTCAAATGATAATAAAGCTCAGGAGTGGAAAACTAGTGTAGTAGAAGACATTCTAGAAAGTGAAATGAGATTTCAGCCATTAATGATATAATTTTTTTTTTAAATGAGAAAATGACACAGGTGCAACCAGTTGTCACACCCACTATAAATGGAGTCCCGTTCCTACCACCATAGCAAGAGGATGTTTTTCCGAGTTCTTTGCATTGTGCCATCTGTCAGACAGCACTGTAATAAAAGTATAGTTTTGATATAAATACTGTAGATTTTCTTCATGCCAGATCATTTTTTTTTATTTAGGAGGTAAGACATGTTAAGACCTTTATTTCCTATGCTTATTTTTATTTAAAATAAAACAATCATTCCACAACAAGATTAATCATTGTAAAAAACGTTCCTTATAAGATACACTATTGTTTTCAAATTATATGTAAGATTCACTGTATTTTTTCTTTCATTTCTCTCTTAATTTTTTGGAGGTATGATTTTATTTACTAAAATTTTTCAAAATGAAGCGATTATTCAACAACGTTTATTTTATGATTAAAAAACAATTACCATAGAGTGCTAATTACATTCTACAATTCTGTTCAAATAGAGCAGACAGATATTAAAAATCTTTAAATTTAAGTTTACTTCATTAGCATGCATTTGGTTAGAAACATAAAAGTATTTTTTTGTTATCTTTCTTTGAATAACCATTTTGAAATAGCACAGGTGTGTTACTTTACAAAAATATCTCTTCAGTCCTGGCACCTGTGTAAAACACTCATTCATTTTTTAGACAAAAGCAAATATTACCGTCGGAATTGTGTATTCCCTAACCCCACCTTGGTATCAATGGATAAGTTTAAAGGGACTACACCCCTCTTAATTCTCTTCTTAAAAATGAAGTTTTTCATTTTTACATCTATTGTGTTTTGTTTTCGAAAAGTGAATATATTTCGTTTTAAAGCCCATCTATGGGAAAAATTACTTTTTGTCATTCTACAAAATTATCTGAAAGTAAAAAAAAAAAAAAACAAGGATTTTGTGTAAAACCATCTGAACACAATTTTCTGTGAAAATATTTTTCAGTGAAACAGTAACTCTTTGAAATGTGTTTGAAAAGAAGAATGCTTACTTCACATGTGATAGAAATCTTTAAAACTCAATCATTTTTGTTGCTACACTTACAATACATCCAGTTTCCGACTTAGTTTTCTACTTGAACATGTTTCTTAAATATCGTTGTTTAATATTCGCTTCTTTTTTTTATTTTTTTTTATGATCAAATATTTTTATTTATTTAATTACCTGTTATTTATTATACACTTAATGAACTATGAAGGATATTACTGATTCTGAATCAGAATTTTTAGATGCTGTTCCCCAGTTGTGCCCTATAAAGTTTGATGTGTATATAGATGATCATTTATACGATCCTTATCAATCTTTGCCTGTTCTACCTATGCCTTCTCCATTACTGGATTTAACAGATCTAGTGCCGAAACTTCAAACCCTGCAAATTCTTTATGCTTAAATGCAGACCTTTTAAATCAAAGTGATTTGAACTTTTTAGATTATATAAACTGTGACAGAAAGGAGCAGTGTTTTGCTGATTATAATGCAGATAAACGGTTTGATGTGAATGTTTCAATTTTTGAGCCAGCCATCACCTTATGAACCATTGTATAATTTTTTCTCACAACTCCAGTGTCGATGCAAGAACAGCAGCCATCTGCATCTACAGACATTGGAGGTGCTAGCAATGTTTATAAAATAACATTTTCTAGTTGCAATAAAACATTCTCCAGGCAAAAAGATTTAAAATGGCATGTGTCTACAGTGCATACGAAAACATTTTCTTGTTGCAATTGCCAACATTCTTTTTCACAAAATTATGCCATAACTAGACATAAAAAAAGTAGCTGTGGAAATCCAAATAAGAGAAAAGAACATCTGGAACCAAGCAGAGAGACTTTGCATGAACCAGTTTGTAAAAGATAAAGAAAAATAAATTACCTTGCATGTATTGGCCTTTCAAAACAGACTGCAGAATTTTCAACTAGAAAACACAGATGGATATTTAGAGATAAAAGATTTTTAAGAGAGCAAGTGAGAAGATATAAACTCATGTTTGTGAAAATTGCAACACCATGAAGGACTTATGCGAGTGAGCTGAAATTTTCAGGAAATGCAAAGTAGTGCATGATATGCAAATGATTAGAATTTCAAATCCGTAGCGCATGCGTATGCTGAGCAGCGCCCTCTGGACAGCGGATGGATCCGAATAAATAGACGGCTGTAGCGAGGCGTGTACGGTTATCGGTGGTTATCTGCTAGTGGTAAACGTTAGCTCAATCTTTACTTATGCCTCTTCGATGAAAGAGAGCGATATTTGAACAACTTACAGAGTTTGAACAGGGGAGAATCATCGGCCTTCGTGAAGCTGGATTGTCGTATCGTGCAGTAGTCGCTCGTGTGCAGCGTAACAGCAGCACAGTGATGCGTGTTTGGAAGCAGTGGACGGACGAAGGTCGGACAACTCGGAAATCCGGGAGTGGACCCCGAAATGTGACAACAGCTCGCGATGATCGACACCTGGTCCGCATGGCGCGGACGGACCGTACAGCTTCCTCTAGACAATTGGTGTTGGATATGAAGGATTTCATATCCACAAACACACTAAAACAGATTTATTTTTATATAGCAGAGTGCAAAAATGTTTGCAGTGAAGCGTGGCTGAATGTTCTTGTAGTGTATAAGCAAGCAGAGTTTCAATTCAACTTAAAATAAATGCAAAGACAAAATAATCACAAAGTTTTTAATTAACCAAATAAGTTTATTAAAGTTTAATAAAAACATTTGTAAAACAAAAATATAACAATATAATAAGTTAACTTGTAACAAAAATAAGTTTCATTAATTACTTAACTTTTGCATCTTAATTGCAAACGATAAAGACATTCAAAAATATGACAAGAATGATATTTTAAATGTTTAAATGATATTTAAATGGCTTCATGACCCGATAGTAAAAGTTCATATTATAGAGTGATTCCATACCAACTCACCTAAAAAAATAAAAGTTGGTTGCATGACCGACTCAGATTTTCTTTAAATTTGGTACACAGATTCATGATATAGAGGCATGAAAAAGTCCAAATTTTTAGCTACCTGCTCCACTTATTTATAGATATACAGGTCCTCGAAGTTTGTCCGCCCCCTCAAAATACCAAGAAATTGATGTTATTTAATTTTTTTTTCTTAAAAATTGTGCTCATGTAATATGAAAGTGTTAGGTATCTATGGAAATTTGTTGTCCCAGGCAATCAGAAAAAAAATACTACAATGTTTATAATGAAAATTGTTAAGGTACAGTACTCTTAGAAGTTGCAACCACAAAAATTTGATTTTCCTGATTTTGCTAAAATTGAGGCATCAATTCCAAAAAAAGGAAAATAAAACCAAAGGTTTACTCACTTTCTGGTAGAGTACATGTGTTCACCATAAATTACTACACAATAAATTACTTGGGTTTCTCACTCCTTCTTGGAAATATTTAAGCTTAAAGACAAACCATAGGGCAAAAACATGCAATTTTGGCCATTTTGGCAGCCATTTTTCTCCTAAAGGGGGAGCACTAGAAACTTTTTTATTTTTTTAAAATAAGCTAGTGATGTGTTAGTTATTCACAGGAAAAGAGTTTACTTTTGGTTATTATTTGCATAAAGAGATATCTTGCTGATAGTATATGCATGTTTTCCTCTAATACCATATGCTTTTCCCTCTCACAGACTTAACATTGATAAAAAAAGATGTAAAAAAAACAAAACTTATTGAATATTATATAAATATTCATTTAATACATGTATAAGACTTTATTTACCCTCTGAACGTTACTTAGTTACTTTTAGAAATAGTGTTATTAGGTGAATGAAGCATAGAATAAGGGTGCAACATTCTGATTTTATTATATTCTGGTATTAAAACAAAACTAATGTGTACTCTATTTTTGTGGTTGGTTGGTTGGTTGGTTGAATGACTTTTCCTGGCGCAAGGTCCAAAGTAGGACATGATGCGCCAAACAAAAAGGTAAAAGAAAAAAGGAGCCTCTGGATGGGTTTACCCATCCAGAAAGTCATTAAGAAAACACAGTAGAAAAGGAAGTAAAACTACATACAAGATAAAATCAAAAATAGTAAAAACAGTATACAATAAAAAACAGATGTAAAATGGGATGAACATTGTAAACAATAAAATCAGATGTCGAAGTAAAACCCAGCCTCCTTTAAAAAATTTGTCAACTGATGATGAGGATTTGCACCTAAAAGGCTTGTCAGATTGGGTGAAGATGAATTAAAATAATCCCTATACAGATGACGAAGACAAGGACAGTCAGTGAGCAGATGGCGGATGGTAAGCACACAGAAATGACATTTCGGACAGTCAGGTTCCTGTTGTCCAAGTAGTAAGTATTTATGCGTGATCCTTGAATGCCCAATTCTTAAACGAGTAATTATGACATCATGTTTTCTAGGACTCAGTGTAGGCCAGACTGCAATTTGAGGTTTTATTTCAAGTAATTTATTATTTTGTTGATTATTCCACTCCATTTGCCAATTACTTCTGAAAGTGCTTTTTAGTGTGTGCTTAATGTCATCATAAGGTATAGGACAGTTTAAAATAATAGAAGCCTGCCTTGCGGCTTTGTCTGCTGCTTCATTGCCTTTGATGCCAACATGACCAGGAACCCAGCAAAACAAGATGTCAAATCCCTTTTTCAGAAGGTCATGGTAAGTTTTTAAAATAGAGGTGAAAGATGGGTTACAAAAGGTAGATGAAAGAGAATCAAGAACACTCTTTGAGTCTGTATATATAATGAATTTACGATTTGGATGAGATGAAATAAAATCAAGGGCAACTTCAATAGCTAAAAACTCTGCAGAGAAAATAGAAAAAGCGTTAGGAAGTTCATAGCTTAGAGTAGTATTGTCAGAGATAATCGCACAACCAACCTTATTGCTTGTTTTAGAACCGTCAGTAAAAATTTCGGTATATTCTTTATAATTGCTTCGATGAGCTTTGTAGAGGGTCTGAAAGATAGAGGCATCAGTGTTACCTTTGTCAAAACCTTTAAAAGGATGAAGACATGAAATACCCTGGAAGTTCCACGGAGTCATATTTAAAAAACCCCTAGGACGAATTTTGGTATGAAGATGAGGATTGCCGGCAAGAATATTCTTGATTCTGAGACCAAAATGTGGGATGCAGGATGGACGGTTTAAAAAGAGATTGTCATTACTGTTGTTGATATGAGGATGAATTGGATGATTAGGATGAGAAAGTATCCTATGGTACAGTTGTACAGATAACTGCTGTCTAATATTAGTAAGGGAAGGCTCTACACAGTCAGCATATAAGCTGATGACTGGAGAAGTCCGAAAGGCACCTGAGCAGATCCTAAGTGCACTGTGATGAACTGTGTCAAGTTTTTTAAGGTAAGAATTAGGAGCAGACCCATAAATTTCACAGGCGTAGTCTAATTTTGAACGAATTAAGGAGCGATAGATTTTTAGTAGAGAAATGCGATCAGCACCCCAAGATGTGTTTGCAAGTACTTTTAAAATATTTAAAGTTTTTTCACATTTCGTCCTTAAATAAGAAATATGGTCTTTAAAATTGAGTTTTTTGTCAAAAATAACATTCAAAAAACGGGCAGAGTCAATTACCGAAATAGGTATGTCATTAATAAAAATTTGTGGATCAGGATGAAGACCACGTTTGCGGCAAAAATGCACACACTGTGTTTTGTCACTGGAAAAAGTAAAACCATTTTCATTAGTCCATTTAAGAATGTTTTTAACAGCAAGTTGCAACTGTCGTTCAATGAAGCGCATATCATTTCCCTGGCAAGAAATCTGCAGGTCGTCAACGTATAGACAGCCGTGAACGGTTTGTGGAAGTTGTTTTATTATATCATTGATTTTTAAAGAGAAGAGTGTAACACTCAAGACACTGCCTTGAGGTACACCTTCGTCCTGAAAGTAAAAGTCTGAATAAACAGAACCAATCCGAACTTGGAAGCGTCTGACTCTCAAAAAATTTTTAATAAAAATGGGAAGGTTACCACGAAAGTCCAAATTAAATAGATCCTTCAAAATGCCATGGCGCCATGTCCTGTCATATGCCTTTTCCATATCAAAAAAGATTGACACCAAATGGTTACGTCTAACATTAGCTTTTCGAATATTGGTCTCTAGAAGTAAAACGTTGTCAATAGTAGAGCGGCCACGCCTAAAACCACTTTGCCATGCGGATATTAACCTTCTCTTTTCAAGGATATAAACCAGCCTAGTATTAACCATTTTCTCGAGCAGTTTGCATAAGCAGCTAGTCAAAGCAATTGGCCTGTAGTTTTTTGGATCGGTTGCATCTTTGCCGGGCTTAGGAAAAGGAATGATAATGGCATCATGCCAAGCAATAGGAAAAGTATTTTCGGTCCAGATTCTATTGTAAAGATGAAGGAGATTTTTAAGAGACTGTATTGATAAGTGTTTGATCATGAGGTAAGTAATGCCATCAGGACCAGGGGCAGAGTTATGGCTATGTTTCAAACTATTGTTTAATTTATTTTCAGTAAATGGGCTATTGTAATCTTGTGATGAGCAGGACCTAAAATTTATTGTTGAGCGTTCAGAATTATATTTATAAGATAGAAAAGGTTCACAGTAGGAGTTCGAGCTAGAGACGTTAGATAAAGTTCTACCAATGGTATCTGCAATATTTTTCATTGAAGTAATTGTTTGGCCATTATCCTTCAAAAAAGAAATACTATGATTAGAGTAAATTCCCATTGCTTTTTTAACGCGATGCCAAAGCTGTTTGCTGCTTAAATTGGAGGTAATGCTGGACACATATTTAATCCAGGAATCCTTTTGGGATTTTCTGCGAATTCTGCGTGCGGCTGCCCTTGCTTTTTTGAATGTGATATAATTAGCAGTGTTGGGTACCTCCTAAAAATTCCCCATGCTTTTTGCTGCTGTCTTTTTGCAATACTGCATTCATCATTCCACCATGGCTTTGAATGTTTATGGAGACGCCCAGATGATTTTGGAATCGTAAGATTAGCTGCATTTATTATACAATTAGTGACATCAGTGATTGCTTTGTTGATATCACCTTCAGTCATATCATGGGTTATAGTTGCATTGATAGTGAACGCAGTCCAGTTGGCCTTGTCATATATATAATGTGGATTACCCGGATGATGTTCATTGAAATTATAAAAAGATAAAAATAAAGGAAAGTGATCACTACTATGTAGATCGTTACTCACAAAAAAATTAAAATATGGGTAAAGATTGGGAGAACAGATGGCGAGGTCAATTGCATGGAAAGTCCTAGAAGGTTCGTGAAAGTAAGTATTGTCCCCATTATTTAAGATACACAAGTTGTTGTCAGAAATAACATTTTCAATGATTTGACCACGGGGGTTATTATTAGGGCTTCCCCACAGCAAATTATGTCCATTGAAATCTCCAAAAATTAAGAAGGGAGTTGGAAGTTGAGAAATGAGGCTATTGAGGTCATGCTGGTTTATGGATGCATTTGGTGGAAGATAGAGAGTGCAGATGGTCATTAATAAATGAGAGTGTACCTGAATGGCAACAGCTTGAATGTTTGTATTTAAAGGGATATTGGAGTGTGGTACATTATTAGAAATCAGAAGGGCTACCCCACCTGTAGCTCGGTCAGACTGTGTAAAATCTTTCCTGAAACAGGTATAGCCACGAATTTTGACTTTATCGTGTTGTCTTAAGTATGTTTCTTGGAAAGCGAAGCAGATAGGTCGATGATCAGAGATGATATCTCTGATTTCATCACGTTTATTAATAAAACCTCGGCAATTCCATGAAATGAAATTGGTCATTTTTATTATTTTTTTTTTTAGATTATAACATCCACGTCATTGTCCTCTGATGCAGTGGACATTCCGTCCTCTCCATCAGAAGGATGGAGGCTGATCAAATCGTCTTGTTTTGGAACATTTACTTTATTATTTTTATTTGTTGTTGGAGTGGGCAATTTTGTTAGCTTCTTTTTCTTGATATTGAGACGAGAGGGAGAATTTGAATGTTTAAGAGAGATAGAGTTAAGACTTTTTTCAGACACTAAGGTTTTAGGAGTTTGTGGCATTTTCTTTAAGTTTCTTGATTTGGATGAAGATGACTGTGAAGAGTTAGAAGCCTGATTTGGATTGGATTGTAAGCTTGGGGAATTCTTTAATGCAGTTACAACTGGAGAGCTAGTATTATGAACAGTGTCAGTTTGGATTGCGATAGACTGATATGTTTTTTTGGTAACTATGGCAGCAGCATATGATTTTCCAACAATGGGTGTCCTTGATTCCACAATTTTCCGTGCTTTGGGATATGATAAGTTTTGTTTTGTTTTAGTAGTTTGTATCTCCTTTTCAATTTTCCATTTTTCACATGATTTCGAGTAAGATGGGTGATCCTTTTTGCAGTTAACACAACAGACTGGGGCTTCACAATTTTCACTGTCATGGCCAATTGCACTGCAACGGGCACATGTTAGTTTACCACGGCAAGACGTCTTTGAGTGGCCAAAACGTTGGCAATTGAAACATCGTAGAGGGTTAGGGATGTATGGCCTTATAGGGCATTCAAGGTAACCAGCTTTGATTGACTGGGGAAGTTTAGGAGAATCTATTGTCAAAATAATGTGTTTGGTGGGAACAGGCTTCTTATCACGAAAGATTGAAATTCGTTTAACGGCAATAACTTTTTGGTCTTTCAAATTATCGAGTATTTCACTTTCTGGAATATATTGTAGATCTGGTTCAGAAATAACACCACGACAGACATTTAATGTTCTATGCATACTTACAGTGACTGGTATATTGGCAAAGTGTGTACATTTTTTTAAGTTATTAGCTTGCTTGTTATTTTCGACCTCAATTAGCAGTTCACCTGATCTAAGCTTTTTAACAGATTTTGGATCACCCATTATTGATTGAATTGATTTCTGAATTAGAAAAGGAGAAGTCTTAAAGAAATCTCCTTCATTTCTCTTCACTACAAAAAATCGAGCTTCGCAATTTATGAAAACATTACTCTCATTAAGGGTGGAAGAAAACTCTTCCATTCTTTCAGCCCAAGATTTCTCATTTGAATTTTTAATAGCTTGGCCCGAGCCAGACGCATTATTCGTATTTCCTTTGTTTGTCGCCATAATTGAATTAAATAAAGAGGGTCGAGGGTTTCCTTAGTCCCACAAGTCAGCCCATTTCTTGAACGGACAGAAAGCAAAGGGTTTTCAGAATCGCTCCCTGGGACACCCATAACCACTCACCAGCTACCAGACCGTCGACCCAGATTGGGAATCACATGTGGTAGTCGTGTTAGTCCGGTGTTTCTCGTTCGAGTAGTCACCGTTGTCTCACCTTCACCAAGGGCACCAGTCTCCCAGTGTGCTCCCAAGGCTAGACTACCGTGAGACCCTCACCAAACCGCCAACCCAATAACCAGCGCCACATCTACACCGGTGTCAGCTTGGTTAATGTTTTAGAAGTTAAATAATATTAGTATAAACAACAAGAACAAGACCAAAAAATAAAGGTGAGTGAAAATAAACAGGGTAAGTAGAAACCAAAAAGGTGAGTATAACAAGGTAAGTAGTTTCATTTTTTGGTAAGTTTTTCAAATTTTTAATTTTTTTCAAATTTTTTTTTTTTCAAGAACAATGAACAAGAACAAGTACCAAAACCTTATTGGCATTAAAAAACAAAAAAAAACAAACAAGGGCGAAAAAGCAAGAAAAAAAATAAAAAAAATAAAATAAAAAAAATAAATAAATAAAAATAAAAAAATAAAATAAAATAAAAAATAAGAGAAAAGAAGGTAAAAGGTTAAAAAAAAAAAAAAAAAAAAAAAAAAAAAAAATGAAGAAGAGATAAAAAGATCACTCGGGCCCGGGGTGCGTGACCCCCCTGGGGGCTCTATTTTTGTGATATTTTAAAGAAAGATGTAGGAAACCTTTTATTTTTTTAAAATTCCAAGTTAGTATTTAGTGAAGAAATAAAATATTTACAAAACAGAAACACCTCATTTTATGTAATTTCATAGAAGCGTACACACTTTTTAAACAGGAATATCCCAATCACAAGACTGGATTATCTAAATTTGCTGATTTGCGACCGAAGTGGTGTGTGTTAGCAGGTAGTACAGGAATTCATTCAGTCTATGTCTGTATGATTCACTAAAATGACAGTCAAATGATGGCATCTCTAAAATAATCTATTAAACAATCTATCAGGTTTTTTTTTGTCTCATTATGTGTGTGACATTAACAATGAAGCATGTATGTTAGGATTTTGTTCACAGTGTCCACTCCAAACTGCATTTGAAGAATTTTTAGATATGTTAATGGATGATTATGAGGAAGAATCTGAAGTGATGTTTCAACGGTGGATAACTACAGTCCATTCAACACTCATTAAATTACTTTGTCTGCACCTGATTTTAAATCGGAACTTTTATTAAAAATGAAGTCCTAAGCAAAACACCATTACATTGCAAAATCTCAATCAGAGTATTTAAAAACAAGAAAAGCAGAACTAAAACCAGATGAGTGCATTTTATTACTTGATTTTTCTGAAAATTTTACTTTTATTGTACAGGATACAATACAGGGATATCGCTGGGAAAACACGCAAGCTACACTCCATCCTTTTTTAGCATATGTTCGGCCAAATGATAACCTAAAAGTTATTTCTATGTGTATTATCAGTGACTGTTTGACACATGATACAGTGGCAGCAGTTTCTTTTCAAAGGCGTGTAATTCCATATTTAACATCACAATATCCAGACATACAGAAAATAATTTATTTCAGTGGTGGTAGCTCAGCGCAGCACAAAAACAAGAAAAACTTTTTTAATTTATGCCAACATAAAGATGATTTCAAATTAAATGCTGAGTGACATTTTTTTGCCACTTCCCATGGCAAAAGCCCCTGTGCTGCCACTGGAGGCACAGTTAAAAGGTCTGCGTACAGAACCAGCTTGCAACGTCCTTACAAGGATCAGATAATTTCTCCACGTGATTTATTTCATTATTGCACAGGTAATTTTAAAAATATTAAGTTTTTCTTTGCATCTGAAGAATATGTAGCAGAAACAAGAGCATTGCTTTCTGAAAGACTAACTTTCGCTGTAAGAATTGAGGGTATCAGGGATTATCATAAATTTATTCCTATCAGTAAATCTGTGCTTTTAGTTTCCATTGTATCTACATTACAAACATATCGAATCAGATTGAAGTATCTGCAGAAGGTAAGCAACATGTCTTAACTAATACAACTCCAAGGAGAGCTTTTGTCTGATGTTAGTGAGGGAAGGTTCCACACAGTCAACATATAAACTTTTAACAGGAGAGGTACGGAAAGCACCGGAGCAAATTCGCAGAGCAGAATTGTGCACCGTGTCAAGTTTTTTCAGATAAGATGTGCAAGTAGAGGCATAAACCTGACATGCATAATCTAACTTGGAGCGTATAAGAGCACGGTAAATTTTCAGTAGAGATATACGATCAGCACCCCAGGAAGTGTTTGAAAGAACTTTTAAAATATTTAATGTTTTATCACATTTTGTTCGTAATTGTGAAATGTGTGGAATAAAAGTAAGCTTTTTGTCAAAGATAACACCCAAAAAACGAGCAGTGTCAATAACAAAAATAAGATTACCGTTCATATAAATCTCTGAGTCAGGATGAAGACCCCGTTTACGACAAAAATGCACACATTGTGTTTGTCATTTGAAAATGTAAAGCCATTAATTTTTGTCCAATTTGTAATGCGGTTGATTGCAAGCTGTAGCTGACGTTCCCTAGCATCCGTGTTCTCACTGCTAATGAAAATATTATTTTCATTCAAGGCAGAAAAAAAAACCTTCCACTCTATCACCCCAAGATTTATAGTCCATTCATTCTATCGAGAGAACGAAACTAAATAAGCGCACGTGCGGTTTGGCTGCGGTGAAAAACCTAGTGCAAAACAGAAATGAATTTCTTTTTTTTCTTTATTTGCACTGTTTTGCTCGTGCTATTGTCTGATTGTTAAATTTGATAATTTTTTCGTGTGATTTCGTATTTTACCATAATGGAGAGTGAGAAAAGTTCTTTGAGTCCAGTGAAGAAGGGAATTTAAAAAAAAAAACCTTTAAGTAACGGTGAAAAGTATATGATTTTGAACGTTTACAAAAATGCACTTGAATCAAATCCTGAACTTTCGATTTCTGATGTAGGAAATGAAGCTGCTCGTATAACTGGGGTATGTAAAGCTTCTGTTTTCCGAGTGATTTCAGAATATAAAAAGTGCGGTGCTTTAAATTCTCCAAAGAAGACAAAAGTACGTAAACGTATTTCAGAAGATGTAGATGATTTTGAGAGGAACGCTATTAGGAGGAAAGTACAGAATTTTTTTTTTTTAAATGAGCTACCGACTATAGACAAAGTTTTAAAAGTCGTAAATGATGACCCTGACTTACCAACCTTTTATCATCATCTAAAAGAATTAAATTTTACATATGCACGAAGATCACGAAAAAGTACTCTCATAGAAAAGACGAAATAATTGTGTGGAGAAGAAATTATTTAAGACAGATAAAAACTTTCAGGGAAAAAGGCCGCAAAATATATTATATGGACGAAACATGGTTAAATGCAGGACACACAGTTCATAAAGTTTGGAAAGACACTGCAATACAATCTTCTAAGCAAGCATTTTTATCTGGTCTTTCTTCCGGACTAACATCTCCATCGGGGAAAGGTAAACGGATTATAATTACTCATATTGGCAGCGAATGTGGCTTTGTGGATGAAGGATTTGACATATTTGAATCCAATAAAAATAAAGATTATCAAGAGGATATGAATTCTGAAAAATTTGAAAAGTGGTTTGCCAATATTTTACCTCTACTCGAAAATAACTGTGTAATCGTAATGGACTCCTTAACATTCTAGGAAAGCCGAAAAAATACCTAATACTTCGTGGAAGAAACAGAAAATTGTCGATAGGCTTTTAACAAAAAATATTAAATTTGAGGACGGAATGTTAAAAGCTGAATTATTGCAATTAGTGAAACAAAATAAAAGCAATTATGACAAATATATTGTAGATGAATTGGCAAAAGCGCAAAATAAAATTGTCTTGCGACTACCTCCCTATCACTGCAAGCTCAATCCCATAGAACTAATTTGGGCACAAATGAAGAACTTCATTGCGAAAGAAAACAAGACATTTAAAATTTCCCATGTAAAAGATTTGTGCATGCAAAGCATAAAAAAAAATCGGCGGTGAAGAATGGAAAAAGCGCATCCAGCATGTAATAAATGAAGTAGAAAAGAAAATGTGGAATCTGGATAATACGATAGATAATATCGTCGATTCCATGGTAATTGAGCTTCACTCAAATTCTTCAGCTGCATCTTCTGAAAGTGATTTCTGAGGTTCTCTAAATTTTCTGAGGTGTTCTAAATTTATGATATTAATATTTTTCCATAAATGAAAAATTGGAAATTGCTCTATATATAAATAGTAAAATAATAATAACATAAAATAAAAATTGAATATTATTGAATTAGTTTTTGAGTATCTCAATTTGTAACTTAAATAGTTTATCCGATTTTCGTAATTAATTAAATCATTATATATTGATGAAAAATAAGCCCCCCCCCCACCCCCACCCTCGGTATACCAGCAAAACATCTCACACTCTTAAATTCAAAAATATCTGGTATTGCATACAAATCTGTATTTGCTTGATAAAAATTGCTAGAAAAAAAAATAAATTCTCCAAAGTGGGGATTTCGGCTGAAAGTGAACCTTCTTGGCTATTTTTGTGCAACCCTTTTATTTAGTTTCGTTCTCTTCTTTCGTTGAATAAAATATAGAATTCGCTTGGCTCGAGCCAGATGCATTGATCTCTCTTCCTTTATAGTCCATTTCCTCAGCCGGGGTGTTTCAAGGCCACAGAATTTCTGTCTTCTGCAGAGGGAGAGATCACTCTCTCAATTCCTGGTTTTTTTTCTCCCACCACACTTGGAGAGTGGGAAAGCGTTCTAGCTGGCACATTGCTTGCTTATTCTTCTGTTTGACTAGCGATTGTTTTTTATTCTCTCGTTTGTCATTGAAGCATTATTTTTATTATGGCTAGTCCAAATATTCAAAAAGTCTAATATTCTATTATTAAAAGTCTATTATTTACAACGTGTACAATTTTTTTAAAGAACTGGTTGCAAATAAACCAGATGCAACAATCAGAGAGATTTTTATACAAACCCAATCAATCACTGCTGATACATGCGGTGTATCCAAATGCACTGTGCAAAAGATTTGTGCCGAAGCTGCTACGGATGTCGTCGTCGTTTTTCCTCAGCTTTGAATCGCCCAAGAAAAATATAAAATATATCATGCTCGAATCCTGTTACGGAAATGGATGATTTTAATAAGGATATCGTGCGACGAACCGTGCAGGAATTGTATGATCGTATAGAGTACCCGACGTGTAAAAAATTGAAAGAAGTTTTGATGGAAAAAACCGGAATTTCCGGTAGCATTAAATCTCTCTGGATAATTTTTAAAAAGAACTTGGTTTCACATACAGAAGGTGCAATGACGGTCGGACGTTTTTGATGGAAAGACGAGATATTGTGGCTGCAAGAATTTCTTTCCTTAGAAAAACGCACAATATTCGTCAAGAATCTAATTCTTGTCCTATTATTTATCTTGATAAAACATGGATAAATCAAAATCATGCACAAAAGTACATATGGCAAGACTGCACAGACCGAGGTGGTCTTAAAATACCTGTTGGTAAAGGCTCCAGACTTATTATTTGCCATGCTGGATCTGCCCAACAGGGCTTTATTGAAGGAGCTCAGCTTGTGTTTCAATCCAAATATAGAGGCGATTACCATCAAGAAATGAACAGTGATGTTTTCAAAGAATGGTTTATTGATTTATTAAGAAGATTAGAAGAATCCAGCGTAATCGTTATGGACAACGCAAGTTATTACGCAAAATTTTTGGAAAAAATTCTATCAACAAAGACAAAAAAAGCTGAAATTGTAGCATGGCTACAGCAAAAAAATATTTATCACAACACAAGCAATACAGTTCTTGAACTATTAAATATTGTTAGGGTAAATAAGAGAAAAGTATAGGATTTATGAATTAGATAGGATTGCCTACGAAATGGACATGAAGCTGTCAGGCTTCCGCCCTATCACTGCCAGTATAATCCTATTGAATTGATATGGAGACAAGTAAAAAATGAAGTAGCCAAACGTAACAAAACTTTTAAAATAAAGGACGTGAGAAAGTTTCTTCTGGAAACTCTAGAAAGAGTGAGTGTTGAGAACTGGAGCAGATGGGTTAATCACTGCCATTTATTACAAGAAGCAGATTTCGTTAAAGAAGGCATTAGGGATAAAATCATTCAACAATTTGTGATAAACTTACAAGATGATACTGATTCCAGCAGTGAAAGTGAATGTGAAGATTAATTTTTTTCAAATTCACACTTCCAGTCTCTAAAAACAGTATTGTAGCTTGTTCTTTTGAAAATTGTACACTTTGAAAATAACACCTAGACTTTTAAAAAACAGTTTTTTTCAGAGCTAGTAAAACAGTTCTTTTCAGAACTAAAAACCAGTCCTTTTTAGGACTTTCAAAAAAGTTCTAATTAGGGCTAAAAATAAAAAAAAGAAAGAAAATTCACATAACATAATCAAATAATGTGAATTTTGGAGAAAAAAAATAATAATTCTGTTAGAAATATACATTTATATGAGTTTAAAATACAAATATTTGCATTTCCCTATTTAGCTTTAAACATGGTTTCTGCATATTTATTAAGAAAGAATTAATTGGATTTAATCTGCATACTCATAAGCCTATTAATTTCCTGTATAGTAAATTAAAATATGAACAAATTTGTATTAATTAATAGATTGAGTTAATGATTCCCTAAAAGAGTGTTTTAAAGAAAATGAAATTTTAAACCAAATAGAAAAACTTGCTACAGGAGAATCTGATCATGTCTCTGACGCTTTCGATGACGACATTTCCGATTATAATATTTTACGGACTCAGAGAAATATGGCATGCAAATTGAGCATCGAATTAAAAACTTTTGAAGATAAAATTTCATTAATTTATAAGAATCCCTAAAATCCTGTGTGTATTTTTAATGTACAGCTAGGTTCAAAACAGTGCTTGTAAAAATAAATTTTCTATTTTTGAAAGTGGATTTTTTATATCTATTTCGATAAAAATAAATCATTTCTGTGACTATTCTTCCTGTTTAATTTTTAAAAAATATTTCATAATTTATTTATATTTTTGATGTGCTACTTGGCTTAAAATGGCTATAGCAAAATTAAAGTCCTTCACGAAAAATGTCCTGTTTACTGTTCAGCGTCAAAATTTAAAAAATCGCCTAGGAATATCTATAAATAAATCTTATAAAATAACAGTTATGACCTATGGAGTTTAGAGCAGTTAAGAAACGCTATTCAGTTGAATGTTACATCATTGGCTGTATTTTGATCAACAATTTGACAGTAAAAAAAAAAAAAAAAGTCCAAAAATTAATTATAATGAGACAAATCCTTTTAACACTACGTATTTTAGCATCGTGAATTATATCAGAACTTTGTAAATAAAATTTCTGAAGTTAGAATGACATAAATTTTGCGAGATGCATAATTTAACTTTTGATAATTTTTTATTGTTCGTGTTTAACTAGATATATTTCTTCTTAAGTCGGAAAAAAAAAATTTAACACCTAATTTTTTGGCAACAGATTAAATGTTTTAAAGCTAATGACATTTTAATTAACTGAAAAAAAAAAAAAACTAAAATTCGAAAATTGGGTTTTGAGGTGCTTTAGGCACTATGGGGGCACATTCGTGGCGAATCACATGACTGTCCGAACTACCATCTTTGTGCTACGATGTTTACAGACACACATTGACTTTTATGTATATAAAGATATCAGTTTTATATTAGAAAAATTCAGTGATAATGTAATTTAATAAAATCATTACTTTATACTTCAAATAGTATTGAATTATTGTATCCTTACCTGCTTTCACCCCCCCCCCCCAAAGGAAAAATAATCACCTGATCATTGTTCCTTGCACCCAAAAATATTTGAGCCCACCCAATTTTTTTCAAAAGTTGGCGCCACTATAAGGAAATCAATTGATCATTAATTATAATCTCAGGGCCGTATTCACCAAACTTCATTGATCGAGGATTAAACCATGGATCAGCAAATCTGAGAATCACAGCTAACACTGGATTAAATTCCTACGGTATTCACCATCAGCTGATTACGTAATCCATGGATTAACTGAAAGAGAAATAAAAGCTTCGTTTTGATTGGCCAAAACTGAAGATAGCCTTTATTCACTGTTTGGCTTCATTCGGATTTGAAGATTAGAAAGGGTAAAAAGCAAATTGGCAACACTGATACACGGTTCGCTCTTGTTTACTTTGCTTTTGTTTATGCACAGATTAAGAATCAATTTTATTTTAGAACATTTTTAAAAAGAATAATCACGCAGACGACAACTGTTTACGCTATAATTTAAAATTTTGATTATTATGGATAAGAGAAACAATTTCTCCAAACTATGCCCCCCCCACCCCCAAAAGCAATGCCACTGACTGTAGACCAATTGCAGAAGCTATTATCAAGCAGTCTACAAAAATTAGTGATTTTTTAATTGAAAATATTTTTAAGTAACTTTAATTAGCTTTTCTTTATTTTAGTTAGCTCATTAGATTACTTATTTGAAATATTTATTATGAGTCTGAGTTGTTTTAGATTCAATAATTTGAAAAATTAGCATTCTCTAGGTATATATGAATAAAATACACTGCTATGAATGGATATATGAATTATTTATAAACTTAAACATAACCAAACAATGCAAATGAAGATAGCTATTCCCTTGTTTCATTTATTTAGAAGTTTTCAGTTGTTATTTCGGGTACATTTCTAAGTAATTAATAAAAAGATTAAAAAATATACAAGTTTATTAAACACTTTTATGAGAAATTGGGGAAAATATATAAATTAATGAAAACTTTATAAGCTAAAACCATAAATCATGAAACACACAACAATTGTTTCTGTCGAAGTACAACCTTTCATCAGGCAGAAAAAAGTAAGCACGATAATTCGACAGGATATTATTGTTGTATACATTTGTAATTTAAGGTGCTTGTTTACAAACTTTACTCAACACAAATAATTTGGTGCATTTTCTATACATTATACAGTACTTTGCAAATTAAATGGGACAAACATGTTTTTTAAGAAAATTGTTCCTTTCTCGAGGATTTTCAGCTTCAAACCAGTTTCAACTGCATTTTCTTACAACGCGCGACTGCCCTTGACTAATCAAAACCAGTTTGACAACGTGATCATGACATCGAATTTTTTTCCCTTCAGTTGTTGAAGAAGTGGTCGATTGTGTGGATTGTCTGCTTCTGACGTATATTTAAAAAAAATTATATCACTCCCAGGAAAAGGACTAGAATTGTCACTCTTAGTCAGCATACTTCTATGACTGCAGCCAGGAGCGGACTGGGTCCTCTGGAAGGGCGCAAGTCGCTATTAGTTATATATAACGCAAAAGGGATGGTTCAGGCATTTTACAGATAAATAGTAATATTTTACATAGTAATCTGCTAAAGTTGAGTGTTTGTGTGTTTGTATGTGCCACATTCCTTTATCCTTTGAGCTACCGGTTCCAAATTTTGCACACACATTATTTAACAGGGGGGGGGGGGGGAGGGGCACATAATGATGTATTTTTAGTAATTAAATTTCAGTTAGCTTTTTGATTTCTTCTATATTCAATGGAAGAGAGAATTGGATTCGTAAAAATTTTCGAGTTCTAGTTTTCAATGGATTTACATGTTTTGAGAGGTCCAGAACACGATTTGACCATATTTAAAAAATGTATGTGAGTGTGTGTCACAAGAATTTGTGGCGACTGTATCTTAAGAGCTACTGCTCAAAATTACATAAAAATTTATATGCAGATGCACCTTGACATAAATTAGTGTATCAATTTCTGTTGCTAATCGCTCAACCGGTAGCGATTTCAGCAGCTTCAGGGAAGGCTATATCTCAAGAACTATTGCACATAAATGCATATAAATTTATATGTAGATGACCTTGACATAAATTAATGTCTATAAATTTTTGGTGTCAATCGCTCAACATGTCGCACTGCTGTATACTGCAATTTCCTCAATTTCAGGGAAGGCTATATTTCAGGAACTACTGCATATAAATGCGTTATGTAGATGCACCTTGACATAAATTAATGTCTCTTAACTTTTGGTGCCAATCGCTTAACAGGTAGCGCTGCTATACAGCTATTTCCGCAATTTTAGGGAAGGCAATATATTTCAGGAATTACTGCAGAGCAATGCATATAAATATATAGGTAAATGCACCTTGACATGAATTAGGTTATGTCAACTTTTGGTGCCAATCATTTGACAGGTGATTTACCGCTATACAGCAATTTCCACAATGTAAGGGAAGGCAATATCTTTGGTTCTATTGCGTATAATCAAACAAAACTTGATAAATGTAAAGGCCATTATGAGACATTACGCTGACTAAATTGAGTGCATATCCGCCATAGGTGTCGCAGTTATATTGCAGATTTTCCCAAGAACGTGAAGGATGTTATCTGCACTGTAAAATTTCACTTTTATTGGTCATTTACTGTAATAATCAGCATACATAGTTACGCTCATCAGTGCCTGATTCTGTCACACTTTAGGCTTTAGAGATTTCCTTGGACTCTGACTCCTAATTTTCATACTTCAGTTAATTTTTAAAAAATCTAATTGTCCGATCGATTAACTGTTTATCCGACGGATTCAGGAAAGTTCCCCCTTTCATTTGGTACCTTATTTGTAACGAATTTACGATTAGATTTTTTAAAATTAATTAAAATATGAAAATAAAAGCTTTAAAATACGTTTAAAATTTTAATTGCTGCCATTTTTTTTTTTTTTTTTCAGCATAAGATGAAATATGCTTTTCCGTAAAATAAAATAAAATAAATAAATAAATAAAAATAAACAAATAAATAAATAAAATAAAATAAAACATAAAAATAAATTTGCTCATGCATATGAAAAAATGACGTCTATAAAATATTAATTTTAAAGGTAATGAAGAGATAAACAAAGTGAGAAAATTTCGCCCGTGTTTGCTAGCAAATGACATATTTAAAGTGAGAAATAAATAAAATGAAACGATCATTTTTCAACGGCACCTTAGTCGCCCTAGAACAATCTTGTAAAGAATAAAAAATAACAAATAATTTGTATTGCGTGAATTTGTTTGAGAAAATATAGAAGAAAGTTTTGTGATTGCCACTGCTTACTAGTTTTTAATTAATTTTTAAGAATTTAAACATTAGCTCTATGGGAAATTTTTATTATTTTTCATTGTTGCAGAGTTTCTGATTTTCATATGAAATAGAGGCAATAATGCAAAATATAAAATAAATGTCAACAGTGCGTAACTTTCATTTGTTTACTTATGTGATATTACAATTACATAAACACTACCATCTATTACAATATGACTTATACATAAGACTCAAAATACTGTTACGAAAAACTTGTCGACTTTCTTACGTGAGAAAGTAGTTCGTAAAAAAGGGTCGACGAATGCGCTTTATTTTGCGTAACTTCTTGAATCTTTACAACAAAACTGCTATTACAACGAAAAAAGTCCAATAGTACTGTAAATTTTTTAATGTTTTGCAAGAAATCCAATGAAACTGCAACTCGTACCGCAAAAGTCACTATTCGACGAATGCTCTGGAATAAAAAAAAAATATGTAAAATCACTGGGTTTGAGAGTTTAATTTTACGGGAAATTACTGTTTTGCTATCTAAACGGCTAAAGCCCATAATTTGATGTCATGAAAGCATAATTTTAGAATACTGGCATTTTTTTTACAGGCAAAAGTTGTTAATCTTTACTCAAATCTGCCATCAAACTGTACTTTTACGCTAAAACCCATTCAAATGTAAAGGGCTAGCTTTTCAGTGACGTCATATAAGAATCACATCGTATTTGAAACTGAAAATATAATTCTAGTTTTATTGGTTGGGAGAGTTTATTCAAACACTCATGGAAATAGCGATTGATATATTCAAAGTTGTATGTTTGTCAAAACGTAAAATTACAGGGGAATACATTATTTGTGGTCCAAATGTTTTTTTTACGGGCTTTCCCTGGAATCTCTGCTGCTGGGCATTGCCCGTAATTTGGCTTGAATTTTTTTTTTTTTACTGTACAAGAAAGCAGTCACTCGCATTTGTTCCACAGGAGTAAAGCAAATAATATCAAATACTCCAGAGCATAAATTATCGCTACCTAACGAACAAAGTTCTGTCTCTTAGAGCACAATTTCCAAAGTGCAATCGCTCAGAATAACTCTGAATCGTAGTGACTGCACACTCATTCGCAGAAGTCACCTCACTCTTATTTACATTTTTTGACGGTGGGATTTCGGAAACCCATGAAAAGTTCTAGAACTCGGCGCCCGTGCATAGTACGGATTCGAAACTTCGGGAACCCTAAATTACTATTTTTGTGAAATTGTATAGCTAAGTTCGTCGCCAAGTTTTTTACCAAGGGGGATTTCATTAAAAGTGAATGAACTTCCCCTTTGCCTGTAAAACTATTTTCACTGCAACAGAAGACAATTGAGACAGGAGAAGAGATTTAATCCGTTGTAACAATACTAAAAGTCTTTCAGAGCTTTGATAACAGCGTTTGCTTATTATTAAATCATTATCGATTGCTGCAAGTTTTACCCTTTATATCTGCATCACAAGAAGGGCCTCAAGATTTGACTGACATAATATTGATCTTAGTCTGATTTTAATAAACTTTAGGGTAAAAAAAATCCTTTCACAGCTGACTTGTGCCAAAAGGCTGATTTACGTCAAAAGGAGACGTTTCTTCTTTTAATACAACAACGAAAGCGAAGAAAATTTTCCCATACATCTAATATTAAAATCATTAAAAATTAATTGAAAAAAAGCTATTTAATTTCATATAAATTTAATGAAAAGCAAACTAATTTATTTCATTTTAAAATATACCTTATATAAGCTTTTCAATTTTGGCTGATCAATTTCGATCACAATCGTGATCATCTTCAGAGCCACTTGTTACGCCTTCGTCCTTCGTTTTATAGTTTCGCGGTTTGTTGTCAGAGTTACTTCGCTTCACTTCGGATTCTTGTAAGAGGTGTTGCCATGCAGCTGGGATGATGGAATGTTCTCTATTGTTTACTGTGTAAACAATACACAGTAAACAATAGAGAACATTCCATCATCCCAGCTGCATGGCAACACCTCTTAAAAGAATCTGAAGTGAAGCGAAGTAACTCTGACAACAACACAGTAAACAATAGAGAACATTCCATCATCCCAGCCCCCCAGGGGGGTACCTTCTTCAGGTGTTCAGGGGGAGTCACGCACCCCGGGCCCGAGTGATCTTTTTTTCCCTCTCCTTTTGTTTTTTTTCCCCTTCCCTTTTATTTCTTTCACCTTTGGTTTGGTTTATTTTGCTTTTGTTGCCAATAAGTTTTTGGTACTTACTTGTTCCTGTTGTTTTGTTCTTTGAAAAAAAAAAAAAATCTTAAAAAAATTATAAAATTTGAAAAAACCAAAAAAATGAAACTACTCACCTTGTTCCATGATCTTTTTTCGTTTCTACTCACCTTGTTTTTACTCACCCTTTTGTTCTCATTTGTTACGCTAAAAACCTTAAAATTACTAATACAGTAACCAAGCTGAGACCGGTGTAGATGTGGCGCTGGTTATTGGGTTGGCGATTTGGTGAGGGTCTCACGGTAGTCTAGCCTTGGGAGCACACTGGGAGACTGGTGCCCTTGGTGAAGGTGAGACAACGGTGACTACTCGAACGAGAAACACCGGACTAACACGACTACCACATGTGATTCCCAATCTGGGTCGACAGTCTGGTAGCTGGTGAGTGGTTATGGGTGTCCCAGGGAGCGATTCAGAAAACCCTTTGCTTTTCCGTCTGTTCAAGAAACGGGCTGACTTGTGGGACTAAGGAAACCCTCGAACCTTTTTTTCTTATCACAATATGGCTACAATTAAAGGAAATACGAATAATGCGTCTGGCTCGGGCCAAGCTAATAAAAGCGAAAATGGTAAATCATGGGCAGAGAGAGTTGAAGAGTTTTCTTCAACTTTAAGTGAGAGTAATGTATTTGTGAATAGTGATGCTAGATTTTTCGTGGTGAAAAGAAAAGAAGGAGACTTCTCACACACTTCTCCTTTTTTGGTACAGAAAGCACTGCAGTCGATTATGGGTGATCCGAAGTCAGTAAAGAAACTTAGAACAGGCGAATTATTGATTGAAGTAGAAAATGAGAAACAAGCAAACAACCTTAAGAAATGTTCTCAATTTGCAAACATACCAGTTACCGTTAGTCCACATAGAACATTAAATATTTGCCGCGGCGTCATCTCAGAATCTGATCTTCAATTTGTCCCCGAATCCGAAATTTTAGAAAACCTTAAAGACCAAAGAGTTATTGCTGTCAAACGTATTTCCATTTTCCGTGACAATAAGCCTATTCCAACAAAACACGTTATTTTAACAATAGACTCCCCTAAATTACCACGCTCCATAAAAGCTGGTTACCTTGAATGCCCCATAAGACAATACATTCCAAATCCTCTACGCTGTTTCAATTGCCAACGTTTTGGCCACTCTAAAAATTCATGCCGAGGAAAATTAACATGTGCCCGCTGCAGTGCTATTGGCCATGATAGCGAAAATTGCAAAGCCCCAATCTGTTGTGTGAATTGCAAAAAGGATCACCCATCCTATTCAAAATCGTGTGAAAAATGGAAAATGGAAAAGGAGATACAAACAACTAAAACAAAACAAAACATATCGTATCCCGAAGCAAGAAAAATAGTTGAATCAAGAACCCCTACCGTTGGAAAATCATATGCCTCCGTCATAGTTAACAAAAAAACCTATCAGACTATAGCAACACAAACTGACAGTCTTCTTAAACCTAGCTCTCCAGTCGAAACTACAATAGTCAATCCCCCTAAATTACAATCCAACCCAAATCGGGCTTCGAACTCCTCACAGTCTTCTACCTCTAAACCACCAAACTTTAATAAACCTCAACAAACTGTTAAAAGCAAGTTGCCTGACAGAGTTCATAACTCTGCCTCCAAAAAACATTCCAACTCACCCTCCCGTCTCAACATGATAAAGAAAAAGAAAATAACAAAATTGCCCACTCCAGCTTTAAATAAAACTAATAAAACAAACAGTGCAAAGCAAGATGATTTAATCAGCCTTCATCCTTCCGATGGGGAGGATTGTATGTCTACCGCTTCAGAGGATGATGACGTGAATGTTTTAATATAAAATAAAATAAAATAATGACCAATCTCATTTCATGGAATTGCCGAGGTTTTATTAATAAACGAAATGAAATACGAGAAATAATCTCTGATCATCGACCTATATGCTTTGCCTTCCAAGAAACATACTTAAGACAATACGATAATGTTAAAATCCGTGGCTATCAGTGTTTTAGGAAAGATTTTACACATTCTGACAGAGCTACAGGTGGCGTAGCCCTTTTAATTTCTAATAATATTCCACATTCTAGTATCACTTTAAATACCAATATCCAGGCTGTTGCAGTCCAGATCCATATACACATACTTATCACCATCTGCACTGTTTATTTACCGCCAAATATGACTGTTCGCCAATGTGACCTCAATAGGCTTATTTCACAACTGCCGACCCCTTTTTTAATTCTTGGTGATTTTAACGGGCACAATTTACTTTGGGGTAGTCCTGATATTAATCCTCGGGGACAAATCATTGAAGACTTAATCACTGACAATAACTTATGCATTTTAAATAATGGTGACAACACTTATTTTCATGAACCTACCAGAACTTTTCATGCAATAGACCTGGCCATTTGCTCTCCCATTCTTTATCCATATTTTAATTTCTTTGTTAGTAACGACCTTCATAATAGTGACCATTTTCCTTTATTTTTATCTTTTTATAATTTTAATGATCATCATCCTAGAAATCCACATTATATTTATGACAAGGCCAACTGGACTACTTTCACTATAAATGCAACTATCACATATGAAATGATAGAGGGTGATATCAACAGAGCAAACACTGAAGTCACAAATTGTATTATAAGTGCAGCCGATATTGCTATTCCAAAATCCTCTGGACGTCTCAGTAAACATCCAAAGCCATGGTGGAATGATGAATGCAAAAATGCGAAAAGACAGCAACAAAAAGCTTGGGGAATTTTTAGGAGGTACCCAACTACTGCGAATTATATCGCATTCAAAAAAGCAAGGGCAGCCGCACGAAGAATCCGCAGAATCTCCCAAAGAAATTCCTGGATAAAATATGTGTCCAGTATTACCTCCAATGTAAGCAGTAAACAGCTTTGGCATCGTGTCAAGAAAGCAATGGGACTATATTCTAATGAAAGTATTTCATTTTTAAAAGATAATGGCCAAACTATAACTTCTACTAAAAATATTGCAAACACCATTGGTAAAACCTTATCTCACATCTCCAGTTCTAATTCATATTCCGAACCTTTTTTGTCTCATAAACATAATTCTGAACGATCATCAATCAATTTTCACTCCCGCTCTTCACCAGACTACAATAGACCTTTTACAGAAAATGAATTACAAAATAGTTTGAAAAATTGTTGTAACTCTGCTCCCGGACCCGATGGTGTTACCTACATTATGATTAAACATTTATCTAAACAGTCTCTTAAAAATCTCCTTCATCTTTACAATAGAATCTGGACTGAAAATATATTCCCTGTTGCTTGGCACAATGCTATTGTTATTCCTTTTCCTAAGCCAGGCAAAGATGCTACTGACCCAAAAAATTACAGGCCCATTGCTCTTACAAGCTGTCTATGTAAACTACTTGAAAAAATGGTAAATACTAGATTAGTTTTTATTCTCGAAAGAAATAATTTGATTTCTCCATGGCAAAGTGGTTTTCGACGGGGCCGTTCTATGGTTGACAATATTTTATTATTAGAGACAAATATTCGCAAAGCTAATGTGAGACGTAACCATTTGGTGTCAATTTTTTTTGATATAGAAAAAGCTTACGACAAAACATGGCGCTATGGTGTTTTAAAAGATCTTTTTAATCTGGACTTTCGAGGAAATCTCCCCATTTTCATTCAAAACTTCTTAAGAGTCAGACGCTTTAGGGTTCGAATAGGATCAGTTTATTCAGATTTCTATTTCCAGGAGGAGGGTGTGCCTCAAGGCAGTGTTCTGAGCGTCACACTTTTTTCTTTGAAAATAAATGATATTCTAAAACAATTACCACAATCTGTAAATGGAAGTTTATATGTTGACGACCTGCAAATTTCTTGCCAGGGGAATGACATGCGTTTCATTGAACGCCAATTGCAACTTGCCATCAAGAATATCATCAACTGGACAAATAGAAATGGTTTTACATTTTCTACTGACAAAACACAGTGTAGTGTATTTCGTCATTGTATTTCTGATTAAATCTATTGGACTGTTGGTAAGTGACGTCACGTCCAATCAATGATCTGTTCATTCCTTTTTACGTTTATCTCTGCTAGAGCAGATCGCAGTCTTAAAAATGTAGTCGTTCATGTTACTTGTATTTTTCATCTGTAATTGTCTTAGTTATCTATTAAATATTATGTGTTTAAAATGAAACGCCTCGTCATATCCTAGTTATGGCTTATAAATCTTCTCCTGTCTACAAAACATTAAAATGGCGACGAGATAAAAAAGAAAAAAGCAAAAAGAAGTTTTGCTCTTCAACATATCTAATTCAAGATGATTAAAAATGAAATCTGCAGTTCATAAAAAAAGAACGGAATATCTTCTACACATGGGTTTATTCAAAATCTACTTATTTCATAAAGAAAATTGATATTTCGAAATGAATCATTATGCGATCGAAGACAGCAGCAGTTAATATCATTGTCTGGTGGCGGGCAGGTACGATTTAGGCGCCAGTGAGTGTAATTATCGTCTGCGATAATCTGCGACTTTTTATTTTTCGGGAAAGAGAAAAAGAAAGGTATTTACACATTTATTTTATTTTTTTTTCTTTCTGTTCTTTTATTAGATTGCATGTTTTTATTCTTAGAACTAGTATATTTTCATTAAAAATGTTTCAAAATTTTAAAGAATTCAATGATTCGATTGAATCGTTTGAGATTTATGTAAGGAGACTGGAACAGAACTTTATTTTGTTTGATATTAAGGATGAAAAAAAAGTTAGTGCCTTAATAACTCTTATCGGACCGAAATTATATAATTTACTTACTAATTTACTGTTCCCAGATCTCCCTGAATCAAAAACTTACACTGAATTAGTAGCTGTCTTAACAAAACATCTATGTAAAATTCCAAACAAAATCAGTGAACGCATTAAATTTAGAAAATGTTGTCAAGGAGATAACGAATCTGTGCAGGATTTTAGTGTTCGTTTAAAGAAACTTACAACACATTGCGCGTTTACAGGCGAATCGCTGTCAGAAAATTTGTTAGAACAATTTTTACGCGGATTAAAAAATGAAACAATCCAAAGCAAATTAATGTCTCAGGTTGAAGATTTAACATTTGAAAAAGCAGTAGAACAAGCCGTAACTATGCAAAGTACTGAAAATGACTTGATAGAATTACAGAATAAAAATTTGAATTTGAATAAAGTTTCTGTTAGTGTTAGGAAACCAAAACAAAATTATTCTCAAAATAACTTAAGTAAACAAAATGTGAACAAAACTGCGAGTACAAATAAAAGTAAAACTTATTGTTATCGTTGTGGAAATAGCTCTCATTTAGCAAATGTTTGTAAATTTATTAATGCAGTTTGCAATTTTTGTAAAAAACGTGGTCATTTGAGTAAAGTGTGTCGGAACGCACAAAACAATGTTACTCAAAAGAAAAATGTAAATGTTCTTGATACTGTAGACATTTTGTCATTACAATCTGAAGGCACTAAACCTATAAAAATTTGGGTTTTGATAGAAAATAGTGCTAAAGCAGAAATGGAGCTTGATACAGGATCGGCGATATCCGCTGTACCGATAAATCGTTTTCGGAGATTATTTCCAGAACATAAAATGTTTCCTGCTGATGTACAATTAAAGACAGCCACGGGAGAAATTTTTCAGCCCGAGGGATTTGTTAGAGTAAATGTAACTTACGAAAACAAAACTAGGAATGTTAAGTTATATTTAGTTAAAAAAGACAATTTTCCTTTATTGCTAGGTAGGGATTGGATAACTACATTTAATATATTCCCAAACAATTTACAAACTGTTCCGGTAAACAAAGTACAAATCTCGGATAATTTAAATAATTTACTGAATAAATTTCCGGATTTATTTACAAATAACGTAGGTGAAATTAAAAATGTTAAAGCTGAATTACATTTAGAGAAAGACTCATCACCAATATTTTGTAAATCGCGAACAGTTACGTATGCATTAAGGAATGCGGTAAATGAAGAATTGGAAAGATTAGAAAATGAAGGGATAATAAAAGCTGTTAGTACGAGTAAATGGGCAACACCTATTGTTCCGGTGGTAAAACCTAATGGGAAAATTCGTTTATGCGGCGATTTTAAAGTCACGGTAAATAAATTTTTAAAGGTTGACAAATACCCGCTACCAAAAATTGAGGATATATTAGCAACTTTAGGGGGTGGATTACATTTTACAAAGATTGACTTAAATCAAGCATACTTGCATTTACCGGTAGAGGAAAATTCACAAGAATTACTTACAATTAACACTCCTAAAGGCTTATTTAAATTTACGCGATTACCATACGGAATTGCCAGTTCGCCAGCAATATGGCAGAGAACTATAGAACAAATTTTAAAAGGTATAGAGGGTATTTCAGTTTTTATTGACGATATATGTATCTCAGGGGAAACTGATGAAATACATTTAGAGCGATTAAAACAAGTGCTAGAAAGGTTACGTGAATATAATCTTAAAATAAATAAGGAAAAATCTTTTTTCATGAATGATGAAATTACATACTGCGGTTACAAAATTGATAAAAATGGCATACACAAAACGCAAGAAAAAATTTCTGCTATTTTAAATGCTCCAATACCTCAAAACGTAACTCAAGTAAAAGCGTTCTTAGGCTTAGTATCTTACTATTCTAGATTTGTTCCTAAATTAACTACGATTGCTTATCCTCTAAATGAATTATTACGTAAAAATGTAAATTTTCAGTGGACTAAAAAATGTGAAAATTCATTTAATGCAATTAAACAGGAAATTACTTCCGAAAGGATTCTCACCCACTTTAATCCTAAATTACCCTTAATTTTAGCCACTGATGCTTCTCCTTATGGAATTTCGGCAGTACTTTCGCATACAATGCCAGATAACTCCGAAAAACCCATAGCTTTTGCTTCTAGAACTTTGTCTTCTGCAGAAAAACGGTATAGTCAGGTAGATAAAGAAGCGTTATCAATAATTTTTGGTGTAAAGAAATTTTTTCAATTTTTATACGGTAGGAGATTTACACTGTATACAGATAGTAAACCCCTAGTTTCCATATTTTCACCCGTAAAAAGTATTCCGGTACTTTCGGCAGCTAGAATGCAAAGATACGCATTATACTTACAGACATTTAATTATGATATTAAATATAAAAAATCTGCAGAGCACGGAAATGCCGATGCTCTATCACGTCTTCCATTACGTAGTGAAGACTTACTGCTGCCGTCGTCCGATTCGCTACAACCAGAAAAAGTGTCACCAACTTTGTCACCAAATTTATTTGGAAACCCTGATGAAACCGATTGTTTATTTATTCATCAAATAACTTCGTTACCCTTAACTACAAAGATATTATGTGCAAGTTCTAAGCGAGATCCAACATTGAAAGAAATGTACCGACATTTAATATCAGGCACACAGATGCCAAATTACTTACTTTTCGGTCATAAACAAGAAGATTTTTCTATACTAAATAATTGCATACTACAAGGGAATCGTGTTGTAATTCCTACTGTTCATAGACAAAAAGTGTTGGAAGATTTACATTTTGGCCATTTTGGCATAGTTAAAATGAAAGCACTGGCACGTAGTTTTGTATGGTGGCCAGGTATTGATAAAGACATTGAGAATTTAGCAAATAACTGTTTTGTTTGTATTAAATTAAAACATAATCCTCCTAAAATGGAAAATCATCACTGGGAATGGCCTACAACACCTTGGAACAGAATACATGTAGACTTTTTTGGTCCAATGATGGGGAAAATGTTTTTAATCGTAGTAGATGCCCACAGTAAAAGGACAGAAGTGTTCATTGTTCCTAATACTACGGCTGAGAACACTATAAACTGTCTTTCTTCGCTTTTTGCCAGATATGGCTATCCTGTGTCCCTTGTGTCTGATAATGGGCCACAATTCATTTCAGAAAAATTCGAACATTTTCTACAAAGTAAAGGCATAAAACATAGTTTAACTGCACCATATCATCCCTCTACAAATGGTCAAGCCGAAAGATATGTCCAAATTATTAAAAAAGGATTGAAATCCTTAAGTTCAGAACCCGGAAATCTCCAATTTAAGTTAAACGAATTTTTATTCCAATACCGAATAATGCCTCATATTACAACAGGGGAGAGTCCCGCATCATTATTTCTGAAAAGAAATATCAGATCAAAATTAGATTTGCTTGTACCAAATGTTAAAAATTATGTTGAAAACAAACAACATAAAAATGTTTTTAACAAGAAAAAGATAAGAGAATTCCAAATAAATGAAAAAGTTGCAGTACGCAATTATACATCAGGAGATAAATGGAAAATAGGTAAAGTAATTGCCAGACTAGGTAAACTACATTACAAAATTCAAGTAGGTTCATGTGTATGGAAAAGACACGTTGATCAACTGAAAAGTGTAGGTTCCAGAGTACAAGTGGAGGAAGCTACAAGTCCTGGTGCAAATATTTCCATGGTTCCCGATAGCAATAGTCCACACCTACAAAGCAATGGAGAATCTAAGTCTGGTAGGAGGCCTGCCATGATACCAGATCCAGCGCCAACCGATCCTGTCAGTACACCAGATCCATTGCCAACCAATCCTTCCACTACATCAGATCCAGTTCCAACCGACAGTAGATCTGTGTCTACAAAGCCTGGTGAAATTGACTGTGATAAAAATATCAACAGTACTGTAAATAATGAACTAAAATCTGAACATTCAAAACGTAAAAATGCTAATTTGTCTTTTTCTGAACAGGTTGTAAGAAGATCATCTAGAGTAAGAAAACCTCCCATCAGGTATGGTATACGGAATTAAGGGGAGGAGAGTTGTAGTGTATTTCGTCATTGTATTTCTGATTAAATCTATTGGACTGTTGGTAAGTGACGTCACGTCCAATCAATGATCTGTTCATTCCTTTTTACGTTTATCTCTGCTAGAGCAGATCGCAGTCTTAAAAATGTAGTCGTTCATGTTACTTGTATTTTTCATCTGTAATTGTCTTAGTTATCTATTAAATATTATGTGTTTAAAATGAAACGCCTCGTCATATCCTAGTTATGGCTTATAAATCTTCTCCTGTCTACAAAACATTAAACACAGTGTGTGCATTTTTGCCGCAAACGAGGGCTTCATCCTGACCCAGAAATTCTTATGAACAACAGGCCAATTTCGGTTGTTGACACTGCTCGCTTTTTGGGTGTTATTTTTGACAGTAAATTGAATTTTAAACCACATATTTTACACTTACGAATTAAGTGTGACAAAGCTCTTAATATTCTAAAAGTCCTTTCTAATACTTCTTGGGGTGCCGATCGTCCATCTCTCCTGAAAATATATAGAGCTGCTATTCGGTCTAAAATTGATTATGCCTGCCATGTTTATGGATCAGCACCCGATTCTTACCTGAAGAGACTTGACACAACACATCATAGTGCACTAAGAATTTGTTCAGGAGCCTTCCGTACTACTCCCATCTTTAGTTTATATGCTGACTGTGTGGAGCCTTCTCTCACTTACATCAGACAAAGACTTTCATGTGAATTGTACTTTCGCATCCTCTCTCATCCTAATCATCCACTTCATTCACTTTTAAATAGTAACGATCATAATCTTTATGTGAATCGCCCATCTTGCATCCCACATTTCACTCTTAGAATTAAGAACTTTCTTGCTGGCACCTCTCATATTCATACCAAAATTCGTCCTCGTTCTCTCTTAAACATGACACCTTGGAATTTCCAGGTTATTTCTTGTCTTCATCTGTTCAATGGGTTTGACAAATGTAACACAGATGCTTCTATTTTTCAGTCCCTTCACTTATCTCATCGCTCCCATTATAAGGACTACGTCGAGATTTTTACCGACGGATCAAAGACCACTAATAAAGTCGGCTGTGGTGTTGTCATTGGTAACACCACTTTTAGCTATCAACTGCCTAACTCCTTTTCCATTTTCTCTGCAGAGTTTTTTGCTATTGAGGTTGCGCTTAATTTTATTTCATCTCATCCAAATCGTAAATTCATTATATATACAGACTCAAAGAGTGTTCTTGATTCTCTTTCATCTACCTCTTGTAATCCATCTTTCACTTCAATTTTAAAAACTTACAACGACCTTCAAAAAAAGGGATTTGACATTTTGTTTTGCTGGGTTCCTGGTCATGTTGGCATCAAGGGCAATGAAGCAGCAGACAAAGCCGCAAGGCAGGCTTCTATTCTTTTAAACTGTCCTGTACCATACGATGACATGAAGCACACACTTAAAACCTATTTCAAAAATATTTGGCAAAGGGAGTGGAATAGCCAAACCAATAACAAATTGCAAGAAATGAAACCTGGAATTTTAATCTGGCCTACACTCACCCCCAGAAAATGTGATGTCATTATTACTAGACTAAGAATCGGCCATTCAAGACTCACACATAAATACTTATTACTTGGAGAACAACAACCTGATTGTCCAAAATGTCATTTTAGTGCACTAACCATTCGCCATATTCTAACCGACTGCCCTTGCCTTCGTCATCTGTATCGACATTATTTTAATTCATCTTCACCCAATTTGACAACCCTTTTAGGTGCAAATCCTCATTATCACTTGACAAATTTTTTAAAGGAGGCTGGTTTTTACTTCAACATCTGATTTTATTGTTTACATTGTTCATTCTATTTTACATCTGTTTTTTATTGTATACACTGTTTTTATTATCTTTTTTCTTATTTTTAATGTGTTTTTTAAATGACAATCTGGATGGGTGAACCCATCCAGAAGCTGCTTTTTATCCTTTTACATTTTTGTGTGGCGCAGCATGTCCAAATATGGACCTTGCGCCAATAAAAATTATTCAACCATCATCCCAGCTGCATGGCAACACCTCTTACAAGAATCCGAAGTGAAGCGAAGTAACTCTGACAACAAACCGCGAAACTATAAAACGAAGGACGAAGGCGTAACAAGTGGCTCTGAAGATGATCACGATTGTGATCGAAATTGATCAGCCAAAATTGAAAAGCTTATATAAGGTATATTTTAAAATGAAATAAAAAAAGCTATTTAAATTTTAATAACTAAAAATACATCATTCTCTGTCTTACCTGTTAAGTAGTGTGTGTGCAAGATTTGGAACCGATATCTCAAAGGATAAAGGAATGCGGAGAGAACAAATGCACAACTTCAGCAAATTAAATATTAAGATGAGAGGGCCAATTTCTAATTTGGGAGGGTGTGCTAAACGTGTCAGTGTTGAATGTGTTGTTGGTTTTAATTCAGTTATTTCATTTAATTATACTAGGGCATCTCCGAAATTCATTTGTAATTTATGATTTAAATTAGTTCAGTCACGCACCCCAATCTCCCGTTAAAAATTGTCTTATTTCCATATTTCCAATAATGCTGTTTATAAAAATTTTACTTGATTGATGCCACAGGTTCGACACTCAGATATAAACTCTTGTGCACTCCACCCTTCTTTACTTATGGGGTAGAAATCGTGCTATGTTTAAAGGCATCCCTAACAACACATCCTCTGAAAGGATGTCCTGTGGATAAAAGGGAAATATTATGGACTTCCTCAGGATGTTCTGCGGACAAGTGGGTTGTTAGGGATATCTATAAGGCTTGTGTATTGCACCCTCACTCAGATTCAAAATCTCTTTTCGGGAGTTTAGACGACCCCACGCGCTAAATAAGCAATGTTTCTTTTCCTACTATTACAGTTTTCATGTAATAAAGTATGTATTACGGTTGTTTTCATAAAGGCTCGGATTTGCCACTCATATACAATGATAAATCCCCCCCCCCAAAAAAAGGATTTTTTTTTCACAATATGATTTTTTGAACGATTGTGGTTGATTGATCATAGTTGATCTATCGAGTATTTGATTTCTGAAAAATTGTTGCACCCCAAAAAGTGCTACTTTACCTATGCATAAATACAGGCATGGTTTTTCCGCCAACAAGGAGAACTGAGTTATTAAAAAGCATAAAATTAAAAATTATTATAAAGCGTAAAACAAACTCTCTTTCTTTATATATATGTAAAGATTTCTACTCTACAGTTTATATTTATGGCCGCGGTAGCCCAGTCGGTAGAGCGCCAAGCTTGTAATTGTAAGATTGCGGGTTCGGTACTCGAGTCGGCCCAAGACCGTTGTGTACACTAATAGTGACTGGTGCACGCAAAATCTGTCGTGGCATCAATGTCCTCCATGTTCCCATCAAAAATTATACATCTGGGGGTCACCGAAGCGGGAGAGTGTGTCCCAGACCGTCGCCAATACTAGTGCAACGTAAAACCCAACCATCCATCCATCCATTTATTTTTTATCACAAACTCTCTATTCCAATAAATGGCAACTGTGATCTTCCTAAACTATCTTTTTTTTTTTTTTTTTTATGTTAAAAATGGCAAATTCAGGCATTAATAACAACAATAAAACAGATGTCATCGCTTTGTTTATTTTCTGCATTTAAAATAATAATAATAATTAATTGACAATTGAAACTCTGAGTAATGAAAAGAGGGTGCTGACTAATCCAGCCATTTCTACAAGTCCCGTCGTGTTACCCAAATTTTTATTGACTTCATAAAATAATGTCTTTGTTATTTGTACTAACATTTTCTTTTATCAATAAATCAGAACATTATTGCATTGTAAGACTAACAAAGGGCATTTACTTGGCAGCACATGGTGTATGACCAGGGCGCATTGAATATTCATTCATCTTCACCTAAAGCGTAAAAATAGCCTCTAATTAAAAAAAAAAAATCAATTAAAATTTTCCCGACTATCGCCCACGAGGGCGCACCAGCCTATTGCCTAAGAGGGCGCATCGGCCCGAAGGCCGGTGGCCCAGTCCGCCCCTGATTGCAGCAGTTGGAGTTGAAAAATCCAGTGTTTCTAAGATTATTAATCAACAAAAGAATTTTGGGACAGTATCTCCTAAATGGAAGGGTAAATGTGGATGCAAACTCAAGACCACACCTCGAACAGACAAATTTCTTGTACAAAATAGTAAAATGCATCCTCACAAAACAAGTACAGATCTTCAGAGAGAATTATTAGCTACTGGTGTGAGCATGGATTCATCAACAATTCAATGAAGGCTTACTGAATCTGGGAGATTTGCAAGAACACCAATAAAAAAACAGTTAACACCTGCATTGAAGATAAAACGTTTGGACTGGGTCAGAAAATATCAATCCTGGACTGCACAAGACTGGAAGAAGGTAGTATTCAGTAACAAAACGCATTTTATTGTGCAAATGTTTCGACCAAGATTTGTCAGGCGAAGTGATGGAGAACCCATCAGGGAACAACATCTTATTCAAACAGTTGAGCACCCTCAGAAACAGATGTTTTGGGGTTCTTTTACTTCTGGAGCACCTGGCAGCTTAGTACCAGTTGAAGGTATGATGAACTCTAAAAAATACATTTCTATAATAGAAAGAAAAATTGTGCCTATGATGCAAATGTTCGCTGGTGGCGTTGCGTGTTGGTATCTTTCTTCTTGCCATACTTCTAAGCTAACAAAGAATTTTTTTCAAGAACAGAAATTAACGATTTTGAATTGGCCTGGTAATTCTCTAGATGTAAACCCCATCGAAAATTTGTGGAGCATTTTAAAGAGACATGTGAGTAAAATGGACTGCTCAACGAAGAAAACAATGATTGAGAATGTTATAACAGTTTGGTTTGGTGATGACAAGATCAAAAGTTTATGTTCAAATTTAGTGGAATTCATGCCAAACCTTGTACAGGATCTCAGTCAAGCTAGAGAAGGACATATTTTGCATTAGATTGCTATACCGTGCATGTAAGTTAACCTATACCAATTAAACAACATTTGTGGAAAATTTTGAGCTTGTCCCAATTAATTTGCACAGTACTGTAGTTATATCATTATATCAAATATATTTGTTTAAAACTGAAAAGTTTAAAATTTCTGCTATGCTACCTGTTAAAATAAATCAATTTGTGAATTAATCTGTAACAATTAAGCTCATGAAAATGAAGAAAATATATATCTTTATTGATAGCAAAAATTGCTTAATCAGCAAAATTTTATTTGACATGACAGAACAGAGTATATCATTATCAGAAATGATATTAACTTAATTCAATTTTAATTAAGTAAAAACACAATGATAAATGTGCCTAATTAAATAATTAAAGCATATTTTTTAATCAAACTCTTGTTCAAAATCAGGTATTTAAAGACTGTTTCTTTGAAAAAGATCAAAATATAAAACAAATCATCAAAATGATTTTGAAAGCAATTTGCTGCTAATAAAACAAAATTTATATTTCTTTCGTGTTAGTATTTACGAAGTGTTAAAGTAACCGGTGAACTGCGGATTTTCGTTGGAGAATACCATTTTTCGTATGATCGAGCAATTACCGCTCATCCGAGGTTTAATCCGAGTGCTAAGAAGTTGATGAATGCAGCCCTCAATGTTTTTCTTCAGACTTTATGTCGCAAAAAATAATATGACAACTTTTATGAGAGCACCTGCTCTAACCGTCGTTTTGGTGCAGATAAGTTATGCCAAATTTAGGGTTGCAAATTGCAACCATCTTTTCTAAATTTAAAAATGCCCATTAGATTAACATGGAAACAAAGAAACTTGCTGTTGGCTACTGGATGTTCTGATGTTACCACATTTGGCAGATTACAAGTTGGTAATCTGTCAATGATCGCTTACGGACTTCGACTGAAATCATCCTACTGTGAACATGTAAAATTTTTTCCATAATCGCTTTCTCTCCTGCACCACCTTTTGTTAACGAATTCATCATTTTTATGGATGTTTCTGGGTTGTCTTCTATTTATGTTTTCATATCTCAATAAAATATTCACGGCTTTTTAAAATAATGGATGGAGATTTATTTTAAAATGTCTCTTGTTTGACTTTAATTTTAGAGGACTGTGAGATTCTTCATCTGCACCATCATATAGTCTGCAGGACAAAAGTATAACACCAAGAAAACAGCAAGTTAAACACTTTGACGTAATTTTATACAAAAATATTAAAACATTCCCGCTATTAAAATAAATAGTATAAACAAAAAAAGTACTCATTATTAATAAACCATATTTTAAAAATTATACTTTAGAGAAACCTTTAAAATTAATGTTTACGTTTACTATCGAAATTCCCAGTTGAATGGTTGAGTCATTGAGTGAGTTTAAATTTCCCACTAGAAATGCACTATGGCTAATTGGTGATTGTCTGGGATTCAGGTTCATCACTACGAAATATATTTTTTGGAAGACTATTTTAAAGTTTGTCATTAGTAATGCTCAGCAGTAAAACATCGACAATATTTTGCTACCATAGTTTAAAAAATAACAGTACAGGAATATTGAGCAACGTGCTATCTTAATAGTTATCTTTTGCTCTATGCTCCATGGTTCGCTACCAATACAATATACGATACGATGTTTTCTTGGAGCAGAATTTGTTGAAACTCACTCGGAGCTATTCCTTCATCAAGAAAGCTATATTCAAGAAATATGCAATTGTTTTAGTAGTTTTAACCCTCCAATTTCATCCTTACCAATCAGCATAGGCGTCTGTATTTACTCAATCTCAAGCTGTCCTCAAACCAAGGAAATGGTCAAGTATCCATATCTCAATATTTTAGGGTGCTTATCATATTTATCTAACAGAACAAGACCTGATATAGCATATGCCGTCAATATCTAGAGCCAATTCCAATCGAATCCAGGAATTCATCACTGGAATGGATGGCTCAGGACATGTGAAGAAAACAAGCCAATTAAAATTGAAACTTTCATGTGCTAATTCACAGATCATAGCCTACACCAATGCTGATTTCGCTTCAAATCGTGATGACCGGACATCCATGAGTGGACAAATAGTATTTCTAGACAGTAGCCCCATCAGTTGGAGGACCTTTAAAGAGAAGGCTGTTAGTTTGTCTACGATGGAGGTGGAGTTCATTGCCACTACAGAAGCAGCAAATGAAATTGTCTGACTAGATCGAATTCTAGAAGAATGCCAAAGCATGAAGATTATAAAAAAAAAAAGGAATCTCAAAATTACTAATTGACAATATGGCTGCTATAAACATATCGAAGTCAAACTACATTTTATTTGAGATCAAATCTTTCTATGAATTTATAAAGTTTTTTTTCTTAATATAAAAAATCTTTAAATATAAAATTTCTAAATCGTTTTTTATGAATTCAAAAATTTAAACTTTTTCTATGAATTCAAATGTTTTCTTGAATTCAAAAAAAATTTCAAATTTTGCAAGTTGAGCAAAATCTATCCAGGTTTAGGCTGGAATTTTTTTTTTTTTGAGAATCTCAATTCTCATACTCTTTTGACAGTAAAACCTTTTTACTCAAATGCTCACAGCAACAATGGTAAATCTCTCTCCTCTCCATTCCCGAAATAATTGTTATATATTTGCATGTAATTTATACTTATATATTGTAGGAAAGAACAGTACAGTCGGTAACAAAAGTGTCCGAACACTAGCAAAACTTCCTATGTAAAAAAAGTACACTTCATACAGTTTTGTTAAATAAATCCTTGTCGAACTCTCTTCTTAGTCAGTGTAAGAACAGGATTCTATAAGGATTTATTTAATAAAACCTTATGAAGTGTACTTTTTTTACATAGGAAATTTTGGCAGTGTTCAGACACTTTTGTTACCGACTGTACTTATACATATATTTATAGTATTGAATGAGATTACACTTTTGTTATATTTTGTTGTTAAATCAATTATAAAAATAATCCATTTTATGAATTTTTCTACGGTTATTTTTAAAAGCATGTCAAAAATTTTCAAAACCAAAAATGGAAGTTGAAATTTAATGAAATAAGGTATATGTTACATTGTTTTTCAGAATAAGAACTTTTTTTGTATATCACTTCTCTCAAGATGTTTATTTCTGTTGCTGTGCAGCTGAAGATAATTTTTTTTTTTTTTTAAAGTTTTGAATGAATTATTAAGTTTGTTACATTCATATGATTATACTTGCTGGATGTTTTTTTAAGCATAAAAATGCGAACGATAAAAGGGGGGGAGAGGGGGCATGTTAATAATAAACCTAAAGTTTTCCGTTTTTCTTACTGTTATGCTAATTAAATATATTAAACATTAATTAGTCTTAAAATAAAGTTTAAAGAAAAAAAAATGCTAGTTAAAAAAATTAACACTTTTATAAAAATCTTAATTTTTATATTAATATATGTTCTACATACCAGGAAATAAATATATCGTTCAAAAAAGATTTATATTAAATAACTTTTAAATTTAAACCATCTGTTTTAATTTTTCAAACGCAAACTTAAACAATATCAAACCTACAGGCAATTCGATTGAGCTGCAATTCAAATTTGTACAAAACATCGGTTGGTTGGTTGAACAGCTTTTACTGGCGCAAGGTCCAAAGTAGGACATGCTGCGCCAAACAAATAGGTAAAAGAACCCATCCAGAAAGTCATTAAAAAACACAGAAAAAAGAAGTAAAACTACATACAAGAGAAAATCAAAAATAATAAAAACAGATGTAAAATAGGATGAACATTGTAAACAATAAAATCAGATGTTGAAGTAAAAGCCAGCCTCCTTTAAAAAATTTGTCAACTGATGATGAGGCTTTGTACCTAAAAGGCTTGCCAGATTGGGTGAAGATGAATTAAAATAATGCCTATACAGATGACGAAGACAAGGACAGTCAGTGAGCAGATGGCGAATGGTAAGCACACAGAAATGACATTTCGGACAGTCAGGTTCCGGTTGTCCAAGCAGTAAGTATTTATGCGTGATCCTGCACAAAACATCGGAGAAGAACGATAGCCAAAACTATGTACAAGAGGAAGATCACTTTGTTTCTCCCGCTGAGTAATTAATAGTGGATGACAACAGTAGATGTGGCTTGCCACTGTTGTTCATTTCGCCGTAATAAGTAGCGTTTATTTTTTTTTAAATGTGGAAATAAAATTTCCTAACAAAAACACTGTTGAAGAATCCCAAACAAGCTTTAAATAAAAGGGTTAGAGGAAACAAATTTTCATTCATATTATATTGTGTATGTGTACATAATATTAATTTTAGAGTTCGTATAGAACTTCAGTTTATTAACTCCTATTATAATGGACTCTCGTTAATATGGACAAAAACTATCGGCCCTTGATTGTCCGTTTTAACGAGAGTTAACCGTATAAAATAAATAATTCATAAAAAAATATTTTAAGTATTATTTTGGTATGTAAATGTATTATATATGAACTAAAAGAAACCTTTAATTAAAATATTTTTTTACCAATTTCACAAAAAAATTCATTTTAAGTAAAACATTCCATGTCTTTTGCATGTAGAGTCCGCAACTTTTCATATCTGTCTGTATATTTCACATAAATATTAAACAAATGCCAACTTTTTCTTTGGCAATGATATAGTTGCATGTAGGAACATGAAGTTTAGCTTAAATATATGCATGAATAAAGAATATGAGGCCAATATATGTTTCTGAATTGTAGAGTCCGTAACAGCTAAATACTGTGAAATGGCCCTGAATATAATATTTTTTATTATTACTTTAATAAAGTTTATAAATATTAAGATTTAGATCTGCTTTATATATATATTTTTTTTTTTTTTCAATCAATCGTTTGGTTTTAAATAATGAGATAGATTTTTGAATTAATAGTGATATGTTTTTTATTCTGAGGAGTGGGGGAGAGAATCCCTATTTTTATTTAAAAACTTAAAATAGATATGAGATGCCAAATAAGTAAAATATTGAGCACAGTTACTTTTTAATGTGTGGTTATGTCAATAATAGTTCAAAAATTATTTTTCTAAAAAACTAAATGCAAAAAAAAAAAAAAAAAAAAAAAAAAAAAGAACGAAAATCAGCCGAATTTTTTTAATAAGCATGAAAATTAAAAAGTGCATTTTTATTAAGTATAAAGAAATAATCATTTTCAAATAACAAATTTAAGAATTACTACATTTGCCCTAATATAAAATAAATGGGGAGAAAATTTTTTAACAAGTATAAACAAGTAATCATTTTCAAATAACAAATTGAGGAATTACTACATTTGTCCTAATGAAAAATAAATGGGAGAAAAAAAAAATTGAAAATTTGAAGTTTGTTATTTAAAAAAAAAAAAGCAAATATAAACATAGACTTTTACATTTTTTTTCTGGATTTTTTTGGAATTCTCGAAATTTTAGCATATTGTATAAAAATGTTCAAAACGTTTTTAGCATTTCTTACAGATACATTTTTTTATAAAAACAATACAAGCTCATCCTCAGTGTCTAGGAAATGACGAATGATGCAAAATCATAAAATTTCGAAAGACTATAAAAGCAAAATTTTTTCAGATCAAGAAAAAAAAAGTTAGTGGGTTAATTATAATGATAAAAATGATAAGTACATGAAATTTTAAAATTATGTTACGGTGTTTGTTAAGGCGTGATTGAAGGTTAAATTGACATGAAATGACTGGAAAGACTTAAACGCGGTATACAATTAAAATGAATTACAAACAGACATATTTGATAAATTATTGGTTACTTATTCATTACAAGTCTCTATTATTGAACAAACATGATCAAAATAAATAACGAGCAAAGAACATTGAATAACTGAATAAGATTTTTAAATTTCTTGTTCTTCCACCTAAATATAAGAACGAATTTGTACTGATGCCCAGTGATGCCACATGCAAATGCAAAGCGAGCGGCACAGCCACGGAATAGAAAGAATAAGTCCAATGGTGCCCAGCCTTTGAAAGTGGAAGACGATATTTTTGTAAATATTGAGGGCGCTGTAGTCTACTTTCTCCTACGGACCCTATCCGCGATTGTAATGAAATGCTCGCCCTCTGGTGGGCTAAGGTGAAATTACAATAAACATGGTTTAATTCGAATTCCATACAGCCGCCATTGCTTGCCGATATTTAGTTTCACATATATTTATTGAATAAAAATGAATAAATACGGTAAAAAAGATAACACATACTGTTGTGTGCTACAATCTAACTCCAAAGGACCAAGAAATCCAGAATTGAGCTTCCATTTATTTCCAAATGACAAATTTAAAATTTCAGTTGCTTCGGCTAATGGAAGTAAAGAATTAATCAGATGATTTGAAACTAATATTTGTTCCGCTTCAGTTCAAAATCTACTTTCGATCGAACTTTGAATAAACTAAAGTATTTTTTTCCAGAAGCAATCAATTTTCCATGATGTAATGGCGGAGAAATTATAGTACGAATATTAAGTAGAATAACAAAAACACTAATGGAACACACGTGGCTGTAATGTTTACTAACAACTGCAGTGTTGAGAAAGCGCCATCTATCGATCATTACAATCGCGGATATAGAGAGAGACTGGACATTGGCGCGCCGGCTTTTTGACGAAATTCTCCATTTTAGTGCCAGTTGCTCCATTGCTCACCATTACGCTGAGAAGAAATTTTGATTATTTTACGTCATAATCGAAAGAGAACTTATTTATTACATTTTTACTTTGTTGGGAGATAAATTGCTTTAATTTTGGAACACTTTTAAAAGATAAAAATGCATAATTATTTATTTTATATCGTGCTTTAAATACTTTCAATTCTCTTAATGCATGCTGTTTCACGTATTTATTTCCTAACATATGAGATAATTACATTATTTACTTGCTAGCTATTAGTTTTTAAGTTATGTTGTGCAATGTATTTAATATATTAGATCTCAATGTATTTTTCTGATACATTTTAAAATCCGTATTTAAAATAACTGTATAAAAATATATTTTTCGATTTTTTGCTAGTACGCAAAATGTATCAGATTTCTTAAAATAAATAAAGAAAATAAGTGTATATTATTTGCTAACATATGAAATATAAATTTCTTTTAAATAATAATTGCCATAATAAATTTTATAAATAATATTTAAATAAGAAATTATTTTTATTTACATAATACTTAAAAAATCTTTAAGAAAAAAAAGAAATGAAATAAGCAAATGTAAATAAAATAAAAGCATTTTTTAATTTCTAAAGATATTAGTTAATATTTTTACAAATTATTATTAATAAAATTTTTATTTTTAATATTTAACTAAACCATTATTATTATTAATGCGTAATTGAAATAAATGAAATATTCATTTTTATCTTGTAAAAATATTACGTAAATATTTTTATAAAATAAAAAATAATTTCTGTTCTTCTGCCGTAGTTTTACATTTATTCATGAATTACTTGACAAAAACTAAGAATTTTTGTTAAATTTTTTTAACTTTTTATAAATAGAATGTATGTCCTCAGAAAAAATAAGGTAGAATGTCTTTCACAACGTATTTTGCTTAATTTAGAAATATACAACAAAAAATTCCTCTATTTTCCGATAGGAATTGAAAAAGTAACCATGTCGAAGGTTAAAACAAAATTCGTTTTTCTTCAAATTCTTTTTCTCTAAAACGAAAAAAATTACATATTTATATTCTGCATTACTTTCTGCACAAATTTAGCACAATTTCCTTTCATTTATGATGTATAGTAAAGCGTGAATTGCGAAGAAAAAAGCATTACGTTCTACGGGGACACTGAGCTGAAGAATGTTTCGTATATTGTTGTATAATCTTAAAATACTTTAAATAAAGGATAAAGAGAATCTTAAACTCTTACACCAACATGGAATTCTATTCTTGTTTATTTCCAGCTATTACAAAACTGTTGCCACAAATCACAACCTAATACTTTACGTAACATCCTTCCCCTTTTACTTATTAAGAAATTTAGATTAATAATTTTCCATACATTAGTTATACACATTTTCACATTATACATTTATCCCTTTCCTTTTTTAACATCTCTGAAATAAAATACAACCCAATATTAGAATAAAAAAATAGTCAACAGTTCTAGTCTCTATATCTTGAAGGCACTTTTACAACTCGTCCTGACTTAGTGGTATATTGAGGTCTTTCTTGCATCACACCAGTGTTCACTTCTTGTGGTACAGAAGGATTTTTCTGATTCACTTCGGCATCTGGATTTGGTGTTGGTACAACTTCATTGGTTGACCTTCGAATTGTCTTAGATGGAGTCGAGACATCCGGTACATGTGTTGTAATCTTCTTTTGGTGAGGCGTTCCTCGAAGAAACATTCTATTTCTCACATAGGTTTGTCCATTATCTGTAGTGACTTCAAATCTTCTCGGTGTTAAAGTCTTTGTAACTACAGCTTTCTTCCAGGTTTCATTTCTTTTGTGAGGTTGCATGTATACTACATCTCCTTGTTTATATTCAGGCAGAGCATTTTTCTTATTATCACATTCAGACTTCTTCTGTCTTACATCTTCTTTACGTTGAGTGATTTCAGGATACGAGTTGAAAGACGGCTTGAATAAAGAACTTGAAGTTGGCACTAGAGTTCTTGTCCGCTTACCAAGAAGTAGTTGCGCTGGACTTTTCCCAACATTCTCAATTGGAGTATTTCTATAATTTAAAAGACCTAAGTAGGGATCTTCTTTTGCAAAAAGGCTCTTTTTCATAATCTTCTTCACAATTTTCACAGCCGACTCAACTTGACCATTTGATTTACTGTTGTAAGGACTGGTTTGCTTGTGTTTAATATCCCAAGCTTCACAAAATTTGTTGAATTCATCAGATCTTAGTTGAGTATCACCTCCAGTTACAACTGTTTCTGGTATACCATACCTTGCAAAATGATGTTTGACTTTTCCTATCACAGTTGTAGATTTTGTGTCTGTCAGGTAATCTACTTCTATGAATTGACTAAAATAGTCCACAGTAACTAAGTAATTTCTACCTTCTAAAACAAATAAATCAATTCCAACCTTCTGCCAAGGTCTTTCAGCTACTTCATGCCACTTTATAGCATCTTGAGGTCTATGATCACTGTACGACAAGCATGTATGGCATCCACTAATGAATTGTCTAATTTCTGTTGACATACCAGGCCAAAATATGAGTTCCCTTGCTCTTCTTAAACATGAATTGATACCTAGATGTCCGAGGTGAATTTTATCTTTCATTTCTTTTCTCATTGTTTTTGGAATTACAATTCTTTCTCCTCTTACTACAACACCATCTTGAATTCCCAATTCATCTCGATAATCAAAATAACTTCTTATTATCGGAGAAACATCAACTCTATCTTTTGGCCATCCTTTTGTGATCATCTGTTTTAAAGCAAGTATTTCCTCATCTTTAATTGATGCATCTTGAATTTTCTCTAAACAGGTACCTTTAATTGGTAAAGTATGGATACTGCAAACTATATCAATCTCCTTATCGTCATGTTCTGTTGTTTCTAATGGTGCTCTGGAGAGAGTATCTGAAACAGGAATTTTTGTTCCAGGCTTGTAGATTAAATCAAAATTATACCTTTGAGCTCTAAGTAACATATTTTGCAAACGTTTAGGTGCTTTATATAAAGGTTTTTTTCTTATAGCTTCTAGAGGTTTGTGGTCATTGTACACTGTTACTTTTCTTCCACATACATAATGGTGAAATTTCTCTAAGCTCCATATGACAGCTAACATCTCCTTTTCAATCTGAGCATAGTTACGCTCTGCAGCATTTAGTGTTCTACTTGTATAGGCGATTGCGCTAGAACCTTGCATTAAGACTGCACCAAGACCGAATTTGCTTGAATCACACTCTATTTCAACAGGTTTTGTAGAATCAAAGATTTTCAAAGTCGGTGCTTTTGTAAGTAGATTCTTCAATTTCTTCAGAGCTGCATCTTGTCTCGCTGTCCAATTCCATGGAACGTCATTCTTTAAAAGAGTATACAATGGCTCACTAATTGTAGCATAGTCTTTCACAAATTTCATTTGATAATTACACATTCCCAAAAACCTTTTTAATTCTTCTTTGTTGCTTGGCTCTTTTAAATCTACAACTGCTTGAATTTTCTTAAAGTCTGGTTTCACACCATCTTTGGATATTTTATGACCCATAAAAGTGATTTCCTGACATTGTAGTTCCATTTTTTCTTTATTGAGCTTCACTTTTAGATCTTTGCACTTCTGTAAAAATATTTTTACATTTTCATCATGTTCTTTTATGTCCTTTCCAAAAATTACTACATCATCAGCAATATTGATGAGTCCAGGAAGAGCTTCAAATGATTGCTTCATCTTCAATTGAAATATTTCAGAAGCCACATTTAGGCCAAAGGGTAGACGTAGGAAGCAATACCGACCAAAATTAGTTTGAAACGTTGTGAGTAAACTCGATTCTTTGTCAAGTGAAATATGCCAATACCCATTCTGTAAATCAAATTTGCTAAATAATGTAGCACCATTTAATTCATGTAGTACTTCTTCTAAATTAGGCATAATATATCTTGGTCTTTTAAGAGCTTTATTCAGTTCAAGAGGATTCAAACACAGTCTTAACTTGCCATTTGGTTTTTCTACACACACTATGTTACTGGTCCACAGAGTTGGTTCAGTTACTTTTCAGATGACCCCTTTATTTTCAAGTCGATCCAGTTCTTCTTTTAGCTTATCTCTCAAAGCAATAGGCACTCTGTGTACTGGCATAGTAGATGGAGGTATATCATGGTCAGTCTGAAGATGAACGACACCAGGCAATTCTCCAATGCCTTCAGCAAAAACACCACTATAATCAGTTAAGTCGACAATATTCACAGATTGGAATTCTTTCTCTTGAATTGTAATCAACTTCATAGCTTGAACATCTTTCAAACCAAGCAGTGGTTGAATATGTTCTTTGTCAACGATAATAAATTCAATATTGTATTTTTTATTGTTTTTGGGGTTGATTACATGTTCCCGATGTAGTCCTATTGGTTCAAAAGTGCTGCCGTTCCACATCTTCAAAACTTTCTTGCATGGCTCTATACCAGTTGCATACTGTTTTGGTAAGATATTAACCGTTGCTCCAGTATCAAGTTGAAAAGTTACCTCTTTTCTATTAATTATCATCACACCCTTTATATCCTTGCCTGGATCTCCTATTTTGTTCACCCATTCTTCTTCATCTGAATTCAGCTGATGTATACTATCTTCTTTCTTTATTTTGAATGATGAACACTTGATTGCAAAGTGATTTCTTTTTTTGCATTTAGAACATGTTTTTCCCCATGCTGGACAGAGTTCTTTGGTAAATTTGTGCTTTTTTCCACAATATTTACATGATTTTTCTTTCTTGCCATCTTCTTTCTTCGTTTCAAAAGATTTCTTGTTATGATGAATTTTAATTTTGTTCACAATCTCTGGACGAAATTCTTTTTTTTAATTTGTGCATATTCTGCAGCTCTACATGTGTCAATGCATTTTTCTAATGTTAACTTTCTCTCTCTCAGGAGCAGTTCTTGCAATTGGTTATCTTTCAAACCCAAAATAATTCTATCTCGAAGTAACGAGTCAATGCAATCCGTACAGTAGCTGCATGTTTTAATTAGCACTGTTATGGCAGATAAAAATTCATCAAACGTTTCGTTTTCTTGTTGCTTTCTATTGTTGAACATAAAGCGTTCATACGTTTCATTAATTTCACCTACTACATATTGCTCGAACGTATCGATTATATCCGTAGTTGTTCTTGCATCTTCTGCTGTAGAAAACGAAAATCCGTTATACCTTTGCAACGCAGCGTCACCAAGAGTATGCAATAGTAAAGCAACTTGATATTTTACATCTTGTTTCTCTAAGTTGGTTAGAATAGCATAGTTTGCCCACTTTTGTTTGAACAATTTCCAGTTCGTACACAGATTATTATCGAACACCAAAGGTTCTGGCGGTTTGACTGCGATAGGCTTAGCATCGGTACTCATCGTATCAGGAGTATTTTTCTTCTCTGAGAAAAAAAAATCACAGTTCACAGCTTCACAGTACTATTTTATAAATTTCCGTCTGCCACCATGTTTCGTATATTGTTGTATAATCTTAAAATACTTTAAATAAAGGATAAAGAGAATCTTAAACTCTTACACCAACATGGAATTCTATTCTTGTTTATTTCCAGCTATTACAAAACTGTTGCCACAAATCACAACCTAATACTTTACGTAAGCAAGTACAACTGGAGCAAATGCTTCCAATACTTTTACACAGTGTTCGTGCGTGCCAGTTTTTCTGCAATTGTTCGCCTGCCCTGCATGGCAAGCAACATTTGTCGGGTCATCTATTACTATTATAATCTTTAAAGAATAAAAATTTTAAATTGTAATGTCATGTTTAGCATATGGTTGTTCGAACAGACAACCTTTACACAATTTTACTTTGAAATATAAATATATCAAATGCTTTTTGCCATGCAACACTTGGAAGGCAAACCTTCAAAAAACGGCACGCGAAAACCGGTCCAGCATTTCTTCCAGTTGTTCTTCAGCTCAGTGTACGGGGATCGCTCCGAATTGGCACTAAGATGGCCGACTTTCGGTCAATGTCCAGTCTCTCTATATATAGGGTCCCTACTTTCTCCCGGTTTTCCTTGACAGGAATTTTCGGTTTCCGACTGCTTTTGCTGCAAAATAAACTATTATTATTACTAAAAGATATTTTAATCGACACAATTTTATTGTTTTCTCTTTCAACTTTTTTTTCTTTCTTGCTTATATGTTACGATCTTTTCTTTTCGTTTATTTATCAAACTCCAAGTCCCTTTTTTAATATTTTGCCAAATAGTGTATACTTTTTCCATAAAAATTCAAAATAAAGTTTTTTTTTGTTGTTGTTGTTGTTGTGTTGGTTTTAAGCATCTGCAACTTTCTTTCATTTTAATTCTTCCTGTATTTGGATTATTATTATTTTAATTCTTGCTGTATTTGACTTAAGGATTTTTTTTCAAACTCTTATATATATATTATATTAATAAATGCTCATACAGTATCGGAATTTTTCGTAATGTGTGAAACTGGATAATAAATCAATAAATATTTTTCAAAATTGTTTAGATTTTCTTTCTTTCATCAAAAATATGTTGTCTTAAAATAGATTAAAAAGAATTTTTAATTTATGTCTTTTCTTGTAACATTGAAAGCCATGACAATGAAAGAAATAATAATAATAAAACTTGCGACATTTATTTTAAGATCATTTATATCTTTCTCTCACTTATTTTCTTCATAGAATTTGCTAATGATTTTAAGCTCAATGATAAGCTATTATTATTCAAAAGTGCAGATCACTTGGTAATGCATTTAAAAAAAGAAAGAAAGAAAGAAAAAAAAAATGGGGGAAAAAAATCGTGAATTAAATTTGATTTTAATCAAATAAAATTTTCAGAGATTACATTTTAAAAATTGCAAAAGAAAATTTTTTACGTCGTTCCCCTTTACTTTTAAATTCTTGCCATACCTGTGGTGGAGAGATTCTGCTATCTCGAAGCTAGTAGACCGAAAGTGCGTTCGTCAAGATCGCGCTCGTCAATTTGGCCGATCGGAGTTTTCCGTGGTTTTCTCTGAAACTCGCACAAATACACAGGATTGGAGACCTTAACCCTCCGTCGGGCGCACTCTGCCTGAGAGGCCCGTTCTAGTTTTTCTTCTCTAAATATCCTACACATGATTTTTAATTCAAAAACACCCATATGGTGACCTTATTAGGAGTGAATAGAAAGTAATAAACGAAAATTTGATGCATAAGTACGAATTTATTGATTGTAGTACAAGTATTTTAACAATATAAAGTATTTACCTGACCATTTTTAGAAAATGTCTGTCTGTGCGTGTGTGTGTGTGTGACAAAATTTTGTGGCAACTGTATCTCAGGAACTACTGCACAGAATTTCATACAAATTGGTATGTAGTTGCACCTTGACATAAATAAGTGCCTTTCAACTTTGGGTAAAAATTGTCTTACAGGTTGCGTTGCCATCAAGCTTTTTCTAAATTTTTAGCTTGGTGATATAGGAGAAAATTTTGTATAAATGTGCATAAAGTGAATTATTTTTTAGTAATTATGAAATTTACAAGAATTAATTATAATAGAGATAGTCAACTGGGAAAAAAATGTTGTATGTGTAGGAGCCTCGCCACCCGCTCCCCCCCCCTGGGGAGGAAGTCCCCCCTCGAGGGGAGTAAATTTTTATGATGGTTATCTTTCAAAAGAGCTCGCCAATGCCTTTAAAACGAATGGTTGAACCATGGACATTTTTACTTATATTTACGTTTAAAAAAACTAGTCTGTTTTGGCCACCACATGACTTTCTTCTATATTTTCTTATACAAATTCATTCAGTAAAAATAATTTATTAAAATTATTATTTAAAAAAATTATCTTCCATGATAATGTAGACGATGGTCAATGGAAATTCGTTAAGGATTGATATGGTTTTAAATAATAATAATGTATGGTTTAATGTTACAAATCTCTAAAACGAAAAAAAAAAAAAAAAGTGTGTGTGTGGGGGGGGGGGGAATTCTTAAAAAATAATAATAATAAATATAAATTTATCTGCTTATTTAAAATTCTTACCTACTTATTTTTATCTGCTTAATTTTTTTTTTTTTATTTACGTCAATCATGCACATTATCATTTTTTTCTCTAACATAATTTCAATTATATATATGTAAATATACATATACATTATTCTGCACGTTTTAGGATAGGCGTGAGGTGCCAAATTAGAATCCAATACATCCTCGTCGGCTTAGCCGTTCGGAGTTTATCGCTTGAATACCAGGGCATTTTAGAAAGACATAACCAGATTTATCGTGCAGACAGTCGGCCTTAATTCCTACATCACACATATTTTTTTAATAAAGTGTTGGTGTTTGAATTAAAGCCAAATATCTACACTTGGGACTTGCTCCTAACAGGAGATGCCCATCGTGGGGGGGGGGGGGTCGAAGAGTTTCCTAGCCCATATTCACGTAATTTTCGGAGAAAAAGCACAAAAAATACTAATGACTTCGACAATCGTAACCTGCATTCAAACCTCGCACTTCCCATCTATCAGATTTGAGTGCAGAACCTCTCGGCCACAGTTAATAAAGTGGTGATGTTGCTGGTGTGAAGGTTTAGGCTGATTGAACAGGGGAGCAGCCCCGGCTCACCGCTCGAAGAGCGGTGTTGAGCTATACGAGGACCGAAGTCCACGTAGGGCTGTCCCGAGAGGTTTAGGCTGATTAACTATACAAGGGTCCTAGACCTGGGTGGTGTGCTCTCCGCAGGGTCTTTCTGAGGGTTCCTAGCCCGTATTTACGCGAGTTTCGGCGAATATCACGGAAAACTCTGATCAATTAAATCGATTAGCGCGACCTGGTATCAAGCCCGGCACTTCCCATCTACCAGTTTTGCATGCAAAACCTTTCGGCTACTGCTTAATAAGGTGGTGGTCCTGCTGGTGGAAGATTAAAGCCGATTGACTGCACGAGGGTCCAAGTCCTGGGTGATGTGCCCACCATGTTGATCTTGATTAGGGTCATAGCTCGTATTTACGCGAGTTTTGGAGAAAACCGCGGAGACCTTCGAGCAGCTAGGTCGACCAGCGAACCCGGCACTTTTCATCTAATACATTTTAATCGCAGAATCACTTGGCAGCTGGCGAGGTTTTTAATAATTAGATATATGTAAATTAAAATAGTTTTTTTGATTTTTTAACATTAAAAAACTTGATAACTCAATCCGATATTTACACACAAACACACATTCGTTAAAAATGGATGTGTTTAAAAATAGAAAATGACATATTGTTTTAAAAAATCATAATATTGAATATATACAGTAACAGGAGGGAAGAAAGAGAGAAATGAATTTCCCTGTGATTTTCTAAAACGAAAATAAATTTAAATATATCTCCATACAATTTCTAAAATACCTCAAGTCACATAAACTATCATAATTTTTTTTTATTTATATTTAAATACACATATATTATATAACCTTAAAAAAATTAATAAGTTCGTTAATTGTCTGTATTATAAATAAATCAAAATAATTCTTATTAAATTTAAGTTTGAAAAATAAATGGATAAAGTACAACAGATTTTATTTAATTATTTATAAATAATTTTCTTTTCTTTCTTTCTTTCTTAATAATTTTCTTTTCTTTCTTTCTTTCTTAATAATTTTCGTCTATTTATTTATTTTTTCTTTCTTTCCTTAATTTTTAATATTCCTTATTAATGACATTTTTTACTTTGTATCACAGATTATTTGTACAGTACTGAAAAATTTTAAATGTCTTTTATTCTGATTTTAATCCGCGATTGTAATGAAATGCTCGCCCTCTGGTGGGCTAAGGTGAAATTATCATACCACTGATAGCTTTCACGCTGAAACAATGATAGAATAACAAGAAAGAACAATAATTCATGCACGTGGCTATTATATTTACTAACAACTGCAGTTGAGAAAGCGCCATCTATCGATCATTACAAACGCGGATCAATACGATCTCGTATTTTGTATAACCTCTTACAAAGTAATGAAAAGTCCCACCGTTATAAAAAAAAAATATATGTTATTAGGAAGACCTTATATAGCATTATTTCTGTTTACTTGATTTTGTTAAAGTTAAAACTTTCCATAAAAAAATTAAATTAAATGCCGTTTTTTGCCATTGAAAATCATTACGGGAGCTTTTGGAAAGGGAGGTCCTCGACTGTGGCGCCATCTGTTATGGTAAGATAAAAAAAAAGCCAGATTTGGAAGCATCCTCTTCTATTAATCCGTGGGCACAGCATAATACAAAATAATGTCCGCTTACTGCGGCGCCAATTGCTATTAGCGGTCGGGCGGCAAATAAAAACAATCGTTGGAAAGGATTGCGATTCAGCCAAAACGTGTACCACATTTGGCAAGTAGGCTTTTTCTTAAATCGTCAATTTTGTTTGTTCTTTTTCTCGGACCTCGGTTTCTTGTTGCTTGTTGTGTGAGACAGAAGAAAAAGAGTCTGTTCAAGCGTACAAATTTGATGTATACGCCGTAGAAAAATTATGGAATAAAGTTGAACTTTTGTAACAAAGGTTTAATTTTAGGAAAACGTAAACAAATGATAAAAAGCTTGCTTTGATAGAAAGATTGTTTAGTATGATGGTTTTTAAATGCAAAATTATGAATTAACACCATTTAAAAACATATTAGAATATTTGAGATACATGAAAACTTTTAGTAGATTTAATAAGAACGAATCAGTTTTAGATGAGGTTCCGTTTTCAAATGGAATATTTTTCAAAATAACACATACTTAGTGTTTAGCTAATTTAAAAAAGCATTAAATGTAGTTCATTTATCTGTAAAAGTGTTATAAGGTAAAGACATCAGTGCTTGTCACCCTTAAAATCTGCCCCAGTGTTTGTCACCCTCACAAAATACATTTACATATATTACTCATTTTAATAGTTAAATATTAGCTTATACACTTATATTCCATTTACCAGTATTAACATTTTGAATATAAATTGTGTAAAAAGTGAATTTATCTTTTATACTTCATTAAAAAATAGTGTAATGAAACTGGTATACATTTTACTATATCCTGATATTATACTACCATCACGAGAAGGCGGCTGGAAATCCCGCTCGGTGGAACAGTTCATTTTCTTAAAGGTTGGGATTACGGAGTGAGCAGATAGTTTAGGGTTGAAACAATTTCTGTGCGCGTTGCTGTCTTTGGCGAAAATTGCGGTAACTCTTCTCTTTCCTTTCATCGAAATTAAAGCTGCTGCGCTTGTAGTTTTCTCTTATTTATTATTATTGTTAATTTTATTTAGCATTAAAACTGTTTTTTTTTTTTTTTTTTTTTTTTTGAGGGGGAGGGGAGAGAACGAGGCAAAATAGATTTTCCTAAAGGAATAACGTTTCTTTCTGAAGAAAGTAAAATATTTAAATATATATGCATATTTTTTGAAAACGAAGAAAAACTCCATCTCTCTTTATTCCAATTCCCAAAGTCCAAGGTCGACGAAAATACAAATAACGAAACATCTGCGTAAGTCATATCTATAATCATAATGTAAATGCTGCACTTCAAGTGAAACTAGAATAATACTAAAAAACTTGAAATGACGATTTTAAACTTTAAATAGACGATTTTAAAACATAATTTGGCTGACTAAAAAATTTAAACTGAAGCATAGTATATATTTCAAGACGGTTCGTGATGAGTTTAAAGCTGTAAATTTTCAAGAAATAAGATTTGATTTAAAAAATGGAAGAATTAGCAATAATTAAGAATATAAAATCTATCAGTGAATTTATGAATTGAAATTTAATTTACCATATAAATGTTTAACAAATAGAAATTGTTAACTTTTTTTTTTCTTACATTTAAAATTTTGATACGTAATGTAAATTTTCTGTTATTAATTTCAGTTTGGCTTTAAAATCTAGTTTAGTTATTAATGTAATAATATTTCAAAAAAAGAAAAAAAAAAAAAAAAAAGATAATAGTGAACCCTTTAAACTACGTCAGATTTTTTTCTTGTATATTTAAATACAATACATAGATATACAACAATTATTAGTCTGTGATAGAATATAGAATAAATGAAATGTCGAATTCATTCATGAATGTCAACTTTACAAACAGTATTTATTAACATTTTCACGAGGAAATAGATCATTTACGGAAAGAGTTAAAATTTTTCTATTTTTATTTATTTATTTATTTATATTACGAACAAAAATATTCACATTTTCTATTTGGGGGGAAAAACAAGATCTCCAAAGCACGATTACTTTTAGCATTTAAGTATTACAATTCATTTTAAATTAATCTGTCTATCGTAAAATTATGAAAGAATATTTAGGTACATTCCTTAAAATGATTTTTTTTTCCTTTTCTACATGTCATTTCTTTTTTTAATAACAACATAAAAAAATAAAAATAAAAAAATAAAGTATTTAGTGCAAATGTTATCGTAACATTACTTAAAATTCCTGTTTGTATTTTTTCTAACTAGAATTTGAAATAATTCCTCTATGCATCAACATATTTACATGAATGTATTCTTCCATTTTGCTACAAAAGGCTAGCCAGCCAAATAAAGTAATCCTAGTTCAAAGCACTTTGTCCTTCAGCTCTTTTCCCATTCCTCCTTCCTTCTCTAAAATACTATAGTAGACTTTGTCGAAACCACGTGACTCCTACGTCACAGCCGCCATCTCGTGATGGCATAGCAATAATATACTAATGGTATCATGCATATATGTTGCTATACCATAAACATTGCTGGAAATTGTATGTTATAGTTCTTTCCCAGAATTGTACATAATAATTCAAATGCATTAACGATTCATCACATAAACATACAAACTTGGGAAAAAAATACTTAAAATCATATTATAATTTTTACTTATGTTTATTACAAACTCATTGCCATGCTCCTTTAATTTTACATTTTAATCATTAACCCCTAAAAAGTAATGATATCAATACAAAAAACCCTTAACGGGTTAAAAGTTTGTGACGCAGCACTGCACTTTATGGCTATAAGAATTAGAAATACGGGTCTTAAAAATAATGATATCAAATTTTCAGTGACGCTTTGCTATTGATTAAAAAATACAGAGATTTTCTTATTTGAATTTGTTTTTTCTTCTATTTATTACTTTCTTCTATATTCAATAGAAGAAAGTATTGGATTCGTAAAAATTTTCGACCTCGGGTTTTTGATGGATTTACACGTTTTGAGAGCTGTAGAACACGATTTGACAATTTTTAGAAAATGTCTGTCTGTCTGTGTCCCCCAGGGGGGTACCTTCTTCAGGTATTCAGGGGGAGTCACGCCCCCCGGGCCCGAGTGATCTTTTTTTTTTTTTTTTTTTTTTTTGTCCTCCCTCTTTTTTTTCTTTCTTCCACTTTTGTTTTTATTTATTTTTATTTTATTTTATTTTATTTTATTTATTTTTTTCTTTTCTTCTTGTTAGTTATTTTGGTTTTTCCTGCCAATAAGGTTTTGGTGCTTGTTCCTGTTTATTGTTCTTGTAAAAAAAAAAAATTTGGAAAAAAAAATAAAAATTTGAAAAACTTACAAAAAAATGAAACTACTTATCTTGTTTTACTCACCTTTTCAGTTTCCACTTACCTTGTTTATTTTCACTCACCTTTATTTTTTGGTCTTGTTCTTGTTGTTTATACTAATATTACTTAACTTCTAAAATATTAACCAAGCTGCGACCGGTGTTGATGTGGCGCTAGTTATTGGGTTGGCGATTTGGTGAGGGTCTCACGGTAGTCTAGCCTTGGGATCACACTGGGAGACTGGTGCCCTTGGTGAAGGTGAGACAACGGCGACTACTCGAACGAGAAACACCGGACTAACACGACTACCACATCTGATTCCCAATCTGGGTCGACGGTCTGGTAGCTGGTGAGTGGTTATGGGTGTCCCAGGGAGCGATTCTGAAAACCCTTTGCTTTTCCGTCTGTTCAAGAAACGGGCTGACTTGTGGGACTAAGGAAACCCTCGACCCTTTTTTCTTATCTCAATATGGCGACAAATAAAGGAAATACGAATAATGCGTCTGGCTCGGGCCAAGCTAATCAGATCTCAAATGCTAATTCTTGGGCGGATAGGATGGAGGAGTTTTCTTCATCTTTAAATCAAAAAAACATTTTCGATAGTGATGAGGCACGGTTTTTTGTAGTAAAACGGGATGATGGAGATTTCTCTAAGACTTCTCCATTCTTGATTCAGAAATCTTTGCAATCCATGGTAGGTGAACCTAAGAATATTAAAAAGCTTCGTTCAGGAGAATTATTGATTGAAGTAATGAACAGCAAACAAGGAAGTAATTTGAGGAAATGTAAAAGCTTTGGTAATATACCAATAACTATCACTGCACACAGAACTTTAAATATAAGCCGAGGAGTAATTTCTGAAAGAGACCTGCAATACGTATCTGAAAGTGAAATCTTGGAAAATCTAAAAGACCAAAATGTTGTTGCTGTTCGCCGTATCTCAGTTTTTCGAGAGGGCAAACAAATTCCCACCAAGCATTTAATTCTTACGATCGATTCGCCTAGACTTCCACATTCAATAAAAGCTGGATACCTGGAATGCCCCATTAGACCGTATATCCCAAATCCCTTGCGATGCTTTAAATGTCAACGTTTCGGCCACTCGATGACCTCTTGCCGTGGAAACATAACATGTGCTCGCTGCAGTGCAGTGGGCCATGACAGTAAAAATTGTGAAGCTCCTATCTGCTGCATTAACTGTAAAAGAGATCACCCAGCATACTCGAAAGCATGTGAAAAATGGAAAATTGAAAAAGAAATTCAGACTGTGAAAACAAAACAGAATCTCTCGTATCCTGAAGCACGTAAAATAGTAGAAGCCCGGACACCTACCATTGGTAAATCTTATGCAGCCATTACTTCCAGCAAAAAAACTTATCATACAATAGCAACACAGACTGAATGCCTTGAACAAACCAGCCAACCAGTTATTGCATTAAAAAATAACACACTTCAATCTAAGTCTAATCAAACACCTCATTCTTCTCAGCTTAACCCCAAAAAACCAACAGTGCCTAAAAAAAATACACCGAATTTGAGAAAAACCCTGTCTGACAAAAGCCATAATTCTGTATCTTATAAGCATTCTACCTCTACTTCCACTAAAAGTACAATTAAAAAGAAAAAAACTTTACCTAAACCCATCACCAATACTCATAACACTGCCACTGTTAGTAATGTTACACACGAAGACTCACTTAGCCTCCATCCTTCTGATGATGAGGACAGTATGTCCACTGTATCAGAAGACAATAACGCAGATATTTTAATCTAAAAAATAATAAAAACATGACTTATTTCATTTCCTGGAATTGCCGAGGTTTTAATCATAAACGAGACGATATTAAGGAAATTATTTTTAATCATAAACCTGTTTGTTTTGCATTCCAGGAAACTTATCTTAGACAAAACGATAATGTTAATATCCGTGGCTACAATTGCTTCAGGAAAGACTTTCTAAGAACTGACAGAGCTACAGGTGGTGTAGCTCTTTTAATTTCCAGTACTGTTCCACACACTAATATCCCTTTAAATACCAACATCCAGGCAGTTGCAATCCAATTGCATATCCATATGTTACTGACTGTTTGCTCCATATACTTACCACCCAATATGCCTGTCAACCAGAACGACCTCAATAGCCTCATTTCCCAACTACCTACTCCATTCTTAATCCTTGGTGATTTTAATGGGCATAGCCCTCTTTGGGGAAGTCCCGACACAAATGGTCGCGGGCAACTCATAGAAAACTTCATAAGTGACAATTCTTTATGTCTTTTAAATAACGGCAGCAATACATACTTTCATGAACCATCCAGAACATTTCATGCCATTGACCTTGCAATTTGCTTTCCTACTCTCTTTCCATATTTTAATTTTTTTGTTTGTGACGATCTACATAATAGTGATCATTTTCCTTTCTTTTTATCATTTTATAATTATGACCAGACTCATCCCAAGAAGCCTCATTTTATCTATGACAAAGCCGATTGGGTTACTTTTACTTTAAATTCATCTATCACGAGAAATATGACTGAGGGCGATATCAATAAGGCTGTAACTCTTGTCAGCCAATGTATTATTAATGCTGCTAACAGCTCTATCCCAAAATCCAGTGGACATCACTCTAAACATTCTAAGCCTTGGTGGAACGAAGAATGCAGGCTAGCGAAAAGGAAGCAACAAAAAGCATGGGGGATTTTCCGCAGGTATCCAACAACAAGTAATTATATTTTATTTAAACAAGCTAGGGCACATGCACGGAAAACTCGTAGAAAAGCTCAAAAGGAGTCCTGGATCAACTATGTCTCCAGCATCACTTCTAATATTAGCAGCAAAAAATTATGGCATCGTGTCAAAAAATGTATGGGAATTTATACAAATCAAAGTATTTCCTTCTTAAAAGATAATGGGCAAACTATAACATCCACGAAAAATATAGCTAATACCATCGGGCAAACTCTTTCAGATATCTCTAGCTCTAGTTCCTATAATGAACCCTTTCTATCCTACAAGCAAAACTCCAAACGCTCCACAATAAACTTCAAATCCCGCTGTTTAGAAAGTTATAATGCACCTTTTACAGAAAACAAATTAAAAGTTTGTTTAAAATGTTGTCATAATTCTGCTCCTGGGTCTGATGGCATTACCTATCTCATGATCAAACATCTGTCAAAGGAATCTCTCAAAAACTTACTTCACTTGTACAATAGGATCTGGTCTGAACATGTATTTCCTGCTGCATGGCACGATGCTATTGTCATTCCTTCTCAAAAACCCGGCAAAGATGCAACTAATCCAAAAAATTACAGACCAATAGCCCTCACTAGTTGTTTGTGCAAAATTCTTGAGAAAATGGTAAATACAAGACTGGTTTTTATCTTGGAAAGTAATAGCAGTATTTCTCCATGGCAAAGTGGTTTTCGACGTGGCCGTTCAACAATTGACAATATTTTACTGCTGGAGACAAACATCCGAAAAGCTCATGTAAAACGTAATCACTTAGTTTCAGTATTTTTTCGATATTGAAAAAGCGTATGATAAGACATGGCGATATGGTATTTTAAGGGATCTTTTTAATTTAGACTTTCGTGGAAATCTTCCTATTTTTATTGAAAATTTTTTAAAACTCAGACGCTTCCAAGTTCGCATTGGTTCAGAATACTCGGATTTCTACGATCAGGGAGAAGGTGTACCTCAAGGCAGTGTCTTGAGCGTTACACTCTTCTCTTTAAAAATTAACAACATTTTAAAACAATTACCGCTAAGCGTTCATGGTAGTTTATATGTGGACGACCTGCAAATCTCTTGCCAGGGTAATGACATGCGTTTCATTGAACGCCAATTACAACTTGCTATCAAAAATATTATTAAGTGGACAAATGAAAACGGGTTTAACTTCTCTGCTGACAAAACACAGTGTGTGCATTTTTGTCGTAGACGTGATCTTCACCCTGATAACAGACCTATCTCAGTTGTTGACTCTGCTCGCTTCTTGGGTGTAATTTTTGACAGGAAACTTACTTTCATTCCACATATTTTAAATCTTAGGACGAATTGTGATAAAAAATTAAATATTCTGAAAGTGCTTTCCAATACTTCCTGGGGTGCTGATCGTACTTCCTTGCTTAAGATCTATAGAGCAATCATCCGCTCTAGGCTAGACTATGCTTGTCAGATCTATGGTTCAACTCGCAACACGTACCTTAAGAAACTTGACACAGTGCACCATTCTGCACTTAGAATCTGTTCTGGTGCGTTTCGTACATCTCCCATTCTTAGTCTATATACTGACTGTGTAGAGCCATCTCTCACTATGACCAGGCAAAAACTTTCACTTGAACTATATTTCCGCATTCTATCATATCCTCATCATCCACTCCATCCTCATTTTTGCAACAATGATCACATTTTATTCCAGAATCGCCCCTCTTGCATTCCTCATTTTAGCCTAAGAATGAGGAACATTCTTGTTGGTATGCCTCACATTGACACTAATGTTCGTAGTAGGCCTCTCTTGGCTATTACACCATGGAACTTTAGGGTTATTTCCTGCATTCACCCTTTTAAAAATTTTGACAAATCAAACACAGATGCTTCAATTTTCCGGTCACTATATGCTTCTCATTGCTGCAGTTACAAGGACTACATCAAAATTTTTACAGATGGCTCAAAGGCAGGCGATAAAGTAGGCTCTGGTGTTGTTTCTGGTACAACTATTTTTAGCTATCATCTTCCAATTTCCTTTTCAGTTTTCTCGGCAGAATTTTTTGCAATTGAGGTCGCACTTAACTTCATTTCCTCTCATCGCTATAGAAAATTTATAATTTACACAGACTCAAAAAGTGTTCTCGATTCTCTTTATTCCATTTCATATTCATCCTCATTTATTTCAGTTTTAAAATCATATAACGACCTGTTAAAAAAGGGATTTGATATTTTATTTTGTTGGGTTCCAGGACATGTTGGGATTAAAGGTAATGAAACTGCTGATAAAGCTGCAAAACAGGCTTTAACAAAACTAAACTGCCCAGTTCCATACGAAGATTTAAAGCATGCCCTCAAACAGTCCCTTAAAATCCTTTGGCAAAGGGAGTGGGAATGTCAAGTGGATAATAACCTACAAAAGATCAAACCACACATATCAGTCTGGCCTACACTCTCACCAAGGAAGTACGATGTCATTCTCACACGTCTCAGAATAGGGCATTCCAGGCTAACACATAAACACTTACTACTGGGAGAACAAGAACCTGACTGTCCTAAATGTCATTTTACTTCACTTACCATTCGCCATTTACTTACAGATTGCCCATGCCTTCGTCATTTGTACAGACAATATTTTAAATCATCATCGCCAAATCTGACAAGCCTTATAGGTACTAATCCTCATCCTTTGCTGACAAACTTTTTAATAGAGACTGATTTTTATTACGATATCTGATTTTATTTTATACACTGTTCATTTTCTTTTTATTATATACTCTGTTATTTATTTTTTACTTCTGGTTTTATTGTATACACTGCTCATTACTTTTACATCATTTCATCTTATACACTGTTTACCCTGTTTTTATTTTTTACTTCATTATTTTTTACCTTTTTACAAATATTTGTATTTTAGTGACCATCTGGATGGGTAAACCCATCCAGAAGCTATACTTCATTTTCACATATTTGTTTGGCGCAGTATATCCCATTGTGGACCTTGCGCCATTAAAAGACAACCAACCAACCAACCAACCTGTCTGTCTGTGTGTGTGACAAAATTTTGTGGCAACTGTATCTCAGGAACTACTGCACAGAATTTCATACAAATTGGTATGTAGTTGCACCTAGACATAAATTAGTACCTATCAACTTTTGGTAAAAATTATCTTACAGGTTGCATTGCCATCCCGCTATTTCTAAATTTTTAACATGGTGATATAGGACAAAATTTTGTATAAATGTGCATAAATAGAATTATTTTTTAGTAATCATTGTGAAATTTACAAGAATTATTTATAATAGAGACAGTCAACGGGGAAAATTTTTTTGTATGTGTAGGAGCCTCGTCAACCCCCCTGGGGGAAAGTCCCCCCCTCGAGGGGAGTAAATTTTCAAGATGGATCTCTTTCGAAAGGCCTCGTCAACACCTTTAAAACGAATGGTTGAACTATAAATCTGTCATAATTTAAAACAAAGTTATCGATTTTTTTTTTTACTTTTTATGAAAAAAAACTTAGAAAAAAAAATCGTATTTTTTTTAACGAAATTTAACCATACTTGGTATTTAGTTGGCCCCTGACATAAACTGGTGTTGATTAGATTTGGGGATCAATCGCACACCAGAGGCGCTGTGATCGTATTTTTTCTAAATTTTTAACATGGCATTATAGCACAAAATTTCGTATAAATGTACATAATGAGAATTATTCTTAACCTGTGATTCTAAAATTAATATGAATCATTTATAATAGTAGTAGTTAATTAGGAAAAAATTTTTGTGCATGCGGGGGCATCGCTTCCCCCCCCCCTAGGGGGGGGGGAGAATTTTCAAGATGGGTATCTTTCGAAAGGTCTCGTCAATACCTTTAAAACGAATGGTTGAAGTATAAATATGTGATAATTTAAAACAAAGTTATCGATTTTTTTACTTTTAACGAAAAAAAAAAAACTTGGATTTTTTTTTTTTTTTTTTTTTTTTTTTGTTATTGAGTGAATTTGTATAGGAAAATATAGAAGAAAGTCTTGTGGTGGCCAGGCCACAACATACTAGATTTACAGTGTAAACGTTATTTTCAACATAAAATAAAATTTAAGTAAAAAATCATTTTTTTAAAGTAAGAAGATTTTTATTGTGAAGCCCTAAAAATCATAAAATAAAATGTATTCTGCAAAGACATGCTACAAAGAAATGAAAGTTTCAACACTAAGAAAATTTTAAAGAAAAATAAAGGTACTTTCCTTTTCCAAGAGATGAAAATTTTTTAATGTTCAAAATATTTTAAAAAGCTTTCGAGACCAATATTCTTAGTTATTAGTTTTTGTAAAATCATTCATTAGGCCAGAAATCTCAAATGTCTCGAAAGCTTTTTAAAATATTTTGAACATTAAAAAATTTTCATCTCTTGCAAAAGGAAAGTACCTATATTTTCCTCTAAAATTTTCTTAGTGTTGAAACTTTCATTTCTTTGTAGCATGTCTTTGCAGAATACATTTTATTTTATGCTTTTTAGGGCTTCACAATAAAAAGCTTCTTACTTTTAAAAATGATTTTTTACTTAAATTTTATTTTGTGCTTTTTAGTTGCAAAAAAGGAAAAAGCTTTTTAAGAAAACTAATTAAAATTTTTTAGGATATTTTGTAGACAACGGAAGATTTTCGTTATCAATTGACATTTTTCTTCTATTATTTACCTGCAAAAAAAAGTACTATAACGTCTTTCGAGGACCGAATCCGGGACCATCGCGTTATCAGCATGACGCTCTAACCAAAAGTATAAGAACTGTCAAGAAAAATCATAGAACATTCTAGAAAAATCTAACAAATACTTATACAAAAGAAATATTGTTCTCGAATGCTTTTTACAATATTTGGAATATTTAAAATTTTTCATGTTTTGCAAAAGTGAAATATCTATATTTTTCTTTAAAATTTTCTTGTTGTTGAAATTTTATGATTTTATAGCATGTCTCTGCAAGAATAAATTTTAATTTTAGGCTTTTTAGGGCTTCGCAATAATAAAAAACTTTCAGTGTTATTTTTATTTATTTATTTACTTACTTATATTTTTATTTAATTATTTATTGTTATTTTTACTGAAATTTTTATTTTGTGCGTTTAGTAACTCAAAAGGAAGTTTCTTTAAAAAACTATCAAAACTCCTTAGGACACTGTGTAGGCAACGAATGATTTTCTTTTATCAATTGACATAGTTTCTATTAATTATCTGCAGAAAAGTAACACATCGGCTTGCGAGGATCGAACCCACGAGCATCGCGTTATCACCATGAAGCTCTAAAAATAAAAGCTCTCTCTAAATGCGCAAACGAGCGACGGAAAAGGTTGTTTTTGAACGTTCAGAGAACGCTTCATTGCTGCTTGGGACGTATATCTGTTTTTTTGTTTGAGATATATAGGATTATGCGAAATCACGTTTCCCCCCCCGCCCCCCTTGGGGACCGAATTTCGAAAATTCCAGAAATTGGTTTTTAGACGTTTGTATTAGCTCTATTTTAAAGCAAAAATTTTACGGATATCTGTTTTTTTTTTTTTTTTTTTTTTTTTTTTTTGAGATATGAAGGATTTTGTGAAATCATGTTTTGCCCCCCTCCCCCCCTTGGGGGGCGAATTTTCTAAAATCGCTTCTTAGTGGATGCCTACGTCATAGAAAGAACATTGTCACAAAATTTCATGCCTCTAGGTCTAGGGGTTTGGTCTGGGCGATGATGAATCACCCCCTCACTCACTCAGGAAGAACGATTATATATATATATAGATGATCTTACAGAATGTTTGATTATTTAATAACATTTGGTATTCTAGTGTTTATAAAAAAAAAATATATATATATACATGTATCAGTGCTTTTAAAACCGCTAAATATTACATTTAATTCTGCGAAAAAGCGCTCTTTCAAGTCTGAAGTGGAAAGGCAGTCGATGCGAGCGCAATCTTCTAAAAGCGACCAAAATGGGGCCATTTCGATAACGCAGCGTCGGCGGTCCATAGTGTATACGTCCATGACCACGGATTAAAAGAGTACAATCTTCTTCCGTGATCATTACGTTGCCATTGCCAACATTGACTGAAACTTGAAGAATTCTCCAGATTTGTCCCCAAAAATTTTAGAATTCCCCCAAAAAGTCCCCACAAACATTTGGTCCCCAGAAGCCTCAAAAATCCCCAAAATGAGGACAAAATCCCCAATCTGGCATCACTGTGAATATAATCGGAAAAAAATAAAGAACAATGTTGCCAGCAAGACTCCCTATATAAATCAGATACGGCGGTCTTCTATGGGAGAAAATGTCCGCCTTTGTAAATGTATTACTCACTAGATTGCGCTTAGAGTGTGGTATAGAATTTCTTAAATGCCCATTGGATAACATGGTATTGTAGACCAAATTGTAGGAGCTGTTTTTTAAATACTACATAAGTATTCCGTAAAAAAAAGGTTTACCTCCCACAATAATCAACTAATCTTTCGAAATTCTAGAAAAAATGAAAAATTTAATCCTAAAATAAAATATAAATTGCGTTTAAAAAGAGACTCACAAATCCCTACAGTGTTGCCAACTATAAGAATTTGTCCCTAGGCGTAGGGACTTTTAGCAATATTTTCAGGATGTAGCAACGGGTTTTAACTTTGTAGGAACTTTCGTGTGGTTGTTTTGAAAGAAATTTCATGTGATTTTGCATGGATTAGGCTAATTTTTCCACTTTCACAAATGTAAGTAATTTTTTCACAAATTTCCCTAAAATAGGGATATTTATCGTAAGTATAGGGATATTTTGTAAACCATATCCCTAAAAGACCTGGCTGGTAGCGCCATCTATCACAATTCATCGCGGGCAAGGGAAAATCAGCGAATGGGTAGCCTGTTCTATATAGGAAGCCTTGGTTGCCAGATGGTCGGCAGTCAATTTCCCCAAACAGGCTTTAAAATTTCACCAAATCAGGGGATTTTAATTTCTACTAAAAAAGTGAATTAAAAAAAAAAAATTCGAAATAATTAGCAGATTTAAGACCAAATTTTCCCCCAAATAATGCTAATTAAAAATCCCCAAATACCAGAATAACTTTCATACACAATAGTTATTAACTTTATTAATAACTAGTGCATCACTAGTTTCAAAAGAGGCTATTTAATTAACTTTTTATTAATTTTACACTTGTTAATTAACTTTTAATTAACTAAATTTACACTAATGAATTAATTTTTTACACATAATTATTAATGAAAATTTTTAAATCTGCGTGAAGTACTGAGTAGAGGTCTGCACGGGCCGAAATTTTCAGGCCCGGCCCGTTTGAAAGGTTTGCTTACCCGGTCCGGCTCGGTATGAAATCGAAAATTTCGGTCCAGTCCCGGCCCGGCCGTTTTTTTTTTTACTAGTGTACGGCCCGGCCTGGACAAAAAGCGATAAAATCAGGCCCGACCCAGCCCGGTCGGATTCAAAAATATGTAAAATAACAAAAAAAAAAAAAAAATGCCTTTCTACGATAAAGATTTTTAGTATGCGTTTTGCAGAGGTTTTATTTAGCTAAGCAATAGAATGTTCTTTAACAAAACTGCTGAATGTTTACAACATATTTATATATAAACGGTATTTCATTATTACAGACGTACAGAAGGCACAAAGGCAGACAGAAAGTCAAATTGAAAATATTAGCATTCCTCAAACAATATAGGAAGGTGTTTAAAATGATTAATAGTACTAAAAATACACTTTGAACCCCATCCTGTTATATACCGTAATGCATCCAAATCTTTCATGTGATCCGGTAAACAAAACTTTAATGCTAATCCAACCATATTCAAAATAAAAGATGCTTTTGCACATGCTAAAATTGATGCTACTTTCATCCAGTGCCCCGGAGAAAAGAAAAAGAAGCCTTAGAGGAAAAGTTACAGCGGAAGGATTTTTATAGCCTTCATACCACCTAAACACTACAGACCACAGAAAAGAAAGCCTTATATACAGTAAGGTATCTAATTTCTTTTGTTTGTTACATGTACGCAAACTGGTAGTAACATGCATATTATTTTGAATTAGAAACCAACTAATATTACTTTAAATAAAACATATTAATTTCGAGACATGTTTAAAATATTTGCGGAAAATCAGATCGCGAACAGTCAAGCTGATAGACAGTTAAATTGTAGTTACAGACACCTTTTAACAAAAAAAAAAAAAAAATGATGTGACATACCAGACTGTAAAATTATGTAAAATAAATGACTGAAAAGTATTTTATCATTTTCCTTTCTCGTTGATTAACGACGAATTTAGAAAAAAGAATCGGGCCGGGCCGGGCTCGGGCTTAAAATTTCCTCCAGGCCCGGCCCGGCCCGAGTACACAGAAAAAATATTGAGCCCGAGCCTGGTCCGGCCCGAGCCTACAAAAATATTTTAAGCCCGAGCCCGGCCCGTGCAGATCTCTAGTACTGAGTCTAGTTTCATCAGCTCTCTTAGGGTATTCCTGAAGACTCTCCAATCAGTTGTATTTATACTAAATTCCGTACAGTCGGTAACAAAAGTGTCCGAACACTAGCAAAAATTCCTATGTAAAAAAAGTACACTTCATACGGCTTTATTAAATAAATCCTTGTCGAATACTGTTCTTATAAGAACACTGACTATAGTCAGTGTAAGACAATGATTCGATAAGGATTTATTTAACAAAACCGTATGAAGTGTGCTTTTTTTACATAGGAATTTTTGCTAGTGTTCGGACATTTTTGTTACCGACTACGTGTATAACGACGGGCCCTGAGGATGTTCGTAGGATGTCTTTTCATCATCAGGATATTCTGAGGATATCCTAAAGAGAAATGGCCCCTCAAAAAAGTCTCTAATGCTAAAGAAAACTGCTTAAATTTCGTACGCATAAGAACAAACGTGAACTAATCAGGTAGACCAATTTAATGACTAAAATGTTGAAAATTTCCCCAAAATTCTCCCCAAAAATTTGAAAAATCTCCACATAATTCCCCACAAATATTCAGTCCCCAAAAGTGTCCCCAGAAGTCCCGAAAATCCCTAATAATGGGGACAAAATTCCCAATCTGGCATCTTCCTTTTTAGAAGAACAGGTGGCGCAGCAGCAATACTCCGAAGTATATTAGGGTGACCAGATTTTTTATGCAAAATGAGGACAAATTATGCAATGTCCTCATTTCTATGAGAAAAATGAGGATATACTCTTCTAAAATGAGGACATTTCTGAGGACACAAAATTTCATAAAATGTAGCATAAAATTAGCTTATATTAACCCCACTTGCAGCTAAGAAGCCATTAATCGTCATTATGATAAATTTATACTACTTATTAAATTATACGATAAGCATTATTTATATAAGCATTATTAAATTTACAATAAACATTATCATAAACTTGTGCACATTATACTTCTCTTCGTATAATATAATTGCCGTGCTGTTTATCTTTATACAAAAGTATTAATTTCTATATGCGGTTGATACGAATGTACTATCTATTTTATATCTACTTCTGTTAATACTTTTATAAACTATTTTAATACAATTGTTACTGTTACATAGACCAAGTTCATATGGAAATTATCCAATAAACAACATTTTAAAGGAAAAAGACAATCTGAACAATGTCAAAAACTGGTTAGGCTAGGAATAGGAATTGACCTCTAGCCTGACGGCATAAAGCATTGATGTTCTACAAACTGAGCTATTATGTTGACTTTTTAGTAGCACTATTTACTCATTACAGAGCAAGAAATCGGGAGATGTCAACAAGGTACATTCGGCAGCAAAAAGTATCAGAGTACTAGCAATAATGCCTGTCTAAAAAAAGTACACTTAATACTGCTTTGTTAAATAAATCCTTGTCGAGTCATGTTCTTAGTCAGTCTAAGAACATGATTCGACAAGTATTTATTTAACAAAACAGTTTTATGTGTACTTTTTTTAAACCGGAATTATTGGCTAGTACTCGGGTACTTTTGCTGCCGACTGTAATCTGCGTTCAGCTCCTATCCCTGACTTAATCAGTTTTCTGTCTTGCTAAAAATTGTTTTTCCACTCTAAAGTCTAAAATCTACCAATAGAAAAATATATTCTGTGTATTACCTAGTAATGGACATGATTTAAAAATAAATGAAATGAATCAAGGAATCGTGATTTTTTTTTTTTTTTTTTTTTTATGTTATGTTGAATTGTAGAATCAGTATTGAAAACTAATGAGGTCAGAAGCATCTCTAATTTTGAAATTTTAAGTAGAGAAGGAAATTACTGAAAAATGAGGATAAATGAGAACAAACGTCCGAAAATGAGGACAAATGAGGATATGAGAGCTTTTGAAAGCAACTGAGGACAACACTTGAAAAATGAGGACTGTCCTCTGAAAATGAGAACGCCTGGTCACCCTATAGTATATGCACTTTCACCGTTCTTGGAGAAGAATTGGGAAAAAGAAAAAAGATTGCCACAGGCAAACCTGCCCTTGAAATTTTTTAGCAACAATGTGAAAACTGTATACACTTCGGAGTAGAGTGCGTTGCGTTGCTTTTTCACGTATGCCGGATGCATGAAGATATAGACAGGAGGAATTTCCTTTACGGGATTCCTCCTTCAAAAGAGGACATAACGCTGAACTGGCCGCAGAGTGGCGCTGACTGTAGTTGATGTACCACGTTGACACTGAGTACAGTGAGGGCGCATCATTATTTTTCTAATTATTATTTTATTTTATGATGAATATGTCTAAATCTCGATGCTGTTTTGTATTTGGATGTGACTCGGGTTATGCAATAGCCCTAGCTGTGAAAAACTAACATGGATTAACTCGACGAATGTGACTTAGAATCGAACTCTTCAGTTTCTGCCTATTATCTTAGAAAGAAAAAATTCTCGGACACTCTTTTTTTTTTTTTTTTTGGGGGGGGGGGGGGTTATTACGAACTTAAAGCGAAGTGGTTAAATATTGTCTAAAATTATTAATATATATATTTTTTCTTTTTCAGAAAATAGGAGCCGAATGTTAAAAAAAAAAAAAAAAAATCCGAATTCGCAAAACAAGATACGGTCGGGGAAAAAAACGGAACACTCAACGTAACGTCGTTGCTAATCGATGTAGAAAAATGCAATAGGTAATTTAAGATGGAATGCAATTTTTGCTGTATGTAAACATGTAAACTGTTTGAAAGAATAAATTTTGGATCTAATTTGTGGTGTGGTGTTTGGATTATCAGGCCGATTGATAGCACTTGGGTTCTAGGCTTGAGTGTAATGCACTCTGTGGTGGTCTCTTTATACGGTCCTAGCCGGTATTTATACAAGTTGTGGAGAAAACTACGGAAAACTCCGATCGGTTAGTTAAGGCAGGTATCAGGAGTTAAGGCACATTCACTGCAAATGGATCTTAGACCTGGGTAAAAACACTGCCCTGCATAGTAGTTATTTTTAAAGTATATGTACATTGTATTCATGCGAGCTTCGGAGAAAACCACAAAAAACGCCGTACGATAGGTTGGTGAACGCGACTTGGTATGAAACCCAGCAATTCCCTCAAACAACTTTGAAAACATAGGCATTCGGTCAATCATTGGGCAGGTAAAAATAAAATTCTTTAAAAATATATGTTTATAGGTAATAATGTGTTGGTGTTAAGGCAATTAACTATACGAGGCTCTTGTGGCTCAGTTGTGTGTCCTCAACACATAACCCAAGGAGTAAAAAGCGGGGGACTTTCTAAGGGATTCCAGCACATAGTTACCTGAGTTTCAGAGAAAACCACAAAAAACTTCGTACGGCGATTCAACGAGCACGACCTAAGATCGAACCCGGCACTTCCAATCTACCAGCTTCAAAAGCAGTATCACGCCACTCAGAAATGTGTTAAGCTGAACAATTTGTTCAAATATGTAAAAATAATCTCGGAAAACAAAATTGCTAAAAGACTTTTAAAATTCAAATAAATTAATATTAATAATTATGAAATATAAGTATATATGTATATTTATATATATATATATATATATACATACGACTAATAGTAATACAAATATGAATAATTAAAATTATCTAATTTATGGAATGATTTGCCTTAATTATAACTTTATGAACGACCTCTATTAAAAGGCCACCTATCTGACCCGTCAGTTTTCTATCTAACCAGTATTCACAGAGAAAACTGTGAAAAACTAACATCGATTATCTCGACGAATATGACTTAGAACAGAACTCTTCAGTTTCTGCCTACTAGCTTAGAAAGAAAAATTTCTCAGACACTTTTTTTTTTTTTTTTTTTTTGGTGGTGGGGGGGGGGGAGGAGATTTTTATAACGAACTTAGAGCGAAGTGGTTAAATATTGTCGAAAAAAATTATTTATATTATATATATGTTACCGTTAAAACGCGAAATCCGTTAATCTGCAGATTACCTAGCTAATCTGCAGATTAACTAAAATAACCCGTTAAAGTGTGGAATAAAGGGATTTCCGCAATTTAACTAGGTAATCTGCAGATTAACGGTTTCAGTATCGTTAAAGTTCAAATGTTTGTTTCGAGCCTTAGTTTTTTTTACATTCACTATGACGTCAAACAGCCATGTGATACAGATACGCGAATGACCTTCAAACATAACTGAAACCTTTACCCCTTCCCTTCCGCACTTCCGCTACGCTATGATGATAAACCGATAAACGGCAAACGCAAAATGTGGCCATAGAAATGTGGATGGAAGCCATGATTAGGTTTATTATTATGACTAACACAAAATTTAAAGTAACAAGTAAGTTATAATTGTTTTAATTTTGATTTTATTTCTATCTTTTTTAATTCTGTCAATATAAGTTTGATAAGGGTCTGCATTTTATTAATGAAATGAAATCTTAATTAAAAGCTGTCTCTCGTGAAACTCCATCTTGAATTATGAATATTAGATTTACATTACAGTAATTATTTCCTTCCGAACTAAAACTATTAAACTATAACTTTTTAAAACTAATTTATTTTAAAATTGATTTAAATTACTATTACTTACTGAAAAAAAAAGAAAAAGATATATTAATTATTAACTTTGAAAAATATTATGGCATTTAATAAATACTTAATATGAAATGTTTGTACATTTTTTAGCATTTCATTACATTTTCTTTTTTTTCTTTCAGTTTCAAGTTTCCTGTACATATTTTATATATCATGATTATATTTTTATTTATTTATTTTAAATTTTGTTTGCTTTTTCAGATAATTTCGTTGTAGTTTATCACATAAAAAGTGTTAATAAAGTTTTTTTTTTTTTTTTTTGTAAAATTAATATATTTGCTAAACTTGTGCAGATATATGTATGCTGCAAAATATGGTTTAATAAAGCATTGAAAACTGTCATTTTAATTTTCATGCATCCTAAAAAATGTTAAAGCAGTTTTAATTATTTGAAGTACTTCTTAAATAATGCTTCTGATTTGTCTAATTTAATATTTCTAGTATTTAAATAGTAATAGCAATATAAGTTGTTAATAAAACTTTTTTTTTTTTTTTTTTTTTTTTTTAATTTTAAATTGTTAAATATTTTTATTTTGAAAAGAAATCGTTACTGTATTACAATTCTAACATTCATTTATAAAGTAGAATTTATTGAAAGCTATTAAAGCTATTATGTTTCATATTAAAAATGCATAACATCTTCAAACTTATATTGACAGAATAAAAAAGATGAAATAAATAAAAAATAAAACAAATATAACTTTAAAAGATATAAAAATTAAAACACATGCAGATTAAAATAAGTAAAGAAAGAAATAAAACTTTTTTTTTCCGAATGAAAAAACAAATACAACACAGCGTGCTGTAAAATTACAACACCAGATATCTTATTTTCACTTTAACTAGTGCCTAGTAGGTAATGTGCAGATTATCTAGGTAATTCGCAGATTACCTAGGTAATTTGAGAAATAAAACAATTTTCCTCACTTTAACGGATCACCCTAGTTAATGTGCAGATTACCTAGCTAATCTGCAGATTAACTGATTTCTGCACTTTAGCGGTAACATATATATACTTTTTTCAGAAAATAGGAGCCGAATGTTAAAAAAAAACGAAAAAAAATCTATACATATCTGGAAAAAAAAAATCCGTGTTCGCAAAACAAGGTACATCACGGTGAGAAAAAATTAAATAAAAAAATTCGAAAGTTTATCATTGTTTTCTCTTAAGTGTTTTATTGAGACTAAAAACTTTGTATTAATTAAAAAAAAAAAAAAAAAAAGCCTAAACCGTTTTTGTATTATCTTTTTCTTTTCTTTGTATATATATAACTAGAGTCTTGTTTTATTTATTTTTCAGACAGATAAAGAAAAAAAAAAAAAGCGTTATCACCATTTGTTGTAGACTGCCTAGACGTTTTCAAAATCAGAACTAGTCCATTACAGATTCTAAGGAATTACAAATACGTAAAAATCAAAAAGTTCTGAGTCAAAAATAGTATTCGGGTGTTAAATTGCATTCTGTTTAGAACAGATTTAATAATAATAATAAAATAAATTAAAGATTTAATTTTGTTTTTCCTGTAAAAGTGATTTTTAATCACGATTAATTATTTATATTTAAGTATTTGTATTTTTCTTTCTTTCTTTTCTTGTTTTTTTTTTTTTTTTTTTTTTTTCTTTAAATACTATTCTTAAAAAAAAAAGAAAAAAAAAAGGCTAAAACAGTTAGTATATCAATTGCAGGTGGCAGGCATCCTTAAATTACTAACTCAAATTGAAACTTAACTATCTAGTTTCTTTATTTCTTTTTTTTATTATTTTATATATATTTCATTTTGCAAGCGCGCATTTTAATTCAATTCAAAATTATTAAAAAAAACTTTTTCGATACTGTTTGTATGGAAGCTCATTATCCGCGTTTGTAATGATCGATAGATGGCGCTCTCTGAACTGCAGTTGTTAGTAAATATAATAGCCACGTGGATTAATAATTGTTCTTTCTCCGCCATTACATCATGGAAAATCGATTGCATAATATGATGATATGCAGTGGTGTGATAATTTCACCTTAGCCCACCAGAGGGCGAGCATTTCATTACAATCGCGGATTATTAATTTTCGTTTCTTTGAAAAAAAAAAAAAAAAAAAAAAAGATTTTGTTGAAATTCTTGCAAAAGCAGAGTTTAGTTTAATATGGAGGACTGTTAGTTTTTTTTTTTTTTTTTTTTAATTATAACATCGCTTTCAAATTATTCAATTATATTTTCGATTTCGATAAATGTCCAACTTTCGTAAAACTGGTATCGTAAAAATCCGTAGATTGTGACTATAAGTCCGGCGTCCTAATAATATTGGCATTAAAAATAAAATATTGATAATTAAAAAAAATAAATAAATAGAATCTTTGAAAATTTGAATATCCGTTGTAAATAATATTTCCTAGTAATTACTATTGAAATTTTGAGAAAACCGTAAAAAACTCTGAAGGAAATTTTATGCTGTTAAGAAAACCCTATATATTCAAATTCATTTTTCACCGATTTTCTCAAAAATCATTCTTTTCGTTAAAAAAGAACGTTTTTGCCATTGAAAAGCATTACGGTACAAGAATGATTGGACATCAGCCGAGGGTGGCGCCGTCTTTTATTCAAATAATTGGATAACATACAATTTACACTAGTTTCCCCTCCACTTATAACTTACTGCCTGATGAATAAAGTCGACTACAGCGCTCTGAATATAACAATATTATTATTTGTATTGTAGTCCGTGCGCGTGCGATCGACATACGATACGATAGTCCCGATAGTGATTAATTTCAATAAAGAAAATGCATGTTCGAAAATTCAAACCAGAGACCTGAAATGTGAAATATAATATGCATATTTCGAATGTAATTTGCATATTGAAATATAATTTTCATTGTTAAATATCAGGTCTATGTTTCAAACGCTGGCACGCAGGAAACATTCTTGAAGTTTATCATTAATATGTGAAATACCCTTATATGTAAATAAACTACGCCGTTTGAGCTTCGATTGATGAAATAGAATGTTTAGATTTTTGTGGTAATAGGCAAGGCATGTACATGCATTCAATATTGGTTTATTAAATTTCATGAAATGTTTGCTGAGAGTGTTAATAATCATGTTTGTCATAGATGAAGTTATTTCGCGTAAAATAGAGGAAATCATTATATAGTTGCTTTTACTTCGAATCTTAATACTCGGCTATTTGTATACTACGAAATTGTTTTTTTTTTTCCTTTTTGTTTTCTTTTTTTCAAATAGTGTGTGAAATTGTCATATATTTAAAGTAGCCACCATTTGTATAATTCAGTTTTAATTATTTACCGTCTGTAACATTAATGAAATTACCTGCATGTTATATGTTAATTACGTTCATTTGTTCTATTAAACTTTAAAAATTATTTTGTACTCTTATTTTTCTACATTAAGTGATCTGCATAGTTGCAATTTCCAGGAAGATCTTCTGAAATTTTGTATTTTTTTATTGCTTTCTGCCAAAAAATGAAATATTCCTATTTTTCTTTTTTAACTTGTATTATATCTATAGTAGATAGATAGTTTATACAGACTCCTTAAACTTCTTAGTACTATAGAACTTTTAAAGTAGTGCTTAGAACTCCTTAAATGAACAAAATGCTGTTTAGAAACTCGTAAATTATTAAGATGCAAAACTGCCTTGCTATTTTAAACATGTTTTGTTACTGCTCATGGGGGGGGAAAAAAAAATTGTGAAATACATTGTGATTGTAAATTGCCGAGTACCTAATACTTTTGGAATGTAAATTATTAAGCTGAAGCACAGCATATTGAATGGCTTGCATCACCTTAAGTCATACTAATTAAGAATCCTGAAGAACACGGTACAGTCCCGTTGCCAAGCCAAGCTACCAACTTGTTTTTCCAGAATGTAGCAATACTAATAATATTACTACATTCCAGGAAAACTAGATGGTGGCTGCTATTCAATCATCTTTCTGTCTCTTGAAAGATTTTAATATTCTTTACAGGATTAATTATTTATATAATGTTTGGTAACTATGATTTTGAAATCATTTGTTAATTAGAGCTGTTTTTGAATGATTTGCGTAAGTTAAGATAAAAAAAGACTCAAATATGCATCTTAAACTGAACCAAAAACAACTTTAGATAGAATGCATATATTTAAGTTCAAAATATCTAAATACCTTTAAGAGTAATATATTCAAAATAGCATTAGGGCAACTCCATGGTGTCTGACGTTAAAAATGAACAGAAATTTCTTAGATAAATTTCAATAAAAAATGTGAATTAATTTAAAAGCATTAAATGTTATGACTATTATACATAACCAAAAAATATGGTAATTAAAATACCTTTTTTTAAGTTTAAATTAAAAATATTTAAACAGTTGGTGTCTGACGTAAACATACAAACAGCAAAAATATTTAAAGTTTGTGAATTAGTGCATATTTTGATTTTTCAGGGATGAAATTTTTCAGTTTTTTTATACATTCAGCTTTTTTATGTTTCTGATACATGCATTTGTTCTTATTCTATAAATTGAAGATTAAAATAAATATTACTGTAATATGATAGATTAAGTCATAAAAATTCTAGTATTTTATTTCAACGTTTTGCTTTTACATACAGTTTCAGCTTTTTTGTATTTTTCCTAATCTCATCCCCTCACAACTAAATATGAATAAAGAATCTTGGAAAAATTTTAAATAATATAATTTTATTATAAAACTAATTTGATATTTTAATCTTGGTGTCGGACGTAAATACAAATCAAATATTTCAATTTGAAAATAAGCTTTATTCACACATCACATACTTATATATAACTATATAAAACTCGTTAAAATTGAACTGCCCTCTATTTAATGTTGGAATGAGAGGATCAATACTTTTAATTACATCACTTAAAAAACATTTAAAAATACCTCAAAGTCCTTTCATTTAACAGCATCTCGCTAATTGCAGTCGTCATCTGGCTAGAAAGCTGCTGCTCTACTGACCATCTTGTCACTGGCTTCTTCATCTTCTCTTCAGTGCTGACGTCATCTTTTGGCTGTTTCTTATTAACCCCTTAACGCGCGGTGTCCTCGCTGCGAGGATGCTAAACTTAAGATCCAGCTGCAAAAATTCATCCCGGAAATTTTTTAGCAAAAATTTACGTTTATAACATATAAAAAAAGGCCAGTCTTTTTAACCTTAAAATTTAAAATTTCTTTTAGTTTAATTTAGTTCATGAATTCCGGTGGCAGTATAATTTAAATGATCCGAATTGTCTTGCGCCGCAAAGGGTTAATTAGCTGTTGCCATTCCTTCGGTATTGTGCTGTGCTCTCTTTCGTTAACATCAGAATAAGAGGTCAACATTTCTAGTGCTTCACGCTTTAAGGCATAATTATAGAAATTATAATGGGTGATTTTAGTGGTGGTTATTGTATTAGGATTTATTGGGTTATTGATATGAGTACAGGATAAAGAGGTAGAGGTTCTATTATGTTTTAAATCATTGTTTTCTCACAATGGACAATTTGCACACATGGGGGATTTGAACAAAATACTATTTTTCTGATAGTATTAGGCTCATAAATTTCAAAAAGTTTATTAAAAATGCAAAAAAAGGTCTCATTAATTTCAAAAATAACTTTAAAATTAACCAAAAATCACGTGACTTCAAAACGCTGTCTGACGTCACACTTTATGATGCTTCAATGTTTACATTTTGTTAGCCTAGTTAGCAAGCAGCAATTCGTTTTAACTTTCGTAATTATCAATCGTTTATGTGATTTCTGAGGATTTCTTTTTCATCTTATAATCTTTTAATACCATTATCATCATTTTTCCTTCTCATTATTTCCAATTGTTTTCTTTTCATGGCGGTTGTCCAATGTTTTCGTTTAATAGTATCCTGTGGAACCAGTGGTAGAAATAAGAATTTTGAAACTAGGCGTCAAAATAACGCCTGGATTAAATTTTTTAGGCGCCCAAATTAAAAATCTAGGTGCCATCTATAATTAAATATGTATATTTAAAAATAATAATAATAATAAAGCATCAACTTGTAAATATTATATGCAAGATTATATAAAAAATATTTATGTAATGAATGTAATTACATTGACAATATTAAACATACATATTTAAAATCGCAAATTCATTCTTCACCCAGAAGATACACCATTCCACCACAATTTAATAGACTTGTGAAATAGGTGAAATAGACTTGTTTGCTGTCTGATGGGATTGGGAAAATTATTAGATATGATGAGGAAAAAATCCAGGCATCAAATATGGCACCTATGATTGGAATTCTAGGCATCAAAATGAAAAAACTGGTCGCAAAATACGACTAACGACTGCTTATTTCTAACCCTGTGTGGAACGCTAAAGAATAGCTTTTGGGAAGCATTTAGTCGTGTATTAGTGCAGAGTGGTACAATACAATATTTATACTAGGATTTTTTACTATCCGTCATTATTATAACATAGAAAACCTATTTCACTGATTCAAGAAGCAAAGCAAAGCACAAAATCAAATGTAAACAACGATTACTCCCATTTGTTGTCATAAAGAGTGACGTCACGATATATTACACTGTATTTTCTCTATAGAGTAAATAGTGAGACGTTAAAATTGTTATAAATCAGTCATTAGATTTCAAATAAAGAAAATGTATGTATTTATTTTCTTACCTTTTCATATTCTATTATATAAGAATAAAATCGGAAAACGTACAAATTCTCTATTGTGATGGCCTGTCTCCGGACCACCCCTAGGGGTGTGTCCCGGACCGTCGCCAGTTGCCCATCTGCGTAGCACTAGTGCGACGTAAAACTGTTAATAGTAAACCTATAGTTTGCTGTTTTTTCTTATCGTTATGCTAATTAAATATATTGAACTTTAATCAATCTTAAAATAAAGTTTAAGGGAAAAAAAACGTTAGTTGAAAAAAAAATTAAACACTCTTATAAAATCCTAATTTTCTTTTTAATATATATTCTACATACCAGGAAATAAATATATCGTTCAATAAAACTCCATATTAAGTAGCTTTTAAATTTAAGTCATCCATCTTAATTTTTCAAACGTGAATGTAAACAATAGCAAACCTTCCAGCAATTCCGACTGTGCTGCAATTGAAAAAGTTGCATAAAACATCTAAGAACGATAGCTGAAAACTACGCACGCACATCGGCAAGATCACTTCATTTCTCCCGCGGAGGTATAGGGGAAACCGGGGTAAAATGGACCACTTTTGACATTTTTGAGTGCTTACACTCAAAATAATGTTTTTTTAAGCCTGAAAATATGCTAGCACATTACCTATATATTAGGTTATATAATACACTCAATCAAAATTAATTTTTATACATACTTTTCTTAATATTATTTTTTTAATAGAAAGTGAGAAAGTGGACCATTTTACCCCAAACCCGGGGTAAAATGGTCCATGGCACGGGGTACTATGGACCACAGGCAAATTTTTAAAAAATAAATTAATGTAGTACATTTTTTAATAGTACAAACCATAAATAAATATTATATTGTTTTATTCATTTCTTCAATTTATTGATATAAAACATAAAATTAACGAATATTGAAATTAGCAAATGATACACCAAAAGATTTTTGTGTCACTGAAAGTCTACTGTTCTCTTGTGACACCTTGGGGTCTGGAAGACTCATTACAATATCTTGAATATGTACAAGAGATTCATCAACATTATCAGGGAAAATAAATACATTTTGACTAGGTTTTTGACGCATGAATCTGACAAGGAAATAATCTTCGTCATTTTTTTCTATTATTAAGCCGACAAAGTGAACCATTGTTTTTTTCGTCAAAAATTTGACCAAAACATACTTCCCAACTTTTAATTCATTATCAAAATTAGCCTCATGCTGTAAAATAACTTCTTCATCACTATGTTCTGTATCACTATAAATAGACATATTCTCAGAATCACTTGAACTTTCTGATATATAATTTTTCTTTTTTTGCTTTGAAACATGTTGCTGGCCCTCAGTTTTATCACTTTTCTCTATAGTAGAAAGTAACAGTTTTTCTAAATTCTTTTTAGCTCTAACTAAAGCAGCATTTTTTTGTTTAAATTTTTTCTCTTCTTTCTTTTTGGCTTCTTCTTCAATTGCTTTTTTAATTGGTGTATCAGTTAGAATTTTTGATACGCCTTTCTTTCGTTTAATTGTCTTGCGTAAGCAAGCTTTTGGCAAGGGACGCACTTCGAAAGGCGATACTGTTTTCAGCTGATGACTTTCACTCAGAAATTGTGATGCATTTAATTGCAGATCAGCTGAGCTTGTGCTTGGTTGTTGATCAGCTGCACTTGTGCTTGTTTGTTGATCAGCTGCGCTTGTGCTTGGTTGTTGATCAGCTGTGCTTGTGCTTGGTTGTTGATCAGCTGTGCTTGTGCTTGGTGGTTGATCAGCTGTGCTTGTGCTTGGTTGTTGATCAGCTGTGCTTGTTAGGTCCACATCTGGTGATGGTTGATCAGTGACATATGCTGAGAGAAATTCGACATCCTCAAACACATTTTCATTGAATGGCCATATGCCTGTAACTCTAAATCCTGATTGAATGTTTTTTATGGTAAAAGCCTGAGGAAATGCCGTGCCAACTACTGATGAGATGTTATAAATTGTCATTGTTTTTCCAGGATGACATAACATCCAAGACTCACAAGCACTGTTATAATGCGATTTGAAAGGGCCAAAAACAGTTCGATCAAGGGGCTGCATTTTGTGGCTAGTATGTGGATGTAGTGTCAGCATATGAATCCCATGTTTTTTGGCAATATCAAGCACAGGAATGGATATGTGTGACTCATGGTTATCTAATAACAATAATGTGGGGTTTTCTTTGACACACTTTGCATATTTTATGAAATGTTTCATGTAAGAAAGAAAGTTTTCAGCATTCATCCAACCAGATGGGCTTGCAGAACCTGCTGAACCTTCTGGAGCACCATTCAGCATGTGATCCTTGAAATTAACTCTAGGAAATATGAAAAAGGGTGGAATAGTATTTCCTAGTGCATTTATTCCCATACAAACCGTTACCAGTTGTCCTCGTTCAGCTGATGTTATGCCTCCAACTTGTTTAATTCCTTTTTCAGCTAAAATTTTTGATGGTTTATGGCAGGTTGTAACGCCAGTCTCATCAACATTATATATGTCTTGTGGCTGAAATTTAAAGCGTAAATAGAGACTTTTCAAGTTTTCAAAAAAGATGGCTACATTATGACGATTAAAGCTGGTTGCTCTTGATAAACTAGTAGATTCTGGTTGCCGAAGTGAAATTTCTGGGTTACGTTTTCTAAAACCATATAACCAATCTTCTCCTGCTGCAGAATTCTTATCCCAAGATTCAGGAAAATTCTTTTGATTAATTAAAGCAAATTCGTAGGCTAATCTCCTTGTCATTTTTAATGAAAGTCCATGGTGAATTCTAGCAGCATCTATTAGATAGTTTTTCAGCATTTCTTCTTCTTCCTTAGAAAAAATCTGTTTATGCGTATAGTTTGGAGCAAATCTAATAGCTGATTTTTTACCACTTTCTAATTCCATTAATTTAGAATCTTTATACTTTTGTATATAACGTAGAAGGGTTGTTTTTGGAATGTTTGACTCTTTGCAAACTGAACGAATAGATTTTTTATCATCCAGAACACTTTTTACTGCCTGCTCCATAACTTCATGGGGCACAGTTCCTCTATCAGTTTTCCTAGGGTTATTTCTCGGCATAGCTAAAAAAATGAAAAGATTAATTTAAATATATATGATAAAATAATGAAAAATAAAAAATATATTCTTTGTAATAACCTAATTATGATATAATTTAAATCATTTGAATATTCTTTGTTTACTTTAAGTACATTATCTGTGAAATTATTGTGTTGCAGTTGTACCCTTTAAAATTAATTTTATCTCAACTCATATATAATATCCGTAACTATAAACTAAAAGATGTATAATTGTTTATAGAATCATTTAATTATAGCTTGTTATAATTGAATATTTGTAAAAGTATAAATATTCAACTGAATAAGTCATTATTATAAACTGAATGAAATCTAAATCAGAGGAAACCTGAATTGAAATTAAATGTATATTTACTCTTCTTTGAGGTCTAATTAGGATTAAATTTGAAAGTATAATACACATATAACATTTCCAATCCATTAATTGAATCATTGATTACTCATTAAAAATAAATAATTTATCAATTCTTAATTCCACATATGATATAAACTAGGAAAAGTACATGAAGTATAGAAATGGGGTAAAATGGACCATGGTCCATTTCACCCCAGTTCATGGTGGTCCATTTTACCCCATGTGGAAGTCTAACAAAAATTGTCCAAAAAAAATAACAAATCTTTTATTAAATAAATTTAGTTACACTGAATATAATAATATATGGTCTTACCTTTTTATTGTGCTGAGTAATATCTTTCAAATCATAATTCTTGAATGAAGAAAAGAGTATAAGTTTTGATGAAAATATTTACTTTTGCCAACCACAAATCAACTTTCTAGAACAAAATGGCTAAAATGTCACCTAGATACACAATTGCAAGGTAATTATCATCATTTCAGTGCTGCCATCTATGTACCAAAATATGAAACATTAGAAGAAAGTAATTATATAGATAATAGGGGGTGGTCCATTTTACCCCAGTCTCCCCTAAATAGCGGATGGCGATGGTAGTGGGTGTTGCCCTTGCCTCTGTTCATTTTCGCCGATTGTCGGCTTCATGAGATATTGCCATAATGAGTGGCATTTTTTTAAAATTCAAATAAAGTCTTTTCTTTTTATCGTTATAGTTCATATTAATCTTTTATGAGTTTGATGCGTAAATTAAATATAATTTAAAAGTTTAATAGAGAGTAAATTTGTATTGATGTTGCAACAATGACAGTCAAAAATGTCATGTCTCCTCTCAAGCCACATCAACTTTTCAAGGAAGCGTATTAGTCATTTTTTTTCTGCAGTCAACTTTTATGATACCATTGTTTCAAATTTAACCAAGCTTCAGTCCTATATATATCCATTTTTTTTGTCATCCATCATCTGCTTTATTTGGTATGTTTGTTATGTTAATTTCCTATATGTTCATAAAAAAATATTTGTCTACTTAAACTGTCTTATTGTTATCAATTTATATTAAAACTTATGTTGAAATTATTGTTTCAAATAAAGTACAAATTAAATTGAAACTTCTATGGTCATCATTTATATATATTTATCTTTCAGCATATTTACTTATTCCAGGGATGAGATTTTTCCGACTTTCATCAGAATTTCCGACTTTTTTAATATTTTCCCAAGAATTTCCGATTTTTAGCATTAAAAAAAAATATATATAAGTGAAAATAAAAAATTCCCAAGCGTAAAATTCCGTGATCAGTAGGGGAAAGTGGGGGCTAATGGGACGCAGGGCTAATGGGACAAATGGATTTTTTTTTACATTACATAAATTTTAGCGAAGATTTACACACCACTGAATGGCAACATCTCTAGCACACATTTGCAGCATGGGAGATCAGCCATGACAGTTGATTGCTGTTGAGAAAAAGCAAAGTTTGTTTTTGAACAAGCCAAAGTAAGTATTAATTTTTGTGATTGATTTTATTTTGTAAATAATTCAGAATACTTATGCCCTATTTAAATACAGTTTTAGATACTACAAATATTAGTGAATGAGAAAACATTATTGAAAAAATAATGAATTACATATGTAAATAACTATTTCTCAAATTATAAATTTGCACATTGTGGGGTCTAATGGGACAAGGAAAGTGGGGGCTAATGGGACAAATGGATTTTTTTTTTTTTTTTTTTTGAACAAGCCAAAGAAAGCATTAATTTTTGTGATTGATTTTATTTTGTAAATAATTCAGAATACTTATATCCTATTTAAATACAGTTTTAGATACTACAAATATTACTGAATGAGAAAATATTCTTGAAAAAAATAATGAACTACATATGTCAATAACTATTTCTCAAATTATAAATTTGCACATTGAGGGGTCTAATGGGATAACTTAATGAAAAACTGCATGGCTCAATATTTCTTTAAAACAGCATTGTAATGGTTTGTCTGTCTTCACTTTGCATACATTTAATTAGAGTCAATCAAGTTAAATGTAAACATGGTTTAGAAACATTAACACAGCATATAAAAAATTAAAAAAAACGATATTAATTTTCTAAATTGGGCAGATTCCAATATCGCAGAGTAACAAATATTAAAAATCCTGCAAGAAATGTTTTTATTTTTAATGGTACTTACAATTAGGTAGGCAACTCCTATTTACATTTATCTTATCATTTTGAGATAACCTATACTTATGTATTCTTAAGTCTATATTTTATCATCATAATAACTATGTCAATATTCCATTTCAGATGCCATGAAACAAGCCTTCAAAAACCGATAGAAATCGGGCAACACCTGCAGATATTAAAGTTGCCGTAGATAAAGTGATCAAAGAAAACTTCTCCATCAGAGAGGCGGCAGAGATGTGCCAAATTTCAAAATCCAAGCTGTCTCGTCATGTTCTTGATGCACGACAACATGAAGAATCTGATTTTTGCATTCGACCAAGGATGATACCAAATCAAATCTTCACTACAAAGCAAGAAGATGAACTTGAATCCTATTTAATTAAAGCATCAAAGCTGAACCATGGTTTAACTACTATAGCAACACGAAGATTGGCATATGAATTTGCCAAATCACTGCATTTGAAGTTTCCAGAGAACTGGAATTCTGATGGAAAAGCCGGAAGAGAGTGGTTGTACGGATTTATGAAGCGGCACAAAGGTCTCTCAATTCGATCTCCTGAAGCCACCAGCTTAGCTCGAGCAACGAGTTTTAATAAGACAAACGTCCAAACTTTTTATAAAAATCTTTCAGAGGTTTATGCAAAATATGCTTTTCAACCACACCGAATATTTAACTGTGATGAAACTGGGTGTACTACAGTACAAAAACCACCTCGTGTCATAGCATCAAAAAGTCAAAAGCAGGTTGGACAGGTGACTTCAGCTGAAAAGGGCAAGACTGTTACTGTGTGTTGCTTTATCAGTGCATCCGGTAACACTATTCCGCCTGTGTTTGTATTTCCTCGAGCTACATCTACAAGTTTTTTGACAAATGGAGCTCCTCATGGAAGTCTAGCTTTAGTCCACAAGTCAGGATGGATGACAGCTGAAAATTTTTTGATTGTCATGAAACATTTTGTTCAACATACTAATGCTACTAAGGAAAATCCAGTTTTGCTGCTTCTGGACAATCATGACAGTCACATTAGCATTGATGTTATAATTTATGCTAAGGAACATGGCGTAGTTATGCTTACGTTCCCGCCACACTGCTCGCATAAATTGCAGCCCCTTGATGTTAGTGTATATGCGCCATTCAAAAGCAGGTACTACAGGGCTATGAATGATTGGATGCTGTCAAATCCTGGAAAAACAATTTCATATTACAATGTCCCTTCTCTAATGAATGATGCTTTCATGTCTTCTATGACTCCAAAAAATATAACTTCTGGATTTGAAAGTACAGGAATTTATCCTTTAAACTCGGATAATTTTAGTGACTCTGATTTCTTATCTTCATATGTTTCGGATCGTCCTGATCCCACAGTTCAAGAAGAAATTAGCCCTTCAACCTCAGGGCAAAATTGTGCTTCCTCTGTTGATTCCCCACAGACACTAGAAGAAGTATGCCCATTCCCAAAAGCAGGTCCCAGGAAAGAATCAAACAGGGGTAGAAAGCGGGGTAGGTCAGCAATTTATACAAGCACCCCTGAAAAGGAAAGGGTACTTGAAGAATCTCTCAGAAGAGAGGCAAGCAAATCTCGCCATGCCAAAAAGAACACTAAAAAAGCAAAATATGTCAAAAAGAATGAATTTTCATCAAGCAGTGATGATGAAGAGCAAATGCTTAGAGAATTAATAAAGCTTGATTCTACAAGAAAACCAAAGTTAAGCGATTTGTGTGATGACAGCAGTAGTGAAGCGAGTAATTTAGATTTCCAACAAAACTGCGAATCTGGATTTCCTGAGTATAAAGAAAAACTGATTGTAGGAGACTATGCTTTAGTTAAATTTTCACGTAAACGAGATGTCATTGCATTTGTGGGTCGTGTTTTGACAGTGGATGCAGCAAAATATGAAATGTCATTCTTGAGGAGACAGGACAAACATGGGTGGTTATTTTTTTATCCAGAGAAAGAAGATCGATCTTTTGTTATTGAGGATGATATTCTTTTGAAGCTAAAAATTCCAAAAGACTTTGTAGAATTAAGACGTCCTATGCTTGAATTTGATGCACAACAATTTTCACATGTGCAGTATAGCGTTTGTTAATAAAAAATGCATTTGACATTCAATTAAGGCTCTTTTTTTTCCAAATATACTGCATGTCCCAATAGCCCTGCACTGTGTCCCAATAGACCCCAAGTATGGGGGCTAATGGTACAATTGTATTAAAGTACAAAAATGGATATAACACAAAGATTGGTAGAGTTTTTTACTTTCTTAAGAAGTTTTTATTTACTTAACTGTAAAAGAAATTGGAATTAAAAAAAATAATAATAAAATGTGCATTTTTTTTTTTTATACTAGCCTAAAATAAAAAAATGTCCCATTAGCCCCCACTTTCCCCTATACCAGCAATAGCAATTAATGCCTTATAACTGAAGCTGTTTCAAAAACTGAAAGAGATAATTGAATAATGATAAATTTTATTTTATTATCTACCAGTATTGGTTAGTATTTTGAACTAAAACAATACTGAAAACAATTTTTTTTTTTAAATTTATTTATTTATTTTTTAACCTGCTCTGGCTTACATTGATTGTTTAAAAAAAAAAAAAAAAAAACTTTTTAAAAATAAAGAAAAGGGGATAAGGAATTTGGCAAATCAATCAATATAGTTGTAGACTGAAATGCCCCACCCAGTAGGCTATCCACCATTAAATTTGAACCATTTACCTTATCCCAATTTGCTTATTGTTTTTATTAAGACAATTTTATACCTTTTCGAGTACGGCCATCTCCATACTGCAGGTTTACCTATCAACATTATCTAATATTTTAAACTAAAGTAATATTAAAATTGCATTAAAAAAAAAAAAAAAAAAATTAGATTCTTTCGCTGTTTTTTTTTAATGATAGCCATTTCATGTCAAGTAATACAATAACTAGGCTTGAGTATTTCAAATAGTGATAATCAGATTCTTATTTGTATAAATTTACATGACAATCAAAGAGTCTTTATAGTTAGTTAAGCTTGTACATATGATTTTGAAAACTTTAAATAAGTAAGTAAATAAATTTAATTGTTGCTGTAACATTATTCCAATGTATTATTGTTGAATTTTTATCAGAAATTATTTGAATTTTTATTTTACGCGTAAAACTGCTTTTGTAATTTACCCGAACAATATAGATCTTAAATATTTTTCTTTTGAATGCGAAAAATTTTGGTATCACGTCATTTTCCTTTTTTTTTTTTTTTTTTTTTTCCTGGTGAAATTTGAGTTTATGCATATTTTCAGACTTTTTGTCCTTTTCCCACTCTCATACCTGTTATTTGGAACAGATGCTGTATAATCCACCGCTTGGCGCCATTTTCAAAATGGCGGTGCCAGAATCACATCAAAATGCCGTTTCCCAAAATCGACGCCATTTTTTATCACCCGCGATTACCGAAGTGTTTTTTTTTTTAACCACAACATAAATTTCAACCAAAAATAATGGTTTAAAAATGCAATTGTAACACAAAATACGCAAACTTACAGGTTTCTTAAAAAAAAAAAAAAAAAAAAAAAAGAGTAAAATCGCATATTTTGTATTACAGTTTCATTTTTTAACCCTTATTTTTTCTTTAAATTTATGAAGTGGTTAAAAAAAAAACTCTGGAAATCACAGATGATAAAAAACTACATCGATTTTGAAAAATGATATTCATTAAAAAAAAAAAAGAGGAATTTGAATTAAAAAAAAAAAAAAAAAAAACTTTACACAATATAATAAAGATTTAATAAGAATTAAAGCAAAAATTTACAATCAAACACCTAACAAAATTATGCAAATTAATTTTAGTTTTTCAGGGGGGAAACCCCCCCCCCCCCTTGTTTTAAACATTAAAATTTAATAAAAATTATGAAAATTATTTTAGTTTTTCAGGGGAGGGACCCCCCCCCCCCCCTGTTATAAAATTAAATAATATCTTAACATGTCAGTTTAAAACATTAAAATTAAAAAAAAAAAAAAGGAAATATTAAATAAAAATTATCGCATCTATGAAAATTAATATGAATTTTAAGCCAAAAAAATATTATTATTTTTTATTAAATTAAGGATCAGATAGCTTGTTTACATGCACCTTATGAATCAATATATGCATATTGAATCGAAAGCCCGGTAAAGCATTATTAAATTTATCTTGAAAAATCTCAATACAATACACTTGGATAAAGCCATAATAAATAATAATACATAATAAATAAAACATACACAATAAAATAAAAAAGAATTATACAACCTGACTGATAACCACGTGCTCCTTAAAAACAGTTCAATACACTACGTGCTACACGCACAAAATCGTAGCAGCAAATGAATCGACCCCAACGAAATGGTAACCCTATTGGCCAAAACACAGGGGTTGCCACAAATAAAAATGCGCCACATTTGGCGAAAAATCGCGTTCACTTGGCGGTGAAAAACGAACTTGTCGACGGTGGATTATACAGCATCTGTGCCACTTATTCTAGCTTCCATTTTTCTAATTCATTTAATTAGCTTTAAATGTTGTTTAGCTGGTGTCTAGAGTGGCTCCTCTGCTAATTCACTTAGCCTTGGATCTACTTTACACCAGCTAACAAAAACTCAACTATACATTAATGTGTACAATTTCAATCTTTTATTTATTTATTTTTATTTTTTTGTCATACTGATATAGCAAGTGTTTAGTGTTATTATTTTTAAAGATGAAGTCGATTTTATAGATGCCTGAGGTTTCTTTGGAGTCAGTTAAGTCTTTTTCATTACATATATGTTGAAATATATTTCTATTACGTTTGATGGGAATGTTTATACCATGGTGGGAGCCTTCATGTTTTATTTTATTTGCAATACCATTGCATAATGGAATGGAGGGAGTATATTTAGATTTTACCTTTTGGCTGTTATTAATTGTATTTAAGGATTATAAGAGTTTTTGAACAAGTGAAATACTATTACCGGCACATTGAGTGATGTTTTTTATAATTTTTAATTTCAAGGTTTGAGAGGTTTTTGTTGGAACATATTAATATATCGCGATTTGTATATGAATGTAGAGCGGCAATTTTTTATTGAAGGGATTTTTACATTTTTTATTGATTATTTCATTATTGTTGGTTGGTTTGTGATAAACGGTAGTGTTGAAAGTGTTATCTTTATTTTTAATGATTTTGTCTAAGAAGGTTATGCTATTGTTAGATTCTAATTCTAAGGTAAATTTGATATTTTGGTCTAAGTTATTTAATTCATTTAGGAGGTTTTGAGGGTCAATGTGAGCAGGAATGACGGCAAAAACATCTTCAACATATCGGGGCCAGATTTTACAGTTTTTTATTTAGTCATGTGCAGAATTCTCAAGGTGAACGAGTTTAATTTCGGCAATAACACCCGATATGGGGGAGCCCATCGGCACACCCCTAGTTTGTCTATGAATTCTATTATTGAAAGTAAAATATGAATTATTTAATAGAAGGTTATTGGCTCTGATTAACATTTTATTTATTGTTTATCTTCAATAGCATTTATAGACAAACTAGGAGTTTGCCGATGGACTCGCCATATCGGGTGTTATTGCCAAAATTAAACTCCGTCACCTCGAGAATTCTGCACACGACTTAATAAAAAACTAAAATCTGGCTCCAATATGTTACAGGGGTTGATCCAGGTTTTAATTTTTGGGGCCCATTTTTGTGAAAAAAAGAATTGTCGCTAGAAACCTTTCATTTTAGCAGTTACTCTATCTAATGTTTAGTATCAAGTTCATAGCATTTTATTAAACAAGTATAGATGCTCATTAAAAATAATACTGTAAACTTATAAATTTTTTCCATAAGTAATATTTTTATAAAGCAAAATTTTATGAAAGGGTTTTTTTATAAACACTAACAAAAAATCTGTATTGCAAAATTTTTCCTAAGTGAAACTTTCTCTCTTTTGCAGTTTCAAAATATTTTAAATTCTTAGAAAAATTAAACGAGGTGTAATTAAATAGTCAATAATTTTCTGAGCATGAAAACAGAATTAAAAAATGTATGTAATTATTTATAATTAATGAGGTAAATTATGCCTTATTAATTCAAAACATGTTTGAATGACCTTAGCATTCAATAAGGCCGTACACTGAAAAAAAGTCATCTTTGCTGCCAGAAATTTTATGTGAAGACAGAACAATTACATTACAGAACTTATTTTTATGTCATTACAGAAAATTTCTAGAAGCAAAGTGACTTTTTTTTTTTTTTTTTTTTTTTTTTTTAACAGTGTAGCCAGAAACATTTTCAGAGAGAGTTCAAGCTTTTATGATTATATAATGCTAAGTATTAAAATGACATACTGAAAAATTTCCCACAATCTACAATATTTTGGTTGTAGGTGAGCAAACTCTTCCCTTCTTGGCTATGGCCTTAACATTTAGAAGGTCTTAAGGCCTTAAAAGCAGACAATACCTATGCTGTGGTCCATGTTTATGGGAAAATTTGCTTTCTAATTACTTAATGTATTTATTTATTTTTTATTCCGTTTTTATATTCAGAAAATTCAGTCATTAAATAAGTATTTATTTTGTAAAAATTGATATAAAAATTTTTTTAGTAATTCATTTTGAGGGGGGGGGGGGGGGGGGAGGTAAGAAAATGCACTCAGTGAAAATTCATGATTTGAATCACAATTAATAAAAAATCAATTTTTGGAAAATGAGTACTAATTTAATGACTCAAATTTTCTGAATAGGAAAACTGAATTAAAATTCATTGGACAATGAGTAATTGGAAACAAATTTTCCCATAGAACAATATCAGCCATGGCTGTCGACAAGATATGGTCTGCTTTTCAGATTAAAATGTGAAAACACAGTTACACAAATAGAATATAATCATATAGAGTTTTATTATTCATACTAAAGAAAGAGTTCCAGAGATTTTGAAACAGCCATATGCATAAATTTGAAAATTCTATTTGTGTTGTTGTATTCTCTCTCCATCCATCATTACAAAATTTATATCTTTCAATACTCTATTTGATTTCTGTCATCTTATTCTTGTTCTTTTTTTCTCCTTCTTTTCAAACTTTTAGAATACCATTATTTAAAATGAGTATTTTTAGAGAATTTCCCATTTAATTCAATTTTTCAGAATTTTCCTTTTATCTTTAAATACTGAAATAAAATTCATATTTAGAATACAAATTATATTACAACATATCAAGGCTCTAGATACTAATAACCTGAATAATTTTACTCCCATATTGGGAAAATCACTTCTGAATGAAGAAAACTTTATGGAAGTTCTTTGTTTTGTATTTATATAAACCATATACAAACTCTCATTATCTTCATTTCCAAAAGCAGTAAAATTTTGACTACATTTAACATTGTAAACAATTCAATGGTGCAAACTAGTTTCATGTGCCGAATTAACAGAATAGCTTCTGGAGAAAATTAGAAAATTTTATGTTAATGGCTTTTCCCCATTTTCAGTAATTTTTGACATGAACAATGGTAATTTTCTTCCTTTAAGAGAATACACACACACACACATATATATATATTTTAATTTATAAAGTACACAGATAATTTTATTTGTTCAATAGTTTTTTTTTATAAATGAATCATACTTTGATTCATTGGATAAGAGCAATTTACAGATATATTTTATAGTTTACTATATAATATTTCTAATTTTTTTCTTTAGCGGCCTTCTTCACTTACCGTCGCCAGAAGCCCGAGCCAATGTTATTCTACGGGGAAATTTTCTTTACAAATAACTTATTAGCTAATACATATTTTTAAATTCTGTTTTCACATTCAGAAAATTCCCAACTGTTAAATTGATGGACCTTTTTAAAAAATGTTTTTTTTTTTTTTTTTTTTTTTTTTTTAGTATTTTATTTGAAATTGCAAAATGGAAAAAAATTCACATATTGAAAATTCATATTTTGCAGCTTCAAAATAAAATATAAAAAATAAAAAAAATTATTTTTCAAAAAAGGTCCGTCAATTTAACAGTTTGGAATTTTCAGAATGGGAAAACGGAATTTAAAAATATGTATTAGTTAATAAGTTATTTGTAAAGAAAAATTTCCCATAGAATAACATTAGCTTCGGCTTCCGGCAGTGGCGAGTGAAGAGGGCCCATAAGTATGCTAACAATATGAACATTAAAATAACACTTTTGTTTTAAATTTTAATTCTGCAATTTGTAGAAAAATGTATGCTAATTTACAAATGTGTGATGCTCTTTATCAGATTGTTACTCTTTGATAAAGTTGTACACAGTGTATTATTTTATAGTTTCTTTTTATGTAGCAAATAACAAAGTTTAGAGATGTAAAAATTGAATTTATTGAATGGGGAAAAAGAAAAGAAAGTGCAATAGAAAGATTACAAATGTTGTAATCCTACACAACATAACTGGATATGGCAATTTAATGCAATTATTTTCATCTATTACACTTTTTTTACTTTTTTAAAGAAAAAATAAATTGATAAAGCATAGTACTTAGCAAAATCATTTATATTCAAACAAGCATCTTTTTAGTTAGCTAGTTCAATCTTCATTTTTTTAGTCTGTGTTTTGTAAATCTTGTATCAGCATACTTTCTACAGGACTGTGTTAAAAATCCTGGTTGATTTTTTTCCGTACTTGTTTAGGATTAAAACTGAAGAAATCATATTTCTATTATGTTGATATTGTTATAGGGATACTGATCCCTGAGATCAATATTTCTCAAAAGAAAGGTATAAGATTTCTAAAAAAAAAAAAAAAAAAAAAAAAATAATAATAATAAGTTTCTTACCTGATGATAGAAATTAGGTTTATTTAATAACGAGTAAATCAAGAAAGTTAGACAAATACAGATAACAAAAAAATTTATTAAAATAAATTCTAAAATTTACAAGTTTAGAAACTTTAAAATTCATTAAGAGCCGTGGCTAATTTAACCACTTTTCTTGTAATTAAGCCATGTTTAATTTTCTCTTTGTTGCTGACATTGGAACCTTTCTTGGGGTTGATTCCTGCTATACACCTACAAAAGAAAAATAATTATATACATTATATACTATATACTCACTTACATATAACATTTTTGCTCAAAAATTTTCACCATACAAGTGTAAGAGCTAAAAGAATCAAGTAACACTTATATTACAGTCTAAAGATTTTCCTAAATTAAAAGGAGAATAATTCCTTGCTATCGTCTTTTGAGCTATTGTAAAAGTTTCAAATGGTTATCTAGCCGGGAAGTTAGTTAAAAGTTGATTGCAAGCTTTGTACTGGAAATGCTGCCGAAGGCAGCAGGGTCCCGAAGTAATTGGACAAATATATTTTTAAAAAGCATTTTCACCGTATTCTGAACTATTCCGAAAGGTTCAAATGTCTAGCTACTCGGGAAGTTAGTTAAATAAATTTTCTGTTGAATCATATGAACACTGCCGAAGGCAGTAGGGACCTGAAACAGTTGACCAAAAGTATTAAAAAAAATGTATTGCCACCGTGTTCTGAGCTATCCAGAAAGTTTCAAATATCTAGCTAGTCGGGAAGTTAGTGAAAAATCGATTGCAAGCTTTGTACTGGTAACGCTGCCGAAGGCAGCAGGAGCCTGAAACAGTTGGCTAAAGGTATTTAAAAAAATGCATTTTCACCGTGTTCTGAATTATTCTGAAAGTTTCAAACGTCTAGCTAGTCGTGAAGTTAGTTATATAAATTTTCTGTCGAATAATATAAGTGCTGCCGAAGGCAGTGGGACCTGAAATAGTTGATTAAAATTATTAGAAAAATGTATTGTCACAGTGTTATGAGCTGTCCTAAAAGTTTCAAATGTCCAGATAGTTGGAAAGTTAGTGAAAAATCGATTGCAAGCTTAGTACTGATAACGCTGCCGAAGGCAGCAGGAACCCGAAACAGTTGGCTAAAGGTATTAAAAAAATGCATTTTCACTGTGTTCTGAACTATGTCTAGCTAGTCGGGAAATTAGTTAAATAAATGTTCTGTCGAATAATATAAGCGCTGCCGAAGGCAGCGGGACCTGAAATAGTTGACTAAAATTATTAGAAAAATGTATTGTCACCGTGTTGTGAGCTGTCCTGAAAGTTTCAAATGTCTAGCTAGTCAGGAAGTTAGTTAAATAAATTTTCTGTTGAATCATATAAGCGCTGCTGAAGGCAGCGGACTTGAAATAGTTGACTAAAATTATTAGAAAAATGTATTGTCACCATGTTGTGAGCTGACCTGAAAATTTCAAATATGTAGCTAGTCGGGAAGTTAGTTAATCGATTGCAAGATTTGTCCCTGACAAACACACAAACAAACAAGAATCAAAGTTAATAAAAACGTGGTAAAAAAATTGTTTGATCTGCATTTTGTTGTTAGAGTTGAGAAATCCCACTCAATATACATGTATTTTTTCTCTAGTGTGAACACCCATATTAAATATTACCCTTATGTAATAATTTTTTTTAAAAAATAAAATAAGGAGGAAGGTCGTAACAAATTCAAAATTATTTTCATATGAAACTCATCAAAATAAGCTATTATTTATATATATATATTATCGAAATTTAGTTTAGAGCTTTCTCTCTTAATTGAATTTCATGGGAGCCTGGAGAGGAAGGGGGATTTTCTATGCAGCATTCAACAATAATCTACCAACCATCATCCCTGATAACCGTTTTTATATTACTTTGCTGTACTGATGAAATAATTCTCCTTATTCAATACTCACATCACCTAGATTTTCAGGAAATAACTTAGATAGACTTAAAGGAAAAAAAAAAAAAAAAAAAAATCAAATCTTAACCAAAACAGAATGTGATGGAAATTTTTAGTTGTTTCCTTAATCAGCATCCAAATATAGAACAGAAATATGCATCACCTTAAAGAAAATTTCGTTTTAGACCTATGTAATTTTCATAAAAATTATTAAGAGTTGTTTTTGAGATACCAATTTTTAACACCATTGCTAGTATTTACCAAAACTGAATAAGTATTTATAATTTTTCTTTTTACTAATCTTTCTGTGTGTTAATATGTTGGCGTATCTTGTTGAACTAAAATTTTTTCCAAATCTGTATGCAAGATATTAGATAAGATTTAAAGTAAAGCGGGTGAAGCGAGAAGAGCTTTAATATCTGCAGCAAATATGACAACCTTTCTCCTACATGTGAAACTTGTTCTCCCTACGGTATTTAGCTTCCTTCCTTTCTGGTAACCATACCCATTTTTGTCAGAGCTACATAGTAACAGGATGTTTATATAGCAACTTTTGAAGAAAATTTTTAGAGCTGTTTTTGAGACAGATTTATGGTTTCACTTCCAGTTTTCTGATTTTCACCAAAAGTTAAGATTTTTTTTATCATTCCTCCGGCAGATAATCCTTCAGTTGTTATATATTGCGGGGATGACACTGGGCCACCTTCCCCTTAAGAATTTTCCAAATATTCTCAAAAGGCGAGAGATCTGAACTTGCTGCTGGCCACTCTGAAAAATAGGGACACATTTCGACCTTAACCACGTTTGTATCAACTTCACTACATGTGGCCGAGTGTTATTATGTAGAAATAAATATTGTTTTCTACCCAACAGTTGCTGCACTGATAGCCATAAATTTATGTCAAGAATTTGAATATAGTTCTGAGCCTTTATCGTATACGTGCGAAAAGGCAAATTGCTAATTCCATTTGCTGCTATGCAACCCCACACCATCATTGTCCACACAACATGCTGACGTATATTCGCTGCAGTGAGGAATAGCTTACGCCCCGTTTTGTAGAATGTGTAGCCACATCTTTTGATATATCAATGCATAGTTGCTTCAAAAATAGTTTTTCAAAAGTTTTTTCTTGCCCATCAGGACTGCGACTGCCAAGCAGGGTTAGGAATAAGCAATCGTTAGTCACATTCTGCCACCAGTTTTTTTCATTTTGACACCTAGAATTCCAATCATAGGTGCCATATTTGACGCCTAGATATTTTTAACATCATACCTTGTATTTCAGTCAATTGAACCTAATAAAAACTGATTTAAGAAATCATATCTCTATGAAAGTAGTTGATGATTTTTTAATGATTAAATTAAAGAGCCCTAAATTGGAAGTTTTCTGCCCAGAAAATGCTATTAAATTGTGGTGAAATGATGTATCTTCTGGGCGAAGAATGAATTTGCGATTTTAAATATGTATGTTTAATATTGTCAATGTAATTACATTCATTACATAAATATTTTTTATATGATCTTGCATATATTATTTACAAGTTGATACTTTATTATTATTAATATACATATTTAATTATAGATGGCACCTAGATTTTTCATTTTGACGTCCAGGCATCATTTTGACGCCTTGTTTCAAAATTCTTACTTCTAACACTGCTGTCAAGAGCCTATTTTTAGAAATATGTTGACAAAACCGGTGCACCTCCTGATCCGTCAACTTTATATTTCGACTGGGAGCTTTTCTAGTTGTAGTGAAACATTTTGTAATTAGGGATGTGGGTTTTCCGGAATACAAACTAATTGCAGAATGTCACTATTACTCAGCATCACTGAAGTTAGATAAATTAATAACCAATTTGTAAAAAAAAAAATATGCATCATACAAATATGTATACTAATACATACATGCAATTTAATTTATGACAACTGTTAGGTGTATGTAATTGTATTTAAACAAACAAAAATGTTTCAGAGAAAGCCTTGCTGCAAAATTTATGCAATTCAAAAGGGTGCTTTTAAATTATTTAACAAATTCAAATTCAGTAACATGTAAATTATGCATTTTGTATAATCTTTAAATTAATCCAATAGATTTGGTTATTGCATTTTAAATTTATACTTGAATAGTAATTTTGTATTTAATAAATCAAAACATAAATCATTAATATAATTTTAAATACTAAATAATTCTTTACTAAATAAGTATCTTATAAAAATTAATTTCTACTTACCGATTTTTCTTTAAAAAGAAGGGTCTTTTCTTCGGCAAAATATGCCATTAAAGGGGAAAAGCACCAATGTATTCTGGAGTAGTATTCTGAAGACTTCTTTTTGCAGTTTCTATAGACCTTATACATTCTGCAATTAAAGGAAGATTCCTGTTTGTTTGCATGAAATCGTAAATTTTTTTTCCCTTCTTGGGGATATCTTCCAAGAATATTTTAGATATATCTTTTTCTAGCAATACAGCTCCGTGATTAAGAAGCCCCCAGGGGGGTACCTAGAGTCCTGCGTGGGTCGGGTTTTACCCGACCTGAACCCGCAACAGAGATTTTTTTGCGACCCGAAACCCGACTTATCTAACTGGACCCGAAACCCGAAAAATAAATCAACATTACTTATTCATCTAAAAATCGTGCAAAACAAGGTAAATGATACAACATGTTATAAAATAAAGTAAATTTTCATTGTCACACAGTTGGTAAATTATAAAAAAAACTAGTATGTTGTGGTCACCACAAGACATTCTTCTACATTTTTCTGTCAAATTCACTAAGTGCGAATAATTTATTAAAAAGTTTAACGTGATGAATGCAAATAATTTTCATCTTAGGGAAATCTAACACTAAATATCCAAAGAGAGACAGTTTTATCGTCTATAAATAACTTCTTAAACAATGCGTTTTTATAATGGTTATCTCACATATCATGGTTCGTACAGTTATATGGCAGAGAAGTTGAGATATAGCCATCTTGTTATCGATGAAATTTGCAGTATAACAACGCCACCTATTGGCCGACAAGTATTCAAACTGAGTCAGCATAATGTCTCATAATCTCGCCTTCTCACATATTAAGTTTTGTTTGATGACACACAATAGAACATGAGATTATAGCTTTCCTTGTAATTGTAGAAATCTCTGTGTAGCAGCTCCACCTGTTGAGCGGTTTACACCAAAAGTTGACAGGCGCTAATATATATTGAATGGCACCTACATACAAATTTATATGAAATTATGTGCAGTAGTTCTTGAGATATAGCCTTTCCTTAAATTTCGGAAATCGCTGTGTAGCAGCGCCACCTGTTGGTTAATAGGCATTCAAATTGAATCAGCATAATATCTCATATTGGTCTTCTCACATATCAAGTTTTGTTGGATTATGCGCAACAGAACCTGAGATATAGCCTCCCCTGGAATTGCAGAAATCGCTGTACAGCAGTGCCACCCGTCGAGCGGTTGACACCAAAAGTTGATAGAATCTAATACTTTCTTCTACTAAATATAGAAGAAAGTAAAAAAAAAAAAAAAAACTTGTAAACTGCAAAATCTTTACAATTTCCAGAATGCAAATGCGAGGTTATACTGTATTTGTATTTCTTTAATTTATATATTAACAACAGTCGAGAAAGATTTATAATACTTTTCTAATTTTCATACAGTTTCTACAAAAGATACAGATTAGTTCCGTTGAAGAAAAGAAAACAGATCCAGATACAAATACGGATCTATTTTTCTGGCGGATATCCATGGGTACGAATAGGAAGCTCCGGTACATGTCTGCCCACTAGCGACCGAACAGTTCTGCGCTCGAAGCTGGTAGATTGGAGGTGTCGGGTTCGATCCCAGGTCGCGCTCATCGAACTAGCCGTTCTGAGTTTTCCGTGGTTTCCACCGAAACACGCGTAAATACGGGCTAGGACCCCTTAGAAAGACTCAAATGGAGGGCAATCCCCCTACAGGCCTAGGACACATATGGAGTCAGTCGGCCTTAAATCCTCCAACCAACCAACCGGTACATGTCTAGTATGTGCAGAATGTTTAAATTAGTTACATAGTTGTAAACATGCCTATAAATTTATGTTTATAATTGTAAAAAATATTTTGAAAGGTGTTCTCAAGTCGACCCGACTTGTTGAAAACCAAACCCGACCCGAACCCGAACCCGGGCCGCAAGAAAAAAAATTCAGTCAACCCGACCCGAACGAAAAAAGATCAGTCAACCCGACCCGCAAGAGAAAAATTTCTGTCAACCCGACCCGAACCGCGGGTCGGGTTCGGGTAAAATCGGGTTACCCGACCCGATGCAGGACTCTAGGGGTACATTCTTCAGGTATTCAGGGGGAGTCACGCACCCCGGGCCCGCTTTTTTTTTTTTTTTTTAACCTCCTACCTTCTTTTATTTCTTTCACTTTTGGTTTAGTTTCCCCCCCCCCCCCTAAGTTTTTGGCATTTTTCTTGCTTTTTTGTCCTTGTTTGTATTTTTGGTTTTTTACTGGTTATAAGGTTTCGGTACTTGTTCTTTTTATTGTTCTTGAAAAAAAAAATTAAAAATTAAAAACTTACAAAAAAAATGAAACTACTTACCTTGTTTTACTCACCTTTTTGTTTTCTACTTACCTTATTTGTTTTCACTCACCTTTATTTTTTGGTCTTGTTGGTAATACTAAATTTACTTAACTTCTAAAACATTAACCAAGCTGAAAATGGTGTAGATGTGGCGCTGGTTATTGGGTTGGCGATTTGGTGAGGGTCTCACGCTAGTCTAGCCTTGGGATCACACTGAGAGACTGGTGCCCTTGGTGAAGGTGAGACAACAGTGGCTACTCGAACGAGAAACACCGGACTAACACGACTACCACATGTGATTCCCGATCTGGGTCGACGGTCTGGTAGCTGGTGAGTAGTTATGGGTGTCCCAGGGAGCGATTCTGAAAACCCTTTGCTTTTCTGTCTGTTCAAGAAACGGGCTGACTTGTGGGACTAAGGAAACCCTCGACCCTTTTTTCTTATCTTATTATGGCGACAAATAAAGGAAATACGAATAATGCGCTTGGCTTGGGCCTATCCCTCAATGCTAACTCTAATAATACTGCATGGGCAGACAGAACAGAAGAATTTTTTTCCAGCTTACCTGAAAAAGTAATTTCCACATACAATGAGGCAAGATTTTTTGTAATCAAGCGTAATGAAGGTGACTCTTTTAAAACGTCACCATTTCTAATTCATAAAGCTATTCAATCAGTTGTGGGTGAACCAAGGTCAATTAAGAAAATCAAATCAGGAGAACTTTTAATCAAAGTAGAAAACATCAAGCAAACAAGTAACCTCAAAAAATGCACACTTTTCGCTAATATTCCCGTTACTGTTACTACTCACCGAACATAAAATACAAGTCGTAGAGTTATTTCAGAGCCTGACCTTCAATACATACCAGAAGCAGAAATACTAGAGAATTTAAAAGATCAGAAAGTTATAGCAGTTAGGCGCATTTCAATTTCCCATGAAAATAAACAAATCCCAACTAAGCACATAATACTTACTTTTGATTCTCCGAAACTCCCACGCTCTATAAAAGCTGGATACCTAGAATGCCCTTTAAGACCATACATCCCAAATCCTCTGTGCTGCTTCAAATGCTAACGTTTTGGTCACTCAAAAAATTCTTACCGTGGTAATCTCACATGTGCCCGCTGTGGTGGTGTGGGCCATGATAATGAAAACTGTGAAGCTCCCATATGTTGTGTAAACTGCAAAAAAGACCACCCATCTTATGCTAAAATATGTGAAAAATGGAAATTCGAAAAAGAGATTCAAACTGTGCATACCAAAGAAAATATATCATTTGTTGAAACCAGAACACCCACAATTGGAAAATCCTTTGCTGCTGCTGTTGCTTCTATTAAAATTCCCAAAAAACTACAAAACAATCTCCACACAAACAGATAGTATTACTAAGAGCATCCCTCCTGAAGAAGCCAAAAATAATTTGCAAAAAGATCAAGAAAAGCCTACTGAAACACCTAATTTATCATATCAAACACCTAATTCTTTAAAGCCGACATATCCTAGAAAAAGCTCACAAATTCTGAAAAAACCCATGTCTCATAAAAATCGAAGCTCTGAACCTCTAAAGCCTGGAAATTCTCAAAACAACTTGGTTAAAAGGAAAAAAATACCTAAGCTAACAGAGTCTATAAAATCAAAAGAAAATAATATAACTAAACAAGCAGACTTAATAAGCCTTCATCCTTCTGATGCAGAAGGCATGTCTACTGCATCAGAAGATAACGACGTAGATGTGTTAATCTAAAAACCTAATTAATCATAATGACTAATTTCATTTCATGGAATTGCAGAGGTTTTAACAATAAACGTGATGAAATAAAAGACATTGTCTTTGATCATCGACCAATTTGCTTTGCTTTCCAAGAAACATATCTAAAGCAAAATCATAATACTAAAATTCGTGGCTACAACTGTCTAAGGAAAGATTACATTCAGTCTGACAGAGCTACAGGTGGTGTGGCTCTTTTAATCTCCAATAATGTTCCTCATACAAATATACCTTTAAACTCAAATATTCAAGCCATAGCTGCCCAAATCCACATCAATATGCTAATAACCATCTGTACTGTCTATTTAACACCTAATATGTCTGTACAAAAACAAGATCTGAATAATTTAATTTTGCAACTCCCTACCCCATTCTTAATTTTTGGTGACTTCAATGGACATAACCCGCTTTGGGGGAGCCCCAATGTTAATTCCCGTGGACAAGTCATTGAAGACTTCATCAATGATAATTCCTTGTGTCTTTTAAACAATGGGGACAATACTTATTTCCACGAGCCATCTAGGACTTTTCACGCAATAGACCTCACAATCTGTTCTCCAATTCTTTACCCATATTTTAATTTTTTTGTTTCTGACGATCTGCATGACAGTGATCATTTTCCTTTATTTCTTTCTCTCTATAATTTCAATCAAGTTAACCATAGTAATCCTCATTACATTTATGACAAGGCCAATTGGACTACTTTCTCTTGTAATGCCTCCATTACTTCTGCCATGATTGAAGGCGATATTAACTGTGCAGTTTCAAATGTCAACCATTATATCATTAATGCAGCTAACATTTTGATTCCAAAATCATCTGGATATCTTTTTAAACGCTCCCGACCTTGGAATGAAGACTGTAAAATTGCAAAAAGGCACCAACAAAAAGCGTTGGGGCTTTTTCGGAGATATCCCACTATAGCAAATTATATTGCATATAAACAAGCTAGAGCAAGTGCACGAAGGATTCGAAGGAAATCCCAAAAGGAATCATTGATTAACTATGTATCCAGCATTACCTCGAATACCAGTAGCAAACAATTGTGGCATCGTGTCAAGAAGGCCATGGGTATATATTCTAATGACAGTATCTCTTTTCTTAAAGATAATGGTCAGACAATCACTTCCACCCAAAACATTGCAAACACTATTGGTAAAACTTTATCCCACATTTCTAGCTCAAACTCATACTCGGAGCCCTTTCTATCATACAAACTACGTTCTGAATGCACTACAATTAACTTCAGATCTCGCTCATTATATGAATACAATAGCCCATTTACCGAAAATGAACTGAACAATAGCCTGAAACACACTCATAACTACGCTCCTGGTCCTGATGGTATCAGTTACCTTATGATCAAACATCTATCCAAAGCACCCCTCAAAAATCTACTTCATCTCTTCAATAGAATCTGGACTGAAAATATCTTCCCCGTTGCTTGGCACGATGCTATACCCTTTCGAAAACCTGGTAAAGATACTACTGACCCAAAAAATTATAGACCTATTGCCCTCACTAGCTGCCTTTGTAAATTGCTTGAGAAAATGATAAATACTAGACTTGTTTTCACTCTTGAAAAAAATAATCTAATTTCTCCATGGCAAAGTGGTTTTAGACAAGGCCGTTCTACTATTAACAATATCCTCTTGCTTGAGACTAAAATACGGAATGCTATTATTAGACGTAACCATTTGGTGTCAATTTTCTTCGACACTGAAAAAGCATATGACAAAACCTGGCATTATGGCATTTTAAGGGACATTTTTAATTTGGGTTTGAGGGGCAATCTTCCTATATTCATTGAGAATTTTTTAAAGGTGAGACGCTTTCAAGTTCGAATTAGATCAGTGTACTCAGACTTTTACTTCCAGGAGGAGGGGGTTCCTCAAGGTAGTGTCTTAAGTGTAACACTTTTCTCTATAAAGATTAAGAATATACTAAAACAACTACCTCAAAATGTTCATGGGAGCCTGTATGTTGACGACCTGCAAATTTCTTGCCAGGGGAATGATATACGTTTTATTGAACGCCAGCTACAAATAGCTGTTAATAACATTATTAAATGGACAAATGGAAATGGTTTTACTTTCTCTGCTGACAAGACACACTGTGTGCATTTTTGCCGCAACAGAGGACTCCATCACAATCCAGAGATTTTTATTGACAATAGAGCTATTTCCGTTGTTGACTCAGCCCGTTTTTTAGGTGTTGTTTTTGACAAGAAACTCAATTTTAAGCCTCATATTGAATATTTAAGGACAAAATGTGACAAGACTTTAAATCTTTTAAAGGTACTTTCAAATACCTTTTGGGGAGCAGATCGTACTTCCTTACTCAAAATTTGCCGAGCTATTATCTGTTCTAGACTAGATTATGCCTGTCAGGTTTATGGTTCAGCTCCTGTTTCCTATCTTAAGAAACTGGACACCGTACATCACAGTGCGCTTAGAATTTGCTCAGGGGCTTTTCGTACTTCCCCAGTCACTAGTCTATATGCTGACTGTGTGGAGCCTTCTCTTAGCCTTATAAGACAACAACTGTCTATACAATTTTACTTTTGTACTCTTTCACATCCTAATCACCCAGTCAAATCTCATTTCAACAACAGTAATCATAGTATTTTCCTTAATCGTCCATCATGCATCCCACATTTTGCCATTAGAATTAAAAACCTCCTTGCAGGCACTTCTCACGCTCACACCAAAGTTCGTCCTCGTTCTGTTTTGAAAATGACTCCTTGGGACTTCCAAATCGTTTCTTGTATTTATCCATTTAAAAACTGACAAATCTAACACAGATGCCTCAATTTTTAAGACACTTTATGCTGCTCATCACGGTGGTTATAAGGAATATGTGCAGGTTTTTACAGATGGTTCAAAGACAAGTGACCGGGTTGGTTGTGGTGTCATATGTGGTAATACAGTTTTTAGCTATAGACTCCCTAATTCATTGTCTATTTACTCTGCAGAGTTTTTTGCAACTTAAAATTGAAGTTGCACTTAATTTTATCTCATCAATATAAAAAATTCATAATTTATACAGACTCAAAGAGTGTCATTGATTCACTTTCATCCACTTCTTGCAACCCTTCTTTTATCTCTGTTCTAAAAGCTTATAACGACCTTCTGAGAAAGGGATTTAACATTTTATTCTGTTGGGTTCCAGGTCATGTTGGTATAAAAGGCAACGAATTAGCAGATAAAGCAGCTAGGCAGGCTTTAGTTACTATAAATTGTCCAATTCCTTATGAGGATATTAAGCACTCAATAAAGAAATTTTTGAGACATATGGCAAAGAGAGTGGGGTTATCAAACTAATAATAAGCTACATCTGATCAAACCAAACATTGCAGTCTGGCCCACGCTTACTCCTAGAAATTATGAAGTAATTACTACTTGCCTTAGGATTGGACACACTAGGCTAATACATAAGCATTTACTTCTTGGGGAACACGAGCCTTCTTGCCCCAATTGTCACTTCGATTTACTTACTGTTCGTAATTTACTCACCAACTGCCCCTGCCTTCGTCACTTGTATCGGTATTATTTTAATTCATCATCACCAAATATGACAAACCTTTCGGGTATTAATCCACACATTAATCTGACCAACTTTTTAAAAGAGATAGGCTTTTACTTTGATATTTGATTTTATTATTTACACAATTTACCAAATTTTACATCTGTTTTTATTATATATACTCTGGTTTTAACATGTCACATTTGATTTTATGATATACACTTTTAATTTTTGATTTTATGTTGTTTTTACTTTTTATATTTTCTAACTTTTTTATTGTTTTGTATTGTTAATGTGGATCTTTTTAAACGAACCCATCCAGAAGCTATAGTTTCTTTTTTCGATATAACTGTTTGGCACAGTTTGTCCCATAGTGGACCTTGCGCCACTAAAAGCCAACCAACCAACCAACCAAAATTCCACCGTTAACACACTCATAAACGATTTTCCTTGATCGGCTTGGATTACTTTTGGGAAACCCATTCTACTAAAAATCGTCATAAGGGCATTCACTACTGATTTGGAAGTTATATCCGGCACTGGGACAGCATCAGGGTACTTAGATGCTAAACATATTACCGTAATTAGATATTTATTTCCCTGAGCAGATGTCAACAAGGGACCGCAAGCATCTACATTAAGTTTGCCAAAAACTTCTGATATAACGGGCACGAGCTTTCTTTTTATCGGTTGCTTTGCTTAAGATGTTTTTCTTCTAATAAAAAAAGCCACTTTTTTTTTACACAATCAACAGACTCTTATGTTGTTTATAAAAAATCTTCGTATTGAATAAGTTTTCTTCATCAAATCCTCAATTTTTTCTTCATCTTTTTCGACTTTTGGATACTCCTCTAAAAGCAGCTGTTTATACTTTTCAAGGTTATCTTTTGATTCTTCCTGCGGTAACTCTGAGGGCTGCCACTGAACACATCCATAACTTGATTTAATTGATTTTCTCTTTTTCGAAACATCGTTGAAGCAGTCTTCAATAGAAGAGCGCATTCTTTTACGGTTATCAATACAATTTCCCAGTTTTTTCATCAATGTTGTGAGACCATCACCAATAACTGCATCGCCCCATTGATCATTAAAAAGACCAGGAAATTTTTCAATAATTTTTGCAGCTATTACTCTCATATTTTTTCTTCCCGGGGCTCGGTCAATATTTAGAATATTTGTTGCCACAATCCTGATCATCTCATTCACATATGTTTTGGCTGGTCTTTCTTTTTTATTGAAAGATTCTTCGATTTCTTTAGGAAACACATTGAAGGGCACAATAAAATTCTCTGCCCAATTTTTATCTTGAATTTGCAGCTGAGAAACACTCAAGTCATTTAGTTGAATGATTTGCACCTCTGACAAATTTACTGAAGTGAAAGGAATTTGAGTCTCTACTGCATTTAAGTTGGGCTCAACTAGGTTTACCTCCTTAGGCACAATTTCTGAGTTTTTACAAAAATCTAAAAATTTTTCACTTGTATTGGTGGTAAAATATCCTTGATATGATCTTTTTCTACATATTTAAGATCCTTAAATGACAGAACACCCAGTTCAGTCAATTTTGCAGCTACTTCCTCTATAACATTATTTCCTACACTCTCCAACGTAGAAGAAATAAATTTCTCCATTTCCTTTACTGAAAAGAATTTTAAAATAACTAAATTTGAATTCAAACAAAACAAATTAATTCAAATATAATAATGGTTGCAGTTAGTATTTATTTATTTTAAGCAATTTTGAAAATTTTACTGAAATACTTTTATTTTTACTACATTTTTTTAATTTTTATGAAGTGCTTATGTTTCACCAATAGCTCATTAGCAAATCATTTGAAACTGTGTAACAATTTCTTTCACCAAAATCATTTTAAAAACAAGGCCAGGGGTGTGTGGGGGGCAGCAACTATATGAGCATCACCCCCCCCCCCCTGGGGGAATTAAATTTTCAAGATGGATATCTTTCAGAAGATCTCGTCAATACTTTTAAAACAAATGCGTTGAACTATAGATATGTGATAATTTAAAGTAAAGTTATCGATTTTTTTTTTTTTTTTTTTTTTTAAATCTTTTAATGAAACAAATGGGAAAAAAAATTTGATTTGCAAAAAATTGACATTTAAAAAAAAAATAAAAAAAAAAAACAGAAATGAAGCATTTGAAAAAAATCAATTTAAAAGTGATATCATACTGGATAACCTATATTAAAACTGTTGTAAATACCTCTCACTCTCATGTGAATAAATTGTGAGATAGAGATGTGATGATCTTCGTGTATGTTGGGACACTTCATAATCATTTTTGAATGAAAAGTTCAAAAATGGTAATTTATAACTTGTGCCATTTTTCTTGCCAGATTTAGATCTGATCTTTGTTTGATTTCTTGAAGTTTCCTAGATTATAACATCATGTGAATTATGTATGTTCTATCTTAACTTTAGAACATATCGTTATACTGTTATTGATAAAGATAAGTTTTGTTAGATATTTATTATTAATTGTTATGATTAATGTAACTAATAATTTTCTTTAATGTTACTTGAAATTAAATGAAATAAGTGTTTAAATATAATCTATTTCTTAATTACTATGAAAAATCTTAGTTTAATGATAACTGAAAATAGCAAAATTTTTTGATATAATTAAAAAATTGAATTTTTATATGTTCCAACTAGCCGAATAATTTGATATTCGGCTAAACCAAATATTTGGTAGTATGGCCGAATACCGAATATTCGGCACATCCCTATTTGACAACTATCCCCAATCTACAGATCTTGAAACCAAATTTTGACAAACTGTAAGCCATTATTGTTTACATTTTATTTATTTATTTTTCAGACACTTAAATTGAGGTAATGCAAAGAATGAGCAGTTAAATAAATATAATGCTCAAATAATGATTTCACACTGCTAATTATTATAAATTCACTAATTTTTTTCTAGTGAAAATTGTTACAATGCTATTATTATAAAATAAAACAACAGACCTTACTCAGGCTTCATCTTCAGCAATAAGCTTTTCTGGGGAGTATCCTCCCCCTTTGTCAATTGCAACTAGTGTTTGATGGCACTGGCTATTTATAGCCTTATTTCTTCCTTGTTGCAGGTAGCGCCACTGCGGATCAATTTTGGCAGATTCATGGTCATTAATGACGCTGCTATCGCTTTCGATCTCAACGCTTTTACGGAAAAATGCGTACGTATGATTATTATAGTTGGCCAATTATTCAACGTCTTTAAATCCTATTTTTATTTCATTTTTGCAATATGTTTTAGCTAGCGCGGTAGTAGAGCGGGCAAATTTAGTATCGTTTCCGTGTTCCTTTAGACGTGTCTTTATCTTTCTTTTAGTGACTCCTATATAACTTCCTTTTCTTTTGTCGGGGTATTCTATGGGTTTTTATAAACTCTGGCAGTTTATAATTATGTTGTGCTTCGTTTAAAATTAAATTAAAGTTGTTACAATACTTTACACTTATGTTTAACAATTTTATTCTGTAAATTACCCAAATATGAAAATTTTTAAGTTGCATTGAAACCGTCAAACTGCCTCTTAAAAAAATTCTTTCAATATTTAGTTTTAACAAAAATATTAACATTTACATCTATTGTAGGTGCAGAAGAAACGAACTTGAAAAAGATCATTAAGTATGTGAAAACAAAATTGCTAAATTTTCCATAATAATAAATAAAAAATACATTGCTACTAATTTTGTAAGTGAATATTTTTATTTACACCCAAAAATAGACTGCAGATTATAAATCTAATGGATAAGAGAAAAATGACTATTTCAAAGCGAAAGTCATGATTTTCTTTTAAAATACAGTTGAGCTTGGCAGACTATTTTGCAGGTTAATAAAATTATACAAAAATTAAGTTTTCATTCTTTTTCATAATAAATTTACAAATAATAATAATGGTTCTTAATATAAAAATCTCAATATTATTGATAATTGTCAATAATAGCATGTTTAAGAACAATTAATTCATTTTTACCATACTTATGACAAGTAAGTGGATAAAAATCTAAAAGGTCACTGAATGCTACACATCTTATGTCATGCTAACTCTCCTGAATATAAACATTAGTTTTAACATGATGAATAAATTTAAACACAGTTACAATAAAAAATATTTTTCCAAAAAATAAATTACTTTCGCACCTTGAAACAGGGACTAATATATCTTTCTTATGAATAATTCCTCGCCAGTTAACCTTTATGCTATTAGTGATTCGAAGTGGGCATTGACAACAGAATCTGTGATAGCCTTTCGTATGATGCTATCATAAAAAGAAATATGAAATGGAATTGCGGAATCATACTCTACATCTCTAAACATTGCACCTGTTGAAAGGTAAGACTGCAGAAGTTGGTGCCTTTCACTTAAGGTTTTAGTGATATTTATGATGTTCTGGCAAGAACGAGCACATTTTCTGAAATAAGCATGCTTAGACTCAAACCTCATAGTCCACATCTTCATGAGCGGTCCAAATTCTAATATTAAATTGGGATAATGCAAAAGATAATGATGCTTTGGACGGAGGGGAACATTTACAAAAGTATCTCTGCGCAATCCTAAATATTCTTCAATTAAATGAAGAAAAAAAAAATCTGTTGGGGTGATAAAATCAATTCCACAATTTCATGAAGAATAACAATAAGCTTCAACACTACACTATCTTTTTCCTCCATAAAATTATAAAACATAAGTGGAAATAAACGTAAAAATGTCCAATTTTGTACAGCATGACCTGAAAGCTTATCTGAGTTTAAATTAATTTCAGCAGGTTTATCCTTACTCTCAGAAGGATCATAATTGAAGGTATTTATTTTGTTATTAACATAATCAACGGAGAACCATTTTTCAACTTTGATTATATGTTTAATAAACAAAAGATCATAAGCTATTACACCTTCAAATATATCATGCCCAAGGCAGGGTGGTAAACCTGGTTGACATACATGGAAAAAGGAAAGCTCATTAAAGAGAATCAAATTTTATTCCTTTACTGTAAGGTACACCTTCATTAATATCAATGAGAGCTCTTTCATAATTATCTTTTGTTCTGTTTTCAAAATTTTAAAAAAAGAAAGCACCTGCAAACATATCATCTGTATGTATTAAACAATATCGGCAATGATATTTATTAGAGCTAAAATTTTCTAAAAACCCTCCAATAGCATGACTTCCAAGATTGTTGTCAATAATTGCAAATATTGAACCTTTAATTGGTACATTTCCTACTATGCCAATTTCTAATGCTTTTAGATCATTAATTAATGGTCGAAAAACAGCTTCTTGACCAAAGCGATCAAAATCTGTTTCTCTGCACAGTATGACAAGTTGCATAGGATCTATTTTTGACCTATTCCACGGATACAGATTGCCTAATGTGTAATACACAGCAAGAATTTTGTGTTTCTTTTTCGCTGATCCAAGAGGATTGACAATTTCAAAACTGTCTTGATACAGGACTATTTTAAGAAATTTTTCTTGCTGAAACTGGTTGCCCCTTTTAAATATTAAGCCATCAGAAAAATCAGCTAATACTTCTTTATTTAAATTTTGTAGAGGATTTTCAAGTTGATTTTTTACAGATTCATCCTGAATCAAAGAAGTTAAACTTTCTAAAATTGGCACATAATGGGAGATGAAATTTTTATTGTTTTTCCCTCGTCCTAAATTGATAGCTACAGGCTCTATGTATTTAAATTCTTTAAAAAAAAAAATTCTTTCTTAAATAATCTGAACTTAGTTGCCCTTTACTGGAACAAGATTTTAATAAAAAATCTTCTCTGCATAAAAATTCTAATAAATCCTTTTTAAAAACTTCAGTAACATCAGCATTATTAAGTTTACTAAGAATAAGTTTATGCACATTTTCTTGATTTAATATGTGTAAATTGCTAATTTCGTTAATTATTAAATCCACTGCAGAAGATGATATATGAAATTTTGTAATTAATTTCAAACAAAACAATGCAACTGCTTTGTTAATGTCTGTTAGAGTAATATTCATATGCTCTGAATCTGCTTCTATTTCACATGCTGCATTATTACTCGCCTCCTCATTAGCAGTGTCTTCTCCTGAACTTAAATTTTTAATGTGTGATGCTTTAAAAGTGCAATTTTCTAAACAAGAATGTTTCCTTGAAATATGTGAAGCGAATGAAGACTTTTTATCAAAATTATAAGAACACTTATCAAAAGGACATGAAATTCTTTGCAATTGATTAATATAAGATTTAAGATGTGAAATAATAGATGCTTTATCACTGCATTGTTGCTGACAGGATTGAATAGTGCATTTCAGAAGTATAGTTGATGGATAATGGTTTGCTCTTGTTTTTCCATGATCCCGTGAAACATGAGCCTTTATAGGATGAAAAATTCAAATATTTTCTGACGCATCCTTCAATACCACAAGGATACTGGATATTACTTGAATGTTTGTGAAGCCTTAAATAAGAAGTATATAACTTTAAAGATGAAAACTTTTTTTCACAAAATTTACAATATATTTTTTTCTTTACAGGATTCATTTTAATCAAATTGAATTATACATTATCAGATGAGCTCAGTGCTGAATTTCAGAAGATTTTAATGTAGATACCAAAAGTTATTTTCACTAAGATAAAAAGAAAACTGTAATTAAAATACAGACATAAAACAAAATTAGGCGTTTTGGATTTGATATGAAAATGAAACTAGAGCTTTATTTTTCTATTTCTATTTTTCATTTTAGCTTTTTGGGGAAAAGAATATTTAGACTGGGTGGGTTTTATGTTGCACTGGTTTTATGCAATGAGCAATTGGTGACAGCCTGGGATTCTCCAGAGAGTTGTTCCAGAGATGATGTCATCACAATGTGATGTCTGTAAAGATGACGAAGACAAGCGCCGTCGGTGAGCAAATGGCGAATAGTCAGCACACAGAAATGACACTTCGGACAATCAGGTTCCTCTTCCCCAAGTAGTAAATATTTATGTGTAATCCTTGAATGCCCAATTCTAAGACGAGTAATTATGACATATTTTCTAGTGGCCAGGAACCCAGCAAAACAAAATGTCAAATCCCTTTTCCAGAAGGTCCTTATAAGTTTTTTAAATTGAAATAAAAGAGAGGTTACAAGGACTAAATGAAAGAGAATCAAGAACACTCTTTGAGTCAGTATAGATTATGAATTTTCGACTGGAATGAGATGAAATATAATTAAGGACAACCTCAATAGCAAAAAACTGCAGAGAAAATAGAGTAAGAGTTAGGGAGTTCATAGCTAAAAGTAATGTTATCAGAAACACCACCACAACCAACCTTATTGCCAGTCTTAGAGCCATCAGTAAAAATTTCTGTATAATACATATAGTTGTTACGATGTGCAGTGAAAAGGGTCTTAAAGATGGAAGCATCTGTGTTAGCTTTGTCAAAACCTTTAAAAGGATAAATGCAAGAAATAACTTGGAAATTCCAAGGCGTCATATTTAAAAGATCTCTAGGACGAACATTGGGAGGAAGATGGGAAATGCTTGGAAGATAGTTTTTTATTCTGAGACCAAAATGCGGGATGCATGAAGGACGATTGGATATGAGGATGAAGCGGATGATTAGGATGTGAAAGAATTCAATAGTATAGTTGCAAAGATAGCTGTTGTCTGATAATAGTAAGGGATGGCTCTACACAGTCTGCATATAAACTGAGAATTGGAGAATTTCGAAAAGCCCCTGAGCAAATCCTAAGAGCACTGTGATGCACTGTGTCAATCTTTTTCAGATAAGAAAAAGGAGCTGACCCATAAATTTCACAGACGTAATCTAACTTTGAGCGAATAACAGAGCGGTAGATTTTAAGTAAGGAATTGCGATCTGCACCCCAAGATGTGTTCTAGAGTACTTTTGAAATGTTTAAAGTTTTGTCACATTTCGTCCTTATATATGATATATGTGGCTTAAAATTAAGTTTTTTGTCAAAAATTACACCCATAAAGCAGGCAGAGTCAACAACCAAAATAGGTCTGTCATTTATAAAAATCTGCGGATCAGGATGGAGTGGCGATCAATGAAGCGCATGTCATTTCTCTGGCAAGAGATTTGCAGGTTGTCAACATAAAGACTACCATGGACACTTTGTGGTAGTTGTTCTAGGATATTATTGATTTTTAAAGAGAAAAGTGTGACACTCAGGACACTGCCTTGAGGTACACCTTCTTCCTGAAAGTAAAAATTTGAAAAAACTGAACCAATACGAACTTGGAAGCGTCTGACTCTAAAAAAATTCTCAATAAAAATAGGAAGATTCTCCCGAAAGTTCAAATTAAAAAGGTCTTTTAAAATGCCATGGCGCCATGTCTTGTCATAGGCCTTTTCCATATAAAAAAAAATTGATACCAAATGGTTACGTCTTGCAATTGCTTTCTGAATATTTGTCTCCAATAATAAAATGTCAACCGTAGAACGGCCCCATCGAAAACCACTCTGCCAAGGGGAAATTAAATTATGCTTTTCAAGAATATAAACCAGTCTAGTATTTACCATTTTCTCAAGTAATTTACATAGGCAGCTAGTTAGAGCAATGGGTCTATAATTTTTTGGATCAGTAGCATCTTTGCCAGGCTTTGGAAAAGGAATAACAATAGCATCGTGCCAAGCAGCAGGAAATATATGCTCAGTCCAGATTCTATTATAGAGAAGAAGCAGGTTATTAAGGGGGTATTCTGGTTTAGAAATTGAAAAAAATCAATTTTTTTTTTACATATTTTATAGTATAACCCTTTAAAAATATGTTCCTAAAAGGATTTTTCGAAATTTGAATTATTTTCGGAAAATACAGTAAAAAAATACAGTAAAGATTATAGAATTGTACAATTTTTTTCAAACAACATTTGATAAATGAGCTGGCATGGTGAACCTTGCAGCAGCAACAGTCAAAGTCTTATCTTATTTTAAAGTGTGCGTGACCTACTTTCTGCTGATACTGTGAAAATTTGCATGTTACAAATTTCTCGCATTAGCTTAGCCAATCGAATTGATTTTGTTTAAATAAATTCATACTACATGGTCTAGTTTAGTTTCAATTACCACACTGTACAGATGTAAGTTCTCTATAAATAGTGAAGTGAAAAAATATATTTCTAGTGTAAAATTAAATTAATCAGTGCAAAATGGACAGAAAATATAGTCGACGTACAAGTTTTCGTGCCTGTAGAACGAGAAAAAGGAAACCTCCACCTAATCGGGGTCCCAGGAAGTCGGATAGTAGTTTTACGAGTGCTTCTGCAGCTAAACTACACAAGTCGACAACAGAAGTTGTTATTATTGAAAATGCTTATGGGTATTGTATCTTAGAATTTTTTTCAGTTTTTGCGGCTTTATCTTCAGTAATTGTGTGTGCGACATGTAAAAAAAGTATAAAATTTTCGCGAACTGCACCTTGTGGAGTAGGATTCAAGATCACATTGAAGTGTAGTTGTCCAGATGTACATTACATTGACTCTTCACCATTTATAAATAAAGCTTATGAAATAAACCGTAGACTAGTTGTTGTAATGAGACTTTTAGGTGTTGGGAGAAAAGGTATAAATATATTTTGTAGCATGATGGATATTTGTCAGGGGCTGTCAATATCGATGTATTATCTTTGTATGGAACTTTTATGTAAGGCTGCAATTTAAAAATAAATGCTCTTATATAAGTAATAACATAAAAACAACCATTTAAGAATGACAAAAATGTTTATTTTTTACATATATTTAAAACATATATATACAAAATATACAAGTAAATTAAAGATTCCATTTGGATGAGAAATTTTTTACATTATTTATCAATTTTAAGACTTTTGGGTGAATGGCAACTCTTTTTCCAAATCTTTTTTCTATCTTTGAACCTTTTGGATTCAGGATTTGCTCTGTAAAGAAAAAAAAATGAGAATAAATAAGATATAGACATGGTTTAAATTTAATAATATATATATATATATATATATATATATATATAAATCCATGTGTTTACTGCATGCAATCAGAAAAGGCTTCAGTCCAGGGTCTTAATTTGTAGATTGCTTAAATTTTATACATTAAAAAGATCTCAGAAAAATTTATGCACTAGACCATAATAACTGCAATTATTATTATTAAATAAGACTTTTTGCACTTAGAGGACAGACAATAAATAGTTCTTTTCAGTTTTCTAATAAAGTGTAATGACTTAAGCCTTTTCTGCACACAGCAATTTATTTAATACAACAATCAGTTAAGGATGCTGCAGGAGTTAGCTCCGTTTTCTTTTGCGATTTTCATGTAACAAATACGCCGAAAAGATAAACTTACTGGTCGCCAAAGATAGCTAGTGCATATTAATTCATAAGCATTTTCTTGGACATAATAGCAATGCAACATGATAATAGAAGAATGCAGTTTTGCTTAAGACAATTTATTTTGTCTGAAACTGTGTCTCCTAACAAACAGGAGTGTCCTCAGCCTCAGCATTGTGAGAGGTATCAATGTTGTCCAAACACTCAATGCTCTAAGGAAGATATTTATCTTAGATAACAATTTCTATCACTTTAATTAACGAAGTTATTAAAAACTTTGCGTTAACAAAAGTACTCTGCTAATTTGCAGATATTTCCCCCCCCTCTGTCTTTGACCTCACTTTCCCCAGGAAAATTAAAATGTGATCAATGGTGTAAATTAAAATGTTACTAATGTAACAAAGAATTTTATCATCTGCAAATAAATAAAAAGCATTACTTTAAATATTTTCAATGTTGAAATGAAATTAAAATTGTAACTTATTTGCAGATATATTTATTTTTCTACCTTTAGAATATCAATTGTAAAAAAATAAAAAAAAAAATAGAGAAAGGGAAACAGAGAGAGGAAAAAATATATATAAAATTGGCATTTTTCTGGATGCTTGAGAAAAAAAAAAAAGAATATTTTAAAATAAAATATTTTTTAAAATACTAAGAAAAAATGTATCAAGACAAAATGAAAATTAGTGTACACTTCATTAACTGTATTTCAACATCAGATGAAATAGATTTGTACTTAAAAGCAAACTTGTTCATTTTTTTTTTTTTTTTTTTAACTAGATACAAGAGGAATTTAATTGATCTCCCCTCTCTTATTCTGCAATTCTTTTGTTCAAAAATCAGAACTTAACACCATGTATGCAATCAAATAACTACAAAATCTCATCTCTTAAGCATGTATATATCAATAAACTATGACATAATAAGTATTAGAAATATTTGAATGCATATACAAATTCTACAAACTATATATAACTCTGAATAAATTCCAGTGTAGCGCAGCATTCTTTGGGATAAATCAAATTGAAAGTATAAAATGCAGAAAACCACATGAGAAGAACATCATCGAATGGAATATTAGCCTCAAATTGTTCTTTCTGAATAAATACTGTACATACAGGGGCCAGCCAAAAGGATTTCCCAAGGAGAAAAAACAAAAAGTAATTACACTTGTGAATAAAAACAAAATTAAACAATGTTATTTTAATGCTCAAATTTTTTTTTAAACTATTCATACTTTTCAGGGTTTAAGCTGAGTAAAAAGTTTCTTCAGTAAAAATGCTAAAATCAGAAAAAAAGCTTTAGCAAAATGCTAAAATGCCAGAAACAGTAGAAAAAGATGAATATCAGTTCACACATTATTCTAAACGACACGACATGTTTAATTTTCATTTGTAAATTAAACTTAAGAGTTTTTAATGAGGCCTTTAAAGAATTGTACACAGAAAGTAATAAAAATTTTTAAATTTGAAAGGAAAAACAAAAAGTAATTAATAATTGTATTTACCATTGTAACAAGGTCAATTTGAATATAGTACAGAATATAATTTAACATATTTATTGGCAGACATGAACAATATTAAACTTTTTAGATTATTACTTTATATTGCAAACTTTTTAAAGCAACATGAACATCTTAGATATGACTTATATTCTTTTTTTGATTGTGTTTCTTTACTAACTGATAATGCGTGCAATTCTTATGCGTAGTTCAGCGTTTGATTTCCCATATATGCATAAACCGATCAATTTTTCTTATCAATGTTGCGATTTTTTTCCATGAAAGATTCGTTATGATATATTCGCTAAGATTTTTTTTAAATTTCAATTTGTGGTTAGTAAGATGCTTTAGCAAAAAAGCGAAAACGTGTTATTTTATTTTCACATTTATTGGATAAGTCTTTTCGCATTTTGTGAAAAATGCGACAATAGCGGAAACACTGATACTTTTTTTAAAAATCAATTTAAATCACTACGACTTTTATACACTTATATATATATATATATATATATATATATATACACACACACACCAGGATTGTTTTTTTGGCATCAAAAACTGATTTTTGACGTGACAAGTGTCAAAAACTGGTTTAAACCATCAAAAACCATATGTCGTGTGAAAATTGGAAACTGTAATGTAAGATAATTTTATTCATATTTTTAAAGTTGCAATGTACTAAGTTTATAAGTTAACATTGGTTATATATTATATATATATAAATTTAAGACAAAGATAAATGTTTATGTTAGGAAATGTATTTGTGCTTAAGAGGAGAGGGAATATTTATAAATACCTACAGAGCTACGAAAAATTGCATATATAGGCAGTAAATTATAGTAATACAGTTAAGCATATTAAAATTTCTTTAAAACTAACTAAATATTACAAAATAAATAAAGTATATATATATATATACCCCCTCCCCCCCCCCCCCCCTCAAAGAAAAAAAAAAGTATTCTGTTAATTTACTTTTTTTTCCTTCTCACTTTAACATTATGATTTAAAAATATAAATTAAACATATTAGGTTATTTAGTTTCGGAATTCAGTGACAGGTTAATTTTAAAATTATGTTGAATGCTGAAATTTCAATGAACATTTTTAGCATTCAAATATATATTAAAAATTTAAATCATATCAATAAATCCACAAAGTAATATCCAGATATTTTAGAATATATTGTTAAACTTATAATAATGTAAAATCGAAATTTAAAATAAAAAAATAATTAGATGCAGGAATAAATTTTCATACATTTAACACATTAATTCACAAAAGAGAGATATGCTGTCCATTATCCTCTTAAAATTGCCTCATGTAATTCATATTAAAAATTTAGTTCAACTAGTCATGTAATACCTCAAAAATTTTTAATCATACAACATAAAACATGCTATTGATATTGATTATAACCCAAAATGAAATGATATGATGCAATATTGTACAATAATTTTATTCATTGGGCTTATGGCACCTTTCAATTATCAGTCAGTATATATTTAGAAGAGTTTACTTTTTAAAAATAAGACTTAAAATTTTTGATAGTTCAAAGTGCAATAAGTAGTTCACCTTAGAACATACAAATTTCTATATTCGAATTTATGTATTTTGTAAAGGTAATAAATATAAATTTTTCGTATTTAAACAGAAATCATTGGCATTCATAGGAAACAGATAATATTCTTCTATAAATTATTTTTAACCATGGGAAACTTATAAACTAACCACTTTTTTAAGACTACATTATTTTATTTCTCTAAATATAACTATTTCATTGTTAAAATATACAGTCAACTCTCAAAAATCCGCAACCCTAAAATCCACAATTCTCTAAAATCCGCATATCATTTACAATGTAAACAATCATTGTCACAATTGATTTGTTGTTTACTGGATTGCAAAAATTCAGCTGTATTAGGAGATAAATCAATTATTAACTGGTGCTGATGAATCACCAATCCCTCAGCATATTAGAGAGGAGGAAATGATAAGTGTAATTATATATACAGTCAACTCTCAAAAATCCGCAACCCTAAAATCCGCAATTCTCTAAAATCCGCATATCATTTGCAATGTAAACAAACATTGTCACAACTGATTTGTTGATTAGTGGATTGCAAAACTTCAACTGTATTAAAAGATAAATCAATTATTAACTGGTGCTGATGAATCACCAATCACTCAGCATATTGCAGAGAAGAAAACGATAAGTGTAATTATGTATAATTATCAAAAAATAAATTATATTAATTTAGAGGAAGGAGGAGAAAGTTTCATGAAAGATTTTCTCACATAAGATAAATATTCAAACTTTCTCATAGCACAAACTTATGTGATTGACCAAGAATTGCTGACTTTTTTGCAGGTTATAGGAAAATAAATATGTATGAATATTCTTACTTAAATTATTATTGATCAGACTTAAAAAATCTAGATAATTTGTAACTATAATATGATGTATAAAAATTGCTCCTTAAATTAAAATTTAATGAAATATTTGTACTTTTAATAGGCACACTTTATTTCAGCATTGTATGTATAACAAATAAATTGTTTCTTAAAGATTTTCTACTTAAATGAGGTTCTTAGATGTAAATAAAAGAAATTACTCTAAAATCTGCAAAATTCAGAAATCCGCAAAACACTTCGTTTTAAGCTGTGCGGATTTTTGAGAGTGTACTGTACAGTATAGGACCCATTATCCAGAACCCACGGGACCAGAAGAATTCCGGATTTCGGAATTTTCTGGATTTTGGGTCCTTTTTCTATTATTGCTTTCCTTTAATTATAAAACATAACTCAGTAATTGACAGGTACTAATTTACTTCTAGGAGCAACTACTTTACATACAGACAGACATTTAAAAAAAATATTCGAATTATATTCTAGAACTCTTAAAACATGCAAATAAATCAAAAACTGGAAGTCAAGATTTTTTGCAAATCTGATACTTTTTTCTATTAAATTTAGCAGGAAGAAAAAGATAACTATAATGCATATTGCGTATATATATGCAAACATGTACATTACTGCCACTTGCCATGAGTGGCATGGTTGCTTCTTTATCAATGCTGCTAAACATGAATACTGTCTCAATCATAAAAGCAGAATACTAAAATAAAAAATGATTTTTCTTTAAAAATTTCCATTTCTTTTTAAAATCTTAATGAGAAGTTAAAAATCACCAGAAATCTATCATAAAATAAATTATAATTTTTTTTTTTTATGTGGCTTGCTGTGAATTCCAGGGTTTTCCTGGACCACACTAACATCCCTGACCATATGAAAGAAAGAAATTCTGTTTTAATTTCTAATTTTTCATAATACTACCTAATAAAATACACAATAATTCATTTTAGGGCAATTTTCTTTCTTTTTTTTTTCTGATTTTAGATATAAAATGTATTTCAATCATTAATAAAAAAAAAAAAAATCTGAAATGATTCTGGATTTTGGGTCTTCCGGATTTTGGAATTCCGGATAATGGGTCCTATACTGTAATTATCAAAAAATAAATGATATTAATTTAGAGAAAGAAGGAGAAAGACAGTTTTCATGAAAGATTTTCTCTCATGAAGATAAATATTCACATTTTCTCATAGCACAAACTTATGTGATTGACTAAGAATCACCGACTTTTTTGCAGGTTATAGGAAAATAAATATGTATGAATATTCTTACTTAAACTACTATTGATCAGATTTTTCAAAAATCTAGATAATTTGCAAGTCTAATAGAATGTATAAAAATTGTTCCTTAAATTAAAATTTCATGAAATATTTGTACTTTTAAATAGGCACACTTTATTTCAGCATAGTATGTATAACATATAAATTGTTTCTTAAAGATTTTCTACTCAAATGAGGTTTTAAAATGTAAATAAAAGAAATGACTCTAAAATCTGCAAAATTCAGAAATCCGCAAAACACTTTGTTTTAAGCTGTGCGGATTTTTGAGAGTGTACTGTACTAAGAAATGTAAAATTTGAGGTTTTTGACAAAGGGTTCTTGATGTGACGGTTTAAACCGTCAGAAACAGTCATGCGTCAAAAACCTGCCAACCCTGACACACACACACACACACACATATATATATATCTCAAGTTGCAATGAAAGTTTCCTGCCACTGCGAAGGTTTGGTACCGGAAGTTCAAAAACAAGGACTACAACATTTAAGAAGCAGTGTGCATACCAGCCTACCGATATTGATAAGACCAGCCTGCGAGAATTTGCAGAAGATCTATATTCAAGCACTCAAGAGCTAGCTAAGGGGTTATACATAAGTGCAATGTCAATTGATTAGTCGCACTATGTATCACATAAACCTAATGTACTAGTTCAATCCCTGGGTGCCGCATGAGCTGACTCAAGCAGATAAGGACAGATTTGTTCAGGGCTGCACTAATATGCTCGAATATCAATGCAGGGGCAACATTCTGGACTGGATTGCCACTTATGATGAAAAGTGGATTTGTCTGCATCTGGTAAGCTGTCAGTAGCACTGCAATCAAAATTTGACTAATAAAAAAAACCATGCTTTGCATCTGGTGGGATTTTCTGTTGTATTTTCGCAAAGTATAGCTGGAAAAAGGTAAAACTATCAACAGTAAGGTATAAAAAGTGAGATGCTAGTCCATGTTGATGCTGTTATCAAAGTAAAACTTCGACAAATTGAATTCTGGTTCAAGAAGATACTGTTCCATCAAGATAATGCAAGACCACATGTGTTAGCATTCTTGGCTGACTCTGTATGGACTTGAATGGCATCTTTTGCCACACCCATATAGCTCTGACATAACTCCTTCAGACTTCTACCTTTTTTCACTCAAAATGAGGTTGATCTGTTTTTGGACTTGCAGCGATCAAGTTTCTGGGTTGAAGGCTTTGACAAACTACAATAATGTTGGCAGAATGTCGATATGGGTGGTGATTACTACCTGCACTAAAGGTACTGCTTTCATTTTTTCCTCCTTAACTTTATTAAGAACTTTGTTTTAGACAGAAAACTTATTACAATCTAATACAGTAGAAGATCTTTATAACGCAAACCTAAAAACACAAGGTTTTGCGTTATATAGAATTTTGCACTATATAGATCAAGTTTCACACATCATTAAGCTTACCTTGCAAACATGGCTAAATATGTCAGAAACATATCAAAACAGAGTAGAACATTTTTAAGTTACATTTCTTGAACTTGGAAAAGAAATTGAATGGATAATAGCTTTCATTATTAAATTTACTTTATAAAGATAGTTCATATATGCCTGTACAAAATCATGTATTACTATATTGCTCACTAAAAAAAATAATGATAGCAAGTTTTTCATTAAAAAGATCTAAATTAAGCAGATAAAGAAAAACAAATGTATCACACTTACTTCTCAACAGAGTAACATATTTTTACAAAGTATTTTTTAACTGCAAAATTCATTGTTTATATCCAAGAATTTTTGCGTTATATAGAGAATTGCATTATATAGAATTGCGTTATAAAGATCTACTGTATATATATATTTATTTTGATTGTAGCATTAAATAAAAATTTTCATCGAAATATTGTGCCAAAAAAGACTTTAAATTTTCAAATAAGTCAAAGAAACAACTTACCAGTACATGCAATAAATGGTGTAAATGGTGCCTCTTCTCTTACATCCACCAGACTTATGTCATTCTGCAAAATTAAATTGATTTAAATATAATTGAATAAACAATTACTTTAAGCATAGAATTTGTTTGTTGATGAACAGAGACTTAGCCAATTTCTGCTATCTTAGTTTTAAAGAAAATTACATTTTCTAAAGTACTGTTTTCAACATTTTTTTTTTTTTTTTTTTTTTTTTTTAAGTGAGGCAAGGTAAGGACCCAGGATCCCGATGTTGCTTGCTTTACAAGTTCAGAACACAAAAATACCAAGGAGGGGAAAAAAGTAGCTGAAAAGCTTTAAAAAAAATCATTCCTGTAAATAATTTTGGCATTAATAACTACTTATAAACAGGGTTGAAATTAACTTGAGAAATACCTAAAAACTTACTTGTATGCAGAATGAATGACAGGAAAGATTTATATTAATGAAATTAAGCTAGTAACTAAAATATTTACACATAAAAAATAAAATAAAATGTGGTATTTGATTTGAACTTAGTGAGTTCTTAATACATTTTTTTAAAACAAACCCGCGTTGAATTTTTTTTTTTATTATACATATTATGCAATATGAAATTCAGAGTCAGCAACTTTCTTTCAAACTTCCAAAATTTAGGTGTAGCCTATGAAAGTTTGATTCCTTTTATAAATCATATTACACATTTCCATAAATTTTATTACTTTCTAATTTATGAATTTATGAATTATATAGTTTATATTATGTACTTATTATTTATATAGTTTGTGTGTTTAAAATTTAATAAGACTTATTATAAAGACTTATTATATATTAAATTAACCTCATAAATTTTCATAAGAAGCCCCAATTCTTCATTAAAAAGAGTTGTCAGTATCTGTAATATATAAAGGTGTGGTGGTCTGAAATCAAGCTCCTTATCGATGCTTCTTGCATAATTCATCAACTCTTCTAGTTTTTCTCTTATTGCATTTTCAAATTTTTCTTTTAAGGAAAAGCCAACTAAGTTTTCTGTATGTTGAAACAGAAATTTCCTTTCAGTTAGAAATGGCCATTCTTTTATTATGTATTTTATTGGGGCTTTTGAGTTTATTTGTATTCTCTGTGATGCATAGGTATCTATCATACATTGATTAACTTTATCTAAGTCTCTAAAAACTTTTTTGTATTCACTTTGCAAAAATATCTTTTTTTCTTTTTGCGATTCTTCATTCTCACCTTCTGGAAAGTCGGATGGCTGATAATTAATGCAGCTATAACTGTCGGCCAACCTCTTTGCCACTGCTTCACCCATACCTTCGTTAGCTTTTCTTTTTGCACGACCTGATGTTCTTCTACAGTTTTCTGCCCTCGCTATTAGTTGGCATAATAAGCTGCTATGGCCAAGACCAATTGAGTCACTTCCAATTGTATCCTTGAAAGATTCTGGATACTTGCGAATGACCTCCATAGCAACAACTTCTAGGTGTTTTTTCCTTGGAGCAGGAGTGTGCTCCATCACAGCTGCCACAATGATTCTTACTGCCTCTCTTCTTTCAGAAGGTGTAGGTCGTTCACCTTTCACTAGCCGAGAAAGCAACATTTTCAGGAATCTCTGAAACTGAATTTTTTCAAGCAGCGAGTCAGTATCTGAATTGGGCTTTACAACCAACAACTTCCTCAACTGATGTTGACTGCTGCACTATTTCTACTACTCGTGGCTGTATTAGCATTGTATCTAAAATAATAAATATCATTATATATACAAACAAATAGCAATAAAATACGGTAGACTCCTAGAAATCTGTATGTAATTGCTGATGTAAACAATGCAATTAAATTTTCAAAGAAAGAAAGAGAGAGTTTTTTATTTGTTGTAGGGTATGTATTTTATTTTGTTAATTGAAAAATAGACAGAGTTATCCAAAAGTCACAGAAAAAATACATTATTCAAAAACTACAGACTGTAGTTCTATATGGTTTTCATTAAAATGCACAGAAAGTATGGAATTACATGTATAAGAAAAAGCTATTAGTTATATTGATACATTTTTGAAAATTTCAGGACAAAATTACATACATAAGCGAGACATTTGGAACCCACTGTGTGTGTCAAAAATTGCTAATGTATTTATAAAGAAAAAAATTTCAATTTTTGAAAGTGTTTATATCACATTGCTTTTTGATGATAACTCACATTTTTATTGGGGATTAAAATATACAACAAAATAGCAATCATAAATGGAAAATTAACTAATGTATTTTATAATACATACAAGAAAATTTAAAATGGTTTAAAGATAAAACATATGGTTCACTATTTTAGAATTTAAAAAGTTTACTCATATTTCCTCAGTGAATTCTCTATCGAAAAGCATACCTTCCTTGCAATTTCGATCAACTTTTAGGAGACTTATTTAAAAATAAATAAATAAAATAAAAGATTGGGGGGGGGGGGGGGGGGCGTGACAATCATAAATTATGACATATTACATACAATGAAATTAGAAAACAGAATGTTAATCATTACAACAATGCACAGTAGCACAAAGCAAGTTTGGTTCTGATTGCTTAATTCAAAAGATTTAAATATCAATATAGAGCATAATAGCTAAAAATTTCAGGACAACTTAAAAGACATTTCACGACATTTAAGTTTTCAAAAATTTCAGGAAAATCAGAACAGAACAAGTACTACACTACTGAATATAGTAGGGTTAATAATTGTTACAATATATACTTGAGTTCAAAAGAATTTGCTGTTTGAAATACATAAAAAAAATTAACTGTAATTTGAATTTTTTTTTTTTTTTTTATTATTAATTTTAGCAATTTTTATTCTCTCTCTCTGCGTGAATTATATTCAATTTGAAAATAACTTTTTCTTAATGAAACTTATATAAGTTTTTAAATGACATAATCCTAATTTAAAAATTATATATAAACTTAAATCTACGTACTAACAAGATGTGAGAAGATTTATAGGAGTGTACTGTATATCTAAAAATACAAAATTTCTAAAACATTAAGCAATTTTTAAAAATTATTACCTTGACGATTAAAAGTAGCATAGCATCTATCTTTTTTACCAGCTTTCGAATTTGAACTAATTTCAAAGTAGTTGCAAGATCTTTAAATGGTTCAATATGTAGAAAATCTTCACATACTTCCACCCCCCAAGTATTAAGTGTTTCTAAAAGTATATTTAGCTTTTCAGTTGATATAGAAGGCAACACTTCTAAAACATCTTCCATCTTGATCTGAAAATATTTTGTTAGTGTTTTCCTATTAATTTTTTTTATTACCAACAATTTACTTTAAGCATAAAATGCAAAAAAATAACATCTAATATATTGACATAAGAATTTTTTTTTTTTTTTTTGGTGAACATAAAATTATATTTCATATAAAAAACAATTAAATTCATATATATATATATATATATATATATATATATATTTTTTCGTAACTTCCAAAAATATAAATATTTTTATTTGTCAGGAGGAGAGTCTCCTTCTGACCCCCCCCCCTCCCCTTTTATAAAAAAATTAACAAAAACAAAAAATTAAGCAAAACAAATTATCATATTATTTTAATTAATGCAAAATCCTCACATAGGCATTAAAAACAGCAAAAGCGATCATTGAACGTGTATGAAAAAAAGAACAGCATTAATAATAAAATATACATAAAAAATACTATTAATAAAACTTTTACCTTTCTACTGATTAATGATGTTTATTACCTCATAACTCTAAAGATTTACAGATTTCATCATTTTTACCTGTGCAATCGCACATCTGTTTTTTATCCACAATTTAATCACTGACTATTCTTGGCCAGTAGCCATGCTAATTAATTAATTGTAAAAATATTTATAATAATCAAAATACATAGATATTAAACAAATCAAAATGCATGGATGAAAAACAATTCAAATAATTTTTTTTTTTTTTTTCATTTTTACACACACATATATATATAGTGCCAACTGGTAGCTTATTTCACTAATTTTAAAATCCTCCCAGTTTACTCCCCTAACTAATTTCATAAATTTATTTAAAAAAATTCCCTCCTTAATGAAGCAAATATGCCTGAACTTATATGTAGTCAAATAAAACTGGAAATCTGATTTCTGATTATACTTCGGCAAAATACATTTTACATGTTGCCAACTGCTTTCAATCATATTTGTATGGCAGCCAGTTTCTGAATCAACAAAATTCAAACTATGATTAACCTTTAAGTGGTTATGCCCTATCCCAACATATCATAGTACACTTCCAAATAATTAGAATAGTAAATCCCTTCATGAATTCATTCTTTTGTAGTACTACTAATAAATGTTTTTACAGATGCATTTGTGAACAGCGACCAAAAAAAGAATCCTGTATCCTCCCCACCCCCCCAAAAAAAGATAATGCTCTTCTATACAATGTCCCTCATATATTTTTCTCCAAATTTTGACTTGCTAACCTCTACTATTTTCTTAAGCTTTCCCAATTTTCTAAGAAATAGACTATATAATTGAAAATAGTCTCAAAAATAAACTGCCACCAATTTGGAAGACTCTGAGTAGCAAAGAAATGCTGTTCTTTAATTCCATCGCCCACCAGTGGCTGAGCAGTTCTGTGCTCAGAGCTGGTAGACGTGAGTTGCCAGGTTTAATCCCAGCTTATGCTTGTTGACATAGCCTTTGAGTTTCCTGTGGTTTTCTCTGAAACTTGCGTAGATACAGGCTGTGAGACCCCCCCCCCCCCTTCCCAACTGAGGGCACTTACTTACCTCAGGCCTAGAACGCTAGAGCAGTCAATCGGCTCTACTCCCAAAATCCAAATCCTTTTAAATATGTAGTTTATGTCCCTATCAAAATTTCATTTAACTTAAATAACAAAATCTCACCTAAATTAAGTTTGCTACAGCTAAAGTACAACCCATACTGGAAAAGATTTCTGTGAGTTACAGTTAATTTCATCAACAAGAATACATCTTGCCTTAACTCAAACTCGTTTTAACTAACAACTTCATTTCGTTATTACAGGTTTCACACTTCAGAATTTTAATTAATCTGGTCTCCTTAAAAAATTCCATAAAGTTTGATAACCCACTTTTAAAAAATCTTGACTCTGTAGACAATGACGATCGCTTTCAATTCTTGCTTTCGTGCAAAATAGAGAATGTTGATATTGAAGAAATATGAATTATATTCCTAATCTACAGACGATTTTTATTAATCTTATTAGCAGACGATTTTTGTGTAAATTCATTTTGAGGATTGAAAGATTCTTTCGTCTGTTTGACGTGAAATTTCGATAATTTTTTTCCGGGGTGTATTTATTGGCAGCGTGGTGGATTTTTTTATCGAAGGCCAAACGGGGCAGAGTGCCCCGTAAACCCCATCTAGAATGAACCCTGCATAAAATCTGTATTTGAGATTGTTTTCAAAAATTCTGATTTACAGTTTTCTGACTTATTAATAGTGAATTTTATTGTTTGTATCTCACAAGCTGTGTGGATTTCGGACTTAGCAGATTTTAGGTCGACGGATTTCTGACTCTCTGTTGTAGTTGTTTTTGTGTGATCCAGTGAATCAGACACAATTACAATTCCTAATGAAATTTCTTTATCGATCCATGCATATGCTGTTCCTGCCCTAAATGTCAGTACTGCTCACTCACCATTCATCATAACCTCACTGGCTGTCCTTGCCTCCGACATCTATATCAACAATATTTTAAATCATCATCACCGAATCTGACTAGCCTGTTGGGATCAAAACCTCACCCTGAAATGACCAACTTCTTAAAAGTTGCAGGATTTTTTCATGATATTTAATTTGCTTCTATTTTACTTTTGTTTTGTTGTAGTTTAATCTTTTATTCATTCTTGTTTTATATTCTTATTGTGATGTTAACAATCTAGATAGGTAAACCCATCCAGATGTTCTACTTTACTTTCTATTTTTTGGAATATTGTCTGGCGCAGTATGTCCTAATATGGACCTTGCACCATTAAAGGCCAACCAACCAACCATGCATATGCTGTAAAAAGAAAGTTACTTGAGAATGAATCCAGTGAGCTGATTGTATTTTATTTTGATGGAGCAGAGTTGCATTTCGGGAAAAATCTAATTTAATTACTATATTTGTTTTTTTTTTTAAATTAAAATCACACAATCAACTGATTGGAAGAAAATCATATTGTTTGAAATTTTTATTTCTCCAACTGAGTGAAAATAATGCCTGGACCGGGAGTCGAACCCAAGACAAAATTTCAAACAATATGATTTTCCTTCAATCAGTTGATTGTGTGATTTTAATTAAAATTGTACTTCTTTCCTATTGTTTAATGGTGTTTTCCATTACCTGCGGCTTATTTCTGTTGAGCTATCTAAATGATAGACCAGATGTTTTCTGCCTAAAGGTTGTGTGAGAGAGTAATGCCGACCGGTTTGTCGGCCTGGATAGCTCAATTGGTAGAGCCTTGACCTTGTAAGTCAAAGGTCCTGGGTTCGACTCCTGGTCCAGGCATTATTTTCACTCACTCGGAAAAATAAAAATTTCAAACAATATATTCATTTTGTCAACGTTGGACTTAAAATGTTCAAATACTTCAGCTAACATTTTAGTTCACTGAATGTTTCTTTTACTGTAGATAATATTTCCACCTTTCCTAATTTATCTGTTTTTTTGCCATTACATAAACTTTTGGCTCATTTTCTATAGCACTTTTGGGTTCAAAGCACATAATATTCTCATTACAATTGTTACATTTAAGAGACATACAAATTTGTGATAGTGAGTCTCACACAGTTTGATCTATAAATGCAGAGAATTCTGTAGGTATATTAATAACAGGTTTCAAGGCTAATTAATAATAAAAGCCTCGTGTTCTCATGATAAGAGCAAATACAAACATTAGGAATTTTATCAAACAGTGTAATAAGCTTAGGTCTTAATCAGCAAACTTTGAAAAACCAATTTTTATTTGAGGATGAACTTCTTTGAACTGAGCATAAGCGAGCTTTACCCTCAGCAGAAACATCTCTGAGAATTATTCTGTCTTTTTTGCCCAGTGCCTGCCACGAAATGTCATCATTAATGTAAAATTCTTCTACAGCATTTTTGCTTTCTTCACAAAGACATAGTTTTGATTCTTTTTCTGCAGCTGTAATTTTTGGAGATAATTCCAGTCCACATTTCATAGCTAATTGCTTTTACAACAGCCATTCTCTTACTAGGAGATGATGGAAGGTTTGTGGAAGCTTTGTCCACTGCTTTAACCAATAATTGTTTTGATTTATATGCTGCCTTGGGTTAGGGTCATCAACAGATAATTTTATTTTTGAACTTTCCTTTTATGATATATTGATAGAACACAGACACTTACTTTCAACTTCTTTAGTTCTTGTGCACTCATTAATTTCTTTACATTTTTTCGTTGTTTTTGCTTCTCTTCTCTTTCAACTTTTAAATACTCTTCTCTTTTTTTAGGATTTGCAGCAATCTTTGCACTGTGACATGACATGTTTCCTTTATTTGTAAGTGCCATTTTTATAAGAAGAGCATGCAAACTCAAGTTTCTAAGTAGTTTTGATTAGATCAAATATTAGAGAAAATATTAATTAAACTTAAAAATTACTAACATGCATTGTTGATCAGTTAATTTTAACTTTATAAAAATGCAAGAGAATGGTTGGTTGGTTGGTTGCCTTTTAATGGCGCAAGGTCCACAATGGGACATACTGTGCCAAACAAATGTCTAAAATTAAATTGTAGCTCTGGATGGGTTTACCCATCCAGATGGTCACTAAAAGATAAAACTAAAGTTAAAACAAGAATAGGTAAAAAGTTAAAAAATAAAGAAGTCAAATAATCAAAAATAATAGAAAACAGGGCAAATAGTGTACAAGATGAGATGATGTAAAAGTAATGAGCAGTGTATACAATAAAACCAGAAGTAAAAAATGAATAACAGAGTATATAATAAAAACAGACGTAAAACATGATTAACAGTGTAAAAAATAAAATCAGATATCATAATAAAAATCAGCCTCTTTTAAAAAATTAGTCAAATTGTAATGAGGGTTAATACCTAAAAGGCTTGTCAGATTTGGTGATGATGATCTAAAATGAAGTCTATAGAGATGACGAAGGCAAGGGCAGTCAGTGAGAATATGGCGAATGGTAAGTGGATTAGAGTGACATTTTGGACACGACGGTTCATGTTCCCCGAGAAGCAGGTGCCTGTGTGTAAGCCTCGAATGTCCAATTCTAAGGCAAGTAACAATAACATCATGTTTTCTAGGATTAACTGCAGGCCAGATTGCAATGTGAGGTTTTATCTCATGTAATTTGTTATTTGTCTGGTAATGCCACTCTCTTTGCCAAATGTTTTTTGTAGAATTTTTAACTACATGCTTAATATCATCATATGGAACAGGATAGTCAAGAATAGTTAAAGCCTGTTTAGCAGCTTTGTCTGCTGCTTCATTGCCACCGATACCAACGTGACCTGGAATCCAACAAAACAAAATGTCAAATCCCTTTTTGAGAAGGTCGTTATAAGTTTTTAACACAGACATAAAAGAAGGGTTGCACGAGGTAGATGAAAGTGAATCGATGACACTCTTCGAGTCTGTGTAAATTATGAATTTTTTACGACTGTGAGATGAAATGAAATTAAGAGCAATTTCAATTGCTAAAATCTCTGCAGAATAAATGGAAAATGAGTTATGCAGTTGATAGCTAAGAATGATGTTATCAGATACGACACCACAACCAACTTTGTCACTGGTTTTAGAACCATCAGTGAAAACTTCCACATAGTCTTGATAATCATTTCGATGAGCAGCGTAAAGGGTCTGAAAAATAGAGGCGTCTGTATTAGACTTGTCGAAGTTATTAAAAGGGTGAAGGCAAGAAATAACCCGGAAATTCCAAGGAGGCAGGCTTAAAAGAGCTCTAGGACGAACTTTGGTGGGAAGATAAGAATTGCCAGCTAGATAGCTTTTAATTCTAAGCCCAAAATGTGGGATGCATGATGGACGATTTAGAAAAAGATTATGATTACTGTTATTTATATGAGGTTGAAGTGGATGATTAGGATGTGAAAAAATGCAATAATATAACTGCATAGAGAGTTCTTGTCTTATATCACTAAGAGATGGCTCAACACAATCGACATACAAACTAAGAGATGGGGAAGTACGAAATGCACCTGAGCAGATTCGAAGTGCTGTGTGGTGTACGGTATCCAGTTTTTTAAGGTAAGAGTTAGGAGCTGAGCCATATACTTCACAAGCATAATCCATTTTTGAGCGAATAACTGCACGGTAGATTTTAAGCATCGAAGGACGATCTGCACCCCAAGAAGTATTTGAAAGAACTTTTAAAAGGTTTAAAGTTTTGTCACACTTCGTCCTTAAATATGAAATATGTGGAATAAAATTGAGTTTTTTGTCAAAGATAACACCAAAAAAGCGAGCAGTGTCAACAACAGAAATAGGTCTGCCATTAATAAAAATCTCTGGATCAAGATGAAGGTCTCGTCTGCGACAAAAGTGCACACACTGTGTTTTGTCAATTGAGAAAATAAAACCATTTTCCGTCATCCATCTAGCAATATTGTTCATGGCAAGTTGTAATTGGCGTTCAATAAAACGCATGTCTTTTCCCTGGCATGATATTTGCAGATCGTCTACAGTACCATCAACATTTTGTGGCAATTGGCTAAGAATATCATTTATTTTGATGGAGAAAAGTGTAACACTTAAAACACTTCCTTGAGGAACACCCTCTTCCTGGAAATAAAAATCAGAGTAAACTGAACCAATGCGAACTTGGAAGCGTCTGAGTTAAAAAAAATTTTGAATAAAAATTGGTAGATTTCCCTGGAAGTCGAAAGTAAAAAGGTCCCGTAAAATGCCATATCGCCAAGTTTTATCATACGCTTTTTCTATATCAAAGAATAAGGACACTAGATGGTTACGCCTGACATACGCATTTGAATATTTGTTTCAAGTAATAAGATATTATCAATCGTAGAGCGGCCTCGCCTAAAACCACTCTGCCATTTAGAAATTAAATTATTTTTTTCAAGAATAAAAACAAGCCTAGTATTCACCATTTTTTCCAGTAATTTACAAAGACAGCTGGTAAGAGCAATAGGCCTATAATTATTTGGACAACTTGCATCTTTACCAGGCTTTGGAAATGGAATGACCACAGCATCGTGCCAAGAAACAGGGAAAATTTGTTCTGTCCAAATCCTATTATAAAGCTGAAGTAGAATTTTGAGAGAGGGTTTAGATAAATGTTTGATCATTAGGTATGTTATACCATCTGGTCCAGGTGCAGAGTTATGACTATGTTTCAGGCTACTGTTTAATTCATTCTCTGTAAATGGGCTATTATAACTGTAAGAAATTCGAGATTTAAAGTTAATTGTTGAACATTCTGAGTTAAGTTTGTAGGATAAGAAAGGTTCAGAGTAAGAATTTGAGCTAGAGATGTGCGATAAAGTTCTACCAATAGTGTTTGCTATGTTTTTGGTGGAAGTGATTGTTTGACCATTATCTTTAAGAAAAGGAATACTGTGGCTTGTATGGACACCCATAGCCTTCTTGACACGATGCCAAAGCTGTTTACTGCTGGTATTAGAAGTAATGCTGGACACGTAATTGACCCAGGATTCCTTTTGACATTTCCTTCGGGTTCTCCGTGCATTTGCTCTTGCTTGTTTAAAAGAAATATAATTAGCGGTAGTGGAATATCTCCGAAATTTCCCCCATGCTTTTTGTTGTTGTTTTTTAGCACGGTTACATTCATCATTCCACCAAGGGCGTGAATGTTTAGCAGAGCACCCAGAAGATTTTGGAGATCATCTGTCCGGAAGACCGGAAGTCTTCTGGGAAAACCGGAAAAGTTGACAAGTATGTTTTAAGATAAAATATGCTCTTAAGAAAAATATAAAAGTTACAAACATCAAGCCAAATATATATTTTATAATATACACAATTTCGAACCAGATTAGAATACAATATTGTTCGAATGCTGGAATAAAATATAACTTGCGTTTAAAAATATAAAGGGAAATAAAACTCCTTTACCAGATAATAAAATCTTTAATACAAAATGAAACATATACAAAGTTCTACATTAAACAGTGAAAGAAAACGTCTAATATTCTTTAAATGCTGGAATGAGACATATACAAAACTAGTATTTTGCATAAAATGAAAAAAAACTTCAACTGGGTGTAAATATTCAATATAAACATTTAAGCAACCAGATAAACAATTTTTAAGGCAGCAATGTTTTCCTTACAAAATCAAAAATGTACTCAGATATACATTTATGAAACAACAATCAGTAAATCAAAGTGCAGTATATTTAAAAGGTAATCACAAAAGAATGTTTTCTGACAGCAATTATTTGATAACAAAATTAAGAAAAATGTGCATAAATATACACAATATGTTTGCATTTGTAGCTAGGTAAAAAAGTTTTCAGGCAGCAATTAATTGATAGTAAAATTAAGAAAAATGTGCACAGATATAAAAAATGTGTTTGCATTTGTAGCTAGATAAAAAAGTTTTCAGAGAAAATGTGCATATATATATATTTCAAGCCAAATATATTTATATAAAATCTCAAATGGTTATACAATCTCTCGATCAGTTCTACAGCCAAATAGGTTACAGTACAATATGTAATAAATATTAAATATAATAACTGTTAAAATGTATTGGAAAGGGAATGCTTGATATTTATTTGATAATGTAATCAGATGACAAATGAAAAATATTCACGCATATACACTTGCTAAGTAATAACCAATAAATGTTAGCGTTATATAATAATTTTACCAACTAGATAAGTAATTTTTCCTAATATTAATTATTTGGTGTAACATTGTCCAAAAATTTACACAAATATTTACAGCTTTCAAGCGAAATGCAAATTTTATTTTAAAATACTTATTAGGAAATACTAAACAGTATCACTTGCTTTTCTGTTTCAAACAAAAAAGCGTCTTTTCGGACCATAGTCATCTGATTACAATAGAAATCTACATTCAGCTACATATAGTTTATAATACTTTTTTAAATGTATTATCCGAAAAGTTCTTAAACACAATAAAATGCAATGCATTATAGTCAATGCAATACTTTTTTCAACCAAATAAAGAAATTTTTTAAGGCAGCAATGCGTTTTAATTACAAAATAAAAAATATTCACGGTTATATAGATTTATATGAAGCCATAACAGTAAATATTAAATGTAATATGCTACCTTTCGCTTTAGATAAATAATCTTTTTGCAAAAGGCTATTTGATGAGGAATTGGGGAAACAAGGTACACATATAAATACAGTTTCTAAGCCTAGATATATTTATATACATACCACCTAACCCTTAAATGCATGAATTTTTATTTTTAATGGATAACATTTGAAATCAACGGGGAAAAGACTGTAGTTAATACGGGGAAAAAAAAAAAAAAAAAAAAGGTATTTCTACATCATCAAAAACAAACGAGGAAAAAAAAAATACATTTTTTCTTGCATAAAATTATTTGTATAGGCAAAAATATAAATATTATTCGTTACTCTTACTTTGTTTCTATCCGAAAATAATTTTTCCTGTATGTTTTTATTGCATTTCTTTTACTTTTATTTCTTTTTGTAATTCGTAACATCAGAGTAAATACAAATGTACACCGAAATGCGTGCCAACAAATGTAAATTGTCACCGGTAAACAAATAAACTGTCAAAAATTCTAGTTGTGTCTGGAACTGACAAAATAGCTTTGGTAAAATTAAATAAATTAATTAAAAAAAAAAAAAAAAAAAAAAAAAGCTATGCAAAAGTTGCTACATAAAGAGATATGAAGTTTTAAACATACGATGTCGATCTACATGACTATGCATTTAAAGGTTAAATATACTCTCTAAATAGCTCTAAAATAAAAATGAATTACTATTTGATATTTGATTACTTAATTTGATATTAAAACAATAAAAAAAATACAGGATGTAAAAAATAGATATTTTTTAAATGCATCAGTAATGCTTTCTTATACAACATAAGAAACCCACTGCACTGCAGCGGGCACATGTGAGATTTCCACGGCATGATGTTTTTGAGTGCCCATAACGTTGACAGTTAAAGCATCGTAAAGGATTAGGAATATATGGTCTAATTGGACATTCGAGGTAGCCTGCTTTAATTGAATGTGGCAGAGTAGGAGAGTCAATGGTTAGAATTATGTGTTTTGTGGGTATTTGTTTATTGTCACGGAAAATAGAAATACGGCGCACAGCTATTACTTTTTGGCTTTTAAGATTGTCAAGGATTTCTGCTTCTGGTATGTACTGGAGGTCGGGTTCAGATATAACACCTCTACTAGTATTCAGAGTACGGTGAGCACTAATTGTGACAGGGATAGTTAAAAAAAATAAAATAAAATAATAAATTAATAAAAAAGTAAAAAGAAGGGGAAAAGAAAAGATCACTCAGGTCCGGGGTTCGTGACACCTCCTGAATACCTAAAGGAGGTATTCCCCTTGGGGCAAAAAAAGAAAAAAAGAGAGAAAAGAAAAGATCACTCGGGCCCGGGGTACGTGACACCCCCTGAATACCTAAAGAAGGTATCCCCCTGGGGGAAATGCAAGAGAAAAAATTATGTTTAATTTTTGATTTAACAAAAGTTTTATTTAAAACAGAAAAGTTTGCTTAAGAAATAAATATGTAAATATACATACCATGTAATGATTAAGCAGAATATCATCCAAGTGTTATGTTCACATTATGCTTTGCTAAATAGAGAAGTAACTATTGAATTAAGAATAAAATATTCTTTAAGTCCAAGCATTGAGTTGAGATGTTCTTTAACACTAGAACACTCGACGAAGTCCTTTCGACTCCACACTGGTATCTTTCTGAAATTTTAATTTTACATACTTTCCTTCCGTGACTTTTATTATTTTTTTTAGTGTCTATTTATTCTGAAAATTCTAATTTATTTGCCTATTTTGTTAATTAGTTACTCCCGCCAGAGTCGAATCGACTCTAGATAAAGCAAAATAATATTTTCACGAATCATGACATTGCGATCCATATTTTTATCCCTGTTATAGGAAAAGAGTATTTTTCATGTCCCTTCCTTCTTTCCACCCCTTTGTTGGGTAAAAATAGTTAGTTTGCACCTGCTGGAAAGATTGCCTGCTTCCAGGGGTGGCGCCAGCTAGGGGGCCGGGGGGGCAAAGGCCCCCCCCCGTCGGGGAGTCTGTGACCCCCCAACGGGGCATACTCCTAAAATCTCTCGGGGGGGGGGGGATACAAAATTTTCAGTTTTTCTACTTTTGGCAGCATTTGTCTTTCCTTGTATAAATTTGGAGCATTCCAGTTTTTCCATTCTGTATTCAATAGAAGAAAGTATTGGATTCATAAAAATTTTCAGCTTCCAGTTTTCCATGAATATACACGTTTTGAGAGGTCAAGAACACATTTTGACCATGATATTTTTAGAAAATGTCTGTCTGTGGCACGATGATCTCCAAAACCATGAGGAGTACTAACAAATGGAATGGTACTAATATTAACAGTAATATTATTAACAGCATTGCAGTTTTTGATAAATACTTATATAATAAACTCTCTTTATGTAGTGCCTCCCTGTCGAGGAGGTGGTGTCCCCCCGTCGGGGAATATCTGGTGCCACTACTGCCTGCTTCTTGCACAATATATTCATTTAGTTATTTGATCGGCGTTTTGTCTTAAATCATGTCAGTCTGTTTTGCTTTTTGCTGAGAAATTGCGTTCTTTATAATAAAAATAAAGTATTTCAATATGTCCTGTAAAAAAGGTCTTATACCAGAAGAAATAACTGCGCTTTTACGAGAGCTTTCAGAAAATGAATCTGAAGGCGGAGATTTATCCGAAAATGATGATGAAAGGGAAGAAATTATATATGAAAATAATAATTCGTCAGATACTGATATAAATGAAGAAGGTGGCACACCAAATGATTAATCTAATAAAGAGGAATTCCATATTGCTGCTGATGGTATTCAGTGGAAAGTAATGCGTGCAAATACGAATCCTCCTGGGAGATATTAGAAGCAAAATGTGATGACTCAAGTCCCTGGTCCGACAGTTTATGCCAAAAAATTCGTAAAACCTAAAAGTGTTTTGAGCGCTTGGTCATTATTTATAGACAGAAACATTTTGCAGCAAATAAAATAATGCACTGAAACAGAGGCAAAACGTGTTCTTTAATCTGATAATTGGACAGTTACGATAGATGAACTTCAAGCATTCATTAGAAATTTATATGATCAAGGCATAAGTGGTGCAAGAGGCATTGGTATACACTCCTTATGGTCTAATTCATAGGACTTCAATTTTTGCATTGAAACTATGGGTAGAAATAGGTTTTCGGAAATTCTACGATTTCTTGGATTTGATGTGAAAGCTACTAGATCTATTTGATTAAAAAAAGATAAACTTGGAATGATATCCGAAATTTGGAACAGATTTGTTGAAAACTGTCTTATGTGCTTCAATCCTGGGGAAAATATAACAATGATGAACAGTTATTTCTAAGCAAAACTTGTTGTCATTTTACGTTATTTGTACATTCCAAACCAGATAAATATGGACAGAAATTTTGGCTAGCTGTAGATCTTAAAACAAAATATTTGCTGAATGCTTTCCCTTATTAGGGCAAAAGTGATGAACGACCCTCGGACCAAAGTTTATCAGAATATGTAGTGATGCGATTGATGCAACCCTTTCTAAACAGAAGAATAAATGTGACAGTTGATAATTTATTCACCTCACTACACTTGGCTAAAACACTGCAGAAGAAAAGAACAAGCTTAGTTGGGACTATAAACAGAGCCAGGAGAGAAATTCCAAAAATTCTAAAACATGAAAAAACGGGTACTGCTCTTCCAGTGTACCAATTCAAGAGAAAGAAAAACGTTATTATTCTGAGCACTCTCCACCCATCTGTTGATATTGAAAAGAATAAAAAGAAGACACCTGAAACCATTAGATATTACAATGAAACAAAATGTGGTGTGCACATTATTGATCAGGTGGCCAGGAAATACTCTATAAAAGCTTCCTCAAGAAGATGGCCTGTGCATACCTTTCATATTATCTTAGATTTAGCTGCAATAAATGCTTGGATAATTTACAAAGAAATTACTAGAGAAATAAAGTTAAGCAGGCATGCTATTATTCAATTACTAGCAGACGAGTTACGTAAAAATTACATATCTACTAAAAACGAGGGAAAAAAAAATCCTTCCATGGCACAGCCACTAGAAACAGGAGTCCTCAAGAGACGGAAATAGGAAATAAAACTTTGTAAAGGAAACATGGCTTTCAAAGATTGTATATTATGTGGGAAAATGGTTTGTGGAAAATGTTTAGGCAAGACTGAACATATTTGTACAGCCTGTATTTCAGAAAACTATATGTAAAATTATTCTGTAAGTATTTGATTTTATTGGATAATATTTCTAATCGAAATTCTTAAAATTTTACATTTAAATATTTTTCTCTTATTTGTAAAAAAGAAAATGCTGTTAAATAGACGCTGAAATACTCTAGTTTATTTCATATAAATTTAATGAAAAGCAAACTAATTTATTTCATTTTAAAATATACCTTATATAGGCTTTTCAATTTTGGCTGATCAATTTCGATCACAATCGTGATCATCTTCAGAGCCACTTGCTACGCCTTCGTCCTTCGTTTTATAGTTTCGCGGTTTGTTGTCAGAGTTACTTCGCTTCACTTCGGATTCTTGTAAGAGGTGTTGCCATGCTGCTGGGATGATGGAATGTTCTCTATTGTTTACTGTGTTGGGGTTAGTGATAATTTCAAGGGCCTCCCGTTTTAGAGCGTAGTTATGGTTATTGTAGGGAGCTATTTTTTGGATGTTAATAGAGTTAATGCTTATTGGGTTATTATTATGGGTAGTGGAGAAAGCGGTAGAGGTTTTTCCTAGTTTAAGATCTGCACGGTGTTCTTTTTCACGATCGGCTATTTTTCGTTTAGTCATCCCGATGTAGCAGGCTTTTTTACTATTGATATGTTCGAAGTTGATTTTATAAATTCCGGAGGTGTGGTTTTGTGGAATGGGGTCTTTTTCGTTCCGGATGTGTTGAAAGATATTTTTGTCAGGTTTTATTGGAATGTTTACGTTATTATTTTTAGCTTCATTTTTTATTTTAATGCTGGCGCCGTTACAAAAAGGGATTGCGGTGGTAAAATTAGGTTTAGGTTTCTGGGCGTTATTGATTTTGTTAAGAGATTTTAGGCGTTTTTTGTATAATTTATTTATAAGATTTTTAGAGTAGTTAGCTTTTGCGGCGATTTTTTTGATATTGTTAAGTTCTTTATTTAGTAATTGTTTGTTAGAGCAGATTAAAATAGCGCGGTTGATATAAGATTGAATGGCGGATAATTTGTAAGTGAGGAGGGTTTTACAATTTTTGTTTATAATTTCAGTGTTAGTAGTGGGTTTTCTGTAAACGGTAGTGTCGATGGTGTTATTAGGGTTTTTTATGATTTTTATATCAAGAAAGTTTAGAGTATTGTTTGTTTCTTTTTCAATTGTGAATTTAATGTTATTATCTAAGGAGTTAAGGTTTGTTAGAAGGTTATCTGGATTTTCAGTGTCGGGAATGATGGCAAAGATGTCGTCCACATATCTAGTCCAAAGTTTACAATTTTTGATTATATGGTTGGCTGAATTTTCAATAAGGCGGAGTTTCAATTCGGCAATGATACCTGAGATAGGGGATCCCATAGGGACGCCTTGATTTTGATGGTAAGTATTATTATTAAAGTTAAAGTATGATTCATTAAGGAGGAGGTTATTTGCTCTAATTAAAGTTTCACTGGTTTTATTGTCTCCAAATATGTTGGTTAATTTAGTATTAATAATTGCTGTAATTTCTGAAATATTGATGGAGGGGTAGAGATCTTTTACATCAAAACTAACGAGTTTATCGGTATAATTTATATTTGTATTACGGAGTTTATCTAGAAACATTTCATTTGAGTTTATTGAGTAGTTAGAGGGAGGGAGAAGGGCTATGTAAATGCTTTTCATGTATTTTTCGAGATGGTAGGTTGGGCCTTCAGCTTTATTTACTATAGGGCGGAGAGAGGGGGGTTTTTTGTGATCTTTATATTTAGCAAAGAGACGTGGTATTGTGGAGGCATGGTTATTGAATGTTGGTTTGTTATTGTTGGGCCATTGGCCTGTTTTTATAAGATCTTTTGTTTTACTTATGAGTTTATTAAGAGGTGAGGGGTGGGTTTTTGTAGCTTTTAGTTTTTCAATGGTTTCTTGCATCATTTCATTATAATGGGTTCGGTTCATAATGGTAATAAGATTTGTTTTGTCTGACATAAGAAAAGTTAAATCACGATTGTTTTTTAAGTTTTTAAGACATTTGATATCTTCTGAGTCATTATAGGTTTTATTTACTTTAGAGATGGATTTTATAGCGGTGTTCCGGATTGTTTGTTGTTTGAAAGCTGGAATGTAGTCAATGGCGGTTTCTATGTGAGCTATTGTGTCTTTTAAGTTTGGTTTGTCATTTAGGATATATTTAGCGCCTAATTTTAATAGCGCCTAATTTTAATAGAAAAATTTTAATTTTTCACATCAAGACTCCCTATTAAAATTAGGCGCTAAATATATCCTAAATGACAAACCAAACTTAAAAGACACAATAGCTCACATAGAAACCGCCATTGACTACATTCCAGCTTTCAAACAACAAACAATCCGGAACACCGCTATAAAATCCATCTCTAAAGTAAATAAAACCTATAATGACTCAGAAGATATCAAATGTCTTAAAAACTTAAAAAACAATCGTGATTTAACTTTTCTTATGTCAGACAAAACAAATCTTATTACCATTATGAACCGAACCCATTATAATGAAATGATGCAAGAAACCATTGAAAAACTAAAAGCTACAAAAACCCACCCCTCACCTCTTAATAAACTCATAAGTAAAACAAAAGATCTTATAAAAACAGGCCAATGGCCCAACAATAACAAACCAACATTCAATAACCATGCCTCCACAATACCACGTCTCTTTGCTAAATATAAAGATCACAAAAAACCCCCCTCTCTCCGCCCTATAGTAAATAAAGCTGAAGGCCCAACCTTCCATCTCGAAAAATACATGAAAAGCATTTACATAGCCCTTCTCCCTCCCTCTAACTACTCAATAAACTCAAATGAAATGTTTCTAGATAAACTCCGTAATACAAATATAAATTATACCGATAAACTCGTTAGTTTTGATGTAAAAGATCTCTACCCCTCCATCAATAGTTCAGAAATTACAGCAATTATTAATACTAAATTAACCAACATATTTGGAGACAATAAAACCAGTGAAACTTTAATTAGAGCAAATAACCTCCTCCTTAATGAATCATACTTTAACTTTAATAATAATACTTACCATCAAAATCAAGGCGTCCCTATGGGATCCCCTATCTCAGGTATCATTGCCGAATTGAAACTCCGCCTTATTGAAAATTCAGCCAACCATATAATCAAAAATTGTAAACTTTGGACTAGATATGTGGACGACATCTTTGCCATCATTCCCGACACTGAAAATCCAGATAACCTTCTAACAAACCTTAACTCCTTAGATAATAACATTAAATTCACAATTGAAAAAGAAACAAACAATACTCTAAACTTTCTTGATATAAAAATCATAAAAAACCCTAATAACACCATCGACACTACCGTTTACAGAAAACCCACTACTAACACTGAAATTATAAACAAAAATTGTAAAACCCTCCTCACTTACAAATTATCCGCCATTCAATCTTATATCAACCGCGCTATTTTAATCTGCTCTAACAAACAATTACTAAATAAAGAACTTAACAATATCAAAAAAATCGCCGCAAAAGCTAACTACTCTAAAAATCTTATAAATAAATTATACAAAAAACGCCTAAAATCTCTTAACAAAATCAATAACGCCCAGAAACCTAAACCTAATTTTACCACCGCAATCCCTTTTTGTAACGGCGCCAGCATTAAAATAAAAAATGAAGCTAAAAATAATAACGTAAACATTCCAATAAAACCTGACAAAAATATCTTTCAACACATCCGGAACGAAAAAGACCCCATTCCACAAAACCACACCTCCGGAATTTATAAAATCAACTTCGAACATATCAATAGTAAAAAAGCCTGCTACATCGGGATGACTAAACGAAAAATAGCCGATCGTGAAAAAGAACACCGTGCAGATCTTAAACTAGGAAAAACCTCTACCGCTTTCTCCACTACCCATAATAATAACCCAATAAGCATTAACTCTATTAACATCCAAAAAATAGCTCCCTACAATAACCATAACTACGCTCTAAAACGGGAGGCCCTTGAAATTATCACTAACCCCAACACAGTAAACAATAGAGAACATTCCATCATCCCAGCAGCATGGCAACACCTCTTACAAGAATCCGAAGTGAAGCGAAGTAACTCTGACAACAAACCGCGAAACTATAAAACGAAGGACGAAGGCGTAGCAAGTGGCTCTGAAGATGATCACGATTGTGATCGAAATTGATCAGCCAAAATTGAAAAGCCTATATAAGGTATATTTTAAAATGAAATACTCTAGTTTAATTGTTTACTTATATCTGTGCATTTGTATATTATTAATCCTTCTAAATTGATCTTCTAAAAATCCTTCCTGATTGTCCGAAATGTCATTATAGTGCACTAACTATTCGTCCTATTCTCACCGACTGCCCTTGCCTTCGTCATCTGTATCGACATTATTTTAATTCATCTTCACCCAATCTGACAAGCCTTTTAGGTGCAAATCCTCATTATCACTTGACAAATTTTTTGTAGGAGACTGGTTTTTACTTCGACATCTGATTTTATTGTTTACAATGTTCATCCTATTTTACATCTGTTTTTTGTTGTATACAAAATTTAGTTGTATAAAACATTTGTTTTTTGTTGTATATGGGTAAACCCATCCAGAAGCTATTTTTTCTTTTACCTGTTTGTTTGGTACTTTGGACCTTGCACCAGAAAAAGCCATTCAACCATCCAACCAACTGGCTATCTAGGTAGCCAAGGAATTGGTCCATTACGACCAATCCATCGCGGATAGTGCGGATTCAAGAAGTCCCGAACGGCATTGGTAGAACATGCAGGGGCCCCGTTGTGTTGGAAAATGATTTTTGCTCGTTGGGGTGCAGGAATGACATCAAGTAATCCTGGAAGATGATGTTCCAGAAACTCCAAATATGTATTGCTTGTCAGATGACCTTGGAGCACATGTGGACCTATCAAGCGATCGCCAAACATTTAAGCTGAATCGCGTCTGGAAAGATGAGTTTCGTGTTACAAATGGATTTTGTTGAGTGTAATGATGCCAGTTATGTAAATTTAACATGCCATTCTGAGTGAAAAGTGACTCATCTGTCCAGTACCGTTCTAAGGAAATGGTATTCCTCAATATCTCGCTCTAAAAGCCAGTGGCAGAATGTTACCCACTTTTATAAATCTGAGTGGCATAATTCTTGTACCGGTGTGAAGTGGTATTGATGATACTGTTTTTTGCACTAAACACTCATCACTTTTGGGAGATTCCACCTTATCTCGCAAGTATGCGGGAACTCGTATTTGGATTTTCCTTCACTCGGTCGAGTACGGACTCCTCAGAGGTGGCAGAGCGGCGACCATGGCTCCTTTCGTACACCCTACCGAACGACCCATTCTCCCTAAGCCTTCGATGAATTGCGGCAAATACAGCACAGTTGGGTGCACAACGATGTGGATAACGTAGACGGTACTCTTCTTCGGCTCTCCGAGAGTTACCATCACAAAATGCATATCCGCATACTCTTCATTTGTAAAACTAGGCATATCTGTTTACAGGTTCGAAAGTATGACAATTTGATCCCTGTGATGACTTATATTGAAAATAAAATTCAGAAGGGTAAACAAAAAGGGATGGAATTTCAATATTAGAGATAAAATTTCAATAGTAGAAGAAAAATAGTGCTACGGAATAAGAACCAACTTGGTTAATTCGTACCAATGTAGGAAAACATACTAAGTAGGAACTTAGAGAGAGCAAGTAGACGTGAGAGCAGCGTGAAAAGTATCGGCCAAGCTCAGGCTAAGTCCAGAAAATACTAAAGCAATAAGCAGCATAAATGTAAAAGAAGCTGATGAGCTGTTACAAACTGACTCGCCGAGTGGGATGAGTGTGCAGGAAGGTTGGAATACATCTGCATATCACTATGAACTAGAGCATCGATATGGTTTATTGTGGGCTCATTCTAAAGCTTGTAGAATGGAGAAGTTTTTGGTAAATTTGACCGATTGTAGTTTGAATGGTGTTTACAGAATTGCCGGATAAAGAATTTGGTGACAACTCAATTTTAAACTTTGTCAATGTTTTAGCGCTTGTAGCTCGCCGTCAAATTAAGGTATCCTGATGTAAATGGTGTCACCTGATAGGATTTTTTCTGCTCTTTCCAAATATGTGCTTATTTTGTGTGTAAATCTTTCAGAAAACTCACAAATGTGGTTTTTTTTTCAGACGGCGTGGAAAAAAACAGATTTTTATTTTATCTACAGTAACTTGGAAACGGTTAGAGATAGGACAGGGTTTCTATGGTGTTTTATGCTCCCCATGGGCTGTTCTATCACCTCATTTCGTTTGGCAGATTATGTCAAACTCACCCTGTAATTATATATATAACATATAATTTTTATATGTATAATTTATAGGCCTCAAAAAAAAAAAAAAAAAATTGTAATGAAATTTAATTATTGGAGAAACACACAACATGAATTTCTTTATGATTTCATGAGGGACGGAACCTCTTTTGTGCATCTTTGATGATTCAATTACATGAGATTTAAGGGGTATCATTTATTTATTTTTTTTTTCCAGCAGGGCACGACATCCTTTGAAAAACGGGAAACATGAATACTATCCATTGTTTAAAGCTCACATTTTCAATACTATTCAGTTCAAAAGCTTCTTTAAGCCGAGCCTTCAAATCAGCACTTCCAGAACAATTCATACAATTTATAAAGTAAACATTTATCTGTTGGTGTTTTGCAAATTGCATTGCTTGTATGTATATTAACTGGGGGATAACCATTTGGCATTGATCAATCATTAACTTGACATTCTGATGTGCCCTACTGGTTCTGGGAAGGACACAGTGATTGGGATGAAGGTAACAAAATCTTGAAATTCCAGTTTTCTGATTAAGGTGATGCTCCTTAAAAATTTCTTAACATTCTCTTAGCGTGTTTAAAATTAAAAACTTTTGAGTATGTATACATCATTTTTTTTTATTGAAACAAAATCTTTTTTTACTTGGCATCTGACGACTAACCTCATTGTTTTCATATTCTTCCAGCCTTTGGGCCAGGGGATGATATTATACCCTTTTCACTTAACATTTTTTTTTCTTTTCTAGCAGTAAAATTAGACACTCCAATTTCAGGTAATTTCTTTTTTTACAATTCAGCTTTTCGGAAGTGTAGTTAGAATTTGCATTCTAATATTTTTCTCTGTAGTAGTATCACACTTTTCTTTTAGCTGATTAATAATTTCATTGTCATAATTTTTTGCTGAATCAGAATCAGCAATATCAGAATTTAAATTTATTATTTTGGTACAAAAAGTTTTGGATACTTTTTTAATTTTTGCATTTGGATGTTTCTTCTCAATCAATCATTTTGTTTTTATAGATGTTTCTAAAATAGCAGTCAGGCTTTTCTTCAGAGCTTTAATAGCTATTATTTCCTGTGGGAGAGGGGGGTTACCTTCTTTAGGTGTTCAGGGGGTGTCATGAACCCTGGGCCTAAGTGATCGTTTCTTATCACCTTCCATTATCTCTTTTTTCTTCCTTCTTGTTTCTTTTACCTATGGGTTTATTTTTCTCTGCTGCCAATAAGCTCTTGGTCTTTTCTTGTTCTTGGCAGTTATGGGTATTCTAGAGAGGATTTAAAAAAAAAACCTTTGCATTTGTGTGTTGGAAGAAACTTTTTCCTTCTCTCTCTTATGGTTACAAACATGGAAATTTCGGTTAATGCATCTGGCTCGGGCCAAGCGAATAAAAGCTCAAATGCCAAATCTTGGGCAGAAAGAATGAAAGAGTTTTTTTTCCCTTTATTAGTGAGAATATTTTTATGAATGGTGAGGCACATTTCTTTGTAGTGAAAAGAAATAAAGGAGATTTAAAGACTTCTCCTTTTCTAATTTAGAAATCATTGCAATTAATAATGGGTGATCCAAAATCTGTTAAAGAGCTTAAATTAGGTGAGCTACTAAGTGAAATTGAAAATAACAATCAATCTAATAACTTAAAACAATGTACTCAATTTGCCAACCAGTCACTGTAAGTATACACAGAACATTGAATATCTTTTGTGGAGTGATTTCTGAACCAGCAATATTGACAACAATGCTGTGAGAGCATTATCATTTTTACAACAAGTATGGCATCATCACAAGGCCTTGTTTACATGACAACATATTATGCCAAAATTTGTCAATTTTATCTCTTTTGTTATACGATTTTAGTTTTGATAAATTGCTGAACTGAAAGCAGACTTCTTGAAGTTGACTTTTAACACTGTCAGCTTGAACTGAATTGAGCCAATTCTTTTCACAAAGAATAACTAACAATTTTTTTAGTCTTTTTTCGAATAATGTTTGATTTACAGTCACTTCAGGATTCAAACAAGACACTGATCTTGTTATCTCATACACTAGTGGTGAACATTCTTGCAGTTTTCTAATGCATGTCACAAGAAATTTTCTGCTGTCTTTTTAGAATTTATTCAGCTGTGCTTCAGATATTTTAGCTTTCCTTATGTGGCATAATGCTTAAATTCCAACATCAGTTGGAATCATGCTGTTTTTTTTCACATAATTAAACGAAAAATATAATAAAAGGACATACAAAATCGCATGGAGTAATTTAACCCTTTGAGTGCTATGGACGCACATATGCATCCAGCGAAAGTCATTAATATAGACTATGGACGCAAATACACGCTTAGCAGATGTTATCAGTATGGACTATGGATGCAAATATGCGCCCGGCAAAAATGATCAGTGTACTATGCAACACTCGCATAAAGCGCGTCCGCGATAAGAATGAGACAACTTGATTCTCATTTATTTTCAATAAAATATTACTTACATGAATGCTACTTGCATGATATTGTCAGCGCCAACCGTGCGCCGTCCGTATGGACCGCATAGGCCGCAAGTATTCAGCACGCAAAGCGTATAGTTAAATATAAATTAACAGAAATAGTCACTACGACATTTAAAGCAACAATAATATTATTCTTACCTGTTTATTACTCCAATTTGGGTTCGAAAACTTCCAAAAATTATTTGAAACTGTTGCAATTAACAACAGCGTGGAAGCTTCTGTCCATTTTTTTTGTGGCTACAATTTCAGATTGAGATTGAGAATGAATATCAGACGCTTATTCTCTCATAGTCATATTATTTTCCTCCGCAGAGGTGCAGTGGGCCAGATGCTCATTAATAATCTCCATATTCTCAATGTTTTCGAACAAAAAACCGCAATTGCTACAGGTAAAACGCAGCATGTTTTCATCTGCAGCCGCCATATTGTATATCAGACTAACCCACTAACCAACAAGTAACCGATAATAAATCTTGGTTAATTTGGTTACTTACCAGTAAGCAACCGAAGCATTATCAAACGCGCCCTAGGTGTCAGTTGGAAAAAGCTTATGACAAGACTTGGCGCTATGGCATTTAAAAAGATTTATATAATTTGGACTTTTGAGGAAATCTCCCTATTTGTATTGAAAACTTTTTAAGAGTCAGACGCTTTCAAATTCGCATTGGATCAGTTTATTCAGATTTTTATTTCCAAGAGGAAGGTGTGCCTCAAGGCAGTGTCTTGAGTGTTACTCTTTTTTCTTTAAAAATTAACGACATTCTAAAACAACTGCCTCAAAGTGTCTATGGAACTTTATATGTTGACGACCTGCAAATTTCTTGCCAACAACCTTCTGTAAAAGGGATTTGACATCTTGTTTTGCTGGGTTCCTGGTCATATTGGCATCAAAGGCAATGAAGCAGCAGACAAAGCCGCAAGGCAGGCTTCTATTCTTTTAAACTGTCCTATACCTTATGATGACATTAAGCACACACTAAAATGCATTTTCAGAAATAACTGGCAAATTGAGTGGAATAATCAACAAAATAATAAATTATTTGAAATAAAACCTCAAATTACAGTCTGGCCTACAGTTAGTCCTAGAAAACATGTCATAATTACTCGTCTAAGAATTGCACATTCAAGGCTTATGCATAAATACTTACTACTTGGACAACAACCTGACTGTCCAAAATGTCATTTCTGTGTGCTTACCATTCGTCATTTGCTCACTGACTGTCCTTGTTTTCGTCATCTGTATAGACATTATTTTAATTCATCTTCAACCAGTCTGACAAGCCTTTTAGGTGCAAATCCTCATTATCACTTGACAAATTTTTGAAGGAGACTGGTTTTTACTTCGACATCTGATTTTATTGTATACACTGTTTTTATTACATCTTGTATGTCGTTTTGCTTCTTTTTTTTTTGTGATTTTTTATGACATTCGGGATGGGTAAACCCATCCAGAAGCTACTTTTTATTTTACCTGTTTGTGTGGCGCAGCATGCCCTACTGTGGACCTTGTGCCCAAAAAAGGCATTCAACCAATCAACTTCATCTAGTTACATTTCGTTATCATAATTTTTATTATCATTATAAATGTTTCAATGCAAAATTTCCATTATCAATTTTTTAATCCTTAAATACAAAATTTAATTTATAAAATTTTAATATAAGGACTATATTTAATATCAATATTAAAAATACCTTAAAAAACATCCTTAAAAAGGAACAGCAAATTAATTTCGGTTTCAATCGTAACCATCATCAGTGCTGATCACAAACTAGACGTCGTTCCTTAGTTGCAAAATGTTGTTATGTTGGCACTGTAGTTCGTTCACTTCTCTTCGATTTCTTCCAGTAGCTGTTGCCATTCCGGCGGAATTGAATAGTGCTCTCTGTCATTAACGGTTGTTGAGTTAGTTATAATTTCGATGGCCTCCCTTTTTAAAGCGTAGTTATAGGTGTTATTTTTTTAATGTTAATTGAGTTAGTATTAATTGGGTTATTATTGTGGGTAGTAGAAAGGGCAGTGGAGGATTTACCATATTTTAAATCTGCACAGTGTTCTTTTTCGCGTTCGTTTATCCGTCGTTTCGTCATGCCAATGTAGCTCGCCTTTTCACCGTTAATATGTTCGAAGTCGATTTTGTATATGCCTGCCGTGGAATTTTGGGGGATGATATCTTTTTCGTTGCGTATGTATTGGAAAATATTTTTGTTAGGTTTAATTTGAATATTAACATTAAGGTTTTTAGCTTCGTTCCGTATTTTTATGCTGGCGCCATTACAGAAAGGTATGGATGTGGTGAAATTGGATTTTGTTTTTTGTGCATTACTAATTTTATTTAATGTTTTTATGCGTTTTTTGTAGAGATTGTTGATAAGGTTTTTGGAGTAATTAGCTTTACTGGCAATGTTTTTGATATGCTTAAGTTCGTTATTGAGTAGGTTTTTATTAGAGCAGACGAGGATTGTACGATTAATGTATGATTGTAGGGCAGAGTATTTATATGAGAGTGGGGTATTACAATTTTTGTTTATGGAATTTATTTTTAAAAGATAAGTTTTTCCAATCTGCTTTCATTATTATAAGAACAAATTATAAGAATTATTTATGTTTAATTTCTAAATTAAGTAAAATCCAAATGTGTAGATACCCATGCAAAAATTTATTTGAGATATTTTCTTATTTGTTAGACAAAACATACTGCAATCAAAGATATTAAATATCTAGTGTAATAACAGCCTTTTTACAAAAAAAAAAAAAAAACGAAATAATAATTTTGCTATTCTAAGCATTAATAAAGTTTAAGTTTCGTAATCTTCACTTGAATAATTTCTAAACCTATTTGCAATTCCTGAAGGGGACAAAGATGATATAGAAAAAGAATTTTCTTATTATCAAGTTGATCCATTAAATGATGAAATCTTAACTTCGACACGTTGTGACAGAGCGTGGGTATTGATCGAAAATTTAAGAGATCACAATGGATAAAAAAAAAATTAGGGTTGCCATTAAAATAGCAGAATGAAATTACCTGACATTTCCAGACGTATTCTAAAAAAATTCCAGTCTAGCTATATATTGTGCATTGGTTGTATTGAGGGCAAAATAATTATGGTACCACTTGAAAACACAAAAGTTACATATTACTTTGACCTAAGGATAGATCACCCTCCATGTGGGGTCTTTCTAAGAGGTCTTGTTTTTAAAAAATGATGGAAGCTAAGAAAAAAAAAAACAAGAAAAATGACTGTACATTGGAGGAAAAATTCCTTTTTTTTGGCAATCATTGTATGAAATTCCCTGACTTTTCCAGATTCTGGCTAAAAAATACAAATTCCCTGACTTTCATGGTCAGTTTACAAATTCCCTGACTATTCCAGGTTCTCCAGGTAGTGTTGCAACCCTGAAAAATACAATCACTTATCTTTAATTGTGAAGACTATTCCTCCTACCTCATAACAATGCTGGTTGTGAAAGAGTATTTTCTATTGTAAAGAAAAATCTAACAGAATACAGATCCAGTATGAACATATCAACTTTAGAAGCAATTTTAGTAGAAAAAATACTTCTATAAATTGTTATGACGTAGTTTTTTCTGAACAAGAGTTAACAAAACAAAGAAAGCTACATATAATGCTTTACAAAATTTATTTTCTGTTATTGTCTGATCCTAGAGCATTTTTTAATAACTGAAAAATACGTTTTTTTTTTTTTTTCCCATTTAATGTTATTTTATTAATGCTTACATTTATTTTTTTATTGTAATTAATTATAGTTGAAAATTATTTTATTGCATAATATTAATTGTTAGTTATGATTGTGTAACTCTAATTTCTAAATAATTCAATTTTAAACATGATTTAGTACTTTTTTTTTTTTAAACATTTGAGTCATTCCATGTCAAATCCAACGCAATTTCAGGACAAAATATCCCTTAACCCCTCAGATTTTGATGAAACTTTGTTTATCAAGTGTTCTTATATAGTTTTTTGAAAGGAAATACTAAAATTAATCATTTAATTAATTGCATATCAAAATTAATTACAGTTAATTATTGCTTTTTTCATTAAATTTTCAAAACTAGCGCCAATTTATTTGCAATTTTCTCAGGAAATAAGTCTGATATAAACTATATTTATATATCATTTTAAAGTTCTTTTTTATGAGTTTTAATTTGGTATATAACATGAACATATTTTTAAAAATTTAAATTTTGCTGAAAGTGGCATTTTTAAAATTTTCAAAAAAATTCTCCGGTTGACTTCATATTGGTTTCTTACATTTCCCCAAGTTCCATTTTGTGTTCACAATCAGATCAGGAGATACAGGAAGTAGAAATTTATATATACACATAAAATATTTTAAATTAATTTTAATGCCTTGTTAGATTTATTGAAAATATTTGCCATAAATTATTAAATACTATTTAGTATCTAATTGCAAGATAGAACTATTAAACATCATAGACAGTAACATTGGTCTTTTATTCCAGTTACTTATCTTAAAAGTACTACAGAAATAGCCAGAAATAATTAGAATAAACATGAATAGAAAGAGTTTCCACAAAGTTCTTATGCTAAGTATTTCACTTGTGGGTGATTTCTTTTAATTTGATTGGACCAAACGTGCCCAGGGCAGGATCCTTGAAAGTACTGCACACACATTAGTAATTTTCTAGAGTATTCTATAACTTAATAAGAAATCACCACAGAAGAGCACACGACCCTTCGTCAGACGAACAAAGTAGGCACAAGTACAGCAGTCAAAGCAGTAATGCACAAAACCACTTTCAATGAAAAGCAAAATCATATAAAGTCGAATGTAAATCTGAATACTGGTGTAAGTAGAATTATAAAATACACCATGAAAATATGGGAAGAACAGACAGGAGATGAAATTATGTTAGTTTTGGAAAAATCAAAACTATGACCATGAGCCCAGCAGTGGGAAGCAATAGAAGATTTGGAAATCTCTTCATTACAAACATTCTGATGGTGCTCATTTATTCTGTACAAAATTTCCAAAAAAATTTCTTTGTTTAGAATTTAGGAACAATAAGTTCCACAAGAGTTAAAGTTTAGATTGTTTTAATCCATTTAATAAGTCTCATCATTCTCATGTAAGAAAAGGATCAAAGACTGTTATGCCTTGGATGTGTGCACTGATCCCAGAAATACCAGAAGATTCCAAAGTTTGTGATAGCTGCAGAAAGAATCTTTTAAATATGAAGAATGACAGTGGTGCAAATGGTTGCCAGAGTACCAGTTATCTTTAGTCTAAAAGTGATATATCTGAAGACAGTGACTCTGAAGCTTTATGTCTAAATGAATCTTTAAATTTGTTTAACGCATCATTAGTCAATCTAGTTGAAAGTTCAGTAAATAGAAAGAAAGCAAAGTATAAAAAGTATTCTAATCAAAAAATGAAGAAAATTACCATCAACAATCAAAAGAAAACTTACGAAACATGTCAGTTCATCTGATGAAGATAAAATTAGTGATTCAAAAAATGAAGTATAGCATTAACATTTAACACTAGAAAGTCAGAAGCATTTAACACTAGAAAGTCAGAAGCGGTCATTTTGACCACAAAGGAATTTTGAACACCTGTATTTCACTTAAATATTTCTCTATACCTACAATATTATTTGACCTTTTCCTCATTATTCATAAGGAATATATAACGCAAAAATTATTTTTCTTGCATAATTATCAGTGCTATAACTAAATATACCTAGAAAGATGGAATGCGGTCAATTTGACCGCTGGACAAATAAAACTTCATATTACTTTTATCTTTAAATTTTTGTTATCTACGCATCTTTTTTTCTTTTCGCGTAGTTGAAATAGCAGTTATTGGAAAGAAATGTATGTGAGGGGAAGAGGGGGGAGTTAAAACATCTGTTAGTCACGTAATTCCTTTCACAGAGATTTGAATAGTAATGGTGCGAAAAGTAGAAGGGGGATTGTAAAAAAAACCTGCCAGTCACGTGATATTTCTTTTGTACTCAAACGCATGTGCTTTACTGGTATTTACTTGTTTCCAAGTTTTGAACCTGTTCGTACGTACATTTCCTCTCGCAATGTCGCGAAGAACTGTTGGTAAAAAAAATCTGTCGGAGGAAGAATTTTTTAAATTATTGCAGAGTTTATCTGAAAACGATTCTAGCTCAGATGGAAATTCCGAATTATCTGAAGATGAATATATTCCTGATAATGAAAGTGAATATTCTTCAGCTGAAGAAAGTCAATTTTTCCCGAAAAGTACGCAAAATGATTTTTCTTCTGAATCTGAAAATAAAGAGCATTTTTTGATGAACAGTGACTCAAATCATGGAAGTAGTTCACGAGGAAGAAAAAAAAAAAAAAAAAAAAAAAAAGATCAAAGGAAAAATACATTACTAAGTAAAAGCAAAGCCAGGGTATTCTCCCAAAACGAAGAAAAAGAGCAAAATGAAGAACTAGTGAAAGATGCAACACTATAGAAAGTTCCTTCTGATACTTTATCTTCGGGAAGATGGCATCAACATAATGTCTTGAAAGATGTTCCAGGCTGTCCTCATACGCAATTAGAAATGTAACTCAAGGAAGTTTCGCAAGTGCATGACGACTCTTCATAAACAAAAGAATTCTTCGTTTCATAAAACTGTGTACAGAATCAGAAGCTCATCGAGGATTGCAGGATTCACATTGGAATATATCTATAGACGAATTAGATGCATTTATTTCCTTACTGTATGCACGCGGAGCTTTTATTTCTAAAGGCATTTCAGTAAACAATTTGTGGTCTAAGACTTGGGGACTAAACTTTTTTCATCAAACAATGGCTTGTGACAGATTCAAAGAAATAATGAGATATTTGCGATTTGATTTGAAGGCAACAAGATCTGAAAGACTCCGAACTGATCAGTTTGCTCTAGTGTCAGAAATTTGGAATTATTGAAAATTGCTTACATTGCTATAAAGCTGGAGAAAATATAACTATTGATGAACAATTATTCCCAAGTAAGGCTCGTTGCCCTTTCACACAATACATGCCTGAAAAACCGGACAAATTTGGCATTAAATTTTGGTTTGCAGCAGACATGAAATCAAAATATTTACTCAATGGCGTACCATATTGTGGAAAAAGTGAAAATAGACCAACCAATTACACTGTTGGAGAACATGCAGTTTTACGCCAGACAGAGCCTTTCTATAATACTGGAAGGAACGTTACAACAGACAATTTATTCACATCGATGAAATTAGCCAAAACTTTAAGAGATAAAGGAATTAGCATCATTGGTACTATGAAACGAGCAAAGTGCTTACATTACTATAAAGCTGGAGAAAATATAACTATTGATGAACAATTATTCCCAAGTAAGGCTCGTTGCCCTTTCACACAATACATGAAACGAGCAAAGAGGGAAGTACCTGAATCTTTCAAGCACACAAAGGGAGAATTATATTCTAGTAAAATTTTCATGCATGATAATCTCTCTTTGACTTCATATCAAGGAAAGAAAAAATTTTACTATTGCTGAGCACATTACATGATACACTCGAAACAGATGACAATGAAAAGAAGACACCTGAAGTTGTTGACTTTTACAATTCCAGGAAATATGGTGTGGATGTGCTTGATCAGATGGCAAGAAAATATTCTACTAAATCAGCTTCTCAAAGATGGCCGGTGCAATTTTTTTTCAATATTCTTGATCTAGCTGCTATAAATGCATGTTTCATTTATAAAGAAACTACCGGTATAAATATCAAGCGTTGCGATTTTATTTTGAATTTAGCTGAAGAACTACGTATAAAATATGTCACAGCTAAGACCTCTCCACTTGCGAATTTGACTCCAAAAAGTATGTCCACTGAAGATGAAACAACTATATCGAGCAGGAAGCGTAAACAGTGCCAAATTAATCAATGTTGAAATAAAACTATAAACATTTGTAATGACTGCAAAATTCCTGTGTTCTGAGGAACTTAGTCAAATTTTCGAGTTTTTCCCCAAATTTCATCTAAGTCCACGGTTTCTGTGTTTTGAGGGACTTAGCCAAAATTTCGAAACTTTTCCTCAAATTTCTTCCAAGTCCTCTGTTGCTGTTTTTTTTTTTGTAACTTAGTCTTTTTTTTTTTTTTTGGGGGGGGGGGGGACTTCGCCATATCTTTGAGTTTTCACCAAATTCTTCTTATCCGGTGTTCCCACTTGGGTCTCTTTCTCCCCCCCCCCCCCAAGTTTTTTTTTCTCTCTCTGTCTCCAATTTTGTCGAATGGTATCATATTAATTTCTATTTTCTCTTAGTTATTTTCGGGAGTCTAGGCTACCGTTTTTTTTAATGGTATAGTGCAGGCGCTCTGGCGAGCCCTTACCTGCTCATATTGACATTCTCATCAAATAGATATAACATCTGCTCTCTTAAAGCAACCTTCTCTAGTTTGATATAGAAAACAGCTTTTTTCAAAGCTATAAACAACAAAATGGCCTCAAACAACTTAACCACCTCAAATGTGGAGGTTAATCCGGAAAATGATGTACCTTCAACCCCAAAACAAGCAACTACTATTCTCACTGGTGCCGAAAGAAAGTTAGAAACACCAGTAACACTTCAATCCGATGATAACATTAACAAAAAAGAGGACTTTCTACAGTTCTCAACAACAACAGATGTTGCTAATGCAGCAATCAATATAATCTCTATTATAAGGAAGAAAAATTTAAGAACGCCACTTAATATCTTCGAAAGCGCCTTCAACCGAATCTTAGCAATCCAAACCTCCCAAAACAGGACCTCAAAAACTTCCACTCAGGCACATACTGTATCATCCCAAGCCTCACAGAATCAAGTTAGAACTGATATAACCCACATCCCAGCTGTCTTCTCACCACTAAAGGAATACCAAAAGGGCATCCAAAACAAATTCAATGAACTAAACGAACAACTTCAAGAAATAAAGGGCCTACAGCAATGCCTAAACAATAGCTTTAAAACAACAAGAACTTTATATCAAAGAACATCTACCAATTCCCGAACAAGAACTTATACAACAACAGCAGCAACAAGAAGAAACACCCCAAGAACTCTCAACCTCACAAGAACCGAAGAGTGCTTTTCCACCGCTAACAAAAATGGCCCCCTCCCTACCAAGCTCGAAAGGGCAATCAGCAGCCCCCACAAGTCCAATTCATAACAAATTACACCAAGCTATCATCAACCTTCATAATATAAATAGCACACTATGTAAAATCAACATCACCCACAGATAGAGGAGTAGATATTATGAACTTTCTCAAAACTCAAAACCTCTCCACTCTCGCTATAATCGAGGGCAAACATATATACAGGACTTCTGTGGACCTTAGATGCCCTTCTCCCAAGGACGCAGAGCTTCTACTTGCGGACCTGATCTCCAAAGCAGAAGTAAGGGAGAAGCTCACTAGCAAGCCCAAACCATGCCCAAAAGTATGGTTCTTACTCACTGGCGTCCCTGCAGAATTAGAAGATTCCCATATAATAGAGAAAATAACTACCTCAAACGACTTACCAAATCAGTACCCAGACATCAAAGTAATCAAACACTTGGACTCAAGATCATTCTACCTCAAAAACATAGTCCTACCAATAGTTGATGCACTAATAGCTACAGAAAGGCTCTCCCTGGGGATTTACACCTGTTTCTTCAGACCATTTACGAGGGTTGCTCGCTGTGCAAACTGCCAATCCTTAGAACATTTTACAGCTCAGTGTTGCGGGGACATTTTCTGTTCACAGAAATGAGGGCTGCACAGCAAAGGCAAACTGTATCAACTGTCAAAGGCTCAATAACTCCAGGAGGAAAAGCAACAAAGAAGTCATTCCCTCTAAAGCGGGCTTTATAGTGGCCGTTCCGTTCCGCTTGACGCTTGTCCGTTCAGCTAGCGCATGCGCAGTAGAGACTATTTTGTTCGCTACGGAGAAAAGCAGAAGTTTCTTGCGGAAAACGCTGTATTCAGGCATTGCCTGAAATTGGCGCTTCTGCAAACGTCGTCCGCAAAAATCAACCAATCACTGCATTGGAAAGGTGGGCTCCTGTTGTCTGTTCTGTTTATGTCGTCCCCGTGCATGTTGATATTGTGAATTATAGAGTTGTGATTGTTTGATTTTCACCGATCTTTTAATCTTTGAAAAATATGGATGATTATATGTTGTTAGAATTAGTTCAACAGAATGAACATTTATACAACAAAAAAAGAAAAGATTATAGGGATGTTGAAAAAAAAAGTAATACATGGGACCTGATTGCAAAAATGCTAGGAAGCTGTACATGTAAGTTTTTCATTCTTTTACTGTATTTTATTTATTACAAAGTTGTATGCATTATTAATGTCATGTAAATGTTAATTATAAGTTTTTCAGTGCTTGATGTCTGTTTTAACATTTATTTTTAATTCATCTCAACATTTATTTTTACCTGTACTTCCACATATAAAAGTGTATTTTTTTTTTTTTTTTTTTTTTAATATATATAATTCCTTGTTCAAATCAGTATAAATTACATTCATTTATTTTTTGAATCTATAAGAATGATTTTTTTAAATAATAGGAAGCTACGTCAGTACTTTTATACAGTATAGTAAAGTGCATTAGTGTGTTTATGAGAAATTGTTACATATTTTTTAAGTATATTTCCAATTTCATTTGTTTAAATATATGAGGTTAAATAATTTTTCCTAAATTTTAAATAAACATTTTTGTAATTTCTCTTTTTTTGTAGCTATTTAGTAATTTTAAAGTGAAACAAATTCAAAATCCAATTGCTTCTCTTAGTGTATTTGTGGAAGTGTTGTACTGTACTAAACAATACATCTGATATCGTCGAATATAGGAATTAATAAACATAGTAAAACCTTATTAAAAGCGAAAAAAATCTTGTTACATAATCCTAGATGACTTAAACTTCAGTGATAAAAGAACTATTTCTGCACTAAAGATCTTGCTACTCATTTCTTAAAAAATCTAACTAAAATTTTCACTTTTAAAAAGTCATTTCTTATTTTTCAGTTCTCTTTAAGTATTTATATGTATAACCAGCCCAGAGTTGTAAAATTCTTCAAAAATAATCTTTTTGAGAATATTCTCCTCGAAGAGAATAATAATCAAGAATATTCTTATAGAAGCTCTAATAACAGGCAATTTTGAAAATGTTCTGTATCAGTATTAATTTATGTGCAAATTCAGAATATTTTGAAATTTAGCTTTCAATAAAATAATCAGATTGATTAAAAAAATAATTAAATTTATTTAGCTGTGTTGGTATTAAAGTAAAATTTCTTCGGGGCTCATATAAATTTGCATCATTCTGCAATCATTCGTTTTCGAGCAATGTGAAATACAAAATCAATTTCGTAAATCGGGATTACTATGCTTCCTTATACTTTGTATAAGGAAGTAAAGAAAAAAAAAAAGCAATTGATGTATATAGACAGTATTGCATGACAAATTAAAAACAAAAACATTTGAGTATACACCAGGTAGTATATACTAAGTATGTAGGTATGTAAGAATTAGACAAGTTGTCTATCATTGAAGAAGCTAGTTTAATTGACATTTTATCAGAAAATGAGAGTGACTGTTAAGTTATATGTTATTTTGGTTTTTAATTTCAATTTATTTTAAATTGCTAAATTATATAATTTAATTTTGCTAATTTTCTAATTTAATTTAAAATTTTATTTTTAAACTATAAAACTATTGATTCAGAGGTTTTTTCAACAAATTAACATTCATGTAAAATTTAATTCATCAAATTGATTAATTAAAAAATCTTAAATACATTATTACAATATAGATGAAAAATTTCAGAAATATTTGAGGTGCTCTAATTGTTCCATAGAAGAAAAATCCTGAAAAATTACCCATAAAAAAAAAAAAAAAAAAAAAAAAATTGTAACTATCTTATTAAAACACAGTAATATATATAAAACAATTGTTTGTCAATTTAAAGAAAACTATATGACTCGAGGAATGTAAAATATAAATAATTAAAAATCAAATTTTAACAAATTTCTAAAAACTTTAACTATGGAGCACTCTTAAGTAATGTAAAGGAACAATAATTAAAAATATTTTATGAAAATCTGTAAAATGTGAAAAATTTAATACACTAAACAGTTATTAAAATTCAGTGTTCTGTTGTAAAAAGCAGATAAATAAAATTATTTAGTTTTTAAAAATTTCTTTATAGCTGTGCTTTATAAATTGTGATTTTAATGAATAATTGCAATTAATTTTTTAATTGATTCATTATAAATAATACACTCATCAATATTTTTTTGTTTAAAGGGGATTGGGCAGGGAGAAAAAAAATATTTCTGAATTCGATTAAAACTGGGAAAACTCTGATTAAGCCCAAAATACCCAGATAAAACTTTTTTGTGAAAAAAAAAAAAAAAAAAAAAAAATTATTCCAACCTTGCAACATTATTCATGTTCACTTGTTAATTAAACTTTAAAGACATATGTTGTTATGGTGTTACTACAAAATACAATATTTGCTAGATATTGTTATTTGTTATGATTAATGCAATTACTAATTAATTTTCTTGAGTATTACTTTAGAAACTATATTAAACAATTTGTTTTCATTTAAATATAAGTTATTTCTTAAATATTCAGAATAAAGTAGTAGTAGCCAAATAATTTTATATTCAGCCAAACTGAAAATTCGGCAGTATGGCCAAATATTTAATGCATCCCTAATAAACATGTGTTTTGTACACAAAATAAGTATTATGTGAATTTCATTTTTTAAGTAAATGAACAGTTTTTTTATAGTTATTATTATTATTACTTGAAAATTTTTATATATGGAAGAAAGAAAATGCTGATAATATACATATAATAAGAGATGTCTGTCATTTTGTAAAATTTATTTTCTCATCTTTTATATATTAATAGGTGAAGAGTGCCAAAGGAGATTCAGAAATCTGAGAGATAGGTATGGAAAATATCTGAAATCCAAAAAGAGCGATGACAGCTATACAAAACTATCTGTAGTATTTGAAAAGATGGAGTTTTTGGACAGTCACATAGCCCATAGAAAGTAAGGAATCTTATTTATTTGCTCACATTTGCTTTGTACATTTTCTAATTAAACATGTATTATTGGGGATAACTCAAGATGGCAAAAGTATTTTCAGAAAAATTTGGCTTATTACAAACAACTTCAACAAATTTTGTAAATTGATGTTATAGTGAAGGGGTTTCTAAGATGTGTTTATTTAAAAAAAATTTTTTTTATCTTTTTAAACCTTTTTTTTTTCTCTCCTTCTCAGCCTGTCTGATCCATGCTTAAAGTTTTCTTTATTCGTTCACAATCATAGCTTTGATCATTGGCGGATCCAGAACTTGACTTTTTTTTTTTGGGGGGGGGGGGGGCTAAGATTTTTCAAAGTGTTATTCTAGACCATTAAAAAATTTACAATTGCAGTATTCAATTTGTGAATGTCAGTGTTTTTTTTTTTTTTTTTTTTTTTTTTTTTTTGGGGGGGGGGGGGGGCTTCAGCCTCTAGCCCCCCCCTTAAATCCGCCACTGGCTTTGATATCTCCCCTCTCCCCAGGTTATTAGATCCACCTCCGTATTTATAAGAATGAAAATTAGCAGATTTTTTTTTTTTTTTTTTGTGTGTGTGTGTGTGATCTGATCTTGGTCTATATATTTTATATGCACAAAAAATCTCGTCTTTTCACATTAAGTGCATAGATATGTATTCTTTACATATCTACGTATACAGAGGTTAATCTAGAACAAATTTAGTGCTGCAAGGTACTTTCACTAAGTCAATTTTCAAGAGGCACCTTCACAAAATCAATTATCTTCAAAATAGCAACACACTAAAAATATCAGTAAGCTTTGCTGAGTAGAACACATAATAAATACCTTTCAATTTGAATATTCAGTGCAGAAAATGGTAAATATTGAAGAAAATTGAATATCTTATGCATTAGAAATTATTTGTACGGCATACTTTTGACAAATGTTATATATATATATATTTTTTAATGCCTTATAAAATTAAACAAATTTCTTTGTGCATTATGATAAAATGTTCAGAAGTATCATTAATTTTCACAAATGGGGCACTATTAAAAAAAAAAAAAAAAACTAGATTGAACCCTAATATATAATTTTAAACAAAATTGTGCATATGTGTGTTCAGCATTTTTTAGGCAAACAGCTGATCATAAAGTGTACATGATCTCTCCTGATGCACTTGATGCCCAATTTCTGAAATCCTTTTATTATTATTAATTAAAATAATAACTTTGTAATAACTTTAAAATTAGCCTTATAAATATTAGCTTTAAATTAAAATGTTGGCAAAAAGACTAAAGGTTTTTTTTTTTTTCCAATTATAATTTTAAAATTAAATGATAATATATTTAGAGATAATCGTACATTTTTTTTACATTTAGGCAGTGAAGTGCACCAGACATTTTTCACCAATTAGTCTAATTTCGTGCCAACAATTTTAAGACTGGTAGCGCATGAAAAAAATTAATTATAAAATATTGATTAAAAAAGGGAAAGAAAGAAAACAATAATCTCATAAATTATCTATTTGTATGTAAAATACCCTTTTGTGTGTAATTATTGTTTTCTCGTCAATAGTTTAGCATGCAAAGTTTTGGTAAAAGTTGGTACAGTCGAAGTTCGATAATCCGGAATGCTCGGGACTTCGGCAATTCCGGATCATGGAAAATTCCGGACCACAGAACTTTTTTTTTTAATTTTACTCCAAGTTATTTCTGTTTTACCAAAAACTTTTTTTTATCTTATAAAACACACAAACATTCATTTAAATATAGCATCTATATAAATTATAAATAATATAACGTTAATTTCTTTAAAAGATTTACATTAAATAAACTGCATAAGAAATGAACATCAAAATATTGGTTTACATATTTATTGACACACATTATAAATATACATGAAAATATAAAACATTTCGATTGTTTCCACATTAAAATATTTTTTATATATACTGATACAGCTTGTATATAACTCTGGATTAACGTAATAATAAAAAATTTATGGAAACCTCTGTGTACTTGCCGATTACCATGTTAGGCCTAGCGCACTCAATAACAAACTTTAAAACTAGATTTAAAAAAGTTGCTTACATAAAAAAAAAAAAAAAAAAAAAGAAAGAATAAGAAATTAGAAGGCAAGGAAAATACATAAAAATATTTACTGTTTATGATTAAAAATAATTTTAAAAGAGTAAAAACATCAAAGTTTGATAAGAAACGGGGGAAAATGTCATCTTATCACGAAGCCGAAAGATCGTTGGTTGGATGGTTGGTTGGTCCGAGACTTTTGCTGCACCCCAGGGCGTTAAACACGTAGCGACCGGAGTGATGCTCAAGCACAAGCTGTACCAAATGAAAATAAAAATATTATTTCTTGAACATATCAGTAATGGTTAATTGTCTCATAGATTTTTCCCTGTCGGAAATTGATCTTTAGCATGATATAAAGACATAATGGTATGTCCTGGAATAAAAGATCGCTGCTCCAGGCCCTTAATCACTTTATCAATATTAATTAAGAGGTCTTCTGTGGGAATTTTTTTTTCTTTTATTTCATCAATCTCATCCTCATCCGAGCTGCTAGTTTTTTCTTCGGATCGTCCGAGAGCCATATTGGCGATTTCCACGTCGCTAAGCACATTGACTACAGGAGAATCATCATCACAATGAAGGACCTCGTCAACATCAGATTCATTAATTGGCAAAGTGATATTTTCTTTTTCGCCTGCACCTTTGCAAAAATTTAACAGGTCAATAACCATTGCTTTCTCTTTTGAAGGTCGGAAACCCTCAAAATCGTGTGTGGTGTCCTCATCGTCGAAAAATATGGTGCAGGGATCAAATTATGCCACGCATTGCGCAGCGTTTCAGCATTAATTTGATCCCAGGACTTTGCTATTTCCCATAAGGCGTCTCTTATTGAAAATACCTTCAGAAATTCTCGTATGTTCTTTTCATTGTTCACATAGTGAAGCATTCTCTTCAAAAAATTACTTTTATAAGAGCATTTTAAGGCTCTTAACACACCCATGTCCATTGGTTGAAGGAGCGACGTACAATTTGGTGGTAAAAAAACTACTTTCACATTATCAGTATTCAAAACTTCAGCACTGGGATGTGCAGAGCAATTGTCCAAGATTAATATGGTTTTTGAATTCACATCCATTCCGATGGTGCGGTAATGCTGTTTAACCTCGGGCAAAAAATGATGACGAAACCAGTCTGTTAAGATATCTTTGGTAATCCAGGCCCGCTTATTCGCCTTATAAATAACGGGCATTACTCTTACTCCTTTCAGTGCGCGGGGTTTCGCACTCTTGCCAATCACCAAAAGCTTGTTTTTGAACGATCCCGCAGCATTACCACATGCTAAAATTGTTAATCTTTCCTTATTATCCTTGACACCTGATGGGTTTTTTTCATCTGCAGTTGCAAGGGTGATTCTAGGAACATAACGCCAGAATAACGACGTTTCGTCGGCGTTAAAAATTTGTTCTAGCGTTATTTTTTCTTCAGATATCATTTCGTTAAATTCGTCAACAAAATTCTCTATTGCATCTACATCTGCAGATGCCTTCTCACCACTGATGCGTAATTGTCTTATTCCGTGGCGTCTTTTAAATTTTCCGAGCCAACCTTCTGAATACACACACGGGGAATCTATTTTCAATTGTTCATGGAACAGTTTTGCTTGGGCGATGATTAACGGTCCCGTTAATGGAACATTTTCGCTTCTCCTTTGGCGAACCCACTCAATCATCACTTTGTCGATGTCTGCATTTTGCGCACCTTTCAGAGTTCTCCTCTCACTCATTGCTAATGGCGTTTCGCTGTCAGCATAAAAACTCAAAATTTTATCTTTCTGTTTCTGAATATCGTAAACCGTCGATTTTCCAATGTTATATTCTTCACACATCTGCGTAACTGATGAACCTCTTTGCAGTTTGCGTAATAATTCAACTTTTTGTAGAATCGTTAATGTATTATGCTTTCTTTTCTTCTCTTTAGAAGAAGAGCTCGATGAAGCATCAGAAGTTCGCTTTGAATTCATATTTTTAAATCGACAAATTATACGACAATATATAAATTAATGAATATCAGAATAAAAACACGTGCTATCACAATCACTGACAGTATGATAATGCAAAAAAAGACTAAAGTTTTGATAGATGTTGCCAAAAAGATTCTTCGTAATACTAACTTGAAATCTTTTTTTCCTCCACAATCTTATCTCGTTTTTACTGCGATGTGCATTCAGGAACTACAGAGCACATGCGTACGTCACATTAAGATGAAACTGTGGTATAAACTCATAAAAACTATTAACTATAAGACTCAATTCTGAACTATATACATATGTTTATTACACCTCAACTCGTGTTTGTATATTAACTGTAACCTGTTCTGTAACTGGCGGTTGTGTAAGTATCTTGTTCCGTGTGCGTGTACGTGTTTGTTTACTTTCATTAAAGTTGTGTGTTCTTAAACACGGCTTCTTAAATGAATCTTAAATCATGCTACCAATAATAAGAGTTATTATTTACGCTCAGTTGTATCATAAAGATACATAACAACGCAGAAACGTGATTGGCTGAAATGTGATAGGGCCTAGCGGTTCCACAAGTGCTTCTGCTCATCCCGGCAAGTAACAGAGAAACATGGTGAGATTAGAGTTAAGAATTTAAAAAAATAAAAAGACTTTCAGAGAGTGATAAATACTTACGTCGGCAAAATATATGTGATAGGAACACAATGTAAACGATGTACTTCGAAGTAAATGGCTAAGTTAAACTGTAAGCTTCTTAAATATCAATCTTGGGGGTTTGTTTATATCCGTGGATTTTGAGATCGCCATTGTTTACGTTGAAACTAAATAACATTTTTGAATAGCGATGTATGTAATATTGTATGAGCTTCGATTTTTAAATTTTTAGTAAAAACACGAACTTTATAATATAAATTAGATCAAAACGGACAATTTTATTCAAAAATACTTTGTAAATAAAAGTTAGCATTATTTTTGAATTATTTTTCAAAAACGAAACTAAAAATCCGAAAATGTCCGAACCATGGAGCTTTCCGGACAATGGAAGTCCGGACTATCGAACTTCGACTGTATCTCAGATTCTCAGAATTTTCTTGAAAATTGTTACATAAATCCATTTCAGATATCTATATTTTATTATGTCAACAAACATTGCTCAGGAAACAAAATTAATTTTACATATGCAAATTTTACATGTACTTTTTTTTTTTTTTACTTAAGGATATGGAACTGTTAGTTTCAATTTAAAGTTTTTGTAGACCAGTTTTGTGTAGCACCAAAATAAATTGAAAATATCAGTTCTATCATTATAAATTTGGTACCAAATGAAAGGGATGATTTCTCTGAATTCAGGGGTGCAAACAGTTTTTTGACACAATTAGATTTTTTAAAATTAACTAATGTATGAAATTTAGGGGGCAACATTTTAATTAATTTCAGTCATTCTGAAAAGTACATTGCTCAGTTTTGTGGTCAAAAAATGAGATAAAAAATAAATATTTTACAGATTGAAATTAATATTCCTCTATGCTAAATTAAATTCTGTCTTTGACAGTCCCCCCCCCCCCCCCCCATAAAATCACATTTTGACATGCCCTCGGAATTGTATATAAATTTACATATACCATAAAATCTAGCGTATGAGCCACAACCAGTACTGCCAGACTGAGGGAATTTCTTACTCAATAGGCACCAATAACCTTTAAGAGTGACAGTTGATATATGTAATAGACAACTGCTTTTTGAAGTGATTAGACAAATTTAATTAAATTTTAGTGGTGGCTATTGAATAAAGCACTGGGTGCGGCCCATACGCCAGCTTTTATGGTAGATGCACACTGACCAAAATTAGTGCCTATCAGCTTTTGGTGTCAACCGCTCAACTGGTGGCACTGCTATACAGAGATTTTCACAATTTAAGGGGAGGCTATATTAAGTATATCTTAATACTCATTTTTACAGTCAAGAAAGTTAGATTGTGTAGTCTTATATAAAAATAACATAATAAATGTAAATATTTGAAACTATTGTTATATTAAAAATGTTATAATTGTTTAAATGTGTTTAGCTAAAATATCGTTTTATTTATAGGTCTTCTTCAAATTATAGTATACCGAACAGAGAATCAGAATCACAGTTTGATATAACTTCAGATCCTGATGATTCCTGTAATACACAAGAGTCTGATGTATCAGGCCATTCGACTATAGAACCTTCACTTGCCAGCCCACAAGCACATTCATCTATCACTATCAGTGACCCACCACCGTTGAAAAAAACTAAACGGCAAGAAACCAAACTCTTAGAAGAATTATGAGAAAACAGCTTGCAAATTCATGCACTGAAACCAAGTACAGAGAATGAACATTGTGCAGAGTTAGTGAAGTTGTATTTAGATAAACTCGAAGAATCAGTTGCTTCAAGTGCTCGCTTGCACATTTTAAATTATATGCATAATGTGGTGTGAAAAATAAATTATTGTCCAATGAATATCTGTTTTCCTTTTTTACAAACACTTGTTAAATTAAAAATATTGCATTTCATTATCCAAATTTATAAAGGGGTCATCTAACATGGCTGAATATTAAATAGATTGTCCAATATGTAGATGCATATTTTGGAAACAATCATCATATTTCATTTTTTATCTGCTCCATATATGCAATGCACAAAAGGACGAATTAACATTTTAAAACTTTAAAATACCTTGCAAATCCTTTCACTTGAGCAGCTTTGGATATATTTCGACTCGCATAAAATTCACGGTCATCTTCAGCTGTTTGTTATGCTGCTCTGCTGATCTTCGTCTTCATCTTCTTCCACATCATCCTCTTCACCTCCTACGTCATTCTTTCGTCGATGTTTATTTATTATGTGTTGCCAATCCTCAGGTATAATGCTATGCTCTCTTTCATTTACGGCCGTGTTAGATGTTAAAATTTCCAAAGCTTCTCTTTTTAGTGCATAGTTATGTGAGTTATACGGAGCTATTTTGATGGTTTTTAAGGTATCAGGTATTATTGGGTTAGTTTTGTGCGTGCGTGATAAAGCGGTGGAACATCTATTGTATTTAAGGTCGCTGATGTGTTCTATTTCGCGGTCTTTTATTTTTCTTTTCGTCATTCCGATATATGAAGCAGGTTTTTTACCATTTTCCAAATCAAATGTAATTTTATATATCCCTGGGGTTTCTTTAGGGTCAATTATGTCTTTTTCATTCCGAATTCGTTGTATAATGTTTCTATGGGGTTTGATGGGGATATGTATATTATGTTTAGAACCTTCGTTTTTAATTTTGTTCGCTATGCCGTTACAGAATGGTATGGAAGTGGTGAATTTAGGTTTAATCTTTTGAGCACCATTAATTTTATTGAGAGTTTTTAAGCGTTTTTTATAGAGTTTTTGTACTAGGGAGTTACTATAACCTGCACGTTTAGCAATGTTTTTTATAAATTTTATTTCGGTGTTAAGGAGATTTTTATTTGAGCAGATTAGGATGGCGCGATCTATGTAACGATCTATGTATCTCAAAAGATTAAACCTAAATTCACCACTTCCATACCATTCTGTAACGGCATAGCGAACAAAATTAAAAACGAAGGTTCTAAACATAATATACATATCCCCATCAAACCCCATAGAAACATTATACAACGAATTCGGAATGAAAAAGACATAATTGACCCTAAAGAAACCCCAGGGATATATAAAATTACATTTGATTTGGAAAATGGTAAAAAACCTGCTTCATATATCGGAATGACGAAAAGAAAAATAAAAGACCGCGAAATAGAACACATCAGCGACCTTAAATACAATAGATGTTCCACCGCTTTATCACGCACGCACAAAACTAACCCAATAATACCTGATACCTTAAAAACCATCAAAATAGCTCCGTATAACTCACATAACTATGCACTAAAAAGAGAAGCTTTGGAAATTTTAACATCTAACACGGCCGTAAATGAAAGAGAGCATAGCATTATACCTGAGGATTGGCAACACATAATAAATAAACATCGACGAAAGAATGACGTAGGAGGTGAAGAGGATGATGTGGAAGAAGATGAAGACGAAGATCAGCAGAGCAGCATAACAAACAGCTGAAGATGACCGTGAATTTTATGCGAGTCGAAATATATCCAAAGCTGCTCAAGTGAAAGGATTTGCAAGGTATTTTAAAGTTTTAAAATGTTTATCTGCTCCTTTTAGGCTTTCTCTTGATAATTGGCCTTAAAAATGTACATCGGTCAGTTTTACACTTTCTCAGGTGACCTACATGTTTTTTTGTTGCTTTGTTTTTTTTAGGCTATCTTATTAGAAAATGAAGTTATTTGTATTCTGTTTTTTTTAATATGGCATTTTGACTATATTACAAGAAGTTGCTCAGTGAATAAAAAACATGTTCAAAGAGTAATATTTGAAATATTTTATTTTTTTAATGATATATTCTTATACAACAAAGTAACAAATATTCATAGAACATGGGAAGAAAGAAAGCAGTACCGTATTTTCCGGCGTATAAGTCGAGGGGAAAAAGCAAAAAAAAAATCCTTAAAAATCGCGAGGAAGAAAAGAGAAAGTGTATCGCTCTGACTGATTAGACGAATCACGAGTTTCGATGTGCACCTTGAATTTAATGATTCAAGTTTGTGCGTGAAAATCAGATCGACTTATATTGCGAATATAGCTGAAATTCCAAACTTTAACTCCAAAAAACCACTTCGACTTATATGCCGGAAAATACGGTATTCTATTTCCAACTTCTATATCTAATTTCTTCCAAAATATCCTTATATTATTAAAATCTGCGTGCATCTGTCTCTGAGAAATGCTTTGTGCGCGCTAAAGCTCCGGCGCTAATAGTCGCAGCGCCTCAAAACCGGTGTCGGCAGACACAGAATTTCTTCATTGCGATAATTCGCTAAGCGATGCGACCCTCATTAGCGGAGATATTAATTGAAACGTTGAGCTATGTCGATCGAAAAATGACTGAGAATTCATGGCTATTTGCTTAAAAAGAAACATTCTTATGGAAAAAGTGGAAAATAAATTAGAAATATCAGTCGTATCGTTACAAATAAGATATCAAATGAAAGGGACGATTTTTCTCAATCCGATGGTTTAAACGGCTTATCGACCGTACAATTAGATTTTTTAAAATTAACTAAACTAATAAAAAAATGGTGGCAACAAATCAAAAGAATTTGTCTTGAACGGAAAGAAAAACATCCGGTATTTAATAATGAGGTCACGTGTTTTGGTACTGCGATTAAAAATTGCAATTTTGAAAAGTCTTCAGTTTTTCAATGTCACACACAAAACTTGGTACACAGCCCTAACATCACAAGACTGCCTTGCAGTTGAAATTTCATTGATTTTGGAAAAAATTTACATTTTAATTGGAAATTAAATTTTATTCTAATACGCGTATTTTAAATTCTAATTATGATTAAATTATTTTTAATACATCATTCGAAAGATATTTTAAAGTTCTTTTATATTATCAAAAGTTTTTACCAGATTTACATGTTTTGAGGTGTCCTGATTAGGTTTTTATTGCATCTCAGCTAATTGGGTTAGGCTGTTCAAAATTGGTATATGTAGGTTAATTAGAAGGGGAAGAAATAGGCGTGCATTATGCACATATCCTCTAACTTGTACGCGTGCACGCATGGGTCTGCGTTGCCAAAGGTAGTGGGGGCCCGGTGTGAGTTTTTACCAGATCAGAATTTTTTTTTTTTTATAGGAGGCACGAAGGGTCAGGGAAGGAATACCAGGGGTGAAACTTTTCAGGGGCTACCCCTGAATTCAGGGTTTTTGAAATTTTTGCAGTCTTTGAATTTCATGTTAAATTACTTTGTTTTTAAAGAAATTTTTCATTTTGAATGTTTAATTTTCCTTATAATGTATTACAAAGTCTGCAAATGATGACTCAACAGAAAAAAAAAAAAATTGCAACAATGTATTGAGATAAATAAATTTTACCTGCAATATAAAACAAATAACTGAAGAATTAAAAAAAAAAAAAAAATTGAATGAACAGATGTAATTCTTTGTAAGGACCACCAATTAGAGATTTGCAGTTTTTCTTTCTTGGCGACCTCTGCAAACTATCAAATTATCATAGCATAGTTTTTGAAAATATCCATTTTACATTATAAGTTTCGTGATTTATATATCATAGAAGTTGGTACATTGCTTTCCCGTAAACAGGGTTTCATTGCAACATAGCAGCATCATTTCTTAGCCAATACACACACTAATTGAATAAACATAGCTTTTCGTCACGACTCTCATTCATATCATGTTTTGTGCATTGATACACTATAGAAACTGTGATTGATATATAGCCTTATCTTACATGGCCGAAATTGCAGTATAATGCATTTGGGTGGTATATTCAAAAATCTAATTACCGTATATTTCCGAATATAAGCCGAGAGTACATTTTTCCCTGCAGAAATTTGCCAAAATTGCAATGGTGAAAATATTGCCAATCTATACAACCTTCAGGATAATCTGTCCAATGAAATTGCGCAAAATGCGTGCTTATCCAATAGAATTCCTTACCTTGCTTAGCCATACCGTAAAACGTTTGCTGTGTGTTCGGCAACGGCGATAGTTTTACTCTGGCAAACACAGACGCGAACGCAAGTCCCGGCAGCTGAAAACGATGGTTACCGTAATACCGGGCCGGGAGACTTAACCCTAACGTCGATGAAGCAATGCCGCCGTTGGATGTTTACATAAAAAAGCCGTGTAAAGTCCGATTGCATTGATTTTTTTTAATGCCGTATCTAAATTATTTTGTATATTTCTACTTTTCAGTATTTTTATCAGTGCTTCAAGGCAATCTTCAACAAAATAAAAATACTTCTATAAAAAAAAAAACGAAGCTTTGCCGCTTTTGCTAGTGTAAGCCTAGAAACATTTTAAACAGAGATGATTTAAATTTAATTGTATAAATTAAAAATATGATCGGGAGTCCTGTTTTTTTCAAGTTTCTCTTATACTATTTCTGAATCAGACAGAGAATTTACTCCGTTCGTGCACTCTGCCGATGACTTCAGTTACCGGCAGGTCAAAAAGAAATGTAAACAAACGTGACTACATCGAGCATTTCGTGAAATAAATGTAAAATTGCTAATTTAAGAGTTTTATATGTGATAATTATTTAAAAATAAGGTTTAATATAACTATTTTACTTTATATATACTTTTTAAGCTTAAAATATATGTATTCAATCATTGTTTCTGAAGTACGTTTTTTGCTAGAAATGTAGATCCGTATATAAGCCGACCATTATAATACAGCTTCCGAAAAATTTCCAAAAATTCTCGGCTTATACACGGAAATATACGGTAATAGCAATTTAAGTGAAGGTTGAACAGAGTATAAAGTTTTGTTGAATTCTGTCCTTTGGTTAATGAGATACAGTATTTACAAAATTGTGCTGACGCACGACAAACGTTTTCTAAAAATGGTCAAATCCATTGTTACGACACCTGAAAATGAGTAAATATTCATAGAAAACTGGTAATCAAAAATTCTCATGAACCCAATATATTTTCGTCTTTTGTAAAAAATAAAAACATTTAAACTAAAATTACACACACACAAAACAAATAAATAAGTGAACGATTAAATAAAGATAATAATATAAATTATTTTATTATACTATAGAATAATAAGATTTCTAAAATAAAGGTTATTAGTGCTTTCTTCCCCTCCGCCTTTGAAATTAGATTATCCGTAGAAAATAATCAGTATCTTGAGTAAAGAAATTGCTTCGGTTTGTTTAACGAAATAAAACTATAAAATTAAATAACACCAAATTTTCACTAAATTGATCAGAAATAATAAAATATTTTAAAGAAATAACTGTTAAAATATTAAAAACAAATTCAGTATAAATTGACGAAAAAACTTTTAAAAATTACCTTAAATAGAAATAAAAGTTTTTTTTTTTTTTTTTTTTTTTAACAAATATGGATGTAAATAAAGTGAAATTATTCAGTTATTTCTGAATAAAACTAATGACATCAACAATTGTCAATTATATTTATAGGCAATAACCGTTTTGGATTAACATTTTGATGGCGATTACGAATATTCATATCATAGCAGCGAGTAAAGAGAACAGATGAATATCACACATGTGTTATTGCTCAGCTGATAATCAGTTCCTAATAAAGCAAGATCATGATCATTAAAGGTGATAAATATTCATATTGTAGCCGTGAGCAGCGATTTCAGATGAACTCAATGTCAAATATTACGCATACGTTATGCGAGTATCATCCACTCTTCTTCGTATCAACGATTACCGGCTATCACAGCACGGGATGAAAAGCCAGTGTCAAATATCACACATGCATTATGCGAGTATCATCCCTCTCCTTCGTGTCAATGATTACCGGCTATCACGGCACGGGATGAAAAGTTGGATATGGTCGCTCGCAATACATTCACAGCTGAGTTCCTGATAATCGTGGCGTTTGCGATATATCGCCAACTGAAAGATTCTGTTATCGGTTTCAAATTACATGCATTAAATCGATGTTTCGCAATGTATCGCCCAGTCCTATTCATGATATAACAAATGTCCTTCATAGTAAGTCAATTTTTTCAAAAATTGATATTGTTAGAGCATATTATCATATACCAGTGAATGAAGAGGATACTCCTAAAACATGTGTAATGACACCAATTGGAAATTTTAAATTTTTATATTTCCCATTTGGTTTAAAATGCACTCCAATGACATATCAGCGATTTATGAATGGGTTCCTGGGGGATTTGGACTTTGTTGTTTCTTACATAGATGATGTATTGATATTTTCAGAAAATGAAACTGAGCATATCATCCATGTAAAAATGGTCTTTGAAAGACTAAATAAATTTGGTTCAAATATAAATTAATCAAAGAGTATGTATGGTCAATATACTATTGAATTTTTAGGTCATGAAATCTCATCGTCGGGTATTAAACCCCTTGACAGAAAAGTTAAAGCCATTTTGGACTACCCTAGACCTGAAAATTTGCTAGAGTTAAGAAAATATTTGGGTATAATAAATTTTTACAGAAAATTCAAGCCCTTTCGGATGCTGCTTCGTTGTCATTTCCGAGTACAAATGGAAGGTTTGTATTGCATAGTGATGCCAGTAATATTGCTATTGGTGTAACACTTAGTATATTAGAAGCGTCAGATTGTAAACCAGTTGGATTTTTTTCCAGACAGTTATCACCTTCTCAAGCTAAGCATTCTAGTTTTGATCGTGAACTTTTAGCAATGTACGAGTCAGTACAACTTTTCAGACACATGCTAGAAGCACGAAACTGCGAAATAATTACGGACCACAAACCAATTATTGAAGCCTTTCGTAAAGTATGTGACACACATACAAATAAGCAGGCACGTGGCTTTCCTTTATATCAGAATTTACTACGGATATTAAATATATAAAAGGGGAGTTAAACGGTGCTGCAGATGCCTTGTTGCATATAAATGAAATTTCTATTCCTGGAAATTTAGATTTTGATGAATTAATAAGTAAGGATAAAAAATCGAATGAGAAATTAAATAAATTAATTTCAGAACCAGAGTCAGTACTTAAAATTAATTACATTGCCTAATACAAATTCACAGTTTTACTGTGAAAGTACTGGAAAAGCTCATCCATATGTCATCCATCACACATTAAAATTTCGTAAGAAAGTTTTCCAGAATTTACATTGCCTTTCGCACCCTGGTATGTGAACTACAGTCAATCTCATTAGAGATATATTTGTTTAGCCTTTTATGAATAAAGATTGTTGTGAATGGGCACGTCAATGTATTGATTGCCAACGATAAAAAATTAATAAACATACTAAATCTTCATTGAAGAAATTTGATATCCCTACTGCGCATTTCCAACACATTCATTGTGATATTGTAGGTCCTTTGCCACAGTCATATGGTAAATCTTATTGTTTAACTGTAATAGATTGTTTTACTCATTGGCCAGAGGCTTATCCGCTAAAAAACATTACAGCTGAAACAGTTGCACGAACTCTTTACAAAGAATGGGTTGCCCGATATGGTACACCATTAAGAATTACGACAGATCAAGGAAGACAGTTTGAATCTGACTTATTTAAACAGTTTGCTCAGTTACTTGGTATAGAAAAGTGGAGAACTTTGCCATACAATCCGAAAGCAAATGGTTTAGTTGAAAATTTTCACAAACCACTAAAAGCAGCGATTATGGCTCATAGAACTCGTAGTTGGACTGAGATCCTCCCAACAATTCTCTTGGGTTTTAGATGTGCATTGAAAGAGGATATTGAAGCAACTCCTGCTGAATTACTGTATGGAAGTAACTTAAGACTTCCTGGTGACTTTTATGACCCTACGGTAGACATAAAAGATGCACATATTTATGTTGAAAAATTAAGAGAATTTATGAGGTTGCTCAAACCGAAACCTACATCTGCACATAAAAATAATCCAGTGTTTGTACATAAGCATTTAGATCAAGAATATTGAAAAAAAATTGCACCAGCCATCTTCGAGAAGCTGATTTAGTAGAATATTTTAAGCATTTTTTAGATCAAGAATATTGAAAAAAAATTTCACCGGCCAGCTTCGAGAAGCTGATTTAGTAGAATATTTTCTTGCCATCTGATCAAGCACAACCACACCATATTTCGTGGAATTATAAAACTCAACAACTTCAGGTGTCTTCTTTTCATTGTCATCTGTTTCGAGTGTATCATGTAATGTGCTCAGCAATAGTACATTTTTGTTTTTCTTTCCTTGATATGAAGTCAAAGAGATATTATCACACATGAAAATTTTGCTAGAATATAATTCTCCCTTTGTCAGCTTGAAATATTCAGGTACTTTCCTCTTTGCTCGTTTCATGTATTGTGTGAAAGGGCAACGAGCCTTACTTGGGAATAATTGTTCATCAATAGTTATATTTTCTCCAGCTTTATAGCAATGTAAGCAATTTTCAATAATTCCAAATTTCTGACACTAGAGCAAACTGATCAGTTAGGAGTCTTTCAGATCTTGTTGCCTTTAGATCAAATCGCAAATATTTCATTATTTCTTTGAATCTGTCACAAGCCATTGTTTGATGAAAAAAGTTTAGTCCCCAAGTCTTAGACCACAAATTGTTTACTGAAATGCCTTTAGAAATAAAAGCTCCGCGTGCATACAGTAAGGAAATAAATGCATCTAATTCATCTATAGATATATTCCAATGTGGATCCTGCAATCTTCGATGAGCTTCTGATTCTGTACACAGTTTTACGAAATGAAGAATTCTTTCGTTTATGAAGAGTCGTCATGCACTTGCGAAACTTCCTTGAGTTACATTTCTAATTGCGAAAGTGTACGTACAAGAGAAAATGTACGTACGAACAGGTTCAAAACTTGGAAACAAGTAAATACCAGTACAGCAGATACGTTTGAGTACAAAAGAAATATCACGTGACTGGCAGGTTTTTTTTACAATCCCCCTTCTACTTTTCGCACCATTACTATTCGAATCTCTGTGAAAGGAATTACGTGACTAACATATGTTTTTAACTCCCCCCTCTTCCCCTCACATACATTTCTTTCCAATAACTGCTATTTCAACTACGCGAAAAGAAAAAAAGATGCGTAGATAACAAAAATTTAAAGATAAAAGTAATATGAAGTTTTATTTGTCCAGCGGTCAAATTGACCGCATTCCATCTTTCTAGGTATATTTAGTTATAGCACTGATAATTATGCGAGAAAAATAATTTTTGCGTTATATATTCCTTATGAATAATTAGGAAAAGTCAAATAATATTGTAGGTATAGAGAAATATATAAGTGAAATACAGGTGTTCAAAATTCCTTTGAGGTCAAAATGACTGCTTCCGTCTTTCTAGTGTTAATTGCACATTTTCTGTACCTTCTCTCTCGGACTGTTGAAGTGAAACTCACAAAGCTTAATTTTTTCATAGCTTTCTTCATCCCAAATTTCAATTGGTTGCTACTCTGACTCTATAATCCGCTGCCCTACCGATATACATGAGCAATAATCTACTTTGTCATTCTGCACTGATGACGGTGCGCTTCATGCTACTGAAATTGCAGTCTGCACTTAACACATTTTTACATTGGCATTTATAATGTTGTGTTAATATTCGCATTTATCTTATTATAAATTTAAATTTATGCTTTTTTTTTTAGAAACACTGGAACAAGTAAGAAAATTCAGAGAAAAGAAGAGAAAAATTGAAGAAAGTGTTGAGGAACACTTAATAAGTAATCAAGAAAAAATTGCTGAAGGCATCAAAAGAATGAATGAAAAATTAGACAGATTGTTGGAGATACAGCAATCACTGCACACGGAGGCTACTGATACCAACAGACATTTAAACTTAATTTCTTCCAATTTGGTATAGGTTATACAAATTTGTGCCCAAATGGCTAGTGTGTCAATAACATTATCAAATGAATAAATATTTAATATTCTTTTTAATGGAGTGTTTATTTTATTGAGTGATTTTGAATTATTTTACATAACCATTTTAATAAATACTTATTCACAAAAAACGAAATTTGTTAAAAATTTTACAGTAACATATTCTAGAAATTTCTAATGTAATTCAAATTTTAAGTTAATTTACATTTTTTTCTCCCAAATAAATTATGTTTCAATCACTTCCCCCTCTATTTTTGTAATTGTTGTTTTACTCGTAGAAAATGTAACATTTAGCTGTAACATCAAATTGTCTTATTACTTTCCAAATATACATATGTAAGAAAAGTATTGTAATCTTGTCAAAACTCTGACTTTGAGATTTTGGTCTTTCTATAGGTTTTGAGGTCCCCAAGCTTCATTTTTGCTAGTTTTACAATGATGTATGTGTGTGAGTAAAACAATATTTTTTGGCCATTAAATTTTCATTACTGGCATGAACCCTAGTTATTGCTGTTTATGAATATATATCTTTCAATTTCAGATAATAGAATTCAATATTCATTTTCTTTATTTAAAATTTTATGATTTTAAAAATTTCTCAATGGGTGGCGTTGCTGCTTATTAAGTTTATCAAAGAAATACTGTATTTTCCGGCTTATAATCTGCAGATTTGTTGAATGAGTTATGCACCTGAAATTTAAATTTGTAGTTAAAGCTACTTTTTAACAAGCTGTGTGTTTCTTACAAATAAACCTTTATTTGTAAATTAAATTTTGTGGTGTAACTCACTTATTTGACCTGTGGCGGAAAATGCATTAATAGTTTTTTGAGATTTAGCAAAATTTATTTTTAAATAACCTTTTCCAGTATTACACATCGAATTTTTCATTTGTTTTGACATTTATATTAATATAGTGATTTGTAAAGAGGGAAGAAAAAAATTGTACGTGTGCTGTGCTCAAAGGCCATGCAGTGCAGACCAAGAACAAATTTATCCCCAATCGTAAATAGTAATTATTTTTTCAAATTTTCTTTTTTTTTTTAACTTATAAAAGTAAATGAGTTATAAATATTAATAATTTATTCATTAATTATAGTAATTCATTTAAAAACAGTGACTTGCATGCACAGATCTGTGGGGACCCAATGCGAGTTTTTACATGATTATTATTTTTTTCTTTTATTTCTTTACTTAAGGCTGTACATCCAGTGCAAAACTATTTTTAGGAAACATGGCCAGGGGTCTGTCCTTACCTTTTAGTCAGGGTCCTGTTTTTTTGAAAAATTCTACACATAATTTTATGAATCTAAATTTACTACGAAAATAAAATTCTGAACTTTTCGGCTAGGATTCCCTTTTTGTGAAATTGTGAGAAATGTAATTTTGCAAAGTAAAATTATAATTAAGGTTTCATTTTAGACAAGGACGGCTTACCATGGACAGGATAATTTATCAGGAATGAAAATTTCTCATACTCATATGATAAATGAAATATGTTTAAATTTTTACTTTCTTTTATATGTAATATAGAGAAAGTATTGGATTCGTTAAAATTTTCGAACTCCGGGTTTTGATGGATTTACACGTTTTGGGATATCCTGAACATGATTTGATAGTTTTTAGAAAATATCTGTCTGTGTGAATCACAAATTTTGTGGACGCTGTATCTCACGAACCAATGAACGAAAGTTAACCAAACTTGGTATGGGTGATTCTTTAGAAAGTGTGACATTCAAGAGTGGTAAAACGTGATTTTTGAAGTATTTATTTAAAATACCAATTAATAATCTACTCAGTATTTGCATATATTTGATGGAGCAATTAATTATTAAGTTAATTAAGATGTAGAAAAATGTCACTTCTGTCCCCTCTAGTATCTTATTTTTTCGCTGAATAAATGTTTTCAAAATAAAATAAGATAATCTAAAAATATTTAGCAGTTGACCCTTCAAGATATTACCATGAAAATATTCTTTTTAATTGACATATTAAAATTGTATTACAATACTTTCCAAAACATACTAAAAAAATTCCACATTTTATTTAAGTTTTTTAACTTTATTCTAAAAAAAGATATGCTAGAACTTAATTTAGTCATAAATCATAACCTTATGTGACATATTATGCAGACAATTTTTCTAAAAATTTTAAATTTACATGTTCTATGAAAAGAAAAAAAAAAAAAAAAAAGTAATTTTTTACTTTTCTTTGATTAAGGGACAGTAGTGACAGTTAAGGGACAGAAGTGACCTAGAAATAAAAATAAACTTATTCAACAATTAAATTTAACACATTTCACCATTGTAGGACAATTTACTGTAAAGATACATTATTATACAAATCTGGCGACGGTCTGGGACACACCCCTAGGGGTGGTCCGGAGACATGCCATCACAATTGTGAGAACACAATGATTTAAAACATAATAGAACCTCCACCTCTTTATCCCGTACTCATATCAATAACCCAATAAATCCTAATACAATAATCACCACTAAAATCACCCATTATAATTTCTATAACTATGCCTTAAAGCGTGAAGCACTAGAAATGTTGACCTCTAATACTGATGTTAATGAAAGAGCACAGCGCAATACCGAAGGAATTTATGTACATTTCTGGATGTATAATATCCTTTAAAATGACTGGTCCTGTATATAAGAGAAACTGTCTGAATTCTGTCGCTTTCCATCTATCAACCTCTTTAATACTTCTCGGCTTTCTCGCAAATTCCACAGGAATACAGAATTTAAGTGATTCCAATGCACAAGACAATTCATTTATTTTTCTGTAGGGCAAGCGATAACTCAAACTGCCATGCATCCATAAGTGAATTAATTTTTTAACGACGCCTAAACATATCAAATGCATGTAATCAAGAGGAAACGAACAAATCATATCTAACGTTTCAATATCCTCTAATGGAGATATACCAGTGTGATGCTCTTGCTGTGAACGGGCTCTAAAGCTTGTATTATCACGTAGTGGAAGATTTGTTTCAAGGAAGCACATCTTGTTGTTAATAAATCTCCTTCCACAATGAATTTTGAACATCCAAAGTAACCAGTTATGTCCCTTAGTAGATGTAATAAAAGCTCTTGCAGGTGCATTACAGATGATATTTTCTAAAACAAATGATAAATGCTTGTTATCGAATTTAACCCCATATTTCAATAATATACTCATATCAGCAACAAATTTTTTCAAAAAATCTAATGATTGTGGCTTTTCACGTCCATGGAATATGCTAACTGCCAAAATAAAACTATGATTAGGCATTTTCAATTTAATTAAAATAGGCCACAGTTCTGATTTAGCACTTTTGGCTAGAGGCAAGCCATCAATGTTGACTTGTATATGTATAGTATCAAATTGTCTGGCAATTTTTTTAAAAACATTATGGATGCTTTCATTAATATCAAAGTGGATAATATCTCCTCCACTAATATTGGATAGTTCTGCGATACGTGATGTATTCAACAATGTTCGTGCATCTTTAGGCAAATCAGAAATGCTATGCTTTTTAAAAAGATGCAAAAGATCAGTTAGAGCATTTTGTTTTATTCCATGCTTTACAGCCCACTTTTGTGTATCTTTTGGAAATGAATTTTGTTCCAATGTTATATTGCTGGGCATATTTGTATCTGATACATAGGTTTCTGAATCAGAAGAATGGTCTGAGTCAGAAAAATCAGAAGTTATGTAATTTTCATTGGAAGCAATTAAATCATTATTACAGAGGCTGTTTGGAGAAATCTCAACAAGCTCATCCCTGCAGTTTGGCAACTGGCTTGGTCCAGGAACTGCATCTTCAGAAGACTCAGAGTAATGTTCCAAAGCCAAAAGCTGAGAATGCACAGCTCTTTTCATTTTTTTGTGCATTTGTTGTCGGCTATATCTCTTCAACCTTTCTTTGTTCATCGTTCTCAAATTTATGTACACCTACAATTTTAATAAAAAGAAAAAATCTGAAGTGATTCCACTAGACTTTCCTAATATTAAGTAATTAATGGTTGCATACATAAAGTAAGACACACTGTTATACAAACAAAAGTGAAAGTTATAATAGGGATTACAATAGGGTATAGGAGTATTTTTCTCGATTGTTTAATTTTATGCTATATTATTGTACTTCAAATAATTTGAGTTCATAGATCATAATAATAAAGAACTTTTTGGATGTGTCCCTGTAAAAAATCTATAAAATCTAGATTCACCGAAATCCAGACAAACAATTTGTGCAACAGTAACATGTGTATAAATTTGCAGCTCAATCAAATAAGGCTTTTAGACATTATTGCATTTTAAAAATTTGGGCCCATAGGCCATAATGATATTGAATATTTCTTTGTCTTTGTAAAAAAAATTTATAAGGTATAGATTTACCAAAATTTATACAGCTGTGACCTATAACGTGTATAAATTTGCTCACTTATATGACTAATGACTATGGACATTTACAACATACATACCAACTTTCAGCTCATTAGAGCAAAGCATTTAGGTGCTATCATATTCGCTCACATACATCATTTTAAAAATAGCAGAAATAAACTCAGGCCACCTCAAAACATATAGAAACACCAAAATTTTAGTGTTGCACCGAGTAGTACTTTGGCCGAGTACCGAATACTGAGTAGTTGTAAGAATGAATAATTGATGTACATATGAAGAATTTTGCACATCTTGATACTAAAAAAAGGCCTTTAGAACATAAAATTAAGTTAAATGGCAAACAGCATGTCTTCATGAAGTGTTTCAGAACTTTTGTAGCAGGGTTTAAGCTGAGTAAAAATTTTCTTTAGCAAAAAAGCTAAAATCAGAAAAAAAAAAAAAAAAAAAAAGCTTTAGCAAAATGCTAAAATACCAGAAACAGTAGAAAAAAATTAATATCAGTTTACACATTCTAAACGCCTCGATATGTTTGATTTTAATTTGTAAATTAAACTTAAAAAGTTTTTATTCAGGTCCTTAAAGAGTTATACACAGAAGGTAAAATTTTTTTTTATTAGAAATGAAAAACAAACATGTAATTAATAACTGTACTTACCACTGTAACCAGATCAATTCGAATATGGGTGATTCTTCAGAAAGTGTGACATTCAAGAGTGGTAAAACATGATTTTTGAAGTATTTATTTAAAATACCAATTATTAATCAAATTATTCTACTCAGTATTAGTTATCATAAAACATACTCCTGCACACACTTTGCATATATTTGATGGAGCAATTAATTATTATGTTAATTAAGATGTAGAAAAATGTCACTTCTGTCCCCCTCTAGTATCTTATTTTTTCGCTGAATAAATGTTTTCAAAATAAAATAAGATAATCTAAAAATATTTAGCAGTTGACCCTTCAAGATATTACCATGAAAATATTCTTTTTAATTGACATATTAAAATTGTATTACAATACTTTCCAAAACATACTGAAAAAATTCCACATTTTATTCAAGTTTTTTAGCTTTATTCTAAAAAAAATGATATGCTAGAACTTAATTTAGTCATAAATCATAACCTTATGTGACATATTATGCAGACAATTTTTCTAAAAATTTTAAATTTACATGTTCTATAAAAAAAAAAAAAATAATAATAATAATTTTTTACTTTTCTTTGATTAAGGGACAGTAGTGACAGTTAAGGGACAGAAGTGACCTAGAAATAAAAATAAACTTATTCAACAATTAAATTTAACACATTTCACCATTGTAGGACAATTTATTGTAAAGATACATTATTATACAAATTGGAACTTTTTACTTCTTTAAAACACTTGTAGAAAGTTCATCAATTGTTTCAAAATCAACTATTTTGAAATGTCTAGTTGATATTGGGCATGGTGGTTCAACAATTTTACATAAAATTTCATTTTTAGGCACTTCTTGCTTGTCTGGCTTTGTAGGCCAATAAAATTTGCTGCCAGATCTGGTCATAAAATTTATCTGTAGTTTGTCCTGATTAATTTTCTCAATAAGTCCTGGATATCAATTATCATCATATAAAACAGCAACCCAGGTTCCAACTTCAATCTTAGCATTATCACACTTAGAAAAGCTTGTCGAAGGGTTATCATTGGTACTTTCATAAATTTTGGCAATTTCGCATCAAAAGAAGGTGGTTGCAAACTGAAGTGTTTGCACTCTTCTGTTGAACCACATGCAAAACAACTCAATTCTCTCAATTGAAGAACTGTGCTTTTACTGCAATTCCATGTTACTTGATGCAACTTCATTATGTTGGGTACAGGTAGTGGATGTTCTTTTCTGAGGATTGCATCAATTTGTGTAATATCATGTGTTGTTATATTAAATGTTTTAATTTTTAAATCAGCTTGTTGAAGGAAAGTAAAAAATGCCTCAGAATTTGGAATATCTGTGCCACAACTTATGACATGGTCTGCCTTCGTCTTGATGGTTCCCCCAACACCATCTGCAGGACTTTTCCCATGTCCGCTTTCACTGAAATTCCATGTTGCAGTTTTAAACGAAAATTTTTCAGGAAAATGTGTTAAAAGAAAAAGGTTGTTTCTGTTCCGGTATTGGGCAGTTGGACTGTCTGTCTGGAAATGAATTGTGTCAATACTGGAAAATGTTTCACTTTAAAAGTGGTAGAGTATGAGCCCATACTGCACAGGCATCATGCCAGGTTATCAGAAACAGTACAGAAAGATATTGAACATGCAGAATCACAAGAACCAGCATCAGATTCTTCTAGTGATGGGTGATAATACATTACACTAGTGTGTAAAGTCACTTGCTGGCGTGAAGCTCCAAAGTGGATGCTTTGTATCTCAGAATTATACTTGTAAATATAATTTTCAGAAAAATTCATAATAATTATAGCTTCGTTTGGAGTTAGTGATTCCCTTAATATTTTCATTTCATGAAATTGGTGAGTGTAATTATATACATGTTTCAAATATACATTTAACATATTTTGCGATTCATGAATTAGTTCACTAACAGTACAGGTTATTTTTTCTTTGCTGGTAATTTTAACTTGTATCTGCTTATTTTGTTTCCCAATTCTGTTTTCTGTTTTAACCATCCATTTATAGTAAAATACATTAACATCAGGATCTGCTCCACTTAAATTAATAGGTAAGGTTTTACTCTTGCATCTGTTACAGCAGCGATACATGCACTCTTTTTTTAACTTATTACAAGTTATCTTTGGAATAATTTTCTCCATATTTTTCATCTGTATTAAATTTTGATTATGAAGCTTATCAATGATAAATTGGAAATTTGCATGCTTAAAGCAAAGACATGTATCTCTTTTATTGATATTTTGGTGAAAAAACCAAAAAGGTTTTACTTTACAAAATGTTGCATATGATACTTTAAGATTACTTCCTTGATTAAATTTCCTATGCAGGTTTCTTAGTGAATCTAGTAAAATTCTTTTTTGCTTACGGACTTTGTTTTTTGTTATAAAATCTCTTTTACCTGGAGTAAAACTACTATTTCTTTCTTCCTGAAGAAACTTTAATTAATTCTGTTACCTTTGGTAAAGTTGATTTTGATTTTCTTTGATTTCTTAAGTTTCCTATGTGGATCAGTTGTCTTCGGCTTAGAAATGTTTTTGCTTCCTGTAACAGTTTATACTTTCTTAAAATTTTTCCTGAAATTAGGTTTGTTAAAATTTTTTTATCCTTTTCTAAAGTGCACCTTTTTGATGTATCTTTCAGTTCGGCTAACATTGCTTCTCCAAACAGCAGTTTTCTTCGTATTACATATCTGGGACTAGATTTTAGTAGCCTATTAACCTTTTTCGTAGGTGATGGAGATGCTTTATTTTTATTTATCCTCTGGAGGCGTTTTTTGTATCTTTCAGCACAAGCTTTATGCTGATGAACTTCAGCTTCACATTTTTTCAATGCTCTAAATAGTTTGCTTCTTTCTTTTCAAATTTTTTTTCGTCCGCTCATTCTCCTGTTTCCGCTACCTTGCAAAACAGACGATAATGGAGTCATTGTGATGCAATAAGTAGCTGCCTTTTTTGTTTGACTACATTTCTGCTGTCTTATTTTCCACTCTTTCCTTCGTTTTCGTTGCTCTCTTGGAGTTAAATCTGAAATCAATTTTACTTTGCCTCTTTCCTTCTTTTTCTTGTACATTTCTCTTTTTTTAGGTTTAAATTTTTCATGGGCCTCCTTATTTTGCTTCAGTTTCTCCCTTTGTCTTCGCTTTTTTTCTCTTTCTTTCAATCTTTTTTGTTCTAATGCTTTTTCATTTAATGTTTTAGATTTTTTTCGTTGTTTCCCCAATTCACTTGCAGATGGCTGAGTCAGTTTCTTACCACTCATCTGAAAAACAATTTATATATATATATAATATGTATCAGCAATTATTATACAATAGTGAAAGAATAAGTGGCATTTACAGACACCCTTGACTGAATGTTTAATTTGAATTCTCATGCAAAATTAAATATTTTAGCTCATGCATACAATACTTAATATTTCAGATGATAAAAAAAGTAAGATAAGATAAAATAAAATAAACAAATAAAAATGTATTACAAAAAAAAAAAAAAAAAAAAAAAAAAAATAATAATAATAATAATAAAATAATTAATTAATTAATAAAATAAAATAAACAAAATAAAATAAATCTAATTTCAGTTTTACCTGTTCCTTAAAGTTATTTAAATTTTAAAAGTATTTATATTAAAAAATTCAGCAAAGATTCCCTATTGATGTCACACATGTCCCTTTAACAGTCACTTCTGTCCCCAGCACAAAATTCGCGTTTGTAATGACTGATAGATGGCGTTTCTCGGGAGGGGGGGTAGAATCTATAGACCTGATACCGTTTGTTTATTTTGTGTTATAGCGTAAGCGATTTTAAGTGCGATCTTCAATCTGAGTTTCAATCATGCCTGATAACTTAAAATTATCGGTGATTTTAGATTTCATTGATGCAAAAACATCAAGTAGATGTATAAAAGAAGCGGAAGCATTATTAGCTGCAAAAAGATTAATTTTGTGCGGCATTAAAAATCGCACAAAAAATGAAATTGAACTGATGGGATCGTGTTTGCAAACAAGTCAAATAAAAGAAAATCTGCATACTATAACTGGCGTTATATTTAAAGACTAGTATATAGCCCCGTCAAAAATGACGGAATGTGAACGATAAATCTTGAAAACAATGATTAGATCATGAAGATTACCACGTGATCATTCAAATGTATTTTCAGTTTTTGTTTATAAATCAAATGTGTTTCGATATTTTCTAATTTTCGTTCTGAAATTAAATTCTACCCGATCAATAAATATGAATGACAATAAAAAAACTGCTGGTTGACAAAAAATATAGGCCCGAAAACACAACAGCAATAACACATCCCAGTGTTCCATTAAGTGCTCTATTTAAAGTCCTCATAATAAGAATAATCTAGTGTGTCACTCACACGACTTTCTCTTACTCTGAAATTTAATGCTATAAGTACAGGTTGGAGATTAAGAGGTAAGATAACGTGTACTGTTATGTAAACCTATGTTAAACAATTCAAATTAGGGTTCGGAAGAGTTTTATATGATAATTAGTTCTGGCCCCCCTCAACCCTCCGTTTCATTAATGCACCTACATTTATATAGAACTTAATTCGGTTATTAAAAAATAATTCAGTTTAAAAAAAATAATTTGTTAAAATTATTATTTTAAAAAGTTATCTTGTATGATAATACATACGATTTCCATATTAGAGAAATAGCATAACACTAAATATCTAAAAAAAAGTTGAATTTATTCTCAATATTAAAGTATAAAAAAAAAAAAATAAATGTTAAAAATGAAAGAAATCAATAACTTTATTTTAAATTATCGTAGATCGATGGTTCAACCATTCGTTTTAAAGGTATTGGCGAGATCTTTTAAAAGATACCCATCATGAAAATTTACTCCACTCGAGGGAGGACATCTACCCCAAGGGGGGGGGGGGGCGAGGCTCCTACATACACAAAAAAAATTTTCCCAGTTGACTATCTCTATTACAAAAAATATGTATTCGTTTCATTTGGTTTAGTGCAGTCTATAGATGTTAAATTCTACTTACCTGCAATTTCCTCCATAGACCGCCGTAATGTATTTGAATACTTTTGAATGTCCCTGTACACGAACCATTTGCTTCATCTTAACGAAAAGCTTACTGTAGCATCCCTATATGATACACATTTAGAATACTGAGTTTGGAATTTCTGCTACTATTTGTTCTTGAGATATGCTGATAACAGACACACAGATAGACACAGAGACCATTCGCTAAAAACGTGATTTTCGTATTCAGGGGACCTCAGAACATGTAAGTATAACAAAAACTCACGTTCGAAAATTTGACCCTAAAACAATACTTTCTCGACCCTATGGGTAAGAGGAAGTAAATAACGATTCACTTCATTTTACCAAAATAATTTTTTTAAGACTATCGAAGATCCTGTTTCCAAATACGTAAGCGAAATGTGATGTCACTGACCGTCCGTGGATGCAAGAAATGATTCCCTATTTTAATCGTCCATTGTATATTTTGTAAAAAATTATTAAAAATCGAGGAAAATTATTTTCCGATTTTAATACCCGTATTTGGGTATAGGTATGATATCGTATCCATGTGTTAGATTGAGTTATTTTGCTGTCAAATTGACAAAATTTTAAATTTCAAAACTGTGTCATCTTTGGCGTTTTTTGTATTTGGCGATTAAAAACATACTACGAAAATATACATGCCAGATGTTTATTTTCGTAATACGTATTGTACGATATATTGTTTCATATAATTCAGTTAAAATAACCATGATTTTTGAAAGGAATGAAATATGTTCGCCAAATAATTTGGCGATATATTTTTTCCGCTGCAACATATGAGTATCTTATATCAGACACTTTATTTAAACATTTGAAAAGAAATTTGACTTCAAATTATGATAGAATATTTATCATTTTCCTTTTAATTAGTATATTAGTTGGATATTTATTGTGTAAATATCATCCTTTGAAATGAAATGTTTATAATTTCAATCAAATATGGAAGTTTGCTATTTTATTTTTCTAAAGTTTTAAAATTTAAATTTTATCAATTTTACAGCAAAAACAACTTAATCTAACGCATGCACACGATAACTAATACATATCTATACCGAAATATGGGAATTAAAATCGGGAAATAATTTTCCTCAATTTTTAATAATTTTTTACAAAAAATCCAATGGGCGATTAACATAGGAAATCTTTTTCTTGCATCCACTGACGCCCAGTGACGTCATCACTTTGCTTGCGTATTTTCTAACTAACTATCTAATAATTACAGACACTCCATGCTAACCCAAATTCACCTCTACTCTATACTCCCAACCAGCTATCTCACCCACAACATCGCCAAAATATCCAGGATCCAGCTAGGGACTTTCTCATTCTCAACCGAACATTTTATCTTGACTCGATATTATCACCTTAGACTACCCTACTTTCGATACTCATTTCAACTGGTGACCTTTACTTGCCCAACCAAACATTCTATCCCAACTATAACTTTACATTAATTTCAAAACTAAAATCAACTGGCGACATTTACGTACTGAACTCGACGCCAATCATACCATACAATGTAAACAAATAATGAAGCTTGATAAAAATATTTAAAGACTTTAATATGTTTTTACAAATATATTTTAAGATTTTTAAGGCTTTAATATGTTTTAGAAATATTTTAAGCGTTTTTTTTTTTTTTAATGAAACAGTCAAAGAGTCGTTCATTTGCAATTAAAGAGTTGTCCATTTGGAATTTGTATTTTCTGAATGGCAACAAATTATGTTTGCTTTTATTTGGCATTGCGTTGTTTATAATCATGAAGTTACATAATTCTATTTATAGGTTCATGTTTATAATAGCCAGTGATCCGTTATACTTAATTAAACATTTAAACATTACAATTGAATAGTTTTTCAAGGTTTTAGACGGAATAAATAACAATATGTGCGATACAAAACATGTATGAAAATGATATGTATGTTTTCGTAAGTTGAATTGAACAAATGGGAAAAAAAAAAAAAATGGCTGCCAAAAGTCTCTGTTTTGAAGCTGTGCAAACCGGAATCGTGAATGACAGATGAGGATGAGGGTCATTATATATATTAATAATGAAGAGTGTTGGAAAATAAGGAAATTTTCTTGCACATGCAAAGCTGGGGCAAGTGAATCTTGCAAACATTCTGTTGCTGTTATGCTGTTTTGCCATGAGTAAGTCGGCCGCTTATAATCGGACCTATGGTCCGAATATTCCTTAGGATAATCGGACCTATGTTCGTTAACGCATGCGCAAATACCATCCGCGATCGTGGACTTAAAATTTTTGAACTCTACCTTAAGTAGTGATCCGTCTCACTAGCGCCATCTAGTAGCAAATAGATGGAGTAAACAATACTTTGCAGTTTTATATCATTTTGAATAATTCATTTTAGCGAAACATTAAATATCTAGTTAATTTATAATTGCATGTAAAAATTTAATTGTGTTATTGATATTCGGGAAAAACTTATTATATTAAAACTGTTATATTAGATGTGTAGTATGGATTTTTAAGTCTGTTTTTCTCAGAATGAAATTGTCAGTATTTTTTCAACTTTTACAGGTTATATCTCAACTTGTAGTCAAGGTACAAGTCTGAAATTGTGCACACTATTTCTTTATAGTATTTTGAACAAATTGTCTTCGCGATTTTGCATTTCATAAATTTTCTTCCGAAATATTTGCTTACAAATAAAACTTACTCTAAAAAATTTGGATTTTTTCTTTTCTTTTTAAATTTGTAAGCAATATTTTTATAAACCCTGAACACAATTTAAAGTATATTCATTTCTGAATGTAAAAATAAGAAAAGTATGAAATTTTAGCAAGTATTTCAGAAATTATATCAATTTTAAAATATGCTTAAAAGTTTAATTTTGAATTTAAAATTATTTGACAGAGTTTTCATATGTAATGAATATTTCATACAGACATGTATTCTGGGGAAAAAATTCAGAATTAAATACTAATAAAAAAAAAATAGAAAAAAGTGTCCCAGACCCCCCCCCCCCCCCCTTAAGCACTTACAGTAAATAAGTTATAACATAATGTTTTTATAGCAGTTTTTTTCTTTTAGTTAATATAATTTAATTTTTCTGACAATAAAAGTTTTGTATGTAATAGAAATTATAACAAATTGAATATCTATTCAAGAATTAATAAAACAGAAAAAAAGCATTTCAAATAAAAGATTTTATTGAAAATAAAATTCAATTTATTTGTTTTGTGATATTCACAGAGTTTGACTTTAAAAAAAAATGTAATTTAATTTTTCTGATAAACATTTTGAATACTTTTTTTTAAAGCGATTCCTAATATTAAAGTACTTATAACTATAATGTTCACCTGCAAGTAGTGCAAAACCAATATTTAGATGTAGGAGCATCTGTGATGTCTTGGCATGACCAATTATACCAATTTAGACAAACATCACATTGTATTGAATTATCTTCCAGTTCTTCCAAGCAATCACAACATTGCCAACTCATAGTGACAACACATCTTTGCAACTGTTCGGCCATTAAATAAGCATCAGGGTCAAAATAATTTTTCACAGATTGAATATTTATTCGTTCATCCCTTAACCGCTGCATTGGCACTATACTTGGTATCACATTCACTTCTTCCTCTTTTATCAAAGTACCTGTAAGTGCTCTTTCAGCTACTTCTGGCTCAACAAGAATTTGCAAAATAGTTCTATGCTTTTCACTTTCAGATTTATTTTCAAAAATGTCACTTCGGATTCAGCAGGGTGCTTTCTTTTTTTGGCTTGGCCTCGGCTCACACCTATAACTGTTTGGCCTAACCCTTTAGCATTACCAGTCTTTTTCAGTGCCTTTGGTAACTTAATAGCAGTCAGTTCAATTTGGAGAGGAGTTTTACTTGTAGAAAGTGTCTGTGCATCTTGGACAGATGGCAAATCTGCCTCATCTTCATCTCTTTCTGGAAGCTTTTCTATAGTAAATTGTTCCTCATTTGTCAATAAATTGTGAAATTCTTTCAGTTTCTCAAAATAATAATTGTATTTATCATTACTCATAGTTGATAGCATTGAAATAATGTCTTTTGTGAGTTTATTTACTGCATTATACTTCTGGCACTCAGTCTGTGTTTTCCTAACAACTTCGACTTGTGCACGTTGACCTGCAGCTGATGACATGGTGGTTGAATACACAGGATGAGATAAGATGTAGTAGGACCTTGTCCATCGCTGGTGGCAGTGATTAGGCTCAAAAACATGTAATGCCTTTAACTGCCTAAATGCCATTACATGCCGACATGGCAACCCCATTGATGTCATGACACCACATGTACAACTACTGAGAGTTGTAGTAATTTCTCGACTCTTAGTACTAAAAATAGCACTATCTTCTTCCACTTTTGAAAAGGTTATCTTTATAGATGCCCGGTACTCATCTATAACATGATCAGCAGCAAATTTGGTTAAAGTCTGTCTGATTTGTTGCTCAGTACCATCTAAATTCTCATTCCGTACAGGAACTCTTTCACTCATCATTAAAGCTCTATGATCACGTTCAATGTTTGTAGAGCTCACAGAAATCATTAAATCTGTGAAAAAGTTTGAAAGGGTGCTGTATCTTGTTATGACTTGTTTTATCTTCTCATTTAAGCTCTCTAATCTGTTTGTAGTTCTATTTTTAAATATGAAATTTGAATTTTGAGCATACAGCACCCATTCATTCTTGACAGAATGCCAGTTTGTGTTGAAGTATGCCGTGAGGTGTGGAATGTTCAAAGAAATTAATTTACTGTATGCGATGTCATACAATTCCTCAGAAGCAGCATATGAAAGATCCATAAAAATTTGAAGAATATCTTCCTTCTGTGAAGCACTAAGATTGGGAACTCTAGACGAAATTTCCCGTCTAAATGTTTTCAGAGCATGAAACAAACAAATCTGAATTTGTGCTTCAGGAAATTTCTCCTTGAATACAATACGGTCAGCAAAGTCCTTGTCTCCTATTATCACTTCTACTTTTTCCCATGCGTTGTTATTATTCTTAAACATGTCTAACATTGTCCCAACACATGCCTTGCTTTCTGAGCGTATGATAAAGAGAGCAGCTACTTCACTTTGGCCATTTCCATCAACTATAAGCAAAACAAAAAGAGGAAGTTTATAATTATTAAGCTTGTACGTTGCATCAAAAAGAATAAGTTCTGGGTATTTATCAAAGACATATTTCATCCTTTTGTTTTGGAAGTACACACATATGAGTTCCTTGGTTTCATCTTCATAAGCAACTTTTGTTGTTGCCTCAGGGATAGCCTCCATGACTTTGACCATCTTCTCTAAATCTCCAACTTGGTCATTTTCCTGATTTTTCACCTTAGCAGACAAATTGTGCAAGGTTCTTAAAGTGACAGGCTTACCACCCCTTTGTGCAATTAAATGTGATTGCAATTTCTTTTTATTTCCTCCTGTTTTGAGCACAAGTTCAGCTTCATTCATTTCCTCAGGAGTTAGCCTTAATTGTTCTGAAATGTGAAAAAATCTTTCTTCAGTGAGTTCATGTCCAGTATGGCTTAAAGCTGCTTCTTTCACAATTAAAGCACCACGATTTGCACTTATTTTAAGCTTGAACTGGCATCCCAACTTCCCAGATGTGACATTAGGCCTTATCCCTTTTGCTTCAGATTTATGACGATTTTGTCCTTTTTTGCATGCATAGTTTTATACAGCAGTTTCTCTCGATTTTTGTGACCTTCTGGCCATTTTACTTTTAAAACATTAAGGAAAGTCTGAAATTTCAATTGAAGTTTCAGAAATCTCACTAAAGCACATTTGAAGCACCACAGAAAATATATCGTCTCTGTCATTTTGTATAATGTATATTGGTGAGAAAGGTAAACTGATTTTAAAATTTAATACTGTCTTTTTGTGTGTGTACAGTACCATCTGGTGTTAATATTAGCAGTGTAGAGGTTATTCTTTATTGATTTTTTCTAACCTTTTTAATTTTGTTTTTATTGTAAAAAAAATAAATCTTAATATAAATTTTTATTAAAACTTTTTCTTTTTGCAACTAGGGTAAATAGGATTAATAGTTTTATGTACTTATTAAATTTTAGTATTTCTTTTTATTTTAGAAATGAAATTACAAGCTTAGAGGCACTGTCAACCACTGACATAGAATGTTATTGGAAAAAAAATAAGAAAAATTTAGGAAATGGGGTGCCAGTACCACTGCAAGACTTTTGCCATCTGAACCCTGTGGCTGAGCATAATCTAAATGAGTCCAAGAAAAGGAAAATACATGAAGAGTTGGCTGAATTAGTGCCGAATTCCACTTACATGAGGAATAAAGAACGATATTTAGAGTGGCAGAAAAAAAATATTTCTATTGAAAGGTTTGTATGTTCACTACAGAATATAAATATTGTTGAGTGAGATTTACAATATATATATATAATTTTTTGCAGGCCTCAAACAAGTTCTAAAGAAAATGAAAATATAATGACTTTGTCATCTGCACTTGAGAACATTCTGGGGAACAAGTGTACACCACCAGCCAGTTGCAGCATAACATTCCTAAACAGTGATTTTATGAACTTTTATATGAATAATGTTTCTGTAAGTGTAGGGAGTAAATTTTGAAACTGTTGACAACCATTTCAATGATTGTTCATAAATATTTGATTTACACAATTAAGTTGTGGGATAGAGATGTGATGCTTTTCGTGCATGTTGGAGCACTTCACATGTATTTTTCAAACTCAAAACTGCTATTTTATGATTTGTGTCATTTTTCTTGTCAGATCTAGATGTGATTTTTGCTTGATCTCTTGAAATTTCCCAGATAGCAACATCATGTGAATTATGTATGCACTTTCTTAACTCAATTTTAGAAAAACACATTATTATACTGTTATTGATAAAGACAACTTTGTTTAGATATTTTTAATTGTTCTTGAAACTAGATAAAACAATTGTTTTTATTAAAACATAAGTACTCTGAAACATCTTAATTTAATGATAATTTAAAATAGCAGAATTTTTTCAAATGATAAATTTTAAAGAAAAAATTGAAATTTTATGTGTTTAACTAGCCGAATAGTTTTAGATTCGGCCAAACTGAATATTCGGTAGTATGGCCAAATACTGAATAGATACCAAATATTCGGTGCATCCCTACTTTCAAATGATTACTTAATACTTTAATTATAAATGATAAATATTTATCTGATTTACACTTTAATTAAGTTGTATTATACTTTATTTTGTTTTTCTTAACTTAATTATGTGATTAAAAAAAATATTACATTACAGTGTAATTCTAATAAGTTTTTTTTTTTTTTTTTTTATGTAATTGCTAGGTAACAAAAGATAGAGCTAAAGAGTTAGCATTAAATACCATTAATCAAGAATCAAAGCAGTGGAGAGAAGAGAGAGGAAAAGAATTACTGGAAGCATCTGTTCCGAAATATTTACATATGCCCAAAATAAAAATCCAGATTGGGCTAAAAAGATACAGAGGCTGTATTCCAACAGTTTTAAGGGGAACATATACACCTCTTATGGCACAATGTATGAAAATGAAGCTTTCGCCAAATACAGTGAAACATTTTCCTTAAAAATTTTGAGAAGTGGCCTTATTGTGCATCCACAATATCATTTTCTAGGGTTTAGCCCTGATGGATTGATTATTCCAAAATCAAGCTTAAGATTATTGGAGATAAAATGCCCATTTCAAGGGATACATAAATCAGCCACTGAAATCGTGGAGCATTTAGAGTATTTAGAAGTCAACAATCAGTCTCAGTATATTCTAAAAAAAAGGCACAAATTTTATGGCCAAGTACAACTTGGTTTATTTTTACTTGGTATTGAGCAATGTGATTTCATTGTGTACAGTTCTTTTGACTCAAGCTTCATTAAAGTAACTGTTGAAAAAGATGACAGTTTTATTTTGAAAATGATCCCCTGCTTGACAGAAACGTATTTTAAGTATATATTACCTACATTGTCATAATATGTAAACTATAACCAATTTTACTGGTTGCTTTTTATACGGTTTTTGGCAGAGTAAAATTAAAAACCGATTAATATTCATTGCTTTTTATGTGGTTTTTGGCCAAAGGACAATTAAAAACCAATTTACTAATTGCTTTTTATGCGGTTTTTGGCCAAAGGACAATTAAAAACCGAATCTTGTTTGCTTTTTATGCGGTTTTTGGCCGAAGGACAATTAAAAACCGATCTTTTTCCTATCCAAAATGGCATCACCTTGTCGCGGTGGATAGGCTTTTTAACTAAGTGTGCCATACATTTTTTTCCCCCCTTACAGAATTTTTATTAGTTTCTTCTGTGTATATGAGAAGAAAATGTAGCATTTGTAACAATTTTCAAACTTCTTGTTTTCAGTGAATTTACATGTTTTCAGGCGTCATGAACACAACTTGATAATTTTTTTTTAAATGTCTGTGTCATAAATTTTGTGGATTTTATCTAATTGGCAAACCAATGAAAGTAGCTTAACCAAACAAGATATTTAGTTTGATCTTTACCTAAACTTGTGTAAATTATATTTTGAAATTAATCACTCTGTTGGTCTATCACTATCTATTGGCCTATAAGCATCTAACTCGAATCAGCATATATTAATAAAGGAAGATGTCTGTCTCTCTCTTTGTCTGTGCATCTATACTTAAAATTCTTTTACTGATCACATGTTTTTCAACTGTGATTAAAAATTGCAAATTTCAAAATGCTTCAATTTTTTTCATAATTCTTTCTAACTTGGTATACACCATTAACATCACGAAATAAATTTGGAGGCAAATTTCATCGATTTTAGAAAATAAACAAAGATTTTACATTTTAATTGCAAATTAATTATTCTAATATGCGTATTTCAAATTCTAATTCTGATTAAATTTTTTTGAATGCATCATTCAAAAGATATTTTAAAGTACTTTTATATTATCGAAATTGGAATTCGAGATTTCACCTGATTTACACGTTTTGAGATCTCCTGAATCTGTCGTGGGAATTTACTGCAATTAAATTTTTCAATAAAGCTATTTTCACTATATGTCAATAAGTAACCTGTTGTAAGACCGGAAACGGGAAAAAGGCGCTGTAATATTTTAAAATTTCAATATTTCAAATTCTAATGAGGGAGGAAAGTGTTGTAAGTTCTAAAACATGGAAAAGGCACCACCAAGCAGACCTTTGCTAAAGTCAGAAATTTGAAAGATCATAACATGGTGAGCGAACAGGCTGTTTCAGATATTGAAACGGGAAATTGAAATAAACACATTAGTTTTACTACCAATTATATAAACTTGAATTTTTCGAAAATCCAATTAACGGGATCGCAGTAATATATGTATGAATGAAAACTTATATATTTCATCTGTTAAGACTTTGGAGATTTTCTATATGTGTGTGTGATAGGAATACTTATTTTTGGGACAAATTCGCAGTAAATTATTTTGTTGTTGCACCTAAGAAATGTTTCCCCAAAAACAAAACGTTTTTTATGATTTCTGGTGCCTCTCCTGTAATTTATGTCTGATGCCATTGTATGCAATTTACTTTTTCTTAATGATGTTTCTACATTTATATGATAAAAAAAATATATATGTATGTATATATATGGAGAGAGAGAATATAGTTGGATTGCCATTAAGATTTACAGGGTGTCACAAAAATATTCAGCTACATTAAGCTCTATAAGTGGAAATGGTTGGAATTGCGTTTTTGTTTATATCAACCTTTTTTAAGAATATTAAATGATAATGATTTAAACTTGTCTATCTGTCTCTTCGTCTGTCTGCCTCTTGTGTCCATAAATCTTTCATAAATTTCTTCAAAATTATATATGTAAGTGAAGTTCACTATGGCATACTCTCTATTTAAAATGGTATAAGTAACACAAATGGTTTGTGTACTGGGGTGTCCAAATTGCATTAATCAGGCCTTGGGCTGTATTGAATCAGTGAGTTTACTCGCTTATACACATGGATTTCGATTTTCTTGCCCGGCCCCCTGTAAAATTCTGAAATGACTCTACTCTAATAATGGAAGACCCACCTCTTTCTTGAGGGCCTACTTGCCATCGGGCAAGTGGGCACCCCTGTCTAGAGCCCCTAAATAAAATAATAGGCCGGCGCATCACCGCCATTTTTTTGCCTCTGAAGAGGACAGCATTCCCGCTTGGCGTCCTTATCGCTTCCCTAATGATTTTAAGAAATTGTGATCTGTAGCTAATCCGGTCAAGATAAGAGCAATAAGCAACAATAATATTCCTAAAAACACATTTTTTTCACAGTACATTCTTAGGATGTCATTTTACTTTGAGGATATCCTATGGATGTACTGGAGTAAGATGTGTTGTTAGGGCGGTTTCTGTTTCTTTTACAAAATGTCGCCAAAACTCAAATACACAGTAATAGAAGATCTGTGAACACTTTATATTCACTTCTTGAATGATTAAAGCAATTTATCGCTAAACAAACTTCTATATCATAGCTAAAATTATGAAATATAATAAAACAAGCTACTCTAAAGTAACGTAAGACGATAAAAAAAAAAAAGTTTTTCGTTTGTTTATCAGAGAAACGCGCTGGGTACATGTGGTAACCCTAAGGCAACAAAATGCCTGATGCACCAGCTCGTATATATAGGAGCCTTACCCCTGTCAGTCCAACACCGATATCACATGTTATTGTATGGGAAAATTTGTTTCCATAATGACTCATTGCCTAATGTTTTTTTTTTTTTTTTTTAAATCAGTTTACACATTCAGAAGTTTTTTTTTTCTTCTTTAATGGTATATTTAAATTGAATAGTCAGAAAATGCATGTGGTTTTTATCCTTTAAAGGTTGTTAGCATGTGATTGCAGAAAACGATTAATTTTATGCTTGAGATTTAATTAATTTATAATTTTTTTTTTTTTAAATCATGTAAACAAAGTAGCAGATAATGGCGAGTATATAATACTAGTTTGTTGTAGGGCGACTGAGGCGCCCGTTGAAAAATAATAGTTTAATTTTATTTATTTCTCACTTTGTTTTTTATTTTATTTTTATTTATTTGACGGCAAAGCATATTTCATTTTATGCTGAAAAAAATGGCAACAATTAAAATTTTAAAATGTATTTTAAAAGGTTTTATTTTCCTATTTTAGTTACTTTTAAAAAATGTAATTATGTATTCGTTACAAATAATGTACAAAATGAAAGGTGCAAATTTTCTAAATACGTCTGTTTAAACAGCTTATCGATCAGACAATTACATTTTGTAAAATTGACTAAAGTGTGAAAATTAGGAGACAGAGTCCAAGGAAACATATTAAGCCTAAAGTCTGACAGAATCAGCGAAGTATGAGGGTAACTATATATGCTGATTTTAGAACTCATACAGTTGAACCTTGTTAATATGAATATCAAGGGGAATTAAATAAAAAAGTTCAGGCTATCAGTACCTCAGAAACTAATCTTCCTTTTGACAGGGAATGTGGACACAGTTAATGTTAAAAGTAATTCAGTGTTCATGTTAACAAGGTTTGACTATCTAATTAAGGAGTATGTCAGGAAATAGTTTTCGTATTTGTAGAAAACTTTAGATTCCTATGAAATTTGAACTTTTACATTCACCACATAAAATGAACTGGCTGTGACAGAAACTTTTCCTCCTGAAATGTGTACTTGCATGCAAGTGAAATATTAACATGAAAAATGTGATTACACACACAAAAAAAAAAAAAACCTCAAAACATGAAAAACAATTACCACCACTGATATCCCATGGGAAAATTTGTTTCCATAGTGACTCATTGCCAAATGCATTTTTTTTTTTTTATTTATTCAGTTTTCACATTGATTTTTTTTTTTTTTTTTTCTTTTAATGGTATATTTAAATTGAATAGTCAGAAAATGTGTGTGGTTTTTATCCTTTAATGGTTCTTAGCATGTGATATTTAAGATAGTATTTTGGTCACTAGGTTACTATTTAGATACTACTTACACCAGTAATGAAAATTTAGTTTTCCAGAAATATAAAATGGTAACCAAATATATACAAGTGCACACTTTATATATTTTTTATTTTTTGGTTGCATAAATTAGTTTTATGTGAAAATGGCAAAAATGTTTTCATTTCAGGTTATAAACAAAACAAAAAAAAAAATATTTTTTTTTAATGTATTTCTGTTTTATTAATATAACTTTCTGATTTCAGACAGTTAACTAAAAGTCCACTGCAGAAAACGATTAATTTTATGCTTGAGATTTAATGAATTTTTTTTTTTTTTTTTTTTTTAAATCATGAACAAAGTCGCTGATAATGGCTAGTATATAATATTTTAGAACTCGTACAGTTGAGCCTCGTTAACATGAATATCAAGGGGAATAAAATAAAGCTCATACTATCAGTACCTCAGAAACTAATCTTCCTTTTGACGGGGACTGTGGACACAGTTTATGTTAAAAGTAATTCAGTGTTCATGTTAACAAGGTTTGACTGTACCTAATTTAGAAGCATTTGTAAAAAACTTAAGATTCATATTAAATTTTAACTTTTACATTCACCACATAAAATGAGCTGGCTGTGACAGAAACTTTTCCTTCTGAAATGTGTGATTACACAAACAAAAAAAAAAAACTCAAAACATGAAAAACAATTACTTTATTTAAAAAAATACTGCAGCATATCTTACCCATTGTGAATTTAACATCCATGTGTAATAAAATTACCCACCAGTAAAAAAAAAAAAAAAAAAAAAAAAAAATTGAATACTGCAACCCCCCCCCCTTTTTTTTTCTGAACTTAAATTTATCATTTTTTAAATTGTAGAGAGGAAAAATATTTAGAAACAGAATAATTTGAAATGCAGGGGTCTGTTCATTTTGTCAGTTCAATGAATATTCTCGAAAATGTCTAATTAAGTTGTCACATCACAAATGTCATCATTCTTCCTTATATGTCCTTTGGCAGTTGGAGTTATGTGATGACTCTGTGCTAGAACATAATGGAAACTTCCAGAATTAGGCTTCTGTTGAACATAGTGCTTCAAATCTGTGGAAAACTTTAACTACCATTTTTCACCAAATTCGATCACCAAGTAGTCGCCAAGACAAATAATAATGGAAGTGAATAAACTACCCTTGTACAGTACACTCCCAGAAATCCACACAGCTTAGGTCACAGACTGCAGATTTTGGAATTTTGCAGATTTTTTTTTTTTTTTTTTTTTTTTTTTTTTTGTCCACATTTTTAAATTAGAATTTTAATGCTAAAATCTGTTAAAAATGATGTAAGCATATAAGAAAAATGAAATATATATTTTTTTTTATTACAGTTTAGAAACACAAGTAAAAACAAATGATTTATTTTTTCAGTATATGGAATAACGTACACAAACATCAAACCGTCTCAATTATATATATTAAAAGCAAACACGTTTTATTTATGAGACAAAAAATTTTTAAGTTAAAATACACTTAAAAAACAAAAATTACATATAAAAACAATTAAAATCAGACGTTTCGAAACCCGTCCGGGTTTCCTCATCAGTAATACAACACAATATGCAAACAGGACATGAACACTCAAGGAATTTAAAGGAGTACGGAATATTGAGGAGCCAGTGCGCATGCTTCATTGATAGTGTGGAGATGCTTGGCAGTGTGCCAGCTCTCAAGGAAAATACGCGATTTATAATTATGAACACCAGAATTTAAAATTTTTATATTATCGAAGTCAGGAATATGATCGGTTTCTATTGAATGGATTACAATTTTAGAATTTTGGTTGCAATTTTTAAAAGATCGTCTGTGTTCTTGTAGCCTAATTTTTGCTGTACGGCCAGTTTCACCTATATAAACAGATTTGCAATTTTTACAAGGAATTAAATATATTACACCAGTTAAATCCAGAGAAGGGGTTATGGGTTTAAAGTTGAAAAGGACGTTTTTTAATTGTTTAATTGGCCGGAAAGCAGTATAAATGTTATGTTGTTTAAGTAATTTAGAAATAAATTCTGAAGGAAAACCAAAATATGGCATCGAAATATAACTGTTTTTATTAATAAGTGAATTTTTCATTTTCATTGGAGTAGAGGGGGAATTTGCAGGAGGAAACGAAGGAGGGGGGAAGCTAATAATGTTTTCACGATAAATTCGTTTTAACCAATTAAGAGGGTAATCGTTATTTATTAAATCCTGGAAAATTTTTTTAATTTCCAACTTAAAAAGTGTTTCGTTACTACATAACCGAAGAGCTCTATTGACCAAAGTTCGGAAGACTGCGATTTTATGCGAATTAGGATTAGCGGAATGAAAATTTAGATATTGACCTGTAAATGTGGCCTTACGATATACAGAAGTTTGAAAAATGCTAGGTGAATTCGAAATGCGTTTAACGAGAACATCAAGAAAAGGCAAACTGTTATTCTGTTCTATTTCCAAAGTAAACTGAATTTCTGGGCATAATGAATTAGAAAAAGTAACGACTTCATTTATATGTTTTTCTTCAATTAATAAAAAAATGTCATCTACGTATCTTCGCCAAAAAGGAATTTTATCATTTAAACTATCATTTATTTTATTTTCCAAAAACTGCATAACTATTTCTGCTATGCAAACACTAGCAGGTGAGCCCATAGGCGTGCCACGAATTTGTTTATAGTATAAATCATTAAACTTGAAGCAATTATAAGATAAGCAGAAAAAAACTAATTTAAGAATTGATTCAATATTAAGAGTAGAATGAGTACTATCATTAGGATAAATTTTTCTTATAATATCACAAGCAAATTCAATAGGGATGGAAGTAAAAAGAGATACAACATCTAAAGAAATCATTATACAGTTTGGGGGGGCATTAAAATTTCTTAATTCAGAAACAAACTGAAAAGAAGAATTTAAACTAAAAGGTGAATTTAAAGTAAGAGGTTTAAGCAATGACGAAATAAATCTAGCAAGGTTAGAAAGAGGGGAACGGGAGTAATCAATTATAGGTCTAAATGGAATATCAGGTTTATGCAATTTTGGCAACCCATAAAAGTTGGGAGCCATACCAATATAACATCTTAAAGATTTAGCGGTAACATTATCTATTTGATTATTTTTCTCTAATTCACTGATCATTTTATTAAGATTATTTTGTATTGAAGGAGTGATATCTTTATTTAAAACAGCATATGTAGATGGGTCATTTAAAAGTTCTAAACATTTGTCAATGTAATCTGATTTATCCATAATAACCAGAAGCCGGCCTTTATCAGCTTTTGTAAAGATTATCGTATCATCTTTAGAAAGAGGTTTTAAAACAGCGAAATCATCAGTATAATATTGGGATTTTGAATGCACTTTACATTTTAACAGAGTTTTGGTGATTTCAGTACGAAGTGGATGCGTAATAGCAGGATCCAGTTTAGCTAATGAAGGCTCAACACATGCAAGAACCTTAGGGATGTCAATTCTTTTACTTCCAATAGCGTAATTCATTCCACGATTCAAAATAGTCAATTCAGTATCAGATAAAACTCTAGATGACAAGTTCTTAACCCAGTTTATATTAGGTTTCCTTTCTACTGTCTTTAAACGTTTATCGTGAAAACATTATTAGCTTCCCCCCTCCTTCGTTTCCTCCTGCAAATTCCCCCTCTACTCCAATGAAAATGAAAAATTCACTTATTAATAAAAACAGTTATATTTCGATGCCATATTTTGGTTTTCCTTCAGAATTTATTTCTAAATTACTTAAACAACATAACATTTATACTGCTTTCCGGCCAATTAAATAATTAAAAAACGTCCTTTTCAACTTTAAACCCATAACCCCTTCTCTGGATTTAACTGGTGTAATATATTTAATTCCTTGTAAAAATTGCAAATCTGTTTATATAGGTGAAACTGGCCGTACAGCAAAAAAAAAATTAGGCTACAAGAACACAGACGATCTTTTAAAAATTGCAACCAAAATTCTAAAATTGTAATCCATTCAATAGAAACCGATCATATTCCTGACTTCGATAATATAAAAATTTTAAATTCTGGTGTTCATAATTATAAATCGCGTATTTTCCTTGAGAGCTGGCACACTGCCAAGCATCTCCACACTATCAATGAAGCATGCGCACTGGCTCCTCAATATTCCGTACTCCTTTAAATTCCTTGAGTGTTCATGTCCTGTTTGCATATTGTGTTGTATTACTGATGAGGAAACCCGGACGGGTTTCGAAACGTCTGATTTTAATTGTTTTTATATGTAATTTTTGTTTTTTAAGTGTATTTTAACTTAAAAATTTTTTGTCTCATAAATAAAACGTGTTTGCTTTTAGTATATGGAATACTTTTTTTGTTCCAGCACAAATACTATTGGTTTAGGTACTTATGCCCAACTATCTTTTACCTTCCTTAAAATAAACTTTATCTCATTAGATCCAGTTCCTAAAATATCACTTAAAATAAGTCATATCTTGATTTTCTCCCTTGAAAACTTTACCATAAATTTCATTGTTTACATTAGTTGTAATGTGCAGATTTTAGGAGTGCGGGTTTCGGGAAATCTACTGTATTTACATTTTGACTTTTAATTAATTTTACTGCAATAGCACATTTGAGGTAAAAACAGGGTCGCAGAAATATTTTTACAATTATTTCTGTTCTGTCAAGCATTTTGGACTTAATTTACTGAATGGTTTCTGAAGGATAAGTGTTACTGAATGGACCAGGGATGAGATTAGCAAAAATAGAAAAAAAAAAAAAAAAAAAAAAACTGTACTCAAAGGCAAGATGTTGAAATGAAATACTAGAATTCTGATGACAAAATCAATTATATTAGAGCAATAAATATTTCTTTTAATCTTCAATGTATAAAAAAAGAACAAATGCACATAAAAAAAGCTGAAATCAGCTGAAAAATCTCATCCCTGGAATGCATTCTAAAGGATAAGAGTCAATTGCACAGAAATACTTGAGAGAAAGTTGGATTATATTATTAATATTTAACTTTTAAAAATTACCATAAAATTAATTTTCTAATCTACATTTACAAATTATCAAGTAATTATTTGGAAAATTCTCTGCTCAGCATATCTTTCCGGAAAAACACTTTAGCATTAAGAAAAGTAAGTCGCAAGAATATAATTCTGATTGCTACTATTATATTTCTGTGATTAAAATATTTATTATATAAAATTGATTTCTTTATAACTAAAAATTCTGTTTAGATCAATTTAAAAAAAATAATAATTAAGAATTGTCTTTTTGGGGAAAAAAAAAAGAGTGCAACATGAAAAATTTGTGCATTGATGAGACACACCTGAACAGCAAAAAAGGAATTAAAAGGTTAGGCAGAACATAAAAAAAATAATAAAACAAGAAAGTACAAAGAGCTGCATTTTTTTTTTTTTTTTTTTTTTTTTTTTTTTAAGGGGGGGGGGGGCATATATTTAAATTAAAATAAAATTTCTACCAAATTCCTTAGAGGATTGTACATCAGACACACCACACAACCAATAAAAAAATATCTGAGATATTGCAATTAAGCTACCTAAATATTTTGAATATGATTTGCCACTTATTTTATTTTTGATTAACAATTTAAAATACATTAATTTTTATTATAAAAATTTAAAGATCCTTAAAATAAAAGACAAACATGTAGAAATTAACAAAAAACAATATCTGTCATTTAGAAAACAGTGTTTAAAAAATTTGGATTTATATATTGTAAATTTTGTTTTACTAAAAGTCAGTAATTTTGTCAGAATATTCACTGGGGAAATTTTTCATCACTTAAAACTGGAGCTCCTAAGTTTGTTAAGCCAGCAGCAATTATTATCATATGATCAATAACATTTAATAAATTATATGGAACTCTGCTAGCAAATATACGAAAAATTTTAACTCTTTGAATTACACGTTCAACATGAACCCTGGCAGATGCAATTTTTTTTACTAATTTTGCCTCAGCTGCTGAAAATTTTTTTTTTTTTTTTTCTTTAAAAATGGTGGTCGCATGAGTTTAATGAAATTTTTTTCACAAATTTCGTCAATTAGAAAGCCCTTGTGTACCATTATGGCATCCAAGTGTGGCTCAAGCATCTCTATAATATTGCTCTCCATAAATATATGCTGATCAGATGCTTTTCCCCCATAACCTTTACTAACGAAAGTTATAAGACCACTAGGTGAAACACCTATCATGTATTTGGTTGTGTGGTCTTTATAATAATGAGAATAAGTATTAATGCGTTCTGTTAGACATTTAGGTTTCTGTATAAGTATTTCTGTACAATCTAAAACTACCCTTACATCCTTAAATGCCTGGAATACATTTGGACAATTAACAAGCACTTCCTCTTTTGTAGGCCATTCAATAAATAAGCCTAAAATGCTTGACAAAACAGGAATAGTTGAAAAAAATATATTGCTTGCTGTTTTTACTGTGCATCCAAAAAAAATTGCTAATGATGAAAATGAGAGATTTAAATACATCTTCATCATCGCCAGTAAAATTCGCTCTTTAATCGGTAACTGGTGTTTGTTTGTAATGTTTAATTCTTCTTTTGCTACTCCTGCTAAATAATTTAATATACTTATTGTCAATCCAGTTAGCGATTTCAACTGACAATCAGTCAAATCATCAGCCTTTATTATATGTTGCGATTTTAAGTCACCACTGCATACTTGAACTGACTTATTCTGCTTGTCAGGCAAGTGCTGAAAACCTAGCAAAACATTAATCGCTATAATTTCAGAATTCGATAATAAAGTATCTTGTCTTATATCAACATCAGATAAATGATCCTGCACTGTGGCTCCTGGCATTTGACTCGTACTTGCTGCAGGTTCCAGCACTGTATGTGAAAGTCTTTTTCTGAAATAAGAATAATTTATGCTTTTAATACATCTAATTAATAATATAAAATCAACATTTTACAACAAAAATAAAAATTAGAATATAAAAAAATTTGTCTTTCCCGAAATTTTTTATTCGAGCACAAAGCACTTTAGAAAGACCTCCATGGTAGGCATTTCACACAGTCTAGGACCCTCGCATCTAACACCATCACAGAAGCACTCAAGGTTTTTATCTAACCCATCTGAATTCATGCAAAGTTATTTTTGGTTTTCATGGTGGTGGTATTGGTGATGGGGACAACAAAAGTTAGAATGCCTGTAGATTTTCATCGAAGACAATTCTGTTTTTTAACCCATTCATGGTCACGCCATTTTTATTTTTTTTGCTTCAAAGCCATTTTAGTGGGATGTGTTTTATATATTTTTAAGTCATTAAGTACTAATAATATTACAAATTTATCAGGAATACTGAGAAACTGATTGTTTTCTATTTAGCAAATTCGTAGCAATGAATAAATGATTCAGAAGTAAAAAACTCTGACCGTGTATACACGTTCATGACCATGAAAGGGTTAAAGATATAAATTAATATACTAAGTTTAAAATCATGCTTATGTATTTTCTCTACTAAATAATAGTAACCTGAAAATCGACCTGAACTCACAATAGACCATAAAATGCAACCAAAACAACACCATAAAATGCAATAAACTCGGAACAATTGTTTCGGGTTGAAAAAACACAAACATTCATCATGCGAACAAAGTGGGCACTAATGCTACAAGCAAAGCAACAATGCTCCAAAAGATGTGTTGGCAAATTATGTTTTTGCCCGCTAAATAAATTATTTTGAAAGATATTCTCAAGTCGACCCGACTCGTTGGAAAAAAATTTAATCAACTCAACATGAACTGCAAGAGAAAAAAATTGTTCGACCCGACCGGTGAAATTGGGTTGCCTAAACCAACACTTGACTCAAACAGAGATACAATGAAAAATTCTTTAACATTATGGCTTATAGGCTCAAATTATTTAAAGCACAATAGCGAATAAACACCTTATCCAAATAAACTGAAAATTTATATACATTTTATAAGTCACCGTCACATGAACTTTAGAGAATCTAACAATTAAGATTTTTTTTACAACGACACAATTCAAATTTCTTTATCATTGTGGCATATGGGCTCAAACTTTAAAGTGTAATAGTATCTAAATGCCTTATCTGATGGAGATGAAAAAATATATAAATATTATGAGCCACTGTTGCACTTTATATACATTTTGGTGAATCTAGCATTTATAGGTTTATAATACACAATAAAAAATTCTTTAGCATTATGATCTTGGGCTCAAAGTACGGCAGAAAACATCATACTGTATGGAGCGCCACCAATGTTTTATTCCATTATTAGGTTATTTTCTAAGAGTGCAGTGCTTTATTTAAAAAAAAAAAAAAAAAAAAACATCTTGCTTTTGTAAAAAATATGCAAGCTCTACCCTCCCTTTTGATCATTCTTAAAATACATTATTACTTCAATCTGAAATTACTTGAATAACAGAAGTTTTGTCAAAGGGTCACTGCATAAATCTGAATCCATTGAAAAAGTTATAAAAACTGAATTTTATCAAGGGAATATGAATTTTATAGGATGATCAATGCACATATGTGCATAGTAGGGTGTTCCTTACATGGGAAGTTTTTTTTTTTTTTTTTTATCTGATATGCACACCCTTAATCTTTTTCTATTTGGCTGTAAACACTTTTTAGCAAAAATCAGCTCTCTGGAATAGTGTTAACATGTGCCAAATTGACGGGAAAATCCTATAGTAATTAGGGTCAAATATAAAAAGAATTAAGAGTATATGTATCAGATTTAAAAAAAGAAAAGTAAAAACAAAAATAAATTTCTCTCCCCATTTAAGAGACACTTTAGTGAATATACACTAAAAATTAACATGAAAAATGCAAATTCAGTTGCATGTAACACATAAAGTGTACCAGTTCTGAAGTTGTACATGTCTACAAAACAGTGCCTTTTTCACTAAATCTAGTGCTCTTTTTGTGATAAGCATTCTACCCATTATTTTTTTTTTTCTTTTATAGTGAACACTAATATACAGCGATTATCAGTGTATAAGCTACATGTTACATAAATTTGTTGTACATCAGAAGTTGCATAGAGAAGACATAAATGCTTTTGTACCAGGTACAATAAAATTAGTTTTCAAAATAAAGTTCTAAGTGTAAAACAGATGCTGGTCATTTGCAGCTTACGCACTGATAGTTATAGTATTAAATATTAAAAATAACTATATTTTATTAGTGTAATCTATAAAATATATAATATTAACGAATTGCTCAAAAAGCACAAGTACGGTTATTATACAGCATTAGAAAAAGTCCATGAAAAGTCTTCAAGTTATTAAAAGGTATAATGAGCAAAAAACACAGATGCTTTTCAGTCAAATGTATTCATGTACTACACTGATGATGATATATTCAGTGTTGCTGAAACAGCTGCCTGAATTTATTGCTTATTATTCCTTAATGCATTCTATGTGTTCAAAACTTCTCCTGTATATGTTTATTTAGCACCAAGTCTATGATAACAAGAGCCGAGCCAGGCAAAAATTGGCACCTTTCACATGAGTCTTCAATCGAGGTTAAAGTATTAAATCCAATTGGGGAAATTTTCAAAGTGGGAAGATTTGACCTTTATAGGAGGTGACCCTTTAACAGAGATAGATTTTTAGGGAGGTTTCCATAAATTTTTATTGCTGATGTTTATTGAACTATGACAAATAATTACCAAAAATGACTTTACTGAAAATGTTATTCAGTCTTTGAGGGGGGGGGGGGAATTCAGCCCCCCTAGCCTCCACCTGCTTTTCTGGATCTGCCATTGCACAAACTAACACTAATTAAGTGTAGTAAATTACATACACTTAAAGGTGTAAATTAATACTTTTTTAATTGATTTAATCATTAAACTTATCAAGCCAGATATTTAGCATAGTTATGGTTAAGTATAATTCTGTATTAGATTTATTACGGTACTTCTGTCAAAGTGTTTGTGATTTAAAAATGTTCAATTCTTAGAGAATTGTCCTTTAATTACATACAACAATTATAAATTTTTAAGATTTAAACGCAACAATAAATTTAAATTTCAGAACTTTTACAGATACAATATTAAAGCAGTTGTGCAAGTGCATGCATTAATTACACAGGCCTACAAAAATGAAGCTGACAAAATTTAATTTGATGATTTCAGCTGATCTTTATGTTTTTGATATGCTGAAACCGAAAATGCAGCCCATTTTTCTCTATCACGTATAGATTTTTGTCAATACAGGGTGTTTACCGGCACAATTTCTTACATATACCATCATAACAATCGGTTGGTTGATATGGTTTTAAGTCGCACTAATGCTTCACAACTACAACTATAAGCATCTACGATTAATCAATCATGGAAACATACTATAAAACTTACTATATAATTAATTAACAATTTTACATTTTATCACAGTTACATTTCCATTCAAAACTTCTATACGCAACATAATAATGTTCAGTAACAAGCAAAAACAGATTTTTATCTAAAAGTAAAAAATACCTCTTAATTTCTTCATAACGAGCCAATCTTTTAGATGATTCAACTTCTTTTAAACTTGTCTTTTCCTGGGAATATGTGGAAGTTTTTGGAAGGCAAAGGGTTGGCAATGCACAAGATTTCAACCTAGGTCTCTGACATTTTTCAGCTGAAAAGGATTATTACAAAGATTATTTATTAATTTATTGTTGTAAATATTATTTTTTTTAAGTAATGTTCTTAATATAATCTAAGTAAAACAGCATTAATTAAAATATATCCGATAAAAAAAAAAAAAATTACAATCCGGTGTGGTAGCGTTTGTTTACATATTTCCCCCAATGTAAACATAGCTATCGTACGCATTATAAAGTTAATCGAAAATAAAGCAAAATGGAAAGACTATGTTACAACAATAAATAAATGTTTCGCTTGTATAGAAGTATTAATGACTCAATATTTTTCAAAATTCATTATTTTATCTCTTTAAGGGGGGGGGGGGGAATCAAAACTTATTCTATTTATGAAAAGTGCATGTGGGTCTAGGTACAACTTGAAAAAATTATGCAATGAATTTGAAAATTAAAAACAAAAGAATTCATTTTTGATTAATTTTTTCGCGGCAGAAAACAGCAGTAGTTGTTATTTTGCAAAAGAAATAAATTATAAGTATGATAACACTAAAACAATGTTCAAAATATTTTGATTATCATTCATGAATCTTTTAACAAAAAGGCACTTTACTTACGTGGAAATGTGAAAGCACTATCGTCAAAATGTTTCGAGCATACTGTCATTCTGCTCGAGACCTCTTTTCCGATTTTTAAAATTCGTACCCACTCTTTTCTCCGATTTGCTATAATGTTACGGCCATCAAACGTTGTTTTCCGAATTACGCTTTTAATAGCTGGGAATTTATGAAAGCTAACCTTTGGCGTATTAGATCCCTTACTTTTACACTGTGGAACACAACAATACGTGTTATCTCTTTTACTAATTTTAGATTCCATTCATTAAATAAAAAGAATAATTCAATATAAAAATATTCTGAAAAATATAAACCTTTCAGGCGTACTTGTGTATCGCATGGAAGCTAAGCGAGAATCAGTTCTGTATTTGTTTCGGACTCTGTCCGGGAGAGGGTGTCGATTTTATTACAAACGCAAATATTTTCAAGGGGACAGAAGTGACAAAATGTTGAAAAATGGCAGTTTGCCTAAGCATGATTAGGCTTAGCAGTCTCATCATGTGTTTTTCTTTATTAGTCCTTAGAAGGATTATTAATGATAAAATAAAAACTAATCTATAAAAGTAAAGTAAAAAATAGAAGGTGGGGACAGTAGTGATGGCTAATAAAAATATTCTTACCTTTGGATGGATTTGGATGCAAAAATCTTCAAATTTTTGTTTGAAAATTTGCTATATTTCACCTGCATATGAAAGATGAAGAGTCATATAAATGATTCATTCTTATTTGATTCAATATTCTGCCCTCTAGTGGTCAATTTAATAATATTTAGAGCAAAGGACAGTAGTGACAATAAAAGTAAGGGACAGTGTTTTTCTGGTGAATTGGAAAAAAATAAAAAGTCTAATGAAAAACATTATAAATATCTAGTATTCTAAGCATTTACCAACAAAAATATGCACAGTGTATGTTTAACATGCTTTTTATTTACACTGAAAATTTGTTTTAAATATCTGACTGTAAGGTTGGGGATAGGGAACAGAAGTGACATTTCACACTTTTAAATTGAGTTGCTAATCATGATTTTTATGATATAATACATTTAATGCTTTTAAAATATGCAATAAGATATCCATAATAGTTTTTTAAAAAAGTGAACAATATTTATTGGAAAATAAACTTAATAAAAGCAAGGGACACAAACGTCACACTTTCTGGAGAATGGCGCGTATTTAGTTACACCCTGACATAAACTGGTGCTGATTAGATTTGGGGATCAATCACTCAACAGGTGGCACTGTGATCTCATTTTTTGTAAACATTTAACATGGCAGTATAGAACCAAATTTCGTATAAATATACATAATGAGAGTTATTACTTTTTTCTATTGAATATAGAAGAAAGTATGGGATTCGTAAAAAATTTTGACCTCGCGTTTTTGATGGATTTACACATTTTGAGAGCTGTACAACACGATTTGACCATTTTTAGAAAATTTGTGTGTGTGTGTGACAAAATTTTGTGGCAACTGTATCTCAGGAATTACTGCACAGAATTTGATACAAATTGGTATGTAGTTGCACCTTGACATAAATTAGTGCCTATCAACTTTTGGTAAAAATTGTCTTATAGGTTGCGTTGCCATCCTGCTTTTTCTAAATTTTTTAACATGGTGATATAGGACAAAATTTTGTATAATTGTGCATAAAGAGAATTTGTTAGTAATCATTATGAAATTTACAATAATTATTTATAATAGAGATAGTCAACTGGGAAATTTTTTTTGTATATGTAGGAGCCTCGCCACCCCCCTAGGGGGGGGGGGAAAGTCTTCCTCGAGGGGAGTAAATTTTCATGATGGGTATTATTTTTCTTTCGAAAGGTCTCGCCAGTACCTTTAAAACGAATGGTTGAACTATAAATCTGTGATAAGTTAAAACAAAGTTATTGATTATTAAAATCATAACAGCTCCATGAATCTATTCAATTTCCTTCATCATCATCAATTCCTTCCTTGTAATATCTAAACCTCATACATCGTGCGAATAAGTTCTGTCTTACATCTAACCGTGCAAAAGCTTCTAATTTTACAGAATTCTTTCCATATCTACTTGTGTTCAAAGGGTGTTGGTTTTGATCAGGTATTATACGTACATAATCTTGTTGGCACATCCCCCAGGGGGGTACCTTCTTCAGGTATTCAGGGGGAGTCACGTACCCCGGGCCCGAGTGATCTTTTTATCTCTCCTTCTTTTTTTTTTTTTTTTTGTTTCTTTCTTGCTTTTTCGTCCTTGTTTGTTTTTTTGTTTTTACTGCCAATAAGCTCTTGGTACTTGTTCTTGTTTGTTGTTCTTGTGAAAAAAGAAAAATTGAAGAAAAAAATAAAAAATTTAAAAAATCAACAAAAAAATGAAACAGTTTACCGTGTTTTACTCACCTTTTTGGTTTCTACTTACCTTGTTTGTTTTTACTCACCTTTATTTTTTGATCTTGTTCTTGTTGGTAATAATAAAATTAGTTAATTTCTAAAACATTAACCAAGCTCAGATCGGTGTAGATGTGGCGCTGGTTATTGGGTTGGCGATTTGGTGAGGGTCTCACAGTAGTCTAGCCTTGGGAGCACACTGGGAGACTGGTGCCCTTGGTGAAGGTGAGACAACGGTGACTACTCGAACGAGAAACACCGGACTAACACGACTACCACATGTGATTCCTGAGCTGGGTCACTAATCTGGTAGCTGGTGAGTGGTTATGGGTGTCCCAGGGAGCGATTCTGAAAACCCTTTGCTTTTCCGTCTGTTCAAGAAACGGGCTGACTTGTGGGACTAAGGAAACCCTCGACCTTTTCTCTTTTAATCTGATTATGGCGACAAATTTAGGAATTACGGATAATGCGACTGGCTCGGGCCAAGCTAATAATACACAAGCGAAATCTTGGGGCGACAGATGTGATGAATTCTCTTCAACGCTGAATGAAAATAATGTTTTTGTAAATTGTGAAGCCAGATTCTTTGTAGTAAAACGAAATGAAGGAGATTTTTCAAAAACTTCTCCATTTTTAATTCAAAAGGCTGTACAGTCCATCGTAGGCGAACCTAAATCTGTAAAAAAACTTAAAACAGGGGAATTACTGATCGAACTTGAGAACAATAAGCAAGCAAAAAATTTAAAAAAATGTACTTTATTCGGAAATATGCCTGTTACTGTTCATAGAAGCCTAAACACTAGCCGCGGAGTTATTTCAGAATCAGATCTTCAATATATCCCAGAAAGTGAAATACTAGAAAATTTAAAATCACAAAATGTCATTGCTGTTCGTCGCATTAATATCTATAGAGACAATAAACAAGTACCTACTAAACATATTATTCTTACAATAGACTCACCTAAACTCCCACGTTCAATCAAAGCTGGCTACCTTGACTGCCCTATAAGACCTTACATCCCAAATCCACTGCGTTGCTATAACTGTCAACGATTTGGCCATTCAAAACAATCTTGCAGAGGGAACCTTACTTGTGCACGTTGCAGTGCCATGGGCCATGATGATAAAAACTGTGAAGCACCTGTCTCCTGTATAAACTGTAAAAAAGATCACCCTGCCTATTACCCCTAAAACTGTGAAGCACCTGTCTCCTGTATAAACTGTAAAAAAGATCACCCTGCCTATTACCCCTATATATCACCCTGCCCTAATTCTAAAGCCTGTGAAAAGTTTAAATATGAAAAAGAAATTCAAACGATCCGTACAAAACAAAATATTCCTTATCCTGAAGCAAAAAAAATGGTCGATTCTAGAACCCCAACTATAGGTAAATCTTATGCAGCTGCCACTGCAAGCAAAGCTCAGAAATCATATCAAACAATAGGCACCCAAACTGAAAATCCTACCTGTTACGCATCTGATAAAACTGTTAAAGATAACTCTCAAAAAGTTCCAGTTCACCCTAATCAGGCTTCTTCCTCTTCACAATCATCTTCCACTAACACTACTATTAAGAACTCTTTTCAAAATGCAACTTCTGTACAACCTGATAAGAAACTACACCCTATCTCAAAAAATCTTACCACTGCTAATTTAATGAAAAAGAAAAAAATTGTAACAAAGCCTACGCCAAATTTAAAAAAACCAAAGAAATCTGATTCTGCAAAACAAGAGGACACTCTTAAAATCTATCCTTCAGATGAGGATAATATGTCGACCGCTTCTGAAGATAATAACGTAGATACTTTTATCTAAAAAGAATTAAAATGACTAATTTCATTTCTTGGAATTGTAGAGGTTTTAATAACAAACGGGATGAAATAAAAGATATTGTCTTTGATCATCGACCTATCTGCATCGCTTTTCAAGAGACATACTTAAAACAAAGTGATATTGTGAAGATTCGCGGCTACAACTGCTTCAGGAAGGATTTCCACCAGAATAACAGGGCTACTGGTGGTGTTGCTTTACTTATCTCTAATAGTGTTCCACACTCCAATATTCCATTAAACACTAATATCCAAGCCGTTGCTGTCCAAATTCATATTCACTTCTTAGTAACTTTTTGCACAATCTATTTACCACCAAACATGCCTCTTCGACACCATGAACTCAATAGCCTTATACTGCAACTGCCAACCCCGTTTATCATTCTTGGAGATTTTAATGGTCATAATCCACTTTGGGGTAGTCCTGACATAAATTCACGTGGCCAAATAATTGAAGACTTTGTTACTGACAATAATTTATGTATTTTAAACAATGGTGACAATACTTATTTCCATGAACCTTCCAGGACATTCCATGCAATTGACCTTGCCATCTGCTCACCTATTCTTTACCCATATCTTAATTTCTTAATCAGCAATGACTTACACAATAGTGACCACTTCCCATTGTTCTTAACTTTTTATGATTTTAATCACTCTCTTACTCATAATCCTCGTTTTATTTATGACAAAGCTGATTGGGCTGCTTTTTCTTTAAATGCAACTATTACAAATGACATGATTCAGGGAGACATAAATAGGGCAGTTACTGAGGTTAACAATACTATAATTAATTCTGCAAATACATCTATTCCTAAGTCTACTGGCCATCTCATTAAGCACTCAAAACCATGGTGGAACGAGGACTGCAAATTAGCTAAAAAACTTAAACAAAAAGCATGGGGAATTTTTCGCAGATATCCTACCACTTCCAATTACATAGCATATAAGCGTGCAAGGGCAAATGCACGTAAAGTCCAGAGGAAATCCCAAAGAGAGTCTTGGATCAGCTATGTATCCAGTATAACATCAAACATTAGCAGTAAACAACTATGGCAGCGTGTCAGAAAAACAATGGGAATTCAAACTAATCACAGTATTTCATTCCTTAAACTTAATGGTCAGACTATTACCTCTATAAAAAATATTGCAAATACCATTGGCAGTTGTTTCTCTAGTACATCAAACTCAAATTCCTATTCTGAACCATTTCTTTCATATAAAAATAGAACTGAACGCTCTATTATCAACTTTAATTCTAACTCTTTTGAAGATTACAATAAGCCTTTTACTGAAAATGAATTAACCAATAGTCTGAAGAATACTCACTCCTCTGCTCCTGGGCCTGACGGCATAACATACACCATGATTAAACACTTATCCAGATATTCCCTTAAAAATCTGCTTAAACTTTATAATAGAATCTGGTCGGAGCATGTTTTTCCCATTGCCTGGCGTGATGCTATCGTTATACCATTTCCCAAACCTGGTAAAGATGCATCTGATCCAAAGAACTATCGACCAATCGCCTTAACTAGCTGCCTGTGTAAACTTTTAGAGAAAATGATCAACAACCGACTTGTTTTTATGTTAGAGAAGAATAATTTAATTTCACCATGGCAAAGTGGATTTCGTAAAGGTCGTTCGACAATCGACAATATTCTTTTATTAGAGACGAATATTCGTAATTCTATTGTTAGACGTAGCCATCTGGTGTCAGTTTTCTTTGATATTGAAAAAGCATATGACAAAACCTGGCGTTACGGTATTTTAAGAGATCTTTTTAATTTAGATTTTAGAGGAAACCTTCCTATTTTTATTCAAAACTTTCTAAATGTCAGACGTTTCCGTGTTCACATTGGTTCAACTTACTCAGATTTTTATTTTCAGGAAGAAGGTGTACCTCAAGGCAGTGTCTTGAGTGTCACACTTTTCTCATTAAAAATTAATGATATTCTAAAACAGTTGCCACCTAATGTACAGGGCAGTCTTTATGTTGATGACCTACAAATTTCTTGCAAGGGAAATGACATGCGTTTTATCGAACGTCAATTACAACTTGCTATAAATCGCATTACAAAATGGACAAAAGAAAATGGCTTTACGATTTCTAATGACAAAACACAGTGTGTGCATTTTTGTCGTAAACGTGGTCTTCATCCTGACCCAGAGATTTTTATGAATGGTAACAAAATTTCTGTTGTTGACACAGCTCGTTTTTTGGGTGTTCTTTTTGATAAAAAACTTACTTTTATTCCACATATTTTATATTTACGGACAAAATGTGATAAATCATTAAATATTTTAAAAGTTCTTTCAAACACTTCCTGGGGTGCTGATCGTACTTCTCTCCTGAAAGTTTACCGTGCTCTTATACGCTCCAAGTTAGATTATGCATGCCAAGTTTATGGCTCTACTTGTGTTTCTTATCTGAAAAAACTTGACACGGTGCACCATTCTGCTCTCAGAATTTGTTCCGGTGCTTTCCGTACATCTCCCGTTCAGAGTTTATATGTTGACTGTGTGGAACCTTCCCTCACTAACATCAGACAAAAGCTCTCCTTGGAGTTGTATTATCGCATACTTTCTCATTCTCATCACCCACTACAACCTCATATTGGCAGCATAGATCATTCTCTTTTTCAAAATCGCCCTTCTTGCATCCCACCATTTGGTCTGAGAATAAAAAACATTCTTTCCGGTACATCACTCAGTGACATTAATGTTCGCCCTCGCTCCTTTTCATATATGACTCCTTGGCATTCCAAGACTGTCACTCTCATTCACCTGTTCAATGGTTTCGACAAATCCAGTACTGATGCAACCGTTTTTCAGACACTTTTCGCATATCATCGCCAGACATACAATGACTACATTGATATTTATACAGATGGGTCAAAAATGAGTGGACTTGTTGGCTGTGGTGTCGTTCTGGATAACACTGTTGTTAGCTATCGCCTCCCTAGTACATTTTCCATTTTTTCTGCAGAGTTCATTGCTGTTGATGTTGCTCTCAAACTCATTTCATCCCATAGTCATAGAAAATTCATCATCTATACTGACTCAAAGAGTGTCTTGGATTCCTTGACTTCTAGCTCTTGCTCTTCCTCTTTTACTTCAGTTTTAAAAATTCATAACGAACTTCTTAGAAAGGGATACAAAATTTTATTTTGCTGGGTTCCTTCTCACGTTGGCATTAAAGGTAATGAAGCTGCAGATAGAGCTGCAAAGCAGGGATTGACTCCTCTTGAATGTCCAATTCCATATGAAGATATAAAACTTGCATTAAGAAGTTCTTTAAGAAATATCTGGCAACGAGAGTGGGAATGGGAAATTAATAATAAATTACAGGGGATTAAATCAAACATTGAAATATGGCCTACATTAACTCCACGAAAGCATGATGTTATTATTACTAGACTTAGAATTGGGCATTCAAGATTTACACACCGGCATTTACTCCTAGGGGAAAGTGAACCTTCTTGTCCCAAATGTCACTTTAGTCAACTTACCATTCGCCATATCCTGACAGACTGTCCTTGTCTCCGTCATCTTTATCGGCAGTTTTTTAAATCATCCTCACCAAATTTGACAAGCCTTCTGGGTAGCAATCCTCATTCAGAACTGATAAATTTTTTAAAACATTCGGGTATTTATTGTGAAATTTGATTTTACTCTATCTTTTTCCTTGACTTTGTGGATGGGGGTTATCCCCCATCCATGTGCTTACCTTTGGATATTTTTTTTTAGCATCTCTGTTTGGCGCAGTATGTTCTTCCTGGGACGTTGTGCCATAAAAAGACACCAACCAACCAACCTTGTTGGCACATACTACCATGATAATTCTTGCTCATTCCGAGCTCGCATTTTAATCGTCCACTGAGTTCATTCAATCTTTTATGTACATACTCCATTAAATCATTTGAAAAGCAGAATTTCCATTGTGATGGAAATACATTTATATCTTGATCAACATTGATGCCACATGATATCAATCCATCTCTTTGTTCTTGTGTCAGTTTAGTGGCTGGCATCCATCCTAATAAATTAGCTGTTGGCATTCCAGCTTCCTCATCTTCAGGTATTAAATCATCAGGCAAATTCCAAATTTGTCCTCCTTGTTCATCTAAACTATATCTTAAATCTTCACATATTTGCTGAGCGATTACACCGGGTGCAGGTCTATTTTCATAATGATAATGTGTATCAGCTGCATGCAACCCTACCAAAATATCCTCTAATTCCATTGTGTTCTACATTAGTTGGTTTAATAATTTCAACATGTTCAGCAACCATTCCAGTTGAGTCTTTAAAATTGCCAAAACAATTGAGGTATTCGGCTAAAAGCCTTGGTATGACCCACTTTGCGAGTGAGCCCTGCTCAGCCATCATTCTAGTCTCCAAATCATCAACTCCGTTATATAATTCAATTTGTGAGATTCTCATGTAATAAATCTGTGTAACAAATACTCAAGCATTGATCTTGAAACTGTCTTGGAAAATGTACGATCTGCAGTGCATAGCTGGTCATACAATACGTCACTAATGTCACCAAGAGCAGTAGCGCTTGTAGTAAACTTAGCAATCCCACCAACTTGCATAACACAAGAGTAACCAGCCATATCGTAGCTTCCCTCAAATGGCGGTTCATTATTAAACTCAGAAAATGTTGTTGAAAGATTTTTAGGTTTAGGAACTTCCAACTGTGCTGGTGGTGGTGGCTTTGGTCCTTTCTTTGCAACAGCTCCATGAGCCATTCCGGCATCATCGTTGGCATTGGTATTCTCAAAGTCTCTTTGAGTTCTTCACCTTGAATTTGATTTGTTAAATCCACGAGGACCGCTATTCCAGCGACCTCTACCAAATGCACCTCTGTTGCTAGATCGGCCTCCTCTATAATTTTGAGAACTCATTGTGAAATAAAATGCGCTTCCGCGACAACCCCTTTTAAATGGGAGAAATATGTGAAGGTGTTCACATATATTTGGTTAAATTTTAATTGAATTTTTAAATAAAATAAAATCTAATGATAAATTAATGCATTATTGCAATAAAAAAAAAAAATTAAATTTTAAGTGAGATATTATATTTACATAATTTGTTCTTAAGCATTTGGAGAAAGAATTATTTTTAAATGTCGTTAAAAATTACACAATTTTAATTATACATACGACCTACACTATTTATTAACATAAAACAATAACACACATCATTCAGAAATCTAAATTGTATATGTTTTATATCTAAATCATAAATAAAATGTTTATCTTTTTAAATAGAAAAGTTTTTATTTTATGGGATAAAAAGAAATAATATCTAACGGAAATTCTGACATTAAACGTAATTATAAAAAAAAGTGTTCTCAAATAGTCATAAAACAAGAAAACTCATTGTCAGAATTTATATTATTGCAACACCGGATATAATTTATTTTAAATTACCCAATATTAATGATTTCAGTTCATAACGGTCATTTTCTCTAGTCAAACGGTCACTTGGCGTAAAGTTGGCGATTAAAAGGTTAATACAATTATAAACCGTCATTACAAATTCAAAAATTAACATTAGTTTACTATCTAAAACAAAGAACTGAAGTTGGCTTTCATTTTTGGCGAAAATAAGATAAAACGAAACATATGACTGCCCTTCCAGGGGTTCTCCCCGTGCGAGAAAAAAAGCAGACCCACAGTTTTCGCTTTTTCATTGTATAGTTAATACGTAATTTTTTTAGCCCTCTCTCTCTCTCCCTCGCTTCCCGAGAAATGCTTGGGTTTTTTTTTACTACAACTTATATTTTATATGTGAACTTCCTTATGTGACTTCTTAAGAATATATTCAATAAAGAAAATTTAAAATTATCAAGACTTAAATGGATTCTATTTGTTCACACACGCAATGTTCTGAAATTATGGACAAACAAAAGAATTGTTTTAAGACAAGGATTTCTCCCCCACAAACATATTTAAAAGAAAAAGGAAAGCTTTATTGTAATAGTATGTACTTTTTAATTATTGCTAATTTAGTTTGTTTTTATTTTCTTAACCCATTAGTAGTCGCTAGTTGGTTGATTCGCCGCCCATCCCTTCATTTTTTATTCAATAGCCGGCAAAAATTTTTAGACGTTGCCTTTGATGTATATAAAAGGCGAATGGACTTGAATAATATTAGATTATGTATACCAAATGCCACTTCTACAGATTTTTGGTGGCTGTTCAATAAACACGAAAGAAATGGGTGGTGAATCAACCAACAAGCGACTACTAACGGGTTAATAAAAAAAGTAGAAAAATCTAAAATACAGTTAAAACACAAAAATACCAACTTTTTTTTTTTTCTAAAAAAAAAAAAAAAAGGAAAGGATATAAAAAAAGCATTATGAAAACATATTCAGGGCTGATTGTGTTCAGGTATACATGCATACAACATATATATATATATATATATATACATATATATATTTCAAATTTAGTTCCAGAATTTCAAATTTTTTAGTAGTTAAATTCATAAAATACAACTAAAATATCAAATTCATATGACTTCTAAACCTAATTAAAGTTAATACTTTTCATAATGAGAGGATTGGAGCTCTCTGTAATACATTATATGTACTCTACCCATACAAAAACATTTTCTCGCTAAAATTTCAGGTATTTTTTCCTGAATTCACAATCACCCCTGCATATTCAAAAGAAATGAAAAGTATTACTGTACAAAGACATAAAAATGCTGAAATTCTTTTTTAGGACGTAGGACTATTAGTTTCTATCTGGAATTTTTGTAAACCAGTTTTGTATAACACCAAAATATAATTAGAAATAAATATCAGCCCTATCGTTACAAAATCGATACTAAATGAAACGGGCATTTTCTTAATCCAGGGTTCAAACAGCTTTTCAAAACAACAATTAGACTTTTAAAAATGAACTAATGTATGAAATTTAGGGGGAAACATTTCATATTAATCCATATCAGTGATTTCAAAAGTATGTGGGTCATTACAAATTCAGTACCAAATGGGAGAGGCGATTTTTCTGGATCATGGGCTGCAAACAGTTTTACGACATGATAATTACTTTTTTAAAAATAACTAAATATGAAATTTAGGTCACAACACTTCATTTTAATTCAATTCAGTCATTTTAAGAAGTATATGGCCCAGTTTTATGGTCAAAAAATGAGATTAAAAAAATAATAATTATAATTGTACGGATTGAAATTAATAGTCCTCCATACAAAACTATACAGAATTTTTAATTTTAATTATTTTTAACTTTTAAAATCTTATTTGAGAATGTGAAAAGAAAAATTTTAGTAAAAAACAAAGGTTTTAGAAAATATTTTTTAGATCTTTAATAAAGAAAAAAAAATATTGTTGCTACTTACAAGGAGAGGTCACGACATGGAAAATTCAGATCGGGACGAAACTCCGCAGGATTGTAGTATACTATGAGGGTAACAACATATTAAAGCAGTAGGACCCACTATCCACAAAATTTCGAGAAAAAAGCATTTAAAGTTTCAGTAATCTTTAAATACAAGTTATTTCACAAGCGAGCAAACGCCCCAGTGGTGTGATCCTAAAGCGCGAGTCTGCTAGCCAGACGACTTAGGTTCGAGGCTACCTCGAGACTACTTTTTTTTTTTTTCTTTCTTTAACTTTTTATTTAATCTAAACTTTTTATTTATTTTTACTTTATTTTACAATTCAATTGAAAATTTGAAAATTTTAATAAAATATTATTTAATTTGTTTGAATATAAAATAAATAAATTTTTCTATTTTTAATATTTATAACTTAAAAATACAATAAATTTCTATAACTTAAAAAATAAATTTTAGTTTTATTTTAACTGTAAAATAAGGTAAAACTAAAGAAACTGTTTTTGATTATTTATCGAAATATATTTTATTTTATTTTAGGTATGCTTGAAACAATACTAAATTTTGTTTTTTAAATTTAAAATAATAATAATAATAATACAGAGAAATGTTCTTTTTAATTGCATATATAATTACTATCCAAATTAAATAATTACTTCTTCAATCAATACAGTTTCTTGAAAAATCATAGTATAGGTCTACGATGCTATTAAATTATTACAGTTAAAGAAATGTTATCTTTAAATGTAGATTTTAAATGTTAATGAACATTTTTCTTTTTCGATAACGACTTACTTTTTTTTTTTTTTTTTTTTTTTATCCTTCCTTACACAAAATAAAATTTTACCTGCCCTTTATTATTAACAAGCTAGAAGCGTTTACGTAATTTATACACATTCAAACAAAATCAGGAAGCTCAAACCAAGATTTAAGTAACACCTGCTAACTATTTTACACTTTGTTTACAGATTGCTTATTTTTTAATTATTTAAATATTTGTCTGTTTTCTTTATGTTTCTTATTTAGGGTTTTGTAAAACTAAACTTTATTTTTTAAGTTATAGAAATTTATTGTATTTTTAAGTTATAAATATTGAAAACAGAAAAAGTTATTGTATACTCAAGAAAATTAAATAATTTATTAAAATTTTCAAATTTTGAATTGAATTGTAAAACAAAGTAAAAATAAATAAAAAGCTTAGATTACATAAAAAGTTAAAGAAAAAAAAAAATTGTCTGGAGGTAGCCTCGAACCCATGTCGTCTGGCTAGCAGACTCGCGCTCTAAGATCACACCACTGGGGCGCTTGCTCGCTTACGAAATAACTTGTATTTAAAGATTACTGAAACTTTAAATGCTTTTTTCTCGAAATTTTGTGGATAGTGGGTCCTACTGCTTTAATCAGTTACCCTCATAGTATACTACAATCCTGCGCAATTTCGTCCCGATTTGAATTTTCCATGTCGTGACCTCTCCTTGTTAGTGTTATACAAATATGGCCAAATCCTGTGCCACACACGATAGATTTATATATATATATATATTTTCCCCTAATTCTGTCAAGATTTTTTATGATTATTATTACTTTAATTTTACTACATCCTGTACATCTCGCCTTGCTTTTTATCTGTGTTGACTTTCTTTATTTTATTGTTTAAATAAATTAGAAAAGGTAAAACTTAGTTACATGAAATTACATTCTTTTCTTTTTTTTTTCAAACATGAATAAATTATTTTTTAATTCGGCAAGAAGAAAATAACTACTTCTTTTATTTTTTGTAAGTGACAAAAAAAGTTATACAAAATTAATAAGTATTGAAGATCAGTTAGCAAAATTTATTTTAAATTTTTTGTGACTGAAAACTAGCAGCAATAGTGTCTCGGAGGATTCTTGCATTCTGTAATACTACTGGCAAATCTAAATTTTCATCATCATCCAATTCATCACTGTCGTCTTGTTCATTCGAATATTCTGGTTCTTCAACATTTAGTAAGAGACAAATATTATGAAGAACAGCAACAGATGTCACAATGGCACATGCCTTTTCAGGCGTGTAACATAACACACCTCCTGTTTTGTCAATAATTCTGAATCGGCTCTAAACTACCCCCAAAGCACTTTTCTATAATATTTCTGCATTTACTATGCTTTTTATTATATAAATACTCTGGGGGAGAAGATGGGTCCAAGTATGGAGTAAGTAGCCATGGCTCCAAGGGATAGCCATTATCTCCCAATAAAAAATTATTTGTAGAAATACTTGAACTCATTAGGTTACGTAATGAGCTACAGTTGGCAAAAAAAGTATTAGAACAATGAGAAATTTGTAGTTTTCAAGTAATAAATTCAAGTAAATCGCGTAATCAGTTTAAAAATAAGAACATTTTCTTAGAAAATTATAACTAAATAAAAAATAAAATTTAAAAATAATTACAAGATTTTTAAAATAAAAATAACAAAATTTGCATCGCAAAAAAAGTATTAGAACAGAAGCGGAAACATACAAATTACAGTGCTGGTGACGTTATTAAACTTTCAAGGTTACGTTCACCCGTATCAATGTCAAGGGCGTTTGTCTCTTTCACTGCTAATTTGTGAAAATTCAGTTTACGTGGAATTTTCCTGCCATGGCACCTAAAAGAAAAGAGATTTCACTTGCGAAGAGAGAACAAATCGTTCACCTGCACCATAGTGGCAAAACATTTCGAGAAATTTCCAGTAAGTTGAATGTTTCACTTTGCGCAATTCACAACATTCTGAAAAAGAAAAAAGAAACTGGGGCTGTGGATAATAGGCCAAGATCAGGGAGACCAAGCAAGCTGACTGTCAGAGAAAGACCACAAGTGGTTAAAGATGCCCTACAATCTCCAACAGGAAGTGCAAGGATGTTGGCCGCAAATATTGAATCAATATCAGGAAAGGTTGTAACACCTCAAACAGATAGAAATGTATTGCATAATGCTGGTATAAAAGGAAGACGGCCAAGGAAAAAACCCTTTATTTCAGAAATCAACAGAAAAAAACGCATAGAGTTTGCCAAAAATTATAAAAATAAATCTTTAGACTTCTGGGAAAATGTAATTTTCTCCGACGAGAGTAAATTTGAAATTTTCAAACCTAAACACGTGCTCACAGTTTGGCGAAGAATGGGAGCTGCTTTCCAGGCTCAAAATGTACAGAAAACTGTAAAGCATGGAGGAGGGAATGTCATGGTCTGGGGTTGTATGGCTTACAATGGAGTTGGAAATCTACAGTTTATTGATGATAAAATTACAGCTTTGTCATATATTGATGTGTTAAGAGATAACTTGAAAGATAGTGCAAAGAAATTAGGGTTAGAGAAGACATTCATTTTTCAACAAGATCAAGACCCCAAACATACTGCCAACAAAACCAAAGAATGACTATTATATAATGCTCCCCGAAGATTGGTAACTCCCCCACAGTCCCCAGACCTGAATCCTATAGAACAATTGTGGCATCTATTGGATGAAAAAGTAAGAAAATGCTCAATAACAAGTAAAGCAAGTTTAAAGCAAGCTTTACAAGATGCCTGGACCAACATGTCATCAAACATCACCAAAGATTTGGTGGAATCTATGCCAAGACGTCTAAATGCAGTAATTTTAGCTAAAGGACTACATACCAAGTATTAGTATCATGTTTGAATTTTTAGTTAATTTATTTTATGTATGATTCAACATTGAAGTCCGATGTTCTTATACTTTTTTTGCAATGCAAATTTTCTTTTCTTTTAATTTTTTAAATCCTATTGCTTCTAAATATTTGTTTCTTACTCCATGTAGTAATTATGTAAAAGTGTTACATAATATAAATACTATGAGGCAAATGTTTCATTTTATTACCTTGAAAAATTTAAATTTCCTACTGTTCTAATACTTTTTTTGCCAACTGTATATTTCCAGATAAATGAATCATGGGTGCTGCCTGGCCATCGGGCAACAACATCCAATATTTTCATTTTTGAAGTGCAGACCTGGGAGAAGAAATAATATTCATATAAGTAGTTAGATATAAAATGGTAATACTATTTATCATAATATATTATTCATAAAACTTGATATAATGGAACCTTTTTTTTTTTTTTTTTTTTTCCACCTGAATAATATAATTGAATAAATTTAAAAGTAAATGTAATATAAATTTTAGGCATTATTACCAATAAAATATATATTTGTTACTAAATTTCTCTGTACTGTCCTGTTTTGTTAACCACCACATTTATTACATCAAATAAAGTTGAATCTCGAAAATCTGGACAGACATTTTCCAGTTTTATTTTTAAAATATGAATTTGGTGAACCTTATTTCCACATTTCTAGTTGAGTGCAGTTTAAAATCCTTTTTATTGAACACTGAATACATAAAGTCATAATCTTACATATTTTCTTACTGCTTGATTGTTAATTAAAGAATTTATTTTTTAAAAACAGATAAGTTTTATTAGCAGTTATTTTATAGGCATTATCAGTTGTCTATAACATTTTAGTTCAATGTGTTTACATTTTAATTCTAAATTAAACCTATTATATTTCTACATTATAATTTAATTCGCCAATTCAATCGTCGTTTATTTTGACTAAGCATAAGAATTGCATTTTGTATGTTGTTAATAATATCATAAAAATTAATCTATAATAATAAATTTTTAATAAATCTCTAAAATCTGAAAATTAGAAAATCAGGAATCACCGTGGTCCCGCTGATCTGCACAATGAAAAAGCTTATACTAAATCATTTTCACATAGTAATGATGTATTTAATTAGTATTTTATACACACACATGCGTTAAATATTTTTTCTTTTAATTATACTTACTTATTAATGTAATACTTAATACAGTGGCTGTTACAACAGGTAAATATTGATTTCTCATTATTTATAACAAAGTGTAATCTGGCAAAACATTTTCTCTAGCATTTTAGTTAAAATGCACATGCAGTACTTTAGCGTTTTCAAAAATTAAATTTGCATTTTCTTATTTTAATTTTTTAAACAAATAATTGGTACTATCAATGCCAAAGGAAAAATATACAAAATAACACTTTTAAATAGAAATCTTTTTTTTTTTGCAAAAAAAATAATATATTTGATATTAACAAGAGATTTGGCACTAGATAAACACAGGAATACTAGTAAACAACATCATGAAAGTAAAAGGAAATAATAAACTAGCAGACAGCTGTTTTGGAAGCATTTAGCATACCATCATCAATACACGAACACAAACATTGGTCATGTACACACCACCATAATTGTGGCACTTCAATCACTGACACAAGCACTGATGACAGTAAGTTAAGTGCTAAATGTCTGCTAGTTTATTTCCTTTAGTTTTCACAACAATGTTTACTATTATTTCTAATGTATATAATATACATAGGTGTATATTATTGCAGCTTTTGGGAAACATGCACCAATTTAAAAAAAACAAAAAACTGCTTAATAACAAAGATTTTAAAATTATTTTTGACTATAAGAGAAGGAATGACAACACGGTTAAGACAGTAGGGAAAAAAAGGAAGGGATTAAAACTGAAACAATGAAAAATCATTTTAGCATCCACTATTAAAAAATTATATACATACACACATACATACATATATATATATATATATATATATAAAATGTTTTTGATTTTTTATTATTTAAATTGATTGTACATATATATTTATGTTTATACAGTCGAACTTCGTTAATGTGAATCTTAAAAGGAAATAAAAAATTTGTTCATGCTATCAGTAACTGATCTTCATATAACTAAACTAATTTTCATTTGGATGGGGACTGAGGAAACAGTTCACGGTAAAAGTAGTTCATGTTAATGATGTTCGACAGTATGTATATATATTAATAAAGAATAGTTTTGTACATATAGAAAGAATGAAGATTAAGTTTTAATTTATAACTCACAAATGACTAATAGTAGAGTGGATAAAATTATATTTTGTCAGACATTTTTTCAACCATGGGAAAAAATGGACAACCCAAGTTGTCATCATTTGATATACATATATATATTTATATTAAGAGTTTTAAACATATTTGAAGAAGAAGAAAAAAGAGCTTATCACAGCTATAAATACTTGACAAAAATAGCTAAAATTAATAAAGACATTCCAAAAAAAAAAAAAAAAAAAAAAAGAAAATTCTTTGGGTAAACAGCGAAAAACATTATGAATAAGTTATACATTTCTAGTGGCCACTGGTGTGTAACCTAAAACTTCAATTTTCAGGTCTAATAACTTTCATGCATTTTGTATCAAATGTTGTGTAATTTTATATTGCACTATTAATTACTAAATAACAATTTATAATAAGTACTAGCCATTTGAACATTCAATGAAAAATTTGACTTTCTGTCCATGTATATGATCCAATCTTCACAAGCTGGTATTTTTATGAATATGTGTGAGCCATCTATGGCACCCACCACGTTTGGAAATCCAAAATCTACAAAAAAGTCAAGCTTCACTTTTTGAAGATCAGCATTAATTACAGGAAATTTTACATATTTTGGTAGCAGAACACATAGTGCTGTGATGATTTCATGCATTCCTCTTCATACAGATGCTTTAGCAACTCTTTGAAATGTGCCGCTACCCAAGACAACAAGTGTACCCAAAAACTGAAAAAAAAAAAAAAAAAGACAATAACAATGAATAAATTGTATTTATACATTTATATGTTTTGCTTCATTTATATTGACTTTCTGTCCATGTATACGATCCAATCTTCACAAGCTGGTATTTTTATCAATATGTGTGAGCCATCTATGGCACCCACCACGTTTGGAAATCCAAAATCTACAAAAAAGTCATGCTTCACTTTTTGAAGATCAGCATTAATTACAGGAAATTTTACATATTTTGGTAGCAGAACACATAGTGCTGTGATGATTTCATGCATTCCTCTTGATACAGATACTTGAGAAATTCGGCTGAAATAGGCATCAGTAGCAACTCTTTGAAATGTGCCACTACCCAAGACAACAAGTGTACTGAAAAACTGAAAAAAAAAAAAAAAAAAAGACAATAACAATGAATAAATTGTATTTATACATTTATATGTTTTGCTTCATTTATCAATCTTTTTTTTTTTTTTTTTTTTTTTTTTTTTTACAATTATTTTAAAATTCCAACATAGCTAAATGCATCTTTCCAGTGAAAGCTATTTTATATTTACTGTGTGTATACACAGTCTATAAAATGCAAATCTCTTGTTTAGAAAAAAAAAAAATAATAATAATAATAAATAAAATAAACCTTAAAAATAAATAAATAAAATAAATAAGCACTTGAAAACTTTTTTTTAGTAGAAACATACTCTCATAACTTGAGATTTCACTTTTAATGTTAATTTAATGAATTGTGTAGTGTATTTTTCTTTATCTTTTGTTAAAGTTATCAAATTTGTTTTTACAGATCTATTAATGATCTTTATATTTGATTAAATATTACTAAACATGCACTAATTTATTCTATAAATTAGTGGATGTTTAGAAATATTTTGGCAGATATGGTTTATGGTTCGGGAAATAGTTGCTAGTTATAAATGTATATCAATATATACAAATACATTTGTATTTAAGCACTATATATTTATATGTAAACAACGTGTTCATCCCGATAATAAATGCACCATAACATAAACGTGATACCGTAGTATGATACACATTAAATAAAGTCAATCATTTTTAATACACAAAAGTTACTAATACTACTTTTTATGTATTCCATAATAGTATTGATATATATTTGATCCCTCTTTTTAGACACACTACTTACGTATATCTCCAAAGGATAACTTTTTGAATCGCTTCCTAGAGAAACGATCAGCCTAATTTTATTAATCATAAATTTGGCAGCAGCTTTTGTCAATCTAAATGTATTTATAAATTTCTTTTCATCCATTGAAAACGGATCTTCCCGATCTATTAATGATCTTTGTATTCGGTGTCTCCTATGCACAACAAGGAGCTCCGCCATCTTTTTTGAATACGATACGACTCTTCTTTCGACTTGCGAGAGGTTGTAGGGAAGCTGCAGGCAGTTGCAAATTCTGATGACAACAATCACAACTTTGTGATCCAATATGGCCGACAGCGTTACATTTGTATAAAAATTACTACTATGATACGACTTGTGAGCTACGATAGCTGCAATTGTTACAATAGTATGCCTCCCTTAACCTTACTCGTGAAAAGAAATTTTCAATGGCATCTTGATTAAACCTAGTCAGTAATGTAAATGGAATCAATAATTGGTCAGTCATCATTTTAAATGCAGTGAGCATGTAAATCCAACTGGTTATACAATTGAATTTTACATTTTCTTCCGTGACAAATTCCATTGACTCAAAGAAGCTAATATTTTATTCCCAAAATCCTGGTGGATGGAAGATGAGGAACAGGCCGACATACACAAGTTAGTTTTATGCTTCAACACCCGACTGTTAACACTGTCAAACAACAAATTTATTTGTTGTACAAAGTCGGCTGTGCTTGCTGCACTAGACGGTTGGTCTGGAAATTCACTAAAGTACATCAGAGCAGATGCCACCAAATTACTAAACACCTGCACCACTAAGGGAACAGACATTTTATTCAGGCCATCAACATAAATATGTTTTGAAGTTAGTTTTGCAATTGATCTGTGTGGCAAATCTTCATCATAATTATATAATCGTTCAATATGCTGCCATTCAGCATATTTATAAATATTTTTTTTTGTCATAAAATTTGACTTTGTAATTTTTGAAGTTGTTCTGTAGAGATTTCAGCAAGTGTGGAACATCAAAGAGAGCATATATTTGACTACCATAAAATATGGATCCTTTTCTGTGACCTGAAGTTCTGTATGATACAATTTAACATTGCTTGCACCCTGATCACACACAACTGCTACAGGTTTGAATCAACAACTCTGTATCTTTTGCACTGCTTCAATAATTAAGCACTTCAAAATATTAGATCTTGCTGTATTTGCAGAAAAAAAAGCACCAAAAACCTGCTATCTTTTACAGATACCTCTAACCATAAAAAGCAAAGCATGGGTTGCGGATTATTGGAGGTATATTCCCCATAATTTTCAAATCCAAATAAAACATTCATTTTTTTGTTAAATTGCAGACCTTTCTTAATAGTTCTTTCATCCTGTGAAATCACAGAGTGGGGTGACTGGGGATACTTGATCAATAGGGATACATAATCCCTCACCAAAAAATATACCAAAATCAATTACCCTAATTTGTGGAAGAGACACCGCACTTGAGTAAAATTAGTATAAAAAACTTAAAAATTGTCAGAAACACCACAACATACAGAGTACGAAGCCGAAAATCCGGAATCGTCGGGACCACGGCGATTCCGGATTTTTGGTCATGCCTAAAAAATATAATGTATTGGTTTAAGTACTTGGATAATATGCAAATTGAAGTAAAAAATAATATATTACGATTTTTAAACATATTCCGTAATATTCTTTTTATAAACTTTAACAATAAATCAAAATAACTAAAATTAAAAATTAAACTTGAAAAAGACAACAGATATATTGAAATGTTTGTATACTAAAAATTAGTACAAGTTACAATAAAAGAAAATAAATTAAATAAGAAAAACATATCATTTTAAAAACATTTCTATGATTTTTTTTTCTTTTAGTGCATCAGGTTTTTCAGTTAAAAGTTTGGGCATGATTGAAACAGAATATAATGAATTTAGCTCTCAATTAGATAAATGTTTAAAGAATTATTACTATTATTATAATTTTCTTTCCCTGCAAATGCCGGTTTTGAAGATTAATAAGAAATAAAGTACTTTTTTGGTTCCTTTTTTTTTTTTTTTAAAGATATATTTATACTTAAAAAAAAAAAAAAAAAAAAAAAAAAAAACATTGATGATGATGATTAATGCAGCTGGAATTGTCTGGATTTTCGGCTTCGTACTGTGCAATGAAATTTGATGAATGTTTTATATTTATGAATGTTATATCAGCTTTCAAAATAATAAACAAATTAAAACTTATATACTAAATTAGTAAACTAAATTTAAATACTACAGTAAAGCACACCATAATAAAAAAAATATTTATACTTACTTATCTACATGAAAAAATATATTTCTTTAAACAGCATTTTTGGATTTTGAGATACTTGGCAACAATGTTAAAGTTATACTTGTACACAAAAACTGGCAACACTTAATCTTTTTCAGCCATTTTGTTTCAAGTCAAGAAAGGATTGCAGTGCATTGCCATTTAGGCACTAAAGATGTGTCTAGCAAACCCACTCGGCGAGATGCGAGCGCACCCTCTCCTGCCGGCAACCCTTTTCTCTCTTCCCGGCTTCAAGAAAACTTTACCACTCTCTCTCTGTTGCCTTAGCCCAGCTTACCGTCGTTTGCAGTGCTCTATGCGCACCGCCCAATGTTTTACTTTCACACGTGGCACTGGGACCTACTGACACTTATTATTACAAAGATTAACTGTTTGATTATGTTTAAAATGTGTTATAATTAATGTGTAAAATTTAAGTTGCATTAAAGTGACTTTATAAGTTTATGAATGCAAATAAATCTGAAAATATTCAAATCTTCTAAAGTTCAAGCAATTTTAAAAGTTATTTTTAAAGTTCAATTTTTTCTTCTTTTAATACATCTTTTGCTACAATATTTTTTGCCATTCTTTTTTTCCATTTTCTTCATTTTGTACTTGCTTTGCTTAGTTTTTTCAACAGTTCCATCCGAGACAGCTTTGTCTAGGAACTTTAAAATATGATGTCAAATTCGGTTAACACTTACAGTCCAGTTTTCGGACATATACTGGATAATTTCCATGGTTGTCAATCCTTTTTTTTTCTGGACTGTTTCAGGTGGTTAATCACCATCTCTTTAACAGGTGGGTTTAAAAAAAAATTTCTACAGGAATTTTTATGTAGTTTTTGTTTCTATTGACGTTTCTAGCTGCACTTTTTTTGGATTTTATATTTGCAGCATTTTTTTTTACTCTTTTTAGATGTGTAATAACTTCATCGTTGTTGAGCAATTCCTGCTCCATATATGATAAATCTTCGTCGCTAATATTGTTTTTAGAATTCATATCAAAGCGAGTTGACAACCCTGTCAAAATAGATTTTTTTATTTTTAACTTTACTTAATTTTGGATAATGTGTTCTTCACTGAAAAACGATATATGAATGATTCGCATCACTTACAGAATGTAATGAAATATTACAGAAGCGAAAGTCAATCAATGGTTTGATCACATCCACCTAGACCTAATTGGGCCACTTCTTCCACCACGTGGTAAACAATACTGCCTCACTATGATTGGTCGTTATACCAGGTGGTCAGAGGCCATTCCAATAGCAGGCATTTCAGCTGACACAGTAGCCCGAGCTTTTTACGATGGTTGGATTTCCAGGTTCTGTGTGCCATCCCGAATCACGACGGATCAAGGACGGCAGTTTGAGAGTTCTCTATTTAAATCTCTTTCCACACTTTTGGGAGTTAAACGTATTCACAGCTCTCCATACCACCCTTAGGCTAATGGACTTATCGAGGAGTTCCACAGTCCTTTAAAAGCAGCTATAAAGGCTCACGACACTGAACGGTTTCCCAAAATACTTTCTACTGTACTCTTGGGTCTACGCTCTGCATACAAGCCAGACATCCAAGCTACCACTGCTAAACTGGCGTTTGGTAGCCCCCTTTGTCTTCCTGGAGAATTTTTTAATCCTTAACCTCCAGACACATCTCCAAAGCAGCTAGTTGAGGAGTTAAAAGAACATTTTTCCTCTATTTGTCCTGCATTAATCTCCAGCCATGGACAGCGGTCCATCTTCGTACACCCTCATTTAAAGGACTGCACCCACGTGTTTGTGCGGAATGACATGGTTCGAAAACCATTACAACCGCCATATGATGGACCGTTCTTAATCCTTAAACGTGGTAAAAAAAACTTTTGATATATTAATGCGGGGACAAAAGTCCATGATTTCCCTCGACAGGTTAAAACCTGCTTTTATAGAGCAAAACTCAGATTCCTGTATGGATCCTCTTGGTGGATATCCTGTTCTTCCTGAACTCTCTTCCAGTCAAGAGAAACAAACTGTCAAACGATCGGGAAGGACTGTACGTTTCCCGGCCTATTTAAAATTATATGAATGGCATTGCGGGTGGAGTGTGCAGTGCATCACCATTTAGGTGCTAAAGATGTGTCTAGCAAACCCACTCGGCGAGATGCGAGTGCACCCTCTCCTGCCGGCAACCCTTTTCTCTCTTTCCGGTTCAAGAAAACTTTATCACTCTCTCTCTGTTGCCTTAGCCTAGCTTACTGTCGTTTGCAGTGCTCTATGTGCATCGCACAATGTTTTACTTTCACATGTGGCACTGGGACCTACTGACACTTATTATTACAAAGATTAACTGTTTGATTATGTTTAAAATGTGTTATAATTAATGTGTAAAATTTAAGTTGCATTAAAGTGACTTTAGGATTGTCTGAAATGTGGCAAGGACAACTTAAAACAATTAAGTAAGCGTAATTTTAAAGTATAGACTGTCTTTAATAATTGTCTTTAATATTGTCTTGAGTAAACAACATTTGATTATTTATTATTGAAATCATATGTTTTGTATAAATCTCATATGAGGGATACTCGATACCTTCCTTTGAGGGAAATAAAGAAAATATACATCAAATGAAAAAGTACTTTTCGAGTCTAATTATAAACAATGTCAGATATTTACAGACTACGAAGAAGACTTGCTATACAGTACAGGACCCATTATCCGGCAATCGCGGGACCGACCCGATTCCGGTTATTGGAATTTTCCGGATTTCGGGTCCCTGACGAAAAACGGAAATATTACATCTGCAAAAATTACCCCCTCCCATTAAACAACAAAATAACATGCTTATAAATTGTACTGATAAAATAATGCATACAAGAACAAAAAAAAAAAAAAAATGAGTGATAAAAGAAATATATATATTAGAAGCTCAAAGATCATGAATAAAAACAGATGCAGAACTCTTATCATAATACAAACGCAGAAAAGAAGATAAACACAACGCACTGACTCACATTTGATCGTTTGCAGTAACATTTATTTTCCCCCCTTTCTTCATTTGAAAGAATGACCCAGTAGCACAAGGTCCATTGACCTTGAAGCACGTGACAGTAATCGCGTTTGTTTATCTGTTCTACTCCGTGATCTGTTCCATTTCTTTGCTCATAGAATGCAGCAGAAAGATGTTTTGATACTGGGTTGATTCATTACACAGGGATGCGATTCGGTGTATCGACACTTGCGTGGCCGTGACTGATGTTTACAGATTTTCATGTGTTTTTGGATTAATGCCTGGCCATAATTTTGCAAAAATATTAAATATTTTAGTTATAAATCATTTTTAATTAACATTCAGTTTTATTTCCTAAAGCTGTCGATCATCCGAAAGCTTTTCTGGCTGCAGTTTTGGATTCATATGCAGTAAAGCAGCTCAATTTTCTATTACAATTTTAAATGTTTGTTTCATTAATCTTAAAAGTAAAGTTCATTCATTTCAGTGAATTTCAAAAGAAGCGCCAAAGTAAAATAATTTTCTTTTATTATTATTATTTTTTTTCTACTTAAAAAGATAATATTTTGTTATATGTATTGTAATGATGAAAAGTACTGGTTTGTGATGCAGTTTGCAGTATCGACTCATTCCGTGAGCTGTACATTGGCAATAGCAATGGGTGCCTTAATCAAAACTGTTCTGAGATATCCTTTTTGAGTTCTTTAAATTGTAATTAAAGTTATTTTTCCTTTATGAAGAACGAGGTTTTAAAGGATTTTCTTTCTTTTTATGTATTATTATTAATATTATTATTATTTCATATTCAAAGTGGGATTCGCTAAAAATATAAGATTTAAAAAAAAAAAAAATTCTAATTTAGTTTGAATTTTGAAAAATGCCGGTTTTTGGAACATTCCGGTTTTCGGGATGCCGGATAAAAGGTCCGATACTGTACCAATATTTGGAGAAAGTAAGAAGATTATGGACTTACACAGTTACATTTAAAACAATAACATTTCAGTATGCAGTGAAAAATAACAAAGAAGTACCAGATAATTGGAAAGAAAATGTATGTGCTAGTTATGACTGGTATAGAGGATTCACAAATAGACATCCTAAATTAACACTAAGAGCATCAGAAAGTACATGTCTAAGCCATTCAATAAGTTTTAACCAACATAATGTTGGACAATTTTTTGATAAGCTACAAGTTATTTATAACAGGGAAAAGTTGGAACCACAAAACATTTGGAATATTGATGAAAGTGGCCTAACTACTGTACACAAACCAACTAAGATAATTTCCATGAAAGGAGAGAAACAAGTGGGTAAGTTTACCACTGCAGAAAAAGGTGAGCTGGTGACAATCTGTGCAGGTATCAATGCTTCTGGGAATTGCATTCCACCATTTATGATATTTCCATGAGTTAACTGCCAAGATAGGATGTTAAAAGGAACTCCACCAGGAACAGATGACACCACATTTTTTTTCTGGATGGATGACAGCACGGGGTTTTATCAAATTTTTATGTCATTTAAAAAATTATGTTAAATTTTTAAAAGTTAATAGGGTTCTGATTATTATGGATAACCATGATACTCATATCAGTATCGAAAGTCTAAATTATGCTAAGGATAATGGCATAATAATGCTAACAATGCCACCTCACACATCCCATAAATTACAACCTTTAGATGGAACAATTTTTGGACCACTAAAGGCTTATTATAATGTTACTACCCAAGACTGGATGTCAAATCACACAGGGAAGACACATACTATTTATGATATTGGAGAATTAGTTGGAATAGTATTTTCAGAAGTTACTACACCAGTTAATATTTGCAGTTAATAAAGCCATAATATTTTTTCAGATGATGATTATCTTCCATCCCATGTAACAGACAATCCTTAAACTTTCAAGAAACTAGTACTACTACTCAGGGGTCTAGTGCACAGCCATCAGCTGAAAATACAGAAGTTCTTGGCCCAATTTTGCTAAAGCACCTGAGTTTAGAATTCCCCATTGCATTGCATATATAATAATAATTAAAACAAAATTAAATATCTGTTGTGGTGTGATTTCTGAACCCGATCTACAATATACTCCAAAGAGCAAAATATTCGAGAATTTAAAAGACCAAAAAGTTATTGCCGTTAAACGAATTTCAATCTTCCGTGATAAGAAGCCTGTTCCCACTAAACACATAATTTTGACAATAGACTCACCTAAACTTTCACAATCAATAAAAGCTGGTTATCTTGAATGCCCTATAAGACCATATATCCCTAATCCTCTAAGATGTTTTAATTGCCAACGTTTTGGCCACTCAAAGACTTCTCGCTGTGGTAAACTAACATGCGCCTGCTGCAGTGCAGTCGGCCATGACAATCAAAACTGTGAAGCTCCAGTCTGTTTTGTTAACTGTAAAAAGGATCACCCATCGTACTCAAAATCTTGTGGAAAGTTGAAAAAGAAATACAAATTGTTAAAACTAAAGAGAACATATATCCTGAAGCTAGGAAAATCATAGAATCCAGAACACCTACTATTAGGAAATCTTTTGCTGCAGCTGTTTCCATCAAAAAAACTTACCAGACTATAGCTACACAAATGGACTGCCTCATAGAAAGTTGCCTAACTGTTATCTAAACCAGCCAACCGGTTGCAACCTTAAAAAATAGCACAATACATGCAAACCTTAATCAAACTTCTCAGTCTTCACAATCATCCTTAAATAAACCTACAATTTCTAAAAAAAACCCCACAAAATCTGAATAAAGCATTGTCCGACGAGCCATGCATTTGTGTCTTATAAGCATTCTAATTCACCTTCCCACAAAAGTACAGTTAAAAAAAAAAAAGATGACTTAATTAGTCTCCATCCTTGTGAGGGGGAAGACAATATGTCTACTACGTCAGAAGAAAGTAACGCAGATGATCTCATCTAAAAAAAAAAAAAAAAAAACAATTTTATTTCTTGGAATTGCCGAGGATTTTAATCACAAACGGGATGACATTAAAGATATTATTAACAATAGACCTGTTTGTTTTGCTTTCCAGGAAACGTACCTTAAACAAAATGATAATGTTAAAATTCATGGCTACCATTACTTTAGGAAAGACTTTCTAAGCACTGACAGAGCTACAGGTGGTGTAGCTCTCTTAATTTCCAATATCGTTTTGCACACAGTTATCCCTTTAAACACAAACATCCAAGATGTTGCAATCCAGTTCCATATCCATATGTTAATTACAGTTTGCTCTATCTATTTGCCACCCAATACACTCCATTCTTAATCCTTGGTGATTTTAATGGGCATAATCCTCTTTGGGGAAATCCTGACACCAATCCTCGAGGACAAATCATTGAAAACTTGATTAACTTATACCTTTTAAATAACGGCAATAATACTTATTTTTCATGAGCCATCTAGGACATTTCATGCAATTGACCTTGTCTTGTTCTCCCACTCTCTATCCTTATTTCAACTTCTTTGTCAGTGACAATCTTTCTAATAGTGATCATTTCCCTTCTGTCTTTTTATAATTATGACCAGGGCCTTCCAGGGAATCGCCATTTTATATATGACAAAGCCAACTGGGTTGCTTTTAGTTTAAATTCATCCATTACATCTTGCATGATTGAAGGAGGTATTGATAATGTTACTAACGTCAGAAAATGCATCATTAATGCTGCTAATAGCTCCATCCCAAAGTCCTCTGGGCGTTATTCAAAACATTCGAAGCCTTGGTGGAATGATGAATGCAGACTTGCAAAAATGAAGCAACAAAAGGCGTGGAGGATTTTTCGCAGGTATCCAACAACAAGTAAGTATATATTATTCAAAAAAGCTAGAGCAAATGCATGTAAAATTCGTAGAAAGGCTCAAAAAGAGTCCTGGATAAACTATGTCTCCAGCATCACTTCTAATGTCAAGCAGCAAACAATTATGGCATCGTGTCAAAACAGCTATGGGAATTCATACAAATCAAACAATCTCTTTCTTAAAAGATAATGGTCAAACAATAACATCAACAAAAAATATCTCCAATGCCATTACTAAAACACTATCGGTTATCTCCAGCTCTTGTTCCTATACAGAACCTTTTCTATCTTACAAGCAGCACTCCGAACGTGCTACCATTAACTTCAAATCCCGCTCATTACAAAGTTATAATGCCCCTTTTACAGAAAATGAATTTAAAAATAGTTTAAGATGCTGTCATAATTCTGTTCCTGGACCTGATGACATTACCTATCTCATGATCAAACATCTGTCAAAGGAATCTCTCAAAAACTTACTTCACCTCTACAATAGAATATAAACTGAACACATATTTCCGGCTTCCTGGCGCGATGCTATTGTCATCCCTTTCCCAAAACCTGGTAAAGATGTAACTAATCCAAAAAATTATAGACCAATAGCTCTCACAAGTTGTCTGTGTAAACTTCTTGAGAAAATGGTTAATAGAAGGCTGGATTTTATATTAGAAAGAAATAACATTGTTTCTCCATGGCAAAGTGGTTTTCGACATGGCCGCTCAACAATTGATAACATTTTATTGCTAGAGACAAACATTCGAAAAGCTAATGTAAAGCGTAACCATTTAGTTTCTATATTTTTTTATATCAAAAAAGCCTACGATGAGACTTGGTGCTATGGTATTTTAAAGAATCTCTTTGATTTGGACATGCGTGGATATCTCTTTATCTTTATTGAAAATTTCTTAAAGACACTTCCAAGTTCGCATTGGTTCGGAATATTCAGATTTCTACTTTCAGGAAGAAGGTGTACCTCAAGGTAGTGTCTTGAGTGTCACACTCTTCTCTTTAAAAATTAACGGCATTTTAAAACAATTACCACTGTAGCACATAATGGGGACATTAGCTTCTTTTGACAGCAACAAGCCTTTTGGTGGCAAAATTTTACAGTTGATAATTCCAAAATATGCATCAAGATCTTTAAAATATTTTCGTAATAATTCCGGATGACCAACAGTACTGACAATATTTGTTGATCTAAAATATAATAAGAGAATATGAGATGTAATCATAATAACTTCGAAATATTATAAATAAAAATCTGATATAAATACCCAAGGATACAAAGTAGCAAAATCTACGTATTTAGCATTTCCTTCAAAAAACAGCCTTGTTGCATTTGTTCTACCCTCGAAGAATGCATCTCTGAAGTTTAACCTACCATTACTTCATGAGAAGTTAGAAAAATTTTTAGTGATTCATCTTTCTTTCTGTCTTCTAAAAACTCATGCTCCTATTTTTCTATGACACTGTATCTCAAAACTTGAAATTTTGTTGATCTTTGACATGTTCTATCATGCAGAGAATTCAGAGGTCTGTCGTATAAAGGATTTTTTATATCCTTCTCAAAGCATTTTGGACATCTGTGGAAGAAACATCCCTAAAATAAATAAATATGAACATGTATAATCACTTTGTTGTTAAGCTAATTATTAATAATATTAAAACGAAAAATAAATAAATAAACTTGCATGATACTGATAAATTATATTAGTGTTGCAACAGAAGCCATCTACTGAAACCCTGTCTATTGTCTTTTCTCCTAATCCATTAAGAGCGTGATTGATAACCAGATTTTCATTGTAAGCAATAAAGTCCAACCATCGAATGCGTCAGCACAGTAGTTGGTCGAATTAATATATCCGTGTACAGGGATCATCCCAATCGAATTTTCTTTTATGTGTTTCGATCTGTATATTGCCATACTAGCTGCTGCTATTGTTATATAACTATAACAAATATGAAATAAATATCATAAATAAATTTACATTTCAAAGTAACAATTTTATTTTAAGTATTTACCAAAAAGGATCCACTCCACTAATTTCGTGAAATTGGTGTTTAAATTTCTGGCAGCACCTACATAAAATATCAACATCAGATTTAAAAAAAAAAAAAAAATGTATAAGGTATCTTAAAATAAATATCTATATTTTATATAAAACAAATATAAAAAGTAATACAAACCAGCAGTATTCTAACGTTTGTGTAATTCTTTTGGGCACTGTCTGTGCAAAATTACCTTGCTACTATTCCAGCATCGATAAATCTAGAAAAAAATATATTATTTACAATTTATCTGTGCACATTATTTTAATAAAATTAGAATTATACATAATAAATAACTTTTTTAATAAACTAACCTTATCACATAAAGACAGCTGTTGATTTCGACTTGTGGCTTTATGTTTCCAATACACTCTATAGACTGACAGAGCCTATCGCAATCTTTGCGACAAAGAGCTTCATTGGGTGTGCACTGGCTTTCCTGGCATATGGGACAATTAAAAGGACAGTTAAGTTCTCCCAAATTTTGATAGTGCCTCTCACAAGATTCACAGTAAAAGCGAGATTTATAAAATTGATGTAAAGATTTAGTCACATTGTAATGTCTGCCGTGTAGCCAAAGGTTAGTCCTTTTTGGATTGTTGGCATCCTTATAACATACCAAAAAAAAAAAATCACATACATATACTTTTTTCCGTGAAGCATAATAAATGGAAAAAAAAAAATGTATACAATTAAACTTATTCTGTTTAAATTTGTGTCAAAAAAAACAATTTGTATGTTTAAGTATTCTTCAAATTTTTTCACTTCATTGTAAGTGCAGGCTCCTATAGACACATTTGCATCTTGATGCAGTTTTCAGGCTGTGTTTATGAGAGTTGAGTGTCAATTTTCCCTCAATCCACTGATTTTACTTTTATCAGCGAGTAAGTGGGCTTCAGCATATACAATAGCTTTGGCTCAGCGCAATCCTTCTTTGTCTCTTGGAATGGATAATATAGCCTTCTTCTTTAACCCTATGTCAGGTGCACCCTGCCTGAGAGGCCAGGTAAATACTTTTTTGTTAAAATAGACTTGTACTATAATCAATAAATTCGTACTTATGCATCAAATTTCCATTTATTACTTTCTATTCACTCCTAATAAGGTCACCATATGGGTGTTTTTGAATTAAAAATCATGTGTAGGATATTTAGAGAATAAAAACCAGAACGGGCCTCTCAGGCAGGGTGCGCCCGACGGAGGGTTAAACGGTTGACTTCTACAATCACAACTCTTCGCCAACCTCCCTCTCTATCTCATTTAATAGTTACTGCGTCTACTACGAAACTTGAATCAAATGAATGAACTTGAATTTAATGATTTATTGCACAGTTACAAACTCTTTCTTGAATATAAAACAATAATACAACTAATAGAATGCAGTTTATTCACTTACTATATTTATACCAGCTTCTTTGAAGCCATTCAAGATTATCTCATGCTTGGCTTCAACAACATTAAATATACACACAAGTCAAGAAGCGTGAATCGGTTTTAGTCATGATGTTCGCAGGTACACATATTTTTTTTTCCTCTAGAATTTTAAGCTCATTAGAATACCACTTAATAAACTTATTCTTAAGCAAATGCTTGAACTCGTCATTTACAGTTAGACCAAAGGTGGAGCTCTCCTGAATAGGAAGCGGGCACAAAAACTGGAATAATATTTTTCTTCTCTAATTCAGCCAGAAAACGAGGATCTTTGTGTGCCTTAAAAACATCGAGCAATGCTACACCAGGTTGTTCTGAAACTAGCCCGAGACGTTCTCTCTGCTTATCGTAATAAGGTACAAGAATATTCTCGATGTATCGAATGATTTTGTCAGTATTGCTTCAGTGTGAATCGGTGTGACACGTTCCAGTCTGGGATGACAAACTGTGGATGACAATTTGTTGTTTTTCCAGTGTACGACAATTGTGGTGGAAGTAGGTTTCCAGAAAGGGAACATGCTAACAAACAGTCATTTCTCTTTTATTTTTCATGCTGATTATGGACACTTGTTTTGAATCATGTTCTTCCAATGTGTATTCAGATGTAAGCATAAACTTTACGTTTGATCAAAGTTAACGAACATCTCAGGGGGAACAACATTTCTGTCAATCACTGTACAAACATGATTAATGAATTTGTTGCAAATAGCTGGGAAGTCTGGGGGCATTTTTCGTGCAGCTTTGGTTCCCTTTCTACGGACAAAGTTCATTCTTTCCACCAGGCATCTGGTTCAACTCGGGCGCAAATCGGAAGAGTTTAGTAAAAATGGATCATGCGATTTCACAATTCCTTTTGCAGCAGCAATAACAATAGTGCTGTTCCCTATTCCACCAGCAATCCGCAATTTACATACATATGTTTCAACACATGCATCGAAAAAGGCCATTTTAAAGGGCCAATGCAATTACCATGTGGTAAAATTGTTACATCGGCTTTAGCTTGTTTAGATGCTTGAATATACTGTTTCTTTAGTTGATTAGTTGACTTTAGTTTCTTTAGTCTGCCTCTTTCAGTTGATTCGCTCACCGGCCTTCCTAGTTCAGAGGTGAAATGCTTCACTGCTGCAGAATTTCCGTTCATAGTAGCATATCGGTTAGTTTTAGACCTCAGCACTTCGTTGTATACTGCGTACTGCCGACGTTTCACTCCACGCTTTTCTTTCAAAGAAGTAGAAACCTCAGTATTAGCAGATATTATTTATTTTGATTCAACAAAGGACTTAGTGTTTCGTGCATCCGGAAGTCCTAGCAACAGTGGAGCTCCTATAGGAATTAGAAATCCCAAGTTTGATAAAGAGCGTGGGGAAAAATAGATTAAGAAAAGAAACTTGTTTAGCGTGGATTGCACACGTTGAGCCAAGGTCAAATTTGATGTATAAGCACCATTGTAAGCATAAATTATTTTAGAGTGATGGAAAGGGAGATTTAACTTTTCGGACAAAAGGAAGTTTCTTTCAATGCCTTATTCAAAAGGGATTCTATATTTAAGTACTTTCGGGATTTTTCAACTTTCAGTTCTGTTCATATAAAATTTGCAAAATTTTTAGCCTGCAAAATCACCGATATCTTTTTTTTTGCGAAAATAAGTGCTTTTACAATATATGAATCAGGCAAATCAAAATAATCATTGTCTGTCTCAAGAAGTGTCCTTTACATTAAACTGTATCTTTTAATTATAAGGATATGCCTTTCCGATGAGAAGTGACAAAATACTTCCATGAGAAAGGTTTGCTATACTTATCTGACAACATTTAAAGTACTTTTACCATAAATTTATTTTTAAATTCTGAAGTTGGGCCACCACTCCATATGATTTCTTCCTTGACAGCGGCATTATCAGAAGAATAAAGTTTATCATAGAGTATATGTAACATTGGATAGACCACAATTTTATCTTTGTTTTGTACTTTTATATATAAAAGGAAAGTGTTGCAGCAGCCATTTAAAAATATTGCTACTGTGAATAATGTTGCAAGAAAATGACATAGCGAAGTCAATTTGTAAGGCGTGCACTCCAGCTCTTTGTATATCTTTTATAAATGCATCAGCTGGAATTCGCTTCAGATTGATGTGTTGTAATACTTTTGACATGTCTTTTGAAGTAAGTTCATGTAATTCACCAAAGCATCCTTATTAAATGCAGATGACCATCTTGATGTTTCGCCCACTGCTTTCAAATAACATTTTCCTCTGGATTTGTTGGTAGTTTCGACAATTTTCCCATCATTGCATATATCACACTGATTTTGCCAACAGAGAGTTGAGTGTTGTGTCACATAGTAAGTGTTTAATATCTAAATTACTCAGACGAATACATTTCTCAAGGACTGTATCACTGAACTCATATTAATTTATTTTCACATTGTTTTAACAACTCGAATCGATGCGAATGCACGTCGCTAAAAATCTCACACTACTCAACTCAGATGGTGCTGCTGCAAAAGCGCTTTTCATTGGGTACAGAACATTCCTCTCCACGTCACAATGTTTACATACAACCAGTAAATTATACAGTTATTTTAAATGTAAATAAAAAATAAACACAAAAAATAATAACATTAAATGACTCATTTAAAAAAAAATAAACACTAATATAAGATCACACATTGTTAGGTAAAATACAAATTTGTAAAATGGATCGTTTGTAAATACCCGATTGGGCTTTCACCCTTACCACCCTGACCCGTTTATCTTCACCAAAATAAAGTTCAATTATTCTCCCTAATACTTTAAAACCATTTAAAATTACCTCACAAGCGCTTTCGACTGCCTCCGCAGCCTTCCTCAGGTGTGCTCTGGTGAACACATTCGTCGGGCGTATCTTTTGTTTTCTTTCTACTGTTGGAAAAATTTAAATTCCATTTAAATTTAGTAGCAGATTAATAATTGCATAAGTGGAAGCCAGATTTTTGTTGTTTTAAAAAATACTGTTTGATTAAAATGATTTAGCAATTAAAACAGAGTCATATTTTAACAACAAACACATTTATTTGAACTCAAAAACGTAACAAAAGGTTAGAGTTTAGATAATAAGCAACATGAGAATAAAGGATTTAACATTTAGGAATATATATATATTTCTAGGCAACTTAAATAAACAAAGACATTTTCAAACTTTAAAAAAAAAACGATGTTTAAATGTCAATTTGAAACATTATATCGTTCTAACACTAGCACTAATTCAAAAACAATTTTAAAACAATACTTAATCAGATAACTTCAGGAAACCAGGGCAGCAAATATTTAAAAAGCATCTTTTATAAAAACTACATATTGATTCACGACCAGCATGAAAAAAAAAAGAAATCGCCGACTCGGCATTTCAAAATAAAAACTGCTTCAACAGCACTAAACCATCTCTAAAGAGATGCAAGAGGCAAGAGAGAGAGAACAAACGTTCACTACTGCTTTTATATTGATCGAAAGATACTACCAACGGCAGACAGTAAACGTCATAACAAATCAGCATCTACCACGATAGTCAAAACACGAGAGATCCCGATGATTGACAGTGACGTCAAACGCATCGGTCAACGACCTACTTCCGGCAGACATACGGAAGTAGCGATAAGAAAAAAGAAACTCCCGGTCGAAAAGCCGGAGGAATGTAAACAAACGATGTCTTTATTTATTAGTGCTAGTAGAAAGTTTTAATGACTTAAAGATTAAATTGTGAAACAAACCAGCCGTTTAAGTAAACAAGCTGGAAAACAGTAAGTAAAGTTAGACAAATTAATTTATAAATATATTTAAGTAAACATTTAATGAAATTCTAAACGTTCATTTATAATTAGCAAAGTTAAAGGCTATAACACAGCAAGTTTTTTTTATAAAAAAACAATTAAGTTAAAGAAAAAAGTGATTAAACTTAAAAATTTTTGAAACAGCATGGCAAAAACATTAAAAATCCTAACATCTACCTTTCTTCTCTAGGATAGGGCGCCACCCGGCGTCAATTTCCATTGGCTCAGTGTTGCAAGCGTCGTGATTCGCAATAATATCGACGTTTTCGACGAAGAATTTGATTTTAAATAAATATTCTCCCTAATGCCCATTTTTGTAGTGGTAGGTTTTCATCTTTAAGAAGCACTAACTCATTGACTTTCACATTATTTTTTTCTACCATCCTCTTGGACCTCTGTTGTAAATTATTTAGATACTGTATATGCCATTTTTTCCAAAAAAATTTCAATTATTTTTGTCAGCTTTTTTCAATTAGACAATCTACTGTCTTTAACCTCAATTAAATTAAGCTCTATAACAGTATTTAAGAGTCTGCCAATTAAGAAATGGGCAGGAGTTAACACATACACATCAGAATCGGATGACAGAGGTACAAGTGGTCTTGAATTTAGAATTCCTTCTATCTGTGTAACGACTGTTAGGAATTCTTCATAGCTCAATCTGGAATTGTCTACAACTCTTTTAAAATAATATTTAAATGCTTTAACTCCACTTTACCAGAGGCCACCAAAATTAAGTGCTCTCGGATGGAAAAAAGTTCCAATCGATTCCCTCAGCTGACATGTAACCAGTGAGGGCATCGTCTGGTTTTACAACTAAATTATGCAACCTAGAAAGCTCTTTGTTCACTCCAATAAAATTTGTGGCGTTATCAGAAAATAATTTTGAACATAAACTTCTACGAGCCACAAATCTTTCTAAACATGCTATGAAGGCCTTGGACATTAAATCAGTGACAATTTCGAGGTGAATGGCTTTTGTGACTTAAACATACAAAAATGCACACTTATATTTTCTGATAAATTCCCTTCCTTTGATGTTTATATTTAACAAGGAATGGACCACAAAAGTCTGCACCTGAGCAGTTAAATGGAAAGTCAGGAGTCACATGCTCTCTCGGTAATTCACCCATTAATTGTTCTTCTTCTATGGGTTTAACTTTAAAACACTTAATACAATTGTGTACAACTTCTGTACACGTTGCTTTACCCTGAACGGGCCAAAATTTTTGACGAACATAGTATAGCAAGGCAGTAGGACCTAAATGAAAATATCGCCTAAGATAGGATTCTATAATAAGTTTGGTCATTTTATGACCCTTCAGCAGAATAATTGGGAATTTACTGTTAAAACTTACATTAGCATGCTTAAGTCTGCCATTTACTCCAAACAATCCCTCTCTGTCTATAAAGGGATTTAAAGATTTTATCTTACTTTCATCCGGAACATCTTTTTGTTGAATTAAACACTTTAGTTCATCTGTAAACTCTGTCCTTTGAATTTCTTTTACCATAAAAATTTCAGCCTTGTGGATCTCCTCTGTTGGTAAAGGTCCCACTCTTCTTTCCCTTGGATTCTTCAGGTTGTAGACAAATCTGAAAAGATAACTGACAACATGCAATATTTTAATGTAATTATTACTAATATTAAATAAGTCTTGAATAGAGGAGTTATAAGTCACAGTAAGTACAGGTAAGTCATTTTGTTCTGAATTTTTTAGTTCACATGTAAACTCGTCTCCTATGATGGATGTAGCAATTTCACGAATGGGATACTCTTGATCAGACAGAAAAGAGGGTCCTCAAACCATAGTTTATTTTTAACCAGTTTTTCAGGATCCATTTCTCTATAGATAAGATCTGCGGGATTGTTCTCAGAAGATATGTGACGCCACTGTTGAATTTTTGTCAGAGCATGTACAGTTGCTGTACGGTTTGCCACAAGAGTTTTTAGAAGATACGGCTCTTTTTGTATCCAAGAAAGGACTATCATCGAATCACTCCATAAGTAGATGTCAGCTGTCTTAAACTGTAAGGCACTTTTCACTTTGGTGAGCAAATTTGCCAATACGATGGCAAAACAGAGCTCCAACCTTGGTATTGTAGTATGCTTAAGAGGTAGTATGGTTATTATACACGTGATTTGCTACAAACCAAGTTATCTTCGAACGCTCCATCCACTGACGTTGATTTGCAATAAATCACACAACCATAAGCAGATTCGGAAGTGTCAGCAAATCCATGAAGTTCAATAAGCTAAAAAAGAATTAAGGAGATTTCTTGTGAACATCTCCATTTCGGATACAGAAAGCGCTACAATCTATCATTTATGATCCAAAATCAGTAAAGAAATTAAAATCAGGTGAGTTATTGGTTGAGGTAGTAAGTCAGAAACAAGCTAATAATCGTAAGAAATGTACCCAATTTGCAATCATACCAATTACTGTTAGTCCATGTAGAACATTAAATATTTGCCGTGGTGTCATATCAGATCTTCAGTTAATCCCAGAGGCCAAAATTCTAGACAACCTTAAAGATCAAAGAGTAATTGCAGTAAAACTTATTTTTTTTTTCTGACAACAAGCCCATTTCAACAAAACACATTATTCTAACAATAGACTCCCCTAATCTACCACGCTCCATAAAAGCTGGTTACCTTGAATGCCCAATCAGACAATGCATTCCAAATCGTCTACACTGCTTCAACTGCCAACGCTTTGGCCATTCTAAGACTTCATGCCATGGAAAACAAACATGTGCCCGTTGTAGTGCTATTGGCCATGATAGTGAAAATTGCGAAGCCCCAATCTGTTGCGTTAATTGTAAAAAGGATCACCCATCTTACTTAAAGTTATGTGAAAAATGGAGAACTGAAAAGGAGATTCAAACTGTTAAAACAAAACAAAACATATCATATCCTGAAGCAAGAAAAACTGTAGAATCACGGACCCCTACCATAGGAAAATCATATACTGCTGCCATAGTTACAAAAAAAAAAAAAAAAAAAAAAAAACATTCTATAGCAATCTAAACACTCTTCTGATCACTAGCTCTTCAGTTTAAACTACATTAAACAATTCCCAAAACTTAAAGCCAAAACAAATCAGGCTTCTAACTCTTCACAGTCCTCTTCCTCAAAATCAAGAAATTTAAAGAAAACTTCACAAATAGCTAAAAGCTTATTGTCTGACAAAAGTCATAACTCTACCTCTCTTAAACATTCTAACCCCTAGCGGGATAACCTTCTTCAGGTATTCAGGGGGAGTCACGCCCCCCCCCCCCCCCCGGGCCCGAGTGATCTTCCCCCCTTCTTTCCTTGTTCATTTTCTTTTAACTTTGTTTTGGTTTTTGCTTTTGGTTGCCAGAGTGTTTTTTGGTCCTCTTTGTTCTTTTACTTATCATTTTACTTTTGGGTTGCATACTTTTTTTTGTTGCCAATAAGTTCTTGGACTCTGTTAACAAAAAAAACAAAAAAAAAAACAAGAAAACATAAAATTTGAAAAGCACAAAAAAATGAAATTACTAACTTTTGTTCTCTCAGATGTTTTCTTTTCTGTTCATACTCACCTATTTCTTTGTTCTGTGTTATTTGTAAAAAATATATATATACATATAAAACCGTAAAATGGAACAAAAAAATATATATACACTAACCACTAATACAATAACCAAGTGAAGTCAGATGTAGGTGTGGCGCTGACTATTGGGGCAAAGATTTTGGTGAGGGTGCCACGGTAGTCTAGCCTTGGGATCACACTGGGAGATTCCTACCCTTGGTGCAGGTGAGACAATGGTGACTACTCAAACGAGAAACACCAGACTAACACGACTGCCGCATATGACGCCTGAACTGGGTTGGTGACCTGGTAGCTGGTGAGTGGTTATGGGTGATCCAGAGAGGATTCTTAAAAACCCTTTGCGTTTGTGTGTTGGCAGAAACAATCACCCCTTTTTTCTTATTTCTCTAATGATGGCTACAACTATGGATATTTCGAATAATGCGTCTGGCTCGGGCCAAGCTAATAAAAGTTCAAATGGTAAATCATGTTCAGAGAGAGTTAAAGAATTTTCTTCAACTTTAAGTGAGAATAATATATTTATGAATAGCGATCCCTTTATCTCTTATTATGGCTACAAGTAAAGGAAATTTGATTAATGCGTCTGGCTCTGGCCAAACTAATAAAAGCTCAAATAGTAAATCATGGGCAGACAGGACGGAGGAATTTTCTTCGCCTTTAAATGAAAAGAATATCTTTGACAGTAATGAGACATGTTTTTTTGTTAAAAAAAGAAAAGAGAGAGACATCTACATTTTTAGTCCAGAAATCCTTGCAGTCAATGGTAGAACCAAAAAGTATTAAAAAGCTTCACTCAGAAGAGTTATTGATTGAGGTAGCAAACAAGCTAGAAATATAAGGAAATGTACTAACTTTGGTAATATACCCATAACTGTAACTGGCCATAGAACTTTGAATATTAGCTGTGAAGTAATTTCTGAAACTGACTTACAACATGTATCGGAAACTGAAATTTTGGAAAATCTTAAAGATCAAAACGTCATTGCTGTTCGCCGTATCTCAATTTTTCGAGAGGGCAAATAAATTCCCACCAAGCATTTAATTCTTACAATTGACTCACCTAAAGTACCAAAATCAATAAAAGCTGGATATCTAAAATGCCCTATTAGACCATATATTCCAAATCCCCTGCGATGCTTTAAATGTCAATGTTGGAGCCACTCGATGACCTCTTGCCATGGAAATATTGCATGTGCTCGCTGCAGTGCAGTGGGCCATGACAGAAATTGCAAAGCTTCTGACTGCTGCATTAATTGCAAAAAAGAACTCAGCATATTCGAAAGTATGTGAAAAGTGGAAAATAGAAAAGAGATTCAAACTGTCAAAATAAAAGAAAATATCTCATACCCCCAAACACTAAAAATAGTAGAATCCAGGATGCCTACCATTGGTGAATCTTATGCAGCTGTCACTTCAAACAAAAAGATTTACTATACAATAGAAACACAGACTGAATGCCTCAACCAAACCACACAATACAGTCAAACTCCTCACTCTTCACAGTTGCCCTTCTGACAAAACCCATAGTTCTGTATCTTACAAGTATTCTAATTCATCATCCAACAAAAGTATGATTAAAAAGAAATAAACTTCATTAAAATCCACCACAAATGCTCAGAAGACTGAAACCTTAAGTGTT